>OX387961.1:18827137-20077137 GCA_947578425.1 Eugnorisma glareosa | reverse complement strand
TAACAATAGAAAGGATTTCAAGGTCTCATTCAACTATAGATACAATACTATTATGGCGTGTATGGGTATGTCAATATAACGTACGTGTCGTTATCATTAAAATGACTGAAAACAGGATATTGTGTTAGTGACCGTGTCAGTTTAAAAACTACTAAAATATACATGATAATTACTATGTTTCGTCGTTAGACCTTTCAGCCGCAAACTACATCGTTCAAAGTCAAGCTAATTACCTTGAAACTCAGTTTTAAGATAAATATTTATCGTCAAATGCTACCATGAAAAGAATTGAAACGTTTATGAAGTTTGCTCCATTGTCCCATTCAGAAACACTTTTTAAGTTTTTTTTTTTTGTAAACAATTTGTTTTCATCGAAGTAAAAGGTCGGTCTCTTATTTAGCGACGCGTATTTAGCATTTTTTGTTAATTTTAAGTATTGACAACTATGTAATTGTAGAGATTTTGTGACCAGTAGTGGCACAGTGGTAAAGAACCGGCTTACAAGTCGTAGGTCGCGGATTTTAATCTAGACAGGCATTTGACTTATAACATCATCACTCCTGTAATGCTCGAAGGGTGCTCGTGGGTACCCTTTGGAACCCTTAAGGGCATAAGGGTTACGGACTCATATTCATCAGTACACCCACATTTTGCCAGTTATGTATAAGTCCCTTGTGACAGGGGGCGAGCCTATTGCGATTAACCGGGCACTAATCCAAACTCCGTGGCTGCTACTGATGGATAAACCCAATAACAGTTTGCCCGACCTGAGAATCGAACCCAGGCCCTCATGCTCAGCAGTCGCGCTTGCGACCACTAGAACAACGAGGCAGCCTTTTGATTGTATAGTTATTTCAACAGGTCTCAAAAAAGTAAAAGAAAACATCGTGAAGAAACTAGCAAGCTCCAGAACCAACAATTCAAAGTCACGTGACATCCAGTAACGCGCAAAGGATGTGGTGGAATAAATGACGGTCACTGGTGCCATTGTCTCAGCAATGGGGACGTTATTTCTTTCTATATCGTGTGAGGCCCAATGGGCCTCTGACTTGGGTTTACACGCCGCCAAGATGTATCTCTCAGGCATACTAGTTTCGTCACGATATCTTCCTTCACCGAAGCTAGTGATAATTATACAATACGCACATGAAATCGAACAATCATTTTGCTTACCACGTCAGGGCCTTGTCAGTCGATGTCCACAGATGTTGCAAGCGACTGTAGTTTTAACTGAAGCTTCGTTACTTCAGTAACCCATTTGGGGGACCCTGAACATTACGCGTGAAATCGGTCTTACAAAATTTTGCATTGTCTATCGAAATTAGAAACCTTTGAATTGTTTAAATTGATCTATTCATTTGACAATGAAGATAATTTAGTAATCACTAGTATTGTTAGATGATTATCGAAGAATTAATTAAGGATACTTATGCCTTCATTAATATTTTAGATTAGATATGTTGATTATGCAAGTATTTCTGATCCGGTGGGATATAAACCAACATAACATAATGTCGCTGTCGTAATTCCCGAAAGGTAAGCAGAGGCGTACCTAATAGTACTCTCACATTTCGTCAGTTATCCCTAAGTCCCATATAATAGGGGGCAAATCTTTTGCCATCAACCGGGCACAAAACCAGACACCATGGCTTCAACTGAAAAAAATCTGATGAAAAACCCACTAACACTTTACCTGATTGTAACTCTTGGTTCTTTTTCTATCGCAAGTGTATATTGACGGCCATTACTGTATTATTTTATTTGTGATTATGTCGTCAGCTTTGTTGTTCATACAGCTCAAATGTTTTCAGTTTGGTACTGTAATGATTATTATAGCAAAAACCATCGCTAATAATCCGAAGTCTTTGCAATTTTTTCGAAAAACTCATTAATTTTACAAGTTGTGTTTTTGTGTTATTTCTACCATACACCAAAAGTAGTAGAAGTCCCTGTGTGGTTTAAAATAAAAAATAATAGGGTATTTATAATTGAGAGTCATACCCGTAACGACCCGTAATTGATCTTAATTAAATAGGACAGTCCTCGGTATTCGTCTGCTTTACCAATTTGGCCTTGATTAAGTACCTATTACTAAATATGAACATGAACTCACGCCTTTAAACCATAGGGGACAGCAGAAACCACAGACCGCCACCAGCTACTCATCATCACCTGACTAGTGTTTTCCCAACTATGTTGGGTCTGCTTCCAGTCTAACCTGATGCAGCTGAATACCCGTATTTTACATGGAGCGACGGCCTATCTGACCTCCACAACCCAGTTAGTACCGGGTAATACGATACCCCTTGCTAAGACTGGTTGTCAGACTTTTTGGGCCTCTGACTACCTTTAACGACTGTCAAAGATCTACAGTTGACAGCCGGGACCAACGGGGTAACGTGCTTTCCGAGGCACGGAGGAAACTTGGTATGTAATGGGCGGTCACCCATCCACATACCAACCTAGGCAAGCACGGCTTAACCTAAAGATCGACCCGAGCGCCTGTTATTATTGTCTGTGGCTGAAAGCCACCTGCTACTATCCTTACATGTAATTTGTTAATTCTTCCACGAATAAACGTGTACGAAGCAAAATGTTATGAATATCTTGGTCACAAACACTCACGCAGCGCCCCGCCCGGATGCGAGTACTTCGCAGAAGCGTAGGTTTTATATTTCTTGAACGTCTTTATACGGCAAGATCTACTAAACTATGTATTAGTAGACCAGTTAGATATTTTCAACGTTAGGAGTCTAATTTACTGGGCTGGCAAGGGGCATCGTACTAGCCAGTACTAACTGGGTTGTGGAGGTCTGGTAGGCAGTCGCTCCATGTAAAATACTGGTATTAAGCTTTTTTTATTAAGCTGCAGACGGTTAGACTGGAAGCGGACCCTAACATAGTTGGGAAAAGGCTAGGCAGATGATGGTTATCAGGAGCGGTAAGATACAATGAGGTCAACTCGTGTTAACATATTAATTGCCAACATTAAAAAGTTCTGATGTGGTTGTTTGGTCGCTATGATCTTGTTCATAAAAATGTTTTTAATTTAGACTGTTACTATCCTTTGAGAATGTAGAAACTAGTTTGTTTTGGGCATTTTCCTTTTAATCATTTTCCGCTATCGTGATCATATTATTTACAGATTTTATTTTATTTATTATGGGGTAATAAAATAAAAAGCTACTCCGCTCACTTATGCAGTAAGCAGATCATCAAGTACGCAGGTGATAGGGCACGCGGTGCAATATTATTCAGATTGTAAACAATAAAAAATAATTGATTATTAAAATACAATAAAATTAATACCTAATTTATTTTATTTTTGTTAAACAAACTTGTATTACTTTGCTAATAAAAAGAAATAAAAAGTAAAAAAAAACTGAAAAGAAATATTATACCATTTTTTAGGTACATTACATCCCATTTTGTAAAATCAAAGCGCGTTACAACTTCTTCATTTCTCCTGCCGTCAAAATGTAACATAATTTGTTCGAATGATAATCGGTAAAATACAAATGAATGAAATGTTGGCCGATAAATGTAAAATAAGTTATTATATCTCAAGGAATTTGAAGTTCAACAGAATTTTAATTAATTTAAGTAGGTACCTAATTACTTCATTACCTCGTTACACAGCTTTTGCTAATTATACTGGCCATTTGGTGTAGTAATTTATACTGATAACAACCATTACCAATTCGAAATCTGTATCCTGGATAAAACATAATATAGAATATTAGTGCTGTTCGAATTTCCATATTTCTTCATTCCGTATTTTTTTGGTTGAGTTAGGATAGACAGTCACTCTAAAAAGAATACTGGTGTTCAGCTGCATCTGGATAAACTAGAAGCTGACCCTAGTACTTGGGAAGAGGCTCGGCGGATGATGACTCCAGTTCGATAAATGTAAAACAAAATCTTAAAGTTAATTAATTATCTTGATAATATAAATCTTAACAATAAAGTATTTTGATCCTTAACCGATCGTATACCGGTAATTAAACACAGAATTAAAAGTAATTGTGTCTCGCCCGATATCGCGTCGGACAGAAGCAATGTGTAACCATAAAAATCGCAAGCTATAACAAAAAATAATCTACAGCACGGTATAAAACTACTCGATGGCAAACAAACTCAAATTCCATAGAAAAATCACGTAGTGGCAATATTTGCTTCGTAAACATTCTTTCATTCTTCGCTGATCATTTGGAATCTCATATGCGTCACTTTGGTATTGACCTTAATAATCATTAAGTTTCAACAAGTGACTAATAATTCATTAGTAGTATTTATCTTTTCAATTTGTTTCCGAAATCTGGGGTTTTTGTTACGTATATGTAACAATCGGAGGTTTTTCTATGAATTTGTGGCAGGGAATCACAGTGTATTGACAAAGAGTTTTCTTGAACGTTCACTGCTTTTCACAATAACCAAACCAAGGGAAACAACAAGTATCCACACACACTTTAAATTAAATACCACGCCTGCAGAAATCATGTTTGTCCCATCATCTACTCCTGGGTATACCACGATGCCTTTGGATGTTTTCTGGCACCCACGTTACATTGATCTTGGCCCATCATTCAACATGTGGCAGACGATTTGATGGATAATTTTTTTTAAGTAGTTTGGTTAATCAATCATTTTAAATTGTTGTTTTTTTATAGTAAACATTTTTTATTTTCTTTTTCAGTGGGCTTCAGGAGTGTGGTGGTTCTTCTTCGCGAAGATCACAGAACTTCTCGATACCGTCTTCTTTGTGCTGCGCAAGAAGGATAGACAGGTTTCGTTCTTGCATCTGTACCATCACACTATCATGCCCGTTATTGGATGGATCTCAGTCAAATATGCTGCAGGTTGGTTACAAATATTTGACATAATGTAATTCAGTTCTTTCAATGACAAGCTTGATCATCTATTTGCGCTTGATGACTTTACCGTGAGTGGTCATCGCATTATAGGTACAGCAGCTTCAATATCATCAGAACTAACGGAACATCACGCCTGTAGTCACCGAAGGGTTTGACAGTGGTATACCTATAGGGCACCCACATTTCGCCGATAATTGTTAAGTCTAATGTAATAGGAGGCAAGTCTAATGCCATCAACCGGGCACAAATCCAGACTTACTAATGCTACTGCAAAATTCCACATGGAAATGTCTTGTATCATTCATATCGCATCAACGTGGCGCATGTAATCTCCGAAAAAAAATACACGGCCATTTCGCCAGTTAAGTTTATGTTTGTCTTCGCGTATGTGATACGCCGAAACCGATGTAGTAAGCGGTTAACCACAATAGTGATTACATGTACTTGCTACCTGCTTTGTATCAATACAAAAAAAACATAATTTTATTGGTGTATTTTCAGGAGGACAGGCAGTTCCCGAGGGCTCCATCAACGCGTTTATTCACGTCGTCATGTACACGTACTACCTGATCTCTGGTCTTGGACCTCAGTACCAGAAGTACTTGTGGTGGAAGAAGCACCTCACTAGCATGCAGCTGGTAAGGAAATATTCAACTAAGATTTGTTTTACAACGGAGAAAAATACCCTAACTAAGCGAGAATGTGGCTTACAACCAACCTTTCTGAATGGGTGGCACACACACTGCTTAAACTAGTTATAGTTCTTAATCGCAATCGATGTAACGTGACTATTAGTTACTCTGATTGAACTGCTACCATTACCCTGCGACGCTCCATCTAGGCTGAGAACTCAGGCTATATGGATCATCAGGAGAGATCGTCGCTGGATGAACACCTTACCTTACTTTTGCCTTATTACATAAGGCTTACCCGTTTTATTCTTGTATTGCTCAAGCATGATCCATGATTACATCCAAACTTTTCTGAGCGAGGTTTTTGCTTGATCGTGTGTCTTATCACGTGTTCCTTTCTTCCAGATCCAGTTCTGCATCGTTGTCTACCTGAACGTGAACAGCCTATCCTCAAGCAACTGCAACTACCCCAAGTATTTGAGTAGCCTGGTGATGCTCAACTGTTTAGCTTTCTTCTACATGTTCGGAAAGTTCTACTACGTCAGCTACATGAAGGGAAGCAATGAACGTTTTGTATCAGCTTGTATAAAAAAAGATTAGGGTATTTTTAAGCTGGTTATTTGTAAGTCGAGTATTAGTTGGAGTAGAAATGGCTGTATTTAGTTCCAGATAAATATGCTTTGTCTAATTCAGGGTAGAAGGAACATACCATGGCGGATATCACGTATTCAGTACATCATCTACGAACGTACATACATACGTCATTTCGCATAGAAATTTTTCAAAGGCAATTAAAAAAAAAACAGATGTTTCCTACATGTAAAAAAATGTATTCATTTAATATTAATTCAGTAGTTTTTTTTTTTTTATATATGGTTTTCGTTTGTGCGGCGATGGGGTTCCACCCTGTTTAATTATGTCTTAAAAAAGAGACGCCTGTAGACATTTTTAGAGTTACTGGTATGTGCAATGTACATGATTTTTTCGTGATCTTAGGGTAGAAATAAATTATTTAGTATTAAAGGATAGTTTACTTAGACGCAGCTAAAGGTACGATTTTGAAGGCGACCGCAAATGTTTACGGCATCTCGGCTCAGTTGGCGCAGTAGCTGAACCATTGGCTGCTACGCTGCGAGTCACGGGTTCTATTCTCACACAAACAACAAATACTTTATACAGGAACCAATTTTTTTATGGCCTACTGGTATTTTTCCGGTTCTGACTGTCTGTGCCTGAGAGTTTAAAATGTTTTTAACGCACCCAGATACAGGAGAGATTCCTAGTGCGGGGAAAAGTTTAAAAAGTAATTTGCTGTCATATTATTTTCGGACAATGATTGTCCGAAAAATCATACTAGTATATTTTATTTTTTTAGTTAAAATAATAGTATTTAAAGAAACCAATATGAATATTTTTACAGGCCTCATGTTATTTTATGAAAGCGTTTTCATCAAGTTATATGGAAACTGTTGCGATGCTCTGATTTCTCATTGTGATGGGTGATTTTGCTGCTGTTTTACGAATGATGTCAGCTTCGGATTTGTACCGTAAACATTTTTAAGTCATTTTTAAGCCTTTGGGTTATTGTCGGCGATGGGGCAGACACCGTATACCTACCATGGAATTTTGGTTTATAGTTAAGCAATGACCTATTTTATATGATGATGTTTATCTAATTGTGAGATGCCTGTAAATAAAATGTGTACTTAAGACGCAATTGTGTAGTTGCTATTCCAAAATGGCAAGGCGTTGCAAACAATATTTTTATTAATTAAACAAAAGCATGTTGTTATATTAGGATATTCATAACAACATTATTTATTATTTTGTATATTTTTGGTAGCGCAGAAGTGAAATATAAGATAATTATTTTTTTTTAAAAGAGAATTCAATTGTAAAAATTAAGCATTAATAGAAGTAGTAATGCAATTCATTTATTATTGTTACCTTTATAATAATGGCGTAAATGGCGTTTTATGCGTCATTATGGAATGCAGTAATTATAAATACATTTAATTAAGTACTAAAGTGCATTAGTATTGTGATTTATTTTCATACATTTGATTGTGGTTATTGGCAATCTTTTAGGAGTGAATGTAAGTAGTAGGAAGATTAATAAGTCGAGTGGGTTTAACCAGTGAAACTGAACCGATCAGCACATTCATACGCGTTCAAGAACTGTAAGTGTCAATATTCCATAAGAATTATGACACAATCACAGTTTAGATGTCCTGATCGTATCCAGTTGCCTTGGTGACATTCGCTTTATGTAGGTACTATTTGAAAGAAAGAAAGAACATTACAATAAATTGGATAAAATTCGCTTTTTTGAAGAAAACGCCAAATTTACATCGATGAAATACTTTTAAGTGTTGGTCCCATTTTTTGACATACTTTAAAATCCGGTCAGTAGGGCTATTGCGTATCTCTGTTGATAGTTCATAATAGTGATCATCACTTGGCGAGTTTTGATATTCAATTCTGCACGGGTAGCGTCAGTTGAAACCAACAAGAACGGTCATTGAATATCAAAACTCGCCAAGTGATCATCACTATGAACTGTCAACAGAGATACGCAATAGCGCTGCAGGTCAGATGGGATGCGGAAAATTTCTGAAAATAGTATTGGAATTGGAATCAGAATAATGAAATGTATCGATTTTTACTGTTTTGATCTTAAACGAGGAGTCAAATATTTAGGTCATGGGCTCTCGTAGTATCAATGTTTTATAAAGGGTGTAACAAGACTTTTAACGAAGCCGATAGGCACTTGTTCTCCCCGTCATTGCGATCATTTTTGTTTTTGTTTTAGACCATACCTGGGAACCTTCTAGTTACGAAAAAAAAAAAAGTTTTGTCCCAGCAATATTTTTACGTAAATTACTTAGTTTGATGTACATAATGCTTGGTTGACGGCTTCGTGAAGGGTCTTGTTACACCCTGTAGATAAACTTCAATTTGTTAAAGTTGCACGTAGTTTGTCATTTCACCCATTACATTTTTTAATAACTTTAAAGCACTAAATGATTGCACATAAAGTCTAAGCTAGCCTGTAACTTACTTTTAGTTTTCATATTTATTTAAGTAATTCAAGGAGATAATAATTTATGATTAAGTTTTTAATTTTCACATTGTAAGCGGTTACTTATGTTATTTTTGTACTATATGAAAATACACTTAGTTCAAAGATTTTTGTAAATAGAACACTCTTATTTTGTATTTTGTTTAGAAATATAAAGTTCCCAACACTAATATTATTTTTTCATTTAAATTATATTTTCTTTTAATTTAGGTTTAATGGCATTTGGTGCGAGTTGGTATTATTAATGGGACAGCTGAATATTTTTCACAATAACAATGAGGGTCCCATGGACAAAGTTGTTCGGTTTGATGGTCTGTTCCCAGACAGATGTGTGGCTAGAGAGTCAGTTTTTCTTCCCTTCTTCTCAAGCGGTTACTGGCAAATGTTTTGTGGGACCATCTTATGTAGTTTTGACTTTAAAAAAGAAAGATAAGAAAGAAAGACTTTCGAAAAGTGCTGCCCGCGTAGCATGACCACCGTAGAAACGGGTTTTGTCGACGAAGAATCGAAGAAAATGACAGATTGTGGAAAGATTTCTATCGTCGCAAGCGATGTTAAAAATGTATGACAAACATGTCAAGTTTTATAGAAAGAGTTTTGTCGATTCTTGGTAGAATAGAGATAGTATTGCCATGCTACGCGGGCTGGTTTTCAGCCTTTGTCTTTGGAACAATATAACAGCTAATTATATGTATACATCGTCTTGGGTGCCGCCATATTTTGAAATACGTTCACTGAAATCGCTAAAACATTACAATGAGGGCGAATGAAAACGACCCACATTCAAAGCTCAATTTGACGAAACAAAGTAGACTCGAAATGAATTTCAAACTTTATGACGTTTAATTAAGGTTCAAAATGTTAATAAATCATTGACAATGTCAATGACACAAACTAATTGACTTTCTAAATACTTACAATGACTCCTATTTATTGTAATTCTTAAACGTGTTCAATGGCCCTGCTTATAAAAGAAAAAAATGTATATAGCCGCATTTCTTGTCAGTCCGTTTACCCACTTCGGTCTCCCAAACTAGATTTTTAGGTAAAATTAAACACGACAATCTAGATTTCATTGGATTTAGATTTTTAGCATTTATTCGGAAATTTAAAACATTTTCTAAAATAGATAGAAATACATAAATCTTGATATTTTTACATAATTATATCAGTTTGGACCCGCGAGTGACGCAGTTTAAAATAAATTAAAATAATAATTTCGACTCATTACATTTGAATGGTATTTTTTTTTAGGCTGAAAACAGATCGCTTGTTTGCCATTATATAAAATAATAACCAGAAAACATATACATTTAAATATGATCCTAACTTTTAAGATCTTAGATTTGTAAATTTAACTTTGTGTCTACTGGTGAAAAACAATATCAAAGCAATAAATAATGCAGACAACGCTGCATTACCTGTGTTTCATGTAATCCTAGTGTTTTAGGAAAAATCGATTCGTACTGATCCTCATCAACATCTTCCCGGCCTTAACCTAATTACTTAACGTAGGTGTTCACACGTTTGTTCTTTTTAAATATGAATTGAAGGTCCTATCATTCTTCATACAATCCATCCATCTTTTATTCGCCTTTTCGTTCCTTCCCCATCCACCAACATTCATATTCTACACTCTTTTACTAACATGCGTTACACCCCTCTTCATCACAAGCCCATACAAACACAAACATAATATAAAGACCCCACTTCTAAAGACAAAAGTAACTTGTCCTTTTGTAATACGTTCTTCGAACAAACGCTAAGTAATTAAAATGCAAATATATTGATACCCCTTAACACTGTATCAGTTATTGCATGAAATTTAAAAGAATCGAGTTAGTCGTACGATAGTTATCATTCTAGTAGTAGCTCTGTTAAAAATTAATTATGAAATAAAAACAAAACAGCATTAATCGATCAGTGAGAATAAGATTGTTTATGTTGAACAAAAATCCAGAAAACTAATTAGAACTAATAATTAGAGGGACACAAACGAAGTATTTGAAGTCAGTGCTTCAGAAGAAGGGAACAGATTCCAAACAACGTGCGGTTTCAAGTTGACAAAAGATGGCGGCGATTTTGAACGTAGCATGGCAAGGATATCAATTGTTGTTTGATGAATTACCAGGTAAGTCTTTGTCTTCTGTTTACGAAGCTCCACCATCTTTACGCAGTAAAAGGTCATATTTACTTTGTTCTCAAGTTAGAATGTAAGTACGTCAGCTTATTCTGAATTTTAGATTTCATTGTTTTCACGATCTACTTTACATGAAATGCTAGTTTGCATAGACTTAGCTGGATGGCGATAAATCAAAAGTATTGTGCATTGTCTATATTTGGCAGTGAATTTTGTTGTACTGGTTTACTAACATCATCATCAGCATCAGCCTATTCTGGACTCTTTTGGTGCCTCTGTAATCACTGGAAGGGGAAAAAGGCCCCTTGTCAATGGTGACACCAGTCTATGTGCAAATGTTTCTCTACCAAGAGTTTTTTCTTCCGACTATCAGCTTACTTATTCTTTTTCAATTTCAGATCCTCGAACTAAAGGATGGTTACTTGTAGCTAAACCTTACCAATTACTAACACTACTTGGCATATATTTAATGTTTGTACTCAAATGGGGACCAAAGTATATGAAGAATCGGCAACCTTTCAATTTAGATAAAGTTCTAATAGCGTATAATGCTCTTCAAGTAGGGGCTTGCGTGTATTTATTTGACAGCGTAAGTATTTTACTATTATTTAGTAGTGTTTAGCTGTTTATCCTCGCGGCTATAATGTTGCGATTTCTCCAAAAATTGTGTGTATTCGTGTCGCACATTTATTCGCACATTAATGTACTGGGCTGTAGGTCCGTTTCTACCGGTAAAGCTGTGTGTAACTTTTGTTCAGGCACAGTGCAACACATTTATGAACGAACATGTTAGTACCAGAGCCCATGGCCAAAAGTGTTTGCCTCATGACCGAAATCGTATTCTGAAAAATATTTTTGGAAATCTTAATACATCTTAACACAGACATAAGGTTGCTTAAGTATAACCAATAAAGACTCAAGGCTCTGCAATTCATGTATATATTATAGCCTTGACGTAATTTTATCAGACCACATGTACTACTTGCTAAAAAATATTTTTCAGAAACCAGATGAGTGAAGGTCGGTGTCATAGATTACTAAACTGAGTGCACAAACAGCGAGTACGTATTCGCTGATGCGACTATACCGCTTCTACGTGTGCGCGCACAAATGTTCCTAGTTGTGCGCGAACATTGCGGTGAACACGCGCACATTTTGTTCATGTTTACTTGAGCGAGTCCACCGTACGAAACATTTGTGCGGCGCTCTGCCGCACACCAGTGGTTTCGCACCATAACATTTACTTTTCAAAAGACTTGTCAAAAATATAACCCTTCCTTGGAAGCCAGGTAAAAACAAGTCGTTTATGTTATAGGTACATGCATTCACGACAATTTTGCTCACCATTTTGACAAGTTGTCTACTAGTTTTGTATCTAGTCTTTGCGACTTGTATTAGGCTTAAACGACTGAGGACATTGGTAAACGCAACAATAAGAATACATGTTTTATGACTTTGATGTAAATGCGGTTACTTCCTTATAACATTTCCAAGTTTAACTTTTGAAAATGTATAAGAGAGAATATTTCGCCAGCGCTTTTTGTTTTTCTTCTTTTTTATTGTTAAATTATTGTACAAATGTATTTATTACTTTCTATCAAAATATTTCAGGCTCTCCGTCTAGCGTGGGGATGGGGTGGAGACTACAAATGGATTTGTGAGCCGGTTAATTTTTCAAATGAACCAAAACCCTTGGAAATTGCACAAATGGTTTATTTCTATTATATACTTAAAATCGTCGATCTTCTAGATACAGTAAGTTATATATTGCCTTATTTTTTTTTTTTTTTCCCTTAAGGAAACCCAAATGAAAGGCCATAGTACGTATGAAACACTATCAATAACGAAGCAAGCATTGTAGTTCATTTTAAAACGCTAAGACGGGAAGACCAGTCGACGTGCAGCGTACGCGAGTAAACCGTGCACGCTACGCACCTCGATTGGCTATGAATGCGTTGCATTCGAAACGCGCGCGCGTCTGTTTGTAACCGCTCGTGAGCATGTCCAAAGGTGTCCATCCATACTGTTTCTAAGATGAACGCAAACCGCACTGATCGTGCAGGTGCACGGGTGTGGACGCGCCTTTATGTAAACCACTGGTTTAATCTCTTTGTGTGATTTTTGAATCTCATTACACACACATCACCAGTCTGGTTCATCTCATTACTGTCTTCTAAGATTAGTTTAAATTTAGATTGGTAAATAATTCCATTTCGCTCTAATACAAATAAAGAAACGGAAACAAAGTTCATACTAGTTTAATCAAAATATTTGGAATGCGAATATAAATACTGTACTACTGGTAGAGTTCATTCCAATTCAATTGAATAATCAGAAATTATATTCAAATTCATTTGGTCAAATTCTAATACAAACTTATTGCGCGTAAGCAGTAAGCATTTTACGTTGTTTCTCACTGACTTTCCTTAGAATATAGCGAATAGAAACTTCGCTCGTTTGTTCATGATCGAATTCCTTTCTTCATTTTATGCGCTAGGTATTTGAAGAAACTATTACTGTCCCTCTATTTTCGCGCGATTTCGACATTGGTGCGATAAGGACAACTACAGATCCGACACGTAAAAATTCATAATTCGAGGTTTGGCTGTCGACTATTTCCTCCTCCAAAATTCGACCAATTTAAAAGATATTTCATAAACTGACTATGAAGGATATTTACTGTGTCCTTATGTTTTTCTTTTTTCATTAATACACACATCAAAAGTGTCTAGGGATCAACATATATTTTTGCAATAACTTTTCTCCTGATTGATATTAATTAAAATTTTCTTTAAGGATTCATCAAATAAAGTGTTTTCGTTTGTCACAGTAACGATAAACCAAGTCACCTTTGCATTAATAAAGAAATTTGCCATTTTCCTAATAAAGGGATTTTTGACATTTGAACCACTAACACAAAAGTTCGAAAAAAAGACTGAAATAACAGTTTTCTTTAAAATTTTATTGGGTAACTTAAACAATTAATAATCCGTGTTTCTACCGCGAACACTAACAACACAAGAACATCGGTTTGGCATACTCAAAATGAGTTCATCCAAATCACGCTGTGGAATGGCCGCCCATGTTCGTTGCAACAACAAAAAAAGGTCTTCTTGCGACTGGATACCCTCCATATTCGGCAGAGCTCTTCTCTGTAGCATATCCCATACATGCTCAATCGGATTCAAGTCTGGCGACTGAGCAGGCCAGGGCAGGACATTGATGTTAGCTGCGGCGAGAGTCTGTCTTACAACTCTTGCGGTGTGCGGTCGTGCATTATCATGCATTAACTGAAATAAGGGACCGATTTGCACTTGTAGAGGAACGATGACGTCTGATACAATCGTCTCAGCATAAATTTGAGCGTTGAGGTTGCCTCTGATCCAAATCAACTCAGTTCTTCCGCCGATCCAAATACCCGCCCATACCATGATGGTTCCACCACTATAAGGATGGACTTCCTGGCAGGATTTTAATCGCTGTTGGCGTCCAGGGGTTCTCCAGTGTCGTATACGTCTTGTATCCGGTCTCATACCAAAACGAGACTCATCAGAAAAGCACACGAAACGCCATTGTTCTTCTGCCCAATTTCTGTGTTCAAGAGCCCATTGATATCGTATCCTACGATTGTGCATTGCTATAGGTGGTACCCGTAGCGGTCTTCGGGAATGAAGGTTCACTTCATGCAAGCGGTTTCTGACTGTTTGGTCGCTAATTAAGTTCCCTGAAGAGTGATGAAGCCTCACGGCTAACATCATGGCGGTTATTGTTGGAGCTCTTCGAGTTAAGATTTGAATGTATCGGTCTTGTCTCCGTGTGGTGCAGCGATACCGTCCTCCATGGCGCTCAGCCACGGTACCAGTGCTTCGGTAACGTGTCCAAAGTCGACTGATAACACTCTGACTTGTATTCAGAGCTAAAGCCACAGTACGTTGCCGGGAACCAGCTTCTATCATTCCCACGGCTCTGAGCATTTCTTCCCTGCTTAAATGACGTCGCCGCTCCATAATAACGTTGGTTTTAATCAGTAGTAGGGAAACAGTAGCACTAATAATGTCTTCAATGCGTTGTATGTTTTTATAGGGAAAATATTGACAGCTGATTTTCATCTTTTACTCGAATTTGATTCACAGTTCCTGATTCAAATTATGAAATGCACCAAAAAGGATCCATATAAATTTATAAAATCATAAATTTATTACAAAGCCACATCTCAATCTCAAGAAATCCACATAAAAATGCTTGATCCCTAGACACTTTTGATGTGTGTAGTTGTCAAATTTGTACACTAGGCCTCTGTTGAGAGCGGTCCAAATTGGCCTTTTTTAGCATTTTGTAAACGTTCTAGTGCTGATACAGATTATGTGTCATCAAAAAAGAAAACAACACATAGAAAAGACATAGAAAAGATTGATATTTATTTTACTGTAAAAAATCATAGCTTTAAAATCATAAACCAGAAAGAAAACAGGCGAGAGCGTTTGTATGGAGAAAAGACCACCCGCATTTCCTCTTAAGGTAATAGCTATTTCATGACAAAAGTCATTCAATAGGATTATATGAACTTGGAGGGCTGTATTGATGATTTGAATGATTATAATTCTGTAATTCCATACGTGTTACTGGCGCGATTCATATTTTCATCAACATACAACCTGACACTGACCTGCAAATTGCAATAAACGTAAGAAAATTTAAATTTCGCGGGCTAACCTTGCGCATCCACATTAAAAAGAAGACGTGTATCTAACAAACACTCATAGATTCATTTTTTGAGTCGGGGATAAGGGCAGACAACATATTATTCTTATTTGTTTATACGGCGTGTCGTCATCTTGCATACTTTTCTATTACTCGTATTCTCACTGGTCACCTCTTTTCTAGCCATAACCTTCATTCACACAGTTTCCTTGGCATACCCTGAACTCTAATAGTCACACAAATTCATACAAAAAAAAATGCCTTTGCGTTCCTCTGCATACACACCATGAAGAGCATTTACCATGCAAGTTTTCAGTCACCAGTGTCACTTGAGTTATGCCTTGTAATAGATGCATTATGTACTATAAATAATCAATTGGTCGTATGACGTGTTCTTACATTGTCAGTGAAAGCATGTCACCATCTTCCCTTTCGTATTAATTCTTCCTCTGTTTATTCAAATACTTCAGCCCTGTGTGTGTCTTTTACATAATATACTATCATACATAATACCACGTCTGTAATCCCCAAAGGCAGAGGTACACCTAATAGTACACTCCGCATTTCCCAAGTTATGTTTAAGTCCTATGTAATAAGGGGCGAGCCTTTTGACATTAAAACCCAATGACACTTGCCGACCTGGAAATCGAACCCAGCACCTCATGCTCAGCGTTCGCGCTGGCGACCTCTAGTCAAACGAGGACTTTTTATTTTTCTATTAAGTATAAACATCACAAAAGGCTTCAAATAGAAAGATTTTAGAGGCTGTTATTTTGATTTATTATCTAGTATTAAACTTGGTTTTAAAAATATAGTGTTTTCCACATTTAGTCCAAGCCTCGCGTGGCTGATATAGATCGCTTGTAAAACCGTTACTTTTAGACCCCGACAAGTACCTACCCGCGTTACTAACCAACATATTTTGTTTATTCATTTAAATCACAAATTAAATTGTGCAATATTAAAACAAATAGGTAGTACGTAGGTATATCATTGTTGTCTAAAGTAAACTGAACATATTTAGCATAATCAACTTACTGATTGTAACAAGATCTTTCACGAAGCCGAGAGGCACTTGTTCTCTCCGTCATTGCGAAAAATTT
The DNA here is from genome assembly GCA_947578425.1 of Eugnorisma glareosa. NCBI lineage: Eukaryota > Metazoa > Arthropoda > Insecta > Lepidoptera > Noctuidae > Eugnorisma > Eugnorisma glareosa. The sequence continues at coordinate 20,060,605 of OX387961.1, read as the reverse complement.
TTTGAAGGTCGATTTCCACCGTTTTCATTAAGGACCATTGTGGCTTGTTTTCTTTTTCCATACATCATCAACCAACTACATTCAATTTCAAAACTTTTCACACGGCTCTTCATTCGCTTGCCCTTATCCCAATTAATTAGGGGGTCGGTGCAGCATGTCTTCTTCTTTCATACTTCTCTATTACTCGTCATCTCCTCAGATACCTCCTTTCTTGCCATAATATCATCCTTCACAAAGTCCATCCATCGTTTCTTTGGTCTTCCTCTACACGTATACCTATCCACTTTCAATCTCAAAACATTCCACACGACTTTAGAAAATGATTTAATTTATTAAGGGCCAATTTCACGAATGAAACATCAGCACATTTAAACTGCGTTTAAGAGCTGTCGATGTCATTATTGCTATAGAATATTGACACTCAAATCTCTTGAACACCGGTTAGATCAGCTGATTGCGCATTTATCTTAATTTCACCTACACAGTTGTCTCTGCATCACCCAAAGGTTGACTTTTGGAGGATGGCTTTGGCATTAAGTCCGCCTCTGTACATTATGATTGTGTGCTTCTAGTATTAAATAAATAAATAAATGCGGTCAGTTTCATTAATGAGATTCGCTACAGGAACAAAAAATTATAGTGTAAGTTCATTAAACAACGGTATTATTTTAAACGATAGTTTATAGAGTGTTACATATTGAAAAACCAGCCAAGTGAAATAATCTGTATGTGTGTCTTGCCACAGACAATGCCAAAAACAAATATGACGTAGTGACGGGTATAAAATAATCTTTAAAATATGACGTAGTGACGGGTATAAAATAATCTTTATAATATGACGTAATGACGGGTATAAAATAATCTTTAAAATATGACGTAGTGACGGGTATAAAATAATCTTTAAAATATGAAGTAGTGACGGGTATAAAATAATCTTTATAATATGACGTAATGACGGGTATAAAATAATCTTTAAAATATGACGTAGTGACGGGTATAAAATAATCTTTAAAATATGACGTAGTGACGAGTATAAAATAATAGAATCATCATCATCATCATCATCTTCCTGTCCTTGTCCCACATTACTTGCGGTCGGCGCAACACGTTTTTTTCTTCTATTCTCCTGTGTCAACCGTCACGCTATCATTTACTCCTTTTTCTTTCATATCATTCCTCACACAATCCATCCATCGTTTCCTTGGTCTTCTTCTCCCTGTCCATCCATCAACATTTATATTCATCACTGTTTTAGTCACATGCGATTCGTTCGTCACCATCACCATGTCCCAAAAACATAGAATAGGTATATCATAAAATTCTAGTAGGTATTAAATTATCATCACCAAATATGAATACTAGTTATTTATTTAGTGGCAGGTCTTATTGTTTAATTTTACCTATTTTAAAATTTCGATTGAATATTATACATGGATATTGCTAATTATAACAAGATATAACCTCGGATTGTAAACAAAATAAGATTCCACATTCTTCATAGAAATTAAAAAAGGTAATATATTCTAACCCTGTATACCTATGAACCACAATAGTGACCTGTGAAGCTGAAAATTATCAAACAATACGAGTGTAGTAATTAAAACTGATTAATTTACTTTTGTTGAAAGAAACATGGTCTTCTTATTGGTAAAATTTTTGTGAGGAATTGTTTGGTTATCTCTATTAAATCTGCCGAATCTATATCACGACAAAACGTATATTAGACCCTCGACGATTGTGGGATCCATCAACGTGGACTGGGCTCGCGTGTTGGCCCTCTCCTAGAGAAGAATACTGTGTCCCTGCAGTGGATATCTTTTTCTTCTTCGTCTCGATACGTTGACTCAAATGTCCGGCCAGTACGTAGCAATCTGGACAACTCTGTCTTTTACCGCTGATCCGCAGATCCAATCTGGCTAGATGGGGTATAATGGACCCATCTCGGATACGATGCGAGTGTAGAGCCCCAAGACAGTGTACACCTTCTGTCCTGCCCGTCGTCCACAACTTGTTGTACTTTCCAGGACTTGAATGAGGCAACGACAGAGCTGTCCAGTGGATACGTTATAGATAGATTATGTTGCGAGTTTGCGACCCTCGTACAGGGCACTTGACTTATCATCCATCAAGCATTACGTTTGCTGAGCAATGTACTGCGCTAAAATTGCACTGTTCTAGTACTATACATTGGTTAAATTTGAATCATATGGCTAAGTATGCTCTACGTTTAAACGTTGCAGATATAATCGCCAATCTGTGAATTATACCAACAGTAGAATCCACGCTTTGCGAAAACAAAATCGTTTCCGATTTCACGCATAAGTCTTCGATGTCATTTCCCATTTTGAAAATCGCAACGATTAAATTTTGTAATGCGCTCGGTTAGCCTTAAATTATGCGTCCTTTAAATTCGCTGTTATGGAATATTTTTTTACTTAACATTTATATTTTTCAGATATTTTTCGTGCTTCGTAAGAAATTCAACCAAGTGTCTTTCCTGCATATCTACCATCACGCTGGGATGTGTATGTTAATATGGGCCGCCGCCACTTATTTACCAGGTAACAAAATTGTTTATTTATTTAATACTAAGTACCCGCTAGTAAGATACCCGCGGCTACGTCCGTAGTTACGATCGGTAACTGTCCCACGGGATCATAATACCGGGCTAAAAAGAATCCTATTTACAATAATATGTTAATTCAGGTTATAAACTATCCATGTGCCTAATTTAATCAAAATTCGTTAAGTTTTCGCGTGAACGAGTAATAAATATCCATCCATCCTCACAAACTTTCAGATTTATATTAATATATTAGTAGGAAACTAGCGACCCGCCCCGGTTTCGCACGGGTGCAATGTTGTACGCATAAACCTGCCTCTTGAATCACTCTATATATTTAACAAAAAACCGCATTAAAATCGGTTTGGTTATTTTTAAGATCTAAGCATACATAGGACAGACAGACAGCGGGAAGCGACTTTGTTTTATACTATGTAGTGATAGGACTTTAAGCACAGAGTACAGAGGCGAGGTTTATTTTGACTTCTTCCAAACACTAAAATCATCTGATCATCTTCGTAAATTTTCCGGTTCTTAAGCAGTTTGAAAGATACGTTAACTCCGCGTCCTGACCAAAGCGATCGTTCACACGAATAGGCGATCAACGCGTTGAAATGTCAGTCTTTTGTTCGGAAACAATAGTAAGCGTCCTCTTCAAGTACCGACGACGCGTTCGGGCGTGTTCCGACGTGGCGGTCGCGTGTACTAGCACTTGCGATAGGTCGTGGCCTAAACGCAGTTAGTTTCGGATCATCAACAGTAAGCTTGGTTTAAAAAAATATACAGTATAAAGTCGATTACCGCCATCTAGCGATTTGTTAATAAACCATTTAGTATGAGAAACTCAAAGAACAAAGTCAATGAACGATATAACATAGTGTTCAGAAGTCAATGAACAAAGGTTAGTGGCCCTATTATTGTATTAGTAAATTAAAATGTACTATTTCTCTATTCTCGTTTCATAAGAATTTACTATTTGTTATTATTTATAAGTTTTGTAACTATTTGTCCAGATATCGTTTTTATTGATACACTTATATAGTTATCATTAATTTACATATTTCGTTATTTATTTTGGTCTCTTTTTAATTCAGTGCGTCATTATAAACTTAGTTTTACATCACCAACACTGCCATCTGCCGGAATCTTAAGGACGAAACAGTTTTTGATCAGAAAACCATCTGCTAATTTTAATTCACTGTACGAGATGGGGTCACTAGAACCATTTGTAAAAAGGATAAACTTTAGTATCAATACGGATGAGGTTACCTTCAAAAATGATTGTCGTCCAACGTTAATCGAGTAGAGTACGATACAGGACAGACAACCTCTGAAAGGCCCTGGGTCGCCGTCATGTATCGCATTTCTAGTTTCACCTTAATTTTAATGCGAACGCGATGCGTAGTTGCACCAGCAAAGGTCGCCTGCCATTTCTCAATACAAATGAAGGCAACGATCATGTATATATATATGTAAGCACGCGCGGCCAATCGTTTTGGTTAGGACGCGTAGTTTTCCTCAAATATTCCCGCCGTCCCGGACATTGTTTTGTTTTCTCAATTCTTCTATTGTCGATGACGTAGGTGTATTGTTTTTATTATCCATAACGTTAACTTGTAAAAGCACCTTCGGGGCGTTTCTAAAATTAAACGACATGAAACAAAGGGAAATTATTTATTCAGCTATTCAACTTCTATTTTGGTAAATAAGTAAGGAGCAGGGTTCAAAGTCACAATTATCATTGATAATTTATCATAGTAAATTATCTTGATCAGTATCCCGGTGGACACAGGCCTCACCCCGCTCTTCTTGACTAAAGAGAACTTGCGCAAACCTGTAGGGATTGACATTAATGACCGTAGGGAGGTATGGCAGAGTAAAGAGCTTCACGGGTGCTTTTTCCGGGCCCTGCTAGGTCGACCTATCAACGTCCGTAGCTTGGCTACATTCCGGGAAACTTTTCGGAGAAACCGAAGGTTTTTTTCTAGGGTAGATGACCAACAAAATCTAATTAGTCCGTCAGATAGATTTCCAAAAAATATTGAATAGGTTTTTTTTCTTTTTTCACGTAAACACAAAATTAAGACAAGATACAGTGCGTCGAAAACTCTTGTGACGTCACATTTTGGTACACTTTTTACCAAGCCCCCACTTCGATTATTTTATGCGTTTTATCTTCGTCAGTTTTTATTGATTTGTTATAACAAAAAATACGTCCAATATTTTTCGATAATCTAACTGCCGGACTAAATAGAATCATGTTGTATTAATCAGGAATCATCCCTACTAAGGATGAAGTTATGATGTCGAATAACTTAGCGGAGATTTATTGTGAAGGGTCGACCTTCACAATAAACGGTTGACATATATCGGATATGCCACCGTCCGGGTGAATCAATCCGTCACATCATCTCCAGGTGTTCTCGTCTAACTAACGGAGACTAGTACTCTCCGTAACAAAACATATTAAGGAGTATAGTATTAGTAGACGAGTTAAATATCAACTTAAAAAAACCGGGCAAGTGCGAGTCCGACTAGCGCATGAAGAATCGCGTACCATCGTTGTAGCCACCGCAGTGGCGTACCCGCTCCCTTTCATTGAAAGGGAGGCAAAGCCCAATTACCACAATATATTCAGTACAATATCTGCTGATGGTACGTGCTGGTGGTGATAGCCGACAGGCTCGACTGTCCATACATAAGACGCCAAGCCTTGACTTCTTGCTCATCTACAGTCGTCGGCTGTCAATATAGAGTGATAGATGAGAGAATGCAACAAGCATTGTAGTTTTTGTTTTGTGTGGTTATTTTTTGTGTTGTATTGGAATGTTTTATGTATTGTGTGTTTAATGTATCATTTTTGTTATTTATCAAATTTTGTGTATATTGATGAGTCCTTGTAACTTAATTAAATAAAATGTATTTAAACTATCGAATCTTTCAAGCTGGAACCAGCGATAAACATTCACAAAATTTCATTGAAATAGGTTATATGGTGTGACGCGTGAATTTTATATAATTATAGAAAATAAGATAACACCCAACTCAATTTTAAAAATAATTATTAATTGAAAATTATCTCAACTTTCAGGCGGACATGGGACGCTGGTTGGCGTGATCAACTCATTTGTCCATGTAGTGATGTACTCGTACTATCTCCTGACAGTAGCCATGCCAAGTATCAAGAACGAAATGTGGATTAAGAAACATGTCACTCAGTTGCAAATTGTAAGTATTTTTATAGATTTTTTTCTAACTCCTATGCAGAGGAATGTCGTGATGGCCCAGAGGTTAAGGCCTCGCCTCTCATGCATGAGGTTGAGGTTTCAAATCCGGGCAAGTACCAATGTGACTTTTTCAATTCATATGTACTTTCTAAGTTTATCTTGGACATCACAGACATCGGTGAAGGAAAACATCGTGAGGAAATCTGGATTTATAAAAGTCTGAAATCGCCAACCCGTCTTGAGCAAGCGTGGTGATCAATGCTCGTGCCTTCTCTGTTGAGAAGAGGCCTTTGCCCAGCAGTGGGACAGTAGTAGGCTGGTATTATATATATTATTATGCAGCGGAATGGGCTCAAATAGCTGAAGAGAGAGAAAGATGGAAACGGAAAGGGGAGGCCTTTATCTTGCAGTGAGACACAACTGGCTCATGATAAATACTTAATCTTTTTAGAGGCTTAAATTATTGGTATCTACTAAGAAAACAGGAGAATGTAGACACAGTGGGATTTATTAGAATTTTGACACAGACAAAACCCACTCGATCGCTTCAAAGTAAACTTCAACTTGAGTGTCATTATCATCTGCCTAGCCTTTTCCCAACTATCTTGGGGTCAGCTTCCAGTCTAACCGTATGTAGCTGAATACCAGTATTTTATATAGAGTGACTGCCTATCTGACCTTCACAACCCAGTTAGTACTGGGTGATACGATACCCTTGGTAAGACTGGTTGACAGACTTCAACTTGTATGTATGTCTCTCTAAATATTGTCAACAGACGCCGCTAGTTCAGTTTCTGTACAAATTGAAGTTTACGTTAACGCAAACGAATGGCTACCTATAAAAACCCACACTAGCCAAGTTTAGTAGCACAAGATACATCTGATGAGTGGATTATACAAATGTTGATAAAAATCTCACAATATCTAATCTCTTATTGTGACTTATACAGTTTTCTGTAGAAGTTAACGATGAATCAGCCAATTTACTTCAAGAGATATCATCTCAATTTACAACTAGCTCAACTTATTGTGATGAAACCGGATGCTTTAATTTATCTATTCATATTAATTTTATCTAACACTAGCTGTTGCCCGCGGCTACGCGCGCGTTTTGTTTGGAAATTATCCCACGGGCACGTTGCAAATATAGCATATGGCACTCGGGGATAATGTAGCTTCCTATTAGTGAAATATTGTTCAAAATCGGTTCAGTAGATCCAGAGATTACCCCCAACAACCTCACAAACTCACAAACTTTATAATATTAGTGTACATTAATTTATCATGGGGAATCGCAACCCAGTATTAGCTCCACAACCCATGTGGAGCTGAATCATCGCTAATACTCGTATCAGATAGGCAGTCGCTCCATTTAAAATACTGGTGGTGATGCCAACAAAGATGGGAAAAGGCTAGAAGGATGATAATTATATTTTTCTTATTATTCTTTCGTTTTCAGCTGCAATTCTTCTGGTGTGTAGTTCACATGGCCATACTAGTCTTCAAGACTGACTGCGAGTACCCTCGTTGGGTGAGCGCCGTATTCTTGCCACAAAACTTATTCATTCTGGTACTATTCGTCGATTTCTACATCAGAACTTACATCGTCAAGCCCAGGAAACAGCTTAAAGCACAAACGAACGCCATCAAAGGTAACAATCAAAATAATGATAAAAGAAACAATGGTGTTGCAAATAATGACGTCACAAAACCTAAAACTGAAAATGGCGTTAGTAAATTAAATGAGAAGGAAATTAATGATGCTAAGAATTATCTTAAAAATGATTTAAGTAAGCTTATTAATGGTAATGATGTTTCTTTTAACAATAATAGCAATGAATTCAGCGAAAATGTTAACTTTTTTGAAAATGGCAAGGAAAAATCTACTTGTGGTGCTGGAAAATGTAAAATTAATTGCCACAAACATTATAAGAATGAATAATTGTTTAACTGATGTTGTAACTTTATGTATTATTTAGGTATTAAAGAATAAAGTAGACTAGATACGTAATTTTATAAATATAATACTATTTGTAAAAATAATATTGGTGTTTTTGTTTCCCATCAATTGATATCAGGGGTACCGTGACGTCTTATTAGTAGTATTGTTTTAATGTCAATTCAGTGTGAGAAAGATACGGAGCTATAAAATAGAGGACGTCTAGCGCAATCCCTTTTCCACTCTGAAATAAGATTAAAATAATACTGCTTTACGACATCTTGGTAAGCCACCATCTTCTCTTTAACTTATTTATTGTGACCATTAGCGATAATGATAAGATTTTTAAACTATAAATTGATCTAACTCACAGCTATCATGATTACACTGACCGAGAAACATTCACTACTGGACATAAGACTTCACCAAGGGTCGCCATATGATCCAATATTGTGCTCCTTTACATTCAGTGGATTCCTTCCGACCTTCATAACTCCTTCAGAAATTATTGAAATTACTTTTATGCTTTACTGCATTCACGTCTATAAACTGAAATCTTTAAAATAAAATGAGCTAAATGCTAAAAATATTTATTTTCACGCCCCCATGATTGCGTTAGCGTGAATAAAAGTCCCACTTGCATAACAGGTAACAAAACGTCTGATTATAATGAATTACTTAACAATATTCTAAATTGTGTGAGTCACGCAATATCAGGGGCTATGCAACTGGGGTGTCTGTGGGGTGCGGTGTCCGAGTAAGGCTTGGTCCTGGGTAAAGCGTATGAGCGGGTGTTGAGGCGGCTGAGACGGAGCCGTACTGATACGACATCTTTTTTATTTTGTCAGCCCAAACCTTCGCCACCTCCACCGCGTCGTTGGTGGCAGCGCAAAGGTCACCTCGCTTCATGTTTTTGGGCTAAGAGGGCAGGATAAGAGGTAAACCATTGTTTGCGACACAGCTCCACAACCACACCCCGCTGCTGTTTCATTTAAGTAACCCCACTTGACTAGGTTGGAGTTACATCTTCCCACTTGAGTCCAGAAAAGGTTTAAGGACTTCCAGGTAGATCGCGGAAGGTTAGACCCTGCAGGAAGATGATATAGTAACAATAGGTCGGGTCTAGCGCAACAAGTTTCAGCTATTTGCTGGGTTATTGAGTTATGAATATTTCACAACAACGCCACTTTCACTGAAGCTCTTGATCGCGGTTTAGATGTGCTGATCCCGTTTAATATTTAAGGTGCCATTTTGTCCGTAATGGCAATGCTCTAACTTTCACAGTTCTACAATATTCATTGCATTGTCTACGTTGTCGAGCAGATCAATTGGTTCAACCTACGCAGCTATGGATTAAGAACTTTTTACAAAATTCTTCAGATTCTGATTAAAATTGTGACCCACTATGTGGTTGCTGTAGGCAGCACCCACATAGTGAGACACAATTTTGAAAATGAACAGAAAACAGAGACGATCACTTGCTAGGGCGAGTGATTGTCTCTTTTACCCTATAGAATCATTTCTAGCCCCTGCTGCTTGCTACAACAACCCGCAATGTACTGCGGTCAACAAATCGCTTCCGCTACCACTCAAGTCTCCGAGCTTCCACAGGCTCACAGTACGAGGCCTTAGAGGGATCACGAGACAGCCGGGTATTTCCCAGTTTCGGCTATGTGTCTGCAGGACATGTGAATCATTTATGTTTGTGTGTACAGGCTTCGATTGGAGGTGACAGCGAGACAAGCTTTATAGTGAAACATCTGAATATTCAGAAGATCTGATTGACTTAGTTTATCACTTAAATTCAAACACTGTTCGACATTAAACTTGTATCAATTCAGGCGTTTATTCGTTTGAACACCAAAATGGACTATGGACGAGTAATATGTAATATCCTATCTACTCACCAAAAATAATTCCATATTAGTTCTGTGCATAATGACCCTAAGGGTTAAGAACTACAGAGCTAAATAGAAATACACCTAAAAGGCGGGTTTACTGCATCAAGCGTCGGTCGGAGCGAACCATTAAGCTAAAAGTCAACGAAACTATATAAAAGATAAGGGCAGGGTTGTCTCCATTTGTCTATCACCCTTTAACATTGTAAAGTTACAATAGTTTATCCTGATCAGCGGGTACTGGCTGATATAATGCTGACTTTTATTTTTAGTACTTAAGTCTGGATTACAAAAAAAAAACTAGGACATTTAGGAATCATTCACTAATGGGTTCAACTGGAGGCCCACTTCCTCTCAAAAGGAGAGACCAGTATCATAAAGATCTTCATAGGCCAATAACAGATCAACATCCTGCACAAAAAGTATACTACCGCCTGTGTCTCAGCAGCAATGTAACGTCTACTTCTAAATGTTATTGATAGATAAAAAATCAAAGGATAACCCCATAAAGTGAAATGTCATTGTGGGAAGCTATTTACGTCCTTAGCAATTATATTGTCTATATAATTTGGCACGTAAATGATTTCCCGATGTCATGTCAATCAGACTGAATTATTAAACACCCTGGTATTATTAGACTCATCAAATATTATGGAGTTCAAAGATATCTTGTACGGTTGTTGACAGAAATGTCAGAAATAGCATTGAAAGCCTAAATTGACAAGGGTCAGGATATTTATAGTACAGTAGTGGCTCAGTGAAAAGCACAGCAACTGACATGTTGTATAAGATTCGAATCCAGGCTAGTCATCATTTGATTATCATCATTATCCACATCGTCCTCTCTTTGCTTGTGCCAAGCTCCACGCTCTTATGCTTGCCTCATCCAGGATATTCCCGCGATGGCAACAAGGTCATCTGCTCATTATGCCGCCGGACGACCAAAACTTCTATTTCCAGTTCTTGGACGCCACTCGGTCACAGCTTCATCCACCGGCCATCACCGCGCCTTCCTAGGTACTTCGTAAGTAAGCCTTGCTAGGCTGGTACGTCGTGCTAATTCAGCCTTTCATTACCACTGCTCTCAAAACCGATCTAATTAGACCGATTAGGAGACACGTAACATCCACCAACCTGTACTATGCCCTCGAAGTGAATGACGGCCCACTGCCTTTCACAGATAGCAGGCTTGTGCCCCAGTTTTTGCCATCGGCTTCGCTCGCGTTCAACAATTCGGGTTGTTTTCTGCTTGTAATAATATAATTCAATCTTGATACGAAAGACACGTGGCGCCATCTATTAGCATAAGAACTTTATTGTTGTTTTCCTCGGAAACAGTACTTTTTTCGGGATAAAAGGTACCCTATGTCCGTTTCAGTACACCTGACGACGTATATGCAAAATTTCAGGATGATCGGTGCGCATTTATAATATTGTAGTTAGGATAGTTAGGACTAACTGCTCCTGTGTTCTGGGGTCGACACCTGGGTTGAACATTTTTCAATATTTATATTAGATCTTTTAGTAGCGGCTTGGAGTTTGGTTTTGTGCCTAGTTCATAGCAGTAGATGATTACTGATGAGATGTGGATACTACTGTACTAGTTTAGATTTTTATCTCTTTTGATTATACAGCCGCTGTTCAAAGATAATGATTATACCTAATATATGTATAGTGCCCGTAACCAAAATCATGGAAACTATGGACATACGCCAAAAAAGCGAAGCAACTGAACTCAAGATGTTATAAATAATTTGCCATCTGCCCCATAATTCACCTATTAAAGCCTTTAGCTTAACATGCAATGGCAACCTTGTTGGCAAGAAGTCAGCTACCAGCAAGAAACCCCTGGGAGGGGTTTTTCTGGGGGGGTCTGGCAGCAATTAATCAATATTTTTGACTGCTCCTAAAAGATTAATTTTAGCATTCATTGAAGAAAGAAAATCTGGTAATCTTCCGAAAATCTGATAATCCATCTGAATCTTTTGACTGCCTCATAGTAAAGACATCATAGTAGATACAAGCGCGTCTACCGAGCATGGTTCGATTTCCAGACCGGTGTTTATCCATCAATGAATGGTGATGCGGATTTCTTCCCAGTGTTATATGCGGCTACCGTGAATAGCTTGAAGCTATAGCATAGCATAGAATAGCATAATAGCAATTGTATTTTAAAGTAGCACTTCCATGTTTTTCTAATGCACAGAATATGAAGTTTCACTGTGCAAAGCCACGGACGGCCTTAGAAATTAATAAACTTTTATACGACTTACGACTACCTTTGAAAGCCGAGGAGTTCCGAGATTGGTTTTAATAATAATTGACTCAGAAAGCAGTACTCCTGGACACAGCTCGTATTGTTAGGAGGTTCCTCTCTCTGGAGACCACCGGTAGCTTGGACCCTGTTCCCGATACCGGTGGGCAATTTTTTTTTCTTTTTTTTAATGTTTTTATATTGTTTTTTATAAGAAATATTTAAAAATGTAAATAGTTTGTATAAAAGATAAATAAAGGAAAACTCACACAGAACGCATTCGTGTGGGTCTCGTTGAATTGTCTGAATTGTCTTTTTTGTTTTTACTGTGGACACTTTTAATGTCTCTTCTAATGTATCTTGCTACATCGTTCTCACATAGTGTACCATCTCAACATAAATGATGTTACCAAGATTTTGTAACAATTTGCTGATTTAAAAGAGTGTCCATGGAGTTTCTTGCCCGTTCTTCTCCATAGAGATCTACGATAGGGAATGGGCAACTACAATACTTTCACAGTTTTTATGCCTTGTGACTGGGACTGTAGCTACATTTCATTGTTATCTTTGTTTCGACAATTCAAAAGTGCCTGTAACTGGCCTACTTGAAATAAATGCTTTGATTTTGATTTTGGTTAGTTATTAGACATTAGACAGTGCTCTCTTACTTTGTTGTAAGAGGCATATTCGCTCTAGCCCTTTTTTCTAGATCTAATATAGCCTATCTAGTTCTAATATACCTTCTTTGAATTTTCCATAGAGTCCATACTATCACGGCATCATCAACCCAGTTTAAAGCCAACTGTCTTGAGTTCTGGTTCCAGTCTAGACGTATGCATCTTAAAATTTGAATTTTACATGTGAATTTTATTTTTAATTCTATCTGATCTCTAGACTTCTGGATTCTTCATTACCTTCTATGGTAAATATGACAATGTGAAAAATTATTAAGGCAGATAGGTAGACGGCCAAGCCGGCATGGTAATATGGTTCCTTTGAGCACCCTTTTAGTACAGAGCCCTAGAAATCAGAAATAGCCTGAAACTATGGTCGAAAGTCCAGTAGTCAAAAAAATTGATCTCAATTTTCACAACTATTGTAACAACAATCTTTCAAACTAAATTCGAAGTGTTTCTGAGGATGTTCGTCAATCTTTAACGCCACACTGCTAAGCAGAATTTGATGAAATTTAGCAAACAGATAGTTTTTAACCTGGGTTGAAGTAACCTATGTAAGGTTACTTTGTACCTATACCAGTTGTACAATCCCATAGAGAATAATCGAAGCAGGAGAAGCCTGGGGTATAAGCTAGACAAATATCACAATACAACACAGGATTAAAAAAAAAAAATAAGTCACAAAATTAAGTTACAAAATTTCCGAAAAAAAAAAAAATATTATGTAAAAACTGTTCCTTATGCTAAAATAAATGTCTTTAATATTCATGAATGCAGTGCAAAGCCCTTGCAGTTTTTTGACGATTTTGTTTTTAAATATTTGTTAAAATTTCCCAGGGTAGGGCAAAGGCCTCGTCATATACTACCGCCTTTTGGCAGTTAATACAGCATGAATTTCAAAGACTGAATTTTATTTTTATCAACTTTGCAAAAACAATGGCAGATTTGGATGGCCTCGGGGTCTCAAACGCTACTGCTGAGCGTGTGGTTCTGGGTTCGATTCCTAGGTCAGGCAGTCTTTAGGATTTTTCTATCAGGAATATCTCAGCATCGGCCCGAATTTTCGGTACAAGAGGTAAGACTCCAACTGATAATGACACGGAAAGTAGCAAAGAAACGCGGTGTTGGCCGGAGAAAAAAGTCTTGGCTCACGATGGACCGGAACCACGAGTCTTGCTGAGGTAGAAAACCACCTCGTAAAAGATAAGCGGAAATATCCCGACTTCATGGCTAACTGACTGTAAATGGAGAGGCAAAAAAAGCAGAAGAAGGTAGTTATAGGCTCACCTTCTCACTTAGGAAATAAACGTAACTGGCGTCCTACAACTCTACCCAACCCTTCAGGGAAACATGCGTAATATTATGTATGTATGGATGTTTCACAAATAAAAGGTTAACAAACTGGAGTGACTTTTTAAATCTAACAAATGGCCAGTTATCCCTCATTGCGGAGGCGTCAATGCGCGAAGCATTGCCAGCACTTAGCTCCCGCATTGTTTGTGGATGAAAAGGGCAAAATATGTTAATAGCCTACAATCACCCCACTGCTGGGATGCAGCAATCTCTCTCTCTAGAAGGAATGAGACTTCATCCACGACACAGGCCTTTGCTTTTGATGGTTTCCTCCACCACTTTCAGAGCAGTGGTGATAAAATACATACACCAAGGAAAAACGCCTAGCTGGGTTCGAATCCACAACCTATCTGTCGCAAGTCAGCGCCATTACCGCTGGTCTTTGAAAAGCCAAATAACCTGCCATCACTGTAGAAAGATGAAAGTGGTGGATGACTCCATGTTTTTGAAGAGCTTTGTGCCTAACTATGATAGCAGTTATCATCAATCAAAACGACTGTGCGTCTGAAACTTTTTTTGAACGGTCGCGTACGGTAGGCCTTATAAAGTAAATATTAATAACCTAACAGTACACCCACATTTTGCCAGTTATGTTTTAAGTCCCATGAACTGTGGGGTGAGCTTATTGCCATCAACCGGGCATAATCCAGACTCCGTGGCTACTACTGAAAAAACCCAGATGGAAAAACCCAATAACACTTTGCCCGTCCTGGGAATCGAACCCAGGACCTCATACTCAGCAGACCGCTAGACCAACGACGCAATAAATATTATTACTGGATTTATTATTGCATAGAAGCTAGGGCCTCTGCTGACTCCTTAAAACATTCTGAATCTTGCGTAACGAATCCCTATTATACAACTACAGAGGAGGATAAAAGTGGCGTCTGAAAGAAAGGCCTCTGAATTTCGTTCAAACTGTCTAGTGACACACGAAATACAGTCATTGTTCTAAACCGATGTATCTAATTAGCTCAGGTAACAATGCAAGCGCAAGTGAAGTAGAACAGCACAATATCTTAGGGACTTCTGGTTACTACGTTTATGTCTCTTACATCGCGTGCTATGCGCTTATTTTATATGTTGGTTCGGTCGATACGCCGCAGTGCTGTTTAAAGCGCCGACCTAAACGCACGGACTGAGTTTAACTTCGGTTAGTTGACGAGAGTTCGTGCCAACTGCTGTTGCGTTCGTAATATCGTGGTGAGTTTCTTTCTTAAATATTTAATAATGCTTTTTGTTGTTTAGAAAATGAAGGAAAAGTGCTAGTATTTTTCAGTCGGAAAATTTGAGAACTTTCATACGTTAGGAATTAGAGAAATGCGATTATAAGTCTGTTCCTAATTTAATTTTGTTTCGTGGCTTTTAAAGCAAGAGTGTATTGTTATATACAACATTTTCCGCACTAGTGAAAATTGTTTCAGTTTTCGTTGTTCTTAATAATGTACACCAATTACTTTGAAAGTGTTTGTTGTGAATAATGTTGCTTGTCAGCTGTAAATTCTGAAAACAATTTTATGATTTTTCTCCTTGTACGCAAGGAAAACTTTTGTTGAAATATTTTAGAAATGAAGTGAAATATATTATACTTACTTAAGTGAAACAATGTTTCAGTATATTTTCTACTGAAATTGTTTGTCTAAAACTTTTCAGGTATTTTAATCGTTAATTCCTCATTCACGGCATCGTTTTTAACTCTCAACTTTTTTTTTCGAATGAATGTTTTAGTTTTATTCAGCTGGACTAAAGGTACCTACATACCTATTTCCTCGTGTGTTTATTTTAGCATAGCTATGACTTACTGTAATGCATGCAGACTATTTAATTAACAGTGAAAATAGAGTTTCACCCCATATTACGTATTCATTCACTTTATTTTTAAGTGAACCAAGAAGTCAAGGACATACGTATTTATGTGTTAGCATAGATTATGTCTGTGCATTGATCATCAAACTTACTGAATGCCGGTTGGTATTTTCATAGTTTAAATTGAGCTTTTTGTATTAATAATAGATTTGTAAAGAGCGTTATATAAAAGTCACAAATAGACTGAAAATCACGACTGTGCTAGGCATTTTAAGAATTGGGCATTATTCGACTAAGCCACCCAGCAAGGCTAAAGGTAGGTAAAGTAGGGGAAATTAATAGTTAAGTAATTTGACTACCAACTTAAATTGTTCGTTTTTTGAAATCAAGACAGTCACTTTTTGACTGTAATTACTTTTATTTGGTTAAAAGCAAATGGATTATTCATTTCGTTATTTATTTACCAAAGTTAGTGATGTTAAGCAGTGCTTGCTTAGGTTGGTCCGTGGATGGATGACCATCCTTACATTTCTCATTCCATTTCGTTTTCTTCATTTCTCGGAAAGCATGTTAAGCTGTTGGACCTGGCTATAATTCGTAAATCTTTGACAGTCGTTACAGGTAGTCAGTGGCCCGAAAAGTCTGACAACCAGTCTTACCAAGGGGTATAGTATTTCCAAGTACTAACTGGATTGTGGATGTCAGATAGGCAGTCGCTCCATGTAAAATACTAGTAGGCATTCAGCTGCATCCGGTAAGACTAGAAGCCGCCCCAATTTAGTTGGTAAAAGGCTAGGCAGATTTATATAGTTATTTGTCTTCTTTTTATACAATAATTGCTAGTGTTTTCTTCTTGTGTTTCCATATTTGATAGAAAATGTAGAATAGCCACCTGGTGTTCAGCGGTAAATTTTATCTATACAACTGCAATATCGTAGTTCACATTCGCCTAAGTCCTAGGTTAACACGTAGGTAGGGACTTAGACATATATACTAACCTATCTAACGTCTACCTGGGGACTTGCTCTAAATTGGTGTTTTCACAAAAGATCTATAAAAGAAAAAGAAGAGAACTACTCTTTCGAATGGGCAACGAACTTTTGAAGTGTAATGACACACCTGCTGAAATTACGCGACGGCAGTTCAATGTGCTTTACGCCAGGAATGCTTATTAAATTACTAGCTTACATTTCAGGCCGAAAAACGTGCCGAATTCTTGAGGGTTCTCAGTCATCACCATCGTATGCCTTGTTGGAGCCGGTTTATCTAAATTATATACTGTTAAATGAACATATTTGTGTATTTATTTGTAACCAAGTTCTCCAAAACGGCTGTAACGATTTCGGTGAATGTTTCAATATAGGGTTAATATAGGGGGGCGATAAAATCGATCTAGCTAGGTCTCATCTGGAAAATTCGTCTTCTCTATTTTCACCCGAGCTGACCACGGTCCCCAAGGTACTTTTTTATATTGGGCTAGCGTCCTAGAAAGGTGGATGATGGCCCTAAGCCTCTCATAGAGAGGAAACTTTTGTCCCAGCAGTGGGATTATTATCGGCTACTATGCTTGTCCTGCCCTTGACATAATCATTATATAAAAAAAGTTCAACGACCAGAATAATTTTGAAGCAGAACGTTGTATTTATAGAAAATTCTCATTAGTATCAGCTGGGCATCAGCTGATCAAGCTCGTTCTTTGGCCGTTCTGTCTCACAATGTCCTAGATACCTTTGTATCTCTAATATTAGAAGCTCTAATATTAGTAGTATGACTTAATAATGTGGATCACTTCTAATTTTGACTAAATCTCCTATGGGCTTGATTCCAATTTTTGAGTAGGTGTTACAGGTGTATGGCTGGATAATTAATTATGGCAAAGTTCTCATCATGATTGAAAATCAAAACTATGCTTGTGTACATGAAGGTTCTCTACCAGCTAATCAGCCTATAAAGTTCCCACAGCTGGGACACAAGCCTCCTCTTTATGAAAGGGAGTGAGCCGCAAGCCAGCTCGCCTGCAGATGGTACGGCTTCTCGTCTTCATATGGTACATGTCTTCAAATCGTTGGGTCTTGGGCATACCAATCTCCTCGTGATGTCTTCCTTCACCGTTTAGAGATATATGGAAGAAGGTAAAATATTCTTCGGGGTTCTTTGATTAGGCGGTTCTTGTGTCTGGTGGGCCACCTCCCACTGCCCAGGTACTCTGGAATGAAAAGACAATTACAACAATCTTGATTAGTTGCATGGATTTATTCTTCGTTCGTCCTAGTTTTGTCGCACATTCCAAAAAATTCTTAGTTCATCCCATATCACTATTGAAGTTTTGCCTCGTCCCAAATTACAAGAAATTCAAAGGTACAGTCATAAAAAAAAAAATGTGCATCACGGGAGCTAGCGTGAAGTGCTAGGCTGTCATACATTTAGGATTGTATTTTGTTGCGACGCGTTCTCTTATGTTATGGCCAGTAACCTCACGAAAAGTACTAGGCTAGCATGAGTCCAAGATGGTAAGATGGTATTTAAATAACAGTATTCATAGTAGACCTATTCTTCAAATACATACCACCTTGAACTCCTGCCAGCCTAGTACTTTTTGTTTGTGTCATATATTCCCAAATGGCTACAATCGGGATTGTTTAACCCCCAACGCAAAAACAGGGGTGTTATGAGTTTGACCGCTAATTATCGTTGTTGTCTGAGTAACTAACTGCATTGGGGAAACTTCATGGAGTAAACTTTTAGCTCAACCTTTGCGCATTGAATCCGAAAAACCACACCACTCACTACGGCACTATCCATCATGTTTTTCAAAGAAAGCACGAAAGATAAAAAATCGCGGCAGGCAGACCGCTTGAGGTAAGTGACCTTTGACCTACAAATACTCTTACCTACCCCTTCCAACCGCCATGTAACTCTTTTACTAAGTGGGTTTATGTACGGTAATGAGGTTCATTAATAGCTTTGTAGAATGATATTTCCTTGAGGTCGAACCGTCTAGGTAAAGAAACGTACCCCTTATGGTGGAAGCGTCAGGGAAGTCCGCGAAACTCAAAATGTTCTTTATTTTTTTTTGCCATTTGCCTGTCAGTATAAGGTGTGTGTTATATGTGTATGTGTGTTGTAAGTAAGGTATATGTCTTTAGAGAAATATAATCTTCCATACAACCCTCTAAGTTCATTTAACCCCATTAAAATGACTTTTTCACGAAATGGTCAATCAATGGGGTCAAATAAACTATAAAAGGTTGCAAAAGAAAATTTTTAATTTCAAGGGCTCCGCTGGCGTCTGTCTTATGACGACAGGCCGCGTCGACGGCGCGTTCATGTTCCACGCGCGCCTCAAAGAGATGTCAACAAACAGGAGGGGGTCCGAAAGGACCGATGCCTGCCAGGGTTGCGGGACTGTTTGAAAGAAATACCGCGGCCCTGGAACACAAAGGGCAAAAGAAGGAACATGGATGGGTTTTAGTCAGTAAAAGTCTGACACTCCCTCCTGCTCTGCCCAGAGCGTGAGGAGTTATTTGATGATGATTTGAGTGATAGCCTAGTAGTATGACCGCGGGACTGTCAGGTCAAACCTAAGACACGCACCTCTGATTTTTCGGATTCATGTGCGTATTATATAATTATCACTTGCTTCGGTGAAGGAAAATATCGCGAGGAAACGAAGCCTGAGAGATATTTCTCGACGGCATGTAAAGCCAAGTCAGAGTCCAAGGGGCAGGATGAAATCTCTGCACCTGGTTTGATACACACAGCGTCACTAAATGCCAACCCCTCAAGCTTTAAAATGTTAAAGCTTGAGGGGTTAGCACTTAGTGACGCTGTGTGTACCAACCACACGAAGAAGAAAGAACTTCAGTAAGATACATGTCAGTGTAAAGTTTTTATAACGTGGGTAGATATTTTTGGGAATAGTTAAGAGGTCATCTTAGAATTTTTTGGGCTGAACACCGTTCACTGAAAGAATTCAAAAATCCTGCCCAATCGTATTTCTCGTTTATTATTTTTTTCTGTGATGTAAACATTCTGAAGCCTTTCTCGTTATCTGAATGGCATCCTGGCCTGTCACCTCTTCACTTACAGGGTGCTCCTGGTTTTGCCACTAGGAACTTATATCTAGCTATTGTGAAGTACTGCAGTGTCAAGAGTAATCGTGGTTATAAATTCATAGCTCATCAATCATCATCATCATCTGCCTAGCCTTTTCCCAAATTTAGAAGGGTCGGCTTCCAATCTTACCGGATGCAGCTGCTTACCAGTATTTTACAGGGAGAGACTGCTTATCTGACCTGCACAACCTAGTTAGTACTGGTACCAAAAATTCATAATCGTTTTAAATTCACGGGCGGTTTCATATTCTTATGGTATCAGGATAGGATTTCCGAACATAACTATTGACAAAATTTAATTGCGATCTATTTGTATTATCTTAGTTCTCAGTCTGCCGACACATAACAGTAGTTTTCCATTGACATAAGCCAGGCGTATGTTCGATCGTTGGATTGTCGAGCCCTTAATCGCATAGACATTTGCAATTTATCGTTTCTGGGATCTAAAAGTGATCCACCTAACTGCTATATAATGGCTAATGTGAACACTTTTTGGAGTTGCAATAATATTATCATTTGATTTAATGCTGCATATATTATGGTTCATGATTTTATGTTTTTAATCTATCTCGCAACGTCCGGTTATTTTTAATAGTTTGTTTACATACGAGATCCTCTGCCGGACAAATTACTTTGGGAGGCAGAGGAATAGAAATAGTGGATCAAGACTTTCAAAGATAGAGTGCTTATATCTCAATTCACTGCCGGCTTCATTGATGATGGCAATTATTATGGTAATAAGAAGGCCAAGCTCACGCGATGTAAACGAATCGTAAATTAAAACGATTTTCGAATCGAAAATACAACAAGGACCATTAGTATCACGCATTTCAACTGCCTAGCCTTTTCCGAAGTATGTTGGGGTAGGCTTCAAGTTTAACCAGATGCAGCTGAATACCAGTATTTTACATGGAGCGACTGCATATCTGCTCTCCACAAACTGGTAACTGGGATAAACGGCATCCCTAAAAAGAATGTCAGCTTAACGTGCTTCCCGAAACTAAGCGGGGTCTCGGTATGTAAGGATGAACACCCATCCACATACTGACTCAGCTATCGTAATAACCTAGAAGAAAGACCCTCCAACGAAGTATAAATAGACGCATCAGGTGCTGTGTTCTCAGCATTTTACAGTACCACCAATTTTCATACACACAAGTTTATTCTTCCGAATCGCCATAAATAAATGTAATAGAACGACACAAACCCTAAAAGTCTACCGCTGAACATGTGCCTCGCCATAAACCGTTATAATTTACGATCGATCCCCGCGGGAAAACGCAACGTTTGGCGTAAAGCGGCGTTCTACCCTTTAGACTAGATTTTTGTCGTAAGGTGGATTGACCTTACCTTAGCTTATTGGTTTTCTTTTGTTTTTTCGTAACGGTAACATCACTATTTCGTAGCACGATGCCTACTTTCGCGCTATGACTACTTTTTTGCACTTTCAAGTAATCGGTAGCACGGCGCCGACATTTTGAAACCACCATACATTGGATCGCACGATGCCTACTTTTTATTTTGTCCCAGTTACATCGCAGTTTGCAAACTTTATGAAAAATACAATCTGACGATAGCATTATGTCTATTTTAGTACAGTCTAACGAAAAATATTTCTTACCAATTAGTTTTTTCCACCTAAAGTGAAGTAAGTAGGTACTAAATTTAATGCTACTGGCAAGAACGATGATTTGTAAATAACATTAGACATCAATCCTCCTGACATACGATCAGTGTCAATAAATTTCATTTTATTTTATCATAAAATTGGAAAAAAATAACGCTAATTAACTTTTTTAATACCAGAAGGTTTCCGAAACATTCACTTTAAAATTCAAACAAATTTCCAGGGGTGGGATACATTTATGGGATACTATATTAAGCAATGGCTTAATCCCAATATGTTACACATTATAAGTTGTTTTGGCAACCCTTTTAGGACGATAAATTCGGTGGAGCGATGTTATTCCAGACTAACCAAATTATTAAAAAAAAAAAAACAAACCTTTTTTATAAGCTATTCTAAACGAAAGCATATAATTATGATCATGACATCCGCAGAAGTTCAACACACCTACCCACCACAAAAAAAAAACATAAAAAAAAAGAAAAAATAATCAACGAACTTACAGACAAAATTATTTTTGATTATATGGCTCAGCGCATAGAAATGAGTGACTGTATTTGGAGATTAAGTAAAGTACGTTGTTTTTATTTTTTTTATCTCTTTCATAAATCGTCGGGATCGGCGTCGCGTCGTTTCGTTGTTTTTAATGTTTTATATAATATAGTAAGGAAGGAAGTAAGGATAGCATTTTCCCCGCGACTACGTCTGCGCGCCGCAGCCAGGACACTGGCCTTTTTTATGTTATATAGATATATAGGATTTAGAGAACTAAGAAGAAGATTCCGAGATTTTGCTTTATCTTATGCAGTTGTAGGAGGTTGCAACTTTTATTTAATATACGTTGATACTAGAAAAATTACCAATTGATTTTATTTTTTATTTGTTTGTATCCACCTATTTAATGTTACCATCATACCCACCCAAATTAATTACGAACGCCCAAAGTAAAACAAATATTGTGTTGACTGTACATATTGTAGGCCACGTATATATAAAATGTACTGACGATATCCAAAGTAGGCATGCTGCGATTAGAATAATGTATTAAGATTTTTTTTTGTCAATATGCGATTGTTGGCATCGTGCGATCTAATGACCATACATTAGATGTAATAATTAATGTTGGCATCGTGCTACCGATTACTTGAAAGTACAAAAAAGTTGTCATAGTGCGAAAGTAGGACGAAAGTAGGAAGTAGGTAGTTTCGTGCTACGAAATCAACATCACTATTGATTCTAGAAGTTATATCTGCTACTCTTTTGGTTGTAATAAAAGCGCAAACTATGACCATGAATTTAGCATTTACACAAAAGTAATACAAATGTAATACCTATGACACAGATGTATATTTTTTTAATGACCGACGAATTTTTTTTGGCTACAATTATGTGCTGAATTCATGTTTACAGCTCGTATAAACTTGTGAATAGAAATCTTGATTAGAGTGAAATCAGTAATCAATTTCTATCCCATAATTTAAGTTGAAATAGTATCCAATTCCCAAACATTAACATTAGTAATTATGATAATAGTTTTATAATAACAACACCTGAAAAATTGCAGATAATGGCAATTTTATATAAAACGTGAACGGTGTATTATAGAAAAACAGAGTTGGTCACCAACTGGATCCGAGAGACTGGACACACGTGTGTCCAGTTGGTGAAACTCAAAAATACAACGCATAATATCAAATATACTATTTGATGTAAAAACTTTTGTTCAAATTAACTAAATCTTTAACACGAGGCAACAACGGTACGTCATCGCGAAACCTTACTGAAAAATCGAAGCATACGAGAAGTAAGAAGTGTTGTATGGCTTCACTTGTAGGAATGACAGAGGGACTCATGGCTTTGTAATAATAGCCCAAAAGGTCGATTTTTCAACTGATGTTTACCGAGGTTGGTCCTTGGATGGGTGGATCTGTATCTTGGTAAGCATTTTAGGCCATTTGATCTCATCCATAACTTGGTAATGCTCTTTGGTTATTTATTTAATCTGGATGCAATAAAGAAAAACATGATAAATGCTGATGCTACTTCTAAAGGTTGCTTCAGAATTCACAACGTTTGTTTTTTAGATGGGAGAACGAGACCTTAGAATTGTACTAGTAACCACACGTTATATACACGTTATATAATAACAGCCACTCGGGTCAATTATCAGTTTAAGCCGCGCTTGCCTAGGTTGGTCCGTGGATAGGTGACCACCCATTACATACCGAGTTTCAGCTGTCGTTTTTAGATCTTTGACAGTCGTTACAGCTAGTCAGTGGCCCTAAAGTCTGTCAACCAGTGTTACTAAGGGGTATCGTATTACGCAGTACCGCAGTTCGCAGTGACTGGGTTGTGGATGTCAGCTAGGTAGTCGCTCCATGTAAATTATTGGTATTCAGCTGCATCCTGGGAAACTAGAAGCCGACCCTGAACATAGTTGGGGAAAAGCTAGGCAGATAATTATACTTTTTCTCTATTGTCAATAATATCAAAACCAAACAGTGTTAAAGACTGTGAGGACTCAGAAATCTTATCTTGTTAACATTTTTCTACAAGTTTGGAAAATGGAAGTTTTCAGTATAACATTCTACACTTACTTTAATCTTATGTTAATAATCTCATAGCAAGTCCATTTTGGAACCTGGTCAAAAATGTTAAAACTGCTAAACTTGCAAATTACTTGGAGCCTTTCCGTTTCTTTGAGAGCATTTCTAGCATAATCAAATTGTTTTTACAAAAAGTGGTAGTTAATATGTTAATAAGCATTTTTTCGAGGAAGATTTCTTAAAAAGTCACACTTGAATCGATCGTGATATTGACTTTCTTGAATTGGATTTTCGGTTTTACAGACATCGCTATTCTAAGACAGCGTTAAAATGGCTTCGGTGCTCCTCATTAGGGAGACATCTACTGTTTTAATTTACTGAGCTTGCAACTCATTAACGATCTTATTTTTATATCGAGACACCATTATGCCCTGGAGATAATGCCTATAGCCGCTGCTTTGTGGCACTAAGTCCGCCTATGTACCACTAATTGTACATGAAGTTTAATTAAATAATAAGCCTCAGCTGTAAAGAGTTAGGACTTGCACTTATTTGTTGTACTGTTTACGTTCGATACAAAACAAAATGCATCTTACGTTGTCTTACTGAAACTTTGAAGCTTCATTTAAGAGTTCTTGAATTTACAAAGGTTTGAGAACTGCAGTCAGTCCACGTAAAACACTGATCTCCAGCCGCAGCTGGCAAATCCAAGGCCGTTCCCTGTTTAACTGGGAAAATACATTCAGTATAATTCTCTCTTTATGAAAAAATATTAATACAATCCTGTACCAAGTCAATTTGCATTACAAATCAGCCAAAAAGCGTCCCCTGTGTAAATGAGACTTTCATGAAATAAGCTTATAATTTGATTAACCTTGGCAAAATAATGCCTTACTTTCATTTAATGATTTTGGCAACGTGTAATATTATTATCGTCATCATCTACGCATATAATCATGCTCATCTATACTAATATACTATTATAAAGAGGAAAGATTTTGTTTGTTTATTTGTACAGATTTTAACAATTTTTTCACTAATAGAAAGCTAAATTATCAGGAAGGCTTTAATTTAGGGTTAAAAAAATAGAGATTGAAACTTACGCGGATGACACCGCGGGGCGCAGCTAGTAGGCTGTAAAATTACCACAGCTGGGAACCAGCATTTCCTAGAACCAACAATTCGAACACATTTGTGACATCTACCTCTCTGTCTATTTTGACGACACGGTTGGCGCAATGGCTGAGCGATTGGCTGCTGCGCTGCTTGTTGAGGGTTCGATCCCCGCACGGAACAAATATTTGTATGATCTACAGGTAGTTGTTCCGGGTCTGGATGTTTGTGTATGTGAGTTTAAATGTTTGTAAACGCACCCACGAGACAGGAGAAATTCCTAGTGTGGGGCAAAGTTTAAAAAAAAAACTACCAAACCGCACTTGGCCCGCATGGTGGATTACAGACTATTCCTTCCCATAGGGAAAAAACCTGTGACCCTGCATTGGTAACATTACAGGCTAATTATTATGCTATCCCCACTGCTGGGCCACAAGCCCCCTCGCTTTGATAGGGACGGATTTGGATATAATTTGGCAAATAGATAGTTAGAATAACATATAGGTTACTTTTTATCCCGTTACTAAGATCCCGTGGGACAGTTATCGAACTTCACGCGGGCGAAACCGCGGGCATAAGCTACTGTCACATATTTTCTATCTTTTTAGGGTTCCGTAGCAGAATGGAAAAAACGATACCTTATAGCTTCGTCATGTCTATTTGTCCATCTGTCTGTCCCACAGACGTCACAGTCATACCACAGATGGCAGACAGTCGTTGTGTCACAGCGACTTTATTCCGAAACCTATACGTGCGGGTTGTTTAGATAGGTCTTTATAAATGACTTTGAGGTTCCTAAAACTATTCTTTCTCAAAGTAAATCGTTTGAAAGATAGAAACTTCCAAAGTGATAAAATTTTTGTCCCCCGCCCCCTCTAATTTCTAAAGTAGGAGGAGGAAAATTCTGAAAAAATTTAGGATTGAGAACGTAAAAAAACTTTTAACGAAAATTGGTTTGAATAAGATTTAATGTTTAGTTTTTGGGACTTTTTCATCAAATTGCAGCAGTAACTTGGTTTTTCATTAACATACTCGTACTATGAAAAATAAATTTAGTTTTGCTGTTGAATGTAATACTCGTACAATACAACTTAAGAATGAGCCTTCAAAATATTTTTATTACTTATATTGTTTGGTGCTACGGAACCCTTTTTGGTTCCCTTCAATATGGTTGAGTTGAATGGCGCCGAGCCATGCGTCATGTTCGTGAACGGGCGCTGTCAGTTGGGAGTGGTCATCTCTTAGCTGCCACGGTTTATTTTAATTACTTTATTTTGAAAGTGTTGATTATTTTAATCTTTTACTCTGGGCGCTCTTAATGTGCACGTCTTTCTACATCGTTCTCACATATATGTATAATCTCAACGTGAATGATGTAACCAAGATTTTGTAACAATATTTTGATTAAAAAGAGTGTCCATGGAGTTTCTTGCTCATTCTTCTCCATAGAGATCTACGCTTTGGAATGTGCAACTACAGTACTTTCTCAAGTTATTATGCCTTGTGACTGTGACTGTAGCTTAGCTTTTTTTTTTTGTTTTTGTTTGACTTTCAAAAGTGCCTGTAATGGTCTAATTGAAATAAATGCTTTGAGTTTGAGTTTATGCGTGTGAGTACGACTCACACTTGGTCGGTTTTTGATTCTTTGACATTCCGAATTTCTCACGATGTTTTCCTTATCCGTTTCAAATCTTGTTCATCTTTACATATTTGCAGTGATCTCTTCTATTTATCCGTTTGTGCGCTTATGACTCGAGAACCACTTATCTGATTTACGTGATTTATTCTTAAGTGATAGATTATGTTCTCTGGCTAGTTTTAGTACGTATACGTAAACCCACGCGAGCGGTACATTAGGAACAGCTGGTGGCTAATGTGTTGAGACATTCAATAGTAACACTTTGGGCCAGTATTTGTTTTGTTCTCTTGGTTCTATTGCTAACCAAACTTAAAGAAAGAAAAAGTATTCACTAGCCCGCACAGGACAAAATATAAAAAAGGTTATATTTACAGTAGGTACAACAAAAAGTAAAAGTAAAAAAAAAACAACGAAATTAGTCCTGTACGAAGCCAAAAACGTCACAGCCACAGAGCATCTTATATATTGGTCACAGCGCTGGTATTCTGATAGGAACCAAATGTCAGATACGAATAAGAATGAAAACAAAAAAATCTGTACAACGAATAAACAAATATAAATATGTGAAGTATATAAATACGAATTTAAGAAGAAGAAAATAATAAATACATCTACACCCCACGTAATCACACTGTTTGTCTATCTGTGTCATGAGTGTCACTGGCAACATTGACGCGAGCGGTGCACTAGGAACAGCTGGTGGCTAATGCGTTGAGACATTCAATACTCATCATATCATATTATATTCCGCTCGGGTCCATCTGCGACGCTTGCCTAGGTTGGCCTGTGCATGGGTGACCTCCCATTACATACTTAGTTTCCTCCGTGCCTCGGAAAGCACATAAAGCCTTTGGTCCCGGCTGTCATTTGTAGATCTTTGACAGTCGTTACAAGAAGTCAGTGACCCAAAAGTCTACCAACCAGTCATAACAAGCCATATCGAATTACCCTGTTAGACCTGGGTTGTGATGGTCGGATAGCAAGACGTTCCATGTAAAATAGTGGCATTCAGCTGCATCTGGTTAGGGTTGACCCCAACATTGGGAAAAGGCTAGGCAGATGATGATTTTGTTTTGTTGTCTCGGTTGTATTACTAAGCAAACTTGTAATTTCGTGTTTAATTGGTATTTTGAACATGCTTATTCTTGCCGGAGCGGATCAAGTTAGTCGTTGAGCTAGTGGCCAAACGCTACTCCAAGAGCGTTAACGTTTTACGGCATTTCGTACAAAATTTTAACTAATATGTTTTCGAAATGACTGAACGGATTTTGATGAAACTTCATACGCATAAGCAGGATACATATGTCCAAAAAGTTGACAGAGAACATTTCCGAAATGTCTTTAAAAAAAAAGATACTTGGAAATTTCTGTTTCTATAGAAAATCTAAAATCAGTCTAATTTTGCGGTTACACTATTTTTCGAAAATACTTCCAGTCAACTTATAAGACCTACGTATCTTGCCTATGCATATGAAGTTTCATTAAAATGGGTTCAGTTATTTCGAAAACAAATGAGTTTAAAGTTTGTATGAAATGCCGTAAGACGTTACGCTCGTAACTAATCTTTGTAAATAATATGTGTAGGTACTCTATGGTTGTCTACCTCTCAATCAACCTTAAATTATGCAGACCTGACCATATTCGGCTGCTCGAACTATTTTGAATTTAAATAATGTTTTTGGAAAATGTGTAGTTGTTTTTTGATGCGGTATCAGTTGAGTCTGAGAAGTGATGAAAAGAAATTCGTTCTTTAAAATAAAAGCTTCTGCAGGGTTTTTCTTTAAATATAAGTAACGTGCCTGATAATCTTCAGGTGCGTAGGCAGTACCAATAAACTTACCATTCTCATTAACACTAGAACCGGGATATTTACCATTTTACTGCTGGTTTTCAGTTCCCAATATTTCGGCGCTGTTACAAGCACCATGATCACGGATAAACTGAAGTTATTGTGGGTGGGTGTTTAGAGCAGACAAATCAGTCTACCCTCTTTTTTTGTAAGAAACAAGTAATAGAGTAGTAGAAGGGGTGTGGTAGTGTTGTTTCTTGTGAGAAACAATAAACATGGTTAACATCCACGGGCAAGTAGATGCTTACGCCCAGTGCCCTACACGGGCGCTGGGCGTGGGGACTTATGTTGCACTCACGGACACAGAACACTCTCCATAGACACTCATAGCACATCACTCTTTGTTTTGTATTTTATTATCGTCCTCTCATTACTTGGAGCTTTTACAATGTTGTAGTACGTAAGTGCAATTTAATATCGTAATTTTAAGGTTGTGAGCCTGGAGATCTGTCATACAGGTCTCGAACCCAGTATAGACTCCAGCTCTCACAAAAGTTTGAGTCTGCCTGTAACCTAGATACTATGTTCCAAAATGTTACCTTTTTGAGAGAAATAAATTACTATTGTATTGTATTTCGTTTCTAGTGTTAATGATAATGTTATTGACCATGACAGTTTTTAGATTTAACATAATCAGAAATTTAGTAGATATTCAATGCTTGCTGAAACTCAGTCACTACTGAAAACTGAAACACGCCAGCCTAGTCCTGGTTTTATTTAGAAACAAACCGGTTCCCTTATGTTTTACCAATAGAATCAATCAATGATTGAATCCAAACTTCAGGCTATGTGCGTAGGTATAAACAAATGCAAGGTCCGTCTTCATTTGTGTAAGTAAACAATAGATTTGTGTTATCAGGCCATTTACTTCGCCGCTTGATTCAATGCAGATTGGATTATGAAATGTTTATATAATTAAATTGTTGATTCCAGGTTACTGACACTGTTTGGAATTAGTTTAAATGTCGTTTCGCTGTAGTGTATTGTAATCGTAACTTATAGAATGTGTCGGCTGTTTATTTTCAAACAGATATATAGGATTTACAGGGGCTTTACTGGATGTAAAGGACGGACGTTGATGTGAAAACTGCTAATATGAATTCAATGCATGATTTTAGACCCATCCGGGTTCGATTCCAAGGTCGGGCAAAGTGATATTGAGTTTTCCATCATGGATTTCTGAGAAGTAGGTACGGAGTCTGGATTCGTGCCTTGTTGATGGCAATACGCTCGCGCCATATTACATGGGTCTTAAAACATAACTGGCTAAATGTGGGTGTGCTCTTAGGTACAACTCTGCCCTCTCTGGATTTTAGGCGTGATGTTATTAAATAACAGCTCTTGGATTCATTTTGACTGAGTAAGTAGTGGGTACTAAATTGTCCACTAAAACAGCATATTTATAATCTGCTGATGATAATGAGATTGGATCTTACAAGAGCATAAGAGAGATGAGATGAGAGAACTTCAACTGCTGGATTATGAAGGTTTTTTTTTAAATTACGGAACTGACTAGCAGTTTTTAATTTGTTTCTTGGTCAACTTACACTATCTCAAATCCTGATTTGATGCTTTCATCAACCACTGTAAATGGCATAAATACATTTACAAATTTTATTTTGAAAATAAATGATAATTTTCGGTGCAATTCTGAAACAGAATATATTTAAAAAAAAGTTTATTGCATATAAATTTGGGTTACATAGCATGTCAAGGAGTCTCCATTTAGGCATAGGAAATGCCTGTAGTTGAAGGCTCCGCTCTTCCCATACATCTTAAAGATACACAATAAATAGGCAATTAACAAAAAGAGAAAAAAAAACAAAATAAAAAACAAACATAATTATACAAAGTACGATAAATTGTATAAACGTGTGTGCGCCCGTGTGTGTGTGAGTGAGTGTGCGAAAGAGAGAGATTTTGAGTGTACATAATGTGTCTACCTAAGCAAATAACATCACTATATTATTTATTATTAAGTCACACGTTGCAAAAGTAACTCTGTGTCATCATAATTTAAATTGTGTACCCATATTGCTAGCTTTTTTTTGCATTCATTTTTTTATCATAAGTATATATTAGTTTATTAATTGCATTGTATAAATAGGCGGAGCGTTTTTTATATTGTCTACTGGCAAATTCAGTTTTAGTTGAGGGAACGTTTACTATAAAGTGTTTCTTTCTCTTTTCTAGTATTTTAGGATCATATGGTATCTCTTTGTGCGTTTTGAGGATGATAAGAAGGATGTACAATTTCCTCACTGACAGCAAATTACATAATTTGTAAAGCTTTTCAGTGGAGAATATTCGTTTTTTGAAGTACATCACCTTAAGTATCGCTCTTTGAGTATATATATAGAAAGAGTGATTAAAACAAACGAAATGCACGTGTAAAAAAAATGTACTCTTTTTAATCATTCACGCCTCTAATGCGCTTGTAATTCATATCATATCACGCCTGTAGTCCCAAAGGATTAGGCAGAGGTGTAACATGGTGGTGGAATAGGTGTAGGTAGTTAAATGACTCGGCTGCATGCATTCGGCTGCATGTTTTTGGACCAAGAGGGCAGGATAGGTGTTGAGTTGAAGCATAGTTTGCGACACAGCTCCACAACCACACCCCGCTGCTGTTTCATTTAGGTTACTGTCCATATAGTAGATACGCATCTACCTATGTGACCTATTTTTCATCGTTACAATGAAAGCAGCTCATTCATTCAAATGCTATACAAAAAAAAATAGCAAAATCATTACAACGAGGAAAGTACATAAAATAATTAATTATAATACATTACTATAATGTTGAACGTGTTTTAGTTGCACTGAGGTCGCTAGGTCCCTACGCACAAGACGCACCGGCTATGCACGTTACATAGAACAAACGAATTTAAAAGCCACTAAAGCGACCGACATGCGAACAGGTGACTGTCGTATTAATTTTGTTCGGCTGGAACGCGTCTTCTTTGCGGCTGCTGCTTGCTATTTGCTTGTACAAGCACAGCATAGACATCGAGTGTCAAATCTTTTCCAGCGTGAACATTAAACAATTCGAAATTATCATCGCAATTCAATGCAATACTAACTTTTATTTATTAAGCAATATAAGGCCCCGTCCATGACCTCACGCGATGCAACACGCGCGAGTCTCACTTGTTTCCTTCTTTACCGTCGCTGAATCGTTGCATACTCTGAGCAAATTCTTTTATTTATTATTTTCGCATATAGCCGCTTGAGCATGTAGTTCGTGGCCAAGCGAAAAGTAAGTATTGATACTAACTGGTATGCACTAGTTGTGCATACCAGTTAGTATCAATACTTACTTTTCGTTCCTAAGACTATAAGTCACCCGATAAATCATTTAACAACTTCACGCGTCCATCTGAAGTTTGCATAAGTTGGCCGCTAGCTACGTGGTCAAATGTAACGCGTCGCGATAGCTACTGCGGAGAAAGTCAAATAAAATAAAATGCTTGGAGTCATAATTCACGGCGAGTTCGCGACGCAACTTCGATGCAACGGTACTCATGCAAAGAACACAGAAGACGCACGCGTGTGTTACTCGGAGCAAGTTGCTCCACCTGAGGTCGTGCATGGGTCGAAAAACTATCGCTTAGTACGACCAGCAACCAATACTAACTTTTCTCCCCTAAGCGATATAAGTCGCGCATTTGTTCCATTAACCAACATGGCGTCCATTTGAACTTCACCTAAGTCTATTGAATTAAACAAGTGCCGCAATGCGGCATCGCTCGGACTTGCAGAACACTGTCTGATATTTTATTTAGACATAATTGCATTGAAGCTTGAACTGAAGCGAGGTTAGCTGGCGAGCGTGTTTGGGTGACTGCTGGTCTATTTAAGTGAGTGAAAAGTCATTCAGTATAATGACAATCAAATTTAAATGGTACAGAAAACTAGGGTTTTAGGCGATAGGCGACCGATATAACCCTCGGTTTTTCCTAGACCTTCGTCTAGTTTTCCCCATACCACGAAAAGGGTACAAAAAGTATGCACATTCTTCTTGTTAGCGTGTCGATGGCAATTTAAATTGTGTCGGCCCAGAACTGAGTCACTAGTTTGGTGCCTTCAGTAGCGTCCATTAGTTTCTGTAATGAAAAACAGGACACGTTCACAATCGTACCTTTGTGTTCCCATGCTGAGCCAATAAATTAAATCCTCTTTCTAGGCATCAATGTTCTTCTAATCTTTTAGGTTAAACGTGGATTGAAAATTTAAGTTTTCAGTTTTGGACAAAATAAATTTGGAACCCACGAAAACCTTCTAGAGTAAGTTTTTGTCCATTTAAAACAATAAAAGAGTTAATTATCTTGTACGGACTACGTACTTTACCTACAAAAAGATCGTGGTAATATTCGTGAAATATTCGCAAACTTCAATGAGTGTGAGGTTTTATAATTTATTTATTAAAAGTGATCAGCTGACGTTGTAGTGCATGGCGCAAGCACGCAGGGTCGTGAGTCTCCAAAACAACCCTGAATATTCTAAAATGTTAACAAACTCCTACTATATTAGTTAACAGAAGTGCTTTCACCTAATCTTAGATCCCTCTACCAACTTTCTTTATTATAAAATTAATCCTTAAAGATTGAGTAATGTAATAAAAAAAATGTTTCTTTTCAAAACAACATCAGTTAACCTGTATAAAACCTACACAACGCATGTTATTTTGTACACAATCATTCAAATAAATGAAACAATATTTCACTACAGCAAACGCCTACTAATAAATTCAGAGCAAATAATCTTACTTGCCATAAATTTCGTCAAAATAAATTGTTTTGTCGCGTTTCATGAACAAAAACATGAATTTATTACATCCATTGTTTTAAAAAAAAACGGATTTAAATCGGTGTTCTTTACGTTTTTGCAAATGTCAACAAAATGAGATACTTATTTACCGAAAGTATACACAAGTTCGGCATTATGTTTTGGTGTAAGTTCATTGGTCTGAAAATCGTCAGTATTGAAGATAGGGAGACTTGGCGAGACAACCCGTCGCCACTACTACATAGGTACCTATATATTTTAGTTCCTACTATCTGACAAAGTTAGGTAGCTGGGAAAAGTAAACAACAGATTTGGATGCCTTGGATAAGACTCTTTGATGTCCCTGATATGAATGAAATAAATAAATATTGATTAATCTGCATTTAACAAAATGAAATACACCGTCACACATCTATAAACTATTAACCCCCAACGATGATCTTCACTACCATCTTTTATTTTATCATCAACTGCCTGGCCTGTTCCAACTTTATTAGAGTCGGCTTCCAGTCTAACCGGGTGCAGCTGAAATCTAGTATTTTACATGGTGCGACTGTTTATCCGACATTCACAACCCAGTTAGTACTGGGTATACGGTACCTCTTGGTAACACTGGTTGTCAGACTTTCGGGGTATATATTATGATGCTCTGTTCTTTCGGGCCACTGACTACCTGTAAATACTGTCAAAGATCAACACAAATGACAACCAGCATTTTTTTCTCTACTTTATTTTATGTCCTCCTGAATTCAGCTCTACGTATCAAAGTATTGTTTCTTTTCTAAATTCGGTTGATCGTTTTTATACCCATTGCAGATCTGCTATTGCTATCGTCTGACCGGTAATAGGAGTTTGAAGGCCTTTGAGCTCTTCCAGATAATAAAAGGGTCTCCTTTATGTTAGATTTTATATAAAAAGATTCTTGTGACTCCGTCTCGATATTCCCTTATAACTAGATTATAGGAACATTATCCGACATTCGCCTCATTCGCCAACTTCAGACAGAACTATTACTATATCTGACCGAATCGCATGGTTCTATCCACTTTCCTCGAGTCCCGCGAAGTGTTCAAGTTTGAGTACATTCATGGACAATAAACATGCGAATGTTGTATAAACATGACTGTTATAAGATCAAGTTTTGTTTTACATTATGACCTATATTTGTTATTTGATTTAACTATGGGCTTTATCTATAGCTATACTAATATTATAAAGAGGTAAATTTGTTTTTAAGTTTGTATGTAGAGGGTAATGTCTGGAACTAATGATCATAACAATTTGAACAATCTAAAACTTCTTTCACTGGCAGAAAGCTACATTATTTGTGGGTGCTATTTAGGCTAAAAATTATATTTATATCATCAAATTAGCCGCTAATTATAGGTATCACATTTTTTGCAAATAATATCGAGGGCGAAGTGCTAGTCATAAAAATATAATTTAACATACTTACGTGCTCTTTACCAAAGAAATCATAGAACGCCAACTGCTTCGATCTTTACATACATACTCCTTTTGCCTCGTCCACGGTCATACGAAAGGGAATAAATCACCACCATCAATGGAAGTGCCAGAACATAACCCATTTGGGTCCAAAGTATCCCTACGCATGCAAATTAGAGACGCCGTGATTAACGTCGCCACCTGCTGGAACTTAGAAATTTGATAAGACGCAATAGTCCTCCTGACCGTTTTTTGGCCACAGCGGCGATACTCAGCAGAGATAGGTCATCGGCCCGGGAGATATCATAGTGCACAAGTGTGTGCACTATGATATACACACACTGCACACTGCACAGGTGCACTCTCTGTTCCTGCTCTCATTGTCCGATGGGACCAACGGCTTAGCGTACTTTCTGAGGCACGGGGGAATCATAGCGCCAACTTCCAAACTCCGAGCTACTACTGAGAAATTTCTAATGGAAAAAGCCAGTAGAACTTGCTGCCCGATCCGGAAATCGAACTCAGCAGCCGCGCTTGCAACCATGAGACTAACGGGACAGTTAAGACGTACTTTAGATACGAAAGAAAAACAAGAAGAATGGACACGTTTTTATAGGATTTCATAGAAAGTAGACGTGTCGCAGCGACCTGATTTAGTCAAAACGATGGTGACTTTGACGCTACGGTTTGCGGATGCGATCACCTCTGGAATCGTATCTTAAGTATGACCTGCGGAGTGCCAAGGAATCAGTATTAAGCTAGGGCAAGCCCATAAGGCTGGTAGACTGTTCAGAAACCGTAAAATTACGCATGTTTTAAGCGCAAACCAAGCTTTAAGGCTTGTTTTAGAAAACCGCCACTAAGGATAGTATAACTAAGCCAAAAAGAGACAAAAAACTTAAAACCAACAACTTTAAAAGAGGAGGTAGGTAATACTTTTAAATACTTAGCAAATTAAATCAATTAAATTAAAACATAAATTAAGTCTTGAATAATTAACAAAAACAATTAAAAAATGTACATAAAATCAAATATAAATACTTAGTAACAGACATTAATTCAATTGATAAGGAACATGAAACTGACGGAGTAATGACAAAGTAATTTGTACGTAGCCCTTCGTGACCAGTCGTGTGAGAACTAAGAATTAATTGAAGGGGAGAACTTGTCGATATTATGTTTGTGGGGGGATTCGATTTTGAATCAATAAACGCGACGCATAATAACACGCCTTTATTTCGCTAAAGGGTAGAGGGTGTTAAGTTAGACTGGAAGCCGACCCCAACTATGTTGGGGTAAAAGGAAAAGGCTAGGCAGCTGATGATGATGGTAGAGGGTTGTAAGTAGACGCCTGCATCGTCTGTTGCTTAAATGGAGTGAACCTATTGCCGCCTAGAGCAGCGGTGGCCCTGTGGTGGACCCCGTCTTAAGAACAGTAAGTCATGGGTTCGAACAGGCAGGCGCATTACTTTGTGTAATTTATTTCATCACCACTGCTCTCAAAACGGTGAAGGAAAACATTGTGAGGAAACCGGCATGTCCTAGAACCAAAAATTCGAAGACATGTGACATCTACCAACCCGCACTGGGCCCGTGTGGCAGTTTACAGTAATACAGTGTATTTATTCCCTCTCATAGAGAGGAGGCCGTGTGTCCAGCAGTGGGAAAATTGTGGGCTGATTATGCTTATGCTATTGTCGCTACTTTGGGCTCAAATAAATGATGATGGAAGTTTTATACAATTACAAGCTAGCAGGCTTATGCTGTATAGATTACAATCATTATTCGTCCTGAGTCAACGTCCATCATTCGTCAAGCATTAATAATAAATTAGATCATTTACACTAAAAGATAAAAAAATTAAAAGTATTGTATAGCGGGCTGGTGTCCACAACTCCACGTCTAAGTGCGTATTTAAAAAAAAAATGTAATAGGTACGTTGATTTTATACTAATTAAAATATTCAATTTACACTCATAATTCTAATTACACTCATAATTGGTTGGTGATTGTTCTCAGTTGCATTGGTTGTTTTAGTGAACCTCATTTTACATTAATTATTACACAATAATGAGGGACATACAATTTTTATATTATTTTATTTTTTATTAATAATAATAATAATTTACGGATAAGTCAAAGAGTAATAAAAAAGTAACAGGCTTACTCTTACTCTTCATGATGTTAGGGTTTTTGAACAATCTACTTGCCTTATGGGCTTGCCGTATTGTTGGCCCCTAGGCACGCCACTGACTATCCAACGGACCTCACAAACTTCCGCATTTAATTTAGTAGTAAGATATTAAGTGCCTATTATAGTAATGAACAACCCTCATATTTTATATTGAACCATTATGGAATGTAATTTCAATCAAAGACGAAAAACGGTATTTTCCCAAAGGGTGTTAGCGATTAGGCTTCGACGAAAACCTTTCCAATTTACGGATTTAATATTGGTCCTTTGGTGAAACGTTTTCCAATATTTTTATATTAGGGCAATTGAAAAAGACTTGAGATTGAGAAAATATAGTATCATTCATGTCATCCTCGGAGAGGATAGGAATCTTTATAGTACACTCATACTTCGTCACTTAAGTTTAGTCTAATCAACCGGGCACAGATCCAGATTCGGGCTGCCACACAGAAATTCCTGATTGACAGAAACGCCCAAGACCACTCAGGAATGAGAAGTTAAAAAAATTGTCCGTCACGGAACCCCCGGCAGATGTGAAACATCCATGATTAGGATCTTCGTATTGTAATGTTACACAATAAATATTAACTCATTTTCTTTTATCGATAACTATCGAACAAATCTGCATCCGACATCATTAATTCAATAGCGTGGAACTTTCAAAAACGAACTAAAAAATCAAAAATCGATCCAATAAAAACTTTATTTCAATGGTAAAAGGTTGATTTTACGTGGCATACAGGGGGCTTCACGCCATGACAGTGTCATGCCATTTCCGTCACGGCATACGAGTCAGTTTGACTGCATAAGGGCGCTTATAGATGTTTCACACACATTAAATTAGTAGTAATTAAGGGCCAGCGCAGCACGTCTTCTTCTTCAAAATATCTCTATCAGCCATGCCGCGGCCGTAACTATAATTTTCACCTTCCTACCCGTGTCATATTTAAAACAATCCATCGTTAATTTCTTCAGTCTTTTACCTACACTTAACTAAATGTTAATGAAAATCTTGACCGTTTCACTAAACAACAGAGCATACAACATTGTAATCACTTAGTACTATTACAATAACAGTAACAATATACCTATGACGTAGAATGTACTATTAGTAAGAGTTCATGGTTTATTCATAGGATCGATACACATGGGGCTATTTTAAGCGGGTAAGACAGTGGTCAGGGTGTTCCGAGTAGGACGTAGGTAATTGATATAAATTGTTTGCTGTTGTTGAAGGGAATATTGAACTTTGCATTTATTTTTAGAAATTCTGTATATACAGGGTGTAAGGGGCAGCCCTTCGCAGACTGATGGGGTGAATTCAGTATATCATACTAAGATGACCGGTACAAGAAATTATTTCAGGAATGTCGCGGGAATGAAATACATTTGTTTTGTTTTATTTCCTCATAGGTACGCAATGTATCGTTACCGTGGCAAAACGTAGCGAACAGCAAGCGCGACGACGAGTTCGATAAACTCTGTAGCTAGGCAGGAAGTGAACAGCTGATTTCACGAGCGCGTCGTTTGTTAGAGTATTTCAACATCCATTGTTGTATTTTTTTTTATTTTAGCCGTATTATTTACATACATAGAGTGCTGCGTACAGGAAATGTGATTTTTCATTGAAAAAAAGGAATAGTAACTAAAAACGACAAAAAAATTATATTCTCCGGAGAAAAATTCCGGTGGAATATGATACAAAATAAGGAGCTGAATGCACCCTGTCAGTTTGTGGAGGGCTATCCCTTACGCCCTGTATACTTTTGACTAGCTATTTTAATGTGGGACTACAAGGTCAAACCTTTCTAATTTTATGGCAATTAAAGAACTTTAAAAGCTCAGTTTATTAAAATAGTCCAACTTAGGTACTTGAATATTTATTCCAGTAAGTTGGACTATTTCACTCGACTATTTTAAGTTCAATAGTTTGTTTAGTTTCTGTATATGGAAATATTTTCCATCAGTCGTCCTTGAAGATTTATCAATAATATTGTGGCGATGTCTACAACCCAACATAATAATGAACTATCATACCTGATGTTACGAAAATCTTGCATCACGCAATAAGAGTTATTCGCACCATTAACATATTTGATTATACAAAGTGTAACATAATAAACGCAAGACCTCCGTGTGGTTTCACGGACCATGAAACTGAACAATTATTGTCCTAGGAGTTTTTAAAATTCGCAAAAATAAAAATAGACTTTTTATAGAAACTGACCTGACTGAATTTCCAAAAGTGGTTCAGTTTCATACACCAGTTTCAGTTTGAGACACCACACAAGAGTGCTTGCGTTTGTTGTGCGTGTTCTGTGTTCGGTGAGATAATTAAAGAGTCGGACTCCAAGGAAGTAAAAGTCTTTTATTTGGGTTCCACAATACTTCGTTATAACTAACTACGTACTAGGTAAGCGGCGAGGCAGGGCGGTGGTACGTAGGCGACTGGCGAGCCGAATGCTCGCTCCCTCATATTTCGTCAAGAATGCAACTAAGCATATCGCCATTACTGAGCCGCTACACGTTCATTACGATACACCCTTTTTAGAAACAAACATTGGGCACTATCCCTCCAGACACAACACAACACCGTCTGGTCGGAGGAACCTGCCTTTGCAATGAAGGATGGCAAAGGGCATCTTTCCACCCTGTTTTCATACTTCTAATGTACCCATCATATTATTATTATTAGACTTGTTCCTAGGCAGACAAGATCCTAATCACCTTGTTATGACTACCCTCTAAAAGAGATAGTGCTTTATTATGTAGTATTTTTATTTTATGAGTGAGTCCATCATATTTGTTTGGGCATTTTGTTTTCATATCATTCTTAGAAACAGATATCTTTGCCTGTAAACAAATCTCCGTAAAAGTTTATCACTGCTACTATTTTTATGGATTCCAACTTCTTTGGTATGGGCATTTGTAATAGGGGCAAGCTATCATTGGGGCATAAATCCAGACTCCGGGCCACGACCTACTGAGAAACTCCTGATGGAAAAAAACTTATACTATACTTTGCCTGACCCAAGAATCGAATCCAGGAACTGATACTCAGCAGTAGTGCTTCACTTCTTTACCCATCTTTTGAAAGTATGATCATCAGGTGGGGCTCTGTAGCACTTAGCCGCTGACACAATATCTGATCAATGATTGATACATTGGAGAACACAGGCATGACAGTATGAATTATACTCTAATCTTACTACTAGGATATATGGATGGATATTTGTTAGTCTTTCACGCGAAAACAACTGAACAGATTTGAATAAAATTTTGCACACTGATAGTTTATAACCTGGATAAAAGGAATCCTAAACCGTAAATCCGTATTAACATCGGATTACTTTTTATCCCAGTTACTTTTTAGCTCGTG
The DNA here is from genome assembly GCA_947578425.1 of Eugnorisma glareosa. NCBI lineage: Eukaryota > Metazoa > Arthropoda > Insecta > Lepidoptera > Noctuidae > Eugnorisma > Eugnorisma glareosa. The sequence goes on along the minus strand of OX387961.1, from coordinate 20,020,192 downwards.
GCAAAATAATAACAGCCGCCCGAGTCGATCTTTAGGTTAAGTCGTGCTTGCCTAGGTTGGTCTGTGGATAGATGACCGCTCATTACATACTGAGTTTCCTCCGTGCCTCGGAAAGCACGTTAAGCCGTTGGTCTCGGCTGTCATTTGTAGATCTTTGATAGTCGTTACAGGTAGTCAGTGGCCCAAAAAGACTGACAACCAGTCTTACCAAGGGGTATCGTATTACGCAGTACTAACTGGGTTGTGGTGGTCAGATAGGCAGCCCTTCATGTAAAATACTGGTATTCAGTTGGGAAAAGGCTAGGCAGATTATGACTTTTTATCCCGGTAGTACGATCCCATGGGACAATTACCGAACTCCACACAGGTGAAGCCGCGGTATAAGGTAGTATCATAATAGAGATACAAAAGAAAGCCTTTCTACAAATGTCAATAATCTCAAGCATCTGACGCATCAAATGCGCCTCGTTAAGCCTTTTCATGTCACTTCAATGTCGACGTGCAATCTTCATGTCGCTGACTCTATAGTTGTCGATCTACTCCCGATCTTTATATTTTAAGTGCATCAGTCAAGGTAGCTATGGTAAGGTATATTTATGTTGCTTTATGGTTTGTATTGTTAGGACTTAATTTTGGTTTCTTTTTTTGTTTTGTGTGTCCAATACTTTACGAATATTTCCTTAATTTTATTATATCATCATCTGGTTAGCCTTTCTCCAACCAAGTTGAAGTCGGCTTCCAGTCTTACTGGACTTATCTTACAACTTTATTTTGCAAAATTCATGATGGTTTTTTTTAAAGTCATTGTGAAAAGACAAGCGCCAAGTTCGTCCGAGAATCAAAATGTAAGTCTCAGGAACTAATTTAACGTTTTTTGTCGAGACATTCTAATATATAGATCTTATAGATATCTAAGAAGTTATAATAAACAATAATTCAAAGTAATACAAATCACAAACAAAATTAAAACGAAGATTCAAATGTGCTTGAATATAACCGATTCAAAGACAATCCAAATACATTTGAAGCCGAAACAAAGAATCATTAAACATAAGAAAATTAACCTGATCTCTCGAACTAAGGTGCCAAGCTCGTTTAGCCATTATCCTCTAAGCGAGAAAATAAGAATAGAGGTTAATGTCTAGATTACTTAAATCTACATCTGCCTCGCTGCATACTTTATATTTTTATGTTCAAAAATGGCAGAGCGCCAGCCAAGTTCGAAAAGGAGCGGGTCTTATTATTCATTCGCCTTCAGTGCAATTTTACTGGCTACGGGTGACTTAATCTTGGCTAAATATTTTGTAGATTAGTGCGTCTACTAGCTAATGGGATGAAATGGTGTTTTAAAGGCGACAATACTTTGCCAGTGTTGTTAAAAACAAACGAGAAAAGTACTAAGTTGAAATGGCCCATTCATTTTCATTAGATGTCATTGTGAATAACATAGTGTTTTCTTACCTCGATGGTCTAGAGTAATTTCGAGCGGTACTGTTCTAAGAATGAGGTCTAGGTTTTTTCAGTAGCATCCTGGAGTTAGACTTTGTTTCCGATTAATGGTATCGCTTCCTATTACATGGTTTCTCAAACATAACTTGCGAAATAGGTACCATATGTACGGCGTGTAACAGAAAGGGTATAGTCATATGGAAGAGTGTGGTACAGATTATCAAACTGAACAACTTTCTCGGGACCTGGGAATTTTGTATTTTTTTTTTCTGATTACGATGGTGTTCCCATAGAGAAAGATGTTCAGTTTGATGGTCCGACTCTTTCATATGACTATACCCTTTCTGTTACACGCTGTATATCTCTGCACAACCCTTAGGAGAAACATTTGTGTGAAGTTATGTTATGTCCTATTTCTTTCATAAACATTTGGGTGCTACATGTTATAATCGTAATTCTATCTCGTGTAGCCGCTTCAGTTTCAAAACCTTGCTACAATTTATTTACTCCATCTAATTGTTTCGACCCCTTCTAATCCAAACAAGACATCTCATACATCATTCCAACACAACAGCTTACAGTTAGGGTCTACCTATAAAACGACACTTCGCCGTTTTATAGCCCACAATAATTCTAAAGCAACTTGATTCGTCACCTGTCTCCATAGACCTTAACACAGGTGTAGGATATGCCTGAATACACTGACTAACGAGAACATTGACACAGATAAAATGTAGGACGATAAGAGAGACCTAAGGGAATTAACCTACAATAGTTCACATTGCAACAAAAACACTTCAGAATTACCTTATAACAACAATAGAATACAACAAAATCAACTTTATAAGTTCTGTCATAAAGTTGAAATTTCAATGGTGATGCGATAGAATTTATGCATCAAAGGAAATCGATGTCACGGAAGCACCGTGTCAAGATGTATCAACGATCATGAACAACTTATCGCGATGTTTTGCACTGTGTCAGTAGTTGGAAAACTAATTCTGAGACACAATGCAGATTGAGGAATAACTTTTAAATAACTATGTGTAGCTTGGTGATGTGTTTAAAATAATTACAAATAAGTAATTACAGTCTTCCTATTCAAGTCATAACGTTTAAGAAAATGTGAAGACTTGATCTCACAAAGCTTATTTTAATGTCAGCTCGTGTATTTTCACTGCGTATCATTGCAGCATAGTTATCAAGAGATGAAAGTTAAGTGTAGGTCTGGAATTTTCTGGCCAGTCCTCTGCCTAGACCAGTCATCATTCCCAAATATGTTGGGGTCGGTTTTCAGTCTAACCTTAAGTAGCTGAATACCTCTTGGTTAGACTGGTTGTCAGGCTTTCGGGCCACTAACTACCTACCTGTAACGACTGTCAAAAACCTACAAATCATAGCCGGGACCGATGGCTTATCGTGCTTTCCGAGGCTCGGAGATAACTCGGTAAAATCTCACAACGCGCTTTTTAGACATTCATATGGGTTTCGCTAAGTGTTATTGAAAACTATTGGAAACAGACATTGGTCTCGCTACCATTTTGCTGACTAGCTAATAGATTATAACCACGGAACGAGCTAAACATTTTCATGTGATTTATTCGTTTATGCTTACGAAGAATGTTTGATTTCAGCGAAGGAATAATTCAAATACCTTCATCAATTATTAGTTTCCTGAATCAGAAAAGGTGCAGACAATGGAAAGGATAACTTAATTCTTTCTCAAACATGATTATTTTCTGTACAGAATAAAGAAAGTACTGTTTGTTTTTATCTGACCGCCGCCATTTTTTGTCGTAACTTTTACAGAGACCTTTTGTGTCACATAAAAGTTTTGAGTCAAGAAAGTTTTGTTGATTGATGCGTCTACATATACGGAGGGGACGTGAAAATAATTTCTTTGTTTCTTGCTTTTAGGATAAGGTACTGTTATAATTCCGAAGACAAATCAGTCTTGAAGATTGTACTGCGAGTATACCGTGACAAGTCATAGTCACGAATTGAGCCAAATTCAAAAACTTCACGAATTACATGTGTAGCCATTGTGCTTTTAGGCTTAGAAATAGATATGTAAATAAAGTCTTTTGTGTGTTTCCGCACACCGCCAACTAGCGAGCGAGCGAGCCGGACGTGCATCGGTTCTCCTCTTTTCTTAGTTGAACTGAACTACACGATAACTGACAAATGCTTGCACTGACTGGACAGGTCCACTCAAATCTGTGTGGTTCTTTCTTCAAGAGACCATCTCAGACACTAATCTGCATAGTCCTCATGTGAGTTAACCAAGATTATGTCTGGACTTTAAAAGAGACTATGACCTCTGAGTTTGTTTCGGCTGTTTCTTCTCAGAGTAGTCAGGTACGAAACACCGGCCCCATCTAGTTTAAAAAAAAGAGACGTGTAAAAGTGTTTTTAAAAACCTATTTGCAAAATAAACATCATTTATCATTTACCGAAAGTGCCAAATCGAAGTATGAAAAGAGGAAAAACGATGCTTACCCGGCTCACTCGCTAGCTGGCGGTGTGGCCTGCGCCTTATTGTCATTCCAGTGTGGGAAAGAGACAGAGCTATACGCGATGTCCAGCATCATATTTTTCCCACACTAGAATAAGATTAAAATAATGTAAGACGTCATGGTAGTCCACCTGAACAATACTGTTGTTATTTAAAAAAAGTTTGGTGACAATTGGTTTTAGACAGAGACAAAGATGGACTTGACCTAGAAGTGTACACATGTCTCTTCACGTTACTTCGGTTTTTCCAAAGTTAACCTATTTGTTAGCATCACTTATTCAATGTATTGTTTTCGTCAAGGCTTACGTTTTCTTTGATTTCACAACTTGTATTCATTCTACTGACCAATTATTTTGATTTTATTTCGAGCTACTAATCTGTTTCCTTAATTTGAGTCAAGTAAACTGTTGTTTAATTTTTCATATGGACCATGGTAATACTTTTGATCCTATAAAAATTCATCCGGATTTCAATACTCGGTCAGTTTAGACAATTTACCAATCAATTTTATTGTTGATAGTAAATGAATTATTGTTACCCATTAGTACCTTCTAGATAAGTACAGTTAAGAGTAGCATTTAAGGTGGAAGATCCAGGGTAACCCGCGAAATTATTATTTTTTACGTTTTTTGCAATTTGCAGGTCAGTGTCAGGTTATATGTTGATTAAAATACGGTTACGGTCGCGAATCAGCGACCGTAATATATATATGGTTTTACTCAGTTACAAATTTATAATCATTAAAATCATCAATACCTACACATAAAATTAAATGAAGCTAGACGGATGTATTGATGATATTTATTCTGTAAATACAATACGTGGTTACGGTCGCAAATCATATTTTGTTCAACATACAACCTGACATTGACCTGCAAAATGCATAAAACGTAAGAACATTTGAATTTAACGGGCTACCTTGGAGCCTTCCCCTTAATCTGTTTTCTTAAGGTAAAATAAGGTTACATCCCTTTCGTAAGACGTAATTATTTTACACCATATCATCAGAGCCGATCTCTGGGGTAGCGAAGCTGAAAATTTGTAGCGCGAGCCCATTTATAACACGAAAACCGACAGTATTGTATCGATGTTCCGATGAAATAAACAGGCATTTGTATAGCGCAGAGTATTTGGGTATATGATCAATAAACATAACTAGGTTTATGTCGAAGTTTCGGCTGAAATACCAGGTACTCCGTATCACCTACGAATATAACATTAGCTAGGGACCCGAGCTAAGAATGAATGACAACACGATTGGATGGTTGTCACTACTCCAGATGTAGGTATTGTTTTCAATACTCATGAATCCAAAAATAATACAAGTTTTTGAACTACTTTCGGACGGGCCCGTAACTTTGTCGACGGATACAGAGAGTAGACCCCAGGTGCAATGCGCAAACGCAGGTAGGTACGCACGGCGACCTATCAAGCTATACAAAACCAGTTTATGCGGATCTCTCATTGTACGGAAATCTATACAGCGCGAGGCCATATTATATTGGGGATATTTAGCTCGATGTGTCGCCGTGTGTACCTACTCATATTTTGGCAGACAAGCGGCATAGCACAAATCCTCCTATACATTGCAGCTGGACCGCACTATACTTTAGTGTTGCGATGCATTGCGGCCTGTAATAGCTTTAAATATTGTCTTCATGCGTTGTAACCATCATCAGCCCAACCTTTTCCCAACTATATTGGGGCTGGCTTCCAGTTTTACGAGCCACTGCCTATCTGACCTCCACAACCCAGTTTGTACAGGTTAATGCCATACCCCTGGGTAAGACTGGTTGTCAGATTTTCGGGCCACTGACTACTTGTAATAACTATCAAACATCTACAAATGACAACCAAGACCAACGGCTCAACGTGCTTTCCGAGGCACAGAGGAAACTCGGTACATACAAGTTGCACGAAGTCATTCGTCGTAACAATCTGCTTTAAAAACCGGATCATCCACTACTTGCACCCTCTAATACGTTTTGACGCATTATGACAAAAAACGTGATACAATCTAGAAAATTCCATTAGGTACATTCGATCAAGGATAGCGAAAGGTAATTTAGGTCAAATGGTGTGATGTAACTAGGACTTATCGCTGGCTAGACTGAAGCCATGCAAGTCTAGAACAGGTTACCTGACACGGCTACATTTGTGTGAATGACATCGTGTGTTATTGCTTTAAGTTTGAACGGTTTGTTTTATATAATAGTGAAGGTATTATACAAACTAAGACATAAAAATAATAAAATGGCTATCGACCCGCCCCCTACCATGGAGTTCTTGCCCATTCTTCTTCATAGACCTACGCTTTGGAATGGGCAACTATTGCTGAGTCTGTAGCTTTATCTTTTTGTTTTTGACAATTCAAAAGTACTTGGTAAGAAAAAAAACATAGAATTAAAAGTGCTGCCGCAAAATGGGTGTACTAAATATAAAAATAGTTATGTATACCTCTGACTGCCCATTCAGGAGATACACCCATGATGATTTGAATTTATTATTATTATTGGAAGAGTGGATTTCATTCAGTCAAGCCATCGGCAACAAACATGCCATGTTATTAGGGATGATCATACGTATCATTAGTTTAAGATGCCTATATTTATCAGTTTAATTTTTATTTTTTAACTTATGGTCAACAGTGTAAAATTGAGCCTAATGGGTACAAAAATTCAAAAAAACGCACCTGGTTAGAAAATAACTAAACCAAACAAAAATAAAGCAACATGACAAACATCTTACTATAATATTATAAAAGTGTTTTTTTGTTTGTTTGTACCGAATAAGCTCCGTAACTCCTGGACCGATTTTAATATTTTTTTCACCAATAGAAAGTAAAATTATCAGGAAGTAACTTATGCTCTAAATTATTTTCATATCCTGCAAATTAGCCGAGCTATGACAATTTTTGCGGACAACTCGCGGGCGAAGTGCTAGTAATATATGAATTCACTTTTTTATTCCCCAAACAGCTAAAGACTCAAAGATTAACTTTACTTGGCCCCGCTAAAATCTTTACGTCCCTGAAAATTGAATACAACATACTCTACATAAGAATGTATCCGTAGGGAAATAAGCCGCTTTATACAATGTCTTCAGATGAGATGAAGTTGCGAACAAAATATTACATAATAAGAGCGTAGGTAATATTATATTATATAAGGATTTTATTTAACCTCAGCATGAGTTCTATTGTCTAAACTTAGGCATGCTACGTAATAGTAAAATTCCTGATGGAAAAACCAATAACTCTTTAACCGATCCGGGAATTGAACCCAAGGCTTTATGCTTGGCAGTCGCGTTTGCGACTATACTACAGCAACGAGGCAGTCCAGTAAATATAGGTAGATAATAATGAACTTAAAATAGAAAGAAAGAAAAGATAATACATTTATTTGGCACAAGCCATAAATGCGCACAGTACCTATAAAAAAAAAAAAAAAGAAAATCAAAAAATAAATTTAAAAAACTTTAATCTAATAAAAAAAAAAAAAAACACAACAGCCTGTGTAAAAATATCCCAATCAACCAATGAACCAAACCAAAACTCGTGAATATTACAGATTTGTGAAGAGCGGGCATTTAAAACCTTAAATGCGCTCCCACCGGCACCGTCCTAATTTGAATGTTGTAATTTTTTACACTGAAAACTGAGTGAGTTATTACACGAGACGACACTATTATTAATAAGATTTTTACTGTTGAACTAGGACTACATTACATGACCAAGTAGTATAAGATAAAGCACAAGCAAATAGTTTCTTATTCTACACTCGGTTCCAAAAATAACGGGTCAGTCACATAAACCCGAATATCTCCCGAACAACGTGGCTCCTAATGAAACGAAGACTGTTAAATTGAAAATTTAATTATACAGATAAAAAATAAAATAAAACTTAGTTGCACCCACAATATTAATCTCTAAACTTAAAAAAAAACTAAAGTAGTCATATTTTTCTTAAGATTACATTTTTTTTATGATTGTTTTTTTGTTGTTTTTCATCACTTTCTTCATTTAATACTTTGTATTGCCTCCACGAGCTCTTCTGAGAGCTTCCAGGCGATTAGGCATGCTGTACACCAAATTTCGGAGCCGGTGCTGAGAAATACCTTCCCATTCCTCCACCAGTGCTTGTTTGAGCTCGGGAAGCGTGATTGATGGGGGTTTCGACCTTTCACGCATCTCTGAAGCTCGTCCCAGGCGTGCTCGATGGGGTTTAAGTCCGGGATTCGCGCTGGCCACTGCATGAGTTCGATACCGATCTCTTCAAGGTAGTCATGTACAATTCTGGCGGTATGGGGACGTGCAGAAAAACTTAGAATCTAAAAACAGCAATTTTAGAAGAAAAAATTTTAAAAATAATTAAAATAATTTGTTCAGTATTTTAGTGTGGTGTGTATATTGTTAAGTGTAGTGAGTGTTCAGATCTCATCGATAGCGAAACAGAAACTTTACCATTTTTATCTTTGTCGGACCAAGTTAATGATTATATCTGGTAGGCGAAAGAACGCTGTTGGTCATAGCGGTCAATCTGCTGATCTTACTCTTCAGTTGCTTACAGTTCCCACCACACACATACGATAGACTGGTATCGCAGCCGCAGCTGTTCTTGAATGTCAACACCCTCACACTTATCAAAGTTACAATAGCTTAGAGCTCTGCCTACCCTTACTTAATTCTACTTTTCGAATTGTACCTACGTACAATTGTTACCATGACCCGCGAAATTAAGTAAAAATCAATAGTTTTGTCCGCTGAATTTCATGCGAAGGTCATGCGGACTGATTTAGGGAAGTGGGGTGAAATGTTTTGTAGACAGCCAGTCTGTTTTGTTTGACTCGTTTCGTGTTATGTAAGCATTGTTAGGCGTGTGGTTTCCATGTCATGTTTTTGTTTGTACATACCTACCTGAAAAATCTAACTGGAAGGGTAATTTTCATATAATTCGTGTACATTATGATTAGATAGTCCATAAATTCAACCTAAATAACTTTAAGGTATCAATCTTCCTTACAATGAAGGCTACCGTTTTTGAGCTCACCAGATGCCGCCACCGTCGATTACGGTCCTATCAATTATTCTATTTTATACTTTAAAGTACCAATAACTTCATAAAGTTTATTTTATGACGTATAACAACATAGTGTAAACTTCAGGTTCAAATATTTACAATATTCTCCGTAAAATTAGCAAACAAGAAACATTTAAAAATAATTTTATCTCCAAGTACTGACAATTAATATTCTAAGTTGCTACTTAAAATCTTCAAGTCATAATTAATCAGGAATCGCTCGATCTAGACTACAATCGTGAATATTTGTAAAAATACGTTTTAAAACAGCACGCAATGCGCGAACAATTTATGACATCTGACATTTCGATGCCCCCGTGCTACACTAGCGCCTCTAGCGGCGAAATCGTTAAAAAATATTCAAATAAAACCATAGACATATTATTATAACCAAAAGAGGTTGTCTACCTAATTATAAAACTTTTTTGTAACAAACTTTTCCACTTGACACATTGTTACAAGAATATGTACTGGCCAAAGATTTATATTTTTGCTGGAGGCACAAAAATAAAAATAAAAAACTGTTATAAAATAAGCTTCAAAATGGCGGCCGCAAGCGAAATTTTCTCTTGGACTTTATTTTTAATTGCGTATTTCTATTATTATTTTATTACAGAATACGGCCCAACAATGAGCTATCTGGAGAAGGTCGACCGATACCTGGACTCCCTCAAAGTGGGGAAGAGTAAGTAGCTTTTCTATAGTTTTTCCTCGTGGCGTGTACCGCGTGTGTCTTATTGATCAAGGTCAAGCCGTTGTCAGTGCCCACGTTTCATCGAAATAACATTTATTTGACGTCTATGCCTTCCTGAGAGTTCAAAAAATTATAAAATGGTTACTATTCATGTGTTCTGTCTAGGTAAAAACAATAATATTGTGTTCAAATTCTTCATGAACTTTCTTTACCCAGATGCATTGTTCCAGCCATTTTGAAAGAATAATAATTACCTAATGAATCAAGCAGTTTTTGTGAAAGGATCTTCAGTCAAATACTCTAAAAGTTTAGATGCCATTGTATTCCGCTGAGCCGTATACGAGTATGTTTTTTAAAGGTCGAGTCAAACTACTACGGTTGAACTGACACACCGGTCACTAACAGACACTTCATTACATTGTCTGTCAGTCTAGTGTCCACAGCTGAATCCGTAATTTATCGGTACCGACTGACCAAACCTAAAATAAAATAATAAAATAATCTATTTACCGCTTTTAATTTCAGGTGCCATGGTAGACTCCTGGTTCATGATGTCGAGCCCCATGCCGATACTATCGGTGGTGGTAGCCTACCTGATCCTCATTCGCATCGGTCCGAGAATTATGAAGAACCGGCAGCCCCTACAGATGAACAGGCTCATCGCTTATTATAACGCGTCACAAGTGTTCTTGGCGACTATGATATGTTTTAAGGTGAACTTTTTACATTTAAGGGTTAAGCACCTAATAGGTACACTCATTATTTCGCTAGTTATGTTTAAGTTACTTGTAAGCGAGCCTATTGCCATCAACCGAGCACAAATCCAGTCTCCGTGAGAAATTCCTGACGGAAAAAAGATTTTTCAGCTTCAAAAAAAAAGGCGTTTCTGAGCAATGGTTTTTGTCTAAAGTAACTTAGTTTGATGTACAGAATGCTTGGTTCGTGAAGGGTCCTTTGACACCTTGCATGTATAGTAGGTACTATTTAAGTAGATGTTCGTGCTAGGCAGTGCTAGGTTACCATGTCGTTTGGTTGTGAACGTGTCTCTAAGCAAAGCTTCTCATGCTCTTGCCCGTTTACATACAAAATCATTCCCGTTTTCACTTACTTTCGAAAACACCTTAACAAAAGGCGCTCTGTCTGATTTTTCATGTTCAGTTCAGCATCGAGGGCTGAAATTTCAACAGTATAATAATAGGCTAACACAAATGCTGGTTGTAGTATGGCACAAATAAATTCGATCTTCTTTCACATTGCCCGCGAGTTTATCCGCAAAAATTGTAATAGCTCGGCTAATATAAATCATATAAGTATAATGTATAGCCTATATCACCCACGAATAATGTAGCTTTCTGCCAATGAAACAATTTTTAGAATTGGATTATAAGTTCTCGAGATAACTTACAAACAAATTTTACCTATTTATAATCACTACATAGTATAAAACAAAGTCGCTTCTCGCTGTCTGTCCCTATGTATGCTTAGATCTTTAAAACTACGCAACGGATTTTGATGCGGTTTTTTTAATAGATAGCGTGATTCAAGAGGAAGGTTTGTATGTAAAACATTGCACCGGTGCGAAGCCGGGGCCGGTCGCTAGTATTAGTATAAACAAACACTGCGACATAAAACAAATTGTAATTAAAATAATTGATGCCATTATCAATGAACGTTCAGCTACTATCATGGGATGCCTATCACATATAATGGAAATACTATAGTGAATTAAATGTGTATTACAAAGGAATAGTTGACACCTAACCCAACACCCCTGCCATTGAGCTGCTTGTTGGCATTCAATGTTGTTTACATTACGATAAAATGTATTAATTGCTTGGTTTATATGGGGAGTAATAATACACCAGAACTACAACTACATTTTATTCCGCACGTAGTATATTAATTTGATTATTTTCATTGTTTACATAGCATCGATACAGATATATGTTATTGTAAATTAAACTCGCGTTTCGTCGTCTAATTGCGTGACCACGTTGTTCTTTTATGAGCGTCTTAGCGGAAAGCGGCAGCTTACGCGTGTGCACTGGGTGCCCTCTGTCAAAATGTCCTTACAGCACCCGGCCGCACTGGCCTACGCCTGCCCGCTACCCTCAGCGCCATTTTTATTATTTTTTTCAAAGCAGCGTGCACCCACAGTCACACTCTCGCGTGTTGTAGCGGACGTCCATATCCTACGACGACGTATCATCATAATAGGATAATAATAATTATGAATTATTACGTTACAATTCGTAAAATGACCACAAAGTGACAATTCATAATATTAAATGCGTCTGTGACCATTTTAAGAATTTTAACGTAATTCTCGTTTAATATTGGTGCAGTTTTAACCGTTAATGAAATCCAAATGTCTTGCCAAGTCGTTCAAAATCAACTCAGCTTTCAAATAAAATGAAATAATTAAGTTTCCTTTTCATTTCGTTCCAGGTTTTCAAGTTGAATCTCTTCAGAGATGGCATCATTTATGCAGGGTGCCGCTATCCGTCCAATACGCAAAATTCTATGGTGAGCCATCATTTAATTACGTAATTATATAATTGCCTGTAAAAGTCCGACTGCAAGGCAAAAAACTGTTTCACGCCCATAATTCCCGAAGAGATAGGCAGAGGTTTGGGTACCTTATAGTACAGTCACGAACACCAATATGTAAATACTTAACAACTTTCAAAATTGTTTTTCGCCTCATGTTCTGATTAATATTTTGTTGTGCCGAACGTAGTAATTTGGAACTCATATTTTTATGGAAAAGATCCTATCTCCAAGTTGCAATCGCGAAAATTGATTTTAAATTTAGGAAAGTGTATACATATTGGCTCGTGACTGTACACCCACATATGTAATAGGGGGCGTGCCTTTTACCAACAACTGGGTACAAATCCCGATTCCTAAGCTGCTACTGAGAAATGGTGCGTTTATATATACTCATTCCGACACGTTTTTAAGTCCAACATTCAATCCTCAGCCTATTGTAGTGCACTGCTGGGCATAGTGGTCTGACCACACAAATATTCAAACATACGACAATAGGTTGATAAAGTAAAGAAGGCCTTACATAATCATAGGTAACTTTGTGTGAATTTTAGCCAACAGAAACCTTTCTAACCAAATATATATCAGTTATCGTATAAGTATTATAGCGAGCATTTTGTGTTTTCCAGTTACTAGACTTGGGTTGGTGGTATTTCTTCGCAAAATTCACTGAACTTCTAGACACAGTATTCTTCGTTCTCAGAAAGAAAGATAAACAGGTAAGTTTAGAAGATTGCTTTATCTTAGAACCCATCTGAAGCCACTTTAATGCCACCTTTATCATATTACCTCAATTGATTCTTTGTTTATTTGCCAACGCGCAGTATTATTGATCTAGGACATTGCTACTACCAGCCATTTTTGAATACTTGGAAGTTGGATATTACAGAAATCAAGACCCAGTCATAAGAGTAATATTTGTATTGAACTTGTGTGTGGCAGTTTTTCTGCCTAGCTAAACAAAATAAACACAGCTGTGCTGATAAACATTTCCCCAAACTTGTGTACACTTGTGTATAATACAATCTTGACTAGAATATGACCCTATAACATCGCCAACGCCCCAGAGGCTAATATTATATTAATTTATGAGTAACTCTGTATCTCAATAAAAGTGAACTATTATTTAGAGAGAAATAATTAATGTCTTTAAGCCTAAGAGCGTTAACGTCTTACGGAATTTCATACAAAGTTTGAACTAATTTGTTTTCGAAATGACTGAACAGATTTTAATGAAAACTCATACTCATAAGCAGGATACATGTGTCTAAATATTTGACAGAGAACATCTTCGAAATGTCTGAAAAAAAAGATATTTGGAAATTTCTGTTTCTATGGCAAATCTAAAATCGGTCTAATTTTGCTGTAGCACTATTTTTCGAAAAAAAAAAAACTATCTACTTTTTAGACCTATGTATCCTGCTTAGGCGTATGAAGTTTCATTAAAATAGGTTCAGTTATTTCGAAAACAAATAAGTTCAAAGTTTGTATGAAAATTGTAAGACGGTAACGCTCCTAATATGTCACACAAATAATAATTATATTGGTGCGAAGACTTTTTTCACACACACTTCAATTAATCATACAATTGTCATATAATCCAAATCTCGGTGAGGGGGGCCAGGAGTCCATTTATCATTTATCATTTATCATAGCACAGGGTATCCTAGTTTGGATTCCTGACTCCCACAAACCTTTGTACCTACAATTTTTGAAAGACCTCTATACTGTAATTGTACTTTGTGGGAGAAAATAAATCTTTATTATTATTATTATTATTAATCTCCTACCTTCTCATTCCAGGTGACCTTCCTCCATGTATACCACCACGTGATCATGGCTCTCTACTCGTGGAGTTACCTGAAGTTCGCAGCAGGCGGGGAGGGCGCCGTCCTAGCGCTCCTCAACTCTATCGTACATGTCGTCATGTACTCATACTACCTGCTGTCAGGATTGGGGCCAAGGTTTCAGAAGTATCTGTGGTGGAAGAAGTATGTTACTAAGCTACAATTGGTGAGTCTGAAAAAGAAAATAATTCTTTGGTGAATAGAATCATATGAGGAGATTTAAGGATTCATCATCATCATCATTTCAGCCGAAAGACGTCCACTGTTAGACATAGGCCTCCCCCAAGTGTTGCCACATTGACCGGTCCCGTGTGTCTCACATACAGCGGATCCCCGCAACCTTCACCAGGTCATCGGTCCGCCTAGTGGGAGACCTTCCAACGCGACGTCTGCCGGTTCGCGGTTGCCACTCCAGAACTTTTCGGCCCCATCGGCCTTTATCATAAAAATCGAGTTAAGAATTCTCTCTGCGATTATACTCACGTTTTCCATTGACTTTCATGTAGTCCCTGTATTTTATGTACGAAAGATGATGAGACAATAACCAATGGATCTCAAAGTTCTGTGAGCAATGTGCCCTGCCCACTGCCACTTAAGTTTGGCAATTCTTCGGGCTACGTCGGTAACCTTGGTTCTCTTGCGGATGTCTTCATTTCTGATTCGATCACGCAAGGAAACTCCGAGAGCCTCTCCACTGCCCTGTTTTTTTTTCCGATATGAAATCATCAAATACCTCCTCCCGCTCTGGGCGGAGCAGGAGGCAGTGTCAGACTTTTACTGACTAAACCCATCCATGTTCCTACATCGCCCTTTGTGTTCCGGGGCCACGGTATCTCTTTCGATCAGTCCCGCAGCCCCGACAGGCATCGGCCCTTGCGGACCCCTTCCTTTTACTGACATCTCTTTGAGGCGCGCGTGGAACACGAACGCGCCGTCGACACGGCCTGTCGTCATAAGACGGACGGACGGCGAGCTAGCCCATAGCTCACCGTCCACAGGCCCGCGCCTACGGTGGCCGGAGGCAACCACATGGCCCCCGACGCCCGGTGCGTCTCCCGTGGCGGCTGGGACTGGAAGTTCTCTCCCTCTCACGTTCCGCCACCTCCTTCGCTAGCATGACTGCTTCGCAGAAGGATCGAAGGCGACGGCGTCCCATTCCGTCTCGCTCCGGACCATGGCCAAGGCCGGACGCAAGAAGTCACCGCGCCTCTCCACTGCCCTTTGGGTGACTTTAAGCCTTCTGATGAGGCCCATTGTGAGCGACCGCATTTAAGGATTGGTGGTACCAAAAGGCTACAAAATGATTGCCTAAATTTTCAGAAAGACATACAAACATGCCAGTGAGTGCCTCTTCGAATATATAACGACTAGAATACTGTCCATCATCAAGGCAAGTTCATCATCATCATCATTATAAGCGCACAGCAGTTCACTGCTGGACATAGACCTCAATGGCACGTCATTCAACTCAAAGCTTCTTGCTACTAGATCATCATCATCAGTCAGGTTCCAGTCTAATCGGATGCAGCTGAATAACAATATTTTACATACACACAAGTGCCTGACTATTTGACAGTATTTGACCTCCACAAACCAGTTAGGACTCGGTAAATACGATACCCCTCGGTAAGATTGTTTGTTTTTTCTTTCCTGTTTGTGACTTTCTGGCCTCTGACACCCTGCGAAGATCGTTACTACCTATTAGTTTATTTTAATAAATGAGTTCTGATTCGTTTTTTGTTGTTTACAGATCCAGTTCATCCTGATGCTGACGTACTGCGCCTGGACGCACTTCTCCCCGCGCTGTCAGTACGCCTCCGGCTTCACTTACTTCATCTGCTCTAACATCACCGTCTTCCTCATCCTCTTCCTCAACTTCTACACTAAGAGCTACAAGAAAAGAAACCTCGAGAAGAAAAATATTGAAAGAGAAATCAAAGAAGAGTACGATAGGGCTCACAATGGAGTCAAAACAAATGGTGTCTGTAAAAATGGAGTCAATAATAAAAAAGAAAACGGGGTGCATGCGAGTGATTGCAAGAGTGTTTCCAATATAGAGGAGATCCCTTGCGAAGTTAATAAGGCATGCGGTGATTACGTCAAAGACGGCAAATTCTTCCTCTCAAGGCGGACGCCTAAATTACCGTGCGGCGGTGAATTTGACTTCGATAGTATAATACAGAAATGATTCATCATGGTCAAAGACTAGCTAGCGGTTCTATTGAGACTGATGTATGTGATGACATTGGTATTGTTAAAGCCTAAGATTTTTGTGGAGTTTGGAAGTTAGATAAGTACGCTTAAGTATTCGCTTCACTAGGACTCTCTCAAATTGAAGAAAGGACCATGATTGGTGCTATCATTTGTTAGAGCCGTTAATTTTCAAGTGGGGTCTAAAATTACAGCATATCGTAGTTCGTATTGCAAAATTAATGAATTTAAAAAATTATCGTACCAGTGAGAAGACGCTTTAAATTTACAATAAATTGCCAACCGCACAATTGTTAATGTAGATTTTAAGGTTAAGCATTTGCTGTAAATATAATACGTGAATATAATCGTGCACTTATTCGATGCCAGGTTTTAGTTTAGAATTGAGACCTTTCATACATGGAGATTGATTCGACATCAATAACAGATGTATTATTTGTAAAATAATGAACGTTTTAAAAGTAGTGTTAAGGACTACACCGCTCTAAGCAATGCAAGATATTGTGTGCACAGCACTTGACGATCAGTGATTTCTTGCTTACCATACAATATTATTAAGTGTCTTACTTTCTCTGAGTTGTATTGCAATACGCAGCCGTCCACTTGGATTATAAGATTTGCCAGTGACTGTTAAATTTGGAGTTCTGAGACTTCGTCATTATTAGCCGTAGCGTCATTTGAAGTTCTTTCGTCCTAACGTTTTTCAATTTAAAAAACTGTTCATGTAGCAGGCTTGTCATCATTCCCTTCATCTATAAAAAAAATTGGATCTGTAGTAGCATTAACTTTGCTTTTTAAGTCGCGGTAGGATACAAAATGTAAAAAATACGATTCCGTATGATCTTTTGTTAATACTTTGTTTTGCTGCTTGTACGGAATCATTACTTTAAGCTGACTATGTTTTACCTAGACCAAAGCAAAGAGTTGTAATTAAATAGAGTTAGGAAATGGAAAAAGATATTTTGTTTGTTGTTGTGTGAATGTGGTTTCTAGCAATGACAAACAAATAAAAAATTGGTCCAGTACTGTCACAGCTAATTAATCTTTGATTTAGCAAAAACTGGCAAATTCAGTGACGTTTATTATCGATTGGATAAGGTTGCTGTTGTATTCCCACTGTCCATTTGCTATATTTTTTTGATGTTGTTGTCATTGTTTGTGCCGATATAACTAAAGATGTTGTAAACAAAATTGCAAGGGAAAATGCGTCGTAATTCTATTTGATTACCTACCTCTTTGCAAAGCAAGCAGTACGCAGCTTCAAGTAGCGCGGGACCACTTTATTTACTAACAATGATAGAATCGAAAGTAGCATAATGTATGAAAAGCCTCATAGTTATCAATTTAAGTATATCTACGTTTTAAGAAAAGTGTGCCAGGATATGTCTCATATCCAAGGACCTGTAATTTTGTTTTAGATTAAGTCTATGATTAGTTAATTTAATAATTAATTTTTCAATTAGCATAGATTTGATTTTGTACTTTTAATGCAATTAACAATAGTACAAAATAATGTTAATTTTAAGAAACTAATAAAGTTTAAATAATATTTTTGTATTTTAATTTCTATTGCCAGTTCCTTTAAAATGCTTTAGAAATCCTTGGCAACGAATTATCATGCATGGCTGTCATGTAGATCAACTGATTATAATAATTTATTTATTTATTACGTAGACATGCTTTACTAAGGGCTGATTTTTCAATAGTCAGATAACTTTTATCTGAGGAATAAAAATAGCGGTTTGACATATTTTCTATAGACATGCTGTCAAATCGCCATTTTTATTCCTCAGATAAAAGTTATCTGACTATTGTTAAATCAGCCCTAAGTCAATCTAAAATGTCATTACAAAGGTGTCCTGTGATTAGTTATATATGACGACCCGAATGACGCAGCGGTAGTGAGACTGCCTTACGTTCTTAGGGTCCCGGGTTCGATTCCCGGTAGGAGCAAATGTTTGTGTGATGAGCATGGACATTTGTTTCCGAGTCATGGATGTTTATATGTATAATAAGTATGTATTTACAAACAAAAAGTATCTATGTAGTATTATCAACTATCTGGTGTCCACGACACAAGCCTCGTTGCTTAGTGTGGCACCTAGATGGCGCTGTGTGTAATATCCAGCGATATTTATTTATTTATTTATATCGGAAGTCTAGAAAGCAGCTGACTGCTGAGATGTCAGGTAATACTCGTAGATGAGTATGGAAGAAGAAGACATTATGCTGCGCCAACCCTGAATTGTGATAAATGAAGGGCAGGAATATATCGATGTATTTTATATTATTACCGGTCTGGTGTCCGCAACTCCACCTCCTAACCGCGTATGGCTAAAGCATTTTATTGTTACACAATATGTATTTCATACATCTTTCTGTCTTATCATTAACACTAGAAACGGGATATTTACTGTTCATATTTATGTATAGTGATAAACTGATAATTTTTATCCGTGATCATGGTGCTTGCTTTAATGATAATGTTAGTGAACATGACAGTTTAAAAACTTATAATATCTTTCTGTCTCGTATACTCTTCTAATAATTTTACAGAAGCAGTATTTTTTAAATGTTGAACGATGGTCGTATTTTGTGATTAGAGGTGTGGTACGTGGGCCTTAATGCTGTTTGTTCAAAATATTTCAAGAACTTGCCGTTGCAGTGTTTAGGGAAATATCGAGAAATGTATGAAAACGTACAAGTACTATTCCTCTGTTCGCAAGAGTCCAACTTTCTCCGGAGTCCAACTTTTGTAACATCCATACAAGTCTTCGCATGAGTCCAACTTTTATTTTGTATGTACTTTTATTAGCACTATTCCAACTGGAAGGTACAGTTACGCACATGTAGAAACTCATTTTGGTTTTTAAAGAGGAAAATAACAATTTCATGTTTGATAGTGATAAAGACCGCCCCTAAGATGACCCACTGACCACACATTATGAAAAAACCTTAGGGGTTCAAAATACCACTTTCAATGAAACTAAGGATGTTGTCATTCCTGACATGTTCAAGGATTTTTCGATAATAGAATACAGTGATCCTAAAATTCTAGTGTTTGCAAATTCTCCGGAGTTCGAGAGTGTGCAAAACATTATGCACTATTTTGCAGATGGGACTTTCTTTATCGTTCCGCGTCCCTTCTACCGACTTTATACGATAAAGGGATACGTTGGTAGTACTAACGATAAGCCGTTGATAGTATCTTTATATTTTGCTTTTTGCCAAATACAGAGCAAATCACATATTATTGGCGGTTTGTTAAGTTATTCTTTCTTTCTTTATCGTGTGGTTAGTGCCTAACCTGGGTGTCAGAGTTTTCAGGCCGCCCATGGGCCTCTGACTTGGCTTATTGCAAAGTCGTTTCCCGGACATAAAACCAACAGCGTTTCAGACAGATTACCAGATTTCAGCTATGAATGCAATTAAATCTACGTTTCTTGTAGCGGAGATAAGTGGCTGCTTCTATAACTTTTCAAATGCTGTTTGGAGAAAAGCAAAGTCACTTCATTTAACATTTAACATCAAGGATAATCGAATATACATACGTCGTCTAATAGCTCGTCTAGCACATTAGCCCGCAAATCATATGCCTGAGGATATTTAGCTGTGACCAGCAGTCACGAAGATGTGAATGATACCATGGGAACATTTAATAATTATGTCTGCAAACAGTGGCTCAACCCGAAAGTGATTGACACTGTAAGTTGTTTTCCAATTTATCAGCCTGCTGAAAAACGAAGGTTCACAACAGGCTTTTAATTTGCAGCAGGCCAACCTTCACGCTGAACTAAGTAGAAAGTGGTCGAAACGCAACATTAATATTGACGTGCGCATACGAGAGATAGTGGACGAATTTGTGCGTGGACAAATTGAGGCTCTCGTTTGTGTAAAACGTTTGTGCCTTCTGAAGTCTTGGTCATAAATTATTACCTATAAAAAATAAAATTCTTGTTTAATTTCAATCTTTAAAAACTGTAATTAGTTTCTGTCCACCTGTACCTGTTAGAATATTGCTAATAAAAGTACGTAAAAAATAAAAGTTTGACTTATGCGAAAATTTGTATGGAAGTTAAAAAAGTTGGACTCGTGAGAAAGTTGGACTCATGCGAACAGAGGGTACTATTGACGTTTTTGTACATTTTACTTCGGAAGTCACCAGTGAAAGCGATATTGCAATACTTCGTAATTCTGCTTCTACGAGTTAGAGTTTTGCGCCCATGGGCCTCTGACTTGGCTTTATATGCCATCGAGAAAAACATATCTCTCAGCTATGCTGATATTCCATCAATGATTTCCTTCACCGAAGCAAGTGATAATTACCTATACAATACGCACATGAATCCGAACCACATTCTCTTATTGATTTATAAAAAAGGCCACTGGGAACAAATAACAATATAGACGATCATAGTACTACTCAAGTCAAGGGTTTGTAATTTTTTTTATGTAAAAATGCGTCTACATACAAAATATACATTTATATACCGAAGTACCATAGAAAATAGGCCTACATTAAAAAAAAAACAAGATACAAGCACAGCAATTAAGAGAAATAATCATGTATTACAGTTTGATTGTAAAATCGAACTTTACTTTTTCTTTAGTTTGTAAATACTAACACTACTCGGAGCCACAAATTTGGTTCATCGGAACATAAGTAAGGTCTGGTGGCCCTGGGATCTTGCTGTAGTTCTTTTGAAGTGTAGCCGTAGATGGAACTAATGCCGCCATTTTGTTTTTTTTTTAACTTTCCACGGACATTTTTTTTTTTAACACTAAATTTTTCACTGGCCTTTGATGACCAATGGTTATTGATGAGTTCTCCTCTTCTTATAGCAGTCATAACCCTGACCTACATACTATTTGTACTGAAGGTAGGACCAGAGTACCTACGTGAAAACTCGCTGGCCATTCAGTTCGAAAAATGTTGTTTGTGTACAATATCATGCAAGTTTTATATCGTCTTATTTGTTTTATTTGGTAAGCATTCCTTAGTTTTATCTTAAGTTTTTTGCTAAAGTTCACTCAGTCGTTTTTTAAACCCAGCTAAGAGTTAACGTAAAATATGCTCCCGCGTCCAGCATTCGCCAAAAGCGCTTTTATAGCACTTCTTCTGTCACGGACCGTCTTTAAAGCCATACGTTTCTATACGCCATTACCACAGATTTAGATATACCTATGTAGATAACACAAAAGCGCCTACTTCACGCTGGACTGCAAGCTAATTTGTTTAATTGAACAAGGTTACAACTTAAGAACTTAATTCTAGACGTTTAACACAAACCGAACAAAAACAACGGCCAACTGCGAGTCGGACTCACGCATGAAGGGTTCCGTAACGTCGTAATAAGGGAACCCCCTTTAATTTAAATGTATTATTTGTTGTTATAGCGGCAACAGAAATACACATTAAACATTTAAACTGTCTACCAATTACGGATCATGAGATATAGCCCGCTGACAGACAGACGTACGAACAGACGGACTGCTGAAGCTTAATATTGGGGTCGCCTTGGTTACACTTAGAACTCTAAAAACGTAGTCAATTTGGATAGTAACTTGTTTGTAAAGTAACCAAAAGTTATGACGTCTTAGACGTCATAGTCAAAGTCGTAGAAAAAATGGCACGCTTGGTTTTCATACAGATCGTGATACTTGCTCTATCTAAGGATATCTATTTCTGTGGTCATTAATGTCGTAGGGTGAGTGAACGGTGTTACACTTGCTTCGAAGCTACAGTACAGCTTTATTACGCAGCTTTACTTTGTAACGCAACCTTTCAGATCCAAGCCATCCGTCACCAGTAAAGTGTGCGTCACTCAGAAAACGCTACGCACACCCGGATCCCGGACTCATTTAAACAAGTTCATATGATATGATTGCAAGATGCAAGCAATCTTTTTCCCATCTCAAGTGAAACGCTGAGCCATAAGTGTGAAAATAAGATTTGTAACATAAATATAACATCACGCCTGTAATTGCCAAAGTGTTAGTCAGAAGTGTAAAGTATACCTAAACAGGCAGTCGTTTTGCATTCTGGTCAAATTCAAGGAACTATCTATACTAATGATTCTCGACCCGAATCGATATTAAAAAGGGTAAGTTTTTTTTATTTTTTACTGAAATCGGTTAGCGTAAACAATGATTACACTTTCCGATTTCCGTAAAAAAAATCCTTGTATTTGACCAGGATGCAAAGCGACATCCTGTATTTCACCTGTTATGTTTAAGACCTATGTAATGAAGGTTAAGCCTGTTACCATCAACTGGACACATCCAGACTTCGTGGCAGTTACAGAGAAATTATTTAGGTATAGAAAACCCCAACAACATCCTCTTGCTCAGCAGCTGTAGCCCTTGCGACCACTAGACCACACCAAACCTGAAATACTTCTTCAATTTCAGAGCAGTTTGATGCTGTATACAAACCCGTTGTTTGTGACCAAAACTTGTGTAGTATCCACTTGTAGTAGAGCTAATATGTTGATAACACAATTTACTAACTATAACACAGGCTCACCAACACCACCAAGCCCCAGTCCAAGGTACGCTTCACCTTCCAACTTCCCGCCATTCGTGGTGACTGTCAGTTGTCATTCGTGACAGCTACCTGACTACTTGTGGCTGTGAGACAGTGTTTCCATATCTATTTAATAGATACACTACAACTTGTCTTTTGGAAAAGAAAGAAACAGTACACAGTGTAAGATTTTTCTTTAATATTACTAGTTTTTAGTTTCGACTTTGTCCGTGTGGAGGTCAGAAGGCATCCCACAGGAACACATATTACCATAGCATCACGCCTGTAATACCCGAAGGGGTAAGGCAGAGGTGTACCTAATAAATAGTACACCCACATTTCATCAGTTATGTTTCTAAGTCATATGTAATAGGGGCGGGCATACCTCTGCCTAACCTTTCGCGGATTACAAGGCGTAATGTTATGATAAGAGTTTAAACAGTTGAATTGCTTTTTGATACCTTCGGTGAATCCAACACATTTTTGACTTTTTATACAGCCTGTAACAGAAAGGGTATAATCATATGGAATATTGTGGTACGGACCATCAAACTGAACAACTTTCTCTATGGGACCACCATCGAAATCGTAAAAAAATAATCAGCTGTCCCATACATTTGGGTCGAGTAGGTATTGAAATTTTGTATAGGACAGCTCTGATTCTCTCAAACTCTGATTGAAGTGATTTTATTTTGAGCTAAAATAATAAATTGACGGCGGCACTCTAGAAGAAATACATCCAATATGTGAAAATAAAATCACTTTAATCAGTGTTTTTTTTGCTTGGATATCTTTGGTTAGACGTATTGAACGCTGTGTTAAAATTTGTCCACCTATTTGAATGGGACCTCATTTTACTTATTTTTCGCTGACAGAGTAGGTACTTATAACTTTGTGTCTAGGCGCTTCAGGATCAGTCGAATAGGGGAAGACTTGAAGAAGGCCTATAGTCATAAGCCTCACAAAGACTGCTAGTCAGTATTGAATGCTTTTCGGTTTGAATGATGATGAGGAGGTAAGACTTTTAAAGCACTTTCAACAGTCATGAATAGCGCCTGACGCTTTATAAACTGCATATTTCATACTCACAACAACTATTTTCTCTATTCCTGGTACAATTTGCGCTGATCCTGATTAATTTTGTAATGACGTGACGAACACAACATCAGAATGTACTTACTCCGTCGTACATCTTAAGGTATATATAGATGGATAGATGGGACAGACATATCAGGGCAGGCCCAGGACGTGGACAGACCGTGCCCCCAAAAAAATGTCGGTGTGTACATTCTATGATTATGAACTCATTCACACACGTCCGTGCCCGGGCCGGCGACGAAGCTTCAGTGCCTATAAACCCAGGTCGTCGTCAGATTGATTTTTTTACAGAATTTTCATTATAATTAAACTTAACTTCCAAACACATTTGAATGTGTTTGTAAACTCGCAGTGACAAATCTTTGCTGCAAACAATTTTGTAGGCGTTTTTCAAACCAACCCATACGGTACCGATATGATGAGACAGAAGTGAAAACAATGATGAATACGTAAAAGAGTAGGTATTACTACGACTTGATCTACGAAAAATTACAAAAGACTACTTACTAGGTCAAGTACAAGCATACAATGAATCAACTATTACAACAAAAACAGAATGACATTGTTAAACACTACACCAAATTACAATTATGGTAAAAACTGCTCTCTTTTGGTACCACAATTGAAGTATCATAAGTAAGCATCTTCTGTTTACGGTTCCGTACTCAAGGGCTAAATAAGGGACCCTATTACCAAGACTCCACTGTTCGTCGGTCTATCTGGCTGTCTGTCACCAGGCTGTATTTACATTATCACAGATGATGTATTTCTGTTGCCGACAAATACTAAAACAGAATAACATAAATCTTTAAGGGAACAACAACCAACGCAAACAACAAACGACCCATACGCAGAGCATCATAATATATATACTGGACCCATACAACATTTTTTATTTTTGTTTTCGATAATTTTACGCTTGGCCGGTTTTTTAAACGTTGACATGCTAAACCATGGTGTTTTGTTTTGTATTTGGCATCTCCCGGTTCAACCTAAGCAGTTGTCGTTTGCTTAATCGGACTGCTACAGGTGGATGCCTTGAGTTAATGGCTCCAGCCAGAAGCATACAATTTAAAATCGAAATGACTGCACGTTTAAGGGCCCCTGTAGAGTTCAGATGTGAAATGATAATTAAAAATAAGTTTTTTGTACATAAATGGTAATGGTAATATACACAATGGTTGCGCACGAAGGGAAGGATAAAACAATGCCTATGAAGAAGATGATAAATTACTCGTTGCATAAACATTTTTTTTTATCAGGAAATAAGGACCTACGTCAGAGCTACTTACTAAGTGATGTAAGAAAAAACAAGTATTAAAATGCCCAATTGTATGCTTATCCCTTTTTATTTATAAATAATAATAATAATTAATTAACATCCCACATGTCGAGGTTGTCGACATGTGGGATGTGAGCTCAGCGATCGTTGTTCCGATAGTCGTTACAGCCAATGGCTTAATTGCCAAGAGCCTCGACCAATACCTGACGAGGCACTCGTTAGGCAGCTGGATCAAGAAAGAGAGCGGTACTCCTGGACACAACTCGTATTATTAGAAGGTTCCTCTCTATGGAGCCCTGACTGCCGGTAGCTTGGACCCTGTTCCCGATACCGGTGGGCTACTATTTTTAATATTTTTAAATGTTTTTTTTTTATATAACTTTAAAATGAAATATTTAAAAATGTATGTAATGAATGTGTATAAAAATAAATAAAATAACGATGACGAGAACTTCGTGAAAGCAGAGAAAGATAAGCAGTTCAAGTATCTAGATCTGGCTCGCGAGATTGTCGACATGTGGGACGTAAGTAGCAGCAGTCATTGTGCCGATAGTCGTGTCGGCAAATTGCTTAATAGCCAATAGCCTTGAACAACATCTGCGGAGGCTCTCGCTTGGCAGCTGGATCAAGGGCTTGATTCAGAAAGCAGTACTTCTGGACACGGTGCGTATTGTTAGGAGGTTCCTCTCTCAAGAGCCCTGACCATCAGTAGCTCGGACCCTGTTCTCGATGCCGGTGGGCTCCTATTTTTTATATTTCTAAATGTTTTTTATATTGTTTTATATTAGAATATTTAAAAATGTAAATAATATGTAGTTTAATGAATAAAGGAAATAATATAGTAATAATAATACCAGCCTGTTACGACAGTAACAGGCGGTATTATTAGTGGAGCAGTGCAGAGTAGCAGTGGGACACTACTGCTGGGCAAAGGTCTCTTATTTATAAATATCAGTTTAATAAAACAAAAGCATTGTACGAGTACTTTTTAGTAAACCTTGGTGTATTTTATACAAATCATGAGTTATTGAGCTTGGTACGGTTTCGGTGCAAGAGATATTAACCCTTCGTGTGCCGGGAACGTGGATCTACGCGAGACACAATAGCTTTTTAATTGTGTCTATATACTCGGCATACGAAAGGTTAAATTAAATTAAATTTTAAAAAGGTCTGACGTGACTTATTATTGTTATTAAAATGATTAATGAGTTCACATTGTTGACATAAAGCAACAATAAGTGTTAATTCATATTTTTAATAATTATAGGACCTCAATTAGTTTTGTGAAGATGACATTTAAATGATGATTAACATCTGTTGGAATAAATGACCTCATAATTACTTAATATTTTTCGAACTAAACTAATAACTATGTCACAAACTACTAACACTTTTTTACTGTTCTGTAATTATTATTTTAGAGTTCAGAGTTCATTAATTTGTCAGAAACATTAGTATGCACACACAAAGCATGCAAGATGTTAAGTACATTGCAGAAAGGATGATCACAGTCATATTTTACCTTAACAGCGTACAAATATGTATCATAATAACATTTGATCAATTATTTAACTATTAATTTATCATCATCATCGTATCAGCCCGGAATCACCCATTGCTGGGTATAGGCCTATATAATATCTAACTATTAATTATTAAACATATAAATAAATAAAATTAATTGAAATACTATTATATTATTTACATTCCTTTATTTTATCTTTACAAATCAATTACATTTTTAAATATTCCTTTAAAAAAAAACAGCATAAAAACATTTAAAAATAAAAAAAATATTGTAGCCCACCGGTATTAAGAACACGGTTAATATTATTGAATATTATTAAAGAAGAATGTAGTCTGTCGAAGATGTGGTAGATACTTTTTTATATGAGCCTTATTCACAATTAATTAAAGGACTAATACTTGTGTACTGAATATATTATGATACGGCTAAAGATAAACATATGATTAGCCGGCTAAACTTTGATTAGGTTAGGTTATGTTAAGTTTAGCCCGCTAATCTTAAGTTTATGTTAACACACATCTTTAGCCGTATCATATTATACCTAATGTGAGGTGTGAATACAAGAAATATAAAGTGTTTTTTTTTATCGAATACCTAAATTATTAAACAACTTGTTTTTAAAAAAACGCTGCCGCTCATACTAGCACCACACCTCGCTCAAAAGTCCAAATTAAAACCCAGCGGTAATGCGATGTCAATTGCGGGTATATAATCGATCTGTTAAGACGTGTTCTGCTATAAGTGTGCAACAAAATGGAATTCAATAATGGAATCATTTCATTAGATGGAAAAAATGGAAGCCAAGAATTACCAGAATCGTTTTCCGAAAACAGTGAGTGAATTTTATTTAAACTTTTAACTAATGAGTTATGTGTTGGTCCATTAAAAAGGTGTGCTTTCTTAGTTTATCTGGATGCGGAGGTGAACGTACTTTCTTGTTCTTTCACAAAGATAAAGGTGCTACTGTGTTTTCCACGATTAACTACTATTTTATTATTAAGTCTCTTAACTTTTTATGTATCAATGACTAATTAAGTGTGATATGTTAATAAGACTGGGAAAACCTTAATCGTTTCGCTTTACCCATTTGCATCGCAGGAAGTGATATCACGATCTTCGATTGTCATTGAAACTTCCGAAATTTAGAAGATTAGTCGGCGATTTTTAAGCCGTCTATTGATATTATCAAGGTCGTAGGTCTAATTTTCAACTTTATTTACCTTATATTAGTCAACATTGTAAAAGCGTCACTCACGTACAATTTCTTACGGCCTCTGATATGTACGTGACAAATATAATAAGATAGATATCAAAAATTCATTAAACATTGAACTGCTATCGCCGATATACATCATCTCAATCTTGAAATTATTTTTATTTAAACATGTTCGTTGTTCAAATCGAATTATAAATAACCCTTTTGTATTTCATTAATTAACTTACTCTCTGCGAATAAGTAGGTAACACATTTTTCTAGTTAGTCTTTACTTTTTAGTTTAGTTAGTTCTGTCGTGTTCATTAAAATTATGTCATGTTCATTGTTGATTACAAAAACCTGGATCTGGGGTTTTCTATATCCAGCACTAAGATCCGCAGTTAAAACATTTTGACCTATCAAAAACATTTTGATCGATAGTACTTACTAGATAGGTATATTATATTTATTATTTATTTATATTATAAAACTAGCCGTTGCCCGCGACCTTCTTCCGCGTAAAATTATTATACAAATATTGCCTTCTTATTTAAATCAGTTTTGTTAACAATTTCATAGGTTTTAATTTTTTTCTCAAGGAAACCTAATCCTTATTCTACAATAAAAGTGGCCCAATTTACCTACCCCTTATAATATTAGCTATGTGCCAATAAAAATCGGTTCAGCCATTTCGGAGCTTAGCCGAAACAAACAGACAGACAGACAAAGATTTAAAAAAAAAAACGTTTTTTGTTTTAAATACCGTATAAAGTTTCATATGCATTAAATAAAAAGCTTCCATTTTGAAATTACAAACAGACATTTCAATTTAATTTAAGTGTATAGGTAAATTTTGACTACTGATCCGATTCCAAAAATTCTTTCATTGATGAAGAGCTATATTATTCGCAAGCGTCAAAGGCTTTATTTAAAACGTCCCCGTGTGGTAATTTCCAAGCTTATCGCAAGCAAAGCCGCGGGCAAAGCCTGGTATTAGCTTACACTGAAAACAATACCTTTACGAGCATAAGAAAATAAACATGTTTGAAGACAGGTGCATACTAAATAAATATAGACGGACATTAACTTATTAATGAGCAAATAAAGATTATGTACTGACACACAGGTATTATGTACTCGGCAAAGTACAAAGTTACTGTGTACCCTCCTTGTTTATTAGAAAAAAAGACCGGAGACTTCCATCGAGAGGCGTACCTCATCTTATCAATAAACCTTGAACTTAGGCTTGTTTGTGTAGTAGGCAAGAAATAGTTTAATATTTGTAGTTAAAATTTGCAAAATTTTGTAAGATTATCAAGTATGATTTCAAATATTATTTTGTAAGTCATCACCAAAAGAGGAAGTTTAATACGGTATAATTATCACTCGCTCTGGTGAAGCGAAACATTGTGGGGATTGTGAGGAAACAAGCATGCATGAGAGATGTTTCTTGACGGCATGTAAAGCCAAAACAGAGGCCCATGTGGTGCCTAAAAACTCTGACACCAGATTTCGCACTAACCACACGATAAGGAAAAAATAACATGTGGTATTTTCAAAATGGGATTATAATTTTAAAATCGATACTAATTCAAAAATGCGTAGTATGTCTGTAACTAGATTATATGGTAGGGTTCCGTAGCCAAATGTCAAAGGCCCTTACAATTTCGTCATCTCCATTAACATTGTCAAGAATAAATCTGACCAGTTTGAGTTGCTCTTGCCATTTACAGTAGCTTAAATATTTTAAAATCATAAATAAATAATTAATTAATAACATCCCACTTTAAGAAGAAAAAATATTCTTACTATTTTTCATAATCATTATTTTATCCAAACATAACTTTTCCTCTCAATATTTTTATCACTTTTATTCATCATCTTGTTTCATACATTTTTAAATATTTCTTAAAGAACCTATTAAAAAAAGATTTAAAAATATATAATAGATGGCCCATCGGCATCAGGAACAAGGTCCAGGCTGCCGGTGATCAGGACTCCAGAGAGAAAAATAGTAAAAAGTCGTATTTTTGATGACGTAGAGAGATACCACCGAGTTCACTAACGGTTTGGCACTTTTCACCCTTATACCCTTGGTAATAAGGTTGAAAAATGGTACGCGTACCTGTGCGAGACCAATCCCTAAAGGACTTTTACACCACAAGATTCTCACATAGGTTACAAGGTCTAAAAAGATTTTTAGTTAAAATAGTTCTACAAAAGAATTCGGAACGAAATAATTGGATTGTTTTTATTGTATTGGTTTTGAAATATAATTTTAATAAATATTTATTCTTGCCCTAAGTCATTTGTAGATCTTTGGCAATCGTTACTGGTGGACCGAAAGTCTGATAGCCAGTCTTACCAAGCGGCATCGTATTATCTAACTGGGTTGTGGAGGTCAGATAGGCAGTCCCTCCATGGTCCCTCCATACTGGTATTCAGCTGCATCCCATTGCATCCCATCCCAGCTGCATTCAAGCCTTAAACTTAAAAGCACTCAATCTATCTATGTGGAAAATCATCAAGAATCTCAAAATTCAACTTAGGTATACTTTTAGTTTCGCAACAATCGTTTTATTAGTGTAATCCTTCATCTTAAACCTCAGTTCATTTACTTATTTCAGCTATTTCTACTTTTGAATCGACAACATTTGAGCTGCGCCTTACTCTGTAGTTCTGCCCCGTCTCGTGATACCAGTTAAGGAAAAGAAAGTGCACCTGAGTCTGCAAGTACACTTGTGCAGTTACGCACTATAATTTCTCCCGCGGATGGATAGGTTTCGAGATTGGCGGCCGTGGCCAAAATTCGGTCAGGAGGATACAATTTAATTAGTGTGAAAGCTGTTACCGGAACAGGTATCGTATTTACTGCACCTACATAGGTACTCGTACATTCAACATTGGGCACCCAGCAACAACTAACTGAAAACTTCTCAGCTAGTTTAACTATTTGCACGAAAATGACGTGTAAGGACATATAAAATGTTCAAACAAAGCTAATTACATTGTAAAAGTCACATTACAGAGTTAATATTTAAGCAGGGGCGAGACTTTAAACTCGCATCTTTGAAATAATATGAAATGTTTTATTTTTAGAAATGATTTCTTTATTTTTCTACAGTATTAACATGGGTTTGCGTTTTTCTATCAGTAATTTCTATTTACTCACTTCCAAAACTTCTAAACAGGCTTGGCCTTCAGACTCCAGCTCTATTATTGCCCTTAATTTTTATTAATTAATAGCTGTTGCCCGCGGCTTTGCTCGCGTTTTGGTCGGAACTTATCCCACGGGCACATTGTAAATATAGCCTATGGCACTCGGGAGTAATGTAGCTTCCTATTAGTGAAAGAATTTTCAAAATCGGTTCAGTAGATCCACAGATTACCCCTACAACCTCACAAACTTTACCTCTTCATAATATTAAGTATACACTAAAGGTACTTCTTAACCATCTAACGACGCGTAGAAGTAGCTATCTGAAAGCACGTAGCTAGTTTTGCAGGCTCGATTCCCGCAACGTAACAATTATGTGAGGTTTATAGATAATTGTTTCGGGTCAAACAATTTCTGAAAGGCTATATAAAAGTCTCCTCTAGCACTGCTTAAAAAATTAAAAAATAACGTTCAATCACACATTCGACTTTGTACAAATTATATTGCTCAACTGACATTGCCCTTCAGACAACAATGGGTGTAACTCTAGCTATAGGTTAGAAGTTACAACCCTAAATTAATTCGACTCCCTCAGGGCTAACTTACCGCTCGGCCACGAGCTACACGGTCAAGCGACTCGTATTACAACAGCGACTGCGGAAAAAACTAATGAAAGAAGTGGTTTGGAGCTTGCCACGAGTGAGTGCGACACGACTTGTGGTGCGATGGTACTCGCGCGGAGGAAACAAGTAGTGTCCAACCAAATATACCGCTTCGGCTTCGGACACCTTTGGCCAAACCTTCAGCTTCAAAATAGGCTTAAACCGAAGAAAGCAAGCCCGAAATTGAACGAATTGTTTCGAATGCGCAAAACAATTTTTGACAAGTTGCAAAGTCATTTTAAATGAATCATCTTTACCTTTGACCAAATCTTGAACTTACTTTCATATGTTTATTAAAATCCTTCGGCTTAGAAATCGACCTTCGGTTGGACAACAAGTGACACGCGCATGTGTCACTTGACGCATGTCGCATCGCTTGTGGTCGTGAACGGGCCGTAAACAGTGTTCTTTTTTTAACCTCGAAAAATTATGGATTAATGGTTACTTTTCTTTTTGGTAAAGTTATAAGATTTTGTGGTTGGCTCTTTGAAAGTCGAATTATGTAATTTTGGAAATGAAATTATGCAAATTTGCGGTAACAATAGGTTACAAGGTTAAAATGCAGGAAATTCATTATTTTTAATGTTTCAGAGAAAGCAATGTACTTAATTATAATAATTAAATATTCATTGAATCATAAAATATTCTGTGTTGTTGAAAAAAGGCCTTTAGGGAAATCCCTTTAATACAAGAATAAATGTCATTAAGTTTAGTACATTTTTATTATACATAAATATATATGTATATATTAACATGTTTGTAGGTCGATGGCTTGACACATGACGAACAATCAAGCTATGAGAAACCAAATTAAGCTGATCTCTCATTGTACGGGACGCTCATACAAAGTGAGGTCAGGTTATACTGGATATGCATTAGTTGATGAGTTGCCGTGTGTACCTACTAAACAGTAAAAATATTTGACAAACGTTAAAAATTTCACTTCTATGGTAATAGGTCTTCGCCGGTAACAGGTTGCGTACTTTGTAGTCAACTCCACTACTTCAATATCGTTTTCATTTCATTGTCAATATTTTAGTAACTTCGTCATAATTATTAACATTTTATAAAAATATTCACAACAAAAAAAAAAATTAAAACATCCGACAGCCTGACGTCAGAACCAGGGTTAACTAGGTAAGTATTATTACAAAAAAACCCTGCATTTCAATCTACGAAAATAGAAAAATGAAACTGTAAAAACCTGGCAAGTGTGAGTCGGAATCGGGCATGAAGGGTTCCGTACCATCGTAGTAGGCGAGCCCCCTTTATTTTTTTATTTATTTCAATTATTTGTTGTTATAGCTTTTTTATAGGTTTTCCTGTAAAGGCAAAGAACTATTTTTTCAAAATTTTCGGCCCTGTAGTTTTGGGATGTCAATCAATTAAAGGTCAATTTTCGCATATTTTCCTAAATAACTTCACAACCTATTTATTTTAAAATTATAAAAAAAGAATATTTTTGAGATGCTCACAATGAGCCCTTTTGTTTGATATGTAACACGATATAGATTGCAAATTTTTTATGTTTTTCTATTTCTAATTTACCTCTCCAAATGTGGTTCCCATGTTTAAAATTCATAAATTTCCGATACACTTCCATCTTCGGTCACCGACTTACATACGTGTACTAAATTTCAACTCAATCGGTCCGGTAGTTTCGGAGTAAATTGGCTGTGGCAGACGGACAGACGGTGATCCTATAAGGGTTCCTTTTTTCCTTTTGAGGTACAGAAGCCTAAAAATTTGTTCAATATTAATAAAAAGCATTCTGCGGATGTAAGTACACATGACGTATTGTACGGAGGATCTATACAAAGCGAGCCCGTGATAGACTGGATATGTATAGTTTAATAATATGTATGTCGCCGTGTGAACATGTATCAAAACCAGAAAAGAACTAAAGGGTGCAAAAAAGGTTCCCATCGCTGTCAATGGGGAAAGTGCCCAGAAAGCGGGCAGCGTTGCCACGTTGGATGGCAATGCTGATTCTTTGACCAAGAAATAGGCCAGCCCAAATATTTTTATTACTATTTTTGGCCTGTTATTGTTAGTAATTCATGTAAATTTATGTGTATAGAATAAAAAACCTTCGAATAAATTAGTTTGATTGGAAATTTTTCCTTCGAAGGAAAACGCTCATATTGTTTTGATCGGAAATGCAGCATGAATCACAATCCCGAATCTTCTCTATGCTTATTGGGTCTTTCCAAAAAATATACAAATGCTTAAAAGGACCTTCAGAACAGCATTAAGCAATAGTACGTCTCTTCTCTATATAGTGAGCACATCGTAGTTGAAAATCAAGTTAACACACTAAAGATATAATATTTATTACCTACATAAATTAATAAATTCAATACGAACAACACTATGCGATATTCAAGTTAGTAAACCAGATTGGATTAATTTGATGTTTCAAATAACGAATATCGAAATGTTATTAGGAATTTAATCTTTATTTAAATCAAATGAATAAAATTAATCACCCTTTGTGTGTGTAAAATGATAAAATTTTAGAACAGCAAAGGCCAAGTGGTATCTTTGCTATTTGAATGCCAGAACCAAGACCAATTGAGATTCAAAACCAAGCAGTAATTTCTCCTTGCGTAATTTATTTCATCACCAATGCTCTTCATCATCATCATTCTTCTTCCCTTATCACAGTTTACTTGAGGACGGTGCAGCATGTCTTCTTCTTCCATATTTCTCTATTGCTCGTCATCTCAGCAATGAGTGTGTGAGTGAGCAAAACCGACTTCTAAAATGAAAAAACTCGAAGACAACCACCAACTTAAATTCGGCCCGCGTAATGGTTGGCCTACTCCCGCTAACAAAGGCCCCAGCAACAGGACCACTATGAGCTGTTTACGCTAATCAGACATTTCTTTATCTTACAGCGGACTTCGTGAACGCATGGCTCCTGATGGGTTCTCCGCTTCCAGTCACAATGATTTTAGCGTCATACCTGCTGTTCGTGTTGAAAGTAGGACCAGCTTTCATGAAGAACCGTGAGCCATTCAAACTGCACAGTATCATGCCGCTGTACAATGCCGTCCAAGTTCTGATCTCGTGTTTCTTGTTATACTTGGTAAGTTTATTTTAATATTAATAATCGTTACGGTTAAAGTGGAACGCCAAGTTAGCTGCGGGGATCTCTTACCGCACGGATGCATGGCTGGCAAATAAATTTTGTTTCCCAGTCATGCATCCGTGTCGAGAGATGCTGGCAGTGTGCATGAACCTGCCAACGTTTTCCTACAAACCGAAGCTAAATTCGCAAACGTAGTTTTAGCTATGGGCTGCTATGGAGCACCGTCTTTTCACAATTTTTGAGGCTTCATAATTTTACAAAAGTAACTGTGATTGTGGCGTGATGCGATGTTTTGTGCATTTCACTAATAATGTAAAGTATTTTTCTACTAGTCATTGAGTAAAGGATGACAAAACAGGGTATTTCAAATAAACGTAGTAAAATCAGGTCAATGACCACGCACTAAAGTTCGTAGGTCAACCTTCACGGTGGTCGTGTCAATAGTTATTTTCATGTATAATTACGTAAGTTATGTTGCTCATGTTCTTTTTTTTCTATTTGTAGTGTGTACAAATGTTGTCTGAGAATGGATTAGTGCCAAAAACCTGTGTCATGGAAACGGACTACAACAGAAGAAGCGTAAGTGCCAACATTTCTCTCTTCGTCTGTCATCATTGTAAATCTCCTGCCCTTAGAAGACATGCTGCTGACCCCAAAATAGTTGGGCTATTTTGGGATCAGCGCAGCATGTCTTCTTCCTCCATACTTCTTATTACTACTCGTCTCAGCACAATCTCTCCGTCTATTGTGTTTGGTTGCAATGTTTGTTGAAGAACGACACACGTTGTTTTGGTATCATTTCAGTGTTCGAAAGAAATAGAGCTAGACATCCTGCATAGCTCCATTTCTTACCCACACTGCTATAGGAGTTAGCTAATGAGCCCAGGTCACGTGTAGCAAATACTACTCCAACAAAATTTCGTTCAACGTATTGCTGATTCCTGTGCTCAGTTAAATGACAATAGATTTCGTTGAAGTTTGGCGTCATACACTTTTGAATTGTTGAGGATATTAAACTCGTAAAGGGTCTCGTATTTCACCAACTTTAATATCGTATTGTATCTCATTACGTTCTTGTGCGTTATTGTAATGTAAAACGCACGAGTTTCTTTTTAATAAGGTAAAACGCACGGTTTATCAAGATACTCCGTCTAAAACGAACGGTACTTTTTTAAATCTTAGCAAAGATGTTTTATGTCAGAAAAGTGGTCAACATTTTATGAATAAAATTAACTTTGGGAGATAAAATATAATAAATAAACATTTAATTCTTTAATTTAATTAATTTTGACTATAAATACAAATTGTTCAAATTTTAATAACTGCTTTAGCAAGTGTATAAAGATTTATTAGTTTAAGAAAGTCCGAGTTTTCTTTATTTCCTCGCAAATATGTTATAAAACGTCGTATGACATACGTGCGCTTTGATAATTACAGCCTCTGCTTTCTTGTAGCCCTCGCCTACGGCTCAGGCTAGCAATATCGTCTCGGCTGTAATTTTCAACTTAACGCACTTAATATCATTATGTACTATTATTGTACACCGAGACGATGAAATTAATAACCTAAAAAATCTTCAAATTGCAGATAACAGCGGCAATGTACTACTACCTACTAGCCAAATTTTCAGAACTCCTCGACACAGTATTCTTCGTACTCCGGAAGAAGTACAACCAAGTGAGCTTCCTACACGTATACCATCATACCCTGATGGTAGTGGTCACATGGACGGCCCTGAAGTATGAGCCGACGTATGCCCTGCTGTTTCTGGGGATGATGAACTCTTTCGTCCATGTTGTCATGTATACTTATTATGGACTGTCTTCGTTCCCGAATATGGCAAAGTATTTGTGGTGGAAGAAATATATTACTAGTTTGCAACTGGTGAGTTTATAATTTATTATGTTAACGTATTCTATTTGCTTCAATGAGTGTCGATGGGAAAATGTTGCCTAGTTTTCACTACAAGATACTGTATTTACTAATCCAACCGAGATTTAGATTTCAGCAAAAAAAAAAACCAATTTAGTAATGAATATTTTTTAATTAAAATATTCTCAAATCATTTATTGATCGGTCTAGCCCATAGTTATGGTCATTTACAGATAGTTTCAACAATGCAAAATCAATAGAATTTGCACTTTTTTCTTTTACACAATTTGTAAAATTTATCTTATACGTTGGTAACAAATTCTCTTTTCCCTTTTAAAATCGCACGTCAATTTCTCAGAAATGGTGCTTGCCTCAATAGTTCTACAGACTAAATAAACCTGTGAAAAAATAAAAGTGTTTCTCGCTTCATAGCGTCCCTATGAGCCGTATCTTGTCTGTCGTTAAAACACTATCATTTTTCTTTTTCAGATCCAGTTTGTCCTCATCCTCACCCACTTCGGAGTGGCCTGCGTGAAGTCGGACTGCAAACCTTCGTACATCATGTGCGTTGCAATGGCAATCAACATTTTCCTTTTCCTCTATCTCTTCGGAAGCTTCTATGTTAGGACTTACAACAAGAAATCCATTGCTAAAGCTGAAAACAACGAAGAAATTGCACATGCTAATGGAATGAAGGATAATGTATCAGAAATGGACACAAAAATTTATCAAAATGGGAAGAAACTCGCCAATGAGAGGAATGACAATGAAAGCAACTATAAAAGTGCCTCAATAACAGTCAACGATACGTTTAGAATAAGATTTAATTTGAAGTCTAATAAGTTGCCATAGGATTAGTATTTAATTTAAAACTCAGTTTGTGATAAAAATATTTGTAGTAGTATTAGGACGACTATATTTAATAGTTATGTATCATTGAAAGATTAAAAATAATAATCAAGTTAAGCAATAAATGATTAAATTCATTGTTCATTTTGTGTTTTTTACAATAAAATAGATATATACCTTCTCCCTCCTACAAACTCCATACTACATCATAACGGGTAAGAGCAAGTTGTCACTTAAGTGCAAGTTGCGTCACTACACCGCAGTGATCCGACCGATTATGACATACGCCTATGCCCATCCCCGCCACCTCCATAGGGTGCAGACCTTGCAGAATCGATTCCACCGTAAAATCACTGGAGCTCCCCCGTATGTCCGTAGTGACAGCCTTCATTTAGACC
Source organism: Eugnorisma glareosa (assembly GCA_947578425.1). Lineage (NCBI taxonomy): Eukaryota > Metazoa > Arthropoda > Insecta > Lepidoptera > Noctuidae > Eugnorisma > Eugnorisma glareosa. The sequence continues at coordinate 19,982,187 of OX387961.1, read as the reverse complement.
TTAAATTGCCTACCATCCAGCAATTCATCAAACGCCTTTCCAAGCGTTTCTTTGACACAGCTGTCAAACATAAGCACCCCCTAATCGCATCAGCCGCTCGATACGACCCATCGCGTATCAGTACCGTTTGCCGTCTACGGCACGCTCTCTTAACTCCCGATGACCCTATCACTCTCCTCCAGGAAAGCAGTAGGGAAACCAGCACTCATAAGAAGTACAAATACAAAGTCAGTCCGCCGTCATTCCGACCTCGCCGCCGTGGTCCGTCGCGACGTACCCTTTCAAACCCCCTCCCATCCCTTGGAAGAGCCAGCCCGCGATGCTGAGCCATTAGCAATAAACCAGCCCCTAAACCAGATCCGGCCTGGCCCCTTGCTGCCCTCCCCAGCGACGCCCTAAGGCGAGGCTCGTAGCCCACAGGGGGTGCCCTTAGCGAGTGGTCGCTTAGTAGTTAAGTTTCATTTGCCCCTGGCTGGCGGCCTTAAATTCAATGCATCCACAGGATTAGACCGATTAAGCAGTAGCCAGCCTCATAAGCTGAACTGCGAGAAGCCATTATCAAAAAAAAAAACTCCATAAGATAAGGGTAATAGAACCGTTGAATTTCGAGAGAAAAACACAACAAATACATTTGTTGTATGTAAACATATTAAAAACATTAAGGGTGTAACAAGACCCTTAACAAAGCCGAAAGGTACTTGTTCTCCCCCTCATTACGTAACAAACATTTTAATCAAAAGTAGAAGTGTGTTTTAATGATGAACATGTTTAACCTCAAATTCTAATCGAAGTAAGTATCCATATTTCTGACGTGAAGAATTATTCACACATTCAAATGAAGTAATCGAAATTGTTTTTTTTTTTTTTTCAATCCTTTGTTCTATTTTGAGCATCGATTATTTTGTAGACAAATAGAGTAACGTACGTAATTTACGTATCTACTTAGGCGTACGTTCTACGTACGTATCAAGTCGAACTGGCAATGGGCTGCACATGTTAATCAAAGGACTGATAGAAAAACGAACAATTTTTAGAGTGGAGGCTGCGGATCGGCAAGCGCATCAAAGGCTACAGCCGGATGGGCAGACGACCAAGGTGTTGTGGTACAGCTTAGCCTTAGGAGAGGCCTATGTCCAGCGGTGGCCTGCAATAAGCTAAGTTGATTGAAAGAAACTTATCAAGTTTTAATAAATTTCATTGACTTTTAAATTACTTGAATGAATTTTCAATTGATTGATTTACGAGTAGGCATTCCGCTAGGTATCCCTTAGTGTTGGTGAAAATGGGCTTTAGGTATTGAGTTAGATGTCATATTAAGTTAAAAAAATACTTGAGGAATAATGACAACGAAAATGCATGAGATTCATATTCAAAAGTTAATTTATGAAAACAGGAAATATGGCCTCTTCTTTCATGCTTCTCTATTACTCGTCATCTCAGCAGTCAGTACTCTTATAGCCAATATACATCAAATGCCCATTTATACCACAATAACCGATTATCACATAAGTTTTCAGTCACCAGCGGCGATTTCAGATTTTCGTTTATGTACTTATTTCTTACTTTATCCATTCGCGTTACACCACACATCCCCCTTAGAATACTCATCTCAGCCTCATGCAATTGCTAGGAAGATGGACCGACTACTTTAAAAAGATGACAGGGTCAGACTGGACGTGAATGGCAGAAGAGGGTGATATGGTGCAGCTTGAGAGGGGTATTTGCACAGCTGTGGATTCACCTTGAATACCAGTCCCGAGGAAGAATTACAGAATAAACCGGGTGTAAGCGGACCGTTCCGCTGAAGCCATCAACCAAGTATTCTGAGTAAACTCTACGCAAAAAATATTGCTAGGAAATGACTTTTTGTGGTCAAAAAATCACGTTTTACGGTAGGACTCAGTGTAACGCGCTCAAAACATTGTGTTGATGGGTCGTGGAGGTATTTAAAGTATAGATAAGACATTCCTTCTATAGCGCGTTTTTTCCTAGCCTTCTCTGTCCCACTCCTGGGCGAAGGCCTCCCTCCACTTCTTACAAGCCGTCAAGAAATTATGACACTAAAAATTTAAAACTTAAAATTGGCCCCAAATATCTTCATAACTAGAAGGTTCTCAATACGTTCATAACTTTAGTGATTTATTTATTATTAGCTAAATATTATAATTATACATTTATAAATTATAATAACCTAAAGTATATAACTTAACAACAAACTTAAAAAATAGCGTCAAAAAACTCCTCAACGCTGTCAATTGGTAATGTACCCAAGAGGCTGGCGGCGTTGCCACGTTGTATGGCAACGCTAAGCCTTAGGCCAAGGTAAAAGCCAGCTGTTGGGTTACGGGAAGTGTCAACTAAGCGTTTTTAGAAGGTATGATCTGCAACAAAAAAAAATCGCAAACACGGGGAAAAGAAGTGCCTCTCGGCTTCGTTAAGGATACTTTTATCACCAATTTTACCCGGCCATACAGTACTCAGTTTCTTCTTTACATATTTAAATTTTGCACACCGGTGTCAGTCTTATAAAGTACTCGTACTTACTAATTTTGTGCATCAACGGTTAAAATCGAAAGTAGATTGGTTGGCCCTTCTGTTGTTTCTTATTCTATTGTGATATTTTTAACTGGTTATGCTCACTCTTTCAAAACTTTCGAGTGATTAGGGCTAAACAGGTCAGCAATTCTGAAAAGCAGACTTTTAATAATACTAGCTGCTGCCCGCGGCCTTTGTTCGCGTGAGACCTTATAACATTAGCTATCTGCCAGTCAAAGTCCCGTCACAGTCGGTCCAGCCATTTCAGAGATTAGCCGGTACATACAGTCAGAGAGACAGCCAGACAGACAAAAATTAAAAAATATGTGTTTTTGTTATTAGTGCCGTATTGTATATTTTCATATGCATTCAGTAAAAAGCTATTATTTTGATATTACAAACAGACACTTCAATTTAATTTATTTGTATGTTTAGCTAGATTATTGTTTTGTGAATAAACTATTTTTAACTTAACGAACAATAGTAGTAGATTTTGATTTTCGTGTATAATTTGGCAAGTTTAAACCGAACTTCTCTCCGATATTTATCTTTATGTAAGCTGTGGTTATTTTGGATACCCATTCCTGGCCCATGGATTGACGTAAAGTTCATTTTAATCTTAATCGACTGACGACAATCTGTTCAAAACACGTATTTCGAACAATATAATTATTTATGGCTAACCGCAAGAGATCATTTAATAATTCAGTTCTATTTTTACTTAGCCCCATGTCTGTTTTCCTGGTAAATATTTTAATAAATTTAATCCTTAAAAACACAATCTCAAAACATAATCATACAACCAATCCAATCTGCGTCACAAGGGTCAAAACTTTTTTTAAATCAAGGAATTAAAATGGAATTTCCTTGCGGTTTCTAAAAAGAACTATCAAGGAATTTGGCCATACTTAATTTGGAATATTGTAAACTGCCATCACGTCAATACTTTCTGACAACTGACACAACAACTTTTATAGATGTCTTAGGATATGCATAATGAATTAATGACGATGTTGATGAGCCGAATGAGCTTAATGCTGGTTGCTTAAATAACCGCTTACTAAGTTGACATAGTGTAGATGACCTCTGTAATATGACAATTGAAAACGCCAGTCTTATGCAGACGATACGGCTGTTGTTTTTTCTGGAAGATCCTGGGATGACGTAGAGCCAAGAGAGCAGAGAGCCCAAATAGCTAAATAGTAATCTGACATTGAAAATCTCTAAAAAAAGCTTCAGTATGTGTAATAGTACACAACCAAATGAGGACCTCACAATCAAAACCCACAAATGTGCTTACATTAAAAACAAAAACTGTGTGTGCCCTACCATTAATAAGGCCACTCACACCAAATATTTAGGTACCTGTTGTTAGGTACCTGCTCAAGGTGAGCCTTGAGCAGGTCACTAACAAGGTTTGGAAACTAAGCTGGATTTTCAAAACATTAAGACTTTTTGTTCCAAAAACTGATACAAATACCGGAGACCCATCTAAAATTTTTTTAAAGAATATTTATATCGCTTCGATGTTATGATGGCCCTGAGGGCCTCGCCTCTCATACATGAGATTGTGGGTTAAAATCCGGGCAAGTACCAATGTGAATGTTTCAATTCATATGTACTTTCTAAGTTTATCTTGGACATCACAGACATCGGTGAAGGAAAACATCGTGAGGAAACCTGGACTTATAAAAGTCTGAAATCGTCAACCCGTCTTGAGCAATCATGGTGATCATGCTCGTGCCTTCTCTGTTGAGAAAATGCCTTTGCCCAGCAGTGGGACAGTAATAGGCTGGTATTATTATTTTTATTTATTTATAGCTTTGGTGCAATCTGTTTTGGTATACTACATCCCTATATGGGGAAGGGCAGCTAAATTCAAATGTATTGCTGTGGAGCGAGTGCAACGAGTCCTAATAAAAATAATGTTTTTTAAAAGGATGACATATCCCACCGAGAGACTTTATCGATACGTGATTTACTTTCAGTGAGGAAACTATATATAATTCATACTGTTTTGAAAAAACACAAAAGGCTGCCTTATGATACCGCTATCTTGTCAATAAGGAGGAAAGATATTATAGCACCGATTCCACAAACAAAAACCAGATTTGTAGCAGGCAATACGAGAAACGATCATCTCAACTCTACATTTAAATAAATATAGAAATTTAAGTATACACCAAACAACAATACGAGAGTAAAAACTTCTATTTAAATGGATCAAACCACACTAAAGCACACATCATAGCTCACTCATTCAAGCATTCACGTACTAACTTTTACAACATGTACAATTATACACAACACATACACATACCTGCCACACACACATATCACACAATACAACATACACATATAAATAACATATACAAAACGCACCCCCATTTAAATATGCTGATGTAAAGTTTGTAATGTTGTCTTCTGTATTTCTATGTTACTTTAATTTTCTAGATTTTCTTCATCTAAATTATATAAATTATAAATATTATTAGTAGTAGATAACATAATTCTTATAAGTACCTTACGTAAATTTAAGTTACGGAAGAGTGGAGTATCTTAATACTTCTACAGGCTTCTTCAGGCTTCTACTTGCTTAAAAGGACAATTCTATCACAAGCTGTACTACAAACCTTGCTAAAGAAAATAAACTAAACACGTTGTACACACGGCTACATATCAAGCTATACTTTTCCAGTTTATGGTGATCTCGCATTGTATAGGGTTTCCATACAATGCGAGGTAAGCTGATACTGGAAATGTATAGCTTGATGTGTAGCCGTGAGTACAGAGCACAGAACCTATTATACAAATAATTAACATAGCATCACACCTTTTTTTTATGTATTGGTTGAAGCTGCTTGGCAAAGGTGTACATATGTCCCATGTAGGTAATAGCGGGCCAGCCTATTGCCATCAACAGGGCACAATTCCGAACTCCGTGGTGGAAGCAGAGACATTCCTCTTAGAAATATACCAATAAAATTTTGAGCAACCAGGGAATCGAACTCAGGACCTCATGCTCAGCAATCGCACTTATGACCACTAAGATTATTATAAAGTTGTTCGGAGGAACAATGAAAACCTCATTTTGGCAGAAGAGCATAATAACTAACAAAATAAGCGCCGTAATAATAAAAACAAAATCTTTGCAAACAGGTAATAATGTCCAGATGACCTACCATGAAGTAATTCCAGTGTGGGAAAAAGATGGCGCTAGACGACCTGTATTGCTCTGTCTCTGTGTCTGTCGTCGTGATCCCACTGAGAGCCTGACTGACTGATTCATCAGCGATGATCTTAAACTGCTGAAACCGGAAACCTGAAAAAAATAAGTTTTGTGAAGTTGGCATCCACTAAATGATAAATGATTTTATTTGTTATTGGTTTTATTGATTAAAAAAAAATGCCTTTTATCATGAAAGTTTATCGGAAATTCACGTGTATTATTGGTTGTATAAATTCTAAACAGATGTAGGTGTAGTACTTATAATTTTCATTAATTTGACAGCTGTCAGGATGTACATATTAAGCTGATAATTGTATTAAAACCATGTTTTGTATAGTTTAATTTAATTGGTCCTAATTAATACCCATATTAATAGATGGGTAGATGACATTGTTGCCATTGCTGGGATATCCTGGATGAGGATCACAAGAACGTGGAGCTTGGCACAAAAGCTTAGAGCTTGGTATAAACAAAGAGAGGACTATACCCAGCACTGGCTGAAGTCGGGCTGTGTATCATGATACATACCGATATTGACATAACGTAAAATACTGACTGCATATATATGTATTTGATCATTTGATGACCAAAGCTACTAATTCCTTTAGTTTGGAAGTTGTAATTTTAATCAAGTTCTATTTCTTATTGTAGGTACCTTCTTACCACATGAATGAAACCATCAAGGTGACGTTATTCGAAAGGTGAATGGCAATTAGGATGCCCTATTAATTAATAATATTAACGTGAAAGTCATCAAAGAGATGTAATCCTTTTGACCCATTTCAGTGTTCACTCCGACACTAGGAGTAAAAACAAAGAAAGAGTACAAAAAAAAAAATCGTACTTATACAGTTATAAAATACTAGCTGTTGCTCGCGACTTCGTTCGCGTGTAAATTTTGATGTGTTTCTGCCGGGCTAAGCCTATGTGCTATTCTAGACTATAATCTATCTCTATGCCAAATTGCATCCAGACCTGTTTAGCCGTTCTGAAGTGATTATGTAACAAAAATTCATCCACACTTCCGCATTTATAATAGTAAGATTATAAGCACGTCACGACTGTAATCCCTGAAGGGTGAGGCACTGGAGAACCTATTACCGGTACAATCTACTGCCACCAAACAACCACAATAGTTTCAGGCTAATGCTACTATCCCTCCTGCTGATCAGAAGGTCTAAGTAGCAAAATGTCCAACAGCGTAAAACGTCTAATGAGCAGTAAGTCTAATTAGTAAAATATCCATGTAGCAAAACGTCCAACAATCAGATGGTCTGTATAGCAGAACGTCTATTTAGCAAATCGTCATTTTAAAAATGTGTACACACATGATAGAAAATAAAAGTAATTTGTCATTTTAATTTTTTTGATAAAAGAACTACTATTTCTTCGCTTTTCGTTGCCTTTTCAAAAACGCTAGTCAACATTCGGTAATATATGGAGAAGGTAGCAGAGGTAAATTGGAAATTATTAAAATTATTGAGAAATTCTCGCGAACACAAAACACACCTACAACAGCTGCGGAGAAGCTTAAGGAGCTTACCCGTAGCTGTAGTAAGATAGAAGAATCAAGGTAAAAAAAAATCAAACGTATTTTTTTTTCACGACTTTATGTTTTGAAATGTTGTCAATGAAACATAATTTATAATGAAGGTCTAGGGTATAATTGGAAACAATGGCGATTGCGTTCAATTTCGGGCGAAGTACGAGGTTTTGAACAACGACCCTGCCCTACACTCGGACAACTTGCGTTCTATTGTATTTACTCAATTTATTTAAAATCAAAGGCCGATATAGGTTGATTCTTTAATCAGGAATTTGTCAGTAGCTAATCACCTGCTCCCGACACTGGCGGAAACCAATTTTTTTCTATATTGTTTTTTTTAAATATGTAAAAGTTTATAGAATATGTTTATAAGTGAACTAGCTGTTGCCCGCGGCTTCGCTCGCGTTTTGGTCAGAATTTATTCCACGGGCACGTTGTAAATAGCCTATAGCACTCGGGGTTTATGTAGCATTTCATTTCATTTTTTCATTTATTTTTATTCACAAACAATTATCATTGTGTTTGAACATAATACAAATAACAATTAATACAATATTACTTACTACAATTTAAATGTCAATAAATGCAAAAAGTACCAGGTATACTTAAAGGTTAAACAGTAACGTCACATTCATAAAAGTGAGGAAAGTCATATAATAAAAAAATAATAAAAATAATGTCACACAAATCTACAATAAAAAAGAAAACAAACAAAATTAAATAATATTATAAGTGCAATGTCACATTCATTAAAACTTAAAAATAATTGAAGTATACAAAAAAAAACACTAACAAAGGAAACAATTACAGAAAAAATCACAATGATACACTACAACGAGAAAAGACCCTCTCACTTATGCCTACAATTCCTCGACTGAGTAGAGACACCTATCCAACAGGAACGCTCGAAGCTTTGTTTTAAATGTCGATGTATATATCAAACTTTTTAAGCGAAGTGGCAATTTGTTGAAAATGTGCACTGCTTGATATTGCGGACTGTGTTTCACAATGTTGAAATGGGGACTTATTTTGTTCCTCAGATCCATTCTACAAGATCCCTCTCTATCTAATCTTTCTTCCTGTGTTTCATATTCGTGTAGGTACTTCTTAAGGTTAGTCAGGAGTACTAACACATAGAGACTGGGTATTGTGAGGATGTTTAGTTCAGTAAAATGAGGACGACAACTTTCTCTCCCTAGCTTCCTATAAGTGACAGAATTTTCAAAATCGATTCAGTAGATCCAGAGATTACCCCTACATACAAACAAATTTTACCTCTTTATAATATTATATAGTATAGTATAAATAAACGAGAATAATAAAAAAAAAAAAAATTCAGACCAAGTCCTTATATAAAAACATCTTATTTTAAATATTTAAATGACGCACTTTGAGTGGTCATCCAGTGGCACATCATTGGACTGTCCATTCTGTCGGTCACGATGTCGCCACCAAGCTGTTAGAGCTAGGCTCGGGGCCAGCTTTGCTTGCAAATGTTACATGGAACTTTAACAAAACTGGGTGTAACACCTCTGCCTAATCCTTTGGGGATTACACGCGTGATAATATGTAGATATTGTAATCCCACATGCAATATGTGGATGTTTGTATTTCGTACGCTTGCCGTGATTTCCCAAAATATAATGCATTCTTGAAAAAAGGCGCGAGGCTATTTTGGAAGACTAATTATAACCGGTTTTAGAAAACCCACATTCTTTGACGAAAGACTTGATGTTTTATAGAACCTTTGACCTTAGCGCTGTAGACCCATGGTCTCAATTATCAGAATCAAAATTGGCTGCAAGATTTGTAGCCAGACTGGAGATCGTAGTTCAGGGATTGTAATTGAGATTGGTTAAAAAGATTTTTTAGAGTTGTAAGAACCTATATTAGCAACCGGGTGATTCAGGTCAGTCAAACAATACTAGCGTGCTAACTTCTATTAAAAATCTTAATAGACTTCTAATCAACATTAATGACCTGTGCATAAAAATCATATTACTTAAACATTTTCGAATTGATGTTTTATGTTACGGTGACTGCAATTCTTTCATCAATTGTAGGAAGGGAAGAGCATACAGCATCGAACGTCGAGAATGGTAGGGTGGAAAATGACACTAAGGCGCTGCACAAACGTGGACACTTTTGTGTCTAGTGTCAGATACCAATGAATATTTGATTTCCATAGAACCAGTATGAAATCAGGACACAGCAACTACGGTTTCCTGTGATGATGTGCCGTGTCGGTACCAAAAAGTGTCTACGTTTGTGCAGCCCCTTAATAATAATAAAGCAATCTGCCCACTACACCGTACCATACCATGACTGAGCTATGAACGTCTCAGGCAGGGTAAGAAACACGACACAGACTACTATGCCCACTAGAGCGTATCAACGGCGTACAATACCCGTTTATAACGGGTTTAGAACGATCATCACACGTGGTTAAACCATAAATTCTTTGTATTGTAAAATATGAGACTATGCCTACTAGACCGTTCCGTCACCGTTGCGTGACATAAAGGAGTGTCAACAATTGCTGGCGAGAATATTTTGCCGGTGCCGGGTGCGCTACGTGCATGGCACGGTCGTGGTATGGTACCGTGAAATAGGCAGTATCCTATAACGTAAACGTGATGCGACAAACCTAGGACAGCTATACATGTCCAAGAAGCCTTTCGGCTGATAAATGTTGATGCAGTCGTGACCTGACAAAGAACAAAAAAACGAATATGACCAAACAGGCATTCCCTTTCGTATTTGAGCAAGAGGAGGTCACCACCGGGGCACCTGTTAACGACCCTTTTACATAATTATTACCTTCAGGTTTTTGTTTTAAAGGATACTGACCAAAAGTGGTACCAAAAAGTCCCATGTTTCAAAATTAAAATTTTATAGTAATTATTTTCATAATTTTTTACGACATTATGCGTCAGCGATTTAGATTTTTGATTTGGGGATTTAATTTTAAGTATAGAAGTATGAATATTGTTTTACTTCCTTTACATTACGTTCAAACAACCGGTCATAGAGAATAATGCTATAGAAACTATTTTCATAAATCGACTAACCAGTGATTCCAACCGTTTCTTTTTTAACCTTTATCATTTGGTTCAAAAATTTTTACGAATTATGTGTACCTTTGCTTTCTTTTTATTGAATAACAGTAACAATTAAGTAAAAGCAGTACAACAATAGATTTGGTATTAGTATATGATACAAAATCGATTTTCTTCCATGAGCATTGCCCTTTAATATTGATATCGTCAATACTCGTAGTGAACAAACAATGGAATTAATTGTGTGGTTTAAAGAAAAGTTTAAGTGTAAATTATAAGTCAATTGCTAAAAATTTCCATTATGGGCCGTTGATTTATGGGGTGGCGAGGAGGGAGGGGAAGGGGGGGGTTAGTAGGCCCCCTGTACCATCCCCACCTCTCGGAGCCCCATGGTTATGGAGATATCCATGGTTGAAGTTTTTAGGTTGGAATGGCGCGGGTAAGGTTTAGAATCGATTCGTCTGAATGGAGGGGTGGCGAGTGGGGGGGAGGTGGTGAGAGTTGTCGAGTTTCCCCCCACTTCACCCTTCTGACAGAGATGCAGTTTTTTTTAATTTTTTAATGTCATTTTGAGGTTATGTTTTCCGTGTTTTTGTAATGTTTTCGACATTATAAACCTGATTTATTGGAGGAGAGAGTTGTGCGGAGCCCCCCCCCCACCTACGCCACTAACGTAACGAACGAACTAAACGTGGCGCAGTCGAGGCTTCAGCCAGGTCGACGGAGGCTCCTACTTCTGTATGGTTTATAAAAAAATAACCACGAAGGGGATAGCGGGGTCTGTTCGCTCGCTCACTCAACCCCGCCATCCCCTTCCAACCTAACCTGTCTGAGTCGGGGTGCCCCAAGTCCGGAGCTCGCTTCGCTCGCTCTTGTACTCAGTAAAACACCAAAGTATTAACTTTTATAGTTACTTTAATTTATGGCTTCCACCATTTCTCTAAAACAAAATGGCGTCGCTTTACGTTTCGTTCCACATAGTGTAAACAAAAATTCGTTATGTTTGTGTAAAAATGTTAATGTAATTGCATAATACAACAATTATTGTGCACATTTATTACACACCAAATTTAATACGTAAATATAAAATTATTATAAATTATTATTAAGTAAAACCTGACATAAAATTGAATAAAATACACCTCTACCGTCAACGGAACGTGAAAAGTCAACTTTGACGTCTACCATGACAATTAATCCAACCTAAAAATTTACAAATGGCGTGCTATCTTCCAATTTGTATGGAAACTTTAAAAAAAAATATCTCGTAAACTGTGAACATCTGTAACTTAAAAATTTGTAAAAAGCTTTCTATTTATGAGTAGGTACTATCTACAAAAAAAAATATGAACTTCCAAATCAACGGCCCATAATGGAAAGTTTATCCCATTGGCCTTTCATAAGTTAGGAAAGTTCTCGAAAGTTAAGGAAAGTTAAAGAAGTTCTTAAGTTAGAAATAAAGTAGGTACACATTTTTAACTCATATATCTAGGTCCCCTGCCGAAAATGAATTTCCCCGCTATCCACTAAATAAATATTGACCGATTATAATATCAACACACGAATCCTTCATATTACCTAATTGATACGGCATATAATAGTTAAACCACAGTGTACATAAGTAATCATATACTTGATTGTTTAGAATGTTTGCTTTTGGTAGATTATCCGAATTAACAACGTGTTAGACATGATTCCATGATGATTCATAGTGGAAACATATATAGAAAAAATACATCCCGTGTTTTTTTCTCGTATTACTACGGAGAAAAGTGCGATTCGTAATCGCGCATGAAGGGTTCCGTACGTACCACCCTAGTGAGCCGTCTTTAATTTTTAATTTATTTTTATTATTTGTTCTTATAGCGGCAACAGACACACACACACACACACACACATACACACACACACACATTCACACATACACACACACACACATTGTACACACATGTTTTTACATATTCTGTAAAAATTTCAACTATCTACCTATTAAGGATCATGAGATAGAGCCTGCTGAAAGACAGACGGACGGTTGGACGGAGAGACGGACGGACAGAGGAGGTTTAGTAATAGCTTGGCTTAGTTGGTTACCCTTTCGGTACGGAACCCAAAAAAATGATGTGGCAACATTGTTTTTAAAGAAGAATGAAAATGAACTCTGAGACTGTATCCTAACCAAAGCGATTGGTCGTGTGATTACGTAATCCTCGCGTTTATGTTAATTTTGTTACCCCGTGTCCTAACACCAAATTAATCGATCTTACTCGTATAAAATATGTTCGGAAGACCGGCAGGCGCCCTTTGTCGGCCCGACAGAATCTCATTTAACGAGTCCAGAACCTAGACGGCAATGATTCATTTTACTGAACATCAATAACTAGCCGATACCGCCATCTATCGGCATTTAAAGTATCTACGGGAAAGCTTCACCCAATGACGGAACACGAAGAAGCTCTGACGCACGTAATACAAATATAGATCTTATTTATCCCATATAATAAAACAAAAATCCTGTATAGCTAAGGATTCGGAGATCCCATAATGCGTCACAGATTGAGCTTGTTTGTGTGGTTTTCTCAGAAACTACTGAGTTCTTTTCGATGCCGATTTTTGCTGATCTATACTAATATTATAAAGAAGTAAAATTTGTTTGAAACTTTGTATGTAGGAGTAATCTCTAGATCTACTGAACCGATTTTAAAAATTCTTTGAAAAATGAATGAATGAATAAATGATACATTTATTTGCAAGAATATAGGTAGTTAACATAAGTTCTTAATTCTAAAATTAGCCCTATTGAAATTGTCATACGACGACACCGAAGCCTTGATATAGCATCCCTACAACAGCCACACACACACACTAACACCCTCACACACACACACACACACACACACACTTTAATACCAGCCCAACGAATGTAAACACTGTTTTATTTTAATTTTACTACTTTCTGTTCGCTTTTTTATCATACCCTGATAATGTTTATTATTAAATTTTTATGTCCTCAATTTAATGTCAAGTATTCTAAATTTGTAAAATTCGCACTCCTGAGCCACAAGATACAAGCAATGCTTAGTTTGTGGCTCACCGATTATATGACACAACTGTTTTGTTTCTATTGGTTAATAAACTTATTTTGATTTTGATTTGATTTTGATTTTGATCTATTCGTTTCACTATATTCATCATTTCGGCCATACAAATATTGAGATTTTACATTTTGGCATAATGATAGCATGCAGTACACATTTGTTAATTAAAAATTATATTTAAATACATAACATAATTAAAATTAAAATTTACAAACCAATTCCTAAAATTAATATAATTAGATTCATTTAAAATAATAATTTAATAATTTATACATATTAAAATAGCGATCAATAATAATTAGCCAACAGAAATAGCAAACTTATTTAAGCAGCACTTTAAAGTTGAGTCACCACTTGTGAGAACGGCGCGGGTTGTCGATGCTGAGGCCGTTTCTGGGGACATTGACGTTCGTTTTACTCCTAAGGACGTTGCAAAGGTAGTAAAATCAATGAAAAGAGGTAAGTCACCAGGTCACGATGGCCTCAGTATCGAACATCTGAAATACGCCGGGGTGCACTTACCACGTGTACTTGCCATGTTTTTTAATTTGTGTATCAGTCACTGTTATTTACCAAATAGCTTCATGTTTACAGTTGTGGTGCCTGTTGTTAAAAATAAAACTGGGAATGTCTCTGATGCCTCAAATTACAGGCCTATTTCCTTGGCAACTGTTTCAGCCAAGGTGCTGGACAGTCTGCTTGACGCACAATTGGCTAAGCATCTAATGCTGCATGACGCTCAGTTTGGCTTTAGGCCGGGGCTGTCTACTGAAAGCGCTATATTGTGTCTTAAGCAGACTGTGCAGTACTACAAAGATAGAAAAACGCCTGTATTTGCCTGTTTTTTGGACCTATCGAAGGCTTTCGATCTTGTCAGTTATGACGTGATGTGGAAAAAATTGCTATCTGAAACTTCTGTGCCAGTTGAAGTTGTATCTATTTTCAAATATTGGTATAGCAATCAACGCAATTGTGTAAGGTGGAACGGTTCCTTGTCGAGTGAGTACCGGTTGGAGTGTGGGGTGAGGCAGGGCGGATTAAGCTCGCCTCGCTTGTTCAACCTGTACATTAACCGCCTGATTGTTGAGCTCAGCAGCACCAAGGTCGGATGTCATATTGACGGAGTGTGTACCAATAATCTTAGTTACGCAGACGACATGGTGTTGCTGAGTCCATCAATCAGTGCTATGAGGAAGTTAGTGTCTATATGTGAGTCATATGCGGTGACTCATGGGCTCAAATATAATGTTGGGAAGAGTGAACTAATGCTCTTTAAGGCCCGTGGTTTTTCTTACCCAGCATTTCCCAACGTGTCACTGTGTGGCACTCCTCTGTGTAGGGTGTCTAAGTTCAAATATTTGGGTCACTGGGTCACCGATGATTTAAGTGACAATATAGACATAGAAAGGGAACGTAGGTCGCTGGCTGTCCGTTGTAACATGCTGGCTCGCAGGTTTGCACGGTGTACGAATTCAGTTAAAATCACGCTTTTTAAAGCTTATTGCCAATCTTTCTACACCTGCAACCTGTGGGTCAGTTATTCGCAGCGGGCATACAGCGACCTGCGTGTCCAATATAATAATGCACTCAGGGTATTGATGGGGCTGCCATGGCGTTGCAGTGCGTCAGGGATGTTTGCTGAGGCGCGGGTGGATGGCTTTGCCGCTATCGTTAGGAAAAGATGCGCCTCCATACTCGCTCGCGTTCGTGGCAGTACCAACACTATACTGAGTGTTTTCACTGATCGGTGGGAATCCCCCATGCTGCAAAGGTGGGTGCGGCTTCATGTTGTAATTTAAATTTTGTTTTGCCTATACTAACATTAGTTTTTTAAGTACATTGTTACTAACAAAATATGGACCTAGTCTGAAATAAATGTTTATTATTATTATTAATTATGTCATGTCAATAAAAATAGTATTTGTTGAATCCAAAAAAACAATCAATAATAAAAAAACGTTGTCAAATGATGTCGTGTCAATAAAAAATAGCAAGAATAATTTTAAAAATTCAATATTATTTAAATAATAGTAATAGTTAAAGATATGTCATAGGTAATAATTATAGTAAGTCAGTTTTACATTTTACACTAAAAATATTCGTTGATGGAATAAAAACATCTCTCACACAACCAGCTATGTAGCTTTCTATTAAATTCTAGATCTGTAGCACTTCTAAATTCTTTAGCTAAGTGGTTATATATTTTCACCGCCATAGTATAACAATTTTTGTCGCATACTCTTAGTCTATTACGCGGGACTACTAGTGGCTTTTGTGCTATTTTCCTCTTTGACATAGCCTTTTCATCTGTTTCAAAAAGCGAGTAATTGTTTGTTACTAATTTGCAGGTTTCAAATATATATAGAGACGGGAGGGTAAGCAGCTTTTGTTTAATAAATACAGGTTTGCAGGAGTCTGTCCACTTAAGATTGAAAATTGATCTTACACATTTTTTTTGGGCTATGAATGCCCTCTGGGCATCTGTTGAATTCCCCCGTACAGTTAATCCATACCTTAAAACAGAACAAACATGGCTATGGTATACCAATAAGGCTGTTTGAATGTCTGTTAAATTTTTGATCCTCCTAAGTGAAAATACGAATTTGTTTATTTTCTTACAAACATTTTAACTAATAGGAAGCTACATTATCCCCGAATGCCATAGGCTAAATTTACAACGTGCCCGTGGGATAGCTTTCGACCAAACCGCGAGCAAAGCCGCGGGCAACAGCCAGTGTTTGATAGTTCTTGGGAGTTGGTTACATAGTATCCGCGTAAGCGTGTAATTTGCCGATTTTTTTTTGTGGTTACGAGTCATGTCGCATGCCTAACCGTCCTTTGGCAAAAAATCAGCCAAATCGATCTTAAATGACAAAAGTTAAAATAAAAACGGTAGAATTTCGAGAAAAACAGCAGTTTTTAGTAAAATTAGTAGTTTTTTTACCCTTGTTAGTAACGAGTAGAGTAATTTGTTTTTCGCAAAACGATGTAATTTTTTACATCTCCGTTTCAAAAAAGAAATATAATAACTGAGATGTAATATATTTTAACGTGATATTTACCGTCATTGATCATGCCAGAAAATAAAGATGTAATAAAGTTAGTACTAAAACCAAAGACATTCCAAATAATCTAACGATACACATACCAAATGTGCTTTGGCATTTCTATCGTACCATACTATTATTATGCAAAATGTAATTCTACAATATGACCTCTTTGAAAAATGTTGAAAAACTGTGATCCCAAAATCACATTTTTAGGGTTCGAAATGCAAAAAACGGAACAGATTCGTCATGTCTGTTTGTCTGTCTGTCTGTTCGTGTATCTCACAGCCACTTTATTCCGAAATTATTAGGACCGTCTTATGACGACAGGCCGTGTCCACGGCGCGTTCGTGTTCCACGCGCGCCTCAAAGAGAGTCAGCAAACAGGAAGGGGTCCGAAAGGACCGATGCCTGCCAGGGTTGCGGTGTTCGAAAGAGATACCGCGGCCCTGGAACACAAAGGGCAAAAGAAGGAACATGGATGGGTTTTAGTCAGTAAAAGTCTGACACTGCCTCCTGCTCAGCCCAGAGCGGGAGGAGTAATTTGATGATTTCCCATCCGAAAAAAAAAAAAGTTTCGAAATGCAAAAAACGGAATAGATTCGTCATATCTGTTTGTCTGTCTGTCTGTTCGTGTATCTCACAGCCTCTTTATTCCGAAATTATTAGGACTACACAGTTGAAGCTTAGTAGGTAGATGTATTCTGTGAACCGCTATATGACTTAATACAAAAAAAAAAGATTAAGGGGGGGCTCATACATGGAACTGAAACTAAATAATATTTTTTTTCATCAAACCTGTACGTGCGGGGTGTAGGTCTTTAAAATAGACATTGAGGTTTCTAAAACCATTTTTTCTCAAAGTCAATCGTTTGAAAGGTAGACACTTCCAAAGTGGTAAAATGTGTGTGTGTCCCCTTCTAATTTCTAAAGTAAGAGGAGGAAGGAGGAAAATTCTGAAAAAATGTAGGATTCTAGATCGTAAGTAAAACTTTCAACTAAAATTGGTTTGAATAAGATTTGATGTTTAGTTTTTGAGATATGGGCCTTTTTCATCAAACTGCATCAGTAACCTTGTTTTTCATTACAATACTATGAAAAACAAATTTAATTTTGCTGTTGAATGTAAAAAAATACAACATATTATGAATGAGCCTTCAAAATATTTGTATTATATTGTTTGGTGGTACGGAACCCTATGTGCGTGTGAGTATGACTCGCACTTGCCCGGTTTTTTTAACAACCCGATGCAATACAGGTCAAAGAACTCTAATTGCGTGCGCTAAAACATTAATTACGTGATAGGTAATTATTTAAACAAATGTCATGCATAGTTTGCTCCGTCATTGCATATGGTAAACAACAATTTTTGCCAGCTTTTATTTAGTTTTACTTCTAATTTAATTATTGGTAAACTAACTATAAACATTATTAATTAAAAACTATAAAATAAACAAACTAACAACAAACTTTGAAAGGGCATCGAAAAACTCCTCAACGCTGTCAGCCGGTAATGTGCCAAAGAGACTGGCGGTGCCGGCGTTGCCACGTTACATGGCACTTAGCCTCTGGCCAAGGCAAAAGCCAGCCCTTTGGTCACGGGAAGCGTAGTTGACGCTTCGAAATTTTGAAATTTCTTTAAACAGAGGAAAAAAACAGAGTAAGGTGAGAGTGGAGAAAACCTTTAAATTAACATAACATCGCGCCTGTAATGCCAAAAGGGTCTGGCAGAAAAGTTTCTAATAGTACCTACACATTACATTACATTCACACACACATTTTTTGGCATTTTTTTTTTTTTTTTTTTACATTTTTTGGCATTACATTATGCCAAATATGATGATGAGTTATGAATACGTGGCTTTAACTGAGAAATTTCTAATAGAAAAGCCCATTAACATTTTGCACGACCTGGAAATCGAACTCAGGACCTCATGCTCAGCAGTCGCGCTTGCGACATAAGGCGTATTTTTTAAGTAACGGAAAGAGGTACATTACACTGTACCTATTCATTATTGGACCAACCCTGATGGCGCCTAAAAACTCAGCTGGTTCCTTACCATGCTTATTTAGAATAACGGAATATAAAATGTATACTGATGTTTTTCTAGCATTTTAAGCTTTTTTTTAGCTTTTGGTTCTTTAATAGATATGTCTTCATCATCAGTCTACAGCAACCCAGAGCTGGACGTAGGCCTCGTCATATACACTGCATCCACCTCGGCTCAGCTGCCACCAGCCACCCTGCGAAGGTCGTCACTCCACCTAACCTGACGGCGTCCAGCTTACGTTTGGCGATTCGCGGTATCCACTCTAGAACACGTCTACTCCAACAGTGATCTGCATAGCTTCATTCATATTAACCGTAGAACTGCATAGCTATTCACAAACGCTTCGATTCGATTTCTTTTCATAAAATCGTATGTCTATCTCGCTCGCTTTCGTAATGCCAAAAAAAGATAGAAATACGACTTGTCGAATCGAAATCGAATCGAAGCGTTTGTGAATAGCTATGTAGTTCTACGTGTGTATGTAAAATGTTGCGGTCTTTGAATTAGAAGTAGCTTAAGGTAAAGACGGAGATAATAAAATAATTAGCTCGAGGAATAGGGCGTCCATTTATTAGACCGTCAAAAGTTGACCAACTTAACTTTTTTATTACAGTGTTGTTACAAAATAAAATAAAATATTACTTCTTATAAATTAAGTGTTGCAACTTTAAATATTTGGTGGTTTCACAAAAGTTACTATGGCCATTTTAACTTGCGAATTGTGTGAGCTGCGTCGACCACTTTGGTTCTCTGCTGGATCACCTCATTCCGTCGTCGATCCTCAGAGAGTCCTCAGGCCTTCAGGAGTCATCATATACAAGGTGGAGACGACAATACGATGATATAATATTAAACCTTATGACGTTCCCAGTCTGCATACAGAAATTCAACCGAATATTTCTAGTACTTTATTAGTCAGGACATTATTTTTTATTTTTAGCATTTTCTATATAATGTATTTTTTAATAGGCTAGCACTGCGAGTTTATGACCCCCGGCATTGGTATAATCAATAAACAAGATTTATTGAATCAAGACATAGACCTATTTTACAATTATAAGTAAGGGGCAAGATAAAAAACTTGTGCAGCCGGTCTTAGAATCACTAAGAAGATTCCTGTGTTATAAGCACCAGTTACTTTCGTCACCACCATGTTCGAGCAGCCGTATTACAATGACGAATTAAAAATTATCATTAATATTATTCAGTTGTTCTTAATTGTGACCTGTAATTTTGGATAATAGGCATGGCAAAAACGTTTGAACTTACGGAAAGTTGTGACGGTAGTCCGACTGAAGCAGTGACGAAGTCTCTCTAGAAGCCCATTCCCACCGGCTTCCTTCAGAAGTTTCTAACACAACTACTCTCTACCGTAATTGAAAAATGGCAGAATTAGTACTTTTAAAAGTAGAGATACATCACAAAACGCCTACACTGACGGACATTCAATCAACAAAATTTGCTCTTCAACAACATATTGCTATAAAATAACCTGCAGGCGCGATCGGCTTTTCAGAAGTTAAAATTTTAAGCAAAATAAACGTCATGACGTCACTTGATGGTAAGCCGACTTGAACGGAGTTATTTGATAGAGACAGTAATAGACAATGCGTGCGCGTGAGCGAGATGGAGAAATTTATGGTTATCGGTCGTTGAATTTCGTATAGAATGGTCGATCGCATTTGCTACAAACAATTTTTTTTATTTTGTTGACTTATTTACTTAGATCACTTTTATTTTTCCTCTGCATTTTATTCTTTCCTTTTTTTGGTTTTTTCTTCATGGGTGTCATTTTCGTGGTTATTGGGGTCGCCGACAGCGAAAATGTGATCAAATTGAAAATTCAAGATGGCGACGAATATTTTCGTATATTTTTTCTTCATGGGTGTCATTTTCATGGTTTTCGGGGTCACTGATAATGAAAATAAGGTCAAAATGAAAATTCAAGATGGCGCCGATGAACGTTTTCGGTTTTTTCTTCATGCTTGTGATTTTCGTGGTTTTCGGGGTCGCTGATAATGAAAATGAAATCAACATTAAAATTCAAAATAGTGCCTATGAAAATATTTGGTTTTTTCTTTATGGGTGTCATTTTCGTGGTTTTCGGGGTCACTGATAACGAAAATGAGGTCAATATAAATATGGAAACAAAAAAACGAAAATAAATTACAATTCTCATTTTTTTCTTCGGCTTCCCCTGTCTAAATTTTGACCCTTCGCCACTGGTGTGAAGTATCTGGCTACAAAGATCACTGTTAAGATGGTACCTAATAGAGAAGTATGAGACCCCTAAAGTCCCCCCCCCTGAGGTCCCTAATAAATAGGGATATGGGCAAGAGAATGATGATGAGGAAGAACATAAGCAAGCGGTAACAGTTACTCCAAATATCATGTGTGGGCTCCAGGTCGTCTAGATTCACGATGTTGTACATCGAATGAGACGAACCGGAGCCCGGAAAGCTCTGACCCGAATCCATGTGGTCAGGCCATACCACCCATTTAAGACCACAGACGACGCGACTTCTGACGTGGCACGCGCGTGTATCATTTGTTTTCTCAGCGTGACTACCGTCGCGTATCGCTGTCTCCTGGCAAAAACTTCTTGCATTTTGTTTTTTCCGCAGTTGCTGTCGCAACACGCGTGTACTTGTCATGACTCCGGGTCGTCTCGATTCATGATGTTGACACGGACACTGAGACGGACTCGAGCCCAGATGACTCTGACTTGGATCCATGTGATGAGGCCTTAAACCTAGTGACGTCGCTGCCGCAACACGCTTGTCGCTTAAGCGTGTTGTCTGGGATCCGACGCGGGACGTATAGATCCACGATGTTATACAACACGGACTCTGAGACGAACCGGAGCCCGGAAAGCTCTGACCCAGATCCGTGTGGTCAGGCCTTAATCATTGTGAATGTGCGTAACAAAAGAACTGCGTAATGTATAAAAAAAAACTTCTGATACTTTTACAAATGTTTTGATGATGCAACACGTGGCTTCATCCGCTTTTAGGCGCTTTGGGCTCTACAATAGGCTCTATAATAGCTGGCTTTGTCATTGAATTGCGCTGTTCATAATAATCATATAACATCACGCCTGTAATTCCCCGAAAGGCTAGGTAGAAGTGTACACAATAATACCCACATTTTGCCATGAGTAGGTACCATGTAATGAGAGTAAAATTAAAATCACAGCATTTATTTCAAGTAGGCCAGTTAAAGGCATTTTTGAACTGTTGAAACAAAGAAAACAATAAAATGAAGCTACAGTCCCAGTCACAAGGCATAATAACTGTGAAAGTATTGTAGTTACCATTGTAAACCGTAGAGCTCTATGAAGAAGATTGAACATATTGCCATCATGCGGGCACGATTCCAGACTCTGTGGCCGCTACTGAGAAAAAATATGTTATGAGTATGAGCAACAGTTGCGCTTTCGATCACCAGAGCAACGAGGCCAAACATTCGTGTAAACAAACCCAAGTAGTTGTAAGACGTCATGTGATTAGGTACTTCTTTTTTCACGATCATAGCCAAAACAAGAAAGTGTGCGTAGTTGCGCACATATACACACTATACTTCTCTATTACTCGTCATCTCATCAGACACCTGCTTTTTTGGCAAATCATCTTTCGCACAGTCCATCCATCGTTTCTTTTTCTTTGGTCTTCCTCTACTCATTTGTTGGTTGTTAATAATTTTAATTTAATTTATTTTTTCCAATTTTATTACCAAATGTGTTTTGATTTTAATTTTTACTGTAAGTTTGTTAGTTTAGTTAAACATTTTATTATGCATGCTGTGGTATCCTGTAAGTCGATACTTTTCTCGTATATTATTTATTTCATGTGTTTGTGTACATCTTTTGTTGGAGATCCTAAACAAATAAATAAATAAATACTGTTAAACCCGTCCACATTCATAATTTAAAAAATCCTCACGACATTTTCCTCATTCCTCCACATCACAAGGCATACAAAACTAAGCCTTTAATTAAAAAATAAACAAAACTATCAAAATTGCAGTGACGTCAATGCAAAAGTAATTGGACAGTACCGCCATTAAGAGGGAATCGATAAGGTTAATTAATCAAGTTTAGGATTTGTACCTGCGCTACTTTAACAAGTGGGTGTCGTTCTAATTGTTTGTGTTTTTATTTTAGTATATTTGTGAATGTCTATTTACACATATTATATATATTTTGATATAAATGTATAGTACTTTGATGTATTTCTATAGTATTTTATATATCCTTGCAGTTTATTATATAGGTACACCTACCAATGTTTATCTCTGCATCACCCAAAGGTTCACTGGTAGAAAATTCTTATGGCATTAAGTCCGCCTCTGTACTATGTGCTTGAAGTGTTAAATAAATAAATAAATAATCCTTACTTAATGGACGATTCTATTTATAGGATTGTTATTACTTTTGTAAAGGACATTCACAAACTGCTGATAAAATGGACCAGTCTGTATGTCACATAGCCAAATTAAAAACTGATTTTCTCTTGCTGTATTGTTTAAAGTTTTACGTTTTCACGAACATAGTATTTTGGAACCCGTACTATTACGAAATAGGTCTTATCTCAAAGTAGAAATTGTTATTTCACGAGAAGCTTGCTTTAGAATTTTGCTAAGTGAAGAGGTGTCTGATGAGATGACGAGCAATAGAGAAGTATGGAAGAAGAAGACATACTGCGCCGACCACGAATGAACTGGGATAAGGGCAGGAGAATGATGATGATGATACATTTCATTGCTCGTGACAGTACATAAAGTACTCATTAGGGGTAAAACAATAATTAGGATTAACACTTGTCCGTTTTCACAAATGCTATGCGTAACCATAACGTAATGCCAAAAAGGCAATAATTCCCAGAAACGACCTCGAATGCCCTTATCACTCTACCGATAAATCATTTCCCTGATAACTCCAGTCCATAACAATGGTATCGGTGGTCGAACAATGGTATCAATGAAACAATACAATCAATAGAAGAACTTAACCGCTGAGCAGATTTGAATGAAATTAGCACACAAGTAGACCAGCGTAGAAATAAAAATGTCTGGACTTCAACATAACTAAGAAGCCGTAGTGATAGCCTAGTGGTTGACAGTCGGACTACCAGTCATAGGTCTCAAGTTCGAACACTAGGCCTCTGATTTTTTGTATTCATTTGCGTACTGTATAATTATCACTTGCTTCAAATTCAAAGCATTTATTTCAATAGACCATAACCGGCACTTTTGAATGACAGAAAAACAAAGGTGAAGCTACAGTCTCAGACACAGACATATTAACTTGTGAAAGTACTGACTGTAGTGGCACATTCCAAAGAGTAGATCTCGATGGAGAAGAGTGGGCAAGAAACTCCGTGGACACTCTTTTCAATCAAAATTTTTGTTATAACATCTTGGTAACATCATTCATGTTGAGATTATACATATATGTGACAACGAAAGAAAAGAACGAAACGAAACTTCCTTCGGTGAAGGAAAACATCATGAGGAAACCAGCATGTCTGAGAGATATTTCTCGACGGCATGTAAAGCCAAGTCAGAGGCCCATGGGTGGCATAAAAACTCTGACACCAGGTTAGGCACAAACTAGACGCTAAAGAAAGTAACATAATATAACTGGTGAAATGAGGGTGTACTTTTAGGTACATAACACCTCTGCCTAACACTTCAAAGATTACAGGTTGTTATGTTATGTTAATATGTGAAAACAATCATATTATGATAGCCATGACATCATCAAAATAATTCATTCGGTTGGATTCATGCAATTTTATGCTGAAGTTTTCAGCATTAAATATATTTAGGTAGACTGAAATAAACGTTGTTTATTTATTTTTTTGACGTTTAAACATCGCTTAACTCTAAGGAACGTTTATAACAACGTGAGAGAGGTTAACGTTATTTCTGGTTGGATTTAATTCGAGTTAAAGAAAAATAAGCTTTTGGTTTAACAAATAACCATAATTGTTATTGCCCTACACATGCTTTTCTATAAAATCTATATTCTGTGTTCCTGGTTCTTGCACTTCTAAAAGTTTCTTCAGATGATACCTCCCATTATTATGATCTATAATCTTTATTTTGATTGTTTGCACAGTACTCTACGGCATTGTTTATGTTTCTATTGAATAATCTATCTATCTATGATAAGGACAACCGGCCAAATACATGAATTTCAGCTGCCAAAAATTTGTGTCTACTTTTACCTAGTTCACTGACAGTTCATTTAAATTTTCTTTACTAAACACCAGAAGTATTTAAGTATTTTAATTTTATTCATATTTGTTCCTCACGGGGATGGATGGTTGATTGAAAAGATCTGACTCCAAATTAAGACTATAATCACGGTTCCACAATGCAGACCGCGGCCGAAAGTATATTAAAAAAATGTATGAACGCGAATGCGTTTGCTCGCCGAGGCGGCTGATGGTAAGATGGCGGACCAGGTCGACCGCGTCCCGCGCGCCCTCCCTCAGGCGCTAGTGATGCGCCGGAACAATATTCATAATTTTATTTTAGTATTTATTTAAATGTTATTTATATTTAGAATACCTAGGATTTTAAATTATAATACAATACAACTTGTAATACATATTATTATAGTACCAAGAATTTTAAACTAACTTTTACGTATGTTGTGCGCAATTTTAGTTAAAGTTTTCGTGTAGTGTATTAGAATTTTCTTATTATTGTAGGACTGCTAATGAGACATTTTTTATTTTGAGGTTTCTTTGTTAATGATGATATTAAGGAAAAAGGAGTAAATGATAGCGTCACAATTGACAGGGGAGAATGGAAGATTTCCACCAAACGGATCGCATCACACCGGATCGGAAAGAATACGAACGGATACGGTGACAGCCGATCGCGTCCGGCAGGATGTCGTACCATCGCTTGCGAACGTATGCGTTTCTGCGCCTAATCAAATAGTTTCATTCCTACCGTATTGACGTGTTCTAATATCGATCGGATACGACGACAGGCGAATGGAACCGATCGCGCGTCGCAGCATACTTTCAGCTACGATCGTGTGTCGTGGAAGACGCCCGAGGTCAAGCTGCTGTGCTCGGCTTGGCAATATAGACTTTAAATACTGTTTATAAAGATTTTAAACTCCGTTCCAATCCAATGCGATGTGAGCCGTTTGGTGGAAATGATCCTTATACTATAAAGAAGTAAGTTTGTAAGTTTTCATTTAGGAATATATGTAAAACAACTAATCCGATTGTTCAAAATTTTCACTGATGGAAAGCTACACTATTGCCGAGTGCTATAGGATATATATTATTTCTTCGACACATACAAAGTCGCAGGTAGAAACAAATCCATTAAATCTATTTCTCTACTTCATTGAATCCCGATTTGCGCGGCGGCAGACGACGTGATCCCGGCAAAAGTTAAGAAAATTAACCATCGGAATTTATACTTCATTAATTGTTTCAAGTCATGTTGTTTAGTTATTTTGTATTATTTGAACAGTAAAATAGTTGGTCTCATTTTGAATATCTGTTATTTATTTAATAAACCTGTGTTAGGAATAATAGTTGATAGCCACACTATCGAATACCTGAAAGGATAGTTGTAAGTTAAATAAATAGTTTTGCATAATACCTACTACATTTTCATGCTAACTTGGGAAGTACCTAAGTGTTTACTTGCATAAGTCTCAGTTAGCAACACATTAAATAACTAAGTAAGCTAGTCTTTGTTTTAGTACGAAATTATTTTTGACTAGCTGTCGCCCGTGAACTTCGTCCGCGTGAAATTTTTATTATTATTTTCACACAGACAGATGGACAAACATTTTAAAAATTGTTTTTTTTTTTATGTAAAAGAAAGAAAAGAATGAAAAAGAAAAAGTTTTTTATTAGACTGACACAGGACAATACAAACAATGGTTGACATAACATTAAAACAAAATTATATAAAAAGTAAACATGTACTGAATATCGTTTCACATGCATTCAGTAAAAGGCTGTTATTTTTAATTTACAAACAGACGCTTCAATTGTATTTATTAGTATAGATAGTAATACCTATTAAGGGCCATACAATTTAATTAGGGAAGTATATAAACGATGAAAATAAAATCAAATTAAAGGTGTCAAAAACACTGAATATAAAAAATAGCAAGTGGGCAACAAACAGTGGGCGAACAGACATTGATAACAACAAAGATGTGATATGAATTACCTAAAGGGTGTAACAAGACCCTTACTGAAGCCGAAAGCACTTGTTCTCCCTGCCATTGCGATATTTTTTTGTTCTAGACCATGGACCTGGGAACCTTCTAGTTACGGAGATATTGGGGGTCAAAGTTCCAACATTTTGACAAGTTTTTCCTTAAATACATGTATTTAATGTAAGATTTTTACTTTAAACACCTCCACGACCACCGTACTATTCAATGCATCCATCAGCACAATGTTTTGAGTGCGTTACATTGAGTCCTAGCAAAAGCTAAAAATAAAATCGTTTCCAAGCAATAATTTTTGCGTAGTTACATAGTTAGTATAGAATGCTTGGTTGACGGCTTCGTGAAGGGTCTTGTTACACCCTGTATAGTAGTTGTACTTGGTATAATAATCGCCCATTAAATCTCGCCCGATTAATATTTTCCCATTTAATTATGATTACAAATCCATAAGAATGTTTAAAAATACTTTTATCGTATTTGGGAGTTCAAGTTGTTTTTAACCCTTTAAACCTTTTTTAATCAAACAAAAAATAAAAATTATTGCTCATTACGATGCAAAAAAAAAAACGATGAAATAAATACAAGCACGTGAAATTTAATTTTAAATTGATCTATTAACGAATCTATTTCATAAATATATAATATTTTTATTTGTACCTATATGTATACCTATATGTGTATATGGCACTCGGGGTTAATATAGCTTCGTATTAGTGAAAGAATTTTTAAAATTGGTTCAGAAGATCCAAAGATCACCCCTACAACCTCAGAAACTTTACCTCTTTATAATATCAGTATAGATAATGATTTTTCTATATTTCCTACGTTCCCTAGCATCAACCACCGTTGTAGAAGAGACTTCACCATCAACATACCCAATCCCGACTACGGAGTCCACAACAGTCACTACGCCTACAATCCCCCCTACGTAGGTATTAGTATCAATATATACTTATATTATATTTATTTTGTACCCTTACACAACGTTTTCTTAGTTAACCCAAAGGTTGACTGGTAGAGAATGCCTTGTTTCATTAAGTCCACCTACGTATAAATAAATAATTTTAATTACTATACGCAAATTTTTGCTTAGCTTTAGCTTTGACATTCGTTACAGGTAGATAGCGGCTCGAAATTCTGACAACCGGTCTTACCAAGAGGTCACTACCCAGTAATAACTGAGTTGTGCAGGTCAGATTGGCAGTCACTCCAGGTAAAATACTGGTATTCAGCTGCATCCGGTTAGACTGGAAGCTGACCCCATCGTAGTTAGGAACATGCTAGCCAGATGGAGAATTACAATGAAGAATATACTCTAATTGATAATTCTAAAACCATTAATTATTCCGATGATTAACTCAATAACACGAACATATTACCTATTTTAAATTTGTTATATATTTCTGGCCATAATTCATTGGCCGTAATTACATAGACTTATACATACCAAATCCGTCATATTTTCCACGACTACAATTCACATACTGAAATGTAAGAATAATAAATACTAATATTTTGATGCCTCTTAACTTTTGATATTTGTTGTAACAAACATAGTATTTTATAAACGTTTTTATACCTCGTACCTAAACAAAAGCGCACTGTTTAATTTTCATCGTTCATCTCAGCGTCGAGAGATAGATATTATATAACATCAGTGAAATAATATTTAGGCAATCGCTTATTGGAAGTGAAAACGGGAACAAATATTACATTCCCTAGAAGAGGCCTTTCAGTAAATAAACTAGCAAAATTGTACTGTTTAGATAAAGACGCATTCTTATGAATAAAAATATCTGTAAAAATCATGATCATATATATATATACCCAACAGTTAGCACGGAAACTGTGATATTTTTGGCAAAACCCCATAATGCCGAGCTACATAATTACCGGAAACCCTTTGTCAACACACAGACAAACATGCGTAACGTATTAATAAAAGGCTCCCCGCAAAATTAAGTAATTGTCCGAATACATTTGCACGACAGTGTACACTTAGGTAATGTATTAATAAGTGGATACCATATTTTTCATCATATTGCAAACAGACTTTGCGGGCGGCGGTCAGTTTCGAATAATTTGAAAAGCAATTCGAATATCGTTCTTTTTTTTTGTGTGGTATTTTTGGAATAGTGAAGTGAGTGTGTTGTTTTCCTGCCAGTGAGTACTTTATTTTTAATTTGTTTTATTTTCGTGTTATTTTTTGGAGTAATGTCAATGGTTTCTGCGAAAGGTAGGGCTGCTTCCTTAGGGATAACTAGGACATATTGCTGTACATATAATATTGTCTGCTCTGAAAAATAAGTATCTTGTGCTTGTGTTTTGAATAGTATCGTTTTATGATAGTGCATAAATAAGGCGTTTTATAGTAAAATAAAACAACATTACTATTTTAAAACAAAAAAATGGGTTATTATGATTTTATTACATCTATTCCTTTAATAACAATATTCAAGGACATTTAAAAAAATAGTCCTGAAAAAAACAAAAAAAACAAAATACATCAACAAAACCGGAAAGAGAATCCTGAAATATTCATTGTTTTTCTCTTTCTCTGTCTTTTCGAAACTTAATGCCTATGTTTATTTTTCATGTACACGTAACTATTGTATACTCATAAGATATTTCAGAATTCAATGGTAATACCGTAATATATTATATTTTATCTCAGTCACGTGTGATAAAACAACAATAGGTTCTTGAGAACAAGTGGTTTTGTCATAGATAACACTAACACATACAATTTAAGCGTAGTGTTTGATCTAAATATATGGTGTATACAGTTTCGTGACTAACACACTGACTGGCTGGCAACACATTATACTTTATTGGGAATGCTTTGAGTTCCTGTTTTCCTGTTAGTATAATCCGGTAGTAACACAAAATACATACGTACAGCCAGCATATCAAGTTACCACAAACTGTCAAATTTTTCCAAATTATACTATCCCATAAAATGTCGAGGGTTAAGTTCAAAATCGAATGAGAAAATTTGACAGTTTGTGATGCGCTGGCGACTGTACAGTACATAAGTCCATCAGATATTTCTTTAGAACAGTTTGTTTGCGCCCCACCAGCATAAATGACGAATTTACATTATTTTACCACTTTAGATGTTCTCTTCGTTCTAACAGGGAAATCTCTAATGTAAACATTTATGCTTCTAAACCCCGACGCTTAGTAGTGCATTTATCTGTCAGTGGATTTAATAACCGTTTTCACCAACACTAATAAAGTGACACCTCAATGAATGGCTGAACATTACTGTGCACTTCGAATTTTGAACCTTCATCTCACCACTGAGAATTGAAATTCCATCGGTGAAATAGCTAAGAGTTATTGAAAACGAGATTATGGTGACGAATCAGTTGGCATTGGCACCAATGTCCTGTGAAGCAGAACACTGTAACGATTAGCACAACAAGCAATATTTATTACTTCTCCGGGCGAAAATCATTTAAAGAATTAACTGTTCAGTCTTTTAAGCACACAGATAGGACACAGGCCTACTGCTATATGGGCCTCGCCAAAGGGGAAGGAGGGGGGCTAGAGGCTCCGGATTTTGCCTTCAGGGATAGGCTATACTCCACCTCGCGAGCCATCAAACTTTTCTACCTTTTACCATTTCCCAAAGTCTAAGTCGCATTAGGTTATTATTATTATTTATTTATTCATATAACACTTCGCATTGTGTTTGAAATTACGTAGTACATACATTAATTCATTTATTACAGCCAAAAATAATAAATTATGAATATCAAACAGTTAACTTCACTGAAAATATAATAAATAACATATGATAAATATTATGTCAATAGAAAGTAAATAGTTATTATTTAGATGATTGGAAATGTCAAAATTAAAATAAAATAAAAATATATTATATAAATCTATTCTTTATAATTCAAAAAACATCTATTCGGTGGTCTATTATTTGTGCAAGTAATAACAATATTAGCTATGCCATTCAGAAAAGTTTATGACACGTATTAATTATTACCGTAATACTTCCACAAAGACATGTGAAGTAATAAAATAATTTGAATAATAATTATACAGAAATCTTAAAGAAACAAAACGTAAAGTAGTTGCTTCCTTTAGAAGTAACATGTAGTTATTAAATTTTGTATTGCACCGCATGTTTGTTGAAACAAAACTTTTATCCTGCGATTTCAGAGGACCACTACTGAACAACTTAATAAGAAGATTTTTATGGCATCTTTATTCACTAGAACACTCAGTCGAGGTGGTAATAGACAGATTATTTCAGCTCAGCTTCAACGCTTACCTACTCCGCTTCAACGAATCTTGCCCGTACCGCTACACAACTTTGTTCGAGTCGAAATAGAGACATAGATTCATGGGCCATGAATCTATGTCTCTATTTCCACTAAGGATATTTGTCCACCAGAGATAGTCACTCAGAGGCATTTCCATGTTGTAACGCGAATGGATAAAATAAGGAATGAGTACATAAGAGGAAGTCTGAAAGTGGCGCCGGTGACTGAAAAATTGTGTGGTAATCGGTTGTCGTGGTATGGACATGTGATGCGGAGGAATGAGGAAAATGTAGTGAGGAAAATGTTGAGTATGAATGTGGATGGCTACAAGAGTAGAGGAAGACCAAAGAAACGATGGATGGACTGTGTGAAGGATGATATGGCTAGAAAGGAGGTGACTGCTGAGATGACGGGTAATAGAGACAACAGAGACACTAGAGACAACAGCGCCGACCACAAATGAATTGGGATAATGATTATGATGTCACTCAGAGCTTTGCTAGGTAGGTAAGTGGTAAAGCCCTGCCTAATAT
The DNA here is from genome assembly GCA_947578425.1 of Eugnorisma glareosa. Lineage (NCBI taxonomy): Eukaryota > Metazoa > Arthropoda > Insecta > Lepidoptera > Noctuidae > Eugnorisma > Eugnorisma glareosa. The sequence continues at coordinate 19,950,588 of OX387961.1, read as the reverse complement.
CCTTAATCTTAGGTAGGGCTGAAAGGGGGACCAATAAGATTTGACGTAACTCGACTCTTTGTGGCAAATAAATAAATGAATGAATGGCATTTTAAACTGCTCATGGCGTTTCTGCGAACAGTCTGTGGAATTTAGTGTCTGCTTCTCTTTTCCCGATCATTATAATCTGGATCTCTTCAAAGTTCGAGTGAATCGGTCTTCTAGGGAAGCGTGCTCCACCATAGACCGCATCATTGCTTCATCAGGCGATGCGGTCAAACGCAAGCGTATTTAGTATTTTATTAAAAGCGCTGTTCTGACTTGACATATCTTTTAAAAAGGTTACTACGGGTGTGATTTCTAGGAACTTATTTTAATTACGTAATCAGCTTTAAATGAAAAGGGACAGCTGACGCGTGACAAACCTTGTGGCCTTGTGGCCTTGTGGAACATAATTGAGCGTGATTCCCAGAAATACAAAAAGAATAAAACCTGTAAATGTAAAATTTTGTTCACATTTTCACAGTTCTTTAATTTTATTTAATTTTGCAAGGTACATTAAAACTGCTTTGGTCTTGAAAGTTAAATGCCTTTAGAGTAGAGTAGGCAAAACTAACTTGCTGGTTTTTGTTACAAAAATATCTCATTACCAGAGTGTTTTTTTTTGTATTTCGTCATTTTTAGGGTTCCATCAAGGGGGTAAGAACAGAACTCTATTACTAAAAACTCCACTGTCCGTCGGTCTGGGAGCCTGTCACCAGACTGTATCTCATGAACCGTGATAGCTAGACAGTTGAAATTTTCACAAATTATGCATTTCTGTTGTCGCTATAACAACAAATACTAAAAATAGAATAAAATAAATATTTAATGGGGGCTCATATAACAAACGTGATTTTTAGATAATGGTACGGAACCCTTCGCGCTCGCTTCGCTTGTGCACGAGTCCGACTCGCACTTGACCGGTTTTTTTAATACACATTTCCTAGCGCCATGATCGCGAGATGACATCCATGATAGTCATCCCGCGATCACGGCGCTTGCGACAGCGTCGAAATATCGGGAGCTCACAGTAATTTATAATCACGGAAGATCTCCCGTAAGTGACCGTTTAAGTTTAATTATAAACCGTGAAAGCTTAAAAGAGTGTTTGAATAAATATAATTATGTCCTTCCTCAAGTCCTGGGCTGACTGTCTGCCGTATTTTGTGACAACCAGTGAGTAGTTTAAGCGTGAAAATGAGTCAGAAATTCAGGCAGACAGACACATATAGTCACTTTCGAGTTTATAGTATTTGTTGGGAGCTCAATTTAACAAGACAGCAGTGCCTTGTTGTATAAAAAACATGGTAACGACCGATTCCTTCTGGACGAATTAGTAAACGACTAACCCCATGTTGAACTACGGCTGTTAAATAAAACAGGGTGTGAACACAAAATGCGCGCAATATGACTGTTCCATTTAAAATATCAGTCACCGACATAGTTCTCGTCAGCCGCGAGTGGGGCCGCGCCCTTATTGCCCACACTGACCCACATTTCGTCACAACATCACCGTACCGAACCCCAAGCTAAACTCTTTCGTACTGCGTCCATCAATAATAAAATGAAACAAACCATTCGTGTCAAAATACTCTGTCAGTCGTCCACGAGTCAGTGAAATTTCTATTAAATGTATTAATTTATAACTGTGACTGAAAGAGTATTTTGTTATAGTTTTTTGTACATTTTTATGTTTTTTGTGAAAATGTTCTTTATTTTTAAAAGGAGTTAAAAGTTTTAGTTTTTCGTTTAATGTGGATTCTTGTCTTCTGCTGGATATAAAAGCAGGTAGGTGAATGTGCCTTTAGATTCTTGGATTCTAGTCTTTCTGGACAAGATATATTTTAGTAAAAGCAAATTGAAACGATGTTTGTGGGTTATCTAATATCTTTTACTTTGTGTGTTGTGCAAGAGACCCAATGAGGGAAATTGAGTCTCTCGATTTCCTTCCTACGAAAGTACAACTTCGTGAGTTTAATAGTAAGTGTTTTAGGTAGATGCTAAATTCACATTTAGTGATACAGTGAACAGTCTGTTGTGTCTATTTTTAATTTGTTTATAAATATTTAGACAACTAGCCATGGTAAAGTGCTTCAAAACATTGCTAGTCGTGTAAAATGGATTCCATCTGTGCATATTTTGTTTAAAATACCAAGGTACGGCAACATTGCCGGTTCAAATAAAAAAAAAAACAAGTGTTAAAATTATTATAAAACGTATGTAAAGTAACTTTTAAGTTGTGTTACTAGTTATATCATGCGTGTTTTATTTAAAAAAAAAACACGTGTTTGACAAAATCAGCTCTCTATTCCAGTTACTCCAAGAGAATTCCTGAAAATGTTTTTTATCTCTGGGCCACTGTTAGAGTTACGAGAATTTGCTTCCCAGCGTCGATTTTATTTCGAATGCATGACGCATGGCGTTCACTCGAAAAGTACTTCAAATAAAACTCGACAAGTTTTATGAAAAAGATAAAAAATGCTACAATTGCAATATTTGCAGTACGAAATCTGGTAAAAGATAACAGAGCAGTCTAGTGGGCTGAAGATAAAACAGCTTATCTTAAGTAAATGTTACCTACAAATCATTTTTGATGTATGTTAGTTTAACAGAGTTATTTTGACCTTGTCTGCTTCTTCCTATAAGCCAAAGACTAATCTAAGGCTGCTGTAATAGCTGTAAAAAATTGCCAGTAGATCCAGTTGCTATGCCATTTATTAATTTAGGATATGGTGCTATAAAAAATTTAATTGTGCGAGGTGTGCGAGCTGTGTTTCGATTTTGGTGGCCAATAAAGTCTATTCCATCCTAATATTAAATGCAGAAGTAAATCTGTCTAATTTTAACCCTACACGCCATAAGCTCTAATTGATGAATGTTAAATTTGACAAATATTAAGTCTGGGACTTGGAGGACGACAAAGGCGTCTTTTATCAATACTTCTATACTTATCTATACTAATATTATAAATATTTTAAGTTTGTATGTAGGGGGTAATCTCTGTATCTACTGAATCGATTTTGAAAATTCTTTCACAAATGGAAAGCTACATTATCCCCGAGTGCCATCGGCTATATTTACAACGTGCCCGTGGGATAATTTCCGACAAAAACGCGAGCGAAGCAACGGGCAACAGCTAGTGTTAGATATTTATACATATAACAATGATAGCTAAACGAAGGGCAGCAGCTAGTATTCTTCTTAATAATTCTTAATTATAATTTATTTAATCCAATCATCAAATTATGTTAAAATACGCGTCAACTTTTATTTAAATGTAGATCAGGTCTATATTTCTTGAACCATATTCATTTGCCGTTACCCAACATGTTTGGCTCGGCGCCCAGTCTGACTGGATGCAGATGAATAGCAAAATTTTACATAAAGCAACTGCCCAGCCTATCTGAACGGCACAACCTAATAACTGGGTAGCACGATTTCCTTTAGTAAGACTATAAAGGGTGTAAAAATACCCTTAACAAAGCAAAAAGGCACATGTTCTCCCCGTCACTTTTTTTTCTTTACAATACCTTCTAGTTACGGAGATATTAGAGGTCAAAGTTTCAACTTTTTCACAAGTTTTTTTTTTTAATACTAGTTTAAAGGTTATAACTTTATTTTAAATACCGCCATGCTCCGTTTACTTATTCAATGCATCCATTTTGAATGCGTTACATTGGGTTTTACCGTGATTTTTCACCCCAATAAAAATTAGTTACCCAGCAACATATTTTGTGTAGGGTTACTTATTTTGACGTACAGAATGGGTCCGTATAAACCTTGTATTTTCGAACACACACCTCTAACAAAAACTGAAACTCAATTTTCTTCACGAGTGCGGTTAGATGGTAGATAAAATACACTTTCATTGAAATGTTTTATCTCATGTAGCGTCTTTACATAACATATAAGTTACAATCTTACCGCCTTTCATATTGGAAACTGATAAGATTATAATAACGTTCTACGGTAAACGTGAAAGGCTGTGTGTTTTATAAATGTGCTCCCATAATATTCATTGTGTTAAAAAAATATTACCATAAAGAAAAAGGTTCTAATATTTTTTCTTCTTCATTGTGAATAAAACAAGCATTCATGTACACACGGCGACACATGAAGATATACATTTCCAGTATAAAGTGGCCTCGCTTTGTATAGATTTCCCGTACAATGAGAGATCTGCATAAACTGGTTTTTTATAGCTTGATTGGTCGCCGTGCGTACTTACTATCACGCTTGCTTCGAGCAGTAGATACTTTCAGACTGCTAAGTATGGATTTGTTTACGATATTTTCGATCAATATCAGCTAATGTTTAAAAACTTATTAAATAAATACCTAATCTAGTAAACTCACTCACTTACATGTCATGTTTTGACTTCATAGAACGTGCCTCCGGTCGATCACAAACGGTCTTGTGTCTCTAAACAGTGTTGTGAAAATATTACCTATTAATTGAATTGTGCTCGTTCTCAAGTCGTTGTTAAAACAATAGCTAATGATTACTGATTCTTTTGTAATTAAAAATATATAAATTTGAAACATAGTTAAATAGTTAATCGTTCGAGAGATTTGCGTGCTGATGTTGGTAAGATAATTTTAACTAATATTTTGTTGCCATTTCATTCACGATCATTTTGTGGGCCCACGTCGTAGATTTCGGCCCACTTCTTCTCATAGAATGGAAGCGTGTGTACAGCAGATTATGCTGTATTCAGTCATTAACTTTTGCCCGCGGCTTCGCTTGCGTCGGGGTCGGAAATTATCCTACGGGAAAAAATCAGATCATGATTTTTCCGTGTGCCAAACTTTAACGCAATCCATTCTGCCGTGAAGTATCAAGTGAGTTTTTTGAATTTATATTGAATAGAATTTATATTAACGATATATTTATAAACAAATGAAAAAAAAAACGTGTTGTATTCGTGCATCAATCAATTAATGCTCACACAAACTTAAGTGTTATTTGATAAAATTTGCCTGTTTTGACAGTAAATACCACACAAAACCTATTACAAAGGATTACCATAATAATGTCAATCATATGACTGTATTTCCCTATGGAAATTCATTGTTTTACATATTGAACGAGAATCCATTCACTGTGTCCTTCTAGATAAAAATATGACATGATGTAAAACATGAAAAATTTTCTGAATTTTTCTCCTCACAATTTGTCAATATGAATGGATCAAGGTGACGCGAGGCTCGGGTAGTATGTTAACTGATAGACCATTGTCAATGAGTCGACCTTCCCGCATTCATTCAACAAGTCACAAGCAATACAAAGGCATACAAGTAGGTGTATACATCGGTAGGTGCAATGACGTCATCCATCTAATAAATCTATTGAATTTGGATGATCTTTCTCGAAATAATTTGGCTCTATTGTTCTATTGTCTTTAACCATCTTCTTCGTGTTGATAGCTCGAGTCTTCCAAAACAGTTTCAAACCATCCACTCTCCAGATCTCTTTAAAGTTCGAGTTTTTTTAACCGACTTCCAAAAGGAGGAGGTTCTCAATTCGTCGGAAACTTTTATTTTTTATTTTTTATGTATGTTCCCCGATTACTCGAAGATGGCTGGACCGATTTGGTTTTTTTTTTTTAGTTTGAAAGCGTATACTTCCCAGGTGGTCCGATGATCATCAATTCAGGATCTGATAATGGGATCTTGGAGAAATAGAGAGGACTGTTCAAATTTTATAGGCACACTTGAAGCGATTTGGATAGTTTATGGAAGAGTACTTTCTCGGAGTGGTCCCATTTCAATTTGGTGAAGATCTGATGAAGAACTTCGGAGTTAGGCAACGGAACTCCTCAATAAATGATAGCAAATAGACTGGGATTGCAGAAATCTCATGTTTGTCTATTTTTTACACCAGTTCATAACATAACACCACGCCGATACGATGTGAAGGGGTAAGCATATGTGAACCACTCAAAAAAATATTTTTTATCGTGTGGTTAGTGCCTAACCTAGTTTTAATGTCGCCCATGGGCGTCTGACTTGGCTTTCTATGCCGTCGAGAAATTTCTCTCCGTCAAGCTGGTTTCCTCACGATGTTTTCCTTCACCGAAGCAAGTGATAAATTATACAATACGCATATGAATCTGAAAAAACAAAGGTGTCTTGGGTTCGAACTTGCGACCTATGACTTGGCAGTCCGACGGTCGCACCTCTAGGCTATCACTGCTAAGTAAAGTTCGAGTGAATCCATTTCTTCAAAAGCGTGCTCCACCCTAGGGCGCATCATCGCTTCATATCAGACGAGTTGTAGCCAAACGCAAGTCCGATTAGTACTAAAAAAAACTCACAGCTGCTATTTAGGTCATCTGTATTAACATTTTGGAAATAGAAATATTCTTTGGAACAGACAAGGTTACCTTACTTCTTTTTTCGTTTCAAAGTTTTTTCATAAAAGATCGTACAGACCTACTACAATCTGTCAAATTTCTTTAGTATATTTTCAACTTTATGGCTAAAGCATTAGGTTGAGGGTTGATTAGGAAAATTTGACAGTTTCGGGAAGCTTGATGTGCTGGCGTCTGCACAATAACATGCGAAATGTTGGCAGAACAGCTGACTGCGTAGGAGTGTCAAACGAACGCTTACCTCCATCACTTGCGGATTCTCGGAGATCCTAATCGTCGTTTAGTGCTGTTTGCTCAGCATTTAAATATAAACCCCAATGTCATTACTCAAGTGTTATTTCATAAACAAATAATGTGAGTTTTACTAGGATCGTTTCAATATAAAATGTGAAGCATTTAGTGCAGGTAATTTTAATCAATTCGACGATTGTATTACTAAATTCCTCTGAACTTCAGCATAGAAAACACTTTCAAATATTATGAATTTATGAGTTACCAGTTTGTAAATTTGTTTGATGTAAATTTTATGTTTCCTCAAGCATTATTCTAATGAATACAATATACCTACCTACATCTCACAAACTCGAGACCTCTTTTTACATAGGGATATTAATTCCCTTAGGGTAGTAACAGTAACCACAAGACGCCACCTGCTACGACTCATTGAATCAATTCTATCCTAACTAATATTATAAACGCGAAAGTCACTTTGTTTATTACCTTTTCACACCTAAACCATTGAACCGATCAACCTGAAATATTGCATACACTTTGACAGGTGTACAGAAACGGACACAGGGTAGGTACCTTTTCCAAAAAAAGTACTGTTCCCGAGGAAAACAACAATAACTTTCTTAAGGTAATAGATGGCGCCACGTGGCTTTCGAGCAGAGTACGACCCGAATTTATTGTCAAATTCTAAATTAACGCGAGCGAAGCTGCGAGCAAAAGGTAGTTCAATATAAAACTATGATCGCATGACATTTAAGATAAAGATAACGTAACTCCTCAATGGACTAAAAAGTTTTCCACAATTTTGATATTCGTGTAATATCTATTTTTTTAACTGATAATATGTTCTTCTGTTTTATCTTTTACATTTAGCCTTAGTTGTCCCACAACTACACAAAGGCTTCCTCCAATTCCTTCCAGAAACTCTTTGGGTCATCTTGTACTAGCTTTTGTGGTAGCTGTACCATGAGAGCTAGTATCCAGCTCGCTATCTATGTTGTTTTATTTTTTACCAATGAAATTTTCTATTCTTTACAATCATTTTACTTTCATGCCCATCAACTAACGCATGTGACTAATCCAATATAATAATATTGTGCCTAGAAGTAGCACTGTTTTCATAATTTTCCGTAAATACACCACGGGATTCTTCATTATCTATTCTCATGAACACTCGACCGTCATGAACATCCTTGTTATGTGTAAGATCACTATGAAATCATTCTATTGTGCGGTTAATTTCATTCGTATTGTTATTTAAATGTAGGTACACTTTTTATAATGCATATACTCAGTCATATAATTACTGTCATTCTTTAAGATGATTTCCACCGAACGGCGCGCATCGCATTGGATCGGAACGGATTTTACTATCCTTATACGATTTTAAATCGTGTACACAGTATTTAAGGTAACCGAAAATAAAATATGCTGGGACGCATGATGGGCTTCGTTCGCCTGTCGTCGTATCCGATAGGTAGGAATTAACCTATTTGACTAGCCGCAGAAATGGATATCTTCTTAAGCGACAACGGTACGGAGCCGATCGTATGCGTCGACATCCTTCCGGATGCGATTGGCTGTCGCCGCATCCGTAAGGATACGATATCCTTTCCGATCCGATACGATCTGTTTGGTGGAAATCATCCTGTAGTATCTGTATCTTTTCATCATCATCATCATTCTCCTGCCCTTATCCCAATTCATTTGGGGTTGGCGCAGCATGTCTTGGTCTTCCATGCTTCTCTATTACTCATCATCTCATCAGTGGCCTGCTTTCTAACCATTTCATCCTTCACACAGGCATGTATCGTTTCTTTGGTCTGCATCTTCATCTTTGTCTCCCTCTATATTTTTCTATTATACAATTCTTATAACTGTTAACAATTTGTTTACCAAACTGTTAACGGCTTTAGTTGTAAGGGATTATTGATGCTGCTGTTTTGCCTGTCATCATCATGTTCTTCCTGTCTTCATTGATGTGTTTCCTTCACCCCAAATACTTTGAATTCGGCACTACACTTGCCATTTGCTCTCACGCATCTTTATCAGCTGTCATGTTAGTGTTTACTTTCTTCCTATCTATATAATTTTTCACACAATCTACCAATTTATCTTTTTGACAGATTTTTCTGTATCATATAAAATACTAAATATAGACCTTAACTCATAGTCTGTCCATAGTGAGTTTTGATGCAATCAAATCCATTGGTTATTGAGAAGTACTATTACCTTATATTATTGACGTAGATAAATTATTATTCCTTTCTATATCTTGCAGTTTTTAGGTAACCATTTGTGACAAAACACAGCCAAAATACGGGCTAAGGATCGCTTATAGATCTTGGCCTAAGACTAGTCCAACTCAGATTTCAACGATCAAGACTAGGCACTAGGTAACTAGGCATATCCAAAATTTGCAAGCTAAATATTCATTCATTGACCTAATTAATCTGACATTGTTTGCACGTGTCAAGACATCGTCATATTATATTGATTTAAAATCAGCCACCAGCATAGATTGAAGAATAAATTCTACAATATAGGCATTTTGACATTTAAATTAGCTCCAGAAATATCTGGATTATTGGTAGGTCAGGTTCACAATAAAATAAGCTCATAGGCTGCAAGGATCTTTTGTGCATTTGAACGACTTTGACATGAAAATGCTGTTTACATTTTATTCGTTGTTACAATGTATTGAAAAAAACGAAAAGGCGTATTTAGTTCCAAGTTTGGCCGTGTGCCAAAATATTCTTGTAGATCTATGGTTCTTATCTTCAAAGCAAGAAATGGGTCACATGTCGAAGTGTCACCATATTTTTGCTTTGCTAATGGAATTAGAAATGGTTCCACTAATTGTTTTTCCCTCGCAGCGAATGTGTGCGACGGAGAAACAAATAACGGCACAACTATACTGCCGTGCTTGTGATATATACAGTAAGTGCGTTGGAGACACTTTCGAGAAAAAGGCGGTAAAAGTTTTTTTTTTTAATTTTGACATTCTTCCTAAACTATAAATTAAACCTAAGTTTTCTAAAATATTTAAGATAAGTATAGGTTTGTTTAACAATTTCTATATTTTAATTTTTAATTAGGAATAATATTTTAATTGTAAAGTTTAAAAAAATATTTATGTTAAGGAACGAACAATTAAAAAAATTATGTATTTTTAGTATTGGTACAGTAAGTGTGTGACTTACTGTAACAATCTTTAATTTGAAGTACATACTGCAACAATGATTACAAAATGAGACAAATGTTTAAATAGAATAACAAAAATTACACAATTTGCCTAATGTAACTTAATCACTTACTGTAATTATAGCTAGGAGCAATACGTAAAATTAATTATCTGCCACAAAGCACCGGAACCATAATTAATTACTATTCCTTGATATTATTTGTAGATAATGAAACAAAAAAAATCTTATGATATCACAGTTTAATGTAGAAAGTACACAGCTTTATTAATAGTACAAAGTTGTATAATCAGCTCCGTTTATTTTTTATTTTTTAAGCATTTTAAAATCTGATTATAAACTAACTAAAAAAAACAATTCGTGTTTGTACAACCTGCTCCGTACATGAAACAATCGTAAACCAAATAAAATAAGCACTGTTTCTAAAATAACACCTTTACAGTTTTTCCCCTAAAACTTTTTATACATTCGTGTTTGTACTTCTTCATACAAAACAAAAAAAAAATTAAAATAAACACTTAGTTTCCCAAAAAAAAAGCACAGTTTTTTCTTTGGAATTCTTCATAATAAAAATAATAATACGCAGATTGACAGAACACAGCACAACTCTGATCTTTCAAGGCACTTTAAATTCTTCAATAAGACTTTTATCCTCTTAGAACAATTATAATTATTAACACTTTACTATTGTATAAATTATGAGATCTTCGTTATACGAACTTAATCGAATCAGCCTTACAAATTAATTAGTACCTATGTAGCAATTTATGGTAAAATAGTAAAATGTCCTTTATGTGACTAGCAAAATGTAGGCTTACAAAAATATTATCATTACAATAAGAAAATATTTTAGGATAACAACATCAGTCCTATATTTAATCAACAATAATACTTTATCCATTTAACAATTAAAAGTAGCTACGTTGCTATATAATTACTTAAGTCTATAAATAATATTAAAAAAATTGTCAACCTAAAACTCGTCAGTAAGCAGATTTGTAGCAGAATTAGAAACCGGAATGTTAGACCAAAATTCCCTTCTTTTCTCAGGCATCAGAGGTACAAGCTTCTGTATGATCTCTGCTTTTCGATCTGCAGTGATTCCTCTTGGAATATTTTTAGGCTTCACCTCAGGGATTTTTTGAGCCTTTTAGCTTGTAAGAAGTCCAATGATTGAAACATCTCATTATGACCCGTTTTATACATAATTACGAATTTACCCCTCTCAACTTTAACTACCATTATATTTTTAAGGTAAATCCTGTGTTCCATGTTTCTCAGTTTATATTGTGACGATAAGTCTTCATAAAAATAAAAGTCCGAAACATCCATTGATTTGACAAAACATTTGCGATTATTTGCCATTTTCACCCTTTGAACATAATCATCGAAATCATACACTTTGTTTTTACCTAACATTTTCTCGACCTGATGATGAAAATGGTCAGCTGACATGAAGGTATGTCCTGGCTCGAAATATCGTATCTCGATTGTTTTTGCAGATATTAAGGAACTATTAATAATTTGTACTAAAAACGACATCAATGCCCAATTTTTATTTTGGGATGCACAGTTATCAGCCCACAAAATAACATGTTCGGCATCTCGTTTGTGAAGCAAAAAAGCCCTAAATGTCGAAATTATATAAATAATATAATATAATACCCGGCTGGATCCTAAACGCCTCAGAATATTTGCAGTAAGTAACGTATTTACCTAATTTGTTCCAGGCAAGTCTACGCATAAATTTAAGCATTCCTAAACATAATTACAGTAGTGAATCTTGCTGTTATTACGTCTATGCGTACAAATATATATTTTAATTCGCTGACTTATCATATACACAGTAAGTTCCACTTACTGTACTTATGCTAAGATAATACATTGATATGTTGCGAAACTCTTAAGCATTAATATAATATATGCTGTTACTGTAAATATGTTAAGGTTTAGTATGATAATGATTTATTTCCAACACTTAATATAATAACAACAAGTGCCACTTACTGTTAATATGTTTCAGTGGTACTTGGTAAAAAATACTCATAACTTTAAAATGATAATAGCAAGATTACTTACTGTAGCATTACCTAGGAAATGGGTTTAACTTTATGAAAAAATCAACCGTATGTGCCCATACTGCAATCATAATAAGTATGCATTGACGCAAAACGTATCTTACTGTAATTATGCTTAAGCTTATTTGATGTTCTATGCCACATTTTCAAATTTTAAATATACAGAAATGTAGATCTCAATCTCTACATTCCAAATATATATACAACTCAATATCGTCAAAAATGTGACTTACTGTAATTATCATAAGCGCGGCAGTATAATTACTGGTTCTAATCCCATTTCTGAAGTCAATAATGTTCTATGAAGGTAGTTTTAATGCATCAAGAGGTCGAGAGTTACAAGGATATTTTGACGTTTATATGATGACATAGAACAGCTTTATAGGTAAACATTTTTTTAATTGCCTTTAAAAAACAATATGGCGCGATTATTTTCGATTTCAGTACCGCGCCAAAAGTTTCTTGTACAACCAAATTGACCCAGTTTAAATTTCGTATCATGACCTGTTCATTATAATTGTATGACGAACAAGTCATGATCCGAAATTTAAACTTGTATTCACTCGATCTTTTTGTTCCGCCGAGAAAGTTGTGTTAACGAATCTTACTCGCGTGTATAAAAAGAAAAAAAAATATGGCGTCGGCCCAACAGTTTCTACTCGCAATTTATATTATGTCATAAGGAAAACGCAGTCATGGTATTATGATTATGGCTGACGAATTATTTTTGTGGAACGAATTACGGAAGTTTAAACCACTGTCACTGATTGAAACTAATATTTTTAAGTCACGAAAATGGTTTTAAGGAACCTAATTGTTCATTTTTAAAACATTTTTACAGAATACAGTTTCCGTGCATAAATTAAAAAGCAAATAATAGACAAACACTTTTAAATGGAAGTTTGTCTACTTCTCTATCTCTATCTACTCGAGTTATAACAAAATAGTATCTTTTAACCTACAAAGATTATCTAGCCTGAATTTTGATAGCGCACCTGACTGCAATAGGTAAAGCGGATAAACGTGTAGTAACTAAAGGTGCGGTTTATACAGAACGCGAACAGACGCGGATAGTCAAAGAAACCTAAAATGAACCCAATAGTTATGACGCATAGCGTCGTTTTTGACGGGCGAGTTACCTATGCCGAGACTGCAGGTCCTGGAAGCGGGGACGTCGCATGGCACGTCGCCTGTTAGCGCGGACCCAAATCTCTTTCCGACAAAAACGACGCTATGTGGTCACGTCTCTTCTGTTTAAACCGCGTCTAACGTAACTTGGGTAAGCTTTTGTGAATTAACCACTCGGTGTTGACCTGTCTGTTTTTCTTCTTCATGTCGTTGGCTCGACAGTATTCTTTGTACACACGGCTAGACATCAAGCTAAACATTTCCAATATAAGCTGACCTCGCATTGTACGGAAATCTTAGACAATGATGGATCAGCATAAACTTGAAATGTATAGCTTGATGTGTAGCCGTGTGTACAGGGTGGAGGGACATCAACAAACGATTACCACGTATTCAGTATATGACTCTGATCTAAATCAGCTGTTCCATGCATTTTGACCGTGTAGGTATTGGAGTTTTGTAAGAAACTGCTATTTTTTTTAATAACCGACGATTAATTTCTTTGGGGGTTTCAGTATGATGTGTTAAATACGTGGTACAGTTCAGTTCAAACTTCATGGCGTCTCGGAAGTTAGCTGCGAGTGACGGTCTGCGCAGGTATAACTGTTCCCACTTTATGGCAGATCGAATTATATAACGTAAAGCTGCGCAGAACACAATTTTAGATACAAGCGGGCGCAGAGGACGCATCGTCTTGACTGTATAATGCGCACACTATCACTCGCAGCTAACTTCCGAACCGCCATAAAGTTTGAACCGCACTATAACTGTTTTAGCGTCGGTGTGCCACCCACCCTGTATATTGTTGCAAGACTTCGCCACTTTCACGGCTTTATCGGTAACAGCGCAGAGGTCGTCTGCCTGTCACAATATGTATTACTAGGTCGTCCTATAATTATCGTTATGACTAACAAAATTAATAACCTCGGTATCGAACTTATCATTATGATTGTCCACTATCAAACATGAGATTATAATCTACTTCGCTTCGCTCTCGTTTTATAATGCGTCATCTATACCAATAATATTACTTTTATGGAGTTACGTTTGCATGCTTAATATTATTTTAAATGCGAAAGTGACTCAGTCTATCTGTTTATTTTTTTTTCAGACCTTAACGTCTGATCAGATTTCGATGAAATTTAGCACACAAGTAGGCCACAACCTGGTTTACAATTAAAAAAATACTGTTTACATATTAATACGTTCCCGTAAGATAATCCAACCTCCACGTGGATAAAGCCACGGAAAAAATCTCACAAAATCTCGACTCAGAAACTCGAAAAGGTAAAAATTTAGACTCATGTAAGAAAAGAATATCCATCATTATTTTAGGCTGCCGTCAGCGACGGACCATTTTAAAGAATAAGTGACGATGATGATGATGATTCTGCGATTAGCGAAGACTGTAATAGTAGGTTATTCAAAAGATAATGACAGACAAACTGAAAGAACCACTTCCTTCAGGAAATCGTTATGAGATAAAATCATGGCGTTTAAATGGATAATGTGGACATGCTTCTGGATGTTGTGGAATCATAATAATACGAATAATAATACGGGCCTGTTACTGTCCCACTGTATTAAAAGGCCCGCATAGAGAGGAAGCATGCACATGTAACACATGGGCATGCTCAAGGCGAATTGACGATTTCAGATAATTGTTGTTATTCGTAGCCTAAAGTGGTCTCACGTTGGGGTTCTCTAGCCCCAATCATCTGGTTGGTAAACAGGTCATTTGGTCTTCCCATTAAAATTATCGGTTGTTCTCCACAGTCTGGATTCGTATTTAGTAATCCAGTTCGCTGATAAACAAACCGAGAATTTTGAAGTCATGTCTGTCACCAACCCGGACTGAGCCCATCTGCCCGCGTAGGATGATAATACTATTTCTATTCTACCAAGAATCGACAAAGCTCTTTCTATACAACTTGACATGTCTGTCATACATTTTTAACATCGCCATGCTTGAGACGATAGAAATCTTTCCACAATCTGTCATTTTATTCGATTCTTCGTCGACAAAACCCGTTTCTACGGTGATCATGCTACTCGGGCTGGTGGATCACGCACGTCACTCTCCTCGTCTCTTAAAGAGGAGACCTGTGTCCCAGCCGTGGGAACACTAAAGGCTGATTATGCAATGCTTATACTAACTGGTAGTAGGTATATGGGTGACCTAATCTCGCTAATCCCTTTGGGTTGTGTATGTCTACTCGTTTGTTTTGTATAAAAACTTAGTCACGATGTTAGTGCCTATGGCAGGTGTTCGGTAATCTTTCGTATCTATCCACTTCAGTACTATTATTCATCGCCATGACTCACGAGTCAATTCGGTTTGTAAATGTGACGGTTTTGTCGTCACGTGTTTGTCACAGCTTCTTCTATTTTTGTCAGTGTTCGTACGTGAGATTATATCGTTTGAGAAAGTTGAATTCATTCATGCCTTTTTTCTATGGGGGTAGAAGAAACAACATAATTCCACCTGCTAAATAAAGGGTGTAACAAAACTCTTAACGAAGCCAAAAGGCATTTGTTCTCCCCGCGTCATTGCGATAATTTTTTGTTCTAGGCGATACCTGGGAACCTTCTAGTTACGAAGATATTAACTCGCAAGTTTTTTTTTTTAAATACATGTTTTTAACGTAAGATTTTTGAAAGAAAGAAAGAAAACATATTTATTTAGCACAAGCCACAAGTGCACACAACAAAAAAATGAAATTATAAACTTAAGGCTAAACACAAATAAATAGAATAAAAAAACAAGACAAGCAAGACAAAGCAAGAGATAATTGTGTGTCTCACGGCTGCGCCAAATAGGCCCAGTTCAGCAAACTGCCGAGCAGCTAGTGCCCGACGCTGGTTTTCAACCGGACCTGAGATGGTGATGTGACGGACGTAAATCAGTTTTATAGTTTGTGTTACTGCTAAGGTATATGTATGAATAGGTACGTAAATAGAATACATGAGTGTGTTTTGCTTTAAACACCTCCACGACCCCCGTACATACTAATCAATCCATCCATCAGCACAATGTTTTGAGTGCGTTACATTGGGTCCTACCGTAAAATGTGATTGTTCACTACAAGAAAAAGTCGTTTCCCAGCAATAATTTTTGCGTAAAGTTACTTAGTTTGATGTACATAATGCTTGGTTGACGTCTTCGTGAAGGGGGTGGGTCGTGGGTCTTCTATATGATCCTAACATCAGTCATATCAGTTCTTCTATTTATAAAAGACAGTCATATTCATTTCGATTCATTTTATCGGTTTTATTAACATCAAGTTATCGGTAAATGGAAACGTTTTTTCCAAAAAAATTACGCATACAAAGATATCACCGTATAATCATGAACATTAACATAACAGTTATGATCTCATACTGCTGCACTAGTAATTTTTATATTTCTATGTATTTTTTTTTTTTTAGTCGTAATTTGTTAGTAAAATAGTAGCTAGTAAAATAGTTAGAAAGATATTATTTGAAGTAATAATCTTTGTGTGTATTTACTGACACTCAATTATTGTATCCTTTTTTTTTTAAGCCTGACACTCCGTACTGCTCTGGGCTGAGTAGGAGGGAGTGTCAGACTTTTACTGACTAAAACCCATCCATGTTCCTTCATCGCTCTTTGTGTTCCGGGGCCACGGTATCTCTTTCGAACAGTCCCGCAGCCCCGGCAGGAATTATTGTATCCTTATATTTGGTTTGTTAATATGAGCCTAATGAAGTGGGCTGCAATATTGCGTAAAACCTCTTAAGTCCATACATATGTGGTTAAGTACCTCTTATAATGTTAACATTGTAATTGTGGCTGTTTATTGTCTTTCAATGAAGAAAACCAACCAGCGTTTCCCGGTAACAAATGTGTGATGTACCTAATCATAGACAATACACCTACCTACTTATCTGCTATGTCTATTTAAGAAAAAAAAAAGGTGAATATTTTTCACGTTTTTTTTTCGGCCCTTCATCACTGTTTTTTTTTTATTCAGATCAGTAGGTTCTTTCAGTAGTTTTTGGGTAAAAGAGTAACAAATATACATCCATCTTCACACCCTTTCGCATTTATAATAATAGTAAGATAATATTACTGTGACTGCCTCGTAGGTCTAGTGGTCGCAAGCGCGACTCCTGAGCATGAGATCCTGGGTTCGATTCCCGAGTCGGACAAAATGTTATTGGGTTTTTCCATCAGGAATTTGACATGAGCAGCCACGGAGACCGGATTTGTGCCCGGTTTATAGCAATAGGGCCGCCCCCTTTTACATGGGACTTAACATAACTCGTGAAATGTGGGTGTAGGTACACCTCTGCCTCACCCTTCAGGCATTATCAGCGTGATGTAATGTAAGATAATATTAGTACGGACATCCTTAAAATGAGATATGAGAACCCTTGACACAGGGAACCATGAAGGTAGCATCCATTATTTATTTAAATTGCACATCTCACCAAAAATGGGTTCATGAATAAGTAAATAAGACTCATCTCAGCATAATGAGTATTGTATAATAATGAAGGATGGGTCACAACTTCTTTCCTTGTAGCCAATTAAAGTGACAAAGGGCGGATGACACGACCACCTTCAAGCCTTAAAAAGGATGGATGGCATGTAAAAACGTCTGTAATGATAATTACTGTATTTTTGTATGACGTAATGAATGTGTTGTAAGTAACCTTGGACTTGAGACGTGGACATATTAAAGTAAGAGTTTGTTTGAGGGCCTCGATCCGCAAACAGAATCTGGTTTTCGGGGTCAAGGCCGCGTATATGGAAACCCTTCCAGTGTTCAGAACGCACGTACTCCTGAGCTGCGGTCTTACTAGCGTTTATTCACAGAATTTCACACACCATTCCGCTATTTAGTTCTGAATGATCTAGATTCGGGTATTGTTGCCGGTTTGTCTGTGCTATGTATCCCTATCTCAGATCGCAAGCGGCACGTGCCAAGAGAGAGGGAGAGCGATATCATGCGCATCGCTCTGTTATTTGTTTTGATTTAAATTAAAGTTCCGTCGAGGTGGCCCCGGTGTGCGAGGCTACTATTTCTGTTTGTAGGGTTTAAAGTAACCTAACACGAGTCGAAGTGCTACAAATCCCGAGCTCGCTTCGCTCGCTCTTGCATCATCAGTTGTTCCGTTAAGAATCGTATGCATAACGCTAGTATTGCGTTTGTAAGGCCGCCTGTATTACAGAACCAAAAGCAGGGTAGCATTGGGGGGGGGCCTGGTAATCTGTGTGACAGGTTTTTCCTAGTGCAGATACCAGTCTCCCACAAAGGATTTATCAGATGTAGTGTGTCTTCATATTTTTAAGGCGCCTTTGTGGAAGAGAAAATAAAAAATGTTTATTATGTTTATTATTATAATAATATTATAATCCATCAAACTGCGCTTTGAATCGCTTATACTAAGGTATCATTTTCTGCTGGCTGACTTGCTGCTGTCAGAGGTAACATTAGGTACTTTTAAAGAAACGTTTTTTTTTTAGTTAGCTCGTACTGTTCTACTCCTGGGCAAAGCCCCCCCCTCCAGTCCTTCAACTTCTCTCAATGCTTCTTCTCGCCATTCGCGGGGAAGCCATCAAAGGTCTCCCGAAATCTTCTCCTCGGTCAGTCGCGACTCCGTCTAGTTGCCGCAGGGCTCCAGTCTTGCGATATAATAAAGTCGGGCCCACAGCTGTGGCAGCATCTTCCAGACATAGCCTGCCCAGTCCCATTTTAGCCTCGCAGCTTTATAAGCTACATCAGCATTTTGCATTCTGGAGCGCAGTGTGGTGCTACTTATCCGTACGGTGGGTAATCCTGGACATGTATCGCTTTCTTTGATGATTGATTTTTAAATACAGTGAATTCCAAGCATATCATTAATATATTTAAGTATTCATTAACATTGAATTCGATTGATTTCGTAATTATTTAGACAAACTAGTTCTGATAATGCAGACTACTTTAGATTACCTAGAGAGGTGTTTTCTCTATAAATTTGTTATTAGAATCTACCAGTATTTTGGATACAGGGGAATTTTTTCAATGTTGAACCATACTATTATAATGGTGACACTGGTGTGTACACTCTCGCCAAGGCACTCCGAAACATGGCGAGTGCGAGAATGTGTAGCCAAGAGAGGAACCCCCAGGCTAGTTGAGCGCTCTTAGAGGTAAATACAGTCGGATTTTATGCTACTATAAAATTAATAATAGTCTACGTAATGGTTAGTAATA
This sequence comes from Eugnorisma glareosa, assembly GCA_947578425.1. Lineage (NCBI taxonomy): Eukaryota > Metazoa > Arthropoda > Insecta > Lepidoptera > Noctuidae > Eugnorisma > Eugnorisma glareosa. Next base: position 19,931,327 of record OX387961.1, on the reverse strand, counting down.
TTCATCATTGGACGAACATAATCAAATTACTCCGAACAAAAATAGTGCTTCAATTTAGGTATAAATTCACTAATTAGTAACTTTATACGGAATGACTAATCATGGTTGCCAAGTTTGTGGTATTACGTTTTCCTATTAGATAACGACGGTTTAATGTTCAAATAATTATTAAATTTAGTTCATTTTGTGCGTTCGTGACGACTTGTAGAGTTTGACTAACGAATTTTTTTAAATAATTATGTGATTAGTGAAGCAACAAATATTAACATTTTGATTTTATTTGTGTGTCTGTGATTGCGAAAATAACAAGGTAGAGAACTTTTCATTGAACTAAAGTCGTGGCAATTTTTCTAGTTGCAAATACTGACAATAATAACCGGTCTTTTTCGTCTTTCAAATCGATGACACTTCTTGTCAAATTATTTGACCCCGGTGTTGGTCACGTCACAGCGTCAGTGGCATGTTTATGTCTTCTAACCTGCCGGTGTAGGGACAATTTGGGCACTCCAGCAAGTCGGCTATGGGCCGTCATTATAATAAACATGTAGAAATTAACCTTAAAGAATCTGTAGTGTAATTATGATGATCTCATTTAGCCGATTTCGGCCACATTGACTGCATTCGATGGCTTTCTAGGGTGGTTGTCGAGTGCTCTCAAGTTGCTAGCATATCCAACTTTGGCCGAAAATATGCGAGCACAAAACATACATGTCAGAACACCACTGACAACTGGTATTAAACCTGAAGGTGGTCTAGCTTTTGATGACATGTTTTTTATATCCAGATGACATGTAACATCTATTCCATTATTTCCAGCTTTTGTGTTATTTATTTTACGAGTAAAATGAATGAATTCCTGTATTGTTACAGTTGCAGAGTTGGTGACGCGTCACACCACTAGATCATCATGAACTCAGTTATTGGACTCAGTCCAAAGAATCCCAGCTGGGATTTATACAAGAGTAAATGTGAGTAAAGTCTTCTTTAATAATAGTATTTTATCCCACGTTTTATATGTTACTACTTTATAAAAACGATAGTTTGTTAGTATGTATGGATATTTGTTACTTTTTAACGCAAAAACTGCTGAACGGTTTTGGCACACATAGCTATACTATTATTTTGGAGAGGTAAAATTTGATTGTAAGTTTGTATGTAGGGGGTAAAGTAATTCGTGGGTACTATAGGCTATAAATTAAACTAACGAAGTAACGCAATTTTTGCGGACGAAGTTGCGGGCCAAGTGCTAGTAGTTTATAATCTGAATTAACACAATAACTACTTTTTATCCCCGTTGTACCAACCGCACAACAATTGCTTACACTTGCAATCACAATCCGAAGAACGTTAAGATTCATAATCACTGCATCTTAAGTTGTAAAAATCATCTTCCTAACAATGTAAATAACGCAAATCGCAATTAATATTTTGAACTATTTTGAAAATAACTAAATAAATATAATTTAAACAGAAGGTATACAGACAATCCACCACACACCACTATGACATACTCACACACACATTTGCAACTCTTCATGCACACTCCTACACACTCATTCACGCTGTACTCTTAGCAATATATAGCATATATGTATTGTATAGCTATTAAATTGTAAATCCGTAATTGGCTGCAAGGTTAGTTTATATAGTTTAAGATAAAATTTTCAAGGGCTGTGGATTTTGTGAATAATAAATAAATAAACTGCTAGAGTGCTTGACATTGAAAGGGTCAGCCAAACCTTCACGAACGCATTTCGGATCGGCTGCAGACATCAGACTCTGGCAGGTTCTTCAGAACAGTATTCATCAGTATCCTGAGCCACTTGACAACGTGGCATGCCTGTCCTGCTGTTTGCACATTACAGTAGCTGATGGATGATACTAAAAGAGCCTAACTCATCGCCAATTTTTGGTCTGAATGAATTCGTCCGCATCATTAAGGCCCAACCTTTACCATCCTCATTTTCTTGCCGTTGACCCATGTTATTGGGGGTCGGTGCAACTAGTTTTATTCGTCCATTCCCCTGTCAATCGTCACGCTATCATTTACTCCTTTTGCCTTTATATCATTCCTCACACAATCTATCGTATCTTTTTGTTGGTCTTCCTCTCCCTCTCCATCCATCAACATTTACCCAAGGCAGGTAAAAGTGTGCCCATATCGCCGCCGGACGGCCCACATTTCTTTTGCCAGTTTTGGACGCATTCGGTGACAGCCTTAGTCCACCTGTCATCACTGCGCCTTGCTAGGTGTCCTGCCCAACTCCTTTTAAGTTCCGTAACGCGATTTCCAATATCGAAAATCTTCGTGCGTTTTCTTGCTTTATGCCGAGCATGGAACGCTCCATGGCTCTCTGTGCAACTCTCTGTCGGTACACAGCCTCCTACGTGAGCGTCCATGCTTCCGCACCGCACGTCATTGTAGGCAGAACACACTGGTTATAGAGGCGGGACTTTAGACATAGCGGAATTTTGGCCAATTTCAAATTTTTCTGCAATTTTGGCTGATTTCAAACTTTTTTGCCAAACCGGCTCGCTAAATTCTTAAAATGGTAACCGTTTTCAACGTGATTCATACTATTATCCTATTTATGATTCTGCTAAAGCGGTCATTTTAGACCCCCACTGTGTATAAATAGTGCGTAACAAACACACTCGACTTCCCACCACATTATTGTCTACACGTGTACATAAATAACACAAACGAAACGGTGGTCTAGTTATTGAAACGGATGAGCGTTGTTACACTTTCAAATTGAAAAATTTAGTGTGCACGTGTTGTGAAATTATGTTGCAGGGTTCGAAACTAATACAAATGATCTAATAGGCTATGGTTCACATCGACTGTGAGAAATAATATCGCAGTGTGTTTCAATTATTTATTATTGAAAACATTGGCATTCTTCCTTCGTATATATATAAGTATTTGATTGTGAGAATCTTTCACAATCGGGCCAATTTTAATACATTTACTTAGTTAAAAAAATATTTGTATTATTTTTTATATGTATTTTCAAATGTAACGTACATAGCATTCGTTAAAATTAGGTAGGTAGGTAATTAAAAAGACTATAGCTTTTTTAATTTTATTATTTTTCTCAATGGGAAAAAGAATTTTATAAGAACTTTTTAATTAAAAAAAATTTAAACGACTCAAACTTGACTATATTTTTTTTGCGCAATTTGAAATGTGTCAAATAATAGTTACACGTCAAAATTCCACATAGCCTGCCCCGATAGTAATTTCCTTATTGATTCTGTTATTTTATTTACCAATCACTAGTTCACATATTATTATCTGGAAGTTGGTTATGAGCAGAAGACGCAATGCTGAATAATTTTGATAGATCGGCTTACATACTTCATGTTTAGAGGGATTAAAAAATTTACAAGTTTACATAAATATCTATTTCGTTCGTAAATTTTAAAGTGTAAAAACATTTTTTAACCTTTTTTTTATTCCTCATGGATGCCGTGCATATCAGAAAAAAAACGAGTAAGTTAAGCTCTGGCCTAACTCATGCATACCCCGCTCGCGATATGGGATGAAATTTTACACGTGCGCTGCGACGCGACCATCGTGTCAACTAACCTGGAACAAATTGAACTATTAAACTTACGCAAATGGTCCCCTGACTTCCTAATGATAAAAACAATTGACACCGGCAGTTGATCCCACATCAAACGCGGGATTTTAGTGAGGTCAGGTGGCCTACCATGACATCTTAAAGCAGGAGTCATTCCAGTGTGGGAAAGAGATGGTGCTAGACGGCTTGTATAGCTCTGTCTCTTTCCCACAATGGAATTACTCCTGCTTTAAGACGTCATAGAAACCCCCCTGATCCTTACACACATCAAAAACTGTTCTTAAGAGTTCTTCTCCTATGGAAGCTACAGTTAAACGTGCTAATGATACCTATGTTATTTTATTGGGACCAAAGATATTTATAAAATACTTTTAAAGTGGACATTGGGAATATTTTCAAACAAAAATTTTGATCCAAAACATTTACTTTTAAAGTGGATATTTTCAAACAAAAATTTTGATCCAAAACATTTACGATTTTGATACATAAATAACAACAACCTGACAAGCGGGCTTATGACACTATAAAGACCAATTTGTTAAGAAGTATAACAAGTATTGGATTACGATTTACGATTTTCTTCATCTAGTCCCGTCTATCGCTCGTAAATCGATTGAAACACATTTGGTACACAATCATCCTTGACATTTTAAAAGAACACATTATAACAATAAACGTTAAATAAAGTCCTTAGCAACGTACATTTATCGCTCAATTAGTTTGTAAAATCTTTCTAAATTCACAATTTATTTCTAACATTAACACAGTTTACAGATATCGATTATAATTTAGGTGTTCTGTTGAGTTATATTACGGAATGTTTTGTTGTGCTTGTTGCTATGTGGACCGGAGTGTTATAAAGGTCTGATCAAACCGCGTGCGCGGTTCGTGACAAAATTCGTTAAAAGGGTACAAGGACTGCGATTCTCCCGTTTTTCTTCCTGAGTAATGGCTCCAGAGCAATATTTTTTTTTTTCATAATTTCAAAGTCTACTGTAAACATGTACCTGTCATTTCTTGTCATTTTTTCAGCAACTATATAATAAGTAAAGCAAATATGACCATCATTATTTTTTTTTATTAGAACCTAGTTATTATTATACTCTTTTTTGAAATTTTAATGTCAAAAATAATAGAATAATTTTAAGATAGAAAAAGGGATATGAAACGTCGATCTCGTCAAAATTCTGTGATATAAGCGGTCTGAGCTGCAGCTGTCCCTATCGCACTCTACGGGGGCAGGCTTGACGCAGCGCGACGGCAATAGTTTCTTGAAATACCTATCTCGCAAACCCTGTTCCCTCTTAACTTCACCAAACTTGAGGTGTTCAAACTGGCGCGAATAGTCGCGTGACTTAATTCATGATCATTAAAATAAATCGACGTGCGGAGTCGTGACCTAATATCCCGCGCGGGTTCACTATGTCAGGTCATGCCCCTATGGAACCGATCTATCTTACTGGTGTCACGTGTACCTACTCCTGTAATGAAATTGTAACGTGTCAACAGGACTACAGACTAGCAGGGTTAATATAATTGGTTTTGTAACAAATGGAGACTGAGAGAAAAAAAATGTTGTGTGCCCGGTTGATTGTCAATAGGCTCGACCTTATTACACGGGACTTAAAACTGACAAAATGTGGGCGTAGACCTTGGCCTAATCCTTCGGGGAAACAAGCATGATGTCATAAGTAAATGATGATGTACTAACATGTACCATATGTGTCATTCCAGATGAAGAAATCGACGAGCTCCCATTCATGGCCTCTCTTGGCCCAGTCGTCACAATCCTGGCAGTGTACCTGGTGTTCGTGTTGAAGATTGGACCAGTGTTTATGAGAAAGCGGGAGGCATACAAACTAACACATTCGCTACTTATTTATAATGGTATTCAAGTGGCTTTATCAGCATTTATGGTATATAGGGTGAGTCTTAATGATTATTCCGCATTCATCCTATATTCGATTCTAGTAAAAACTGACAACCGATCCAGCGATCCATACTAATATTATATAACCGCGAAATTTACTATATTAGTTGGCCTGTCTATCATCTGGCTGTTACCTTTCATGCCTTAAGGGCTGAACTGATTTGGAAGAAAGACACAGGGATAGACTAGGACCTGGATAAAAACAAAAGATATCTTTGTCCTGGCGAGATAACTATGAACCCCCTCAGATGGATGAAACCGCTCACATAATTTTGAAGTTACCTCTAGCACATACAGAACACACAGACAGACACTAAATGTCAATTAGGCAGATATTATTATAGCATAGCAAGCTGAGCGATTGGTTGCTGCGCTGCTGGGTTCGATCCCCGCACGGAACAAATATTTGTTTGACCTCCAGGTAGTGGTTCCGGGTCTGGATGTTTGTGTATGGGATTTTAAATGTTTGTAAACGCACCCACGATACAGGAGAAATTCCTAGTGTACGGCATCGCTTTTTTATTTAAAAAAAGTTCAAGGTGGAGTTACCTTTCAAGAAAAGTTGCATCGAAATGTCAACTTGATACATTGATTTTAGTTCTGTGTTGCCTGTACAAATAAGTTGGTTGAAGTGTAAATATTGAGACTAGTAACTGCTATACTGACGGTACAAAAATGGTTTTCCCGAAAACCTTCTAATGTCAACTTTAGCTCGAATTAATGAAAGTAAATATGCTCAACATGAATGAAGTATATGTTAAACAAAAAATCTTATTACATAATTATTTTAAATTGCATAACTTTAATAAATACTCGTGTTTTATTAATTACTTGAATACAAATTATTTACTATTGCCCATGGCTTCGACTGTCTGGAGGACGAATAGAGATAAAAATAGATACTCACCAATTTACCATATTTACTATTTGTTTCGTGTTCAAGATCATGGATAAACAGTTTACAGAGTTTAACCGTGATCATGGTGCTTTCAATGTTAGTGACTATGTCAGTTTGAAAACTTAAAAAAGTATCCTATATAGGTACTAGATCATGGTCGACATGTCTGTATGCCAAGTTTGATCGAACCCGTTCAGTTCTTAAAGCTTGTTATGGTAACAGACGGGCAGATACAGTTACTGACGCAGTTTTATTATTAGTAAGAATTACTTTAATTAATAACTTCATTCATTGAACAATCTTCAGCTATATGATGTGTTAAACTTCCTTGAAAGTAATTAACACCAAGGGAGTTTTTTTATTTTATGACAGAAATGTGACTACAAAGTAAGTTGCCAGTAAAGATGTACCCAGTTATCCAGAAGTCTGTATTAATTTCCTAGGCTGAAACAAACGCACATCACTACATAGAATAAAATAAAGTCGCTTCCCTCTGTCTGTCCTCGATCTTTAAAACTCCGCAACGGATTTTGATGCGGTTTTAATAGATAGAGTGATTCAAGAGGAAGGTTGATATGTATAACATTGCACCCGTGCGAAGCCGGGGCGGGTAGCTAGTTCTGAAATAAAATATAAATATTACCAACTACATTTTCAATACTTGTTCCAATTTAAATCGCTTATAACCCTGGAACCTGACGCTTAAGAAGATTTTGTCTGATACATGTTTGTTTTGGTGCCAGCTATTGATTATCACGTTTAAATAGAAAATACAGTACAGTTTTTTTTAACTTGTGCATAAAGTTTTAATAAATAAATAAAATAACGATGGTAAGGCAGGCCAAACAATTCATATAATTATTATCCCTTTGAATAGCGCCTGATAAATTTCGATGAGCAATAGAAGGCTGCCATATTTTGCAGATATATTTTGTAAATTGCGCTGTACACGTCTTGAAAGCGTGGGGTTCCATGTTAACGTAAATGTAGAATTTTCTATCATAAGCACGTAGATAGGTAGACTGTATACGGCTAGCTGTGTGACCTTTAGATCGATGAGGAAACTGGTCCCTTATCCCGGTTCGACGCTTCCTGCTTAAACCATACGTACACGTGATGGTAAAACAATTCAAGTCACAGGGCACCTAAACTGTTAGTAGTACTGCCAACTCTAGAGGTGGCAGTTCTGTGACTTGCATTGTTTGTAATACGGCCTTGAAAGCGTTAGTTTCTATACAAAGCAAATTCTTATTAATTTTGCAAATTTAATTACTTAATTATTAATTATTCAAATTTAATATATAGCATTTTTAAACTGTTGCTATACGCCATTTGTGTCCTGGTCCGAATAAACGATGGCACAGTTGTTGTATAGTATGGAAAGTGTGAGTTTCTTGCCCGTTCTTCTCCATGGAGATTACGTTAGGGAACGGGCAGTACTTTCACAGTTTTTATGCCTTGTGACTGGGACTGTAGGTACATTTCATTGTTATCATATCAGTGATAGCTTAGTGGTGTGACCGTCTGATTGCTAAGTCATAGGTCTCGAGTTCAAACCCAAGGCACGCACCTCTGAATTTTCGGATTCATGTACGTATTGTATAATTATCACTTGTTCCGGTGAAGAGAAACACCGTGAGGAAACCAGCATGCTTGAGAGATATTTCTCGCCGGCATGTAAAGCCAACTCAGAGGCCCATGGCCGGCCTAAAAACTCTGACACCAGGTTAGGCACTAACCACACGATAAAGAAAGATTGTTATCTTTGTTTCGACGATTCAAAAGTGCCTGTAACTGGCCTACTTGAAATAAATGCTTTGAGTGTTGACAATGTTGCATCTAGCAGCGGCCGCTAAGGGTTGTCCGTGCTCTGTAATACAGACAATAATATATATTTCTGTGTCTATACATATAGTTCGTACAAATTGGATATTCTAAATGTTATTTTTTTCTGGTTTCCAGTTCCTGTCAGACCTTATACACATGGGTTTGGTACCTAAGAAATGTTACATGAACGAAGATAGTTCGAGAAACAGAGTAAGTAGCTAATATTTTTTTTTTTGTTGATCAATTTGCAAATTGAAGACAGTGATCTTATTAATCTACCTAACTCTCTCTCTCAACTCATCCTCCAAAAGCACAGGCTGTCATGGATTTTTTATAATAATTTAAAACATGGAGTTCTTAGTACCTACGCACGGCTACACATCAAGCTATACATTTCCAGTGTAACATGATCTCGCTTTATATAGATTGCCTGTACATTAAGACATCTGCCTATTGGTTTTGTATAGCTTGATTGGTCGTCGTCCAAAACACTCTTAATTTTCCTGACTTTCAAAATCAAGTAACTTATACTAAATAAATTAAGCTAAAACTGCGCACTTCTTGAACGTCAAAATTGAGTAAGACAATGACCCGAAACGCCCACCCTATACTACTTGTTAGTATTTTGGATAATCAGAAGAAGTGGTGAAACAAACTCCTTAGCAATTGTGAATCATTAGGGAATAACCTAATGATTGCCTTGTTAACATTAATATTTAATGATTTTTAAATTACCTGTTCATTAACAACTTAATTGTCTCCATTTCAGATCCTGTTTGACACATACCTGTACCTAGCGGCGAAGCTCTCAGAACTTCTAGACACCGTCTTCTTCGTCCTAAGAAAGAAGACCAGCCAGATAACATTCCTCCATCTATACCACCACACGGTCATGGTGATTGGTACATGGACTTTGCTCAAATATTGGCCGTCGCACACGCTTATATTCATCGGGTTCTTGAACTCCTTGGTGCATGTCTTCATGTATACGTACTACGGTTTGGCAGCATTGGGGCCAAATGTGGCCAAATATTTGTGGTGGAAGAAGTATATGACGAAGTTTCAGCTGGTAAGTTTCATTTGAAGATTAAGCTTGTTTATTGGGACATATCCTATACTTGTTGGCAGTCCACAGCTGGACATAGGCGTCTCCACAACCTGTGAAACGCGGAGATTTCGCATCCCGTCACTCACAGTTAGTCCCAGCCACCTTTTAAAGGTCGTCGGTCGATCTAGCTAGGGGGTGCTCCATACTATGCTTGGCAATAAGTGGATAGGTCTGACCTCAAATATACCTTTTTTTTTCACCGGGGGAAACCTTTAAAAGGCGACCGGTCTTTGGGGATAAGACCGGGGAGTGTGGCATTTCTACCTCACTAGAACCTCCCCGGTGGTCACCATCCGCACATTGGAGGAAGCATCGTTTCCTCTTAAAAGACCGGAGTCCCTCTGTGCAAGGTTTTCTTAATTTAAAAAAAAAAAAAGACTTAAGAGGCCGGCGACCGATGCGTTTTTCATACAAACGTAATACCAAAATAACTTGTAAATCAAAAACATTCTTAAGATACTGTCTCTTTATTCCGATTGGAATACAAAATATCTAGGTTCCCAATGAAATATTTTGAAAGGACAATGATATAAAGACGAGATATGAGGAATTTAAAATTTCTATAGAAAACTTATTTTTCTCATAACTCTTGTTTAAATCAGTGTCCATTCAAAATATTTCATTGGGAACCTAGATATTTTGTATTTCGATCGGAATAAAGAGACAGTACCTTAAGAATGTTTTTGATTTACAAGTTATTTTGGTATTACGTTTGTATGAAAAACGCATCGGTCGCGGGCCTCTTAAGATTTTTTTTTAATATCGCTAACGACATTATAATATACCATTATTACACCACATTTCCATACTCAAAAACTCTTTTCTTTCTACAGATTCAGTTCGTGTCTATCATCGTCCAATACATAGCAACTGTGAGAGTATCGGACTGTCCGCCAGCTAAAGGAGTCGCCATATTCGTCTCATGCAACACAGGAGTCATTCTCCTACTCTTTTTGAACTTCTACAGACAAAACTACAACAAAAAAAGAGGTGGACTAGCCGCTTTAACTAAGCTATCCATACCTTCAGTGTGCCTTCATAAAGAAGACTAGAAAGCATTTGAATTGTAGTCAATGAAACTGGTGCATAATGCGGGTTTTTAAAACACGAGTGTGAGTATTCACGTCGCCAGTGTTTTAATACTTATTAATGTACAGTTTTAGCCACTACTATATCTAAACACGAGCATTTCGAGTGATTTTTTTCAAAAACACAATAAAAATGTCGCTAAAATGGCACCAAAATGCCATTTTACGACGATTGGGTGAGTCTAAAGCTGCGTTCTCACTAGGATTTATATCGAGGGATGTATGTACCAATCACATACTCGCAGCTAGCCTTATCTGAAGTAGTAGAAAAGTAATATTATTTGCGCGTCCATCTGTGCGCATCCTCAAAAATGTCTGGTAGAAACGGGAAAAGGGTTTTGAATATTTGAACCCAGCTGTCCGCCATTTTTTTTTCTATTCGTAGCAAAAAAGTTATCATAAAAACGAAGTTATCATAAAAGTTGTCATACAAAAAAGTTTTGTATGACACAAAGGTTTCACATTTTCGAGATGTATCAGCTTTGATTGTTTTAATATAGATTATACATATTTCATAATCTGACATTAATTAAAACTTTACCGTATGATGAGTGTATATAAATTATTTTAAGTATATTTAACGAAACTTCTGTGATTGCAAGGACATTAATTTAAATGTCATGTAAACCTTCTGGAAATTGTTTCGTGGTTTTTGTTTTAATTCCATTTTGTCACGATCATTGTAAATAGTATTTAAAAAGGGTACAACAGAATTGAAAACTTTAGGATACGCATTAAAAATTCTCAATTTTTTTGTACACTTTTAGGAAAACTGATATAAAATTCAGTGTTGAAATAAAAGGAACGGAAGTTTCTTTAGGTTTTTTAGGCTGTGAAGTTATATAGAGGTTCTTTAGAATTTTTATTATGACTTAAAGAGTGCCTTAATAAGTACAGACACGAGCACTGACATGTACTATCGCGGACACTCCTGCCTGATCACCACTAAGCTCATTTTTGCTTGCACTCAAAATATTGAAGCGCTCTCTAGCTCCGCCCCGTTGTCGTTGAATGGAAAAAATGAAAGAAAGACAATACCGACCGGCCGAGCGCACTGACGACGGCGCACGCCGAACGTGATGTATTGTTATTTTCATACTATTATTAGAAAAAAAACCTTACTTGAATTCGGCTTACGTTACTCAATTATGTTTGTGCGTGTGTCGGTTTCGATACGATTTCGATAAAATTGGAAATAATGGGGCTTTAGCGGGTGAAAAGCTGTTTATCTAGCTAGATCTCATCTCTTATTCTAACTAGAACTTTGATTAGTTAAATCTTATTATCGGTTGTGTATTAATTAAAAATTAAAATACTGTTTACAGGTTTATCAATTTTATTACCAAAATTATATACTTTGTTGTTTTGTCATACAACAAAACAGAGATTATCGTAAACAATTTATTGGGTCCAATATATGAATTGGATACAGTAAAAAGGTTAAACACAAAATCAAAAAACAAGTAATAGAATCAACTTAAAATAGTTTACCAGTTAAACAAATAAAAAACATCCCTTCCTGTGACCTATTATTGCCACAAGCAACAGCTTTTATAAACAATAGTTATTCCATTCATGATTTTTTTACAAAATTACGATACTTAAATTATGATTTGCTCGTTCTTATTAAAAAAAAAAGAAATATTTTTAAAATAATTAAGTAATCAAAAATATGTGCAGATGAAAGCAGCCACAAATGACAGTACTTAAACATAAGCATTTTGCAATAAATGCGAAAATATCAAAATTATTTGAAAGTAAACATAAAAAAAAGACAACAATAGACAAAAACTTCACTAGAATTAAATTTAAGTCGATAAATAATATTTTTTCTATTACTTATTAAATATTAAAAACAGGGTTACAATACAATATAATTAGTCGCTCACTAATTCCCGTAAGAAGTGGCTCCATTTAAAAGAGAATTTCGGTCAACCTTAACTATAATTATAGATATTTTTTAAGTTAATACTGATATTTACACAGTGGCAAGCATTGCTTCTTTAAAACCAACCTAAGAAATTGAAACAAGTAGTGCGTGTGTGAGCGAGAAAGTATTCGAGTTCGCCCGTAACAACAAAACGATAATATCCGTGCATAGATGTATTTTTTTTTATAAAAAGGCACAATTAAGAAAAACTTCTCTAGAATTAAATTAACAGTTGGTAAATAATATTTTGATTTGCTTACTTATTAAATAATAAATCTAAGGTTATAATATAATCAGTCTAGAATCAGTCACTCACTAATTCTTATAAGAAGCGGCTTCATTTAAACGAGATTTTTAATCAACCTGACTACATTAATAAAATTATGTATTAAAAAAAAGTTAATACTGATACGCAACCAAATTAAAATCAACCAGCAAACCTAAAACATTGAAACATATAATACGTTTGCTAGCGAGAAAGTATTCGAGTTCGCCCGTAACAACAATACTCGTGAATGCAAAATTACTTAACTAAGTTTTAATTCACGTTAATATTAAAATTGGACATTATGTTCAAAATGATTCAATAAATCAACAAAAACCCAAAACAATAATAAAAATACAGTACTTAAACAAAAACTTCCCTAAAATTAATGAACAGTCGGTAAATAATAATATTTTTTTACTATTTTATCTTCTTCACTATTTTATCACAATGATTATTGTGATAAAATAGTCACTGACTACTCAATTTTAATACTACGAAAATAAATACACTAATCGATAGGGGTTCCCGATACCGTTGGACAATTTAATGTTTTTTTTTTATGTTTTGTTATATTGTTTTTTAATAAAAAATTATTACATTTGTAAATAAATAAATTAGCGAAAATATTAATATTTAGTCATCGCGCCTCCTGCGTCCGTCGCATATCGTTTTTATTGATTGAACGAGAACTTCAAATTCAACAGAGCAATGGTCAATATTCAAAAGGTCCGCTAAGCGCGCCAAAGTTCGTCCGTAAAATTCGCAAAAAGTGTACACAGGATACGTCACTAAGCTGCGCAATGCAGATTGCAACTAATTGCGTAAACGCTTTCCTAATGGGCCTAAACTTTAAGGGGGCGTGGCTCGGCGCCTCCGCATGATTTAAGCGAAAAAATTTTTAACTGATCAGGCGGAAAAGGCCGCGATAGTACACACAAATCAATTTTTAAAAGTGATTTTCCGACCTGTATTGATTGTAAATTCATATTGGTACGAAAATCATCATCATCATTTCAGCCGAAAGACGTCCACTGCTGGACAGAGGCCTCTCCCAAGAGTCGCCACATTGACCGGTCCCGTGCGACTCACATCCAGTGGATCCCCGCAACCTTCACCAGGTCATCGGTCCACATAGTGGGAGGCCTTCCAAAACAACGTCTTTCGAACATAGAATTTTGAAAATCATTGTTACTAAAATGTTCTTATGCCAAAGTTGCAATTGTTGTTCTTCGAGAAAATCGCTTTTGAATTTTGCTAAGTGTGTGTTATAAATATTTTGCTAAGTTAATTGTGTGTAAGTGCTCGTGTCTGTATTCTCGGTATGAAACTATTTGGTAAAAGCCAATTGTGTTTTTCACAAGGCTGTTGAAGATATATTTAGGGATGAAGTCTAATGTGTAAACGTAAGTATTTTAAGGTTTAGAAATAAATTATTACATCGATAATGAACCAAATTAAGGCCATCACAGTTCTGTTGGCTTGGGTCCAAATTGAAATATTTATAAAATCATATTCATTCACGAATTTCGAACTCAATGTGTTCATTTAGAGTTTTAAAAATATCTTGTTCTATTTAACATTCGTTTGCATTTTTTATAGGTGAGGATGTTTGGTCTCCTTTATAAAATTAAAATACTTGTGAATCATGAAGACGCATTTAACTAAGATGCATATTCCTTAGTTATGTCAAATTACTTAGTTATTCGTTAAAGAGTGCTTTATAATGTGCAACTGATTCGAAATATTTAAAAATAATGCTTACCAGAATGTCAAATGCACAAAATGTCGAACCAAGTTTTAATTTGTGACTCTTTTAACAGTGTGAAGTGTAAAAACTATTTATTAATCGGTACTTATGTAAACGAAAATTATTTGTAAATTATTATCGAGACGAACGAATGTTAGCTTAAAAAAATAAATGATTTTTACCAAATGTACCCCAGTTTTTTTTTTTGTGAATTTATTATTCCTTTTTACATAGGCTCTTGTGAAATGGCAAGAAGAGAGGTGACTGCTGAGATGACGAGTAATAGAGAAGTATAGAAGAAGAAGACGTGCTGCGCCGACCACAAATGAGTTGGGATAAGGGCAGGAGAATGATGATGATGATGACATAGGTTCTTGTGAACGAATTGAAATACTTTGGAATATAAAAAAAAACAATTGATAAATAAAAACTGACACTAGTACAAACATAGGTTTTTCATTGTAATCTGACTGGAACTACTAGCAAAGAGTTTATCTATTAAAGCTTCAATATAAATGCACATAATATTATATTAATGCATATCTTCAGGATTAGGTAATCCTGGGTGATATAAAATCATTAGTTAGATTTATTTTACAGAAGGTAGGTAAACCTAAAAAAAGGGGGTTGTAGGTTTGATTCCCATCCGAGACAAATATATGTGATGAATAACCTATGTGATGATGTCAAATATTTATTATTGTTTCCCTCAAATAAAAACATTTTTCGCTGTGATTGTTCTTTGTGTAATATTTTGAGAATATAATAATTTGAGAATATAATATTTTGCGAATATAATATTTTGCGAATGTAATAATATGAGAACAAAGGAAACCGACCAAGTGCGAGTCGGGTTCTGAACCAATACGTAAAAAAAAAGTTTAGTATTTCTTGTTATAGCGGCAACAGAAATTACTTACATCATCGGTGAAAATTTCAACTGCTAGTAGTAGCTATCATGGTTCATGAGATTCAGCCTGGTGACAGACAGCCAGACAGACAAACGGACAGTAGATTCTTAGTAAAGATTGCTAAAAGTGCTTTCCACTGCCCTTATAACAAAAATATATTTAAAATACATTGAAAATGATAGAAAAATTAATTGCATTATCACAGACTGTTTATCCAACAAAATTCAATCAATAGAATGCTTAACCATGTTAGCGGCGTTAAATAAGCTCCCATAAATTTTCCATGATGTATATACTTTTGCAATTTTTATTGTTGAGCCACTTGTGAAAACTTGTATGCACTTGATCACTCGGGATTTGTTTAGTTTCAGTTATTATTAATTATATTTTATTAATGATAAATGCAAATAATTTTGCAATACTGTATGATACTGCAATTAATTTTTATTTTAATATTGTATTACGTTCGAAAGTGTTTCCATGATGCCTAGGTATTGGAATAAAGAGATTTTGATTTAAATAAATTCATTTTTATTTTTCACTGTGTTTGATTGTACTTCTAATATTTTGAGAATATAATAATTCGAGAATATAATATTTTGTGAGTATAATATTTTGCGAATGTAATAATATGAGAACAAAGGAGTATAGTAAAAGTATCCCAAACGAGTGGCTAAATTGCAAAGTTGGAATTTCGTCTGCGTCAGGATGGCTGGACCAAAAGATATTTTGATATTTTGACGACCCGAATGGCGCAGCGGTATTGAGGCTGCCTTACGTTCTTAGGGTCCCGGGTTCGAGTCCCGGTAGGAGCAAATGTTTGTGTGATGAGCATGGACATTTGTTTCCGAGTCATGGATGTTTATATGTATACTACGTATGTATTTACGAACAAAAAAGTATCTATGTAGTATTATCAACTATCTGGTATCCACGACACAAGCCTCGTAGCTTAGTGTGGCACCTAGATGACGCTGTGTGTAATGTCCAGCGATATTTATTTATTTATTTTATTTATATTTTAGAGGTTTGAGTAATACCAAATTTTTGTATCTATTACTAATTTGTACCTCGATAAAGAGGAAAAACTTCTTCGTAGAAAGTGGCCAACCATTCTGACAATAATTTACGGCACGGAGTCGAGTATATTATAAAAATGCAACAGTGCTTTTATTTGCATTCATTTAAGTGCCATCTAGTATTTTAAAACCCTACACAATATCAGCAATTCTTAGCTATGTCTAATGCAAATCATATAAAATGACTGACTGCATAATTACTGTTAAGCATGAGGTTATGGGTTCGATTCCCAGGTCAGGTAAAACATTATAAGGTTTTTTTCACAAGTTATTTCTCGGTAGCAGCCACAGAGTCTGTTTTGTGTCCGGTTGATGGTAATAGGCTCACCCCCTATTATCTACATCGGACTTCAATGTAACTGGTGAAACGTGAGTGTACTATTAGGCTCTGCTTTACACCTCGAGGATTACAGGCGTCATTTTATGATCAAAGAAAAGTAAAACAACAAAATATAGTAGTCACATATATATTTTTAAACATTACAAACCCGATTACGCAAATGTACAATTATATAATGTATAAACGTGCAACTACATAATGAAAGATGCTTGAACGATTGCATTTAATTTTAAGGCAATAGCACACCTAACTATATCAAAATAATGTTTCATTTTCAATGATGATGTTAGGATTAATTATAACGCTGATTCTGCTGTTAATCGACTAATCTTAAATAAGAATTTTGCTGTGACAAATAAAGCAAGAAAGGGACGGTGATAGAGAAAAATTCTGAAAATTCTGTAAGTTCTTTTTCCATACAAGTAAAGATGTTACATTAATACATTAACATACCTTCTAAACTTCTAAGGAAATAGTTTAACACCTCTTTGACAGCTTTCCTTAATATTCATCCTTTCCTATTTTTCGGGGGGAAAAATCTAGCATCAGTTCAAAATAAGCTTAGTTAATTCACAAAAGAATCAGCTTTAATATTCTCTTTATACTTAATCATTTGATCCATCTGGTACAGTCAAGTGTGCCACTACCTTTAGTCATATTTTGGTATTGAGCTTAAAGAAATCTAAATCGCTATACGTCAACTAATCGTAGAAAACCAGTATACCTAATATTAAGTAGTAAGGCTACGCTAAGGTGGCTAGGCTGGCTTTTAAACCTGTAGAAAAATGTCATATTGGTGTTAAAGGCGCTCCTTCACTGGAGCATTCGCCTGTGTAATGTAACAATCTAAGGTTCGATTATGTACAGAAACAAGTGATTGTATCGTTACAGGTTGTCCTCACTCGCTGATGTAATGCTCGAATCTCATCTTTCACACAACAGGCAAATATTCCCGGTTAGAAAGCACCTTAATAGATAGTATTATATTTGATTAATTGCGAAAAAATGTTTTAATAATTATTGTTTTCATTTATTGCTACGGAGACTCTATTTATTTATCGTCTTATTTCCTAAGCTTTTTGCTCCAAATAAATAGCATTTTTTTTTCTAATATAGTTTAATACAAAGCAAGGCAGTAAAGCTGTGGAGATTTAAAAATTCTAATTCCAATATATTTATTTATAACTATCGTTTGAAACGAGTTGGGGCAGCCATTTTAGAAATCTTTCGCATTTAGAGTAACAATACATTCTAAATGATAGAAAAGTTCGAGTACCCATTACGGAACCCGATAAAGCTAAATAAAGAATTCTACTAAATAGCAATTTAGTTTAACATGGAAGAAATATTCTAAATCATTGGAAGACAATTTAATTATCACGATTTAATAGATACAGTAGTTAAATTGACAGTATTTCGTGAAGTCTAAAGAAATCTACAGCAATCCACAGTTTCACATTTTCAAAGATCAACAATTTTATAGTATGGTAACTACTAGAGCAGTATTAGAATGTCTTTGAACTTTTTAATAAACAAGCAGATGCATTTCCTTAGCGCTTTTTAAAGCACTCACATGCACGAAGCATGAAGTAATATGAGTGACCAAACATTTTAACACTTATTTTACGATGTCGAAATATTTTTAATAGAGCAGACGTATCAAAGCACGGTACTTCGAGTTTCATGGCATTATACTCAGACTATCATCTAACTTCTTAAATACACCGTAACATTATATACACCGTAACATTCTTATTAATAACTGAAGACATAACATACTTAAACAATAAAAAATCCAACAAATTAGAAGTACTGAAGACAGCATTAGATAACATCTACAGGATGTTAAATGATGAAAAAGTACTTACTAATCCAGTGACCGTACAAGAAAGTGAATTTAAGTTAGAATTTGTTCAGCATTCGTTACATGGATTTCTTCTAAAAATTATCAATATTCAAAATTAGCTAGAACTAAGATTGGTATTGGTATTAAAGAACAAAAATATTTACATGTGCTGATCACATTGCTTAATCGACCTTTTTACCATTGGGTGTACCGTTGGCTATGCCATTTGCTTTACCATTGGCTGTGCCATTAGGTATGCCATTGGCTTTGCCATTTGCGATTCCATTGGTAGTGACTTTGCCATTCATGTGACCATTGCTCGTTATTTCTTTAGCGTCTGATTTCTTGTCTTTATCTTTCTTCTCAGGTTTGCCATATGCCTTGTAATAGAAATCGTAAAAGAGATAGTAGAAGAAGATGGAGTTAGGCAGAGTGAAGACGACGGACCAGCGTGGGTAGCCGCAGTCATAGAACAAGAGCTGAGCGGAGTGGAGGAAGGCAATGCAGAACTGGAGCTGGAAAGAGAAAATAAAACAAAAGTTAAAATAGTACCAGCAACAAGATAGGTACCTCATTGAAAGCTGCTATAGCGAAACGCCTGATCGAATTAAAAAGCAACGAATATACAATCAGTCGATTAATGATATAATTATTTATGTTGCAAAAAACAGGAAGAAGTTTATTCTAATTCATTTGTTCAAAAAAACTATTAAATCTTACCATTTGCAATGTGGTGATGTATTTCTTCCAGAACAGGTACCTCTGGAACTGAGGACCCATAGCCGAGAACATGTAATACGTATACATGATAATATGGACGAAGGAGTTTATCACACCTATAAGAGTCCCATGCCCTCCTGGGTAGTACTTCGTAGCTCCCCATGATATCATGGGCATCACTGTATGATGGTACAAATGGAGGAAGGTGATCTGCCTATCCTTTTTCCTGATGACGAAGAAAACCGTGTCGAGGAGTTCAGACATTTTTGCCAGGAAGTATATGTAGACGCCTGTTGCAACCTGGAAATTAGAAAGATGCTGTTAACAAAGATATTAATTTGTGGATGGGTAACAGCAGGTGGTCAAGAGTAAAACAAGAAAAAAATAAGGCAAGCCAAATAAATGTCTAGGTTCACAACAAAACTATATCCATGTTTATACGGACTTACTAGGTAGGCTCACAAAAGGAATATACGGCCGAGATCTGAAGTCTGAAAACGTTAAGAGCACGGCTAAGTGTTATTTATGTCATTGTTTCAAAACTGTCAAACTACAACAAGACAGAGACGAAGCATAGACTAAGTATCGTTTATACATCTCGGTCTTAGACAAGAAAAAAATACAAGAAGCGAAATATGAACAAAGCGCACTAATAAATTAGCATTTGATTCTAAATCAGAAACATTACCGAATAAAATACTCCCAAAATTGCCTATGTACATTGATGATCTTTTCTCTAATAAACAAAAATTAAATAGAATGTGATTAAGTAGAGCGGTCATCATCTTAATTACGAATGGTACCGCAACTACGGTTAATAACAGTACGTTCGAGATTACTGTGCCTATCCACTGCTTTCAATGACTCCATTTTATGAATATTTAGGGCGTTGCTGCTCTCAATTTAGGTTTTATGGTCAGTTTAAACATTTCTAATTATACCGCTTTTTCTACTGCTGTCTACTAATATCTTAAGATTGGAGCAGTTCTATTGTTATATCTACTATAACAATCATGGTTAATACCAATTGCTCAATTACTGATATACGCTAGTGAAGGCGCTGTACTAGTGACACGTTAAGAAGAAAAATTGCTCAATGTACACTTTGAGGCTTATTGATATCGGTATTGATTTCCGTAGTCTCTATGATAAAATCAAAGGCACAACTGCACGTGCTTTCCATGGAAATGTCACTGCATGAGCATGAGATACTAGAAATATAATCAATTGGGCAGCGATATAGCTTTTATATCCTCGCAATTTAAATTGAGTCTTATCCAAACAGTCGTTATGATGATTTTACTGCTAAGTGTAACTCAATGAACAAATTGCTCATAATTACGCATGCATCTTGATAGCAACACACACGATGTAAAGGTAGAAACGGTGACTGATTAGCACGACAGCATTATGTATCATGAAACAGACGCTCGCGCTGTTGTTATTGATGTTCGTGCATTTCCGTACAACTTCGAGTATCTGGATCGTGTAATTGTATTACTGCTTGATGTGTTTTTGTATAGTGATTGTGGATTACTGTAATACCTCCTTTTGCTTTTAATTTTTTAGATTTCTTTCGATTTACTGTGTCTCCACACGACAGTCTTTTATGGACTCTTAATATTTGATTATATCCAAAATATTGTTCATTTTCTAATCATCTTCATCTGCCGTTTGTCATCTGCCTAGCCTTATCCCAACTATGTTAGGGTCGGCTTCCAGTGTAACCAGATACGGCTGAATATCAGAATTTTACATGGAGCGACTGCCTATAATATGACCTCTACAACCCAGTTAGTACTTGGTAAGACTGGTTGCAAACTTTCGCCCCACTGACTACCTTTAGCAACTGCCAAAGAACTAAAAATGACAGCCGGGACCTTTGGTATGTTATGGGTCGTCACCTATCCACGGACCAACCTAGGCATCCATCACCACCGGCACCTAAAGATCAATTATATTATCATCATCTTCATCTGCGATTATCTTCATGATTCGAGGGGTGCTTTTTTATCGTCAAGATCGGTGCAGCAAAACTTCTTCCACACTTCGCTATTGGGGTCAATACATTTTCTTCCTCTATTATTTCCTATTATTCGTCATTTCAGTTGTTACCCCCTTTCTTGCTATATATTTCCCGCACTCCATCCATCGTTTCCCATTGCGGTCACAGTTGGTGGTTTCTAGTAGTAATTTCCATCTTTAACTTGCCAACACCAAGCAATACAGTTATAATGTATCGATCGGCTACCTAACACCATTATAAAATACATCAACCGTACAATTATCTCATGATTCTGTATTAGCATCATTTTCTTGTTATGTAGGGGATTGCCCGACTCTGAAGGTCAATGAAGACAAGAAAACTCGAATGTAAATTATATATCTAATGATGTTGATGATATCAAATAGGTACTTAGTAAAAACGGAATTAAAGTTATTTTGCACTGTGCGATTTTTAAGTAGTGTCGTTCATTGCCTTTGTATTTTGATTATGGCTTGGTGCATGGAGTAAAGCTACGCCTACATAGTATGGTGGATGACCACTACCTTGAATTTAAAGTCAATAATTATATAAGTAATTAGTGAACAATTAGAGGTATTTTATAAACGAGAACTTATTAAATACCTAACCTATTTAATTTGTTTATCTTAAGTATATAGCAGAAGGCACAGGGCGTTGGGATTTAGGCGTTAAGGCGCAGGCATGAGAAACGGACACAGGCTGAGTGGTTGATTGATTATATTTTCTTTTTGCCTAGAATCTTAGACAGCACTAAAAAGAACACAAGAATTGATGCCACAGCACGAATACTAGAGATACTTACTCTCATAGCCTCCGGCGCTTTGGAGAAGTCAACCGGTTGGCATTTCCAACTGTAAGTCCTCAACCAGCCCGCGGCGAGGCCCTGGAAACATTAACAAGAAACATTTGAATATATTGAAGAGCTATGAAGAAAAATACATTAATATTAAAATTATGTACTTTGACACAACTATCATTCAAAAAGATGCAGACAGAAGGCACTGCTTTATCCGTTGTTATTATTCTTAAAGACAATCATGGTCTTAAAATTTTATTGTTTTTGAATTTTTACCTTATCATGTTATTTATTTATCAATTGCCAATAAAAACTGATAAGAGATAATCGCAATGTTTCATTAAGCCTTTTAAAAGTTCTCTTATCATATCAGCGTATCAATATCAGCGTCAGGTGCATGCCTGACACATGCTGAGCTGGAATCCCATTTGGTGCAACCATAAGGCGCACAACGCACCTTGTTTAAGTACTCGTTTTTTATTTGAAGTTTGTCATGGGGTTACTATATTTATTTCGTAAATTATGTTTTCCTTTTTGTGTACTGGCACCTTGTTTTTTTTTAAATAGGTATTTAAACAATATTTTTGTAAATTGTATCATTTAATTGTGCTTCTGTGTGTCTTTGTGTGCACTAAATAAATGGTTTATCTATCTATCTCATCTATCTATCTCTTTTGTTACCAAACTAAGCAATTTAAGAGGGCAGAGTTCACTTTGGCAGGAATAATAACTTACTTTCCTATTTGCAAGCATAGGTACTTCATCAGTCGCTAGTCCATTGCCTCTCATGTTATCATGCATGGGTCAACAACGTCAGTGACAACATTTGTTAGAAGAAATAAAAACCATAAAATAATGGACACCTTTACCTATACCAGAGCAGACATTATACTAATAGTTTCAGCTACCAATGATATTCAGGGGCTGAATACAGCGACTCATACACACACGACACAATCATCAAACTGAACGCAGCAAACCAAATCGCTGGTTGCTAATTGCCAAAGTATCGGTCTAAAGGGTGTAACAAGACCCTTAACGAAGCCGAAAAGCACTTGTTCTCCCCGTCATTGCGATCATTTTTTTTTTTGTAGACCATACCTGGGAACCTTCTAGTTACGGAAATACTGGGGGCGAAAGTTCCGACTTTTAAAAAATACATATTTTTAATGTTAGGTTTTTACTTTAAACACCTCCACGACCCCCGTACTACTCAATCCATTCATCAGCACAATGTTTTCAATGCGTTACATTGAGTCCTACCGCAAAACGTGATTTTTTACCCCGAAAAAAAAAGTGGTTTCCCAGCAATAATTTTGGCGTAAAGTTATTATATTTAATGTACATAATGCTTGGTTGACGGCTTCCTTAAGGGTCCGTTTACACCCTGTATACACTCTACCTGATAAATTAATATTAGAACATGGAACTACCAACCTCATGGAACAACCAGACGCTGACGACGACTTGAATAAAATTATACACGATTAAAGTATTCTGTAGTTGGAAGGGTTTCTTGTCTACCATATATCTCGGCCCCCATTTCAGCGAGAAGTATAAGTACAGGCCGATGATAGTGAGACCGGGGGCTGGGTTTGATATCAGGAACCAGTCGTTTGTTCTGGGATCTGGAAATTGAGAGAATCTTTGTTAGTGGTTGTTTACACAATGACGAAAATGGTTGTTCTTTGTCGTTTTCAAAAGGGGCAGTTTATTCAGTGGGCAACCCATTCTCCCCCTATTTTAGTGAACTCTTTGGCATGTCCCAAGTTGCGCTATAACACCATGGCCTCATTTAAAAAGGTATCTCCGCAAGCATAATGTTTGAAGCCTCTGAAATTCTATTTTGCATTCATGCATAATAATTTCTCTCAGACAAGTTGAGTCACGGGATTATCCATTTATAATGTTCCAAATTATGAATCTAGGCAATAATTGAGGAGTTCCCTGTTTTCTCTCACTTTGCTTTTCTTACGTAAAACCACACTATCATTAAACAAACATAAAAATAATAACATGTGTCGGAAATGGTCCCCGTTTCGAAATTCGTAGGTTTAAAAAAAATTACATGCTTTTAATGTTCTGCTATAATTAATAAAATGATTGTGTATTAGGTAACACCCAAGCTTTTAGATGGCGGCAAAAAATACCTTTGTTAATGTGATTGCTAATTAAGTCTAGGCTTTTTCAAGAGTAAATTGAAACGAAAGTGAAATTCAGAGCGTGTCTGCTCAGTCATCGTTATTTTGCGTAACACGATGTTACATAGTCATCACGATTATCATTATCTTACTGAAAGACGTCAGTGATGGACATGGCTTACACAAAGATTGACTCTTCTAATGTCGTATCGATATGATATGAACTATGAATAGTTCAATTTCTGATAAATATTTTGGCTAGTAAGTAAAATTTATTTATTTCATTTATTTATTTTACTATTTATGTACACACAGTAGATAACACAGGAAAATAAAATTATTAAATATGAGTACAAAGGTACTGCTTATTTCTTAAGAAATTTCTGCCAGCAGACCTGCAAAAGGAGAAATGAAAAAGAAACGTAGACTATAGTGTGTGAGAAAAGGAAAAGAATAATGTGTTTATGTCCCTTACCTAACTTAATCTATAATATAAAGTAACCATAAAATACACATACTAAGTAATTATAAATATATATTCTTATACAACGTTTTTTTTTATATCATTCTTATTTATATAACTCTAGGGTATGATTGAGGCCATATCAAAGAATCAACTGGCATATGAGTTATGTTCCAATCCTTCGTTATTTTGTTTTTTCATTTTTCATACAAAATAATTCGGCAAAGTCACGATTAATAATGTAAAACACCCTTACGTGAAATATGACAACGTCGCATTTTCTTAGCTTTAAATATGAATGATTGGTTTGAATAAAAATGAATTACCTACCTACATATTTTATTTTACTATTTATTTGACTACACTACTGCGAAGTTTGGCAACCTCGCAAAAGTAAAGATTCGTCATACTGGTGAAAATTTTTGACCTAATTTAATTATGATTGATGATATCTCCGAAACGATGCATTTTTGGACCACCTATTCTAGGAGTTTTAGTATTATTTTTACCTACAGAATATAACCCTAGAGTTATGGGATATAAAAAAAACAGGTTGTATAAATACATAATGAAAAGATATATAAACAATAAAAATATATATGTATACACGGTTAATTTTAGGTCGTTCTGGAACCGAAAGCCATAAACTCGATCATCGAACTCGAAACGATTGGCACTATTTTTTTCAAAAAGTAACAATAAAAAAAATCACGCAAAATTATATTTAGTGTTTTTTTTTGTGAAATAATGAGAACTCGAAGTAACGCTTCCTTGCAGTAAACGTATATGTGTGTGTAAAACGTATCTACTATCGGCAGCACATGCGAACGGTACCCAATGAAAAATTCATTCATCGATCAGACAGCTTGATCCGTAAGCCACGCCCCTGCCCCCACACTTACAG
Source organism: Eugnorisma glareosa (assembly GCA_947578425.1). Taxonomy (NCBI): domain Eukaryota; kingdom Metazoa; phylum Arthropoda; class Insecta; order Lepidoptera; family Noctuidae; genus Eugnorisma; species Eugnorisma glareosa. The sequence continues at coordinate 19,905,718 of OX387961.1, read as the reverse complement.
TCTAGGCGCCGACCACCCCCGCCCTTCCTTCATAGTTAGTATCGTCGCGCGTTTCGCTGTATTAGGTCACTCACGCGCAACTTAATCACGTGCTAAATATGAGTCGGCAATACGTGTACTCCAACGTGGAGTATTGGGCAATGGTGGATTTTTATGGGATGGCGCACCATAACCTGGAAGAGGCTAGACGGTTGTATGCTCAGCCGGAACACCTGAACTCACTGCGCGCACGTGGAATCACAGACCCTCACTACTTACCTCACGACTTAACACCTTTGGATTTTTATTTGTGGTCCGAAATTAAAAGACTAGTTTATTTTGAGGAGCGTACTACTCGAGATGAGTTAAGAAGTGCGATAGTGGACGCCTTCAATATTGTGAAAAGTGATAGAGACACATTATCTAAATTAAAAGACAATGTAATAAAACGTGCCCGTTTATGTATCGAGCGAAGTGGACTCCATTTTGAGCAGTTGCTTCGATACAGGGAAGTGTAGAGTTTATGTTTCGAGCGAAGCGGACTCCATTTGAGCAGTTGCTTCGATACAGGGAAGTGTAAATAATCTAAAGTCCTTAGCCTTAGTTACCGGTAAAACGGGGTGAATAGGAACGCAGGGGTGAATCGAGACAACACTTTGAAACGGATTTTAACGTTGAATTGAAACTTAATAATACTTAATTATTTAGAAACCTTGTTGGCAACATAACATTAATTCAATGTTAAAATTTCTTTCAGAGTTTTGTATCAAATTCACCCCTGCGTTCCTATTCACCCTGTTTTACGTTGATTATGTTTGTAGATAGCTCCAATTTTTTAAATACACTGCGCCTGTAATACTGTTTCTTGAGAATAAAAGAGTTCTTACAAAGTAAGTACCTACTTAGATAGGTAGTAAAATGTATTACTGACACGACGGTCCTAAGCCCGTAGAAAGTATGAAGGAAAAATTAGAGTTATTTACCTAACTGTTAAGTACCTAAACGTAAACGCAATTTGAAACAAACAATGGAGAATGCGGATTCATTATTTTTGCGGGTAGGTATTTACAGCAACAACGTGGTACTCACGACCGCCCTATATCAAACTCATGATTAGCAAACCTTCAATACAAAGCAAATTAATAAGTATCTGTGCCTCGAATGAATTTAATACTTACACTAGTGTAGGTACCTTCACCGTCTCGAAAACAAACGATGCCGCCGCGTTAGATAGATATACATTAATAAAATAAAAATACATACGCGATAGATAAATTGGTACACAAATAAAAATACGAAAAGCGAATTCAGATTTTATTTCATAGCTGTTAACGGTGAAAATTAAAAATTTTACCAATCTAGGTAAGTACGCAGTTTACTAAAATTATTCCAAGAAACCTATTGTCTCGTGTCCGACCTGACTTTACAAAGATGCACAACCGAATTACACGGTTAACTTCATAAAAATAAGGTCTTAATTCCAACTTAATACCTTCAATACCTCCTAATACCTTCAACTAATAATAAACTCTATTTGACAGACGAAACGATTCATTTTTCTGTGCAAATTGCCTGCCTTTGTAGAAGCCGCCACCATTGCCGCAAAAAAATGTTTTAGGCAGTATTATTTTATGGATCATATGGTAGGTTGTGGGTTCAAATTCGGGCAAGTACCTATGTGACTTTTTAAATTCATAATTATTTACTTTCTAAGTTTATCTTGGACATCACAGACCACAGAAAAGATTCTTGGTCTGAGAGAAAAGAAAAAACAGTAGAAGTCGCATGTGGGCGGGACGCGCGTACCCCGAGCTTTGCGCTGTTCCGCAAAGTGTTTCCCCCACGCACACGCCACGCACATCAGTCTAGATAGAAGCGTCACAGTGACAATAACTTTTACAAAACATAACTTTTTTTTTTAAAATACTAAAACGCCTTATTGTGCTGTTCTAGAGTGTAAAAACGATAGCAGAACCAAAAATGTATCAAATGGTGGTATATCATACCATCGGAAAGTCTTAATTTGCATTAATCCTTTAAAAATTGGAAAAAATTACTTTATTAGACAACACAGGTACAAATAGACTTTATTAATTATACCATAAGGTCTACTTTCTTTTAACTCAAACATATTATTCTCGAAGATTCCAACTACGCACATGTCACAGTCCGCTACTCAATTAGAGATTGACATTATCGACAATGAGCTATCGATATTTTAAACTTCAATGTTCTATGTATCGGCGAAAAATTAACCCTGTGTACGTTTTTTTTTATGATTCTGAATTAGTAATAGGTAGTACATATTTCCATGAATAGTAAAATAATAAATAACAAATAGTATAAATTTCGAAATCAAGCAGTAGTTTAACATGACAATACTAACATATCAATAAATTATTAATTATTCTTTCTATAAATCTTATGCATTATTATAAATTATTATTATAACATTTGATTTCGAACATAAGTAAGTACTTAATTCATTTTGAAATTTAAAAATATTTATCGACTCTTGTATTTTATTTGAAATAAAACGCAATGTCGATAAAAAGGCAACGACAGTGGTACAACCCTAGAAGAGGACGAATAGCACACAAATAGTAATGAGTTCGTTACAGAAATATCAATCTTATCTCAAAATAAATAAAGATTTATTAAATGCATTTAGTGTAGTGACATCTAGCGGCGAGTAGTAGAACTTGCTCGTGAAACTATTTCGTATGAGCTAATACATAAACAGAGTAGATAATAAACCACTCTATTAGCATGTCTTATGGTTTATTTTCAAATAAACGAAAATGAATATATTACTTACTTTCATTTAATATTAAATTACCAATCACACCACGCTTTTCTTAGTGTTACGAAATACAATTAACCTGTTTAAGTATTTGCTTGGTTATTAAATTCGTCCGACGTCCATTGAACCCATGAAACTGAATCGCACACGCACAGCTGTTCTTCGTCACCCAGCGATCGCGTACGATATTGCGTTTATGAATGAAATAGTGGAAGCGCTACTAAAGATTTAACTCGAATGACAGAAAAAAAGTGATAAATTCCTAACTTCTATAATTGATGTCCTAAACAAATAATAACAATGCCAATAGTAACTATAACTCGACTGGAGTTACGGTGTTTCGGCTCCAGAACGATGTAAAAATAATCGTGTATAATAAATCATAAATGAGAGGAAAGGTAATGCTCTTTCACTCTGGCTTTGAACAATGATAAGGCTGCCTGCTCAGAAAATGGACGCCTTTTTAATTATGCGATCTTTTGCCACTTGTTCTTCTATTCGTTTAGTTGAGGACGGTTCATCCACATAATATAGACGAAAAATTCCATCAACTATTTCTCGCTAAAGATATGGGTAGTTCAGTCAGATCATGAATATATATTTAGATTACCATCCAGCTTGGCGAAATATATCTACCTACTAAGACACTTCGCTCTTTGCCTAAACCTTCGGGATAACAGGCGTGATGTTACGTCTGTTTGAACTGTTATGAATTTCGTTTGTAGGGTTCAGTACCCGAAGAGCAACCAGCGGTATCCTATCTTCTCAAATGAGATGATTATTTTATGTTTGTTTTCAGTTAAACATGATTTACACAGCCGGCTATAAAGTAACATATGGCACTTATCGATAACAAATGGTACAATGACGATATTTCGTTGAAAACAGGTGATTCGTGAATTCGTGATGTTTTTTGTCAATGTGTTGCATATTTTTAGCAGATCAATGTGAATTTTGTCATTGCACTTTAAAAGGTGATCATTTTATTGTTATTTAGTCATCTAACTGATGGTAAAATAACGCTTACCAAATTCCCTATATTTGAAATCTCAAAAACATTCTTTAGATTCAAAAACACCCACCAAAGTGTAGAACGACATTAAATAAAGTTGCATAGCATGTTGTAAAAAACTGTTATTAAATCTAGTGCTGTTTTTAGCAGCAATTTACCTCAATGTCTAGCTCAATTATTCTTTCACTTTCAATGTGTTAGTAAAGTGCTCTGAAGAGATTCACTCTTTAGAGCACTTAACTGATTGTATTAATTTACTAGCTGTTGCCCGCGGCTTCTCTCGCGTTTTTATCGGAAATTATCCCACGGGCAAATCTAGTTTATGGCACTTGGGGATAATGTAGACTCGTATTGGTTAAATATTTTTTTTAAATCGGTTCTGTAGATGCAGAGATTACCCCATACAAACTAACAAACAAATTTTACCTCTTTTTAATATTAGTATAGATAATAATATTGATAAAACATCCTCTTTCATTGTAATTGTCATCAACTCACTAGCTCGCTAAGTTTGTCCGGTGAACCCACCATGTGTTTAACACAACTATTTATCTAGATAAATAGTGGTGTTGAACACATGGTAGGAACTCTAGAGTTCCTGATATTTCGTAGCTGTTGCAAGCACAATGATAAACAAAAGAACAAAATAAATAGTACACATGGTAAATATCTCATTTTTGTGTTAATGATAGTCTTACCAACAGTTTTTACCACGGCATTATTTTGATGAAGAAAACATCGTGAAGAAATATCTTAGGACACAAAAAAATCGAACACAATCATCAAAAATCAAATCATCTGTGGACCCACAATGGGTCCGGATGTTGAATTAGGCCTCACTCCTTCTCGCAGTGAACAGCCCCGTGTCCCAGAGAAATTATAGGTCAATTATAATTCTGCGTTGAGTTCATGATTAATGAAGAATTACTTACCAGCTAATTCGGTGAACAAGTGATGGTAAGTTCTTGAAAAGGAATTATTGAATAGTGCCATCTTCAGGTTTCTAGGTTCTGACTGCAGAGTTTACTTCTACTCGCTTGTCATGAAAGGTTCCCCCGCATTTTATGGTAGAACTACTGATCCGTTATATGCCTGAGGACAAGAGAGAAAGATTATAAGCAAATTACGCAATGAAAAGAACCTAAATTACCTGTAAATAAACATCTTCTTACATCCATCGTCGAAACAATTTGAAAACTAAATTATGTACAAATTATGTGACATCAGTAAACGGAAAAGCAAGTTGAATAATTCACTGAAATATATTATAGTTACGCCTTTTGTAAGAAGCTTATGGAAAATAAAAATGGGCGTGATGCTGATTAAGACGTTGTTATCCAAATGAGAAATATAGAAATTATAAGTAAGGAAGAAACGATCTTATACAATCCTCACCGATGTAGACTTTTAATATTATTCAGAAAATAACAGTCAAGAATTCACTAGCAATGAGCAAGAATAATGACCCAATAACACGATTGTCTAGTCAACACTATTGGCGCCAGACGAAAAAAATGTAGATGAAAGTTCAACAGGCTTGTGGTACTAAACAGGCAAGTAATTTGTGTAATAGACAAAATTAATTATATTTTATTCCAAAGTGCTATAAGCAGTAAAAAAAAACCAAAATGAGGTAATAATCTCCTTAACAAACCAATAATACAGGTCCTCAGATTTGAATTTATTATACTAATAATATATTCAGATTGTGTTATATTGTATAATAAAATGGCGGTTACCTGAATACATAGAATAAAGGTATGTCGTAAAACCTATCAACTTTCGCTTGCGCGATGCGATGACCTTTGGCCTTTTGATTTCTCGCCCCAATCCTTCGAACAAGCTTTGCGTTTATATGAAATCATCATTTTCAATAGGCAAAAATAAACTAGAATACCTTTTTATCATAGAATATACGTAAGAAATGGTAATTTCTAATACGGGTTGATAATTAATTTTATGGTGTCATATCTCCTAGTCAAAAAGATAATAATCGTAACTCACTCAGAACACATTATTAAAAAATGTTGGAGAAAATATTCTGCCAACATAAATGATTGTTAATGTAAGCCCGAGTCATCCCATAGCTGGGCAAAGGCCTCTTTCCACAAGTTTTAGTTCTTTCGATTTAAACATTTGTAACTAATTGATTCTACATCGATGAGTAACAGTATAAAAATCGCCCTTGTTGTAACATCGAACTTTATCACACACTGCGGACCAATAGCCCCAACTGATCCACCACTTGAACCAAACGTCGCAACTATAAAGTATAGGTAATACATACTACGTCAACACATCTGCATAACTCCATGAAGCACTGTAGGAAGACATTGTAGGAAGCACTATATCTGCAGTTTAGTTTCACATTATCATTAGCATTTTCATGTATATTTGTTTTATTCTACCGCGTGGCGAAGACACGTTCGTTCGCTCCAAAATCGTTAGCGCGACTGAGCTTTTATCCCCCCCTCCACCCACTATGGGAGTGGTTGTGGTGAGAGGAGGGGAACATTTTCGAGGGGTGGTTTGAAAACAGGGTGTTTTCAAAACTGTTTTGTTTGAGTAGTTAATTTTGCCAGACCAGACTAAGCTTGTTTTGTCTGGCGTTGATTATGATGGGAGAAAGTGATATGCAGATGTCTGTGATGTAGTCATATAATATGCTAAAGGTTTAAAGCTTTAGCATACTACATAATTATATTATTATGACATACATAATATGTCTATGGGGAAATGTGCATATTATTATCATGAATGGATTCTTTGTTGATATTATTTGACATACTATTATATTGTAGAATCTGGTTCTTCCAATCTATCAGACAGATGTGTTGCTGGGGAGTTTGTTCCCTCATTTCTTCTTCCCAGCTGAAACACTACGAAGTGACGAAGGGTGGACGTTTTGTGGGACTGCCTCTTGTAAACTTTGACATTCGAAAAGTGCTGGTTATCACCCTAATTTGAATAAATGACTTTTGATTTTGAATGGTTGGCTTAAAACTTATGACATAAGGTTTTAATTATTTTTAATCTGAACCCTCAATTGAAACTAAAAATAATGGGCAAGGTGCACCACGAGTTATTGAACCAACACTATCAGTTATATGAGCCAAAGTATTACACCAGGAGGCCTATCATCGCCTCTTATACAAGTATTATTTTAATGTTACTGCAGAGTTGGAACAAGATGAAGCTATACAGGACTTCTATTGCCATCTCTTTCCTTCCAGGTCGTACAAGCACTGATGTAAGTGTTACTTATTAAGAAAACCAGCATAGAGAACATGGATGTAAATCTTACATTTTTGAATTTCTCGTGTAAAGTATACAACACCCTATCAACGATAGTCTCTCCCCGTTCAAACAAATATTTTGTAGATGTAGTTACCCCTGTATACAGGCAGTAACTGCCTACAGTGCTACCGTCCGCCACCCTTCAGCTATTCTGCCACCCTCTGCCTTTTCATCTCAATATGTGTGTTTTGAATATTTTTAATTTTAGTGTGCTGTAATGGGTCTCTTTTCGTATGTCTGTGTTTTGAAATAACGAATATTCTGTGTGTGTTTTGGTTATTGGGATTCTAGTACATAATGATTAAGCATTAAAAGTGAGTTAAAAGCTTTTTGATTCCACAGATTAGAAATCGATAACTGTACGGTGTACTGTGTTAGGTGTACCTCTGCCTAACTTTTCGGGTGTTACATGCGTGATGTTATGGTAGATTAGATGTCACCTAAAATTTCACTGGGAGGAGTGAGTTTCTATCAGTATCATTATCACCATCTTTGGCCGCCTTGTTCCATCTACTGCGGTGTAAAGGCCCAGCTTCTTATTGCCATGCTTGCCTGGTCTTTGCGAGTCTCACCACTCTAATACCAGGTTAAGCAAATCGTAGTTATTGAGACTATCTATACTTTACGATGTATTTATGGCTGATGTCTTTACTTATATGAGAGGTTTTATTTATTTTATTTTTATTCAAAAGGAACAACAAATAGCTGAAACATAAGAAATATACAAAACATATAGACCATATTGCAGCTCACAACGCTGTTCACAGATTAACTATAGGATACGTAACAATGAAAATAATTGGTGAAGCCAAATAACATCGTAATACTACAACTGATATTGATGAACAACTTAAATCCATTGACCAACCCACACACACACATACCAAATTAACAAAAAATTCAATTCGTTAGCAAATACATATAAATTATGAACACGCAGGACTGAAAACGGATAAAATGCAATCAATAAGTAGTAACATCCTTCGTTTGCAGTTAACGATGGAATTGTTGTGAAAACATCTACATTGCATACATTTGTGTGTTTAATTTTAATTGTAGGTTTTTGATTTATGAGGTTAAAGTGTTGGTTTGTAAGGCTAATGTGTTTTTTAAAGTTATTTGGTTACTTATTTCAAAAGAATAGCTAATCTGCAGATTAATAATTTTAAAAGAGTAAATTATTTTACTACAACTGCTTTCAAAATAGTGAAATAAAACATTTTTAAGAAGCTGGCATGTCCTTTATCCAAAAAAAATATAACATTTGACATCTATTATGGTGGTCCTTGCATTGAGAGGAAGCCGCTGTGTCTCATGGAACCATTACAAGCAATTCACTCTCACTAACATTATCAAAAATGTTTAGCGATGATTTCATAAACAATGGACTACACTACCAAGACTCCTTTACTGTATGTACCAGTAATCCACACTTGGTAGGCGCCAAGTGTGGATAACTGATTACTTATGGCATAATCCTCCCTACGTTGTTCATTGCAAGCTGGAACACGATCCCTCATTATGAAGTGAGCTGGGATCTTTATCGTAACACATATTATCAAAGGCTATGGACGACTCTGTGGTTAAATTTTATGGCGCAACTTGGGACAGAGCTATGTCCACCTGTGGACAGCGATAGGCTAATTTGACATTAAAGCTAGAAGAGAGTATATGAAAAGTTGAAAACTGTCGAGAAGTCTCTCCAAAAAATAACTCAAGTCGTTTGTATGGATGGAGATTTTGATGAAGACATTGCTCATAGATGGGAAAAATACACAAAAATATCTCCATGCATTTTCCTATGAAACCGAAACAAAAACAAACTTTTGCGACATACTACACACATATAATTTTCGCAACGAAACAAGTCATTCATACTCAACATCGTAAAACGCCTTACAGGTACCGACCACCATTACTTAATACCCCCCTCTGCTTTTAAACCGCACTTACGCAGAACTCGACGGGGTGTCGCATCTATTTGCATAGGTCTTTGAAACTGGTCGTAGTAATGCAAGCCGGCTTAACACCTGCAGTTGCACTAAACTGTAATAGGGTAAATATAGAGGTGAAAATTGAATGAGATGGCCACATTAGTGTTGTCCAGACTGTGTCGCAAGTGTTTCGCTCCGCTGGCTGTCCTAAATACTTCGGTCCTAAGATTGCCGTTCGGAAATCCCTTGCTCTCACTCTTTGAGTGATAAGTGCCTGTTTTATGCGTTTGTAATGTGATTTTGATACAGCGATTGGCGGGAGGGGCAGTATTAGCGTCAATTGTCTCATTTTATGGTCGTGCTCAATATCCCTTTCAGATAATGTCTTCATTTCTCTTCGTTTTGCGATGCCGTCAGTGATACTTTCTTCCAATTAAATGAATATTAAAAGTATTCAGAATATGGTTTGACTGGAAAAATCATCGGAACTGTTTTATTAATAAACTAGTTGCTGCCCGAGACCTTCGTTCGCATGAAATTAGTATAAAAAATATTACTTCCCTTTTTGATTAGAACCTACACACAATTACAGTTTCAAGGGTGTTAATTTTTTTGCATGGAACCCTAATTATTTTCCTAAAATACAAAGTAACCTATGCTAGACCTTATAACATCAGCTATCTGCCACTAAAAGTCCTATCAAAATCGGTTCAGCCGTTTCGGAGATTAGGCGGAACAAACAGACCGACAGACAAACAAAAATTGAAAAAAAAATGTTTTTGTTCTAAGCGCCGTATATATTTTCATATGCATTCAGCTGTTATTTTGATATTACAAACAAACACTTCAATTTTATTTATTTGTACAGATTCCTCTGTTTCGTTTTTGTAAATTTTCAGCATACCTGAACAATTCTAATTATTCATAGCATCTGAGTAAGCGTAGCTTTCTACTCATTTTACAGAAACAGTATTGTCAAAACACCTTTATTCTTGCTCTCTAACACCGTAAAAGGCCTAAGACAAATTTCAATCGCTTTCAAGGCATTTCGTGTTTCTACAACGTTTTTCGACAGGATTAACTTCATGCTTTTCAATCCAATACAACTTAGAGTTTTCGATCATCGTTTTCGCTGATAAAATGTCACTTTGTCTAGGGCGTATTCGAGCATTAGCAAAAACATAACGACCACAAGCGCCCTTCCTCCTCTGAGGTCATATACCAGTATCGTATCGTTAACGTCCCGGACGTGTGTATGTAAACCGAGCTTCCTTATTTAGCAGAGATTTGTATTATGTAAGTGACATGGGTCTAGACTCTAGACTTTACTTATGCTAGGCGTCAGATGATACCTAAATTAATGCTTAAATAAAACCAGACAGAAGGATTTGCAATGCTCGTCCTTACTTCGAGAGTTGATATTCCAAGAATGCAATTATCTTTAGATATTTCTGTAATACAGGGGCGATGGAAATTCTGCTATGATTGCATAATGAAATTATTCTACGTACATACATTTTTGTAATAAAAAACGACCGTCAAATAAAAGCGTTGTATATTTGAATTAAATAATGTCAGAAAGCTTATTTTGACGATGACGATTTTCAAGATTACTCTTAAATTCTTTAACAGTGTTACTTTATGCTTTGTATTATGCTAACTTGCAACTCTAGGAATAAGCTGGATATCAACATTTGCCGGTCTCACATTTAGAATATGTTTTTGGAACACAAATTTTTCACCATCTTGCTTGGACTTAACAGTAAAATGTCTTAGAACATGCACTAAACCAGCCAGTACTTGTAATTTGGCATATCTGGCACCAATACACATCCTATTACCCATACCAAAGGGCATATAGATATCATCACTGGGTTTCCTATCCTTAGAAAATCGCTCTGGATCAAATACATCAGGATTAGAGTAAAATCTCGGATCGTGATGTATTTGATAAATTGGAGTAAATATTTTTGTTCCTTTCTCGACTTTGATGTTGCCAACTTGTAGTACCGTGTCTTGGACGCATTGTCTACTCAAATATCCATTAGGGGGGAGAATCCTCATAGCCTCACTAAGCACCTTGTCTACATACTCCATTTCACCGATAACTTCATACGTTATTTTGTTGTTGTATTTCTCAAAGTGCTCGTCTATTTCTTGGTGAACTTTTTCTAATATGTCTGGGTGCTGGCAGAGTACAGTCAACGTTGAGAAGATGACAGTGGCGCAAGGTTCAACACCAGCTGCAAAGAAAAATAGAGCTTGTGCTGATAGCAATCCGGTCGTAGGTTCCATGTCACAACCTGTCGTCTCATCCTTCATGGTGCCATTCTTCTGCAGACTGATACATAAGTCAGCGAAGTCATGCCTCTTGACATTCTCCGCTTCTCTCTTCTTAATCACTTCTTGTATAGCACCAACGAAAAAGTCTTCATGCTCCTTGAACAACGTTATTCCCAACCACTTAGATATCTTCGGACTAATACCGACCATGACAAACCTCAGGGTATTCTTGAATTTCGTTGCTGACAGAGCTTCGCCAAGTTTTAGGAAAGGTGAATCAAAGGTTGACTGTGATCCGATACCAAAAATTGCTCCGCAAACAGCAGCGTTGCAGAAAGTTATTAGTGTGTTGTATAAATCAACTTCCCATGCCCTGGGGTTACTTTTCAAGTAGTCTACAAAGTCTTGAGCACTCCTGTCCATAATGTAGTACATATTCTTTAACTTAGCTGCTGTGAACAGAGGGCTCATGCTCTTGCGCATCAACTTCCATCTAGGTCCATTCATGAAGAGAATATTATCAGACAGTTGGTCACCTTCGACGCTTTCCATTCCTCTGTGATGAAAAGATTGAAAGTCAGTATGTAAAACTTGTTGCACGTTCTTCGGGTCTATTACGAACAATGCAGGGGTAAACAGTTGTCCAATCCCCACAGCCGGTTGATCTTTATATTCTTCGTATAGTTCTCCAAATATTTGAAACAATGCATTTTTCGTAGTGAAGAATTTCCAGTACGGACCGATCACTTTGCTTTTACCATAGAACTTTACGCCACGTTTCTTCCAGTAGTTTTCATTGTGGCGTCCTATTTGGTAAATTAAAAATAGTATTGCGACTATCGCTATTAAAATTATTGGTAGGAACATTTGTATTTATGGGACACGAGTTTGCAATGTAAAATTGTGAATGGCACTGAGCTCGTCGTATCTCCCGTCTGTATATAAATAGATCGGTCGGTTCATATTATTATATTTATACATGGTTGTTATCAATTATTTTCGGTGCGATTCGGCTGCTTCTCAAATCGTTATTTTTTATGCAATACTCAACTACTATAACTACTATTACCGATTTTTATTCAACCGTGCTAGAAGAGTGCACCAGAAGTTTTAATGAAAAATCATCAGGTTTATTATTTTTATCCATGTGTGACATGTGTGTGTATTGAAACATTATAATTCATAAGAATTTTAAACACAGTGTCTGCTGAAACATGTTGCCCTTTGAATTACACGTGCTTATCAGTAAACTTTTTATTTGCAGAATATTTTAAGAAAACGATTTTAATTTTCTGCATTAGATTTGTACTTGACCACTGCAAAAAAAAACATGATTTAAGGAACTCAAGTACTTCAAATGACGAGTTGAGAAGTAGCCTTATTTTAAATCATTTGGTTCTTGTTGAGTCATACTTACGAGCGAATACTTATTTAGGGTTGTCACGTAGATTACAACCAATTAGTATATTTCTAAGTTGTTGTTATTTACTATTTACTAACATAGGATACGTTCATACTAACGCTATATAATAGCGTTAGTATGGTCCATTGGTCTGATTTTTTATTTGAATTTATAACCCTTTAATTAACTTGTGATCGGCTAAAAACCGTTTTATCAAACAAATCGTCCGATAACGGTATTTAACTAACTTAAACGATAAAGTTAAACTCCAGTTAAGTACATAAATGAAAGTGGTCATAACTCTTCGCCATTTAGGCATTTAGATAATAATCAAAAACCTAATCTGGTTTTAACGTAACAATTTTGGGAACCTGAATAGGTGCAGTTAATCGCATATCGGTGGCAACATTGTGAACCGTAAGTTGGCCTAGCGTAATACGGAGTTTCAATAGAAAAAGAGGTCAGCTTATACTGGTTTGTTACGTGTGGCCTTCTAAGCATTCATTCGCAAGCAAGCTAATCATCTTTTTGTTTCACGGTTATTGGAAATAGTGGTCTTCAATCAAACGTCTTCAATGAGAACGAATAATCACAGTGAGTACACTCCTTGAAAAACATGATTAGATTGTGAAGTTAAATTCAAAGTAAAAGAAAATATAACACATTGATTGAAGTATATACCTACCTATAGCTAGATAAATTAGCTAGGACAACGATGACAAGAAAAATCGGTTGTATTAGATAATATTAAGATATCTTACTGATAAAATATCTATACTTTATATTATAAAAAGGTAAAATTTGTTTGTATGTAGGGGTAATCTTCGGAACTAATAATCGGATTTCGAAAATTCTTTTACCAACGGGAAGATACATTATCCTCAAGTGTTTAAGGCTACATTTTAAACGTTCCCGTCTGGTTAATTTTCGTACATAACGGCTATAGAAATACTCATCTATCATCTCATAATATCATGTATCTCGTCTATCATCTTAGCGTCATCAACGTCTTCCTGGCCTTGTCCCATTCTACTTGGGGTCGACGCAACATGTTTTCTTCTTCCATTCTCCCCTGTCAGACACCACGGCATCATTTACTCCTCTCTGTTTCACATCATCTTAGCGTAATTATGAGCATTCCCAGGTCGATTTGTTGTGTAGTCTTCGTTCTAAGGGTTCTACCGTATTCACGAACTGAGGTTTTCAGCGTGATACTGGATTTGGTGATAACAACTTGGAAACACTCCATTATCTCTGAACTCAACACAATATTTTTTGGACTTAATTATTACTGCTGCAGAAGGCCTCTCTTCCAGCTATCCAGTTTTCTCTGTCTTTAGCTATTTGGGCCCAATGCTCTTGATAAAAGTCCAGCTCACGCCATCTCTTTCTGGGCCTACCGCGTGGCCGGGTTCTGTTGTTCGGAAACCAATCTGTTCTCACTTCGGCCCAATTTTGATGCATCAAGTGGCAGGTTTGGCCTGCCCAGTTCCATTTTAATTTGCCCGCTATATTGGCTGGTTAATTTGAAATATTTTACAAATAAAACCAGCCTCAACACGCTAACAGCAATATTAATATTTGGTGATGAGATCACAATATTTGCTAATTTGAATATAGTATTTGATGTTCTTACAAAAATATTACGGCCGCTGACACTTAACAACTCCGCGTAGAACTTTGCGTGGAGTAATAATATTTATAATCTGACATTAAAATATTATGGTTTACCGACGAAAAAATTAAGGAGGTTCGCACGTGGACGCGTATTTTTTGTGTACCATTTGACAGACGCATTTTATAATGGAACATTTGTTGTGATAACTTGAATTTTGAAGTGGATGCTTAGCAACCTTAATATAGGGCGTAACAATACCCTTAACGAAGCCGTCTACCAAGCATTATGTACATCAAACTAAGTAACTTTGCGCAAAAATTATTGCTGGGACACGATTTTTTTTGAGGTAAAAAATCACGTACGCACGCACTGAAAATCTTGTGCTGATGGATATATTGAATAGTACGGGGGTCACGGAGCTGTTTAAAGTAAAAATCTTACATTAAAAACATGTGTTTAAAAAAAACTAGTGAGAAAGTTGTAACATTGACCCCCAATATATCCGTAACTAGAAGGTTCCCCGGTATGGTCTAGAACAAAAAAAAATTAATCGCATTGACTGGTAAAACAAGTACCTTCCGGTTTCGTTAAGGGTCTTGTTACATACACCCTTTATGTGTGTGTACTTAAGCTAGACCTCTGTACCGGAGGACACGGTGGAGCACACTGTGGAGATCTGCTCCGCTTGGGCAGAACACCGGTGTCCTCGTAGCGGCGATCGGCGGTGGCGACATCTCGCGTCCAGCCCTGGTTCCATCCATGGTCCGGAGCGAGAGGGAATGGGACGCGGTCATCTCCTTCTGCGAAGCAGTCATACTAGGCAGGCGAAGGAGGTGGCGGGACGTGAGAGGGAGAGAGCCTCAGGTCCCAACCGCCGTGAGAGACGCCCTGGGCGTCGGGGGCCACGTGGTGGCTCCCGGCCACCGTAGGCGCGGGCCTGTGGACGGTGAGTAATGGGCTAGCTCGCCGTCTGTCTGTTTTATGACGACAGGCCGTGTCAACGGCGTGTTCGTGTTCCATGCGCGCCTCAAAGAGATCAATCAGCAAACGGGAAGGGGTCCGAAAGGACCGATGCCTGCCAGAGTTGCGGGACTGTTCGGAAGAGATACCGCGTAAATATAGCCTATATATAGCCCTCGGGGATAATGCAGCTTCATAAAAGTGTTCAGTAGATCCAGATTACCCCCTATAACCTCACAAACTCACAAACTTTACCTCTTTATAATATTATAGTATATATATAATTATCATAATCATTTGAACGTTCATCAATAAGACGAAATGAGGCATTCATATAAAGATTATAACCGTTACGTATCGTTATTTAATCGAAACATAATGTAATGGGCAATAAAGATCGTCCTCTCAATCAGAAGTCAATAAAGATGATTATCTAATACCTACTTGAGTGACTGACTGTGACTCGTTGGTCGCAAGTTTGACTCTTGAACATAAAGGTCCTAAGTTCAATTTCCTTTTTGAACATAGTTGTTATTAGGATTTTCTATAAATGATTTTACAGTAGCAGCTACGGAGTATGGATTCGTGTCCGGTTGATGGCAACAGGATCGCCCCTTTATACATGGGTCTCAATCATAACTGGCAAAATGTAGGCGTACTATTAAGTACACCTTTGCCTAATCCTTCGGTAATTACAGGCGTAATGTTATGTAATATAGAGTGGTATATACTTATTTTGTACATAACTAAATTAACAGACTGTCGTAGATAATTTGACACACGTGATGAGTTTTAAAGGTCACCTTTTGGCATGTGATTGTCTTGTGATGATTCTTACATCACAAAACAATGGAGTTATTATTCGAGTACCTAAACAATTTCAGTACTTTCTTTTGTGAAATAAATGAGAATCTTTTTTGACCTTTTCAAATTGGAATTTTGAAAAGTTTTTTTGTCAGTGAAAGTCTTTGCTTTGTAGCGTTACTTACTAAAATTTAAAAGTAATTTGGAGATAGACTATAAATATTTTAAGGGCGAATTTTTGAAGGAGAAAGAAGCTTTTGGCCAGCAGTGGGATACATGATATTATGCTGACAAAAAAGGGCTAATCTTTTTTTGACGTTCGAGATCTATAGTCTCTTTTGTTAATATTTCAATACTCAATTCTCAATACTTTATTGCATCCATATGTATTACATAGATGGTGTAACAAGGTAAAAGATCAATATGGACCCTGTCGGGCACAGCAACATTAGGACAGAGGAAGAGGGCTAAGTAGCAATTATAGTATTCAATAATATTATTATAAATGATTAGATGGTGCATTAATTGGCTGTATAATTATGAATATCTGCATATTAATTATTTGGTTTGTGCGCATAATACATTATATTAGTTATTTTTATTTATTTATTGATTTATTGATGAATAATATAGGTTAGGTTAAATTATGTTATTATTTCTATGATCATCTCAATAGTCTTTCTCCATTTATGTTGAAGCAGGCTTCTAGTCTAACCAGATGCAGCGGAATACCAGTATTTTCATGGAGCTACTGTCTCTCTGACCTCCATAACCCAGTTCATCTTCTTTATCGTGTGGTCAGTGCCTAACCCAGTTACTAGATAATACGATACCGATATAGGCTGACTGTCAGACTTACGAGCCACTGACTACCTGTGACGACTGTCAAATCTCTACAAGATGTGTCAAGAGCAGTCGGTGTCATCATTGACACTAATACAAACGCTGTTTAGATGTAGATATTGATCACGATCAGTTTCATTGGCGGAATGGGCCCTTATTTAGTACAGTCATTGTATCACATTACATTACATAATCACCTATTTATCAAAGTAATTGACACAATGAGAAGGTATTTTTCGCAAACTGCGTGACGTGAGAACACACGCATCAATACATATTGCTCATACTATTAGGTAATTTACCTACACACAAAAAATTTAATTGAAGATTGTAATCAATTTTCACGCTTCTATCTTTAGTTTTACTCAATTATATGATTTTCATAGAGATCAAAATTTTAAATAATTCTTATTAGCTTATTTTTTTTCTTACGTTATAAAACATTAATCTTATTTAATAAAATAATTCGGCTTAGTTTTTCTGCTTCTGTGGACAACATAAAACAATGTATAAAATATGATTAGAAAGAAAACTTGGAAATACCAGAGTTTTCGTAAAGGATTTTAATGCGAATTTGACTGTCCACTATTTTATAAGAAACTAGCGACCCGCCCCGGCTTCGCACGGTGCAATGTTATACATATAAACCTTCCGCTTGAATCACTCTATCTATTAAAAAAAACCGCATCAAAATCCGTTGCGGAGTTTCAAAGATTTAAGCATACAAAGGGACATAGGGACAGAGAAAGCGACTTTGTTTTATACTATGTAGTGACTAGTCAATATCGTCGTCGTAGGCGAGCAACAATAATTGTATTCACAAAAAAGAAATTTAATTTATTAGTCCAGACATAACTCATAAATCACAATTGAAAAATGTTTGCAATTTACCTAATTACAAACATTTTGAAAACGCATACAGTTTTCTTTTTCTCATTACGTGCACGAGGCATATTTTAGAAACAAGACAAAATAAGCGTAATCATATTATATAATTAGCATCAAATTACTAGCGTAACTTATAAATTAATCCTTCATTCCGGAAAAAAATATAATAGAAAAGCACCTATCTATATTTTTGGAAATGGCATCAAAAAAGTACCTAAAGTAACCTACCAACTGTATTGAAATCCTTGTTATTTTATTTCTCTAAAAGCGCATCTGTACACTGCAAAATATAATTTGATCATCTTTATCTTTAACACAATGCTCAATTACTTTTAATTAGTATATAAATATAACAAGATAAAAATACTGACATAAGTTTTAAGAGTTTAGGTAGTTTTAAGAGTTTGCAGGAAAATTAAATATGATTACCAACAATTACGTATTGTACCATTTTAATTGGTGTAATTCTAATTGTTTGCACGGAATATCCTAGATCTTTTAAAAATTGAATGGAAGCTCAACGAAAGGATATTCATGTTCGTCACTCATTAAACAAAAGAAAATAATATAATTAGGTATCAAAAGTTTAAGGACAACTGCGTTTTTTGTTGAAAATTAGGTTATAGTAAAAAATACTCAGTATTTGAAGTATTTTTTTTTCTTTTGCCATTGTTGTTTGGCAGAACACGTAGATTACAAACGTGCAAAAAGGGCGTAACTGGACTTAATAAACTATGCCCTTTCCAACTAGAAGCACTATAGCGTCCTCAAACAAATATGAACTATTCTAACATATAGGTACCACAGTCAAAACAAAACTGAATATTCGGAACAAAATAATGTCTGAGGCTAGCGATACTGAGAGCCTTGATTCTTGATCTTGCTTCTTCTTGATCTTGGCTTTTTCTCATCCCAGGCGCGGTTATTACGAGAAACTTTTCTATGTCTATGAATAAATAAGATTTAATCCATAACATAATATCTAGGTTAAATTCCTCGAAGGAGTAAGCAGAGGGGTATGGTGGTGACGCGAAATCGCCCAATTTAATACTTAAAAGCAATACTGATACAGTCCTGTATTCAGTGACATTTTAAAAGTGGTGGAGAATGGACCCGTAACCTAATAACACTATGCCTTTCCTTGGGATTGAGTTCAGCATACGATCTCAGCAGTAATGGTTGAGAGTACTGGATCAATGCGGCCGTTCAAACATGGCACTGAATAATAGATCAGAATTTATCATCATGTTGTTGTTATCCAGTAGGAATGCCTATATATAACTCAGTTGGCAGAGCTCCAAGTATCGATCCAATGCGAAACCTAGTAATTGTATGGTTGATTAAGTATTCTAATTTATTTACGTACGACTGTTGTACTTGTACATATATTAAAATGTAGGTAATTAAAATTACAATTTAATGGAATGTTGTGTATATCTCATAGTTTAATGAAAACAAAATGGTGACTTAATTTGCATGTACTAGAAAATGAAAACCTACGTTTTCTTTTTCTAGTTGTTACTAAAGAGACAACCTTGAGAACTGGGAACAGGTTGCATAAGCATAATCAGCCTTTAATGTTCCCACTGCTGGGACACTTGGCCTCCTCTCTATCAGAGGGAATGGGCTATAATCCACCACGCGGGCCCAATGCGGGTTGGTAGATGTCACATGTCTTCGAATTTTTGGTTCTAGGACATGCCAGTTTCCTCACAATGTTTTCCTACACCGTTTTGAGAGCAGTGGTGATGAAATAAATTACACAAAGTAATGCGCCTGCCTGGGTTCGAACCCACGACTTATTATTCGTAAGTCGGGGCCGCCACCACTGGGCCACCGCTGCTCTCCACAGGAACAGGTTGACCTTGCCCCATATGATAGATAGATGGCATGGCAAGGAAAAATAAAAACCCATGGCCAACGGTACTTATTTTTTGTATACCTAACACGGAACACTCTGAAAGCGATTGCCAATTGCTAGCAGATTTCCTTTCAACCACCATTGGATATGCAAGTGTGTACCGAACGACCGGTGTACTTAGGTACTCATATTGAACCTTCCATGCCTCGATCGTCTAGCTACCACCAGAGAAACCCACGACGAAGATCGGGCAAAGTGTTGTTGGTTTTTTCCATTAAGAATTTCTCAGTAGCAGCCACGGTGTCTGGATTTGGGCCTGGTTAGTGGCAAAAGGCTCGCCCTCCATTACATGGGACTTAAACATGACGGGTGAAATTTGGGGTGTACTATAAGGTAAGGTGCGTGGTCTAATGTTATTTTATTGAACCAAGCCTATTTCAAAAGGCGTTTAAAGACAGAGAGCCTACTTAAAAATACAATTATTGTTTTACACATCTCGGTCACGACGCTTATGGTTTCATCTTCCATTCTAAGCTGCCTAGAATTGTGGTTAGGCTCAAACATATCTGTGGTCGCTTAAGACCTAGGCTGAAACGTTTAGTGGTTTAAATAATTTGCAATACTTCAACTAGGTGCGTTATTGACCTGAAACTTTGCCTAAACATTGGACTTAGGCAAACTGTGAATGACAACTGTAAATACGAAAATTTTGTCACCTTGAAAGGCTGGGTACTTGGGTCATTTTATGCTGAATTGTAGCTTGTTACAGTCTGCAATCTGAATAAAATAAATGCGAAACTAACATCACCTCTGCTCACCCTTATGGAAAAACAGGTGTGATTATAATTATGTGTATTATATATTTATAACTTTGATTATATTTATTTTATATTTTTGTGGTGTTACTCAGCTAATAAAAGTATATCGTATGTTTGAATGAAGATGGCTTGTTCCCAAAAATACGGGAACAAGTCGACGCTCGCTCGTCGATAGCTCGTATTCTTTTAAAGATTTTCTCATCTCAAAAGCTATCATCATCATCTGCCTAGCCTTTTCCTAACTATGTAGCGGTCGGCTTCCAGTCTAACTGGATGCAGCTGAATACCAGTGTTTTACATGGAGCGACTGCCTCCTATCTGACCTCCACAATCCAGCTGGGTAATGCGTTGGTAATACCGGTTGTCGGACTTACGAGCCACTGAGTACTTACTGTCAAAGATCTACAATTGACAACCGGAACCAACAGCTTAACGTGCTTCCCGAGGCAAGAGGGATCTCGGTGTTTTATGTTTGGTTACCCGTTCCGGACCAACCTGGGCTAGCGAGCGGTTGCTCATCTAAAAAGCTATTAAAGTACAAAAAACAACCGTTCACAACACAATAAGTAACTCCAACGACCAACACTTATAATCTAAAATCTCAGCTTTCGCACAATTATAATTATAGAATAATTTTCACAATAAGTGGGCAAGTGTGCCGAAATTTGGGAAACCCTTGCTTATGCCATGACATAACTTCCGTCAAGAAGTAACTAGTTTATATAGCATTTTTATGTGTATTATATATGACGTAGGTAGATAAGACGCGCTTGTCTGTGTTACGTAAATGCGAAACGCGAATTTGCACTAAAGTCGGCTTTCAGTTAGTAAGAATTTGCACAAACGTAGTTTTGGATTCTTGTGTGATTTTCGAATGAATTCTGTATTTTAAAGTATGCTTTAGTTATAAGTTGGTTACTTATAAATAAATGATGTTTATTTGGTTTGTTTTTTGTTTAAATTATTCTAATATATACGAGTACGCAGTATACGCATTGTATTCTAATCAATTTGAAACAGTTCCCGAAACCAAAATATTTAAATAAACTAAGCAAAAATTATGGGTACTTAATTGACCCCTAACCATTGTATTGTTTAAAATATTTTAATTTAAATCACAATTTTTCCCAAATTCTAAATATTTAAATGAACTCGGCTCACTAAACTTGAATGATGATAAACTAAACACTAACTTAACTGAATCATTGGCTTTATGTTAAACGTTAAACTCAACTCAAACCCAAACATTTATTTCAATTAGACCATAACAGGCACTTTTGAATATCAGAAGACCAAAGGCGAAGCTACAGTCACAAAAACAAGGCATAATAACTTGTGAAAGTCCTGTAGTTGCCCATTCCAAAGCGTAGATCTCTATGGAGAAGAATGGGCAAGAAACTCCATGGACACTCGTTTCAATCAAAATATTGTTACAAGATCTTGGTTACATCATTCATGTTGAGATTATACATATATTATGTGAGAACGATTTAGAAAGACGAGCACATTAAGAGCGTCCTTATTAAAATATTATAATTATCGACAATTTAAAAACAAAGTAGGTAGTTAAAATAAATCGTGGCAGCTAAGAGATGACAGTCCCAACTGACAGCGCCCGTTCACGAACATGACATGGATCAGCCCCATTCAGCTCAACCATATTGAAGGGAACTAAAATATTATTTCTAGTATATATATTTACCTAATCACTACATAGATACCTACTGACTACCTACTAACTCCAGCCCGCGATTTCTTGCGCGTCGAAGAAACATACCTTATTGCTCTTGGTATTATTGTAGATGATTGTTCCGTTGGTCTCGGGGTTGCAAGCGGGACTATTGAGCGTGGAGTCCTGGGTTCGATTCCCGGGACGAGCAAAAAAGAGTGATTGGGTTCTTCCACTAGGAGTTTTCGCAGCCCGGAGTTTAGAAATTGGCGATATAATGGATAACAAAACCTAATCTCCGTTGAGATTGACCGCCGTTATCGAAAAATGTTGGGAGGTCTCTTAATAGTGTAGCATTACATCAGTGAAACAATTTTTTAAATCGGATTAGAAGTTTCGAAGATTGCATCCAAAGTTACTTCATCTTCCTGTCCTTGTCCCACATACCTTGGGGTCGGCGCAACACGTTTTTTTCTTTCATTCTCCGCTATCAACCGTCACGCTATCACTTAGGTACTCCGCTTTCTTTCATATTATACCTCACACAATCCTTCCATCCAAAGTTAAAAAACTTGAATATTTACGCATACATTTACTGCACCTGCCTATTGTTGAAAACGCACTGACCAGCCAAGGCAAACCTTGCAGTATCGTAGCTATCAATATTTTAGGTCATGTGATTTCTCAATACCTAACCTAACCAAAGACAGGTTTCCGCAAAGCTCAATGTTTCTATGGTCAATAAATCTTGATGGGAAGCGGCCACAGTGTAGATGTACGTCAATAGGTCAATTGCAGGGTGTCCCCGAATTCTTTTCTAATTGAAAATTCGTGTATCGTGATTTGAGATTGCGTGTAATTACTTAACAGGTTTTTACCGTGACTTTGGAGACCAGCTGTAGAGGAATGAATAAGCACAAAAAATTTAAACAAGTTTTCTACGAGTTCTAAACCAGAAGAAGATATTACTAATATTTGCACTCGGTATTTTTTATGTAAGCATTCATCATCATAATCATTTCAGTCGAAAGACGTCCACTGCTGGACATAAGCCTCCCCCAAGTGACACCACACTGACCGGTCCCGTGCGACTCGCATCCAGCGGATCCCCGCAACCTTCACCAGGTCACCGGTCCACCTAGTTGGAGGCCTTCCAACGCAATGTCTTTCGGTTCGCGGTCGCCACTCCAGAACTTTTCTCTTTTGCGTTGCCCTTTGGGTGACTAAGACTTTGGGCGGTTAAGCCTTGTGAGGCCCATTATAAGCGACCACGTTTCGGTCCCGTAAGTAATCACTGGCAACACACACTGGTTATAGACTTTCGTCTTGAGATACTGCGGTAAGTTGGACGAGAAGATACCACGCAACTTCCCGAACGCTGCCCAGCCGAGTTTGGTTCGACGATTGACCTCTTTCTCGAAGTTAGACCTACCTAACCGGACCGTTTGTCTTGGGTAGACATAATCGTCTACAACTTCGAGTGTAGAGTCTCCGATCTTGATAGGAGTGGGTGTTACATGGGCATTCAACATGACCTTGGTTTTGTCCATGTTCATTTTAAGACTCACTCTTTCGGAAGCTCTACTGAGGTCATCAAGTATTGTACTGAGGTCCTTCATGGTCTCAGTCATGACCACTTTACCGTCGGTAATTCGAAGGTGTGAGATGTTCTCGCCATTAACGTTGATGCCCAGCCTTCTCCCTGTCTCACACCTCGCTGCAGAAGGATGGGTTCCGAGGTCTGGTCATGAAGTCGGACTGACATGGTGGCATTTTTGTACAAACACTTCAACACCTGTATGTACCGACATTCCATTTGGCACCGATGGAGAGACAGTAGTACAGCCCAAGTCTCGATCGAATCGAAGGCTTTCTCGTAGTTCACAAACGCTAAACAGAGAGACAGGTTATACTCTTTGGTCTTCTGTATAACCTGCCGCAGCGTATGTATATGGTCCACGGTGCTAAAGCCTTTTCGGAATCCGGCTTGTTCAGGATGCTGAAAATCATCAAACCTACGCGCGAGACGATTCGTGATGACTCTTGAAAACAACTTGTAGACATAGCCTAGAAGTGAGATAAGCCTATAGTTCTTTAGATGGGCATTGCATTCATGTCACTATAATTAATACTATAATAATCATCGATTAACGGTCTTATCCTTTCAATTTATAATATAACTCACTGTAAGTTCACGTAAGTTCATAACGCATACGTACCAACTTGTTTTATAAATAACATAGTAGTGAAAAAATTATTTCTATTCCGCGTTAATTAATTAAACAATTACTTTACGACATGTATACCGTTTGATTTGGTTATTCAATAAATATATGTACCTACATTACCCGTTTCAAACATTTGACATGTGCATATTAATATACTTTTACTATTCACACTGTAAAAAAAATACGTGTCATTATGTTACACATTTTTCGCAAAAACACTTTTCAATTCACTTCGACCGTATTAATTTCACACCATTGACCTACTGAATGCCCTGCACTACGTCACACTTAACTTACGCCAATACAGACCTTTTAGCTATCGAAACAAGATCTAAATTAGCATACATATTTCACGCAATATTAGTGCCTACTTGTGACCACGGTTACGAAGTAAGCAAATACCATTTGGTGGCAGTAATCGCACTGGTAGGCATTTCTAGACAACCCAATGCCCCACTTAGACTGCAACGAAACTTACTGTTTGTTTACTATGCGGTTCGAGATGTGTTATGAAATTACTATTGTTTTATTCAAAGACATATAATAAAATCGTAACAGGCCGATGTCTGTACATTGAAGAAATTGAAAAAAAAAAACGATTCGAGATAAAGACCTCTCCCTAACCCTTCAGGGGTTGGTCTTCAGGAAGGATGGGTGTTAAAGTATTAAAAACCATATTATAGTAAACCGGTAACTTAGTCTTTTGCACAAGTTACCACATCCCTATTCCTTCTCGACCTTGTTTCCGTTTCCTCACTAGCGCGCACACACACATAGCCACCTTCCGTTCAAACACCAACTCAAAACGGCGGCATGCGAGCCGGCTCCTTGAAAAGCACAAGAAACCCTCACGATAGTTGGTGAATATTAAGCAAGGGACGTCCCAGACTATTTAACGTAGTGCACTGTGGAAGAATACAATTATAATCGGGTGTGAAGTGAAGAAGTGTGCAGGACTCCACGGCTACGTGAGTACCCATTTCCTTAATTCCCCTTGTTGTAAGGCTATTTTACCGGTGGATTTACAGTCATTTGTTCGAAGGGATAAAACTACAACAATGGGTTAGGGAGAGGTGACCCATTTCGCCAGCTACGAATTGCCAGCTATGTTAAAGATGTTTTAAGCATAGTATTCATTTGTGTCCTGGGTCGTATTTGTAGACTATGTTATGCCCGCGGCTTCGATCGCGTGTAGTTTGGTAATCGTCCCACGGGATCGTAATACCGCTATAAAAAAGAATCCTGTGTTAATCCAAATTATAAACTAATTCTGTGCCAAATTTCATCCAAATCCAGTAAGTCGTTTTACGTGAAATAATAACAAATATCCGGAGCTCCAAACATCCATACATCCTCACAAAGTTTTGCATTTATATGTTACAACAAAAATCCTCTTGAACATTTTCGGCATCTTGCAATACAATCGAATATTATGTTAGAAAAGCTATTACCTATTTCTCCTGCATATTTATAAGTGACCAAGCGAAATAATTAATTCATAATCATAATATATGTTCCATTAAACTGATGAAGCAATACTGGTTATTATAATCAGTGTTTCTGTGCGAGGTAGGAAATCGACTATGTTGCTAATATACGTAAATGCTGTTTAAATTAATATTTAACTGTTCTTAGACGATATGCGCGTCCCTTTATAAATTGGGATACCGAGCTTTGCTCGGGTTAAAATAGAGAAAACAAATTATCCCAGATTTGAGACCTAGCTGGATTGTTCGCCCCCATAAACCTCTATATTACAACTTTCATCGAAATGGTTAGAGCCGTTTTCGAGAATGCGATTACATATAATTACGATTATTTTTTTCATTACCTACTCAGCAGACGTCAATAAATTGTAAAGAACATTGTTTAAAAGAAAACATTATCTAGATCAATACCTTATTTATTAACACGACGGAAGAAACTTTGAAAAACATTGTCCTCTATCAGACTGTCATTAGAGACCGTTTTCACCGGATGAGGCGAAGCGATCTCGTAGTAGTATTATGTAACAAACAAAATTGGCAAAAAAAAAACAATCCCAAAATGAAAAAAGTTTTATACATGAGTAGTTGAGTAGGTATCTATTGTATTAATACATTTTGTGCAAAAAAACTATTTATCCTTTAAAAAAATACAGAGACCTATTTAAATGTTACGCAAGTTTGGGTAACGTTGTAAGATAATTCGATCACCAATTAAATAACTATGTTACCGAGTCAAACAAACAGATCCTAGACCAAATTCAAATTACATAATACAAAATCTGCTTCTAAATTACTGTTTAACTTTTAATTCTTATCTCATTTCGTTGTGTAAGTTTTATCTATGCTGCAAATCTGCGAAGCGAGAGAACAAATCTATGTCGATTATTATCTTTAGGCATCATGATTATTTTCAATGGTCATGATAATTAATTTTACACGTAATAATAAAAAAGAAAATAACGTGTGAAATTTGGGTGTACCTCTGCGTAATCCCAGGCTTTTAATTATATTTATATCATGCATATAAGCCGAGCTATCACAATTTTAGCGGACGAAGTCGCGGATAAAGTGCTAGTATTATCTATCTAAATAGGAACATTCATATGACTTAACCTTGGATATTATCAGTGGATAAGACGTCCGATACTAAAGAAGAAGAAGATCAGCATTGATCATCATCTTCTACAATCTTGAGTGTTATTAGCAAATATATCGATCTACTACACAACGTGCTTCAACGTTTTGTTGACCAATGTCGTTATTGGTATAATAAGTCGGTCAATAGACATAACAGTGTGTTGATTGCGTGTTAAAAGAAAATGAGTGTGAATTAATTATTGCTATTCAGTTTAATTGGTGTTTTTCTAACTATATCTAACAAACATAACAAAATATCATGCCTGTTCTCCAGAAAGGTTAGGAAAATATTTATACTAATTTTATTTTGTAAGGTTGTAAAGTATGTAGGGGATGATCTCCGGAACTGCTAAAAATTCTTTCACTAATGGAAAGCTTGATTATCCTCAAGTGTTATAGGCTATCTTTAAAGCGTTCCCGTGGGATAATTTCGACTATAATGCAAGCGAAGTTGCGGGCAAAAACTTACCTATAATTGTACACCCAACCGTGCACAAATCCAGACTCCGTCAAAGTAATTTCTGATTGCCTTTAACATTATGCCCAACCTAGAAATCGAACCCAAAACCTCATGTTCAGCAGTAACGCATACCATCCAAAAAATACTAATTTAATAACTTAAACTTTCAAGCATTACCTACATCTCACAGGTGTTCAGCACCAAATATCTATGTTACTAACAATAACATTTCAAAACACATTAAAATTACATAACAACTAACTCACTTAATCAAAGTCCGTTATTCGAGACTTTCAAGGCCTCACTGATTCCTATTACCTCATCCATCCAGTGGAAACGCTCCTTAAGCACACTTTCCCCTTCTATTACACTTTCGACCATGTTATGAGACACACCAAAAAAAAACGTCTTACTACTGTTACACTGCAGTGACTCGAAACTGTACCAGTAATTTGATACTATGTAATATGTATCTCGCAATTTTTAGTAAGTACACTTCTTTTTTTTTTTTAAACAGATGCGTGAGTTTTTTTTTAGACCTACACTGGCCGGGGCGATTTTGTCTTTTTTTTTAATGTGCTAACCAGACAATGGATTATTGGGCTGCCGAACGTAAATGACTTGCTCCCGTCCATTGGTTGCCGCATTGTTTTTTTATCAATTGCTTATTGCTACGAGAGTGAATGATAGCGTGACGGTTGACAGAGAAGAATGGATGAAAAAAACGTGTTGCTCCGACCCCAAATAACATAGGAATTATTTATCCGCGGACAAATTTTACATCAGCTGCTTAACTCTTCAAACCTAGGGGACTGGAGAGCGGACCTGACTGCGGACACCACTTTGACAGATACCGTGTGACCTCCGATTTGATCGCTCTTTTAAAGGTCTTCTGATTAAATACTTGAAGAAGCGACAATTGCTTTTTGTTTATAGCTTTATTGACTATTGTTAACTGCCGTTATTTTACGTGTAGGAGTAAAAGTAGTGAGTAGATCCATGTAGGTAACTGTAGATAATAACCTTGATTGATATTGAAGTTTTGTGTTGTCAAATAGTTTTTCGACGGTGACTTCTGTCATAAGGTAATCGCGGTGGTTAAGAAAATTGACTGCTGACCAACTAATAGTGTCTTTATATTCAAACAGTTGTATGAAATGGCTATAACATTGTAAGTTGACGTTAAGAGGTAATTTACTTCATAATAAATACGACTATAATTTACAAACGCACATGATTTTCAACCTATATCATTGAGTACACAATTTTTCAACATAAATTAGTGATTTCGACCATTACTTTTTACGGAAACCTACACATAGCTAGTTATTACGAAGTAAAGCAATAATAATAGCACATTGTTATAAACTTTTAAATACAGTTTCTCTTATTATTTGAATGACTATTGTTTTTAATTTAATGGTACGTTTTTTTCATTCTTAGTTTTGATTTGAGCACCATTTCAATTTAAAAATGAAGTAATTTTTACGGTACAAAAAAAACCGTTGCTGAGGAACAATTTCTCGCAATCACATCTAGGTACTACTTGTACTATTATGTATTCCGTGATATATAAGTAACGTCAGCGAGTTAATGATTGAGTTAAATAGTCCTTATTAAAATTACAACTTTCATTCTTTGTCGTTAGTTATGTATGAAATGGTTATGACAATGAGGCGGTAAATTGACGTAGTGTCAATTTGCTTCCAAATAATGTCCTGACTTTTTAATAAAAATACTCAAGTGAAAATTCACTTAGCGATCACAATTTTTTTTAGCAGTTTCGAGGACGTTGCTTGTCTGACAATCGACGGTTTTGATGAAAATGGCTTGCTCCAACCTTTGCTTTTTCAACAAAGTCCAAAATCAAAAATTTCCTACTCTGGTTAACTAGATATTTTGTTTACAAATATGATTACAGTATTAATAAAAGCCGTTCCATAAAACCACAAAAATGGAATTCAAATATGCACTCTACTTTTTTCAAAATACTGGCTATTTTCGTATGTCTACGTAATTGTTAAACCAGTTTGAGGTCTACTGTTGCATTGGTTAGAGACTTTCTCCATAATTTTGATAAAACTACAGTTAGGCAGTTTTATTCTCAGAGATCTACAGTTATTTTATATTATTATGCAACCCGGTTAAGGTCATAGTATTCTGATCTTGAAGATACTATAACCTTAACTTAATTTGTGTGTTAATAGTACATAACATACGCCTGCTATCCCCAAAGGGTTAAACAGAGATAGTAATAGTACATCCATATTTCGCCAGTAATAAAAATATTTTTAGGCTTAAGCTAATCCAATACATTTTTGTTTTTTTATATATATATATAGTGTTGCTGATTTTTATCACAATCTTATACTACTTGAATTTGCATTTTTTTTTTTTGCAGACTGGACATTATCATAATATCTATCAAAACACGTTCAAAACCACATTTTATGTAACAATAAAGTTTTCCATAGACTATTTTTTTTTTTTTTTTACATAATACTATATGTATTTGGGTTAAATATTTTTCTGATGAAGTGTTATGTAAAGAGGGCTACTTTCGCAGCCCAGTTCCTATTTATAGAGTCGTGAAGATTTATTATGTGAACTTGTACCTACGAAGGCACTTTAATTGTGTAATGTGAACATGACAGTTACCTACACCAAGTTGGTCTGCTGATTAGATAACTTATGTAATTAAAACTGCGAGCGTTTTGTTTTTACATTATTCGTGAGTAGTGTGCTCTTTGGCTTTGAGTTCGTTTTTAATTAATTTAAGTTGCAAGTAACCTTAGCAAGTACATACACATACTTTTTACATAAATGTGTGTGTGATGTAACATAAAATAATAAAGTTACTTCACATAAACTGTCACTTACGGGATATCTTCCGTGATTGTCTTTTATTTTGAGCTCCCGATATTTCCACGCTGTTGCAATCGCCATGATCGCGGGTTGACTGGAGAATGCGGGTGGATGGAAAATAAATTATTAAGAGCAGACAAAGAGAGAGAGTTGTTTGAGAGAGTTGTGTCTTCTTTAGAGTTACTTGTCAGAACATAATTAAGCTTAAATTAAGAAATAGACAATTAGGTATCTTCTTTTAGCTCTTTTCTAAAAGGTAAACTATTTAATAAATCTCAGTTCTCCTACGATACTACCAGTAAATCTATCACCAGCAGTGTCACCAGCTCACAATGGGGCTCATCAGAAGGCTTAAAGTTACCCAAAGGGCTATAGCGAGGGGGGCTATGCTCGTAGTTTCCTTGAGTGATCGAATCAGAAATGAAGACACCCGCAAGAGAACCAAGGTTTACTACGTAGCCCGAAGAATTGCCAAACTTAAGTGGCAGTGGGCATGGCACATTGCTCGCAGAACGGAAGGCCGATGGGGCCGAAAAGTTCTGGAGTGGCGACCGCGAACCGGAAGACGTTGCGTTGGAAGACCTCCCAACTAGATGGATCAATGATGGTGGTGATGATGTGGTGGTGAAGGTTGCGGGGATCCGCTGGATGCGAGATGCACGGGACCAGTCAATGTGGCGACACTTGAGGAGGCCTTTGTCCAGCAGTGGACGTCTTTCGGCTGAAATGATAATAAAGATGATGATCACCCTTCCAAAGGGCCACCCTTCTAAACCCAGGCTAAAAAGTATTTACTTACTGTAAATAATAGACGAATGACAATGACCCACAAAACAATTCACCAAGTAGATCATTAGATCATTACCAATATTATTTACATCCTAATCACTGCTATGCAATTTGTTCAAGAATACCGCTAAATCTATTCATTTTAGAAGCACCTTGTTGGATAGGACATATAGATGGAAATCCTTCAATTTAAAATGAAGGTAATGTGGTTTAGAATTCGCGTGTTGTCGTGTCATGGACCCTACGTTTGTCCGACTGCAAACTGGTGATGATTTGACGTAATTTATAACATCCTAGTTTGTGGGTTAGACCCTTTTGCATATTGCTAAGCAAAAGATGCAAAAATAATGTTAGCTCAATCGCATGCAAAAATCAATCCTAATCAATTCAGGTCACATGTTTTTTTTCGGTAAAGGTTTTTCCATGACTTATAAAGACGAAATCAATTGCTATAACTTCGTCTATAAAACCCCATGTGTGTTTTTGGTTATTTAGTCAAAGTACAGTGGTACTTACATATTATATGTCTCACCAGTGAGAACATAATAAGTTGATTAAATAATGCATACAGGTCACAACACAATTCTGTTTTTAAAGCTGTCCAAATCTATGACATTATAAAATGCCCGCGTTATTATAAAAAAAAACATACACAAACTACATTTCATACAATTGAGACCCACGTGCCAAAAAGATTAATATTAAATAATAGACAAAACAACTGACTTTCACTACTATTTAACTATTTGACTGCGTAAGATAACATCATAATAATTATGTTACTGATCCAAAAACTTCAAGCGCCATGACATGCTTTATTTTACTATGAGAAGATTGACAAGTACAAGGTGGGGCAGATATACTGATGTGACATAACGTAACAGCTGTTCTTGCAACATTTATTTTGCCGGCTGAACGGCTCAGGCCAGCAGCCAGCATCCTACCTTTGCTGGTACTCAACCATCTGTAGAAAATAGTGGGATTACGACTCACTCTTTTCCTCAGAGGGTTGGCCAGCGGGCTGATATTGCATCCTAAAAATACTTGAATCAAGAAAATACTCCTAGCATTTCTTAATTTTCCGACATTATCATAATTTTCCTGCCCTTATCCTGACTTATTTGTGGTCGGCGCTGCATGTCTTCTTCTTCCATACTTCTCTATTACTCATCATCTAAACAGTCACCTCCTTTCTAGCCATATCATCCTTCACCCAGTCCATCCATCATTTCTTTGGTCTCCCTCTATGCCTATAACCATCTACATTCATACTCAAAAATGTCCTCACTACATTTTCCTCATTCCTCCGCATCACATGGACCATACCTTACTTCCAAACACCTTTGACCTGAAACTAAATGAAAGGTTTTACACAATATCCTAGACCTAGTGTAGATCTGACAGATTCGTAGTCAAGTGATAAAATCTTCGCTTGTCACTCGACTCAATATATCTGTACATTGCTGCCGGTAGTTATCAATCTAAATTCTTCGCATCGTCTATTTTTGGCCACCATAAAATCTATTTTGATAAACTATTCACCTACACCTAGCCATGTCGATTAGGTAACGCAACCACTTAATATTTTTGCGTGCGATCATTTTTAAGACACGCAAGAGGGAAAGTCGAACAACTTGATGGCAGCTAAATTACATACGTATGGACAAGCTATTATGTCAAAGAAAGAGCTTTGAAGTTGTACCGTACCTTATTCGGTCATTATTCTTTACTATTGTACTGTTATTTAGACGTTTTAGGGAAGCTGTCAGTTAATCGATGTTGAAGTACCTATAAAAGTATAAAAACTGTTAACAGTAGTTAATTGTTGTTGAGTGATTTGAGGTAACGGTAAGTTTTTCAAGATACTTAGATGCAAGCGTGTAACACTTTTGACAAACAATTCAGTCAACGTGTCAACATTGTTACACACTTATGTATATCAAATGAGAATGATAGTGGACTAAGGTAAATTATTCAATACTAACTGTTGCCCGCGACTTCGTTAGCGTTTTGGTCGGAAATTATCCCACGGGCACGTTGTAAATATAGCCTATGGCACTCGGGGATAATATAGCTTCCTACTAGTGAAAGACTTTTTAAAATCGGTTCAGTAGATCTAGAGATTAACCCCTAAACCTCTCAAACACACACCACCTCCCACCCTCCCACCTCACATCTTTATAATATTAGTATAGATGGATAGAGGAAACCTTAAGATTTAAGTTTATTATGTGAAATAATACGTAATACACATGATTTAGTGGAGGTCAAATAATAGAAACTATATTTTTTGGCAGAATTTAGAACCAAACTAAAGAATTCCTTATTCTAGAAAGAAATGGAAGAAGAATAAATCAGTGCAAACGAACAAATTGCTTCACTTTTCCTAGATTTCTCCATCATCATTAGAAATAAGTCAGACAAGAAAGCAACCAACACAAAAGGATCTGCTAAACGAAACAACTTTGCAATGGGGATCAAAGGTTATGCGGCAAAGTGATTTGAAAAGCCACAAGCACACAAGACAAGTCTATCGTCAGCATTTATAATGTGCTGTCCTCAATCATACCTCACGACTGGTATTCAAAGTTAGTCTGACTCATTTCAAATGCAACCTTTTTGCTTAAATGTCAAAAAGTTTGCAGCCATAAATCTTCTCCAATCTATGCTAATATTATGAAGAGGTGAAGTTTGTTTTTTTTTTGCATGTTTAGATGTAGAGGTTATATTCGGAACTACTGATCCGATTTCGAAAATTCTTTCACTAATAGGGAGCTACACTATTGCCGACTGTCATAAGCTGTACATAAAATGCTCACGATCGGTGAACATCTCCTTCCCTCTCCGCTTTGCACATCTCCACGCACCTTCGGCGGATACACCCTAGCTCTAACGCAACTCCTCTCATCTGCACTTCACCGTACATGTGAGTGCAGACGAACGGAGCTCGTCTCTTCTTTCGTGGAGTCCGGGCCTTAGCCATTACATTTACGTGTAAGCACACTTTCGATTACCAGTTTGCTTGTCTATCTAAACGGTGTCGCATCAAATACTAAAACTAGATCTACGAGAGAAGGGGTAGGTGCTATACCTACTTGTATTGTACCCTATTTCCCTCTATCATAACTTTGCAAACGCCGGCCGTACCGTCATCTATAAACTTTCGTTTTGTATCGCCATTAGTGCGGTTACCATAATTTCGTAATTACGGAGGTGTTACTACTATGCACGCAATATAGTTGTTTATGGGAACAGAAGGCAAAGTCACTTCACGTCACTTCTATCGATGTGTTATTTGATTTATTTATATTTATTCTATAGTTTTACATTTATTAATTAAAATAACCTAAAGTAAATTATAATACCTAGCAACAAACTTAAAAAATGGCGTCAAAAAACTCCTCCTCAACGCTGTCAACTGGTAATGTACCCAAGAGACTGGCGGCGTTGCCACGTTGTATGGCAACGCTAAGCCTTTGGCCAAGGTAAAATCCAGCCCTTGGGTCACGGGAAGTGTCAACTAAACGTTTTGAAATATCCTTGAAAAGGCTGTGAGCACTTGGACCCCACGGTCTATAGTTTCAACCCCAATGTTGAAACTCTAGGCGGCTTGAAAATATAGTTACCAATGAGGTTACTATATTTACGCCGCTTGAGGTTCTCTGCAGCCGCAGCGGCAGCCCCAGCACAGCACGATGAGCTAGGAGGATGGGATGGCGCAAGAGTATCGACACATGTTGCGTCCCACACTAAAGGCCTACCCATCTTCCATGGAAACAAAGACATCCCGTCCGGTTTCTTGCCATCGTCACGTGCCAAGCCATTGCGTTCTAATATAGCTGGAACGCCGACGGTGACAAGAGCTCGTCGGATGATGTCATTTAAATTCGCGTGCCGTGCAAAACGGCCCGCACTTCGGCTGCATGACAGGCCGTGGTGTCCGAGGCTGTTGACAACTTCACCACAGTGACAGCGATGAGGAGAACATAATGCGTTATTTGTAAGAATAAAATAATCCCTTACTCGCTTATCCCTTCCTATCCTTATCCCTTTGCTTTTATGTAATACAAATATTAAATTTGCAAATCATGCTTGAGTTTAGAACAAGCAATAATCATAATAAATCGAGGCGGTGCATGAGAAGAGTACCTGGAAAGATATGGGGGAGGCCTTTCCACAGCAGTGAGACATACAAGGCTACTTAGAAAATCATTTAAGGCATGCATTGCATCATAATGGCAAATTGAAAATGAACGCGAACAGCACATCTAAACTGAGTCTAGAGTCGGCAGTGTCGTCATTCCTGTGGATTATTGACATGCAATACAATACAATACAATACAATAACAATACATGGAAAGCTTTATAAGGTTTCGTAACCAAGGGGTAAAAACGGGACTATTACTAAGACTCCACTGTCCGTCTGTCTGGCTCTCTGTCACCAGGCTGTATCTCATGAGCCGTGATAGCTACACAGTTGAAATTTTCGCAGATGATGAATTTCTGTGGCCGCTATAACAACAAATACTAAAAACAGCAAAACAATATTTACGGGTTTTTTTTATATAATGGTACGGAACCTTTCGTGCACGAGTCCGACTCGCACTTGGCCAGGTATTTTAGCAGTTGGCGTTCAGATATAATAGTGAAATTGGCACTTAGACATCTATTAAAGAAATTCAAGAAACACTACTGTTTAAAATCATTATCATCTTCTCTTACTATCAAACAGAGAAAATGAAATCTTTACTTGTAAACATAGATTATGCAGGGGTGATACAAATAAATAAAGCAAGTTCATGTATGTCTTGCGTTGAAGCTACACAAGTTGTACAAATTAAATCTACGTTTTAATCTTTTTCCATGAAAATTCAATATTACAAAAGAGTACACAAAGATGAGAAGACCGTAACTAAAGTTTCAGACATCGTGAGGTTAGATGAGACTGACACCAGAATAAATTGATAATCCCAAGAATGTAGCTTGACGGACCATGAACCACCAAAAAGGCCATGACAACAAAAACCGGCGAAATAAAACATAAACAAAATGTACTGCGACCCCGTTAGATTTAGCCAACGCGCCAAAATGTTGGTCACATTTTTACTTACATACGTAAGATTTGCTGTCTGTAATCTTTTGAGACAGTCAGCTAAAGAAAATGAGGGCGAATTACTGACCGAGTACTTTATCTATTTACTTTATAGAAAAAAGAGAAATACGTTGCAACTGCTACTGTTACAATAGTTAGACAATATTTTTATACCTACCATAGATGCAACTGTATCTAACTCAAATATTGCAAAAATATTAAGTTGGACTTAACCCGTCTAATATTGGCATGTGTGGTTAGTCCATTCATCTATCTGCTGCCCTTATCCCAATTTATTTGGGGTCGGCGCAGCATGTCTTCTTGTTCCATACTTCTCTTTTATTCGTCATCTCATCAGACACCTCCTTTCTTGCCATATCATCCTTCACACAATCCATCCATCACTTTTTTGGTCCCCTACTCAAGCCATCCACATTCATACTCAAAACTTTTCTCGCGACATTTTCCTAAACCTCCGCATCGTATACCAACACACACCTTGTCAGGCACCTCAACGCCGGCACTTTCAAACTTCCTTTATTGTACTCATTTGTTATTTTATTTATTCGCGTTAGTTAGTTTATTGTTTGTTAGAATAGATTCCCAGATCTGCATTGTGATTTTAAGACTAGTTTTTCAAAGCTCATTTTGAAAATATTGTATATAGTTTCACCGAACACAATAAACTCCACGTCTATGAATTTGGCAACTCTTTCACAGACCATCTCAGACAACTAGAAATATTTGGCACCTTTTTTCGCACACTACTAATCATAAATCATATTTTCTCTAAAATCA
The DNA here is from genome assembly GCA_947578425.1 of Eugnorisma glareosa. Classification (NCBI taxonomy): domain Eukaryota; kingdom Metazoa; phylum Arthropoda; class Insecta; order Lepidoptera; family Noctuidae; genus Eugnorisma; species Eugnorisma glareosa. Next base: position 19,868,691 of record OX387961.1, on the reverse strand, counting down.
ACTTTCATTATTCGCTATGTGTGTCAAAATTCCATAGGAACACAGACCCATTCAGCATTACTTAATTTTTTTATACCTACGTCATCTTCCATCATAAAAGTATTACTTCGAAACTCATACACGTAACTCCATGCTGTAATCAATCATAATTAAAATGTATGTCGTCTGTCTAGGAGACCATTTGTACTAACTTGTAATCAGTTCAACGAGTTCAACATTAACATGCACTTACGTTTACATAACCTTAACATGATTGGTAATCATTGACGTCAGTTAATTTTTTTAAATAATTATGAGGTTCCTATCTCTCAATCTTTAACATTTGAAGAACAAGTCTTACCAAGTGGTATCATGTTCCCCAGGAATTGGGATGTGGAGTTCAGATAGGCAATCGCTCTATGTAAAATACTGCTACCAGCTGCATTCGGTTAGACTGGAAGCCGACCATAACATAGTTGGGAAAATATGTGGGGATACTACCTTTGTTGAAGAAAAGTTGGTCATATTTGTACAACATTTAAACAAATCGAGGTGCTAGAGTCAATACAAATCGAGGTGCTAATTAAGATTTGATTCGTTAGAAATCAAAAGAAATGTTTTAATGCCTTTAAGTATTCAAACATTTTTTTTGATGTTCCTTCCTCATGGTAGGTATATATAGGTGCTAAACAACGTTTAAAACATAGTTAAACAAGACAACGAAACGTCGTAGAAACAAATAAATGTGACATAGTGGGCCCACGTGAGGCCTTTTCCCTCTATCACAATTGAAGGAAAGAAAGTAAAAAATGAAACAATGAACATTAGAGAACCCAAATCGCTGATAATGGACATTCCAAATTGCACGGATTTAAAACTGAGCGATCGGTTAAATTGGTTTTAATTACAAATACTCTTCAATAAAGGAACCATTGCAATAACAACAAAACGTTAACGTTACACATAACTGAATAAACGAAACTAAAGGGGCCTTTTCATCAGCCGGATACCGATGTGCAAGTGTACAGGATGTTTTGAAACCAATGCACTGGACCGTTGTGAAACCGCACTTCTGTTAGTTTTCACAAATGAGTACTGGATGTATGTATTGTTTTTACACAACCCTTTATCGTTTTAGCCTATTTAATACCTACTTAACATATTTAGGCTACAATGGCCCCTCTATTCGGATACAAGCATGTGAGAGGGGGTGGGTTCACCACCACGTCAGCTCAGTACGGGTTACTAGATGTCATATTGTATCTTCGTTTTTTTTGGTTCTAGGACATTGCAGTCTCCTTATCCATCACTGTTTTTGAGAGCACTGCTGATGAAATAACTTAAGTGCTTATTTGGATTCAAATCCAAGACCTTAAAATCACTGTATTTACAACTGCGCCACAAGTACTGCATGGCCTTAGCCTATATAATGGATACGGCCGAATGTGAGTTGCTGCATTTCCAGTTGTAATGAAAACATAATTGAATGTCCAGATATACATAATAGATAGTTCCAAATAAGGCTTATCTTGATTGGAAAGCATGTTCTCATCAAGACGTATTTGGGCTCATAATTATCATCTTGAATGAAGTAAGATGAAATCTACCAGCTATCCAGTGAAAAACTTACGTCATGATTAAGGCTGTAAATGCAATTTGGGCCACCAGGTACGGTCTATGTCTAGTCTGGGGCACACGGTTACTTCTACTATAGTATTCTCTTTATAATTGTCTCGTTTTTTTTTTCTCACTGTAGTTTGCTTTTCTATATTTGTATGTTAGGTCCCTAACTTTTGTGTGTCAATAAATAAAAATCACCATGCCTGTCACTAATATGATAATTCTACAGATTAAGAAGTCAACTAACGACAGATATATTGCTGTCGCCATCATCTACGAGGTGTAACAGGACCTTTCACGAAGCCGTCAACCAAGCATTATGTACATCAAACTAAGTAACTTTATGCAAAAAATATTGCTGGGAAACGACTTTTTTTTTGGGTAAATAATCACGTTTTACGGTAGGATTCAATGTAACGCACACAAAACATTGAGCTGATGAATGGATTTTCTAATACGGGGATTATGGAGGTGTTTAAAGTAAAAATCGAATATTAAAAACATGTATTTCAAAAAGAACTTGTGAAAAAGTTAGAACTTTGACCCTATAACTTTATCTCCGGAACTAGAATGTTCCCAGGTATGGTCTAGAACAAAAAATGATCGCAATGACGGGGAGAACTAGTGCCTTTGGGCACTCGTTCCCTTTATATTACTGCCATCTGGCATTGCCCTTTGCTGCCAGACAAAAAAGCGTGAAGTTATGCAAGCAACTCAGACTTTGTCAATTCACACTTTGATGTTAGTTCTAAAATTAGCTTACCTTGGCAAACATTGCAGTTATCATAACACATTTAAATCGTTTAGATTTTTTGACTCACTTTGCATTTGCTAACACTTATAAAGATACACATCATTATAATTTAGCTGCCTCATACATGGATATTTGAAAAAAGTCATAGCAAACATATGTTTTTGGACAAGCGAAAACGTAGGTACGAAAAGTTTTCGATATTTGATTGATAAACAAATTAAACAACTTACTGCGAGAACGTACTGCAAAATTAAAATTTATTTATCAAACCTGTTTGACAAACACTAAACTATTCCAGGTGTTTACCGGTGGCCTGCTGTGCATCCTTAACCTCTCCTTGAAATATGTGACCAATATCAGTTTATTATCACACTAGCTGACCCGCGCAACTTCGTCTGCGTGCGTGCGTACATAAAAGAAAGAGAGGTTAGAGAGAGTGTGCGTCAACCTTAAAAGTTAGACATATGGCCATTGCGGATATTTTTTTAGAGCTTTTTAAGAGGTACAATTCCGACATACATGATAATTGCGTAACTTTAACCGTTCACGCACAACGGAAGCTCTCAAAAGGAGTAAATCCCTATTATGACCGATGGATAATCATCAAATGACCCCTCCCACTCTGGACGGAGCGGAAGGGATTGTCAGACTTGTACTGACTAAAATCCACCCACGTTTCTTCTGTTGCCCTTTGCGTACCAGGGCCGCGGTATCTCTTTCGAACAGTCCCGCAACCCTGGCAGGCCTCGCTCCTCTCGGATCCCTTCCAGTTTGCTGACATCTCTTTGAGGCGCGTGTGGAACACGAACACGCCGTCACCACGGCCTGTCGTCATAAGACGGACGGATGGCGAGCTAGCCCATTACTCACTGTCCACAGGCCCGCGACCCTCGACAGCCTTACGTCTTCATCTTTAGACACTCGATGACAATCATACACCAGCTAGAACGAAAGCTCTCATCAAAGTTCTTGAAATGGGCCGAGACACGATAAAACTGCTGTAAACTGTTGCGGACCTCTTGCAACTGCCTTCCGTCTCCATCGTCAGACCTTTGATGATAGACATACTCCAGGCAGGTCTAAAGTTCTCATCAAGGTGCATGAAATCAGCCGAAACACGATATAGATGCTGTAAACTCTTGAAGACCTCTTGCAACTACCTTCCGTCTCCATCGTCAGACCTTCGATGACGTCATACTCCAGCTAGATCTAAAGTTCTCATCAAGGTGCAGGAAATGAGCCCAAACACGATTTCTCAATTTAAAAAACAAAAGATCATGTATATCGGACTTCTCTGTAAAAAGTTATGCGTGGTCAGATCATACATAAAATAAAAAAATATAGACGCGTCGAATTGAGAACCTCCTCTTTTTGTTTCGTTGGTTAATAAACCAAGCTTCAGACATTTGACACGGGCGAGGGTCATTCTTTCACGGAAAACTTAACACCGCGACTCAGAAAATGGAGTGAAATTAATAGCGCCATCTATCGAGCACGAAATTTAACCGTTAAAATATAATGCATGTAAAGCGATCGAACACACACTCTACAGGGTTATAGCGTCATGTAGACTAATCTAGAGTACTTTTTGCTCTCAGACCCGATTTAAAAGTTATCTTTTGAGCACATTTTTATTAATTAGTACCATTTTGGTGCAATAGATGTCGTTGCATGTATCTTACACAATGATGGTAAGTTCTTCTTGAACACTTTAAATGTATAAATCTTTTGATAGAGAGCATTGATTACAGCATGAAACAAAAACTAAAACCTTCTCTAAGTTCCCCACAATATTTGTGCATTGAATCTAATCACATTGGTTTTCCCAACAACATGAACACCCGCCTCGCAGCGCGCGCGGGTCATTATTTTGATGCGGAGTTATTTTAAAACTGTAATATCTCCTAAGATATTCATCTAAATTGAATAGTGTAAAGGTCAATTTTGGTCACAATTGAATGCTAAAGATGACTAACATATTTATTTTGATAAGGATTAATACTATGTCGGTAAAAACACCTTCGCAAATAAAACATTAATTTTGACCAAATTTTAAAATCATAAAAATGGTTATTGTGAGTCAACCTTAAAAGATAGGTATGTGCCGTCGCGGACTTTTTTTGAGACCTTTTTAAGAGGAATAATTCCCTGCTACATTATATTTGTGCAACTTTAACCGTTTACGCAGCGCACGCAACGGAAGCTATCAAAGAGAATAATTTTTCCCCGTTTTTGCAACATTTGTCATTGATGCTCCGCTCCTATTGGTTGTAGCGTGATGATATATAGCCTATAGCCTTCCTCGATAAATAGGCTAACCAACACAAAAAGAATTTTTCAATTCGAACCAGTAGTTCCTGAGATTACCGCGTTCAAACAAACAAACAAACAAACAAACAAACAAACAAACTCTTCAGCTTTATAATATTAGTATAGATAATGCCCGGAAAGCACAATATAATTATGTTAATTGTTTTTACTATTTTGTTATTTAATCCAGCTCATAGGTATCATGTGCCATGACCCCTGAGTGCGTAAACAATTATCACACATTTCCGGAGTCCATTTCTCTATAAAAACTTCAGTAGGTACCTAAGTAATTATTGTCAGGAAAAGCGTTAATCTTTTCAAATCTGATTTGCTGGTCATTCCTGTTCGTTATTTTCCTCTGTGCTCCATATATTGTGGGGCTTCTAGCGTAATAATAACAGCAGCATCGGTCGGTCTTCAAGGTTAAGCAACGCTTACCGAGGTCGATCCGTAGATGGGTGCCCATCCATTAAATATCAAGTCCCACCCTGTGCATAGGAAATAACAGTTCCTCCTGGCTCTCAGTTGTAGATCTTTGATAGTCGTTACGGGTTGAAACCCGAGAGTCAGACAACATCTATGGTATTCAGCTGCTCCATGTTAGACTGGAAGTGTACCCCAAAATACTTTCGATTCACAAGCTAGAAATCACCGTTAGAATTAAATGAAATCAATGTTAGAATCATTAATTACAGAATCTTGGCCAAGATTAATTACGAATTTGAATAACATGATCGATCACTTACATCATGCATCAAGCGTATGAATCCTCATGCATTTAATTTGCACGCATAACAAAATACTGCCGATTCACCATGTCTAACGAGACACTATAATAATTATTCAGCGAGCAAAATCTGAAATGCCGTAAGGAACATTGAGAGCGCTGTAGCATTTGAAACGTTCAGTTCCTCGCCGAAAGCTGAAAATCCTACACCACGCCCTATTCCACTTACATCTTTTCATCTCGATGGTATTCACAGATGCAGCAAAAACATGCACATGGCAAACACTTCCATTTTCTAATTCCCACATTAACGTGGTAATGGTCATTTGTGGAATTATGAACTTATTAGAAATTTTGCGATTCTTGGTGATTTTGCAGAAACAACATGTTCGGTTCGGGGCATTTTTTTCTTGGAAACTAAAAAATTTTAAGTTTCTGTATTTATAAGGATTTAACTAATACGGTCGAAACCCATCAATACACTATATCGAGAGTTTCACAGCAGGCATTTACCATTACTATAATTTCGTAGGGTCAACAATAAGCATACTATATTTACCAGTTATTAGATTTCTTAAATGTATGTGTGTGTGTTTTTTAAATTCCAGCCAAAACTAGTTTTGTTCCACTTTTTATTCATCATCATTTCAGCCAAAAGACGTACATTGCTGGACAGAGGCCTCCCCTAAGTGTCGCCACATTGACCGGTCCCATGCGACTCGCATCCAGCAGATATCCGCAACCTGCAACTGTACCCACCGTTGCATTTCGAATTATACCAGAAACAGAACCTTGGTAAAAAACATTTCCGTGTCTGTCAGACAACATAACAACTACAGTCCAAGACCCCAGGGCCGCCAGACCTTAGTTATTTTCTCATGAACAAAATGTGTGGCATCAAGCAGTGTTAGTATGTACTATGAACGTATGCATATCTGCTAACTTGTGCCGTCGGCCAATTTTTAGATATCAGGTGCTAAAGTTGCGTTTTTGAAACTTGTTGTTTTCGTTCTTGAAACTGAAGCACAAAAAAAAACTTTTTTGCAAAAAATAAAACAAAGCTAAAGTAATTTTTCAATTTTATGGGTTTTTGAAGCCAGTTTTGATTTTGCAAAAAAAAAAAATTCCGTTTTTGTTGTAATATCCTATTCAAATATTTTCACATTGTTAACAATACATTTCATGGTAATAGGCTTTTCCCCAATAAAAGGGAACTGTGTGTGTACGTCTGCGTACCCCCTCATAGTATAAAGGCGTGATGTTAAGTTATGAAGTGGTGTAAACATTAGACACCCAAGCAATTGCAGCAATCACGACAAATTTTCTGTCTATTATTGAAGAGTTCCGTTTCATATCTCCGAAGTTCATGACAACATTCCTATGGGAACAACTTGGGAGTATACTCTTTGAAACAATCGAATTTTCCAAATCGGTTCAAGCGTCTTCGAGAAATCGGTGAACGTACATAAAAAGGAAAATTCCGACGAATTGAGAACCTTAAAGTCGTTTAAAAATTACGATAAAATAATCATAATCACATGGTATCAACAAGCAATCAAAGTGCATCACAACACTAGAATTACTAACCCAGTTAATTACAGAAACTATGAAATAAAATTTGATGGATTGCAAATTACAGCAACTCTTTTCATAGTTGCTAATACTTGGAAGACAATTATTGTTGATTTATATTAATTCAAATTTAGTTGCAACCACTGAAATTGGTAATAAAAATACTATGCTAGCAATATGTACATTTAATAGGGCAATAAACCAATCAAGTTCGTATGAACTGTTACTAATAGTTTGAAACTGAATTTTATCTGATTCATTCTTTCATTCATGTAAAACTCGTTTTTTCGAATATTACGGTGATTTATTTTTAGAAGCCAAAATCTTTGTGAACGACTATGATAATGTTTATATTGCAACTTTGCACATTTGTTTATGAAATTATATTTCGATTTAAGACCAGGATAAAACCATAAAACAACACAATTTACATTACGAACGAATTCTTTAACAATCCTTTCATTATCTCCCATTTGAAAAAATATATATTTTATAACTTAGCTGTTTTAACAATTACTTTTTGAATAAATGATAGATTAAGTGAAACTAATTCCTTGAAAGCTTTTATAAATTTGATAGCACGTGTCTTTTCATTTATGGTTTATTAGCTGATTTTATGCATGTTTTGCCATTTAGTCAAATCCATATTATTTAAATAATTGGCCAAAACATTGTCATCAGCGGTCCAACGTTTTCTGCACCGGTGTTCGGTCGGTTTCCAATCTAACCAGCAAATTTACCAAATATTTTTGAAAGTATTATTCATTTTTTATTTAAGTCAGTACCAAAACAGAATCACGATTACCGGAAAATACATCTTTGCAATTTAGACAAATAGTAAGCATAATAAAAGAAAGAATATCAACTTAACTTTTAATAAAAATAAAAAAATAAACTGTAGAATGATTACCGTTATCATTGAAATATAAGACACTTATTTGTAAGCATGACACGGTTTGGAATGTTGCATGTTACGCAACTAATTTCAAGTTTAAAGTCTCGCCGACTCTCGCCCTACAAACCTAGAGACAGATACTTATTGCATAGTTCTGACTTGTTATGATCATGGAACAGATATTTTTTATTGCCCGGAAGTCTTCGAAAACACCTTAAAATAGTAAAGCATTTTTAAAAGACAAAGGTGACTGACGACCATAAAAAGGTGACTGGCTCAGACTGAATGTGGACGGTGGAGACCAGGTTGTAGTGGTACAGCTTAAGAGAGACCTATGTCCAGCTGGGGACTGCGAAATGCCGAGTTTATTGAAGAGATTCGGATCCACGAAGTCAAGGCCCGAGTGGTGATACTACGGCTCCCACAAAAAGGAGCAGTAGGACTATTAGGGGCTGATTATGCCGAAAAAAGGGGTTCCTCAGGGTAATATGACGAGACCGATGTCTCATCATATTACCCTGAGGAACCCCTCTTAAAGATCTAGTTAATTTTTCCTTTGGAAGTAGATACTGATACTTTGGAGTGTAAACGAATAAGACAATATAGTCTAATTAGAAAGTTAATAACCCATAGCAATACATGTGATTAAACCCAACTTGTTGCAAAGAAAGTACTGATCAATGATCTAAACATGCGTCTGGTAAAACTAGAACGGATCTTACCGAATCAACTCTTCTGATTTTTTTTTTCATTATTATTTATTTATTTTATTTATTTGGGAAAACAAACGGTTACACATTACAGTATTACAGAGAATTATATCTAGGGTAATTACGAGTGTTTAATAGGAGGCTTTCAGTTGTGACCTTAATGGATGTGGGTGATGGCATAAAATACATGCAAAATGAACAGGTGAAGGCGTAAGAGTTGAGAGTTTGTTTGTTTGATATAAGAAATTTTATTTCTGTAAGTGAGCCTAAAAAGGTAAATCTTGCGAACCGAATAATTGAATGATAAAAAATACTACTTTGAAAGTAGGTTCACCTAATGCTTCTTGAGAGGAGTATATAGATATCAGACGAGTGGTCAAAGAAAAGCCATGATATTCCAGTATAATACAGATAAGCAAGGAAATGTGAGTTCTGTTTATTTTAGAGTAAGAAAAATATGGCTAATATTAGCATTTGGAATGTAAAACTTCTGCGTAATTGCCAAAATAGTTGCTTAAATTACGCATTATATTTTGACGATAAGGATGACAGCCAAAAATAGTTTTACATTACGGAATCTTTTGTTTATTTTCCAGTACAGTTACGATCAATTTTATTTTAATGATTCTATAATTCTTAACACTTTTGAACTAGATGTCAAGGCTTGAGTTTATAATTTCTTTATTCAAAACAAACTAATTAAGCAATTAAAGTATTGACGTACTTGTTTTGAAAATTCAATCTAAGGGCAAACTCAACCGCGGGAGACGCACCGGGCGTCGGCGCGCCACCGTAGGCGCGGGCCTGTGGACGGTGAGCTATGGGCTAGCTTTCCGTTCGTCCGTCTTATGACGACAAGCCGTGTTGACGGCGCGTTCGTGTTCCACGCGCGCCTCAGAGAGATGTCAGCAAACGGGAAGGAGTCCGAAAGGACCGATGCCTGCCAGGGTTGCGGGACTATTCGAAAGAGATACCGCGGCCCTGGAACATAAAGGGCAAAAGAAGGAACATGGATGGGTTTTAGTCAGTACAAGTCTGACACTCATGCCGCTCCGCCCAGACTGGGACTCATTTGATGATTTCCCATACGTAAAAAAAGGCAACGTCAACAAGTACTCTAAAACAGAGAAATAAAACTTAAATGATCTGATGCATTAAATGGAGGTGACGTCGCGAGAAAACAATGAAATCTGAATGTGGCTATGAAATGTAAGGGCTCGCGGCTATATCATAACAGTCACACGGGTCGATCTTACTTAGATTACCCAGTGCCCGCCAAGATTGGTCCATGGTTGGGCCATCATAACAGGGTCAGAACATGACGGCAGCCATCTCAGCGGCTAGAGCAAGGGTGAAAGTCTTGCACTCCAGTCATGGAAGTTACTACTAGACACAGTTAAGCCAGCTGATAGAGATAGAATATGACAGTATGGAAAGAACATGCTGGAATTAGGATAGGAAGACATAAATACACTATCAATATTCCATCTTGAGGCGCCAAACAGTCACGTGAGCACGACCTACCGAAGACCGCGGGGAAACCTGGACGAGTCTTGCACAGATAAGGGAACCATTACACAAAGGGGAGGTGGCTAAATAATGATGATGGTGAAGCATGTAAATCTCACCCCTTAGGCTTTAAATAAGCAGTACTATTGCAAGAATCTTTAGGAAATGTAATCTCCAATGTCACCAAAAATATTCCGTTATGTATTTTCGTACCATAAGATTCAGACGTATAATCACGATCACAATCGTGAACTAGGGTCAGACAAAAACAGAATATCCTGCAATTAAATTGTCGTGTAACAGTATCAAAGTCCACGCAGAGCTAGAAAATTGAATCATTGTTTGTATCATGCATTTAAATTATGATCTAAGCAAGCGTACTAAGCAATATTAAATAAAGATCTGAGTTTCCCGAAAAATAATCATAAAATTAGGAACGCAGATGAAGAAAACGGTTTGGTGGGTAATGTATACGAAACGTGGTGTACAGAGAAAGAGATCATATTGGGTAATGGAGAAAAACTTAGTCTTACTGCTAAAGTACAGGATAAAGAAGGCATTGGTGCATTCAACATTTGCCGAATGACTCCTAACCCAAACTAGGGATACCAATCATCAGGAAAGATTATCAAAATGCTACTTCCAAAATTATTGTAAAGTTTGAAACAAACGATGATTTTCCGACTCAATACATCTTTGGCGCCATAAACAAACATGCTCAACCGCATAGGTTTAAAACGTTATTGCTAGCCCCATTGAGCATTGAGTATAATACTTCATTGCTCAACCTGCCATACGATACCTGTTTGCCGGTAGTTGCAATAAAGTGATCAGTTTAAAGATTGCAAGAACATTATGGTGACAAAGTTACGCATCAAGCGTGCATCGTAAAATGTTTTAAGATACGGAAGCATTTTCCTTTCCTCAAGTGCTTCTTAGCTACATTTTTCTTTCAGTTTTTCTTTCCTTAATTATACTGATTTGAACACAAAACTTATCTATTAATTATCTGTTAAGTAGTAACCAAACTTAACAACCTAGTTTCAAATAAACTGCTTTACTAATGGGTGTATAAAAAGTACCGTTAACGTAGCCGACAGGCACTTGTTCTCCCCGTGATTGCGATCTTTTTTTTTTGTTCTAGACCATACCTGGAAATCTTTTAGTTGCCGACATATTGGGGGTAAAAGTTCCAACTTTTTCACAAGTTTTTTTTTAAATATTTATGTTGTTTTCTTTAAATACCTCCAAGACCCCCGTACCATTCAATGCATCCATCACCATAAGGTTTGGAGTGAGTGATTACATTGAGTCCTAACGTAAATCGTGATTTTTTACATAAAAAAGTCGTTTCCCAGCAATAATTCTTGCGTCGAGTTACTTTGCTTGATGTACAGAATGCTTGAAAGGACGGACCCTTGAAGTATTCTGTTACACATTGCATTTTCCCCAAAAAATTAGCGAATATCTCCAATAGAGTTTTATTGGTGAGGTAAAAGTAAAAAAAACTTTTTTACAATATTAATATTAATAATCAGTACCTGAAAAGTCTACGGAAAAATCACAATTCAATATTGGAAATCATTCCTATGTTTTGATAAATCTAAAAGAAATCGTTTGTGGTTTAAACAGATAAATCCAAATGTCTAGGAAAATCCATGATATTTTTTATTTTCTTGGATTTTCCGAGACAGTCGGTTATTTTCCGAGGCTACATAAGTTTTCAGTGTTATTCTTTAGACATTTGTTAGTTATCTATGTAACTAGAGTTTCTCTTAATGATTATGTCATAAAGCTTTATAAATATTACTACATAGTTGAGTTGGAAAATTGACATTGTAAATAGGCAGTTTTCGTTTTCGCTAATTTGATATTACCGCTAAAGTTAACTACCAGTTAGTTCATTCACAGGTAACATTTTTGGTAGGTTTTGTACTAACTTGTTAAATTGGTTTTCTAATGAAATCAAAATCCATGACTGAAGCTCTTTATTTTCTAACTTTTATTTACTTATTTAAATGTAAAAAACATTAAATCTCATGGTTAGAATTTTTAATGAGATCCTGGTAATGAACTAGATGGTTAAAATCCTTTCTAACATTCACAAGCGGGGTAGGGCCTCCAAATTCCAAAACAAACACATAATTAACGTAGGTGCAGCACGATTTCTTAACATTAACATCGACAGAACGACGTAAATATTCGATGTCACAGAAATTATAACTATGCCCACACTATAAATTTTACTTTCAGCATAAAATTACATATCTAGGTTACTGATGTCACACATTCAGTCAAATTATACTTTCTAATGCAAATCACACATTAAAAAATAACAAAACACTAACCTTCGCTTTTTGATGCGATCGACGGACGAAAAACTATGAAAATTTATATAATGAAAATTTAATAAAAAGGTCCTTTTTATAAAATTTCAAAATCACTCGCGATTTTCGAGTCACTCCGGAGGTGGCACAAGTGACTAGCGCGGTGATTGGAAGGCAACTGAGGCTGTTGCTTCGAACCTGCGCGCACGCAACGGACGTAACCTCCGGATGAATGAAGCCTAGTTTACAAGAACTAGGTGTAGTGCTCACTAGGCTTTGAAGAACTAGTTTGTTACATACGACACATGTATTATTATATTATCTAACAGGTAGATATTGCTAATGAGTCCCATTAAGTATGCTTAAACTTATAAATACTTCAGTAAACATTACGTTATTGGGTAGAGTTAAAAAGGCTTGTTCAATCGGGCCAAGTGCAATTCACGAGAGTAACAGAAAAACGTATTGTAACATTCATTACGATATTTTATCTGTTTACTTATCATCATGGAACCCATTTTTTTATATTTAACTGTGTTTAATGAACAGCCCTTTCGACTATACCAGACGGTGGAGGGATAACATTAAAACGACGATTAGTACGTTTCTATTTTAATGTTTTTTTTTGTCTTTAATTGTGCACCCTTGTCTGCCTATCTGGGGATCAAAATTATCCCATAAAAGCGTACTACCGGAATAAAAAAAACATGTCCTAACCAGGTCATGGTTTATCGCGCGTATGGTGCGCCAAGTTTCATCTAAATCCATTCAGCCGTTAAGGCGTAAAAAGTGACAGGTGCATGCAGTTTTATGGCATTTATGTTTTTAAAGTAGAATGGTTTATAGAATGTTTGTTTTCCATGTTAGGTAACAAAAACCTCGAAATCACATAACTTCTGCATAACTTGAAGGAAATATTCTGACTTATGTCATCCTTGTGTTTTATCACTTCATCACCAAATATTTCTTGGCTAATCAGATGTTCTGGTGTTCTGTGATTTCATTTAAGCTGAGCATAATTTATATTCCAACTATTTAATTCAATTCATTTGTTTTGTCAGACAAATAAAAATATCCATATCGTGAAACACAAAATCGACAAAACATAGAACTATTATATAACATATTGAAATCAAAATACATACAAGCAATTAAAATAATATTTTAAAATAACAAAATAAATAATTTTATTTTTTTCCTGAACTAAAATATCTTAATAAAAATATACCAGTCCGATTTCATTTGCAAATTATGTGCCAAATGCACAATTCTTTTAAAAATTTCATATGCGTCGCGTGCGCGTTCAGATGCGTCTCGCATCCAGCGGATCCCTACAACCTTCACCAGGTCATCGGTCCATCTAGTGGGAGGTCTTCCAACGCAAAGTCTTCCGGTTCTCGGTCGCCACTCCAGAACTTTTCGGCCCCATCAGCCATCCGTTCTGCGAGCAATGTGCCCTGTCCACTGCCACTTCAGTTTGGCAATTCTTCGGGCTACGTCGGTAACCTTGGTTCTCTTATGTCTTCATTTCTGATTCGATCACGCAAGGAAAATCCAAGCACAGCCCTCTCCATTGCCCTTTGGGTGACTTTAAGCCTTCTGATGAGGCCCATTGTGAGCGGTCCCTTAGGTATTCTGGCAACACACACTGGTCATAGAATTTTGTCTTGAGACACTGCTGTATGTGGCCCTCAGCCATCGGTTATCAGGGTTGTATGGGAAACTACTTGGTGAGTGTACTTCCAAAATACACACGAAAATAAACACGGATTGAAACTATTTATTCGAGTGAAGGGCTCACTTATTCCAGTGAGCCCTTATTCGTTTGTTAAGCCATTATACCACACAGTGTATTGGTAATCGTTGTGGTAGGTAAATATACAAGAGCTATTGTGCATACTGATATTAACCTATAGGCTGAATGTTATATGGTAATATTAATAACATTTATATAATATTCATAGTTGTAGGGTCATGAGGTCGAAATTAGAATTTTTTTTGTTCTTCGTCTTGCTGTAGATTATGTGGCAAAACTGAAAGGTGACCTGGGGGCCTAAAATGGCTGCTCTAACAGAATGTCTGCATAACCATAAAGACCGTTTTAATAATTTAAAATTTTTAACGTGATTCATATGATTCTGATAAAGCAGCCATTTTAGGCCCCCTGCTCTTATATTCACAATCTTGTATACCGATACCTTATATGTATGAACTGAAGCTGCAGAAGCCCATTGATCAATGTGTTTTTTGTGTGATTCAAGTTTTATTATTGACTAGCTATATAATAATTGTCGCGGCGTCACTCGCGTTCTAGTCGAAAATTAACCCACAGGAACATTTTAAGTATATCTTGACACTCAGGGATAATGTGAGGAGCTCGTGGCTAAATAACAGCCGCTCTAGGTTAAGCCGCGCTTGCCTAGGTTGGACTGTGGATGGGTGACCACCATTGCATACCGAGTTTCATCCGTGTCCTTCGGTCCCGGCTAGATCTTTGACAGTAGTTAAAGGTAGTCAGTGACCCAAAAGTTTGAAAACCAGTCTTACCAAGGGGTATCGTATTACCCAGTACTAACTGGGTTGTGGAGGTCAGATAGGCAGTCGCTCCATGTAAAAACTGGTATTCAACTGCATCCAGTGAGACTGGGAGCCAACACAGTTGGCAAAAGGCAAAGCAGATGATAAAGACTCAGGGATAATGTAGCTTCCCATTAATTATGTGTAGGTATAGTATAATAATTCGTGAAATCAGATCAGTAGTTTCAAAGTTATCCAAACATAAGGGATGTTTGGATCCAAACTTACAATATTTCTGCAACTTTATGCCATTATAATATTAGAATAGATATAATCCGTGTCCAAAAGATAGACCTTATATAAGTAGGAACTTATATAAGGTCTATCTTTTCATACACGAAATATTTTATCAGTAACTCCTGTAAGTCGTAAAGTCGCCTTAACAAAGTTTTTTTTTATCTAAGTGTTTTTACGAAATTATTAACATTCTACATTTTCTTGAGACATTTTGTATAAAAACCTTTACTCCCAATTTCATAAATGAGAAGCGCCCGTAGTAAACTAGCGTAATGGATGTTGAAAACTAAGGAGCCAGTATTTATTTTGTGGGTCAAGTAATTTTAAATTATTTATTTTAATAAAATATACTTAGGTTTTTTTTTCCTTTTTAAACTTATAACCGTTAGATGGTTCTCTGAAAATTATTCGTGTATGAATAGTTAGACCTTATATATTATATAAGTACACACATCAAAAGTGTCTAGGGATCAAGCATTTTTATGTGGATTTCTTGAGATTGAGATGTGGCTTTGTAATAAATTTATGATTTTATAAATTTATATGGATCCTTTTTGGTGCATTTCATAATTTGAATCAGGAACTGTGAATCAAATTCGAGTAAAAGATGAAAATCAGCTGTCAATATTTTCCCTATAAAAACATACAACGCATTGAAGACATTATTAGTGCTACTGTTTCCCTACTACTGATTAAAACCAACGTTATTATGGAGCGGCGACGTCATTTAAGCAGGGAAGAAATGCTCAGAGCCGTGGGAATGATAGAAGCTGGTTCCCGGCAACGTACTGTGGCTTTAGCTCTGAATACAAGTCAGAGTGTTATCAGTCGACTTTGGACACGTTACCGAAGCACTGGTACCGTGGCTGAGCGCCATGGAGGACGGTATCGCTGCACCACACGGAGACAAGACCGATACATTCAAATCTTAACTCGAAGAGCTCCAACAATAACCGCCAGGATGTTAGCCGTGAGGCTTCATCACTCTTCAGGGAACTTAATTAGCGACCAAACAGTCAGAAACCGCTTGCATGAAGTGAACCTTCATTCCCGAAGACCGCTACGGGTACCACCTATAGCAATGCACAATCGTAGGATACGATATCAATGGGCTCTTGAACACAGAAATTGGGCAGAAGAACAATGGCGTTTCGTGTGCTTTTCTGATGAGTCTCGTTTTGGTATGAGACCGGATACAAGACGTATACGACACTGGAGAACCCCTGGACGCCAACAGCGATTAAAATCCTGCCAGGAAGTCCATCCTTATAGTGGTGGAACCATCATGGTATGGGCGGGTATTTGGATCGGCGGAAGAACTGAGTTGATTTGGATCAGAGGCAACCTCAACGCTCAAATTTATGCTGAGACGATTGTATCAGACGTCATCGTTCCTCTACAAGTGCAAATCGGTCCCTTATTTCAGTTAATGCATGATAATGCACGACCGCACACCGCAAGAGTTGTAAGACAGACTCTCGCCGCAGCTAACATCAATGTCCTGCCCTGGCCTGCTCAGTCGCCAGACTTGAATCCGATTGAGCATGCATGGGATATGCTACAGAGAAGAGCTCTGCCGAATATGGAGGGTATCCAGTCGCAAGAAGACCTTTTTTTGTTGTTGCAACGAACATGGGCGGCCATTCCACAGCGTGATTTGGATGAACTCATTTTGAGTATGCCAAACCGATGTTCTTGTGTTGTTAGTGTTCGCGGTAGAAACACGGATTATTAATTGTTTAAGTTACCCAATAAAATTTTAAAGAAAACTGTTATTTCAGTCTTTTTTTCGAACTTTTGTGTTAGTGGTTCAAATGTCAAAAATCCCTTTATTAGGAAAATGGCAAATTTCTTTATTAATGCAAAGGTGACTTGGTTTATCGTTACTGTGACAAACGAAAACACTTTATTTGATGAATCCTTAAAGAAAATTTTAATTAATATCAATCAGGAGAAAAGTTATTGCAAAAATATATGTTGATCCCTAGACACTTTTGATGTGTGTAGGATTGGTTGGTACGGAAAAGTATGTGGGGATGGATGGATGTTTCTTACTCTTCACGCAAAACCTAATGACCGGATTTGAATGAAATTTAACACACAGATAGGTTATAACCTGGATTAATACATAGGATACTTTATATTGTATACATGTTGATGATGTTTGCTTTAACAACATCAGTTATGCTGATGATATGGTGCTGCTGAGCGCGTCAATAGGGCACTCAGACTCCGTACGCCCATACTTATGGCCTAAAATATAATGTTAAAAAGAGCGAGCTTATGGTTTTCAGTGCGGGTTCTAAATGTCCGGCCGAGGTTCCACCAGTAAGGCTATGTAGGGTGACCTTGGAGCGGGTATATACTTTTAGGTATCTGGGCCATATTCTGACGTCCGACCTGAAGGACGACGCTGATATTGAGCGAGAAAGGAGTGCGCTGTGAGGGCGAATATGATTGCCCGGAGGTTTGCTCGTAGCTCCAAGGATGTGAAGATCACCTTGTTTCGAGCCTACTGCACATCTTTTCATACGAGTAGTCTGTGGGTGTCTTATTTGCAGAAATCCTACAGCGCTCTCCGCATTCAATATAATAACGCGCTGAGGGCGCTGCTGCGGCTGCCGCGCTTCTGTAGTGCATCGGGAATGTTTGCAAGCGTCCGCATTGACAGTTTTTATGCCAGCATGCGCAAGAGGGCGACCTCGATAGCGGGTAGAGTGCGGGGCAGCGGCAATAGTCTTCTTACCGTTGTCGCCAACCAGTTGGACGGACCTTTCATGCAGCACTGGCAGGCCTTACATGCACCCGTGTATCGGGCCTGGGGCAGGTGAAAATAGAAAATAATCACCACAGAATTTAATACAATTTATAATTTTATCAATTTTTAATATTTATGATTTGTATTGTATTTTAACGTTTTATTTTTTATTTTAAATAATGGTCGATTATTATGTATTAGAATTAACTCATTTTATTTTATTTTAAGCGGAAATTCTACAATTTATATTTATTTGACGAAATATTTTTGCATTAATTTTATATATACTAGTATGATATTGTGTGATGTGTATTTGTCTCTGATTATTTAATTTTTTACTTACATTATTTTTAAGTGTGCTTATACTATCTTTGTGTCTGATGCAAATAAAAATTATTATTATTATATCCCGCTAGTTCGATCCCGTGGGACAATTACCGTACTCCACGCGGGCGAAGTCGCGATCATAAGCTAGTGATAAACTAAAGATGGTACAGTAAATTTCACTATATCTTCTACCCATGACTGGTGTGGCCAAAATAATATTCTAGTCTAGGCATAACAGCAACATAACATAGGCTTTCTCAAAACATTGAATAATCTTTATATAACGAATATTAATATGAATGTGTAATAAATACTTCTAGACTTTTTAACTAAAAATAATGTTTTGTGAGCCTAATTTTAACATTCGTATAGTCGCATATTTATGTAAAGTAGAGACTTTATAGTTAAAAAAATATCTATTTCCGGTACAATACGCTAAGCTGCTTGAATACTTAATGTGCTCTGTCCCAGTGATCACGTGTTTTAAGGTGCCTTCAAATTAGACGCATGAAGAAACGCTGCAGTGGAGCCACTGCGGCGCGTCTTATTCAAATCGCCAGAGAATTCCAACTTGTACTTACCAAAAACTCGTAATTATAAACGATAGCTTTCGCTATCCATCGTAACTGTCGCTATATTATATCGCATGCGTATCATAATGTACAGGACCTGTAGTAGCGCCACTGCAGCGCGTCTTCTCGTGTCTTTTTTTTCGGATTGGTAATCATCAAATAACCCCTCCCGCTCTGGGCTGAGCAGGAGGGAGTGTCAGACTTTTACTGACTAAACCCCATCCATGTTCCTTCCTTTGGCCTTTGTGTTCCAGGGCCGGGGTGTCTCTTTCGAACAGTCCCGCAGCCCATTTGAAGGCACCCTTAGGTTAAGTTTATGAGAGTCACCAGTCAGTCAGTCAGTGTGGGATGCACCTTACTTTAATATACAGCTGGTCATCATCATCTTCCTGCCCTTGTTCCATCCTGTTTGGGGTCGCCGCAACACGTTTCCTTCTTCCATTCACCTCTGTCGGACGTCACGGCATCATTTACTCCTTTCTCTTTCTTATTAGTGCTCACACAATCTATACCTCTTTTCTTTGGCCTCCCTCTCCCTTTTCATTCATCAACATTCATATCCATCACTCTTTTAGTCACATGCTTTTCATCCCTCCTCATTACATGTCCATACCAAGACAAACGACTTCCTTTCAATTTTTCTATAACAGGCGCGACTTTTTAATATGCGGTTAATCGTTATTATTTATGGATAACATTTTTGTACATATATTTTTTTATTTTACGCAGTATGTTACTGGCTAACTAATTATTTGTTTTATTAGTATCCATCTTAATGAGTAATGTATAGAAAAATGTGTTTGTTTTTTAAGTTATGCTTTCATTTGCGTTCAGTAAAAAGCTGTTATTTTGGTATTACAAGCAGACACTTAAATCAATTTTATTTATTTATATCAAATGTATTGAATAGATGTTTAAATGCAGAAAAGTATGAGACTTTAAGTAATAGGTGTAACAAGACTCTTAACTAAGTAAAAGACGCTTGCTCTCCTCGTTATTGCGACCATTTTTTTTGTTCTAAACCATACCTGGGAACCTACTAGTTTAAAAAAAGTCGTTTCCCAACAATATTTTTTGTTCGTATAGTTACTGTCTTAGTTTGATGCTTGGTTGACAACTTCGTGAAGGGTCGGTTTATACCTTGTATATAATGAACTGCCGAGCAAATTACCTCCGTTTTAAATAATAGGATGATTTTTAAGTTCTGAAATAAAGCTGTTAAATTAGAGGGAGGCGTTCCTTGAGTTCCTTGAGGTGTTTATTTGAGTTTATTTGCCTAAACTTGTGGCAGTACTCCAAAATGTACTACAGCGCCATTTATGTCACAAATGAGGAAATAACATCAAAACTCTAAATTCCGCTAATGAGGGCTATCGCGTGTGAATTCACCGCTAGAGGCGCTAGTGTAGCGCGAGGGATATGATATAGAAATGTTAGATGCCATAGAGTGTTCGCGCGTTGCATGCTTTTTTATCACGTATTTTACTAATATTCACGATTGTGGTCTAGATTGAGCCATTCCTGAGTAATTATGCCTTGATGATTTTATGTAGCAACATCAGATCTTATTTGTTAGTACTTGGAGGTAAAATGATTTTTAAAAGTTTCATGCTTGCTAATTTTAGGGAAAATATTGTAAATAAAGTTATCTAAAGTTTACACTATGTTGTTAGGTATACGTAATAAAATTACCTTTTTAACCGACTTCCAAAAGGAGGAGGTTATCAAGTCGTCTGATTTTTTTTTTTTTTTTTTGTGTATGTTCAGCGATATCTTCGCCAATTGTGAACCGATTTCGATGATTCTTTTTTTGTTTGGTAGAATATTGTTTCGCGGTAGTCCCATTTTAAATTTGGTGAAGATCATCGGAGATATACAATGGAACGCTTCATTAATAGACAGAAAATCTGTCGTGATTGCTGCAATCGCGACGATTCGATGTTTATTTTTTACACAATATTAGAACATAACATAACGCCTGTATGCTCTGAGGAAGTGCGCAGATGTGTACAGTACCTACTCCCAGATTTCGACAGTTAGGTATGATAACGATATAAGTTACATTTTATTGGGGATAAGCCTATTACCATGAAAGGAGTTGTTAACAATGTAAAATAAATGCAAATATTTGTTTAGAATATTGAAACTAAAAAAGGAAAAATAAAAAAACTTTTTTGCAAAAATAAAACCGACTTCAAAAACAAAAAAACGTGGAAAAATAACTTTAGCTTCAGAAGTCGGTGGCAAAAATATTCAATCGAACAAACAAAAATCACCGACTTCTGAAGCTAAAGTTATTTTTCCACGTTTTTTTGTTTTTGAAGTCGGTTTTATTTTTTGCAAAAAAGTTTTTGTTTTAAAAGTTATTGGTACTAGTATAAAATAGAATTATTGACATGCCTTAATCGACAGCGGCGCCATCTGGTGAGCTCAAAAACGATAGCCCTCATTAAGTTATCATATTGGAAAAACCCGACAACCACTGAAGACCAGGAAACACCCGTCAGGTCAGAGGATCCTCTCTTTTCTCTAAACATGAAGATCTTTACACCCAGTTCTTCATATCCCTAAAAACTTCTACCTACTACAATCTTTGACATTAACTGTACATTGAAATGACCAACTACGCGAAATACGGATACTTGTCTCCAGTTCGAAAGGTCATGACAACTTTAAAGCGAAACTTATTAAAAATTCTAATTATGTGTAGTAACAGTAATAGTGTGTGGAACATAATAAATGACTTAACAATCGATTATGTATTTATTTTACCTACAAATAGTTTCAATAAGGTCAAGGTTTTGTCATGACGGTAATAATTATAAATCATTGTTAATTGATACACAATGTACGTTTCAGTTAATTGGAATGAGGAAGGCATTGAGCTACTTCAGATTTTTTGATTTTAACCAGGTGTGAAAATGGAGGAGATTCTTTTTTCGCTTGAATAGATAAATGGCCAAGGCATTAAGTTCGCGGGCCTGTGGACGGTGAGCTATGGGCTAGCTCGCCGTCCGTCCGTCTTATAACGACAGGCCGTGTCGACGGCGCGTTCGTGTTCCACGCGCGCCTCAAAGAGAGTCAGCAAACAGGAAGGGGTCCGTAAGGGCCGACGCCTGCCAGGGTTGCGGGACTGTTCGAAAGAGATACCGCGGCCCTGGAACACAAAGGGCAAAGGAAGGAACATGGATGGGTTTTAGTCAGTACAAGTCTGACACTCCCTCCTGCTCAGCCCAGAGCGGGAGGGGTCATTTGATGATTTCCCATCGATAAAAAAAAAAAATAAAAAAAAAAGGCATTAAGTTCGCCTTCGTACAGTTATTTTTTGTGCATGAAGTTTAAATAAATAAATAGTTTTTTTTCATGTTTGTTCGGAGATCACTGGTAGAAAGAAAAACACTAGCTTATGCCCTCGTCTTCGCACGCGAGTTCGGTAATTGTTCCAAGGGATCATACTACCGGGATAAAAGTACCTATTTGTTAATCCAGGGTATAAACAATCTGTGTGCATCTGTGCAAAAGAATACATTCAAAGCGTACCAAAAAATTACAGCCATAAGCAGAAAATACGCTTGCATATGGGAAATAACATTATTAACTTTTCCGCGGCGATTTAAGTTTTAAAATCATCTATTTATTTTTATATGTTTGAAGCATAATATTAAAAAATACAGCATTTTAATTGAAAATAATATCCCGAACATTTTTTTTTTCCAGCCCATCCAAAACATTACTAAAAACATCCCATAATAAATACAAGGCAAATGCATGCAGCAGTTAGTCTTCGCACTTTATTTAAAAGGATCGGTGTCTTTCACACATTGACGCTTTTATGCACCGCAAACACTGTACTCATAAAAACGGTGTGTGCAACTAAATATACTACTATAATATTAGTAGTATTTTAAGTGTGGCTTAGCGGGAAATGAGGTCACTCTAGCTGACTTTGTTTGATAAGTCGTTTCACTCGCAGAATTTCATATTTTCTCCCTATACTCGTTTCAAGTTAGGAATCTATACAGAGAAGATAGGAATTTATAATTATATTCTATACAGATTAACCGTTATATATATAGAAGTGTGAGGCATAGGGTAGCAAGTTCCTCATCCTCTATAGAAAACGGAGGAAAACATTAAAAAAATATCCTAATAATTATAGCCGACAACTCATAATGTATACGCGGCTACACATCAAGCTATACATTTCCAGTATAAGCTGACCTCGCATTCTACGGAAATTCTATACAATGCGAGATCAGCAAAAACTGGAAATGTTTAGCTAGATGTGTAGCCGTGTGTACTGTGTAGGATTCTACGTAACGGCTCGTATGATAGCTTAGTTTGAATATGGCGTGGTAGATGCCACCACAGTTTTAATTTCGCTTTATCGACGCTTTTCCAAATATATATCAATGACCTTTGCAAGCCCTCCATCTGTAACTGCGAAATCTTCTCTTATGCGGACGATACTGCACTTCTAGTGTCTGACAAAAACTGAGAGCAAGCCAGAGATAAAGCAGAATACTCGCTTCGGATTATAATGGAATGGCTGTCAACTAACTTGCTGACGTTGGTTTTGGATAAGACAAAACTAATCAGTCAATAACTCCATCCTCTTTCTCTCATAAAATTAAAGGTCACACTTGTCCCCCTCATCAGTCAATAAGTTGTAACTGGCTTGCTCTCAGCACAGTCCCCAATATATCCCAATACTTGGGAGTGATAATTGACGAAAATCTTAACTGGCACGCGCATATAGAGGCACTCGCACTAGAGTCAGAAAACTGATATATACGAGTAATACAGGGTGTAACAGGACCCTTCACGAAGCCGTCAACCAAGCATTATGTACATCAAACTAAGTAACTTTACGAAAAAATTATTGTTGGGAAACGACTTTTCTTTTTGGGGTGAAAAATCACGTTTTGCAGTGAAACTCAATGTAACGAACTCAAAACACTGTGTTGATGGATGTATTGAATAGTACGGGGGTCGTGGAGGTGTTTTAAGTAAAAATCTTACATAAAAAGCATGTATTTAAAAAAACTTGTGAAAAAGTTGGAACTTTGATCCCCAATATCTCCGTAACTAAAAGGTTCCCAGGTATGGTCTAGAACAAAAAAATAATCGCAATGACGGGGAAATCAAGTGCCTTTCGGCTTCGTTAAGGGTCTTGTTACACCCTTTATTTTTAAAGAACTCGGGCACTCCGCCCATTCTGAATCTAACTCTTGTGTACCTCAGTCTATGTCAGTTCATGATTATGTACTGCATTCCGGTGTGGGGCGGTATTATAAAACCACAATGATCCCGGCAGAAAGGGCACAACGAGCTGTTCTTAAGGTGATGCTTTTTAAACCTAGAGACTACCCCACTGATCAGTTGTATTCTGAGACCGAAGTTCTCACAGTCAGGCAACTGTATGTCCTTCGCTCAGTCCTGCGGAGACACCCTTCCATTGGATAAAAAGCTGCTTCTAAGACGCCTCGGTTTGCCTCTATGTAAAACAAACTCCTGTAATTTTGCGTTTACTAGTCGACAGTTGTTGGTTCAAAGTTCACGAATGTATAATAAAATAAATAAAATTATTCCGTTGTATAGATATCTTATATGAAATTAAAAACAAATGACGAAAATGGCTTATATTCTTTTTTTTTTTCGGTTGGAAATCATCAAATAACTTCTCCCGCTCTGGGCTGAGCAGGAGGGAGTGTCAGACTTTTACTGACTAAAACCCATCCATGTTCCTTCTTTTGCCCTTTGTGTTCCAGGGCCGCGGTATCTCTTTCGAACAGTCCCGCAACCCTGGCAGGCATCGGTCCTTACGGACCCCTTCCTGTTTGCTGACTCTCTTTGAGGCGCGCGTGGAACACGAACGCGCCGTCGACACGGCCTGTCGTCATAAGACGGACGGACGGCGAGCTAGCCCATAGCTCACCGTCCACAGGCCCGCGAATGGCTTTTATCCTTAACTTATGATGAGACAGAAAATATATTGCCTATAGAAACATCAAACCTACTTTGAAAGAAAGTTATTTAAACACTTTGATTTCACATACGCACCTCACCACACACACTACACTCATTTACACACCCCTAGATACACAACAACACACATTTACTCCATTTGCTGTGTTCAAAAAAATAAAATAAAATGTAAGCAAACGGAAAATCACGGTTGTCTATACTAATCTATCTAATGATGAAAATATGCTAATATTATATAGAAGTAAAATTTGTTTGTAAGTTTGTATGTAGGGTGTAATCTCTGGATCCACTGAACCGATTTTGAAAATACTTTCACTAATACGAAGCTACATTATCCCCAAGTGCCATAGGCTATATTTACAATGTGCCCGTGGGATAATTTCCGACAAAAACACGAGCAAAGCCGCGGGCAACAGTATTATATAAATTGAAGCCGCAAAATCCCCGACTCCTAAGATACAGGTCTGCGTACCTAGTTTAGGAGCCCGGAAACCTGACAATAATTATTTTAAAATTGGTAGCACAACTACTACTAATAAACTTATTATTACTATTCTCGACTTTTTCGACCAGCTTTATACCTATTCATCTTATGTCTTGATTTAAAATTGAAAAATCATTGAAATTGAATCGATTTTCATGAAATAAATTCCGTTTCCATACATTGGATGAATCATTTTGCTAGCCAATCTTAATGTTGAGTACAGCCACCTGCACGTCCGTGGTACTTAGAACGTTGAACTCGAGCATTGAGCTTGTCTAGTACAGAATTTCAGTAGAAAAGGAGGCCAGCTAATGCTAGTTTTGTACCCACTAATAAGCCAATGATACAACCAGTGTGATAGACCCATTGAAGATCTTAAAAAAATCCTATTTACTCCGAAAGATACAGGTAAATATTCAAGAGTAAATCATAAAATAATTTATCAAATATTCTTATTTATTTCTTATTAAATATTTTATTCTTAAAACTACATCAAAAGATTTACAGCACATATCTCTAAATTATCGTGTTTTAATTAATCTCTCGTCAACAACAAATTCCACATTCCCTTTCTTCTGTTCTTCTCTATTCTTTTTAGATTTGTTTTTGTAGCTGCTGATGTAAAAGTTCAAAAAGAGAGCGAAGAAGGAACATATGAGAAACATGCAGAAGTTGTGGAAGAGGTTGGGGATGGGGCACGGAGAGAACTTCTGTTGGAAGTGGAGGTGGGAGACCACTAAGATGAACTGGATCTGTAAGATAGAGAAGACATTATTGCAGTACAAAATACTTTTGAAGAAATTATTCTTAGGAAATAGTAAATAGTAGTGGTATTCTATTGAAGCATGCATAGCAATGATACAGACATAATTACAGTTTTAAAGAAGCCACAAGGTTTATGCGATGAATCTTTTGTGGGATGAACCACAAAATGTCGTAAACAGAGTGACCATTTTGTTTGAAGACAGAGGCAATATAATCAGCCTATCATGTTTCTACTGCTGATATACAGCACATCCTTAATAGTAAAAATATCTCTGATATTGCAGTATCAATCTGTCATGCTAGTGCAATATTTCTTTACTAACGAAATGAAGCCAATCATGGAACACACGGCATCATATCAAGCTATTAATTTCCAGTATAACATGGCCTCGCTTTGAATAGATTTCCCATAATTACAATGACAGATCCGTATAAACTGATGGTGACTGGTGTTGTATAGCTTGATTTGTTGTCGTGCGAACAAGCAAAAGCATTTGATACGGTCAGACAGATTTGTAACTTGATGCGAGCTAAGATGTCATGCTATTACTACATGACTGTAATAGTGTGAGAATATTATAGCCGTAGAAACTTTTGATGAATGGCCGTAGTAACTATGTTGTTTAATTGAATTATACACGCAGGGTTCTCTTTTCCACTATCCATCCGCAATGTTTATAAAATTTCATTAAATTTGTCTGTTGTGAACTCTTTTTTCTACTGTTATACAGGGTGTAACAAGACCCTTAACGAAGCCGTCAACCAAGCATTATGCACATCAAACTAAGTAACTTTACGCAAAAATTATTCCCGGGAAACGACTTTTTTGTGGGAAAAATCACGTTTTACGGTAGGACTCAATGTAACGCACTCAAAACATTGTGCTGATGGATCGATTGAACAGTACAAGGGTCGTGGAGGTGTTAAAAGTAAAAATCTTACATTAAAAACATTATTTAAAAAAAACTTTGCCCCCAATATCTCCGTAACTAGAAGGTTCTCAGGTATGGTCTAGAACAAAAAAAATATCGCAATGACGGGGAAAACAAGTACCTTTTGGTTCGTTAAGGGTCTTGATACACCCTTTATACTGTACTACTCTACTTTTATTTTCAGTTACTGCAGCA
Organism: Eugnorisma glareosa; assembly: GCA_947578425.1. NCBI lineage: Eukaryota > Metazoa > Arthropoda > Insecta > Lepidoptera > Noctuidae > Eugnorisma > Eugnorisma glareosa. The sequence goes on along the minus strand of OX387961.1, from coordinate 19,841,453 downwards.
AAGGCTATTCCTTTTCTATTTCTACTCAACTGGAGATTAAGCTAATGTTGACCTATTATTACAGTGTGCAAGCTATTGTAGTCCCTACCATATTCATCTGGATCAAGCATAATGAAAAATCTAAAGCAAAGTCAATTTTATACTATAAATCGGTTGTGATACCGAGTCGTGATTATTTTGTGTGAAAACACACCCAATATTAAAATCTAAAACAGTAAGGAAATATAAAAAAGAACTCACCAACTGAACTTTAGTCAGATGTTTCTTCCACCAAATATACTTCGCATACTCTGGACCAAGCGAGGATATCCCATAGTACGCGTACATCAGAACATGAACCAGACTATTCAACATCCCCACAACTACGAAGTTATCCGTAGGATGGTGCATGAAGTGCAGCCAGGTCCACGTTACCATGGAAGTGTGGTGGTAGAGATGAAGGAAAGTGATCTGGTTGTCTTTCTTGCGGAGGACGAAAAATACCGTGTCTAGCAGGTCTAAATGTTTTGCTATGAAATATGGAAAGATATCGCTGACCACCTGGAAATGGTAAAATAATGGTTTTAGTTGGTTGTTACAAAACTACGACTGATAAATATGATACAAGAAAAACCCGCATCATTTTGTTGTCATAGAGTAGAGTTTCAAGTATCAACAAGCTAGTCTATTTACCGGGGAGACGCTTCTCAACACGCAGTAAAAATGTCGGTTGGGGTAAACCTGATGTGGAAGGCGGAGGTGCAGGGGGAGGCCTAACTCCATCAGTGGACTGCAATAGGCATGATTTTGTTGCATGCGATTTGTCTTAGTAGCTAAACATCCCCAGATTGGACTATACCAGCTAGGGTCATTGTAATTAAATATTCAGAGTTCGAATGTTGCAGATTCTATCTACATTACCAGTATATATGATGCTCTGTGATCTACATAATTATCTAGGAACAGCAAGAAGAAGGTACAGGAAAGAAATGCCAGCAGAGTTGTGTATATTAGAAAAAAATTAAACAAAATATAAGTACCCCTTGTAAATCATCTCCTTGCGGACATCTCATTGTTATAACATTATGTCTGTAGATATATCTCAAGTACTGAAACAAACAAAAAAATAAACTTAAAATATTATAGATACAGCAAATAAAGTTTTATATTATAGTCTGCCATGATGACTTGCCCGCACTAAAGCTATCGAACAAATGGAAATACGTGAAAACAGCACATGCTGTCGGCTATTGGGGTCCGACACCGATATCGGATCGAATTATCTGAAAACGCTCTAAGGATCAACATATTATTATGTATATACGCTCGGGTACATACAAGGTGTAACAAGACCCTTCACGAAGCCGTCAACCAAGCATTATGTATATCAAACGAAGTAACTTTACGCAAAAATAATTGCTGGGAAACGACTTTTTTGGGGGGTGAAAAATCACGTTTTACGGTAGGAATCAAGGTAACGGACTCCAAACATTGTGCTGATGCCTGGATTGAATAGTACGGGGGTCGTGGAGGTGTTTAAACTAAAAATATTACATTAAAAACATGTATTAAAAAAAACTGGTGAAAAAGTTGGAACTTTGACCCCCAATATCTCCGTAACTAGAAGGTTCCCAGGTATGGTCTAGAAGAAAACAATGATCGCAATGACGGGGAAAACAAGTGCGTTTCGGCTTCGTTAAGGGTCTTTACACCCTTTATTTGAATGTCGAACATTAAAATACCTACGCTTAATATAACGTTCAAAACTTCGAAAATTTAAATATCGATTATGTACTCGTAGTAATATAGAAAATTGTTGTAACTAAGCCTAGAATATCTAACATTCAAATGACGAATTATAAAAATATCGATAGTTATTATACCTAACTTCATATTGTCAACATATAATACACTTTAGTTCATTACATTTACGTTAAAAATTACCTACTAGTTAAAATATCCAACACAGATATAGGAAAAAAGTAAGTATCAGCAGGCATTCAGAAAGATTTCTGTCACGGCTCCGGCGCTGCTACTGCATTATCTGAATTTGGCAATGAAGCTGGCTTATCAACTTTGTTGGAGTCGGCTTCCTTAATCTAACCGCCTGTAATTGAATACTAGTATTTTACATCGAGCGACTGCATATCTGACCTCCAAAACCCATTTAGTACTGGGTAATATGATGCCCCTTGGGAAGACTGGTTGTCAACTTTCGGGCCACTGACTACATGTAACGACTGTCAAAGATTAACAAATGACAGCTAGGACCAAACAACGTCCTAAATTGCTTTCAGAGGCACGGAGGACTGAGGAGTCTCGGTATGTAAAGGGTCATCACCCATCCACGGGTCGATCTAGGCAAGCACGGCTTAACTTCAAGATCGACCCGAGCGTATGTTATTATTTAGACACGATCATCAACAATTATTGGCAATAATGAACCAGCTATAAAACAAAATTGATTCACTTTTATAGAAACAGGTCATCGACTAATTTAGCAACCATGATTCTCGGTAATCAAAGGAGATGCGTAATATATATTAAATAAGTATTTAATCACATAGCTTCCTTGGTTATTATGGTTCTTGTGTACAAATGATCTAATTATAATATATTTAACTAGCGACCCGCTTCGGCTTTGCACGGGTGCAATGTCATACATATAAATCTTTCTCTTGAATCACTCTATCTATTAAAAAAAACCGCATCAAAATCTGTTGTGCAGTTTTAAAGATCTAAGCATACACAGGGACAGACAGCGGGAAGCGACTTTGTTTTATACTATGTAGTGATAAGTAACTACTCGTAAGCATTAAGAGGTAATTTAATTTATTATGGAACTACACGATAGGGAAGAAACACTTTTGTGATCGATACAATAATAACCCTTAATAAGGTCAGGGGAATTAATTTCCCACCAAGAACACTTCCAGAAATGTATTTTTTATTTCGTGTATAGTGTAAGTACGTAATCAGGCAAGGGGAATTTATTTCCCGCCGAAAAAATGGGGGGAAACCAATTCCCCCCCTGTTTTTAAAATTCTGCTGTATTAATTTACCCTATTTCCACTCCAATTCACTTTCCAGCTTTTAGATAAGCTCGCGACTTATTAAGGGATAAATTGTAAAAAAAAAATATAACGTCACGCCCTTTATCCCCGAAAAGTAGCGGCAGAAGCAGAAGACTCATAGTAAGTACACCCACAATTAGCCCGATGTGTTATAACCATGCAATAGGAAGCGAGCCTACTGTAATTTAGAGGGCACAAATCCACACTCCGAGCTGCTACTGAGATATGTCTCATAGAAAAACCTAATAACAATTTACCGGACCAAGGAATTGAACCCAAGACTACGCTCAAACAATAGCATTAGACCAGAAGGGAGTGAAATACACACAATAATTTTCAGTCTATAAAACGCATGTAAAAATCGAACTTGCTCCTACAAAAAGTATAATAGCAACAAGTACCACTTACAATGAAAACTACGTATACTGAGAAGGCGACTTGAAACGCGTTGTAAGCCAACATTATATTCTTCAGTTGGTACGGCTGTCTGTTCTTCATAAACGTTGGTAGTACCTTCACAACCAGCGTCAGGTATAGTACGAGAACTATGGCCAGCCCTGTCAAAGTCTCTCGCAAACTCCATGTTGGTATTGATACTGGAATCAGAAGTATTTAACAATAAAGTAACAATAGTGTTTAGTATATTAATTCCAGGTTCATTTATTAGAGTTGAGGTATTTAAGCTACACAATGAGTCGAGGAATCAGATAATAACTACTGTTTTCAACGAGTTGGGCTCACAATGGACTAGTATATGGGTTCTATGAATATTATCACTTTGCAATGTTATGATGAAAAATGAAAAGATACATATTGTTTATTATTCATTTATAAACAATACGTTTAACTGTACCTAAAATGACTTGGAAATGAGCGCATTCAGACAATTAAATTAACACAGGCCTACTGACAGGCCCCAGAATTTTCGGTTCCGTAATTTTAAGACCTGATTTTGAGGTTACCTTATTCACGGATTACAAATTGCATTGCATTTAGTTTTGTAGTATCAGCTGTAGTTTAGAAGTTATTTAAAAGAAAAATTGTACGAAAAAAAACATTTTTTTTTAACTCGGAATACATGAAAAGTTTATTGTTTTTTGTTTGTTTATCCTTTGGGTTGTCTCTGATAAGAGCCCAGGAGTAATCAGCCATCATGTGGGAATCCCATCTCCCCTGGTACCGATTCTCCATGACTTTGATGTCTTGAAGAAACCTCTGTTCTTGTTCTTCACTTAAGTTACCCAGGTTATGTGGGAAGCAGCCCAAATGGTTGTGTAAGTAATGAACTTTAATGCTTTTATTACATCCCAAGTTTTGAAAAAATAAAAGCATTTGGTTCACAGCAATTTCATAATTCCCTCCCTGCCTCATGATAGCCGAGAATCTTTTTAATCTATATGGCAAATGAGTTCCACGCAGCGAGTTCCGTTTCATTTATCGAAGTTATCACCTTTAACTGTCTTATGAAGACCGTCAAATATTACCTTGAGTTTTTCTCTACTTAAAGCTGGAAATGCCTTTGTGATGTACGAAAAGCATAGCACCCGATTTGCCTAATGCTTTTGCAAATTGTTTCATTAGACCTAGTTTCGGAAAACAATTTCGGAATGAGTTATAAGTCTTTCCATGTATGATCAGGGTATGTCCATTTGCTTCGATTTTTACGGTTTATGCCGAAGATCATAACCAAACAGCAATAACAGTCGTCGAAGTGATTTTATTGTTCTCTCCAAACCATCGGTATCCCAAATTTCATACTCATTTTTTTTGCAATTAGTCCATTGCCTCAAATGTTCACTGCATGTTTTACACATAAAATGAGGCGCCCAAGGCTTGTCTTAATGCTCAGTACTCAAGTTGAAGTAAGCGAAATATGCTTTTTTCACGAACTCTGCTATGGTTTTTCGATATTCCTCAAAGGTGTATTCGCCGCATATGTAAAAAAATGCACCTGGATTGGTCCAAAAACATCTTGAAGAACTTGCCATAGCACAAAAACAACGAAATAGTAGAAAATATAAAACTTGTGATACTTTGTTGAAGTCAAAGTGAAGATTTATTTTAAAATTGAGAGTGGTTGTTAAATTAGAGCTGATAAAAGTATGACAGTTGCAAATAACTCATCAGAAACACGAAGTCCAAAAAGTCTAAACGAATTTTAACTGCACCAAAAGAAACTTTTTTTTGTTGGCCTGTGTAATGAATGACCAAAGATGACTGAATGATACAAATATTTTGGCTAAATAAAGAAAACTGTTCTTCATTGACTGAGAACGTTTTTTATAATTTATTTGTAAAAATCACTTACGATTTGCGCTGTTTATGCTAAGATCCTCTAGAATATGTTTCAACCCCGCATCCATTTCGGTATCAAAACGATTTTCGCTTGTTTTATTTACTTCTCCAGCTTACTCCATATCACGTTCAGCTTTATCACGATTCACACTGTAAGTGAAGATATCAAAGGAAGTAGAAATGAGGAAATCTATGATAATTAAATGTATTCAGCTGTTAAACAGTGCAGTATATGTTCGTTCCCTATTGTATTCTAATAAAGTGCGTTCTATTTCTTGTTAAGTATATTAAATGATTGGAATGTCCGGACGTTAAACTCTTTGTATCTTTCTAAACTGTTTGTATCTGTATCTCTTTGCTAAACACTCCTTATAAATAATCGAGAAGTGAAGTTACACTTTCGTTTAACTACACATTTTTCGAGATTAAAGTTTCGAGTTTATAATGACCCCTTTCATTATAAAATCGGAACTTTTTTTATGTCCCATTGCTGGGCAAAGGCCCCCATAGCCTTTCATTCTTCTCCAATCTGTCACAAGCGCTTTTAAGTCGTTATGCCAGTGTTTTCTAGTCCTCCCTCGGCGACACCTGGCACCCACTGCGTGACGACTCTGGCCCATGACTTGGAACTTTAATTAATCTCGAAAAATGTTAAAGGGTTCAACTTCAAGAAAATTATAACAATTTCGAAAAATTCGACCAATATAGTAATAGTAGTTTTCGTCCGTAAATTCCTTAACTAAGGAATAGTTAACCTGGGAAGATATCTGGAACTACTTAACTAGGAACTTGGCTCACCGTTGATACGCGACTGCTTTGTGCGATAGCAATGGCCACAAATCCGTAGGTATTCTATTTGTTTAATTTTCTCTTCTTATTCCACAATTAGACCTTTGTTACTTCACAATCATCATGTTGTGACCGTTTTTTATAAATGGCGGAAAGATCTATCTCGGAACACCTATTGTTATAAAAGAGAGCGATGCATATCTAAAGGATAATGGGTTTATACACAGTTATAATGGAGAGGCTATAGCACTTGTTATGGTTGCTGTTTCAAACACTAATAGACTAGGAAACGAGTACTTAAATACGTTCAAACCGCAGGATCATCTGATTAACTGAATAGCTCGTACAATTAGATGACCTAGGGTCACTTTAATGAGTTGAACAAACATCGTCTCTTGGTGAGCGCTAAAACTTCGGAGACTTCTTGCTTTTGTGGGAATCGCGAGTGCATTTTACTGTTTTGTTGTGAAGTTATAAACAAAGTCTTTAAACATGAACAAGATGTTAATCGTCCTTCTTGCTGTGTGCCTTGTCAACACTCAAGCCTTCGCAAAACGCCATAAACGTGCAGCTACTAACGTATTCTGGAATACCTTTCAGAAAAAGTTTCTAGACTTCTCCAAGGATATGAACAGTCGAATGGCTCATGCATTCGATGGTCGAGTTATTAAAACGAACTGGAATACATTTTCCGGCAGATTTGTTAAAGTGATGAATCATATGAAAGGGTAACAAGCAGAGGATTAAACAAGAGTAATTCCTGTATATCTACAGAGAGAGATTATAAAGGCGCTAAGCCTAAAAATCAAATACTAGAATATATAATTAATTTAGTATTAAAATAATCTTAATGATTTACATCCTGAGCTCTCTGGACAACTTTGAAATGTGGTGTTGACAAGATTTTGCCAAAACCCTTGCAGATTACTTAGAAAATGAGTTACACACAGTCACACTCGTGCTACAGAGGTAATCAAGTCAACTGAAGTTTTGTACATAGTCTAGGTGACATTATTTGTATTATAAAGCATATTTTTGTACTTTCATACTCAAGAGTTTCTTTACTTTTGCCCAACCCCGTCAGCAAATCCTGCGTACACCCATGGTGATATATCTCGTCACAAAAATCTAATCAATATAGTATATTCAATATTATTTTGATTAATACATAATGGTATCTTTACTTCTTTTTCCATTGGTCATGTGTAGTGACTTGCCCATTATTGCCATTTTCAACAAGCGTACCACACATTCTAAATTATGACAGAGTTTCCAAGTTGTGTAAATGTAGAAATACCAAAGTGGTCTCATGATGGATTCTTGACATATCGTAGGTAGAAAATTCATACTTTGAAAAACAATCATAATCTTTCTTTATCTTGGCGTCAGGAATTCCAGGCGCTGGTTCACATATACTCGTATGCACAATCTTATACAGAGAAAGGTGTCTGAAGTTGGAAGGTCCTGAGGTACAGATCACCTCTCCGGCTCACGTACAACATTTCATTTTTAGCAAACATTTTTGAAGTGGATAAATTCTCATTGCAAGTTAACGCATACAGTTTACATATGCATGATTTAGATGATGCTTCTGAATCTGAGTATATCGGACAAGTCATCATTAATAATTACAGTTATTAAAGTTCAAGTTCCTAAAATTTGCCGATATTTAATTCGTTTATTTTATAGTAAAATTACGGAAAAGGTGAACAATTTTTGGTCTCTAGGGTGTAACAAGACCCTTAACGAAGCCAAAAGGCACTTGTTCTCTCCGTCATTGCGATATTTTTTTTTGTTCTATACCACCTTCTAGTTACGGATATACGGGTGCAAGATGATGCTTTAGATGTTACTGTACATCCATAAAGAAGAATAGTGGAATTTAGGAGTTAAAAAACCAGACATTTTAGGAGTAAAACAAATACCAAAGTTACGCGAGGAGTTCCAGAGGAAAACGTAAGTGTAAAAACAGACAGCATGTATCAAGTACAAGTAAATGAGTGCGTATTTAAATGATATGACACAACAGAATAGGGAACGCAATTATAGGCTGTTATACATGCATGAAGTGACTGTTCCTACTTGGTAATGCAGATTTTATTACCGGGTTCGTTCCGAGTAATTAAAATAAATAATCAGGTAGGTACTAGATTGAAGTCCATTGCAGAACATAAGTGTGGTCCGGCTCGAAAGGTTATTTTTATGAGAGACAGATTGCAATGAAGCAACAGCACAATGTCTATGTCTATATTTACCGAATGGCTGCCTCGCTGAGCAATTGAGCATGGGGTCTTAGGTTTAATTTCCAGGCCGGGGTTTCCATCAGGAGTTTCTCAATAGCAACCCAGAGTCTCAAGTTTGTGCTTTCAGTTGGTAGCAATAGGTCTGCCCTCTACATGTGACATAAACATAACTGCCGAAATGTGGTTTATCATCATCTTACTCATGTCCTTAAACCAATTTATTTGGGATCGGCGCAGCATATTTTCTTCCATACTTCTCTATCTATTACTCGTCATCTCAGCAGTCCTCTTTTCTAGCCATATCTCGTGGGTAGGTATTTCTGAACTCTCATAGCTACCCATATGCATACTCTTTCCTCTTTCCTCACCTCATAATACTATATTTTAGATACACCTGATTACAATCTCTGGGAATTTCAGAGGTGGAGTTACGTTATGATTATTATATATAAATCATGTGACTGACAATGTCACCATTGTTAATACGACGATTATAGCATAGATAATTACACTCCGAGAGGGTGTCTACCAAGTACATAGTCTGGCGAGTACATTATCCAAAAGTGTATATTCCACCAGAATCCTGCAAGTAGAACTACAAATCAACGCGCTCGTAGAGGCCTGCCTGAATTTGACTAGTTTTCTGATAAATGGAAGACGATATTAGAATGCTTGCGGTTCTGTGATAGAACAGATTAATAAAATAAACTGTACTGCTTATAAAACAAATCATAGAGAACAGTGCTATTTTTCAGTCAGAGTGTTATGTTCCAAATGCACTCTATAGGGTTGGGGGGAGCCCAAAGAGTTTTTCAGCAACCATATTCAGCATGAAAACTTGATGTATGCACTTGATACAAAGAAAAGTTTCAGACAGAAGCCCTTTGGGCAGGGGCCCACTTTCAGATTTCATAAGGGTCAAATACTGACAACAGACTGTTCACTGTTTAGCAACAGTAAAGTTCATTTTCATCTCATCGTACGGGGCCTAACCAAAACGACATAAAGCAAAACTTCACAAAGATATTGTATTGTAGCCTTTCATTAAATTTGATTTTCTGTCATTTTTTTTTATTTAATAATTTTCAACACAAATTAAGTTTTTTCTCCTTGAAGGTGTTCATTGTTCCTACAGGTACTGCATAAAACATCATGAAAAAAAGAACTGAAATGTCAAATTCATCAGATTATGTTCCCCTACTCTTAAATCAAATAATTTATTCCTTTGCAAACATGGATAAAAGATACATAGATGTTTTATATTTATTAACTAGTTCTCCACATTTTACCGTCCAATAGGCATGCAAATAGTGTTTAAAAGTTTAACATACTTAATTAAAAACATAATACAATAAAAAGAAAAGTTAAAAAATGTCAAACAAATAAAAAAATAAAAAATAATAATAAAATGTCAAACGAAGTAAAAGTATGTCAAACCACAATAATAATATGTCAATCAGAATAATGATACAAATGTCAATCAGCAAGGGATTCATCATTAAGAAAGCTGTCAACAGTGTAATAGCAGTTAATAAGTAAAATTTCATTTAGCGCCCTTTTAAATTGTAATACAGTCAATTTTTTTATATTATTCGGTAATTTATTATAAACGCGAGGGGCAATACCAAAACATTTTTTTTTGCATTAGTGCAGTTTTACATTTCACATGACATAATTTGTTAACGTATTGTGTCCGTATTGGATTTTTTCTGACCTCTGATAATTGTTAGAATAGATGTGGGTTACATTTCACACACAAGGCCGTTTCCAATATATATAGGGGCAATGTTAAACTCTTAAACGGGTCTTAAAGCCTGATATAAAACTACGAGATTTCGGTAAGAACACAACTTGTTGCTTTATTTTTTGTTAGTTTTTAAACAATTATAGCTTTAGAGATCATTTAATGTGAGTAAAGCAACTTTGATCACCACTATCCCATAAAAATCAAGAACTTGACCCAGGCTAAATCTTTTCATGTAAATGAAAAAAATTGGCCCATTTTGGCTTTCACAGAGCAAGCCTTGATATGCGTTTTGCTATAATAATATGTTTAGGCGCGCGCATATTATAAATAACAACAGATACTAAGTTAGAAACATTTTTTTTGGCTGGTATCCTTCTCTTATCATAAGTATGACTTAAAAATTTTTGGTAATCAATTTGTCTAGAACTTGCTTAGAGGAATCTAATTTAACCAAGTTTCTTGAAAGAAACCTCTCTACTGTCTATAAGCATAAATCCTAACCGTAAGAAGAATCCATAGATTAAGAGCATTAATCACTCAATACAATAAATATTATAACAAAACAAAACCGAAAACGTGATATTTCCATACCAAATAAAACGTTAATATGTACCTACAGCTAAAGAAATCACGAAACTATTACAAAACTTGACATTCGATGTTGGTAACCTATGTAACAAGACAATACTTCCTAACAGCTATTAATTGAAACACATTGTGTTTTAAGACTGCGTTGTTATTACAGCAAAGATGAGCGAAACAGAGGTGAGCGAGGTAAAGATGAGTAAAGCAGATACGCGTGAAACGGGGACGAGCGAAGCGAAAATGAGCGCGATGTTTAAATACCATTGTATGAAAAAGAGGCTTGTGTTTTTGATGCAGGACTCAAAATAAGGAAGATTGTTTTCGAGTTTAAGATTATATTTAGTTCGCTGAGCCTGCTGTGCTGCTGTGCGAGCTCTATCTGTCTGTTATGAACCTGGGTTAGGAAATACGATAGGACTGGGCTAGTATATAATCTCTGTGTTTCAATTATTTATTGAGTAAACTTGCATGAATGAGACTGCAACGCTGCTTGTATGCTGGTGTATAATTATATTAATGAAATGACGTTAATTGGGTAATTTATTCAATTTTGCATAAACAGATGAGGACGGTAATTGTTTATAAATCAACACAGAACGTGCACTAATTCTGTGTATGTGTAAGTTATGTTTATTTATACAGATATTTTAGAGAGAGATATTATTTGCGTGAATGTCAAAAAACAACCAGCCAAGTGCGAGTCGTACTCCAAGCACACAGGTTTCGTAGCACCAAACAATATAATAAAAATATTTGGAAGGCTCATTCATAATATGTTGCATTCAACAACAAAACTGTTTTTCGTGGTATGTTAATGAAAAACAAAGTTACTGCTGCAGTTTGATGAAAAAGTCCCATATCTCACAAACTAAACATCAAATCTTATTCAAACCAATTTTGGTTGAAAGTTTTATTTACGTTCTACAATCCTACATTTTTTCAGAATTTTAATCGTCTTACTTTAGAAATTAGACGGGAGGGACTGTGAATCGTAAAGCGGTTCACAGAATACATCTACCTACTAAGTTTCAAATGTGTAGTCCTAATAGTTTCGGAATTAAGTGGCTGTGATATACACGGACAGACAGACAGACATGGCGAATCTATAAGGGTAAAATTGTAAAATAAGTTATTCCATGATTGTCAAACAAGGAAATAAGCATCGTAAAATAAAGTAGACTGCCTCGTTGGTCTTTTGGTCGCAAGCGCAACTGCTGAGCATGAGGTCCAGATACAAACATACATACATACATAGACTGCTAAAATCGTAACCCTTTCTTTTGGCTTCACCGTAGTTGGGTAAAAATATGAAGAGATAAATCTGTTCTATACATTGTCAATGTAACAAATAATGTGTGAGATATTGCACTTTTGTATAATATAAGCTAATTTATTGTAGCCAGTGCATTTGGCAAAACAGCAAGGTTGCTAATGCAGCCTTCTTATAAATTCATGTGATTGCATGGATGTTTTAGAATGATAGTCTAATGCCACGACCTGGATTCTAATAAACCAGTTATGAAGGCATTTTTTTATCGTCATAAATCTAATCTAGTATTAATTTTAATTTAATCTTAATCAGGCTTTAAAGTTTAAAGCCAGTTAAAAATTTGTAACATATAAGGAATAAAAGCAAACCATAATCTATCCGCCTCGTTGGTCTAGTGGTTCGTTTCCCAGATTGGGCAAAGTGTTTTTGAGTTGTTCCATTAGGAATTTCTCAGTAGCAGCCACGGAGTCTAGATTTGTGCGGTTAATGGCAATAGGCTCGCCCCTATGCAAATTAAACATAACGCAAATTAAATTGATGGCACGGTTGGCGCAGTGGCTGGCTCGATCCCTGCACGGAACAAATATTTGTATGATCTACTGGAAGTTGTTCCGGGTCTGTCTGTTTGTGTATGTGAGTTTAAATGTTTGTAAACGCACCCACGATACAGAAGAAATTCCTAGTGCGGGGCAACATTTAAAAAAATATATATTACTGGTGAAATGTGCCTAACCCTTTTTGGATTCCAGGCATGATGGTATGATGACGCAACAACTTGAAGACGTATTAAATTAAAAGAACCACTTTACTCATCACTACGCTCATTTTCAACGTAAACACAGCGTAAATGCCAAGTCAAAAGATTTTCGTAGACATCTTACCATGACTAAGCCAATTGGTAAATGCTTGCTTAAACACAGCTACGCACGGAAACAAAAGGTACCTACCATGCTTCGTTTTGAAGACCAATTATGGAGATGTATAACTTGTTAAATGACATCTTTATGTATTTTTTTTTCGATATTATTATCTAAAATAAGTTTGAGGAAGTCAGGAGATAAACCCTGATTCATTATTTTAAATGTGGGAATTCAAGAGTTTCGTTGTTTGTTTTGTTTTCAAACTTAAAGAGCGTTGGTACCTCGTATAAAATGGTATAAACAAAGATACGTTCTAGTATAGTTCTTATTCAAATTCTTCTTTCGATGGTACGACTCGTTTAAATTTCTTGGGCCCAGTATGTGGCCACGTCTTTTTGATCCTCTAAAGTGCAGGTGTTGGGACATTTCCGATACTCCAGCAAATGGGACATCGTCTGGTCGGGAGCACCGCATTCACACTGCATGTCGGAATGAGTTTCTATTTCAAATAACGTTTGTTTATTAAAGGCTTCATGAATTTGTGACTTCAATTTAGTGGTATGTAAACATTTTAACAATAGGGATGCAGTAATTACTAAAAACCTACTACCCCGACTAACTGCAAACGAAACAGTTACTTCCTCGTACTGTTACATCCCTGGAATACACCCTGGAATACACCCTTGGGTGCCTAGTCAGCACTACACTATATACTACTACTATACTACTATATACTATACTACTCCCTTCCAGACTTAGTGCATTGGTCAGGCAATAGAGCCAGTTCGGGTTGAGACTCCTACCGGATAGGTCGCAAGTCAGAATATTCACCAAATTTCCTTTTTTTATTACTGTATTTGTGCCTTTCACTATTATAATCATTTAACCTTCAACAATAGCTTTTTTTAAAAGGGATTTCTAAATCGTGTCCTAAAAGTACGATGTTTACAGTTTTCTTTGACCAATTACTTTATGCAACACTTTTTAACTGAACAATCGTTATTATTATTTATTAATGCTAGAATCTTCAATCACTGCAACATCGGAATTTTTTTAACATAGCATATGCAAATACAGATATAAAATGAAGAAATCGTTCATGTCACGGTCGGACGGATATAGAATAATGCATTATTAATTCAAGTAAAGTCAGTCTCATTTTAAATAGAAAGTTTGGAGAGACTAACTGGGAAGTTGTGCAAATGTCAGATCTGTTGCGCCAAACTAAAGTTCTAGGTGATCATCGGGTTAGTACCTACACGCGGCATTGGGTGACCAAAGATTTCAGAAGAAGAATTTGATATTTTAACCCTGCACGATTGGTTTAACCACATTCTCATTATGAAATTAAATGTTTGGCTTGTTTGAATATTATATGTATTTGGAAGCAAGAAAAGTAGAGGGCCAAGGCCCAAGACAAAGGACAGGCTGTCAACGGTAAAAAGGATGGAAGGTCAAAAATCTATTTTTGTTTTGTGTAACAGATCTTTTAGTAGGTTCATTTTTTAGAAACTACAAATAGATCTAAAATTATAATAAACATATGTACAAGTGTCAAAATGGGAAAAGAATTACAGGGCATCAAAAATATTAATTCACGCCCTGTTCTGCTGACGGAGCCCCAAAACATGCATCCGAGCCGACATCTGCGCTACCACTGACAAATCCGCGAAAGTGGCGAAGTTTGGAACTAATCTGTACTAATATTATAAAGAGGTAAAATTTGTGAGGTTGTAGGGGGTAATCTCTAGATCTACTGAACCGATTTTGAAAATTCTTTCACTAGTAGGACGCTACATTATTCCCGAGTGCCACAGGCTATATTTACAACGTGCCCGTGGGATAATTACCGACCAAAGACTAACGAAGCACTAGCAGCTAGTAAAATCTATTGTCGTGCCAGCGACACGAAGAAGAAGAAAAAGACTGTTTAATATTGTGTATAATTATTATTATGCACGCTAAAGTGTGGAAAACATAGCAGTAGGCGTGAATTGAATCGGATAATTCGCCTGTAACGTTTACAGGTGGGAACGTTCCCGGCGGATTATGGCCTCCTCTCTGGGAGTAGGAGTCATGATCCACCACGTGGGCTTAGAGGAGCTGGTGTATGTCACATGTCTTAATACCTGTTTCTTCACGTTTTTTCTTCTTCACTGTTTCATCCATACTTGTATCTTTATCTATTTAGCAGTTTCCTGCTTAGTTAGTGCCTTATCCAAAAATCGAAATATAACAGACTAGCTTTGCCAGTTTTTCTTCGGACACACCAAGAAACTAGCGTGTCCATATCTGAATTCCATGCTCAATATGCTTGCTTGAGCAACTGCGTTCAGTATTCCGTGAGAGTCGCCGATTTAGATGCCTGAGATAATTCGGACGTAAGGATAGTGCCTTACTCGCTTTGCTACTTGGACCAGTTTCCTCATCCGTGTCTCAATATGTGTTCGCGTAGTACCTAGTTCATGTACTTATATGCTATTGCTTATGTGGATACTGGTTGTTAGGCTAAGTATAAACATCAGGCTGTTAACTTAATTTATCTTGCAGTCTACATATACTTATTTAAATTATTTTTTTCACACTTAAAATAATAATAAAACTTTCTGGGTCTTTTCGGGGTCTTTTCCTGATCCTTATAGATAAGTAGGTATTATAATTTTAGTAAGTAATAAAATATTATTTAACATACATCTTCTGGCGGTACTTTTAAGCTAAACTTACTTTTAATTGAGTTTATCAAGATAAAAATAAATCGGGGTCCTCCGGGACGTGTGCCCCGGGGATCGGGGTACTCAGGGAGTAACCTAAATGATTTATATCTTGCAGTAAATTCAATTACAAAACAATAGCAGTCTTCCTTTTTCGAGTCGGGAGGTACCATCTCGTAATACCAAAATAAGTCATATACAATTAGTTAGTTAGTTATATAGTTATTAGTCGTTACAGGTAGTCGGAAAGTCCAGCCAGTACAACCAGGCTTACCAACTGGGTATTACCCAGTACTAAAAGAAAGAAAGAAAGAAAAAGTATTTATTAGACGCACAGGACAAAACAAAAAAATGGTTACATTTACAGTAGGTAAAACAAAACTACTTCTATTAAGTGGGTTGTGGAGGTCAGATATGCAGTCACTCCATGTAAAATACTGGTATTCAGTTGCAGCCGGTTAGACTGGAAGCCGACCCCAGCATAGTTGGGAAAAGGCGAGGCAGATTCAGTCAACTAAGTTACACACAAGCACAGGCATTGTTGGAAAGTAATATATTGTAAATCACCTCTAAGAAAGCAAGTAAAAAGAGAAAAAGAAAAAAAAAGAAAATTCTGCAGCAATAAAACGCACAAAAAAAAATATACACTGAAATACCAAAGTTTAGAATTCGAAAGTTTTTTTTTTTTAATTTTTGAGCGTTGGCTTAGTGATAATCTACGCGTTAGTTGAAATCGAACGCCATACTACGGCCGCGAGAGGGCGTTACAAGGCTACCAATAAATGAAATGCTGAGAAAGCTAAGTGCAAACAAAGTGTTGATAATGCATTTAGTGTCTACTATGTAGCCTTCGTGATAATGATAATCGTTCACCGTTGATCTACCTCTACAAACCATAATAATGGAACAGCATGTTTACTGCGTTTGGGATCTGGCATGATCCATTTTCATCATCATTCTCCTGCCCTTATCCCAACTTATTTGTGGTCGGCGCAGCATGTCTTCTTCTTCCATACTTCTCTATTACTCGTCATCTCAGCAGTCACCTCCTTTCTAGCCATATCATCCTTCACACAGTCCATCCATCATTTCTTTGGTCTTTCTCTACTCTTATAGCCATCCACATTCATACTCACATTTTCCTCAACACATTTTCCTCATTCCTCCGCATCACATGTCCATACCACGATAACCGATTACCACACAATTTTTCAGTCACCGGCACCACTTTCAGACTTCCTCTTATGTACTCATTCCTTTTCATTCGTATCAAAATCAAAGCATTTATTTATCAAACCCAATATTTACATCTATCAGTCTTTTTACCATAGGGATAACACTCATTTTTAATTATAGAATCAGTTGTAACTCATTGATGAAGAAACCATAAGTTAACATGAACGTACCTTGACCGACCATTGTCAAATTGGTCAGAAACGTTACGACAATTTTTATTACGTTTTTTTGTTTGTACGTGTTATTAACGGAGTTTTTAGTTTCAACAGCTGATCAGTATTGTTTTCGTTGATGAATCAATATCTCCGAAATGATTGTGATTGTGTTCTTGGTACTTATAGAAATCAATCACTTTGAATGACTAACCATTATTTATTGAACTGACGAAAGATAACTAATATTTTTTTTCTAAGTTAGGTATGTACTAGTATTCTAATTTCTTTCTCTTTTTTCCAACTAAGTAAGCTTGCATCTGGAAGAAATTAATGAGGCGGAATAATGATACAATAATTGATAGAATAATTGATTTTTCTTTTGGTTTGAATTGCCGATGCGAACATAATTAGGAAAGGGCAAAGGTGAGGTGTGATGATCGAACTAATAAGACAGAAGATAGTACCTAGGTGCATGCGGAAAAAAGCTTATACGATACAAGATAACTGTATTTTTCCACATGCGCCTTAGAGATGTGCACTAATACAAAGCTTAGAAGTGTTTATTTTTGTTCACACATGCTTATCATTCAAGAACAAATGATTGACAAAACTCTCCACCTTTTCCACGTCCGAAACTTTTGTCAACAAACACGTTTACAACCACATGACATGCTTTGAAGGCTTGAAGGCCGTACAGCCATACAACTCAAGGTCGCATAACCGCTGATTCGAACTTCTTAGTAATGACCTACAATGCGAGGCATAACGGTTTGATGACTTAAGTAGTTGTGGTAGGTACGTAACTGATGTAAGAATTTAATTGGTTTATGGTAAGTGTAAGTGGTACGATACGCCAGTGGTTGCGGGTTCAAATTCTGCTCCACTTTTCAAATCACTTGATCATCGACATCAGCATCAGTTCAGCCAGAGAGTAAGTACTCTTCACTACATAGTATAAAACAAAGTCTCTTCCCGCTGTCTGTCTGTCCCTATGTATGCCTAGATCTTTAAAACTACGCAACGGATTCTGATGCGTTTTTTTTTTAATAGATAGAGTGATTCAAGAGGAAGGTATAAACATAATATATACATTAAACAGATTTTATTTTTGTGAAATGCCCCATTACTTCCACTTTTGCCGACGTTGCGCTTCTTCAGTTCATTAGGCTATCCAAGATGTCCAGACAACTCTTCCTTGGACTTCCACAACATTGTCTGGTTATCCCATGGTTCTAGAACCATGGGATAACCAGACAATGTTGAAGACAAGACTAGTCTTGGAGTGTACACGGACCCACAGCGACCGGCAGACATGGCCTGTTCAGCCAAAACCTTCATTCAACAAAAAATATGTTTCGAAATTAATTAACTTAATTTATGGTGAACTTCTCGATGGCAATGAAGACTTTTTTTATAACATGAGACTCGGCGGCTTATATCAATAGCTCTTAGAATTTGTCAATACTATATGACTTGCTAGTTGTCGCTTATACATGACAGACCAAGGTAACTATCACAGTCGGAACAGAAGGCCATGCTACCGCTAATTCAACTCATCTCAGTAATGACCTACTTACTCCTAAGTATTTCGGAGATGACGATGTACTTCAATAAGTTACGAGTAAATATTGGCACGAAGCACTTTTGTTTGAAGTGGAGTTTTAAACCCAGTGCAGATTATCAGGCAAATTGAATATGTTGTTGTTGTTGATTGCAAGCTTGCGTCAGTTTTGCTAATCAGCCCACTGCCCACCCCCACCCCCCCCACTGCCACTCCCACTGCCTGCTGGGACACACGGCCTCCTCTCTATGAAAGGGAATGGGCTATAATCCGCCACGTGCCACTGCGGGTTGGTAGATGTCACATGTCTTCGAATTTTTGGTTCTAGGACATGCCGGTTTCCTCTCGATGTTTTCCTTCACCGTTTTGAGAGCAGTGGTGATTAAATAAATTACACAAAGTAATGAGCCTGCCTGGGTTCACCCCACGACTTACTGTTCGTAAGTCGGTGCCACCACCACTGGGCCACCGGTGCTCTAATATTTATTATGCTATGTGATAACGATGTTTACAGTATTAGAAGAAATCTGTTCCGCTTTCTAATTCTCTGTATTCATCTCCTTCAAGTTCCATCACTTTAAAAATAAGGCAGGTAAATAGGCGTTTAGTTTAATGATGATAGCTCTTTTTATATGCTGCTCTTTTTGGAACTCATCATCGTCTAAATATCTGAAGAAAGTCTTAATCCGTTTACTAATGCAGTAAGAACAGAATCTAACAAGACCAATCGAGTTAAAAATTAAGTTTTAATTAATTCCGTTCCGTTGCATCCGCATGTTTTGATAATGTCTTAAACTGTTCCTATACCACTACGCAAAGTGATGATAGCCTAGTGGTGTAACTGTCGGACTGCCAAGTCATAAGGTCTTGAGTTGGAACCTAAGGCATGCACCTCTGATTTTTCGGATTCATGTGCGTATTGTCACTTGCTTCGGTGAAGGAAAACATCGTGAGGAAACCAAAACAGCATGCCTGACAGATATTTCTCGACGACATGTAAAGCCAAGCCAGAGACCCATAGGCGGCATAAAAACTCTGACACTAAAAAGAAACCACACGAAAAAGAAAGAATCTATCTTACATGTAAGTATTTGGAATGCCGTCGTGAAAATCTCCCTACCATGTACTTATATTGGCAAAGACGTGTAGGTAAAGCACAAGAGATTATTTGCCTGTCACAGCACAAATAAAATCGTTACCCTCAACAAAATTGTATTACTGGAAAGACAGAAGAAATACCATGAAGGGACGGTAAGTGCAAGTATAACGAATGGCAAACAAGAATTTAGCAAGAGTGCAGAGATATCACAATAAATTGCATTGGACAGTTTCGTCATGGGTGCCCTGACTTGCGATGTGGTGTGCACATCTTACAAAATCATTTCTTTGTACAGATTATATTATGTGTCAGTCTCTAAAGGATTACTGGAGATACAGATTACAGATGTTACAATGAATAGGGTGACTAATTTTGACGAAAGCACTACTGTAATAATGTTAGTCTGTAGAAGGATGATGATCAATAGAATATAAAGTTTTTATTTCAGACATAGGGTTAGTACCAATTTTACTTAACTTTAGTGTTAGTAGGTTACAGATACAGATGAACATATACAATTAAAATTCAGCATGGAGCCGCAACCACCTCCATAACATCGCGGAATTCCACCGATCTGCGAATATATTAAGAGTGCTACCGCGAACACAAGTTATCAGGGATGCAATAGGAGTCTCGTGGCAGGTTAAGCAGCGATTACCACGAGTGGATACCCTCAAGACCCTTCTCAGCATCGGAGAGCCAGGTCCGCAGATGAACATATGGTCGATGAGCTTCATTAATGGCAACTGGATCAACCTGGTATTAACAGATACCGGACACTAGATCCTGACAGATACTTCAATGCATTATCTTTCAGAATCGTCATCCTTAAACTGACTCTATATTGTTTACAAGTAAATTTATCTCTATTTGAAAACATGTTTAACTTTTATCACTTTTTAGTGC
The DNA here is from genome assembly GCA_947578425.1 of Eugnorisma glareosa. Lineage (NCBI taxonomy): Eukaryota > Metazoa > Arthropoda > Insecta > Lepidoptera > Noctuidae > Eugnorisma > Eugnorisma glareosa. Next base: position 19,820,943 of record OX387961.1, on the reverse strand, counting down.
AGTTTTCTAGGTTAGCCTGCAACGGCTTCGTGAAATTTTCGCTGATGATATAATCTGCATAATCTTCTTAATATATAAAATTACGTGTCACGAATGTGTATAAGTAGTTGCTTCCAACTTAAGAGACAGGAGTTTTGGATCCAATAGGACCCTTGCCAGAGCCAGCGCGCGATGCTGAGCCGGTAGTTTTAAACCAGCCCCTAAATAATATCACTCAGAGCCAGCCTGTCCCTTTGCTGCCCTCCCCAGCGACGCCCTAAGCCGAGGCCCGTACCCCACAGGGGGTGCCCTTAGCGAGTGGTCGCTTAGTTTTTAAGTATAGTTTTAAGCCCCTGGCTGGAGGCCTTAGATTCATTTTTAAGGCATCCACAGGGCCCGGTTAAGCAGTAGCCAGCCTCAGAGGCTGAACTGCGAGATGCGATCTCCAAAAAAAAAAAAAGGACCCTATAGGTGGCACCGCGCGCCATGCGAAGCAGGGGCGGGTCGCTAGTTATATAATAAAAATGTGTTGATTATTTTCAGTTTCTGATTCTGACATAATGATCATAACACTAAACAATATCGAGAAGCTATGACGGATGTTTAGAGGTTATGACACAGTAGCGGTGCTAGTAACAGTAACGAATTGGTTTTTAATGCTGAATTAGTTCTATCAAAATCTTCGTTTTGTGTTAGGTAAAAAAATCTTTTAGCTTATATAACTTGATTAAAAATAATAATATAATCACAGGATATTAAAATGATGAATGTCTTCCAGACATATCTTTGACATATAGATTCGAGGACTAGGACTGGTTTGATTTGGCGCATGAATATTGATTATTCCTGCAAGAATTTGCGGGAAGTATTTGCTCAGCTATGCGACAGCATTAGCTACTTTTTCTTTTTGGTGTCATTTTTAATTCAGCCAATATGGACCTCAGAAAAGACTGACAAAAAAAATAGGTACTTCGCCACTGCCACAGTATTGTCGGTGGCAACGCAGGGATTGCTTTGGCTACTAAAAATAAATGCAACAAATACTCTTTACAAGCAAGCTACTTTCAGATAGTTTAAAAAAAGCAAGAAAAAATTGGTCCCAAAAGAAAAAACATCTCGGCATGGATAAATATTACAACAATGACAAAATATTTACAATAGGTACTACAAAACACAGGCCTCTATTATTGACAAATCACCTCCCAATGTAAAACAGTTTTCTGCTTAGTAATCTGAGGCCTAGACCTATCTCAATGATGTTTTATAAATGCACATAATTTAGCGTATATTTAAAATATTTTAGTTGGTGAAGGAAATCAGGAACTGCTAATATTGTTAGGTGTGAACCATCTCAAATTTGAGATAGGCTTGACGATATGATAATTAATTATGAGAAACAAACATTGTTAATTTATTCACAACACGCTCGTCGAGACCAACCCTTTTTTTTTTTTTTTTGCCGTTGGCAAATCATCAAATAACCCCTCCCGCTCTGAGCTGAGCAGGAGGACCAACCCTGGATTGGACTTGTTTGCTGATGAATGGAAGACCATTAGGTTAAACTGTTTGAGTTTCTGTGAGAAGACCGAGTAAAAGCATTACTTAATTTAGTGTTAGTGAATGGCTTGTAATAAATAAATTAATAATCTTACCTACTAATTTATTAAATGCGAAAGTTCATTTGTGAGGATGGATGGATGATGTTTGTTACTCTTTCACGCAAAAACTACTGACCATATTTGGATGAAATTTGGCACACAGATAGTTTATAGCCTGGATTAACACATATAATACTTTTTATGCCGGTAATACGATCCCGTGAGACATTTACCGAAAGCCACGCGGGAGAAGCAGCGGACCTTGTCTAGTATAAATAAATAAATGGTGTAGATTATGAGTATTTATGACGCTCACCAAACCTGGTTCCGTGTGGTAGATAAAGGTCTACTGCTTCCCACAGAGAGAAGGCTCGAGTTCCGACATGATTAAAGGAAATGTTACTGCAGGAATCATCGATAATTGCTGGTCTATTGGCGCTAAAGTCAAAAATGTATTGCGTTGACTTACAGTACCGAAAAGCTTATGTCAGTTCTTGACAGCACGGTTGGCGCAGGGGCTGAGCGATTGGCTGCTGTGCTACGTATTCGACGGTTGCGGATTCGATCCCCGCTCGGAACAACCATTAGGACATAAGCGGGTGTTCACATTTTGTAGGGTGATCCCTACAAAATGTGAACACCCTAAAACCATACAATACTGTGAGATATCATGTTTTAGTAAATGACCTTGGCAGGATAAAAAAATAAAAAAGCGCTTTACTACCTTTAACAGCGCCTGTACCTACCCTAAAAAATTCACCCAAATCCAACCCCAACTTTCTAACACGAAAAATAGAAAAAAATAGAAACATGTTCTAATACAATCCCTTGGCTACAATCACTGGTTAAGACATAGCCGGGGTTGTGAAACACGCCGGTCGAGGCGTTCAGACTCTCAGTAGTGAACGAGCCACGGTAACATTTGTGCAACTCCTGCGCACGCGACCTTCGCAACGGCCTTGGGTGAGTGGCGCAATTGAACTTGACCTTGGATAATTTTGTATTTTATATTTTAATGATAGATGGAAGGTTATTTTTATAAGGCCCATTACTTTTGTTTGGGGTTTTTGATTGTGTTATTATTTTGTTTGTATGAAATGATTTTAGGGTGTGTAGAATGTCCTTTTTAATGTAAGGTAGGAAAGGGTTAACTTTAAACTACATTTCCGTTTTGAATAATCATTTTTTTTGTATAAACCACATCTCTGAAAGTATCCACTCCTCACACATTGAAAGGACATTATATTCAACGATTTTTTAAATTTAAATTTATTATAGTTTAATTATACGTATGAAATGATATTTATCATGGTCATGCGTCGATTCTCGTATTTAATCTGCACATTCTTGGGGTAGGTCGGCGTTTGATGATTGCTAGTTTTAGAATTTTTTAACTTTCGGTTTTTACCTTGAGTTTTTCGTTGTTGCCGATTCCTCAGTTTAGGTACCCCTAGGTAGTTTAGGTCTATGGAAATGCATCAGAGAAATACTAACTCACCCAGCGATTGCTTACTATCTGCCCTCGGTTTTAACGAATATATTAATGGCCGTTCCAGGTACATTTGTCTTACGTACTATGATCGGGTTTTACGGTATTTTTCGAGTTAATATACCCCTGTATAAGTATTTTGCTTTTATACGCGTAAGGAATGTTTTGGAACAGGTCGGTTGTGAGGTATTTTTAACTGAAAATTCATTTCCTATTCTCATTGTGCTATTTCATTTATTATAATTTTAGTCATGATAAAAAATAACTACTACTAAGATTAATGTTAGAATAGTCGATTAATCAAAACGTACAGTGTTGTTTTATAGTATCAACATCATAAAACACAATTATATTTTATGTTTATATTAGTTATATGCGGATAATGTTTTTTTACATAACAATGTTGCACAATACCTACGTCATACTTTTTAATTTCATATTATTATTTTAAATAAAATAATGATACGTAGTACCTATTGTTGGAGAATATAGTATATGGGTCACTGTAGGTACAATTAAATAATAATCGTATCTGCTCTTAATAATTGACTATATTGCTCGACCAACACGTTATCCCGCAGGCTCCCCGCTGCACCGCACAGTGGGTTCTTTTGCTATCACGCACAGTGGTGCGTTAACACCTATATTTGACGTAAGAAAAATAACTCTATAATAATCTGGAATTACACGCGAAGACATATCATCATACCTATCATGCGACGGGAGGGGTCAGGGTTGGACAGACTAACGTGATATATGATACTGATAAAATAATGATACTGATGACTTTACGGTTTGAGAAAATATGTCAATATGTTTAATTGATTTTATAATAAATAGACCTCAATCTTGTCCCGAGGACAGAGATGAGAGATGCGAGTTTTCAGTTGACATAAATGTCACATTTAGCAAACAATATTATTTCTAACATTATTCAAGGGGTAGTCTTGGTTTTAATTTAGTAAAAAGACTTTGTAGGATCCTTAGAACCACCTGGTTCTAAGGATCCTACAAAGTCTTTTTACTATCCGTCTACCTAGACGGATAGTGAATTTACAATATGGAGATACAATTATATTAGTGTAATGTTTAATGATTCAAAAAATGTTGCGGTATTTTTACTATTTAAGTACGATGTGTCCACCAAATGTATTTTTTTGGGTTGTTCAGACTGGTATAAGAGTTATTTCTGGTCTGTTAGTAGGTAGTTAAAAAAAAACAGATTCTCGAATGCCTCTAGCATTACAAGGTTATTTAGGAGTGTCGCGTCTTGTCGATTATTTTGATAGCTTGTTGTTAGTTTACTCGACGATTAGAATCTAAGTTAAAAAAAAAAGATGTCAATAATGTGCGAAATCTCACGATATTTTTTACGGTCAAGTTGTTGACCGGATCATACTAAAGTCTGAAGGCCATCTAACACAGGACTATTATTTTCTTAAGTATTTTGGTGTCATTTTATTTTTATATTATGGCGATATTTTTCCCTACGTTTAATATTTTAATGTAGACAAGACACAAAAAACACAACAGTTTTTTTTATTGACATCCATTATTACCTGTCACAAAAAAAATACTTACAAGTATTGCTTCGTTCTCCTAAATCCTAAAAAAAATTACATATACATAAATCTTTCTTCTCACCAGTTACAAAATAACATGGATCATTCTCTTGCTCTACTGTTAGCTACGCACTATGGGGTCATAGCACAGCATAATGGTTGTGCAGCCTCAATTACGGCAAAATTAATGAGTTCTCGTCACTAACATAAACAATGTGACAATGACACGTGTCTCTTTGTTGTACATACCTATATTGTCTCAGTCAGTTTACAAGGTTTCCATAAGTAGACCGCGAGAGAAAGAAAATCATTCGGTTGAGGGTTAACTTCAATAGATCTTGTACGTCAAATGAAATATTGCACCCATACAACATTGAAAGTCAGGGCTCTTTGTATTACTAAAGTACTTATCAGTAGTAAAAAAAGTGTTAAGTAAAATATTTGGAACGCCGCTATGATTATTTTCCAGATCTTATCTAATCCTAAAATAAAATAAAAATAATCAATTTATTGTAACTAAACTTTTATTTTCGTTCAGTGGATATTAAAATTTTCACAAGAAACAACATAATTATTAACTTATTTTAAACAAATGCAATTGTAATTTTTAGTTTATTGCAATGAGGTTTTTTTGGAAAAGAAATTAATGATACGGGTATTCCTAATTTAAAAGTTCTGAAGCTCAAAATATAAACACAACTTGTCAATGACTCATGTTACTTTTTAATATTTTGTTTTTTTTTTTCGATAAGGCATCTCGCAGCAACCTATGAGGCTGGCTTCTGCTTAGGCCTCCAGCCAGGGTAAAAAAACTTATGAACTGAGCTAATCATTGATTTGACTAGTTTCAATAATTGAAAGCTTGACTGCACCCATGTTTTCTGTGAATGCTAACTGTTTTTTGAAGAACGCTGCTTAACGAAGTTATAGAAAAAAGTTCAGCACAGGGAAAATATTTTCCATTTAATATGGTGTTTTTTATTATCTTTTGTAAAAAAGCTGGCTGCTTTTTAATATTTTCTAACATCATTATTTTTTTCAGAGACCCACGACTTTTGAATCGAACTTTTTATTCGACTCCTAAAAATCCTATTTGATATTAATTGATAATTCATCAAATTAACCGCCGCATACTGATTGCCTCGCTAGTCTGGTGATCGCAAGCGCGACTCCTGAGCATGAAGTCCTGGGTTCGATTCCCAGATCGGGCAAAGTGTTATTGAGTTGTCCCATCAGGAATTTCTCAGTAGCAGCCACGGAGTCTAGATTTGTGCCCAGTGGATGGCAATAGGCTTGCCCCCTATTACATGGGCTTTAACATAACTGGCGAAATGTGGGTATACTATTAGGTACAACTCTGCCCAGCCTTCGTGGTTTATAGGGGTGATGTTATGTAATATTCCTAAAACAAGACTAACCCGTTAGCATTATATTACAAAACTTGCTATAAAATACAAGTTCAGTATATTTAACATTTGCTAGACAGTCAATGACCTGCCTAATGCATGCACTATTGCAATATAAAACCTCTTGCTGTATCTGGAAGTGATTGCTACATTCACTTCTGGTGGATATGTCGAGATGTTAACGTACTTAGAGATTAGTGCAATGAATAGTTTGAAGTGTTCTGAGAAGAAAACTGAAGGTAAAGAGCCTTGTTTGTACTAGGTTATATTTTATTTTGACACCTGTGTAATTTAAGAGGAAATGCGGGTGGTCTTTTCTCCATTCAAACGCTCTCAACTGTTTTCTTTCTGGTTTATGACTTTAAAGCTATGATTTTTTACAGATAATAAAATATTAACCTCTTCTGTGTTCCTGTTTTCCTTTTAGATGATATATAATCTGTGTCAGCACTAGAACCTTTACAAAATGCTCAAAATTGCCTATTTGGACCGCTGTCAACAGAGGCCAAGTGTACAAATTTTACAACTATTTATGAAAAAAGAAAAACATAGGGACACAGTATATATCCTTCTTATTCAGTTTATGAAATATCTTTTAAATTGGTCGAATATTGGAGGAGGAAATAGTCGAGAGCCAAACCTCGAATTATGACTTTTTACTTGTTGGATCTGAAATCGCGCTCGTAGAGGGACAGCAATAGTTTCGTCAAATACCTACCGCATTTCCTCTTAATTCTTTGGGATTGGAATTTAAAAGTTTCAGATATGCACCCGGTAGTCCCAATGTAAGTCCCGATAGTCAAGTTAAATATTTCTAGAGTTGTTTGGTGCATAAATACTTTTTATTAGTAAGAGCTTACATTATACACCGTGACTTATAGTAGTCTTACAACGGCAGTTCACTTCTTCTATAAAAATAGGTATTTATGATATATGAATACGAAATTTAAAAATAAAAATATTATTAATTATGAAGACGCATGACGTTAATTGGTCCCCTACCAGGAGACCAATGGGCACCTATATAGGGGCCGAATCTACAACTTTTATGCTGGGGGACGAATTTTAGGGGACGAATGGGCTCTGACCCGTTGAAACACCCTGTTGCGAGCGATGATCTACTCGACTTGGGCGCTGGGATGGTCTATGTTCTACGGTTTGACACGTAAACATTATTAACAGACCGTTTCATATTCTAATTTATTATTTATTTTTATTTGTACTTATGTACGTATTTTAAGTCGGTTACATTGAGCGGACCACCTTTGTAAGACGACAATAAAGTCACGGTGTACTCGTATATGATAAGAAAATAATATAATAATAGTTATGTAGTGTAATAGCATTCGCATTTTTTGACAAACTGTTTTAGATGATAGTTTGAAGTAGTTTTTACGAGGAAAAATGTAGATATAAAGCCTTATTACAAAGCCTTCGTCTCTAAAATAGGTAAGAAGTGCCAATAAGTTCCAATAAGTTTCCTTTTTGGAAATGATGTTTCGGAACAACACATCCGGAACAACTCAGGCCACATCAAATATTAAACATTTGCCACACTTAATTTGTATAACAAATTGTCAAAAAATAAATATTATCCTGCATTTCAAGACCTACTGAGATCTCCGATTCTAAAGAACTATTCTGGCACGACGAATGACTGTTTGTAAATGCTATTGTCGTGTCGACGTTTTCATCTAAAGTTACTTTTAGTTATGCACTTTAAAGTTTCTAACAACATTCAATCAAACTGTGCTCTCTATCTTGCGATCGAAGTTACACAGTAGGTATTAACTAAGTAGGTATGCTACATTTTTCATGACCGTTCAGAAGATCGTTAAGTAAACACATAAGTGTTTTATTAAAATAAGTTCCTTGATCATTAAAAAAGTCTATTCATTGTATGCAGAGGTCAAACATAATAAGAAAAATGATTGGTTACAGTCGCAATGCATGTTACAAACAATAAAATTATTGTTGGTGCATGTTATTAGTTGATAATGGCGTCGATTAGCATCTTTGACATAAAATTATAAATACACGCAAGTTGATAATACACTTGCAGGTGGAATACTGTAAGATCTTCAATCGTCTAATTTAATACAACTTTAACCCATACCAAAGAAATATACCTAAATCATAAATAAATACTAGGTACAAACGAATCCTTCACAAAGCCGTTAACCAGGGATTCTGGGGTGCGTTTGAGTAAGCCGGCGAAATTTTCGCCGATAAAAATTAAACTAGCGAGGGCTCGCTGAACGGAGTCATCGGTCTAGATCAATGTTCACTGTCAAATTCAATTGACAGCTCAGCTTGTATATCATTCTGCCCCTTTCGTCTACAACAATTTGCATCTTAAGTAATCATAACTTCATCCATAATCCACAAATAAAATTCACGGAGACGATGATTAAGTACTCGATAAATATTCGTTTCTAGGGCGCGAATCTAGCAAATAAAACTACAGACAGCTCAATGTAAATGTCAATCTGACAGCAGAATAAAATTTAGCGAGGTAAAAAGGTCGCTAAAATGTATCCTAGTCAGGCGAAAACTTATACCAGCGGCGACCGTGAACGGGGCAGATTAAATTTTAGTCAGTTTAATTTTTTACCTCGCGGTGTGCTTGAACGGGGTGTTTGACGTTTAGTCAGTTTAAATTTTAAACTGGATAATTGACTTAAACGTACCCCTGTACAACAAAGCGTCACGGTAACCCGCGAAATTCAAATTTTCTTACGATATTTGCAATTTGCAGGTCAGTGTCAGGTTGTATGTTGATGCAAAATGACTACCGTGGTGCTACCTTAAGTAAACTCTATGAAAAAAATATTTCTGGCAACATTATTTTTTTACTGTGGCCGCCTTTTCTGAGAGGTGTGCCAAGGGAATAATCAACTACCTGTAGTTTACAATTAGCTATGTGTACCCACAAAAAATAATGTCACTAAAAACGCATTGTTTTTTTGACAAAAAATCTTGTTGTGTACTTAGTAGCAGAATGTGGCAACACAGCAGAGAGTTTCAAGTCATTATTATAGTAGCAGCCTGCAAGGTCAGCTTTACTATAATGAGTAGTGAATACAATTGGTTGTTGACTTCGCTTCAAGTGCGTTACACTTAATTCTGTGTGACAAGTAATTAAGCTTATTGCCTGAACCGCTTATAACAGAACATCACGCGTTTAACTCCCATGCAATAGGGAGCAAGCCTATCGCCATCAACCGGGCACAAATCCAGACTCCGTTGTTGCTGATGGGAAATTCCTGATGGACAAACCCAATAACCCTTTGCCCGACCTAGGAATCGAACCCAGGACAGCTCAGCAGTCGCGCTTGCGACCACTAGATGGTCAGACGCTCTTCTACTTACTATGAGGACCTGGTTTCGATTTCTCAGGTCGAGTTTTTTTTTAATACTTTTTATCATGAATCTCTCAGTTGCAGCCCGGAATTAGGACTTTTGCCCAATCGACGGCTGCCCTCTGCGAAACAAACATAGGGAACAGGGACCTTAGGTAACTGGCGAAAATGGGTGTGCTATGGGTGCACCCCTCCTACTCTAAATCATATTATGTAGGTTTATTTTTACTTTTGATATTCCTATGTCTACTTCTCAAACTCTCAAGATGATTATAAAGATCCACAACTCAGGCAATGAAAACGATTCGGAGCAAAAACGTAATGCATATATTAGTACATAGACTAAGTATTAACAATGTATGTCCCGATATACGAATTAGTAGACCTTGATTGTCTTGTTAATCAACCAATCAATAATTAAAACAAGTAATTAGTTGCTGATAATTTGTATTTAATGAATGTGCATGGTGCAATTACAAATGTGAACATTTAGTTATCACGATTCAAGATTTACTCTTTCTTACTAACACAACGATTCCTTTGTGTTACTCAGACAAAAAAAACAGACTACAAAACTGAACCGACGACGAAATTGAAATCGCTTTCATTGCTTGAATTTCAGGCACAATTATAACATCAAACAAATGTTACTTTAACGTTACAAAATGATTACTTTGTGACAGATTTGCAACAGTTTGCTACAGTTTTGTCTCCGACGTTACTTAGGTACTTTTTTTTTCCTTTTTGATACATTTTTTTGGCACTGTCGCGTGGCTGTTCATTCCGTGAATTTACTTGTCACAGTTAAAACTCCAAGCTTGTTAAAGGTGGTTTTGACTGATTTACAACTGAGTATAACTAGTAACTATTTAAACAATAGGTAATGGGTAATATTCGTGAGTCATAGGTTCCTACTTCTGCATTAGTTTATGTTTTTTGTGTACGACGTTCCGTAATCGATTAATAGTTTTGACCGTCACAAGTATATGGTTTTAAGTCTGCGGTTACATGTTTGGTCATTTATCTTTATGTATTATGTAAAACTCACGCAATTGGTTATTATTTATGAGTTAGTAACAAAACTGGCGGAAGGCCTATCTGATATTGTTATTATCCAAGTGTTCATTTAGTTGGGCGATTGTGTCATTCTTGTATGAGTATCTCCATACATGTATAAAATAAGTACTTGTCTTTTCGTGTTTGTATGTGTGATCGCGTTGTTCGTCGAAACTGCACAACAGATTGTCAAGCAGTTTTTTACCATTCTTTAGAGAAATTTTTCCGAAAAGTTAATGTATTTACATTAATTTATTAATAATAGAAGAAAAAGAAGAATTGCCAAATTGAAGTGGCAGTGGGCAGGGCACATTGCTCGCAGAACGGATGGCCAATGGGGCCGAAAAGTTCTGGAGTGGCGGCCGCGAACCGGAAGACGTTGCGTTGGAAGGCCTCCCACTAGGTGGACCGATGACCTGGTGAAGGGTGCGGGGATCCGCTGGATGCGATTTGCACGGGACTGGTCAATGTGGCGACACTTGGAGGAGGCCTATGTCCAGCAGTGGATGTCTTTCGGCTGAAATGATGATCATGATGGTGATGATTAATTATAAAAATACTTGATGTTAAGAGTCATGTCAAACGAGTGAAGCAGGGGCGGGTTGCTAGTCAATCAAAATACAATGCAAATTGAGTGCAGCTAAGATAACGGCCAGGCATTAATATGTCTGCTGATTGGTTTTGACGCTATCAGATAACAATTTAATTGGCTATCGTAAAATGCCAACAAAAAACATTGCGTAAATAATATTTACCGTGTAATAATTTTATCACATGCTAAATTCAATTTAAGTATGTAATAATTATATAGAAGAAGTAACTAGACTGAAATTGGATTGGGGCGGAACACGTCGGCCGCATACACGATGACCGTTGGGCAAGAGTCTCCACACAATGGGAGTCAAGAGATGGACAGCGTCGCCGGGGCAGGCTCAGAAAGTGGTGGCGAGACGACCTAAGATGTACTGTCCCACTGGACGGTACAGGCTATATTAAAAAAATCGCTTTAAATTGAAATAAACAGCACTCTCTTTTTTTAAGCGTTTCGTATCTCAAAAAGCTACAACATATTTCAACAGGATCGACTGCAACTTTTTAGTGGCCTATGGTAATTTTAGACTTTTCTGCTGATTGTGAAGTTTCGTCAGCGTAATTTGACCCTATAAAGACAGAACAAAAGGTTTCTAGTATCGGTCAATCTTAGGACGATTAGTATCTAACTATTGATAAGATATAATAAGCTGCGGTGCACACTGATGACACGGCATGGCAGCGGATTTTTAGGTGATAAATAAAAGGAGACTTTATTTTAATGATATTCGTAGGTACAAAAAATGCCACGGTAAGTTTAGGTATGCTGTGTCGGCAACCTTGGAAATGCCTTGGCATCCCTTGTGTGATGCTTCAGGAGTCTTCGAGATGCTGGGAGGCGAGACAGCTCCCGCGGCCCGCTCGGCTCACGTCACGGCATACCTAAGGATACCGCAGCAAAGTTACCGTCAGTGTGTACTTGATTTCAAAGGATCCCGCCAATGTGCCCTGTGCCTAAGTCGTCCTTAGAATAACCGATACGAGATAAATTTCAATATACGTAATCAAAGTATCAGTTTTTACTTGATCAAAATCATCAATCCGTTTGTAATGTTGCAAATAATTGCAAATTATTCGCGGTCGTATTTAGTAATCTCTTACCTCTGAACGTTACGTAACGCGTTGCGTTTTAGTAACGTTTTGGTGAGTTAGTGCTAACGCGGACTTGCCGGTCGCAAGTGATAATTAAGGGCGGGTATTGTTTAGTAAACAAATATTAACAAGTGCATAGAAAAAGTTTGCAAGTGTTGAAATTGTGTTATGTGCATGTGAGTGATATTTATTTATTTTGTTTAAAATATTCAAGGTTGCAGATTTTTTGTATAATTTAAATAACTTGTTCACAATTTTTTTCACTCTTGCCAGTGCTAGCTAAGCTAAAGAAAGAAAGAACGTATTTTCAATGAGGCATACTTTCGCGAAAACAGATGTCATGTTAAGCAATGTTTTACCAAGTTGTCCAAGCATGTGCGATTAAAAAAGTGCTGTTAAACATACAAGAAATATCTTTTCAATCACATGCTTTTCAGAGTTTCACAGTTAAACTAGGTTTATAACAAAAATCAAGTTACCTAAAAAAAAAAAACCGAAAGTAGTTTTTCAAGAAACAACAGTACCATTTCTTTGCCAATACTATTTCTTAAATACTTAGTGTTCGTACCTAAGTGTTAAACCAAAGTTACTAGTTCCAGCCTAAAAGTGATAATTAACATTAGACTGTCAGCTGTTTAGTGTTGCAATTATCTTAGTTTAAAACTTAAGACATTGTTTTGTCGATGTTAAGCGATGCGACCACTAGACCAACGAAGCAGTCACTAACTTTTAAAATTAGCCATTATGGAAAGCCCATATTTAAACGTTTTAGATTATTCTCAATTGAGCATTCACAGTGGAAATACTATAAACTGAAGCATACTATAAATAGAGTGGCTGGTAATATAAGGGACCGATACTTAAACACGTGATTGTACTCATGTTAACAAACAACATTCCTAAAAAAACTTTTTTTTAAATCTCTATCACAATAACATTACAGCAGTATGAAATTCGCGCGCGACGCCTGTGACCTATCAGCTGTTAGCCGCCGTATCTCATTACTATCGTACCGTAAAACAGTGGGCAGGCAGAGGACCCGCGGTACGCGGTGCGCGAATTTCATACGGCTGTTTATGTTATTGTTATAGTGAATGAGTATAAAAAAAATGTTTCTTTGGGAAAGTTTTTTGTTATAAGGAGTACAATCACGTGTTTAAGTGTCGGTCACTAATTACCAGCCACCCTATATAAGGTATATCTATTCATATACGAAATCTCTTAAGGGGTCATTGTACTCATCATTATGAACAACTTTTACTATGGGACCAACACCGAAATCGCAAAAAAATCAGCTGTTCAGTATATTTATACGCGTTAATGCGAACAGATTGTAGGGAACAGCTGGTACTTTTTCGCGATTTCGGGTTTGGTCCCTTAGTAAAAGTTGTCCATAATGATGAATACAATGAACCCTTAAGAGATTTTGTGTATGAATAGATAGACCTTATATATTTCAAATGTCATCTCATCAAAACCATAACATTCCATAAACATTGGGGTCACTAGACCCTATGAAGGTAAACTCTACAAAATGTTATTAACCTTATGGCAATGAAAATAAGCACGCATATTAATAGATTCTCCAAAAATAGCCCACAATTATAACGGCTTTATTGGCGCGTCCTTGCCCTATTCGGCAATTAAGGTGGAATTTAAATGGCTCTATTAACGATTTTGAAAACCATTCAATCATTTTTCATCTATTAAATCTGTCTACGCTATTTTGGTTTTCGAACCGCACCTAAACTGGTTTTTCTTTCGACGGACCAGACGGTAGTATAGACTATACAAATAAATAAAAATGAAGTGTACGATGAATATCAAAATAACAGCTTATTTACTGAATGCATATGAAAATATATAAACAAAACACATTTTTTCACTTTTATCTGTCTGTCTGTTTGTTCCGGCTCATCTCCGAAACGGCTAGACCGATATTGACGAAACTTTTACAGGCAGATAGCTGATATTATAAGGCCTAACTTAAGCTACTTTTATTTTAGAATAATAATTGGGGTTCCGTACAAAAAAATTAAAAAAACCTTTGAAATTAGTAACAAAATCTGATACAAATAGGGAAGTAATCTTTTCCTTACTAATATTATAAATGCGAAAGTAATTTTGTTTGTTTGTTACCTTTCATGCCTAAACTACTGAACCGATCATCTTGAAATTTTGCATATTCGTTGTCAGGTGTACAGAAACGGATATAGGGTACATTTCATCCCGAAAAAAAGTACTGTTCCCGAGGAAAATAACAATAACGTTCGTATGATAATAAATGGCGCGACGTGTCTTTCGAATCATGGTTGCATTACAAGCAGAGTACAACCCGAATTGATTGTAAAATTCTAAATTAACGCGAGCTAGTATTTTATAAAATATATTCTAATATAAAATAATTTAATTCATTCTAATTTAACTCATTCTTAATTTATTTGTTCTATTATAATTTAATTTAATCTAACATATTTTATTTTATTCAGTGTAATCAATTTAGTTTTAAATAGCTTTTATTTTTTCAAATTGTGTATTTCTTGTTTTAATTATTTAATGGTGTAATTATTTGCGCATAATGTAGTGCATGCTGTGCTTTTCTGTAAGTGATGAGGCGCTTAGACTTAAGTTAGCAATGGACAAATTATAATGTCGCAGTGTACTCATTGTTGAGAAACCTAATAATAAATAAATAAATAATTATTAATAAGGTCGCGGGGCTCAGCTAGTTAGGAAATATTAATGTAGACAGATAAACGGTTTAAGATTAACGATACATCGTTATTACTTTAATAGGTGGTTATTCAGAAATACTTTCTGAGTAGGATTTAATTTAATTTTGCAAAGACGTTGAATACTCGTAGTATCATCATCATCTGCCTAGCCTTAACCCAACTATGTTGGGGTCGGCTTCCAGTCTAACCGGATGTAGCTGAATACCAGTATTTTACATGGAGCGACTGCCTATTTGACCTCCCAGCTATTAGAGGGTAAAACGATGCTGAATAGTGATAGGTAACAATATACACCTCCTTGAGGATCTACTCCTTTTTTGGCGATTAAATAAATATAAAAATGACGGTCTTATGAAAATGAATAATTCTTACCCCTGCGGTCAAAAATATGAAAAGATAATCCTGTTCATTACACACACACTATTTGTTACATTGAAAATGAACACATTTTCAATGTAACAAATAGTGTGTGAGTGATATTGCACTTTTGTATAATATAAGCTAATTTATTGTAGCCAGTGCATTTGGCAAAACAGCAAGGTTGCTAATGCAGCCTACTTATAAATTCATGTGATTGCATGGATGTTTTAGAATGATAGTCTAATGCCACGACCTGGATTCTAATAAGCCAGTTTTGGAGGCATAATTTTAATGATCAAATCTAATCTAGTATTATAATTTTAATTAATTCTATAATTGTATTTAAGCCAGTTAGAAATTTGTAACATAAAAGGCCTAAAAAGGACGTCATTTTCGACCAAACATCCATGACGACCTGACGACATGACATCCTGGCTATTCAGGCAAAATGTTATTGGGTATTTCAATCAGGAATTTCTCAATGGCAATAGGCTCACCCCCTATTACATGGGACTTGTACTTAACTAGCGAAATGCTAGGTGTACTTGTTGGGTACACATCTGCCGAACCTGCTGGGGATTAAAATGCGTGATGTTTATGTTGTGTGATAATTTATTTACCTTCCAACAAACTAAGTAAATCAGCAGATTTACTATAACGTAGCAGACGTAGTAGACGACCTTGTGCGGAATTAAGAAACCAAACTACTTTAGAAAGGACAATGGCCAATTTCAGTGCATTTGACAAGGTATGCGTCAGTCAATGAACTCCTTTTGTCATACAATAGAAGTAGTAGTAGATTTATTGTCGGTGTAATTATTTTGGGACTATTATTTTAGTGTCATCACTGCATAGTATAAAACAAAGTCGCTTCCCGCTGTCTATCCCTATGTACGCTTAGATCTTTAAAACTACGCAACCAATTTTGATGCGGTTTTTATTAAAATATAGAGTGATTTAAGAGGAAGGTTTATATTACATTGTACCCGTGCGAAGCCGGGGCGGGTCGCTAGTTATGAGTATAATGTGTTTTTTTTTTTAAACATAAACAACGCGATTATTATTAATCATCATCTCCATCATTTCATGTGGCATACTTCCCTGGTCCGTGCGAGTCTCAAACAGGAAAGAATCATATTTACATAAATAAAAAAATAATAAAATGTTTAGTCGCTGTGTCAATTTCATTGGGATTACTATTCAAAATGTTAAAGCATTTCGAACTTGTCTGGTGAATGCAACAAGACTAATGCGCCATAGTCTGTTGCACAATGACTGCACCAAAATATCTGTCTGGTACACAAATTACATAATCTGAAATTGAGTTACTCCTTCAGCGTAGACGAACCCTTTCACTATTTTTACCCGACTGCGTCATTTATTACCTCATAGAGCATTGTTTAGGTTTTGTTTTAATACTTCGCGTCCCACCGACGCGGAATCGGGCAAGTCACAATTAGTTTTTATTCTGTCTATAATTCTCGGTATACGGTATACATGTATAAGATCACCCACATCGTCATGATTCTCCTTCCCTTATCCCAGTTTATTTGGGGTCGGCGCAGCATGTCTTCTTCTTCCATACTTCTCGATTACTCGTCATCTCATCAAACACCTCGTTTCTTGCCATATCATACTTCACACAGTCCATCCATTGCTTCTTCTAGGATCACCCACATCTCGCATGTTAAGTTTGAGTATCATGTAATAGGGCGAGCTAATTGGAAAAACCTTATAATTAAATATTGAATAATTAAGTTAAATATTGCCTGACCTGGGAATCGCACCAGGATGTCATGCTCAGCATAAGCGCTTATGAACAATAAGCAGTCCAGTGTTTTATGTCAATAATCACAAATTCACTAATCATGTTACCCAGTGGCTTGTGGAAGTTAGGTCACGTTCACTAAATGTAAAATACTGGCATTCAGCTGCGTCCTGTTAGATTGGAAGCCGATCCCACAAACAAAAGCTAGACAGATGGTCAAATTCGAGTTACACAAGTTCCATCCTGGGGCCTTAGTCTGCTATTGCAATAGTGTCAGAATGGTCTTTCATTGATTTAATAAGGCCCCGCGCAGACGAATTACCCTTTGTACGCACGTCAAACGAGTTTCGAACGCGCTTCAATACGCCGTGGGCTAGGGGCCTTATTAAATCAATGATAGACCATTCTGACACTATTGCAATAGCAGACTAAGGCCCCAGGTTAAATAACCACAGCCGCTCGGATCTTCAGGTTAAGCCGCGCTTGCCTAGGTTGGTTCCTGGATAGGTGAGCTCCCATTACATGTCAAGTTTCCTCCATGCCTCGGAAAGCGTGTTAAGCTATTGGCCCCGGCTGTCAATTGTAGATCTTTGACATTCGTTAAGTAGTCAGTGGCCCGAAAGCCTGACAAACATTCTTACTAAGAGGTATTGTATTACCCAGTACTAACTGGGTTGTGGAATTCAGATAGGCAGTCGTCCATGTAAGACACTGATATTCAGCTGCATCCAGTAAGACTGGAAGCCGACCCCAATATAGTTGGGAAAAGGCTAGGCAGACGATGAGGTGATGGATAGTCTATAATTCATGCCGTGCCTCTTAGCCCTGCCTACAATAACCGTGGGATTCCTTAAGAAAATTAACTTCGTCGTTCAAATTCCGTAGTAGTTTGTGTACACGAACAACAGCTGATTATGGACTGCGATACGCAAGGAGTGGCTAGACATTTGCTAAAATTGCATAACAACAAAATCAACATAAATGTTTTATGTTTTGTCTTTGTATTTATAAGCATGTTAGTATATTCTTATATGGTATTAGTATTAGGTATGTTAAAATAGTTCTGCTTTTTGTTTTGTATCCCATTTTCTTTTCTTCTTTAACACACTTGGGTTGCATTCCGAATTACAAAATAATAACTCACAGCGCTCACATCTATATTTTGCGTTCCGTTTTAGATATCATGATTATGACAGCTGAGAACTGTCATCAATTCGGAACGCTCGTGAACGCGTTCACAGTGAACATAACCCCAAACCGACATTTCACAAGACCTATTTTTGAAAATGGACGATATGTTGGTTGACTTTGCTGCACATACAACCCTCCAAGTTCAATTAACCTCATTTAATTACTATTTCATGAAAAAGTCACTCAATGGAGTTAAATGAAGTTGGACTCTGGAAGTTGGGTACTGATGATTTGAACGATTATAATTCTGTAACTTCATACGAGTTACTGGAGCGATTGTTATTTTCATCAACGTACAACTTGACACTGATCTGCAAATCGTAGGAAAATTTAAATTTCGCGGGCTACCCTTGCGCTTCCACCATAACAAAACAACACAACCTGTAAACACAACTTTCATTTTTGACAGCGCTCACCGTGATATTTATCGCAGGTATGCTGGAAGAGATTTCTTTAGAAATAAGCATCACCTTTGTACTATTTTCTGTTCCTTTCTTCTTTTCTGTATTTAGTGTGTACAAAAATTGTTAAATATATAAATAATAAATCTTAGATACTAATATTATAAAGAGGTAAAATTTGTTTGTAAGTTTTATTGTAGGGTGTAATCTACGGAACTACTGTTTTAGTAATGGGAAGCTATGTTTTCCCCAAGTATCATAGGCTACATTTAAAACCTTCCCGTGGGTTAACTTCCGTACATAACGGGAGGGAAGCCGCGAGCAAAGGCTAGTGAGCACATAAAAGTGTCAGACAGTCTGTGTGTTTGTTAACCCGTTAGAGCTTAATTTTAAAATGGTCTTGTGGTGTGAGCTTCGAACTGCCAGGGTTTCGAGTTCGAACCTAGGCACGCACCTCTCCTGTTCTACTGTACTGTACTGTACTCCTGTCCTCTACTGTTCGAAAGAGATACCGCGGCCCTGGAACACAAAGGGCAAAAGAAGGAACATGGATGGGTTTTAGTCAGTAAAAGCCTGACACTCCCTCCTGCTCAGCCCAGAGCGGGAGGGGTTATTTGATGATTTCCCAACCGAAAAAAAAAAGGCACGCTCCTCTGATTTTTCGGATTCATGTGCTTATTGTAAAATTATCACTTGCTCCGGTGAAGAGAAACATCGTCAGGAAACCAGCATGCCTGAGAGATATTTCTCGACGGCGTGTAAAGCCAAGTTAGAGGCCCATGCTTCAATGATAGTCCAGTTAAGTAACTGACAATCTTTTAGTGGTGTTACAAAATTTGTTTTCAAAAACATGGTAAGACGAAATATTCGAAAAATATGACACTAGACAAAGTTATAGGTAGAGCTAGTCGTATT
The DNA here is from genome assembly GCA_947578425.1 of Eugnorisma glareosa. Lineage (NCBI taxonomy): Eukaryota > Metazoa > Arthropoda > Insecta > Lepidoptera > Noctuidae > Eugnorisma > Eugnorisma glareosa. The sequence goes on along the minus strand of OX387961.1, from coordinate 19,801,438 downwards.
ACAATACCAGACATATGTAAGTACATATGTAACTTTACATATACTACGCACGCATTGGTTTGTTTACAAAGACGCGAGAGTGAAAACTCACGTCTTGTATTTTGCTTTAAAAAATGACTGGGCAGTAGTTACAGTCAACTGTAAATCACTGGCTACAATTTGGCATTAATGGTGCCTTTATGTCTTAGCAGTAAATGCGATTTTCGTTGAGTAAGTGACGCTACTGACATTTGGCTTTGACGATGCCTTTATGACGTAGCAGTACGGACAATTTCACGAGCAAGTGTCAGCACTGGCGTGTGGTTGACCATATACGAACTAGATTAAAACGATACAAGCAACCTAACAAATAATATCTATACGACGTTCCTACACTCCATACTCCACATATTTTTACTACAAATCTTGTCACTAAGAACGGGTCCACACGAAAAGATATCCGGTCTAACGTCCGATCGCGTGTCGCAAGTGTGTCGCAAGCCTACAGACACTTGTCACTTGGCTAATATTGAAGGTTAGCCTCGCGATGTTTGAGCTTATGTCGTAATGCGATAATTGTGAGAAAGTGGAATCATTGAATGGAAACGTGTAATTTTAGATCACTTGTTCTGTTAGTTGAATTGTTCGTCCAGTTTTATGTCTATCGTAGATACTATTTCCAGAAAGCAAGCCGAAAGAACTGCCACCTGTCTCCGGAACTTTCGGATTGTGTATACAGCGTGTAACAGAAAGGGTATAATTATATGGAATACTGTGGTACGGACCATCAAACTGAACAACTTTCTCTATGGGACCACCATCGAAATCGTAAAAAAATAATCAGCTGTCCTATACAAAATTTCAATACCTACTCGACCCAAATGTATGGGACAGCTGATTATTTTTTTACGATTTCGATGGTGGTCCCATAGAGAAAGTTGTTCAGTTTGATGGTCCGGACCACAGTATTCCATATGATTTATACCCTTTCTGTTACACGCTGTATAATAATGATAATTGTTTATTCACAACAAAGTTACAGATGTATAATCAACTTGCTGTTACTCGCGGCTTCGCTCGCGTTTTGGTCGGGAATTATCCCACGGGCACGTTGTAAAAATAGGTTACGGCACTCGGGAATAATGTAGCTTCCTGTTATTGAAAGAATTTTCAAAATTGATTCAGTAGATCCAGAGATTACCCCCTACAATCTCAGAAACTCACAAACTTTACCTGTCTATAATATTATTAGTATAGAAGTATAGATATACAATAAAGTAAATGTTGCAAAGACTGTACAATAATTTGTGTAACCCTCTTAAACTAGATTAACCTATACAGGTTAATCTGAGTTGTGATGAGTCATCATTTGCCTACCCGTTTCTCAACTATGTTCGGATCGGTTTCCAGTCTAACCTGATGCACCTGAATGCTAGTATTTTACATGGAGTGACTGCCTATCTAACCTCTATTACCCAGTTAGTACTGATGATGAGTTACGCTTTCACACTGTTATCTAATTAACATAGAAATCGTTTGTCTCCCTTTAGTTCTTTTGCTTCGTCCACGTTAATAGTCTGGTCACACACGTACACCAGTAAGCACCACCAGCAAGCTCTATGGTCCTGACCTTACTGAAGAATTTCCCAAATAAGGTTCAGGCGACACACACTCACACAATTATGAATGCGTGTTTCTTAAAAACATCAAAACACCTGTACAATGGTGTTTTGATGTTTTTAAGAATTACCTACCTACTATAAGTGCTCCGACAATGACCCTCATCAATTAAACTTTAATTGTATTTCATCAATCAGTCGTGGGTCAAGTAAACACACGCGTTCCTGTCCGCCATGTCGAAAACGATTGGTTATCTATGTTAAGGGTTTGCTTTCCGCACTTAGTCCCTAAAGTGGACCGTTGTACGTGAACGATTGGTTACTACAAAAATAAGTTGTTGTTAGGAAATAAAACAGTAGAAATTTCGGAAATATATTTTTAGAAGCAACAACTTATTTTGTTTTATTTCCTAACAAAAAACATGATATCAAAAACCTTGAGGCATTTTGAACATCTTATATTTGGATCTATATTCATTACAGAGTTGCATGATTTCGGTTTTGCCATAATCGTTTCGATCTGCGAATCAACAGCGCTTCTTTTTTGTTCTCTTTTGCTCGTTAAGGGCCTTTATTCCATAATTCCTTTATTTCTTTCATTACAAATTTTATAGACTTTTAAACATTCAAAAAAAAACAATAAGTAATTATAAATTTTTTAAAAATTGTAGCCCACTGGTATCGTAAACCGAACCGAAAGAAACAAAGAAAAAGTATTTATTTATTTATTTATTCACACAGGACAATACAGAATTTAAAAAATGGTTGAATTATCATTAAAACAAAATTGTATAAAAAAGTAAACATTGGTAAAACACAAAACAAGTGAAATAGGTCCTGTGCGAAGCCAAAAGGCCCTATCTCCGCATGGTGCTGTAACTTAAAAAAAAGTCACAGCGCTGGTATTCTGATAGGGCCCAAAGTGATGCCACGGTCAGATACGAATAATAAAAGATAAAGTGTACAACGTATAAACAAATATAAATATGTAATGTATAATAAATTTGACTTAAAAAGAATCAAAATATAATAATTAAATCTACACCCAACGTAACCTAAATGTATAGTTAAGTTAGTCAGTTATAGTATGGCTGTTGGTGAAATTCAGATGACTTGACATTATCATAGTCTCTAGGGAAGTAGTTCGACAAAACTCAGCTATTCAATTAATAACTCAATCTAATTCCCCCATCTCCATTCTATCATCGGACAAGCAGAGATAGAATAAAAGCGAAGTGTTACCGTTATTTATGGTTGAAGTTCCACGGACTCGAACAAAACTCTATGCTTCCACATGTATTATAGGGACCGCTAGTCTGTGGAATTCACTGCGGTTTTCTCTGCTTCCCATTGTGATCTAGAATCTCTTCAAAGTTCGAGTGAATCGGTTTCTTCTTGGCAAGCGTGCTCCACTCCAGGCTGCGTCAACGCAAGCCTATTAAGCATATTAAGCTCTCACTTTACACCTATCATCAAAACGTCAAATCTTACTATGTCATCATATTTTCGCAAGACAGACGTACACGTTGAAGCTGACCTGCAATATTTGGTCGTTCGAACCTTGGACCAAAGGGCGGGGTCAATGTTGAGAATTGCGCACTCTTCTAAAAATAAATGTTTATTCGTGTGCTTATGATTTATAGTCATCTCGCGTGATGAGGACTTGGAAAGCTGAATCTTAATTGAATGGAGATACATTGACCAGAATGGAGAATTATTATTTGTGGTTATAGTTTTTGAAGATACTTCCTTTTTCAGGGTTCCGAACCCGAGGGGTAACCAACGGGACCCTAACTAAGCCTCTGATGTACGTTCGTCCGTCCGTCCAAACGCACGGATAGCTATCGGACGAGCGGATAGCTGATCTTATAAGGTCTAACATAAGGTAATAAAAATAATAATAAAAAAAAACTTTCTTGCTTTATAAGCTACTTTTTTTAGAATAAGAATTAGACTTCCGTGCAAAAAAATATGTAAGCCCCATGAAATTGGTAATAAAATCCGATTCAAAACGAAGGCCTCCGGCACCAGCTAGTATCCAATATATATATATATATTTTAAGTAGTCATCGTCAGCCTACGGAACCCGGCATTGTCAATCAAATTAAGACTCCCAAGATTGAGACTAAACTTGAACAATGAACTTAACTTCGTTTTTTGTTTGCATAAGGTCCCACGACTTCTAACTAACACACATTATTTAACAATAGATTGTATTGTAGGACTTGAATGTTGCTTTGATTTTATCTGAATTTTCTCGAGTTCGATTTTGCAATGCCCTTCTTGGGTATACGAATTTAACGTGAGTAACATACAACACACAAACGACTTACCCAGTTGGAAGTGTCAAAGATCCCTGAAAGTATTTGTCTAATTAAAATGAACAGGTCAAAGAGACAATTATACAAAAATGTAATGGGGCTCGATCCAATTGTCCACCACTAAAGATCTTCGACAGTGTGTTTGTGCCTATCAGTAGCGAAGGGTATTTTGTAAGAGATCAGACGGAGAACATATATGTAATGATTATTTTTGTCTATATATCTGACTGTGCCATTTTTCAAAGGAAAGCTGATAGGAATCGAGTTGTATGGAACCTTCGCCACTGGTGCTGATGAAAACCTACTTTAGACCCTGGTTTTGAAATGGCACAACCATAGCAGTCAGGCTCGATAGCCATATCATAGGTATTTGCCCTTGCAACATCCACATCTTCTAAATTCCAAGAGTAATTATTGAGTTCTTCGGCTATTTTAAGGTCTCCTGAAGCACGTATCTAGTTAGTTGGACAAGCCGAAGTTATTAATTAAACTAGTTGTAACTTGGCATACACTAGCATATAGTGATCTTAGGCAAAGCGTTCTTTTTCCTTTCTATTTAGTTGAACCCAGACTTGGACCTTTTGACATTCTCTGTGAACTTTAAACCCGTTACGATCGCTTGTCAAATTAATTTTAAGTTCCTACCTTCATTGATTAAGGTAATTTTGTTTTGAAATTCATCTGTCATCTGCCTAGCCTTTTCCTAACTTTTTTAGAGTCAGCTTCCAGCTGAATACCAGTATTTTACATGGAGCGACTGCCTATCTGACCTCCACAACCCAGTTAGTACTGGGTAACACGATACCTCTTGGTAAGACTGGTTGTCAAACTTTCGGGCCACTGTGACGCCTGCCAAGATCTACAAGTAACAGCCGGAACCAATGGCTTGACGTGCTTTTTTGGGCACGGAAGAAACTCGATATATAACGGGTGGTCACCCATCCACAGACCAACCTAGGCAAGCGCGGCTTAACCTGAAGATTGATCCGAGCAGCTGTTATTATTTAGCCACGATTCCATTTTGAAATGTATTTAATATATAAATAGAAAAGTCGATCGACTACAACCTTGAATTTGTATAAACCAGATTAGGCTTAATCATTTTTTATTGCATTTACACACCAGGGTTGTATATATAAAAGACGTAAATATTACGATAAGCTTGAGATAATTTTGCATAAGTGAAAAGGTCAAAACAGCAAGATACAAATGTTGCCCTAAAATGTTTACAAACCAAAGTTACAAAGTATTTAGGTTAGGTACATACCAAGTACCCGTTTACTGTTACTGAAAAACTGTCAGAACTGACAGAAACAGGCAAAAATGTACATAATAAAACACACCAACGAGATTAGTGCATTCAATTATTTTACCCCATAAACAATTAAATACTTATGCACAGATCTCGTTGTGAAATATTGACTTTTAGAATTAATTAACGGTCTGCAATAGAATTGCAATAGAACCATCACGTTCCGCAAACGTATTAATTATATCAGGTGTTCTGCCATGACTTCTTAAAGCAGTATTGTATAAATCTTATTCCAGAGTGGAATAGAGACGGAGCTATAAAGAACGTCCATCTGTTTCCCTCCCCAGTAGTAATAATTACCAGCAATAAACTTACAAAACCTTTTATAAACTATAAATAACAAAATTGTAACGATAGAACCTTATTCTACACTTCAGCTCTCTTAGACAAGTGTCACAATCTTAGTCACATTTTCAAACAAAACAAATGAAGAAAAACCATTCAATAGTCTAACATAATTCGTGACATATGGCTTGTCATCATGCGTGCTGAACTCTGTCAGCGTGACGAAACGGACGGACGGACACAGCACAGAATTATGTTGGCGTGTACGGACAACCTTGACCCAGTACCACCAGATGGGTATGTTGTGGGCAATTAATGTGATAACTGTTTAGTGAAGATGTTTGGTATGCTGTGGTTGGTATTTGTTCTTGGAAAGATGTGTAATAGGTAGTTCCGACATTCAATGTCATTTTTCGAACCTACTTCCATTTGCTTCCTTAGGAATATGATCACTATTTATCTTCTTTTCATCATACAGGTTCTATGTTTCAATGCGTACGTTTAATTTATTTAGGTACCTTATGTTTTTTGTTTTGTCTTGCACTTTTTTATTCTTAAGTAGGTTTATTTGTATTATTATTGTACACAAATTTATTATATTTAAGCATCTATTAATACATACACATATTACACTTACTTACCTAATTAGAAACACAAAGCACAAAACTGTTTTACGTCCGTCACATCACCATCTCAGGTCCAGTTGAAAACCAGCGTCGGGCACTAGTTGCTCGGCAATTTGCTGAACTGAGCCTGTTTGGCGCAGCCGCGAGACACACAATAATTATTATCTCTTTTTTTCTGTTTAGTTTAGGATTTTTTTAGTTTTTATTGTGTAGTTTTAAGTTTTTCATTTCATTTTTATTATTTTATCTTTTATTGTTGTTTGCACTTGTGGCGTGTGCCAAATAAATATGTTTTCTTTCATTCTGTTTCTTTCATATTTGTGTGTATCGTGAAATCTGCCTTCGAGGATCTTTCAGAAATAAGACAGTTGGAAATTGGTTGGTGTCAGGTAGTACTTGAGACCAGACAATTTGAGCGATCAATAAAATAAAAATCATTATTTTCTCCATCAGACAAGTGTTTTCTGACGTCAGTTAGTTGTCCTAGCACTTCAATAAATGTTTACTAAGTCAAGCATCCTGATTGCTATAAAAGCTGTAACAAGACCCTTAACGAAGCCGAAAGCCACTTGTACTTCCCGTCATTGCGATCATTTTTTTGTTCTAGACCATACCTGGGAACCTTGTAGTTACGTCTTAGATATTGGGGGTCAAAGTTTCAACTTTTTCACAAGTTTTTTTTTTAAATACATGTTTTTAAGGTAATATTTTTAAACACCTCCACGACCCCCGTAATATTCACTCCATCTATCAGGACAATGATTTGAGTGCGTTACATTGAGTCCTCCCGTAAAACGTAATTTTTCACTCCAAAAAAAAAATCGTTTCCCAGCAATAATTTTTGCGTAATGTTACTTAGTTTGATGTAAAAAATGCTTTTTTGATGGTTTCGTTAAGGCTCTTGTTACACTCTGTATAACGCCACAAAAAGTTTTAAAGGGTGTGTTGATTGTCAGACATCATGAAAATGACATACGTTTCAGTACCTAAGTTTTCAGTTTTATATTCTCCTACGTATCTACCCATTGAGGATAATCTAAATCAGCACCTACAAAATACGTTGCAATACCTAAGTGAGTCATTTTAAGCCACCATTTGGAGTACTATCTAATAGTAATATTGCAATACTTCTAGTGCACCGGTGGAGGTTGCAAGCGACTAACAGCGCAGAAACGACCAGTTTTCCTCTCTCATTGACGCAACTTGCGTGAGATGTAGCTGACTCACACTTTTTCTGGCATTTTCATTGGTAAATCAGTGCTTAAGTGTGTAATTTCGTTGATTGGCGCAATAGCTTGTCATGGTTATTAGAAAAATTCCGCTGGTACTACCACCACTACCACCAGTATATAACCTTTGTCATAGTGGTGATGTCAGTCCGTATGCAGTTGATGCTCCACTATCGCTTCTACCTTTTATACTATACTAGCTGCCCGCGGCTGCGCTCGCGTTTTGGTCGGCAATTATCCCACGGGCACGTTGTAAATATAGCCTATGGCACTCGGGGATAATGTAGCTTCCTATTAGTGAAAGAATTTTCTAAGTCGGTTCAGGAGATCCAGAGATTACCCCCTACAACCTCATAAACTCACAAACTTTACCTTTTTATAATATTAGTATAGACGTATAGATGAAGTACTAATAGATAGTGAGTACATAGCAGGCTTTTTTATATAAAGAACGACTTTTACGAGGAAGATTTATATATTTACCACTACTTATGTCCCTTTTTCAACTGTATTATATTTCAGGCAAAACATAAGAATGCCCAATCCCCTAGCCGTAAAGGTTGTCTGAAGCACGTAAACAAGTTCTGTGTACCCACATTCTTCGTAGGCGTGAGCAATACCTGTTCCAACTATCTCTGTTGCAATCTATAACCGAACATTAATACGGCATAGTTGTTATAAAAATAATTACTTGACCTTACTTTTCAAAATACAACCATAGTCAAAATCGTTGTAATGGCGTCGGTAAAAATAGAATGATAGTATCTTCTCTCTATTGTTTTACTGTTGTCTGACCTTCGCACTCTTTAGACCTGTAATCATTTGTCTGGTTCATATTGAACCTGCACAAAGTGTTTGCTCTTTAATTTAAATTATAGAAGGAAGAGACAACAGACGCAGAGAGTCCACACTTTGGTCTTGCGCATAATTAAAGAGTGGGAGTAGCGCTGAGTACGACTCGCTACGTTGGGATATCAACCAAGTGCCGATGGTACTCTGCAGTACTCACCTTCCACCACCGATACAATCCACAACTAGTCTGTCCCAGCATGAGCTGTTTCAGGTCTTCGGTCTATGCGTTGAGAAGAGTGTTCCACTATACGTTTGCAAATCATTATATCACAGAAGTGATGGTGTTTTATGCTCACTTCAAACCAGTCCTTTTTCTCATGTGTATGTAGTATTTCTCACGTAACATGTAATTTTGTTTATTTATAAGTATTATATAATCTAAATTTTTACCTGTCTTAATAAAAAATTGGGACTAACCCATGATATAATAAAATTATATGAGACTTAAAATACTTCAAGCACTTTTTGCGCTAATATCTTCAAAGGTTTTTTTGAATAATTAGCGTAACACGGAACAACTTTGTTTGTTTTTTACGGTTGATTTTAGATACTAGTTTATTCTTAAGGTATCACCAGGGTTTATTTATATATGTACACACAAAACACTTCACACAGAAAATAACCTTAAGATAAAAACCATCTCCTATTTAGTATGGGCATTCTAATATAAATGAGCCGATTTAATTAATCAACACAATTTTAAAAATAGCTACAAAGCCTGCCGGCTTTTAGGCTATTTATAATCAAGGGCAACACCTCTCAAAATTATTCAAAAACGTGGGTCTAAATATAAAAGTTCAAAAATAGATGTTATAATTTAGGCCTTTGAATATTTTTATTATAATTAATGACATCTTGAATTTGTAATCACAGCTTTTTGATGCGTTCTTTGTTTTTCAATGTTTAAGAATTTTGTATCCACGTGTGTTTTAGATTTAGTTAGTAAATGTTTTTAGTACCTGAAAATGTTTATTGTGACAGCCAGAAAAGTGAAAAAACCAGAATGTACAATATTTGCGAATAGGATAATCACACAAACAAAACTGATAAAATTATTAGTAGATAAACTATTAAATATTATTGAATCATTCACATGAGTCATTTTCTACCAGAAAATAAACACATACTTGTCAATTATCGTAAAATATGATTATGTTACAATAACGATTTGCCAAAATAACTATAAATAAAATTTTATTAATAACCGACTAAATTATGTTTTCAAGTTAAAAATAAAATTTTGGATTGGTATTAGTTGTGGTTGCTACGTCGTAATTAATAATACTTTGTGCAATTGTTAGGTAAATAAGCTTTTTGTTCTAGTGGTTGTAAGCGCGATTGCTGAGAACGAGGTCCTGGGTTCGACTCCCGGGTCGGGCACAGTGTTATTGAGTTTTTCTATCAGGTATTTCTCAAAATTAGCCACGGAATCTGGATTTGTGCCCGGTTGTTGGCAATAGGCTCGCATTCACATGGGACACATACATGCGCCTTCAAATCAAATCAAATCATTTATTTGCATAGGATGTAGGTAATTGTACAATCAAGTTGTTATAAAATATAGTGAGCCGGGTACATTCTGCCTGAGTTTTGGCATGCAAAATTTAACAAATAATGTCAGTATTAAATTGTGCAATATTATAGAAAATTATTACTATACTAATAAATTATTTTAACAAGTCTAGATTACGCACAAGAGTCGATATCAAATAATCATGTCAATAATATTAAACCACCTTAAACATAACTGTCAAAATATACGTGTACTTTAAGGTACACAGGTATTACAGGTTTTCCTAACTCGTTTTCATCGTTTCGTCGTTCATTTTCGTATGCAGCTTAATACCAGTATTTCACATAGAGCGTTAACCTTTTTTACCTCCACAACCCAGGTTATTTGTTTCACACACTCTCAACTGTCAACTAACGGCTCACGTGTTTTTGAAACATGGAGGGGTCCCGATATGTAATGGATGGTCTCCAAACCACTAACCGACTCTGGCAAGCGTCGTTCAACCTAGTGGACTGAACCGTGGGGCGTTTTATTTAGCTACACACCTCTCAGGATAAAAATTATTTCTCAATATTCCTAACTTAACTCCCCAATCTTACTGCGACGATGGATGGATGTTTCATACTCTTTCAGGCAAAAACTATAGAACAAATTTTTATGAAATTTGGCACACAAGTGGTTTATAACCTGTATTAACACATAGGATTCTTTTTATCCCGGTAATACGACCCCGTGGGACATTGACCGAATTCCACGCGGGTGAAGCCATGGGCATAAGCGGGAATATTAATCTTAACTCAAACCGTAACTAAAATCCATCTCGCAGCATTCCATTAGCCGGGAACCGGCACCACTACATCGGAATCGAGCGATTTGCAACCGTCCACAATGTTGCAACGTTACCTTTCTAGATATATCCACTGGCTAAGTGAATTGTGGCGATAGGGAGCGAGATCCGAATGCGCGCGGCCCGTGACGATCGCTTCCGACCGTGTGACTACACTTTTATAATTTTATCCTTGGAATAGTTTCGTACAAGGTTCGGATGCGAATTTCGAGCGATATTTTTTTTGTTGCGTGGTTATTATATGTGTTGCAAAGAAAACTGTGAGAGTCCCGCGCATACATTTATACAAGTGATTAATCAAGGGCAAGTACAGGTCAGTCCAGTTTTATAATATTTAAATTATTATACACACACACACACACACTAGAACTTAAGGGGTACCCCAACCCCCAACACCCCCAGTTGGGGTTTGGGTAGTTTTACACTAGAAGTTAAGTAAAAATGTTACTAACCCTATGAACTCCGGTCTTAAATATAAACATTCTTTTTTTTTTTTTCAAAAAACTCTAAATTATTTTATTAGCATAAATGATAAAATTCAATGAATACAACAAATTCAACACATTGATTTAAGATCAATGTGTTGACAATAAATCCATCCATTTATTTGTTTGCTTGGGACTTCTCTCAGTTGCGACAAGGTATCTCAACCTGTCACCGCTTTGTCTTGCCATTCTTCTCTGACTGCTGTTGTTTTCAAAATCAAAATCAAAGGATTTATTTCAAGTAGGCCAGTCACAGGCACTTTTGAATTGTCGAAACAAAGATAACACTGAAATGTAGCTACAGTCCCCGTCACAAAGCATAAAAACTGTGAACTCCCTAGCGAACTGTTCAGTACTTTTATCTTCTTTTTCTAAATTCTTATGTTAAATAAAAAGTAGAAGAATCATCGGCTTTTTGGTGCTACATAGAAATAACTTACGAAAGTTTCTCCAGGACTTGTCAAGCTTCGTTGCTTCAACAGTTTTCTGGGGTTACTGTGATTGCAAATAGTGTGACGAGCTTGTCCCATAAAAACTAACAAATTCATTAATAAAACATTAGAAGTTACAACTTTTCGGATATCAATTAACACCTCATTTAATGAAACCCTTTTTATGATCGTGCGATATGATATTATATGACCGTTTCTTATGACACATTTCTGACCTCTGTAGGCCTGATGTGGCTATTTTGACACTTTGTTCCAAGGTGACAAAATAGTCACGTCTACAAGTTCATTAATTTATTAATGAGCAGTAAATACCACCATAAAGGCTTAATTGCAGTAACTTAATTACACACTTACGTTAACTTAACGTTATTGCACCTATGAGTAATATCATACTTTATTTTATTACTCTAGAGGTCATTCATTTTACCTTGTTACATTTACGGGTGTGCATGACTGTGGTAGATTACCTAGGAAGTTTCAATAGGGGGGTGTGGCCTTATGTCTATAAAAATATCAGAAGATTAAATGGCCTCGTTGGTCGAGTGGTCGCAGGCGCGACTGCCGACGATGAGGTCCTGGGTTCGATTCCCGAGTCGGGAAAAGTGCCATTAGGTTATTCCATCAGGAATTTCTGAGTAGCAGTTGATGGCAATAGGCTCACCCCCTATTACATGCTCATGGTTCACCTAGTTACTGAGATCTTTCTTCTTTCTTTATCGTTTGGTTAGGAACTAGCAACTAACAGGCTCGGCATGTAAAGCCAAGTCAGAGGCCCATGGGCCTCTGACTTGGCTTAACATGCCGTCCAGAAATATCTCTCAGTCATGCTGGTTTCCTCACGATGTTTTCCTACACCGGATCCAGTGATAATTATATACAATACACATGAATTCGAAAAATCAGAGGTGCCTTAGGTTCGAACTCGAGACCTATGACTTGGCAGTTCGACGGTCACACCACTAGGCTATCACTGCTAACATTAAACGCCTTGTCCGGGACCATTTCAAAATTAAGCTCTAAGAGGTTAACAAACACACAGACTGTCTGATACTTTTTTTGTGCTCACCAGCATTTGCTCACGGCTTCGCTCCTGCTTAGAAATTAAGCCACGGGAAGTTTTAGACTAAGACTTAGACTTGGCAGTTTGACGGTCACACCACTGGGCTATCACTGCTGAGATAGACAGTGGGCCCTAATCCACCACACAGGCCCAGTGCGAGTTGATGGATGTAACAAGTCTTCGAATTTTGAATTATTGGAAATCCCGGTCACGTAATGTCCAACGCCCAACGCCCCCAACGCCCCCCTCAACGCTTTAGGAAAGAATGGTGATGAAATAATTCCTGCACAGTCAAGATCCTGACTGGGCGAACCCAGTCAACTTGGGGTCGTAACCATTGGTCTATCATTGCTCTCAAAATATATTGCTGTAACCCGAAATAACCCAAAATTGTAACCCGAAATAACCCAAAATAAATGTTCTCAGGGTCATCATTATTAGTTAAGCACATTGGTCTTAGTTTAATATTTTGGGTTCAAAGGCCTTTCATTAAGAGTCAACTTCCTTGAGTTCCTTTAATCTTATTTTGAATTACAATATCTCATGTAATATTTTGTAACAAAGGTATAATAAAATGAAGATGATGCGAAGTTTTTATCTCATAAAGGACCAGAAACAAAAAATTGACAAGCACACTTAATATTATTATTTAAGAGAGCTAAAAATATTGTTGTGTCGCATTTACGGAGTAATGAGTAAATGGAATGTTAGTTTGGCATAATTATCTAAGAAACAACAAGCCGTGCCATCTGCTGGGATTTCCCATCGGCACTTCTATACAGACTTTCAACACCTATTTAACTTCTTCAGGGAATTAATTTTCAAAAATACTTGATCAGTGCTCTTTTTTTGTGAAATAAGGAGCTCTTGTGCCAAGTATCGTGCTTCAAAACACAGTGGTTTATTTATTTTATGCGTTGTCAGTTAGAGAATGAATGCATTTTGTAGAACCCCACTTACATGTTTCGGCAAAAATTTCGGGAGAAATATAGCCGTTCCCACTAAAAAAATCTGGTTGACTAATAGTCACACTTTCATGTCTATACATCAATTAAAATACATGTGTACTAATAACCAAATATAACGTTTTTTTCCTATTTGTAATCTAAACAGGGAATAGTAAGAAAGAGACCAATCAATTGTAGACTATAAAACCTCAAGAGCAGTGATAAACGAAACATCACGTGCTCCTTGCAGTTGCGCGATTACATGACCACTCCATTTACTAAATACTCTGTGGCCCCGTCTAATCACACGTGCAAATCTCGTCCATTCATGTATATTACGAATTTTCGTGATTACTTTTATCTGTATATGCAATCAGAGTGTCCTTCCGTCCGAGGTTGAAGTATGTACTTGCGAAATGTGTGGTTAATCATACCAAATGCTTTTGCCGACGAACGGGTTTTAATGTTAGTACACAAATTTTAAAACAAAGAAGTAAACTAAAAGTTTATTTTTTATTTTTTTTAAACGGCTTTTTTCAGTTAGTTAAATTCTTCTATTCGTCACCTTCCTGTCCTTGTCTAATGTTACTGAAAGTGTGTGCAACAAGTTTTCTTCTTTCATTCTTCACTGTCACACTTTTATTTGATTCACGTTTTAATTTTGCCTCCGTCAATGAACTAAAATATATTGATTTCCATTTTATAATACCACTACTACATTCTACTAGATTTTGTGTTTATGGTAAGAAAAGGAACTATGGGTAAGTGTACATATATCCAAAAGGTCAAGCGATAGAACCTCTGCCCCTAAAACTGGTATTTAAATCTATCGGTTTATCGTTCTTTAATTTAACAACGGTTTTGCGCTATGCATATTAACTGCAGAAGATTTTATAACTACATGTACATGAAAGGACAAGGCATGTCCCAAATAGGAGTCATTTTTGCATAAGGGTATGCGAATATGACGAATTTCCATAAAAAACTTTCATCCAGTATTACCCTTAAGGGGGTGAATTTAAAAAGATCCTTAATTACTGCTCACATCCTTTCTAAAATGAACTCTGGTGCAAAATTACATGCTTTCCGACCTAACAGTTTCGACCGTGTATTGTCTTGAATGAATTTAAGATTTTTATAGTGGATAGGTCAATGTTGATAGATGGATGGAGAGAGGAAGACCAAAGAAAAGATGGGTAGATTGTGTGAGGAATTACATGAAAGAGCAAGGAGTAAATGATAGCTTCACGATTGACAGGGGATAATAGAAGAAAAAGCGTGTTCCGCTGACCTTAAGTGACAGAGTCAAACGAAACTCAATACATCGTTGATGGTGTTTGATGTTTAAATCCAACAACAGCTAGTCAACTTCTTTTTTGGCTAATTGAACTATATACCCGCAACATTAAAACATCCTGTAATAATATACCGATAATTTTCTTCAGCCACTGCACCGTTATAAGCAGGCATTGACGTTTGATACTTCCCAAAAATGTGTACTGTTGAAAGAAAATACAGTTTGTTACAAACTAGAACTGCAATAATTAATCTTTTTAAAGAGTTATTGTGTCTGACTTGACAGTTACTTAGCCATTGACGTCATAATCACCACGATAATCGGTAAACACAATTGTGCGTGTAATATAAGTGAGGAGATATAATATGTCAAGGCAGGGAAACCAGGAGGTGGAACACTATCTCCAAATATCGACGCCAGTTGAAATCACACACAACACTTTTGTGTGTGATTTCAACTACCACCCACCCACCTACCTACCAACAAGGACGAATTATGTCGCACAGTTAGAGACTAGAAGACAAAATGGCGTCGATATTTATGGTGGTACTATGTAGGTATCCTGACACTCTCGCACTCGCCCTGCCTCGGACTGTCTCGGCAAGAGTGCACAGCCACCTTTACACAGCTTCAAATGTATGTAGTATGAATTTTCATGGCAAGAATATCGAACAGTTGAGTTTATAATGTACCTATATTTATTTTCAATGTAGTTGCAATATCAAAATCATCATGCAAATCATCATCATCATTTCGGCCGAAAGACGTCAACTGTTTGACATAGGCTTCCCCCAAGCGTCGCCACATTGACCGGTCTCGTGCGTCTCGCATCTAGCTATCCCCGCAGTTGCAATGTGCAACAAAGTTTATGCTTCTTTGTTTGTTGTTTAGCCTAATAAAATAACAATTGCTAGGAAAAAAACACCAGTTTTATTTTAATAACTGTTTTTCTCGGGAAAAACACTGACGACCGTCTTAACTTGTTATAAATTTAGTTGAAGACGTAAACACAATTATATTTACATGGTAGGACAACGAAACATTAGATATAATATCCTCATTTTCATTCGCGAGACCTGGTTAAGTATTTTTATTAGACTGTCATGTACTGATATTCAAGTAAAAATTTTAACGTAATTTATAACAATCCAATAGAAATACATTGAATAAGTAATTTAGAGTCCCTACATAAACCATTTTCAAATCGCAGAGTCGCCGAAAATGGTCCTCGTAGTTAGATCCCGTAGCCAACTTGCTACGACGGCCTACGAAAAAAATGCGTAGCAGCTTAATACAAAAATATTGCCTTATGTTCAATTAATTTTTCATTTCAATATGTACATTATACCTGTTTTTAAATGTAAAAAAAAAACAGATATAATGTTGGAATTCATGAAGTTTCATTTGCTGCTTAATGTATAATATACTAAAAATTACAATGAACATTCGCATAAATATCCTAAAAATAATTAGTCACAGTGTCAATTGTAGTATCCTGTTTATGTAAGAAGACATTAGGGCTATGGTTTACAGTACCCTAAAAATACGGAACTACGTAGCATGTTTCCGGGAACTAACCAAGATCACAGAACATGATCGTAAAAAATCATCACATTTTTTGTTGTATCACTGCGTTTAAATCCGAACAATCATTTCATAGCAAAACAAGTTTGCAGTAAGATAAGTGTAATTATTAATTTAAAACGCAATTTCCATCATTATTAGATGACGAATTGTCCAGGGATTCCCATAGTCCGAGATAACCGCTGGTTTTCAGTATGGAATCTTACTGGCTTGAAATGATTAAATTATAATTATGATTACTTTACTTAATCAGTCGATGATTGAACACCTTTTCTGTACAGAAAATCTTCTAGCGGATATGAACTGTTCGCGTACTATCCATTTCTGTATACCCCACAAATCTTTTACTTGAAATGCTGGAAAAAATGTAATCATTGTTGTGTAAAGCTAACATTTAAAAAAAATGAAAGAATTATATCAATGTCTGCACTCTGGTCCACGCTGCATGGTGGCGCCTCTCACAGAGAACAGGCCTGTGTCGGCAGTTGGTATGTTTTCTTTATTATCTAGACAGCTCTGAGAGTGCTGGTAGGTAATTTATGGACCACAACAGAGTTCGAAAATGAAGGCAAAACTGCAGTAAAAAGTTCTAATAAAAAGCAAAAGATTATCTTCTTGTATGAATGTTCATTATAGTAGGTACTGATGTCATCGTTTCTTGGCACTCATATTCTTTGTTCTTTAAGTTTTTTTTCTGAGAAGAGTTCACTCGTCACTCAATGCTATATTTAAGTTTTTATTTAAAACTGTCAAGTAAAAATAAATTGAAACATAACGTTCAATAGAAATTAGTGATTTATTTGTATGATATTTTTCAATATAAATGAATAAAAATATATCAAATTCTTGTAAAAGTTCTGTAATTCGAGGTATTGGTCCCAATCAAACTCAACCTAATTATGGTCATTCATTCTATGACAATTTGTACTAAAACCCACACCTAGTAGCAACGTAACGGATTGGCTGTCAGCCGCTAAAATTAAGATAAAATTATGCTAATCCAATTCTAATTAATAATCGGGTGAGCATAACTTTACACTATTCAAAAAAAAAAGAAAAAAAAGTGCAATTAACCAGCACAGCAAACTGAGCTTCCAATGTTATAAAACAGTATAAGCTCAGCTTACTGTGCCGGTTAATTGCACACAAAATTTTCCTTAGATCTAACGGAACCCATAATCGAAAACTCATATTGGACAACATTTTTGCTGTCAAGTCACTTTTGAACTTTGTTACCAATATAAATATCACGTAAATAATAGACACCTACTGTTTTCCGCAATACAGCACACTTTTTAGACATTGACCACAAAACAAAACAAAACAAAATAACGCAATTTCCTAAAAAACAATGTCAAGTTCGCATCAGTTTGAGACATATTACATAATGAGAGTAATTGAATTTGACCTTTTCTTAAAATAACCGGTAATTATCTGACATTTTGTTTTTAAACGGTCAAAAATTTGTGTGCAGCGATGACCGTAACAAAAATGTTATCTATTTTTGTCATGTAAAAACAAAATGGATGTCTGTGGTTTGTCAGGGTCAGAATACAAGTATGGTACGAGGACTGCGGTTTTGACTCATTAACTTATTGTTTAATGGGTGCCTTATGCAATATAGCAACAGTGTGATGAGTAGGGATCGGATATTCGGATGCATATTTACCTAAAGTACAATATTCCCCGGCAAAGGGTACTAAAGTGTGGAAGCGGCTTCTTATAATATTTATTTATTTCCGATAAGGTGGAATTTGAAAAAAAAAAACCATATGGTTATTCCTAAGAATTTTGTTTTCTATTCCGTTTAAAACTAGGCAAGATATTTGTGGAAACACGTAAAAATTGATTGAACTTTAAAATGTTGCTACTGAATATTGAAATAGAATAAAATGGAAAGTATAACTGGTCTTATAACAATGATAATTTTGATTCGCGAACTCGCACTCCATACTAGTCAACACTCAAACTTTAGGCGTATATCCGAATATCCGATCTCTAGTGATGAGTGAACCGGAACTGACCGAATGTTTATTCCAAACGTCCCGAAGACTCCACTTCCGTCACCATCTCCGTCATATCTATTTTTGTACCCTCCTGTATCACTTACTAATTCATCAATATTGTGTCCCTAGCATCGTTAAAGATTTTATATTGAACTAGCGACCCGCCCCGGCTTCGCACGGGTGCAATCTTTTACATATAAACCTTTCTTTTGAATCACTAGATCTATTTTTAAAAAAACACATCAAAATCCGTTGCGTAGTTTTAAAGATCTAAGCATACATAGGGACAGACAGAGGGAAGCGACTTTGTTTTATACTATGTAGTGATGTGAGGTACATACAGGGTGTAACAGGACCCATCACGAAGCCGTCAACCAAGCATTATGCACATCAACCTAAGTAACTTTACGCAAAAATTATTGCTGGGGAACGACTTTTTTTTTGGGGTAAAAAATCACGTTTTACCGTAAAACTCAATGTTACACACTCAAAACATTGTGCTAATAGTACGGGGGTCGTGAAGGTGATTAAAATAAAAATCTTATATTAAAAACATGTATTTAAAAAAAAGCTTGTGTACTTTAGTTGGAACTTTGACCCCCAATATCTCCGTAACTAGTAGGTTCCCAGGTATGGTCTAGAACAAAAAACTGACGACGCACTGACGGGTAGGACAAGTACCTTTCGGCTTCGTTAAGTGTCTTGTTACACCCTTTATTATGTTGAATAGAAATGGATATAAACGTACCTACAAAAAATTTTCGTTAGTATGGATAGAAGTTTTTTTTGCTTCTGCCATGATGCATTTCTAAAGTGGTTTAATAAAAAGAAACGACTCCATCTTTTCGGGTTTTGTCACCGCAGTCAACGAGTTTCGTAGATAGGTACCTACTCCTCGCTTGTGTTACCAAGATTTACATAATCTTGTTAAAGTCACATCAGGACTTAAAAAGAGACTGTGACATTTGAGTTTGTTTTGGTTCTTTTTTCTCAGACTAGTCGGACAGATAACACAACGACCACAACTGGTTTTTAAAAACAATAATATTTTGAGATGGACAAAGCAGAAATAAAATAATTTAGGTGCATATACATGTACAAAGCAGAAATAAATATAATTTATGTGCGTATATTCAAGTTACAAACATCTAGCTAGAACTATAGTCACCTAACTCCACTAATGCGCTGATCAAGCTTTTTCCTTCAACTAAAAAAGTCAATTACCAACAACAATAACACAATCCCATACATCACAACACATTTCATTGAATTAACCTCTCCGAAATCACGTGTTTAATAGAATGGCTGCCAACACGTGATAGTGATAAAACATTAGTGATCATCATAATCTTTAATGATCAAACGATATGCATTAGTATTTCCCTCCATTACTCACGTTGGTGGAGTTTTCCTGATGATCGTTAACCCGTAGTAGTTTTGTTTTGCGATGCGCAGCTATACGTTGCTGTGAAACAAGATGACAAGACATGTATAACACGTTAACTAACTATGGCTTCTAGTTCTTTCAAAACAAGGCTAGTGTCACTGGTCGTTGTTTTTGTCCAGCTCGTCCCGCCATTTTCTACGAGGTCCACTGTGATACCTCCTATCTGAGTCTCTTTAGAATGGCTATTTTGGCCCACAGCTACTTAAACGGCATGGTGCTATGGTCATTCTTGAAACTTAAATGAATGTCGTATGGCTCGCATTTTCTGTGGAAAACTCCCAAAACACATTTTTAAACAGTATTTTTAACAGAGCAATATGAAAGAATGATGATGATGATCTCCGATCTTGCTAGTACACGCCTCCCTCGTTTGTTCATCTTCCAAAACTGAATTTCAAAAGTCAGAAGAATTTAAAAAGGACATAATTAGGATCTGAATCCTACCACAGATAACATATTTTCAGCCTATCTTCTTTAAGTGAGACCTCACAGCAGTTCATTGTGTAACGAATTGCACTTTTTATTCTCAATTCAATATAACTCAACCGTCATTAAATATCACTTCAGAGCTTGTTAATGCAATTCTATAAAAATATTGTTTTTAGTTCTTGACAATATATTTAATGTTGGTGCCAAGTAAAGAAGCGATTTAATGTGAAAATTGTTTTTATTTCGAAAATGAATTAAAGGGCTACATTTGATTTAATCTACGATGGATTTTGATGACGAAGTACTTATTTAACGTAAATAAACGAGACAAGTATTTTTAATTTAACAAACGATAAAATTTGTGCTAGGTCCTCAGAAAAGGCAATCGCTGAGCAATACTTCGTAAATGATAAAATAAATTGAAGTCCCAAGAGACATCACTTACTTATTTTAGACAAAGTCTTTATACAGATCTGCAAATCGTGTTAATTTTCACACATCATGATGAGTTATTGGTTTTTCAGAGGTATAACTGATGGCTGACGGTTTTAACTGGGTTATATGTCTGATTTTAGGCCTATTTATACCTATTCCATATTTAAATTATTCTTAGCAGTCTGAAGCCAGGATTGATTCTTAATTAATAGCAATATGCTTGCTCTGTATAACACGAAACTTGTAACATATGTCACTCGCTCATTAGTATACCTGAATACATCTCTCTGCTTTCTTCAAGGAAAGGCATACTAGCCCACATCATCGCTTCACATCAGGCGTGTTGCCACCAAATTCAAGCCATTTTATTTAGTTTAAAAAAAAAGCTTACCAACTCATTTGGAGCCTACAAATCAGCTTTTTTTCTTTTACGTATTTCTCGGCTAGTAGTTGAGAATGGTCAGAACTCCAAAACCCTAACAACCAGTCCCATTAAACGGTGTAATCCAGCAACTGGGATTTTAAAGGAGAAGGGGTTTGTTTTAACCTTATTCCGGAGTGGGAAAGAGATAGCGCTACACAGGACGTCCAGCTCTATCTCTTTTCCTCTCTGGAATAAGGTTGATAAAAACCGCTTTAAGACGTTATGATAGACCACCAGATAGGTAGTCGCTCCGTAAAAAATGAGGTATTCAGCTGCTTTCGATTAAACTGGAAGCCAATCCGTACAAAATTGAGAAAAACAAGGAAGATAGCTTTGTATATTTGTATGATTTCATAGCACGATGCCTAACTTCATACGAAATTTTCTGAATTATCTATAAAAAAAATCGATGGTTCTTAGACTAAGGTAAACCTACCTATACTTTCGGAAACCTTTTTTTATGTTGTATGTATTTCCGTTGTTCCAGCTCCCATTCCCTTGAACCCTACGATGTTGTTCAGCATATTGGTCTACCTCTGCTACTACACGACGTACATGATCCTGCTGGCCATTGCTGGTCTGTGGTGCTTCGAGGAGTGTGCTCTGACTGAAGACGAGGAGTACGAGTTCTACCATCAGCATCGAGCTTTGCCGTACTGATTGATTCTTGTAAGTATAATTTTATATTTTTTTTTTTTTTATTTGACTTCGCAAGCACTTACCAAAAAAAAGTTTATTTCACACAAACCTTGCGCTGACAATGGAACATAAAGAATAGCGAAATCGGTCCGGCCGACCTCAAGTGATGATCCAACATGTGGCAGTTGATTTGTATAATGTTGATTCTTATGGGTTGCAACGTCTGTTTGTAGAAATGAATTGAAATGGACTAGGTGGAAGTCCTTACTACCATATTGCACCGTTTTATAGATCGGTATAACACTGTTTTAAGCTTTCATGAAACTTCTGTGATATCTCCCGTGATTGTTCATTATCATATTTTCAGATAAATAGTAAGTGACAGTATAAGTTTAGATAGGTATAATCTATTTTTCGAACGATGCAATAATTATTAAGACCTTGTGAGTGCATTTTGCTTTTTTTTTATTTCAAGAGACCTTTTCTTAACAAGATTGGAAAACAGAGATGTTATTCTCTTTTATTTAAGGTATATAGGAATATAAAACTAAGCAGTGACATCATGCAGCAAAAAAATGAAGAATAAGAACAAATACAATAAGCTTAAAATCGATGGATTTTTATTTCTTCCACTAGTTGAACTTGTTATCTTACAAAAAGACTAGACTTGCGAAAAAACATGCACACTATACACAACGCCAGGATTCCCTGCAGTAACAAGAAATATTGATAACATACGGTAACATTTCCTTTCAATCAATCAAATCATTTCTTAGCAATGAATGTAGGTTACATTAAAATACAGGTGGAGTAGCAAGGAATTTTTTTATTTTTTATTTTTATGATCCTATCAAAAAATATAGTTACAAATTAAGATGTCACAGTTAGAATATAATTTCAATTATACATGACATTAAATAATATTGAAAAATGTCAAATAAAAAAAAAAAGTTAATTATTATCGTTCATTTGAGAGGTAGCGTTTCGCATTACTCACGATTGTTCAATAATTATAATAATTTAATTCAAAACGTTTAAATAAAAACTCTGTAACTTAAGTAAGGAGGTTAATTTTAAACCGTATGTTAATGATTTCCGGTGGCCCTTGAATTATTGTTATTTTAAATAATTTTTATTCACAGTTGCATCAATGTATTCAAAGTAAGATTTGTAACTTCCGTCAAAACGTTCAAAATTTTCTTTGTTAGGTTTTCTCTATTTAAAGTATTACATTGGCTTGCTCACATCACAAAAAAAAGCTAGTAATAAGCTGCATCTTCTTAGACTGGAAGCTGACCCCAAAATAGTTGGAAATTGGCTAGATGATGATTTGGTTGCTCACGTCAAAACTACACTAAATTTGGTAACACAATAATATCACAGCTGTAATCCCTGATGGGTTAGATGCACCTGCAGCACACCCACATTTCGCCAGTTATGTTAAAGTCCCATACAAGGTGTAACAAGATCCTTCACGAAGCCGTCAACCAAGCATTATGTACATCAAACTAAGTAACTTTACGCAAAAATTATTGCTGGGAAACGACGTTTTTTTTCCCTTTTGAAAAATCCCGCAGCCCTGGCAGGCATTGGTCCTTTCGGACCCCTACTCGTTTGCTGATAACACTGAGGCGCGCGTGGAACACGCGCCGTCGACACGGCCTGTCGTCATAAGACGGACGGACGGCGAGCTAGCCCATAGCTCACCCTCCACAGGCCCGAGCTGGGACGTGACGCTCTCTCCCTCTCAGGTTCCTGATGAATCCATCCTCCATGACTCCTTCGCAGAAGGAGGTGACGGCGTCCCAATTCCTCTCGCTCCGGACCTTGGATTAAACCAGGGCCGGACGCGAGTGGTCGCTGCCGCCGATCGTCGCTACGAGGACACAGCGGTACTCCGCCCAAGCGGAACAGACCTCCACGGTGTGCTGCACCGTGACCTCCGGTGGATCCTCGCAATGGAAACCCCCGGGCGTTTCCTCCTGCCCGATTCGGTGCAGGAAACCTTTGATAAGCCCTTCACGGAAAAACATGAGTCTAGCAAAAGAAAATAGCTATTCAGCAAACAGTTACAAAAACCACAAAACATAATTAGCAGATAGGTATTTACTTGAAAATGAGCAAAAAGTATCAAAATAATGATTTTGTCATTAATCAGTAACAGTGATTGGACGATTTTATTATATTTGCTTGTTCCGGGTTCAAAGTATAAAAATAAAAATTAAAAAAATGAAATTTTACAAGTAGCCTTTAGCAAGTAGCCTTTACAACTCGTGTTTTTAGCCTTCTATCAAGTAAATAAGCCAGTGTTAGGAAACTCCTCTCTTCTATACTTAAATTTGTATTAATTACTTGTTTAATAATTTTTAAATGTATACAGGGTGTCATGAAACTCAACGTCAAGCGGGTACGGGGCGATAAACTAGATTGTGCCAGTTCTAGCAAAAATAAAAAATAAAATCTAAAACAAAAAAATGATCGCAATGACGGGGAGAACAATTGCCTTTCGGCTTCGTTAAGGGTCTCGTTACACCCTTTGTGGTCACTTCAACCTAGCTCATCGCCCCGTACCTGCTTGACGTTGAGTTTCGGGACACGCAGTATACATTCATAAATTATTAAACAAGTATGAAATATAAATGGAACATATAACAGAAATAAAGAGAATTCAATGCCAGTGAGTGTGAGTTTAGAGTATTTGTTACTGTGTAAATTGTAAATTGGTGGTAAATTGACAGCTTGATTCTTGTTTACTTGTTTGTGTTGGTATGGACTAAGAAGAAAAACAACTACTTAAGAACCTCAGATTTTCTGATTCTTACTTCTGTGACAAATTAAAAATCATTGTCATACCGTTCATCACGTCTTAATAGCCATGTAATACTTAGTCCTGTGAACGCAGTCACACAATATAATTGACATGTTTTCACGTACAAAATGCAGATGCTTTAAAACAAAAGACTAGCGGCGCACCATGGGTGCACCCGTATCAGTACGTGGGTCGTGACCACCCAAGCAGTTCGTTATTTTTCTTCAATAGTAAAACAAAACCCACATTTCGCCAGTTATCTATTTGTCATCATTAGTGTGGGTGTACTAATAAATAGACCTCTGCCTAACATTTCGGGAATTACAGTAAGCATCTAAATATATGTGTGTAAACGTAAGCCGTGAAAAACCGAGTTCATTAGGAAACTGTGTACAGTTTTGTGTAAAATGTGTGAACAAAATACTATCAATTATTCATTCATAAATGCAGTTATATTGCATTAATCTGCACTTAATCGATTAATAAAAACAAGATTAAGGCATTAATTGGAATAGGTATGTTATTAAATTGTGTAAACATAGAGATGAATTATTTTAACTACCTAAAAGATATTATTTATTACCATACTAATTTAAATATGTATTCTCCAGGAAGATGATGATTTCATTGATCTTTGTGGCTTATTAAAGTTCTTTAACAACAACTAAAAATGATTCCCAAAGTAAAAAAAAAAACCTTCACGAAAATTGGCTTTTCCAACGAGCCTTCTTTGAACATAATTTAAAGTTAACAATTGGCAGACATTGTAAGTACAATATAGTGACATTTAATTTGTTGGCTATGAGGGTTTTCCAAGGGGTATCGTATTAACCAGTAACAACTGGGTTGTGGAGGTCAGGCAGGCAGTCGCTCCATGTAAAATACTGGTATTCAGCCGTTTAGACTAGAAGACTCCAACATGGTTGGGAAAGGCTAGGCACTCTAGGGAGATGATAGTTTAGGGTTTTCAGCAAATAAATTACGACAAAAGATGTGTGGCTGGGGAGTCAGAGAACACAACAGACAACAGCCAGGGAAAACACACGCAGGAAGGATTTTAAAAATAAAGTTGTACCTAATATCAACATTGTCAAGCATAGCCCTCATTACCAAGCTGTACAAATATTTAATAGACTGCCAGCGGACTTAAAAATCTTATTTTACACTTACTCTTTTAAGGCTAAGCTAAAAGCATTTCTGTCAGATAGAAATTTGTACTCAGTAGACGAACTGTAATATATCAAAAAAAAATCTATAAAAAAAAATACTATTTATTGTTATTGTTTTTGGTAATCGTGTATTTTTGTAATCTTTTATGTTTTGTTTTGTGTAATGTATCAAACACAATTGAAATTGTTCCTGATAAATAAATAAACACTAGTTCGTTTTACCATTTCTTCTCTCCGGCTAAAAGATTAAGAAGTTGAAGGACAACCAGATTTGGAGTCCTGTCTTAGGTTTGTGATTGTGACATTCAAAGATCATCAGCCTGGGCGATAAAGGAACGTGGATGGGTTTTAGTCAGTAAAAGTCTGACACTCCCTCCTGCTCAACCCAGAGCGGGAGGAGTCATTTGATGATATACCATCAGAAAAAAAAAAAGGCATTAGAAACCCAGCGTATGTAAGACAAAAAAATAACACAAACGAATATTATGACACAGAAACGTATTAATGTAGTGTAATCAAAGCTATCATTACAAGACATAATGATTGAGATCTTAATACCAAATGCGTCATCGTTGTATCTTAACCCGGAGCGGATATCAAACTCAAAATGACGCATTTGGTATCAAACTCAAAATCAACGCGATTTTCGCGAAAAAATTAAATTTAATACCAAAGGCGTTTACACGCCATTTTTTCACATTTAGCCCCTAATCGATGGTTAGTTAAACGACAGTGTACTTTATCGGCAAGAATTATTTTTGGTACTCTTCATTGTATAAAAAGACACGCAGATACGAAAGAAAGAAAAAGTATTTATTAGACTCACACAGGACAATAAAAATAAAAAGTGGTTGAAATAACATTGAAAGAAAATTAAGAATTGTAAACATTGGTAAAAGAAAAAACAAGTGAAATAGGTCCTGTGCGAGGCCAAAAGGCCCCTATCTCAGCACCAGATACCTTTATTCTCTTAGTTGAACCACAACAAAAGCAATAACAAATCTAATCCTACCAGAGGCCCCTACACCAAAAGTTCATGCCCTCTAATATCTACGATCGTCATGGAAAACACCACTTTTTACTAACCCCCATGACTCGAGATCAGTTAACTATTTAACTCTGAAAGATTATGTTTACGTCAAACTTATGCGTTGGTTTAATGCAAAACATTATTATTACAAGTCAGATAGATCGCAGAGCAAAGAATGCGGTAGAACCACCGTTACTAAAAATGATATGTGAGATGTTAAAATTCACGGTCTGTAATTTTTCGCACGTTTTTGTTGTTGTAAAAAAAAGGTTAGATAGTATTTCTCTGCCAAGAAAACATCGCTGAAATGAAACTATGTAAAAAAGTAAAAAGCAGCAATAAATTATTTAGAGCGAGTATTTACGTAAACATTTCATGAAAGGAAATGTTTGGTAAATAATAAAATTAAGTAATATCGCAGACTAAAGATACCTGTAATAAAATAGAGGTTTCCTCGCTGATGTTTATAAATGCAATTAATGCATTGAACAACCAGTCTTATGTAGCTTCGCGTAAGTCCCGGCATCGGCAGTGTAACAGAATTTGTGCAATAAAATAAAACGACTGCACAAAATTTCACAAGAACCGTAACAATGTAATATTATATTCCGCATGGAAATTCGATAACTAGAATACGATTGAACTAGAAACACAATTAAACAAAAATAATTCTTGAACAAGGATGCTCACATCCACCTTGGAAATAATTACGGAGTAGAAAACATATTTTTCTAGAAACTTCAAGGTTTCCCCCTTCCTTAATCTCATTGCCGACATGTCGCTTCTGTGCTTTCAGTGGTCTATGGCCAGCAGTAATAGGCTGTCGTCACACAGAACAGGCCATATCTTTGTATATATTGAAATATACGACGTGATACAATCTTTAGTCTGCAGCGAGCCTTCAGTTTCCTTTTATGAGACTTCAGAATGTTTGATACTGTATAGTGGTGAATAGTGAAGTGCTCTTCTGATTTGTGTTTAGAGTAAATTGGCAAGAGTTAAGTGAGTGATTATGACTTCGAAGTGCTATTGGTATGTAGCTTTATGAATTATTTTAGTCATGCTTTTAGGGATGAAAAACAGATTTAATTTATATTTATTTATTATTATATCTGTGCGTAATAAGAAAGGAAATGGGTTTTAACAAAATTAAAATAACCTTATAAAGTAATAAAAATATTTTAAACGTTTTATTTAAAATATAATAATTTAAGTATAAAAGCTTCACTGAAAAGCATTACATAACTACCTATATTCAAAAATAAATCTCTTGAAAACCGCGAAAAATCGCCTATTGTTCTCACAGCAGGTAAACAGTACAAAACCTTTAAAATAAAAAATTCGCTGAACATTTCACGTGCGTGGAATAGACATCAACGAATGACGAACTGCAAAAATAATTCGGCAGTAACGTTTTTCAACAATTAAACATATTATACGAAATGTGGTAATTAATTAGCGTTGCCAGACTATTTCATATAAAACAATTATGTCAGTTTAATTTGTCAGTTAAAACAACTCGAGACTTACGTTGGTAAAGTAAACATGTCAATAATATTTTTTTAATTTTCTTGAACAAAGAATGAAGAAATAATTATGATAGATGACCAGATGGCAATGTACACAATGTCATTGATCATTATTGTAATACCTCTCAGCCGCTTCAGTGTGACAAATTATGCGTCAGACTTCAAGATACAATTATTTGTTAACATTGGCAAGAATTAATTCATCAAAAAAAAAAAACTTGCTGCTATTGATGTTTGGTTTTAATATTATTCTAGATAGTATTCAATCTAGTTGATTTGCATTCATTAAATATACCAGTGATAGTTTGATTAGTCTAATAATCGCTGTAGTGTGAGGATTGAAGGCCATCGTGTTAACAAGAATTTATTACATTTCATAATGAAAAATGCAGTTTAATTCAATGCTAAGAAGTTGCACAAAAATATATAGCTAAAACTAGAACGTTAAATTACGAGCATCTTGTGACGCGCCGTCAAAATCGGAACGAAGACGACCATCCTTTTTATCAACAGACGTCATAAAACAATTACAAATTTTTTATCAACAGCGCCAGCGTTATACAATGCCATTAGGCGAGAATTACACAGAAACGGCGTAAGGTGAAGGCGCGGCGCAGGCACAATGCCACTTCAAAACATTTTTATACAAAATGTACGTAGGCGAGGCGACTTTCGTGCTTTGGAGCGCCAGAGTACCACCGTACCTCAGACAGAACCTTCTTTCTCTTGTGGTTAGTGCCTCACCTGGTGTCAGAGTTTTTATGCTCCCCATGGGCCTCTCTCATGGGATTTGGCTTTACATGCCGTCGAGAAATATCTCTCAGGCATGCTGGTTTCCTCACGAGTCCAATGATCACACCACTAGGCTATCTCTGCCTGTTTGAATATTACTGTCAGATCATTTTGTGACACATTTAAAAACCGTCCAATTACAAACAAAAAAAAAATAGTAACACTTCCTTATCCTAATGTGCTTCTGGTATTTTGACCTTAGGGCCAAATTTAGATATCAGGCAATCCAAATAATATTCAAGGGAAAATCAAAAAGGGTAAATAAAAAAAAACTTTTTTCTATAATTATTCATATAAAGTCCTTAGCATTAATTGCCATGGTAAATTTTCCATGAGCAACACGACAACAACAGTAATTATTTTATGTTGCAACAAATATTAATTATTGTAAGCCGCTTGCTGTTTTTGTCAGATTGAGCAATTAAGCTTTCAATTAAAATAAGTGAACAAATTACGCGAAACATTTAATCATGTTTTTTTCTTACTCATACTAAAGTTATTTTAGACATTATTATATTAGTTAATACATTATTCGTTTTAAAATCTGAAAAGACGTCTAAAATAAAATTTAAAAAATTCGATTTGCTTTTATTGTGAGCCTTTATCGCCCGCACTCAAAGTACGCTAGTGCAATAAAATTGTATACAAACTGTTTTTTTTTCTCATTAGACTTTACACTTCAGATCAAGGTAGTCTAAAGTTTAGTTAGCAAAGTAAATGTACTCGTAAATTACGCAAGTACTCTCGCAATACACAAATTGATAGCGCCAATCCTAAATATTTGTTTAACTTCAAGGCAACCAAACTTATTATATTTTAACCAGTACCCCGACCTTCTACATTGCATACATTTGATTGCACACACTCTAATAATTTTAACAGTTTTATGCTAAAAATAACTTGCTCATGTGTATGCTAAAAATATAGCCGTGAAATTCTTTTTTGAGCGTCCATTTAGTCAATTGATTCTTTACGTCAATCATTGAGAAAGAAACGTAGAAATGTGTATAGTGTTTAATTGCTTTGTGTAGTTTTGAGTTATTAAATGTTTGTTAGATAGTTATTGAAATATGTATAGGTAATAAATCTTAAGTTATTGCATCGGTAGTAAGTGATGATAGCCTTATTGATGATTAACTTTTACTAGCGTGTT
This sequence comes from Eugnorisma glareosa, assembly GCA_947578425.1. Classification (NCBI taxonomy): domain Eukaryota; kingdom Metazoa; phylum Arthropoda; class Insecta; order Lepidoptera; family Noctuidae; genus Eugnorisma; species Eugnorisma glareosa. Next base: position 19,771,168 of record OX387961.1, on the reverse strand, counting down.
TTACGTTTTTATGAAGTAAGCAACCATTTATTGTCGGGCCTACGCTTTCCTCCGAAACTTAAGTACTAACGCTGTAACATAATGATATTGTAAAACCAAATAATTTTAAAAGAGTAACCATGGAGTTTCTTGCCGGTTCTTCTCCACAGGAAAGTACCTACCAACCCGAATAGTGCACCCATTTTTTGACGTGTAGAAGTTCCATGAAGACCTATGTGAAATTTAATATTTTGATTTTGTTGATAGATTTTTAATGATAGTACTATTTAACCTCTGAAAGTGCATCGAACATCAACCAGCCAGACACCTCATTACGATCACTGTGATTTTAGCTGTGATAGAAAATAATAAATCAAATAATTATCAAAGGACTGTAAAATGTGGAAAAACAGCTGGACTTCTGCGTTATTCTGTACATATCAAGCAATCACACACGCAGTGTCAATGTCACTGTCAAAAAACTTTGAATAGTGACGACAAAACAGAGATCGATAGTGACTTTAACAATGAAATTATTTTCCTAACTTTTATTTTTGTCTTTATTTATTAAACAAAATTAAATCATGAATCAAACCAAACAAATAACTCCGATGACGTTACCTAGCAACATATCTACTCTTTGCCATCTTCACGAACTAAACTCATATGAATTGTCTAGCAGGTCATACATAATGATAATAATACATCCTTTTTGACGGGGTTTCCCCTGAGCATGGAAATTTATTTGTCGTTAGTCAGTTTTATTGCGTTGTTGTTTTGTTTTCGCTCAGTTCGATCTTGCGTGATGAGATGGACACAGAGATTATCAATATTGCGTGTGTAATGACTTAATTGTTTATTAGTACTTGCTCGTGTCAATATGTCTATGGTTATTTCACAGATCACTTTGTTATCCGTCTGTCTGTCAAGTCCCTTTATCTCGGGAACGCGTGGAGGTATCGAGTTGAAATTAAACCATATACTCTAATCTACAGAAATCTGAAAAAATCAAACTTCTAAGTTAACGTAAAAAAAGATACGGCCATTTATGCCGCAAAAAACGTATATTTGGACACTCTCAAGTTAATTAAAACTTATAGGGTACTTTCCGTTAACCTAGAACTATGAAATTTGGCAAGTAATATCGTCTTATACTACAACTAGAGGGAAAAAATTGAAAACTATACATAACAATGGAAAAAGAAGGGAAAAGCTCGGAAATAACAGCGAGAATCGATTCCGGAACTATTTATAATACTATGTACCTACAATAAATTTGTATTGTACGGAACCCTCGGTGGGCGAGTCTGACTCGCACTTGTCTTTTTTTTTTACTAGCTTTTGTCCCCGGCTTTTCTAACATACTACCTCGATTAAAAATTATCGTATGTCCAAACCCAGGCCATGGTATAGCTAAATGCCATTCAAGTCCGTGAAGTCATTATTAGGGCGTGAATTGGTCGGGCCTGTGGACGGTGAGCTATGGGCTAGCTCGCCGTCCGTCCGTCTTATAACGACAGGCCGTGTCGACGGCGCGTTCGTGTTCCACGCGCGCCTCAAGGAGAGTCAGCAAACAGGAAGGGGTCCGAAAGGACCGATGCCTGCCAGGGTTGCGGGACTGTTCGAAACAGATACCGCGGCCCTGGAACACAAAGGGCAAAGGAAGGAACATGGATGGGTTTTAGTCAGTAAAAGTCTGACACTCCCTCCTGCTCAGCCCAGAGAATTACTTTTGCATTTTATAATATTATTATGGATAGTTTTTTTTCTTTTCTTTCTTTCATGCAAATCGACCAGCCATTAAACTACTGACGCACTGTAAACAATAAAAACAAAAGCTTATCAATTCACGTAAAAAAATACGCTTATTTCAATACACGTGTGCCAATTCTAATTCTATATACTTATTAGCATTTATCCATTGTTTAGAGTGCTACGCAATGTCAAGTTCAAGTCTGACGCACCATTTTGTTCGTATAATGGCGCTATACTATTTTAATCATGCGAAAGTGGGCGTGTCTATCTGTCTTGTATAAGGTTTGTTATGGACAAAATAGCTAACTGAATTTTGGTGTAGAGGTAGCCTCGCTTTCGGAAAAAATTGTCGAGTCCAGGAAAATTATGTTCAGAATGAAATAAGAGCTGATAATTTCTACACAACCAGTCTTACCGAGGGGTATCGCATTACCCAGTACTAACTGGGTTGTGGAGGTCAGATAGGCAGTCGCTCCATGTAAAATACTGGTATACAGCAGCAGCCGGCCGATCCTAACATTATGTAGTCGTGAAAATGCCAGATAGCCAGATGATGATAATTATCAATAGTATTAAAAATGTTCATTTTACTAACATAACCTGGAATATTGAAATATTGAACCTAACAAAAAATAGGCCCGTAGAAAAAAGTTGAGTCAAGCCTGCAAAAAATCTTAGATGTTTGTATTGTCATCCGGTTAGACTGAAAGCCGATCCCAACATAATTGGGAAAAGGCTAAGCAGATGATGATGAATTTCTTCACGGTTATTGATGGACATCACAAATCTTTGTGGTTCATTCCTAAATAGACTATCTCAGACATTAATCTGCATGGTCCTCTCTACCCCTCTTATTAATAAACACGGAATAAAATTACACCAGGCATAACAAAGGAATAACCATACATTTTCAAAGGTTTAAACTTGGAATAACTTTATTCTGTGTTTATTAATAGGAGGGTGTATGACTTGACCAAGATTATGTCTGAACTTTATAAGACACTTTCCGAGCTTGTTTCGAATGTTTCTTCTCCAGAGTAGACAGATATTAAACACCGACCCCATCTAGTTTTATAACATACTGTAATTTATTTTTGACGTCTAAAAGTGTTTTTTTTACATACAGTTTTCAAAAACAAATATAGTTTATGATGAACAAAAATAGGGTTTGATGTTAGAAAACCTAATTCTGGGTTTAGCCCGCCGTTGTGCGTGAGCTATAGTATTGCAATTTTTATGTATATCTTTTATTTTGTGTGCAATAAGGAATAAAAATAATTTGATTATTAAATCATTTTGTTTTTGAAACACGTTTAAACTAAAAAACAAACTCCTCTTCCTTTAAATGAAAATTACATTAACAAGCAGAATTTATTTATAAATTGTCTATAAATGTCAAGTTTTTGTTTGGAACGGAGTTTATCTGTACAAGTTAAGTTTTTGTTTGTAAAGGGTTCAATATTAAACATAATTACGTCATGTAACAAAAAATATTGACGTAAAATAATAGACTTCAGTGTACAAAAGAAAAAATATCACATGTCAAAATAATCTGACAAATATGTAGACAATATCATTTTGATCGTTGATTGCCGGTTATTTCAAAATTAAATGTAGTTAATTCCTGTATTAATTTTTATAAACAACTAGGTAAATAATTATTATTAGATAACAATATCCATTATTTGGTTTTTGCTGCCTTTTTTTTCTTTTAGATATATAAATAGCCGTTTATAAATAAATTGTTAAATAAGAGGCATGATTATTACAGTACAAAAAATACACACTTAAATCAAATAGTATGTTTGTCTCAATACGGACTTGGCACGCAAAGGATTAAATACTAATTCGCAATTTAAAAAAGTTTTTGGTGATCTTCAATTTTTTTTTAAACCACAGACCGACTGAGCAGAATTTGTTTTTTTTTTATTTGTAAATAAACACATGTTTTTATAGCTTCTTATGCCAGTGACAACTTTCTACGACCACCGACAGATTTGCCAAGGGTAGTGAGTTACCGACTATTGCAAAATATTTCCAAACGACAGCTGTTTACTTTGACATTCAGTTAGAATAACTAAATGATATTATTTACATTAACAGTTTTATTAATGAGCTTATTTAAATACAAAGATTTCGTAATCCATTTAGCTGTTTTCCAGTTCTGTTAAAAATACTGTTAGGAAAAACAATTACCATTGTTAGTTTTGCATACAAAATTATATATTAAATTAATATTCCAGTTATGTAACTTAATTGCAATATAAATACCTACATCTGAAGTAAATATAAATTTACTTTTTTTTTTACGGATGGGAAATCATCAAAAGGGAGACCTGAACTGACTAAAACCCATCGATGTTCCTTCTTTCGCCCTTTGTGTTCCAGGGCCGCGGTATCTCTTTCGAACAGTCCCCTGGCAGGGGAATATAGATATACTAGAATATTCTGATGGTCATAAATCCATATAAATGCGAATGCAACCCTGTCTATCCATTATCTTTGGCTCATATGTTCTAGGTACCAATTAAACCCTTAAGATAGGATTATTTTTATCCAGTTGTCCAGTTGTATGATCCCATGGGATAATTTCCAACCTAAACACGAGAAAAACCGCGTACAAAAGCTAGTTGCAATATATAAATTAATACAAATATGCTGACAGTCATAAATAAAATCTATAAACGAGAGGAACAACTTCTTTGAAGAAAATAATAAAAGGAATGACAATAAATAAAGATAAATTGATAATTACTGTAGGTATAATAAAACGGATTATTAAATCACATTAACATTGAGTCATCGACGGACGTAAAGTTGGTCGATATGTGGTAATTGGCTTCATCCATCCTTTGCGGAACATCTAGAACTATTGCCGGTTCCTGAATCCGCTGTACTTGATAGTTGAAACTGGTAAGTGAGGCTGTGAAGTGCTGTATTCAGTAAACAATATTATCGTAAACTGGATATTAAAAACATCAATCATTATTCATCTCAACCTAATACTCTTATTAGAGATTATTCTTCATATTGGATGCAGTGAGTGTATAATGTTCCCTTTAAAGTTTCTTAAGACATTCAATAAAAGTGCTGCTCTTTGGCTTTGGCAAGGTTAAATTAATCAAACGGCCTATCACAGACCAAGACTTGGACTATGGTTCTCTTCCAAGCTAGGCCATGTCATAATATTTTTCGTCTTCCACATGCAGAATGCCCCAGAAAGCTTTGTATCGTCGTTGGCCCATCTAGAATGTATTATTAGTTAGATTAAATTTTTACTTGTTGATTGAGAAACAAAAAAAAAGCAAACTTACATTTCAGGGCATGTGTACGGTACACATGCCCTGAAATGTAAGTTTGCTTTTTTTTTTGTTTCTCAATTTTTTTTTTTTTGGTTGGATATGATTTTTCTTTAGCAGAAAGTTTATTCAAACTAACTAAACATTTGAACTACGATTTTTTATTTCAAATAAAGGTATGCAAAATAAATATAGCTTTCATGAAAATGTTTTCAATGTCGAAACTAAATTAAAGAAAAAAAAAACCGCAAAATTATAAAATAACAGAATGCCACTCCCCATTTAAAAACAGAACGACACTTGGGCGAGGCCTATGTCCACCAGTGGACGTCTTTCAGCTGAAATGGGCACGTGACTATTCGGATATGTGGTGGTACACCCTCTATGTGGAGTGTAAGGCATGTGATCGTCTATATATCGTCAAGTGCATAGAGTAATTTAGAATCAGCTGAGAGATACCATTGTTAAGAGATAGCGAATTATTGCCTCATTAGTCTTTATCGTCGTCTGCATTTACATTTATCCTAGTACATAGCATGGTCGGACAAAATATCGCCACTGGCCCTCTGACTAGGTTCACCTTAGATCATAGTTAACCTACCGTGTCTCTTGACCTTGATAGATTAACTCTACTATATTAAGAAAGGACGATTATTATCTTAGATTAATTCAATTTTATTAAGTAAAACATTGTTTATATCAAATATTACCGACAACTTGACTCATTATATCCTAGTGGCAACTAAGGTTGAGTGTTCTAGTCAGTTGAACACAAGTGAACTTTACTTTGTAGAGATACTAGGTATCTGCACTGATCAAGCCAAGTTAGTGAGCGTCGGACTAATTTCCTAGGGCCCGGCTCAGGGCCTACCTTACGGTAGTTATGGAGGTATATAGACCTTTCCCTTATGTACCTAACCCGCTGCGAAGCGATCATAATCATAGGTGTGCTAAGCATATTTTTACCTCCTGATCAGATATCTGTTGTATTTATGTATATATTATCAAACTACGGAATTTAACTGGGTGGCCACCCAAACAAGTCAGGGATCGGTCTGAAGAGAGTGTGAGTGACGCTCCCACTTGCACCTGTCGCCTCCCATGTATGTACTGATTCGTGTGATTTAATATAAGAATGATAGCTGCAGTGGTAGAGGTCTTTAAATGTAACCGGATGAACTATATCTGTCAACATCGTATCTCTGGGCCTCCTAACATGATCCTACTGCCTACTTTAGTTGGATTGAGAGTGAAATTTTAATATCCGTTTGGTTTGTCTGAAGGATAAGCTATCCCTCTCTAGATCTCCCTCTCTCTCCTTCGATCTAGTAATTAATAGTAGAACTAGTCAGGTTGGACTATCTTGATTTTATCGAGATTTAAGCCAAGATTCTGTGTTGAGTTACTGTCTTTAACAGACGGATTGCAAAAGTGTACCTATAAGAGCGTTCAGAGTATATTTGGGTCTGGAAAAACAATAGAAATTTGTCCTAATTGAGTCGAACAATATAGTCAATTATGATATATCTTGAAAGATTAATTTAGCCACAAGTACACAGGATAATAAATATAACCTATTCCTCCTTCGTCATAAACATAGGGAACTTATTCTATAAAGAAAAACAAATTTATAGTTTAGTTAATTAAAATCATTTATTTAATACAATCGGTGTTGATTCAGGGGAAGATAGGCGAGTAGTTTTTAAAAGGTCCAAATGGAACATCATGGTTTAAATTATAATAAAGTACGGTGCATCACTTCAACGCAATTCACTTGTACTACTATCTAGAGTATATCTTTAATTAATGAAAGATCAAGTTCTATTATTTTATTGGTTCAGAACTATGATCTGCCCAGTCATTATTTACTCAAATCGGGTATCCAATGTAATTTAAGGTGGTGTATACTCTAAGGAATGTATTATCACGCCCTGTTATTTATTTGTTTAGGGTGATGATAGTTCACAGTCATGACCTCCCGTGAATTTACAGACTGTGAGATAACTCCTCGTTTAGCTTTGCTTCCCTGCCCCTTCATCACGAAACTGGTGTGTGAATTAACCCTACATCCAACATTAGTGAATGTAGAGCCGATATTTGGGTTCCTATGGCCTTGATATAATAACGGAAAAATCCAAATATCGAAACAGAAAAAACCGTTATTCTGCCAACAAACTTAAAATAAACACAAATTGGATATATACATATAATTCATGATTATACGTACAATAACACAAAGACGGCCCGCAACCGTTCTCCTCAAAACATCCTCAGTCATATTATTGGCTGGAATTCATAATAAAGTTTGACGGAAATTATCAGTTAGCCGTCCAATAAAATTTACATTAGGGACTAATTACATAGACTTTAAATGATCAAATAGTCAGGGTAGCGACACACGCGACCCTCAGTCCTCCGGCTCCCTCTCGTCTCTACAGTCCATGCATTTCTTTATCAGGACAATTATGATAATAACCCCGATTAAATAACCTGCCTCAATGTAATAACCCCGAAAATGGGATGTAAATACTCTATGTTTAATTTCTTGAAGTTTGGGGAAGTATCGGGTTCCATATTAATAGAGATGTTATTCAATTTACTTATAGAATTTAGACTGGAGTTCGTGGGTGTCGTCCCCGGTAATTATTGTAACTCACGTGACCTTGTTGAATTTTACTCACGAACGATTCACTGTCGTGAATTGATTCGACGTAGTAGCCACTCTAGGTGAAATTCGCACTGAGGTTACAAATTTAAATCTAACAACACTTTTTACAAACAAAAGATAGGAATCAAAATATGCTACACTGCTTCTATTTAAAACTAATACAGATTATCGTAAAGAGAATCGCCTTGACGTCTCGAGAGTCGCCTCCGGTCTGTGCTGAACCTATGGATGCGTCCTTTCAAACGATCGCCCAGGCCCCGCCCTCAAGCGCACTGTAAATTTTAAAATAACCTGAGAAAAAATAATGCAATCTCATTATTGGCCGATCCCTCCGGCGTGGGTGTGGCTCTGTCCAAAATCCTTCGAGAAGCTTCCTTAAGTCATCCACATCCTTAAGGCGTTTTTGTCTTAGCGACATCAAAAAAAATCTTTGGAAACACGACACATGGCAATTTAAGTATTGTTTCAAGTATCTAACCCGCGTCAAAACCCCAATAAATATCGAGTTATCTGACAGTTTAAATTGTTTTGCTTTCATAGAAATTATTTCGTTCTGCACGGTTGATAATTCCAGCGAACAAGAGGCACTTTGTCTTATTTTAGACATTTACGCATTACAGATGTGGTGTTTGTTCACTTTCCAATGAAAAATGGGAAAGAATTTGGTCCACGTGGACTCGGGCTTGATAGCCATCTCAGATAGAACTCACATTGATTACGTGCATTACCGCACTAATCCGCCTGACTATCCTTCACATTTAGGCTTCCGTCAGTCGGAACTCACTCGGTTTTCGCCTCCATCCTTGAATGTGCCGGTTGCAATATCCGGCTAGTTGCGTGTGCAGCCACTGTGCGATCTTATTGCACAATGCTCAGTAATGCACGTTCTTTATTAATAAATGCATTGTGATTTCTTTGGAGATTTTCGGGATTTGATTCCTTAGTTACGGGTAATCGGAGACCTGAAAATCTGACAATCAGTCTTGCCAAGGGGTACTATGTTACCCAGTAATTGGGTTGTGTGTGTCAGTAGGGGCTTGCGATACTTGCTTATTGCGTGAAACAAAAGTGACAAAATACAGTCTATGAACTTTTATTTCAAATCCAATCAGATTTTACTACGGTTTGTTCAGCTTAACAACCAGTTGAAGGAAAACCCCTTAACAGTCATAACAGGCGAAAAAAACAAAACTCGTTCTAATCACAAATTAATAGTCAAAAACAAAGCTTGTTTAATAGTAATTTATTTTTAAAACTAACAAAAACTGTCTGGTGAACCTTAGATAAAACACGTCTGGGTAATATTGATGATTCTAGAATGCATCTCAGGTGACTATAAAAAATATGTAAATACCTACTTGAACTATTAAATGTTATGTTTATATTATACAGGCTGTCGTTTTGCATCCTGGTCAAATTCAAGTAGGTATCTATACTAGTGATTCTCGACCCAAATCTATCATAAAAAGGGTACGTTTTTTTTTTACGGAAATCGGTAAGTGTAAACCATCCCCTAGTTTCCATACTATCCATAATTATACTGTGGAATAAACGTTTGCGTTTGTGTGTGTGACGACGTGTTTATTGGGCTAAGAACAGACGGGCTGAGTTTTAATACGGGGTAATTTACACTTGCCGATTTCCGTTAAAAAAAAAAAACTACCCTTTTTATTATAGATTCGGGTCGAGAATCATTAGTATATATATAATAATATTAGTAAGACGAGCTCGTAGCTCAATACTAACAGACGCTTATCCGTGGATGGCTGACCACTTATTAAAAAAAAAGCACGTTAAGCCCCGGCTGTCATTAGTAGATCTTTGACAGTCGTTACAAGTAGTCAGTGGCCCGAAATTCTGACAACCAGTCTTACAAAGGGGTATCGTATTACTGAGTATTAACTGGGTTGTGGAGGTCAGATAGGCAGTCGCTCCTTGTAAAATACTGGTATTCAGCTGCAACCAGCCGACCCTAACATTATACAATGTGTAACAGAATAAACGCACAACCTCTTAAGGGGTCATTGTAGTCATCATTATGAACAACTTTTACTATGGGACCAATCCCGAAATCGCGAAAAAGCGATGAGTGACCCCGTAAGAGGTTGTGCGTTTATTGTGTTACACATTGTATAGTCCCGAAAAGGCCTGATAGCCAGATAATGATTATCAACAGTATTAATAATGTAAATTTAACTAACATAAGCTGGAATTTTGAAATATTGAACCTAACAAAAACAAGTGGAAAAAAATTGAGTCAGGCCTGCGAAAAATATCTTAGATCTTTGTATTGTCAAGCTTAGACATGACAAAAATACAAAATGAGAAAAAAATGTGTCAAATTATTGATAAATGCTCTGTTCCTGGTTTTTTTGTTGGAAATCACTTAATTTAGTCTCAATATTTTAATTAGTTTTTATTCGTCTAGTCAGCATCTGAAATAGTTGAGAAATACGTGAAAAAAAAATTAAGTAATAAAAATACTTACTATTGTTATGATTGATCGATAAGTGATCATAGCGCTTTCTTAGCTGCTGAAATATCGGGAACTCATAAAAAAGTAAACATGTTAAAAATCCTATTTTTAAGTTAGAGATATCCCTCGACGGCATGTAAAGCCAAGTCAGAGGCCCATGGGCACGAGCTACACGATAAAGACGATTAAAGTGTTAGTGACCATGTCAGTTTAAAAACTTTGATAATTATATACTCTATAATAATTATGCCAATTTTATTTTTATTTTTATTGACAAACAAAAAAGTTACACATTTTCCATTTGAAACCCTGACTCCTGTGCTAGGTGAGACCTGTGCTACCAGGAGTCAGTGTCTTCACCCATATAACTCTTTGTGTTTCCCTCCAAATTATGCTAATTTGATATGGTTTTCACGAGTGTACGACTAAACGCCGACAGACACTACGCCGACAGACTGAACACCGACAAGACTTTACTCCGATGGGACTCTTCCCCGACAGGACACTTCCCCGACAGGACAATTCGCCGACAAGACTCTTCGCCGATAGGGCTCATCAGCGACGCAACTAATCTCCGATAGTAAGATACTTTCACCATCACCTAGATACTTTTCCAGAAGGCTTACATTAAAGTAATCTCGTTATTTTGACATGCCGCCATTACATCTATGCAGAGGAATCCTATTTTCCGCATTCATTTTATCGTGCAAGTACTAAGATAGTAAGATCATATATCTCCAATCTAAAATCGCTAGACTACTTGATTTCCACCACGAACCTCGAATTAACTAACAGTAAAAAACTTCATGAATACATGTTGCAAGCATATGGACCTGAGACTCTAGGTAGTCTAGACTTAGAATGAACACTAATTACAATACCTACATCATAAATAACCGGTGAAGTGGTCCAGACAGAACTGTTTCGAAATATTGTTGATATCGCAATACCAACGTGGGTATTTAAAAGAATACTCGGAGTATTTTAGATCTGTTAAATAATTTATCAAGGATAAAATTTGTCTTTTAGAAGATCGATATCATGATAACGAAATGCATAGCTATTAAGCTGAGCTAAGAATTCGCAGAGATTTTGAACACCTTTATATTAGCTTCACCTGTAACTATGTGAATAAATCTTGGAAGTTCAATTCCACCCACTTCCCAGTTTTGTATTGAGCTGAAATTTAGTTAGCTACGTGACGTCATTCTAAATCCTAAATGGCGGACTCCCAAAGATGGTGCAAGGCATGCATTTCCGAGAAGAATACGAGATATAACATGACGTCACATTAAAGCGCATTTTTTTTAAAGTGCTATATTTTATTTAAAAACACTTGGGTGCCTCGATAAGCGGCTTTTATTTTCATAACGGCATTATTTCAACAATGACTCTCAACAAGATTGACATTAGTTTTTCAGCATAATTATGTCAATCTAATACTTTTTTCACTATCATTGGTTCGCTGAAAGAATATCACTTTGTTTTACTCTAAGACGAAACGACTGAACTCCACTGGAATAATCTGTCTCATTTAGAAAGTGTCACATTATGCTAATGAGGTTGGTCCAGAAATGCTTACACATTCCGTCCAAAAAAATCCCAGAGACCACTCGATTTCCTCGAACGATGCGTTCGGGTTCTAAGACCCCAATCTGGGCCACTCTGAGACTGACCCTAAAGGCCGTGAGGTAGAACGGTCCAGTCAACACGAAGGTCAAGTTACAAAACGTCTTTTGTAATTCATATTATTATGAAGCTCAAGATTCACTGGTACAGTCACGTGCACCAACAAAACCACCTACCTAAATTCAAATAGCGATGTTTTTATCCAAAAAATTATTGAAGCTTTCTCTAAAAAAGATTTATTCCATAATAATAGATATGGCTTCGAAAACACTGTATTCGTAACATGTTGTAATATCTATCAACACTTCAGGGAAAAATCGATGTTGCATCTTGTATACTTGTAAAGTATTTATGCTCGTGACTGTTCCAAATGTATGAAGAGTGAAGAAATTAACCTTTTGTGTGCTTGCAATTTATTATGCTCAAGTTAGATGTTTAAGGTTGCCTGTCAAATTAATTATATATGCTCTAAATAAGTTATGTATGTTATGCTCTAAATGTACTGTGACATTGAAATTGGTATTTTTTTGTACCATGCCCTAGTGATGAGTTTTCTTCTCGCACTTAATATTATTTTGTGACTGACTCATTTATTTAGTAACATATAATTATATAGTCCTTCTGACCGTTTCTGACCGTTTCTGACCGCGGCCAATCTCAACGCGATTAGCCATCAGCGCTGGAGATATTATAGATATTATTATAAATGTAGATTTATTTGATTTTATTATTGTTTTTTTTATGTTATTTTTTTTTAGTAACATACGGCCTTGTTTGTAATGCCCGAGGGTTCGGGGAGGGCTTCGGGGATTATAGGGACAGTACACCCTCATTTCGCCATTTATGTTTTTAAGTCTCATGTAATAGCAAGAGCGAATGCTGAGCATAGCTTCCTGGGCTCCATTATCAGATTGAACAAACTTTTGTTGGGGTTTTCCATCAAGAATTTCTCAGTAGCAGCCGGTTGATGGTAATAGGCTCGCTCCCTATTACCTGGAACTTAAACTTAACCAGTGAGATGAGGTAATAAACTTCTTGGCTCTGCTTAACATTTTGTAGATTACATGCGTGATATGTTATGGATATTTTTTGTAAGCCGCAACCTTATTCTTATTCTTTATTGCACACAAAATATAAAAGTAGGACACACAAAATTACAATATATAACTTATGTACAACGGCGAGCTTAACCCAGAATTGGGTTATCTTACAGAAAACCTTAGTTTGATTGAGATTTGCGAATGAGGATAAACCTATGTGCACAAACGAACATTTTAAAACTTAAATTTACTTATTTTTACTAAACTAATACATAAAATATAATAAATGTAATCTAAAACCGTATCCTTAATTTCCTTTTTCCTTGTAACACGGAATCTGCAACATCTTACTAAAGACAGATTCTCAAGAAAGATTGAGGAAAAAAAATAATGTTTCGTGGCTTACAGCTATTTAAATATTTGTTTTTAGTGTTCCGTACCTCAATCGGCAAAACGGAACCCTTATAGGATCACTTTGTTGTCCATCTGTCTGTCTGTGTAAGACTCTTTTTTCAGGAATGCGTGGCGGTATCAAGCTGAAATTAATACCAAATACTAAGTCTGCTACCTTGGAGCAATGAAAAAATCCAACTTATAAGTCAACGCGATCAAAAGATATGACTGTTTATGTCGCATATTAATTCACTTCAGATATCCCCAAGAGCAAAAAGGCTCACTTGGCCCTTTTCGCCGACGATACGGCAATCTATTATACTGGGCACGGCCAAGACGCCATCGCCCGTCAGCTCCAAAAAGCAGCCAATGCTTTAGGAGCCTGGTTCCGTAAGTGGCGAATCGAGGTTAACCCCGATAAAAGCCAGGCAGTTCTTTTCCATAAGGCGCGTCTCAAACGTCCCGTCCCCTCTCCGATCACTATGTTCGGCAAGCCGATCCCTTGGGAGAAGCAAGCCAAATACTTAGGAGTCATTCTCGACAACCACCTGTCCTTTGCTGCGCATATAAGAGCAGCCCGCGACCAGGCTGCCTTTGCCATGGGTAGGCTCCATTTTATGATCACGGCAAAGAGCAAATTGTCACTTAAGTGCAAGTTGCGACTCTATACCGCCGTCATCCGTCCCATTATGACATACGCTTGTGTCACTTTTGCCCATGCCCACCCGCGTCATCTGCACCGGATGCAGACCCTTCAGAACCGTTTTCTCCGTAAGATTACCGGTGCCCCCTATTATGTCCGTAATGACAGTCTCCACTTAGACCTTAGGATCCCCACCTTAGCTCAGTTTATGAAACGTCTTTCCAAGCGTTTCTTCGATTCCGCTATCAAGCATAGGAACCCCCTGATCGCATCGGCCGCCCGATACGAGCCCTCGCGTATTAGCATGGTTCGCCGTCCGCGACATGCTCTCACCACCCCCGATGACCCCATCACCCTCCTCCAGGAAAGCAGTAGGGAAACCAGCACTTTACGTATATACAAATACAGACCGCCATGTTTCCGTCCTCGCCGCCGAGGCCCGACGCGACGCCCACGTTCAACGAACCCCCCCCGACCCTTGCCAGAGCCAGCCCGCGATGCTGAGCCGGTAGTTTTAAACCAGCCCCTAAATAATATCACTCAGATCCAGCCTGTCCCTTTGCTGCCCCCCCCAGCGACGCCCTAAGCCGAGGCCCGTACCCCACAGGGGGTGCCCTTAGCGAGTGGTCGCTTAGTTTTTAAGTATAGTTTTAAGCCCCTGGCTGGAGGCCTTAGATTCACTTTTAAGGCATCCACAGGGAATAGTCCGGTTAAGCAGTAGCCAGCCTCAGAGGCTGAACTGCGAGATGCCATCACCAAAAAAAAAAAAAAAAAAAAATGTCGCATATTATGCGATTTCACAAGGGAATCAAAACCTATGGGGTACATCCCTTTGACCTAGAATCATGAAATTTGGAAAAAAGCAAGTCCTTACAGCACAAATAAAGGAAATATTCCAAAAAAAAAAAAAAATTAAAGGGTCCCCCCCCCATACATACATAGTTGACACCAATTAAGATATACGCAACCCTTCGTGCGCGAACCGACTCGCGCTTGGCCGGTTTTTCGTCTGAAATAACACGATGTAGAGCGTAACGTTGGGCAAGTTTAACTTGAACTTGGTCAATCCTATTGTTAATGTAGAATGGTTTACAAATGCATCGAAGAAATTTTGCAAGATACACAATGTTGCTGGCGGAAAGAAAACCTTAAATTGGTGAATGTTGCGTGTTATTACCGTGAAATCACTACATAGTATAAATCACTACAAAGTCGCTTTCCGCTGTCTGTCCCTATGTATGCTTAGATCTTTAAAACTGCGCAACGGATTTTGATGCGTTTTTTTTTAATAAATAGAGTGATTCAAGAGGAAGCTTTATATGTATAACATTGCACCCGTGCGAAGCCAGGGCGGGTCGCTAGTAAATAATGAAATAATGATTGGATTAACTACGAGTTCCCGACTATCTACTAATTCAAGTTTTAGTACCAAAAACATATTTAGATAAACATAACATAACATCACGCCTCGTAATCCCCGAAGGGCTTGCAGAGGTATGCCTAACAAGTACATCCACATTTCGCAAGTTATGAAATGCCGGCGCGCGAGCAAAATCTTCTTAAATCCACCGGTGGAATGGTTAGAACTCCAAAAATCAACACTTTTTTTTTTTTTTTTTTTTTTTTTTATCGATGGGAAATCATCAAATGACCCCTCCCGCTCTGGGCTGAGCAGGAGGGAGTGTCAGACTTGTACTGACTAAAACCCATCCATGTTCCTTCCTTTGCCCTTTGTGTTCCAGGGCCGCGGTATCTCTTTCGAACAGTCCCGCAACCCTGGCAGGCGTCGGCCCTTACGGACCCCTTCCTGTTTGCTGACTCTCTTTGAGGCGCGCGTGGAACACGAACGCGCCGTCGACACGGCCTGTCGTCATAAGACGGACGGACGGCGAGCTAGCCCATAGCTCACCGTCCACAGGCCCGCGATGTTTATCTAACCTGCTTTATGTTATTGTTATGGTGGTACCAACTAGTCGTCCGACACTGTCCTCTGAAACCTAAGTAACACTGTAATGTGACAAAATTGACTTAAAAAGTTTATTTCAATTTTCTTTATGAAGCGTATCCCTTCTGTCGTTTCATGAAGAAATAAATATTTTATATAGGAATTTTTCAAATCGGTATCATCTGTAAATAATTATGGTTGGAGGAAAAATCTATCTCTTATACTGAGACCATTACATAGACGAAAACCACAGTCTTCATCATCTGTTTAACCTTTTCCCAACTATTTTGGGTCGGTTTTCAGTCTGACCGGATGCAGATAAATATCAATATTTTATGTGAAGTGACTGATGTTACAACTATTTAAATAATAAACTACATCTTTCTTGAGCACAACGCATTCTGAATTAATAACATGTTTTTTGATAGGTATGTATGCACCATCTACCACGTCAACGAATAAATGAATGTCACATTAAATCTGCATCAGAATTTGAATCTTAATGTAACATACTCGTAAGTTTCACATCAAATGTGAATAATCTTTAATTCTGTCACGGATCTTGAGATGACATGAGAACTAATTCACTAAAAACGAAAATCTAGATTCTCCGGTAAATTAACTTATCCCAAGTAGTCATATTTTATTTTAGCTTGACTAAAAAAAAACTCCTAAGTAAGTTGATATCTTTATTTTTTGTTTCTAGACGTGTAGACGATTCGGTCACTTACCGTTTAAGCAAATATTCTTGATAGCTATTTTATACATCGCAAACAATCAATGATAGCCTCACCGAACTGTTTCTAATCCAAACTATTATATGTTATTATAGCTAGCCCATATTGTCCCACTGCTGGCCAAAGGTCTCTCAATGCCTTCCAACGGTCACGATTTTGCTGCTACTTTCCAATTCTCAAGGAAGACAACAAGTTCGTCCCGCCATCTCCTTCGTGGTCTGCAGCGACCCCGTGTCACTGTTTCAGGGCACCAATCCTGAGCTTTACGGACCCTTAGATCATACGGCATGCGACAGACATGTCCTGGCCAGTCCCATTTAAGTTGGGCAGCCTTTCGAGCCACGTCTACTATGTGCATTTTGGAGCGCAGTGTATTGTTTCGAACATCTTCTGAGCGACCTTCAGTTAATTTTACACCTAAGATAGGTACTACGATTCATAGCACGTTGGCAAACCTTGAGTTTGGACTTTTGGATGTTAGTCAAAGACCTAGTTTGTGCACCGTAGATCAAGATGTGGAGAATACACAGGTCTATTAGCTTAGAGCTTAGAGTTCCCTTAAAATACTCCATCATGGACCAGTAACTCTTCCAGGCATTTTCCGTTCGTATTGCAATTTCCTTATCTGGCCTTGCCCGGAAAGAGATTACTTGGCCCAAGTAGATATTTTCTTGGACACATTGTATATTCTCCCCGCCTACATGTATGCTCCACTTGGATCTGTTGGTCATGAGTTTGGTGTTCGACATGTTCATCTTCAGTCCTCATCTCAAAGCTTGCATCGCTAAGATCTTGTAGAATTTTTTCTAGTCCTGTGGCTGTGGGGGAGTAAAAGACAATTTCATCAGCGAGACGCAGATTATTCTAACTTGTTTCACAAACGTCAAGACATTGGTGAGGCGTATAAATAGCCTGCACCTTTGTGAAGGTTGTGGGAAAAATTTTAATTAAGAACCTATGTTAAAAGTATGGCGAACCTCAAAAATAAAACCAATTTCTCTATTGATGAATCCTGGAGAAACCAATACCAAAGAATTATTAGCAGCAAAACATGCCCACTTTGGCAATCCAGAGATCCCGCTCATACCCAGGGAGATGGAAAGATACCTCGTTCATGCGCGGGTGATGGCTTGTAGGTGTAGGCTGCCTGCCAGCGAGCAAAATCTTCTTAAATCCACCGGTGGAATGGTTAGAACTCCAAAAATCAACACTGCACTATAAGTTCCCAATGAAACACAAATGCAGGTCTATTTATTTTACGAGTATCACCAAGGTTTCAAAGAATTTTCAAAAAGCGGCGCGCTGAGCACACACATGTCTTGCGACCGGCGGTGCGGCGGGAAGCGCACTCCCGCTAATGCCATCTATCGGCCATGTTGCGAGAAAACTCAAGAAAGTTTTGATACATGGGCGATGTGGTAACAAATATTGGTGCGTGGATTCATCAATTGAGAAGTTAAAATATTTAATTTGAAATACTAACATATTATACTATATTGAAAAATCCTAAAATATTGTTATTTATCTGTTTTATATTGACAAAAGACGCTTCACCAACCTTTCTCTTCCCATTTAACTACCAGCGTCTGAAAGATTTCTTCTAGGGTCTATCCAAACTAGTTGCTTTTTTATTACACTTCTCAACGCTGCATATTTAATCTCTGATTAACAAGCGCACATGTAATTAACCAATCATTAGTGCTTACTAGACTCGATAGAAGACCCCGTGGCCATTTTCTATTTCCTGTTAACTATCGTGATAACTTCTCATGAATAACAGACGTCTATCATTAGGCTCCGTGCCCACTGAAGTGTAACACCGAATCACAGCGAATCTCAATCAATCACACATAATTAAAAGCACGCAAGGCCTTCGAGTTTCCTGATGAATGGTTAGAAAACTTATAAGTATGCATAAATGTGTTTCGTGCATTTTTTGGTCTCACCATCCGTTTTGCATCGCATGCTCATTTTGTATTAATTGCTCATTTAGTAGTATTAGTTGACTAATTAATCGACCTGCGTATCCCTATTTCATAGTTCTGCTGAGTACGATGGTTTTTCCAAAAAGTACAGTTCCATAAACTTAGGACTTAGGCTGATACCTCCAACTAACAAACCATTGCATTTTGTACAACGTGTAACAGAAAGGGTATAATCATATGGAATACTGTGGTACGGACCATCAAACTGAACAACTTTCTCTATGGGACCACCATTGAAATCGTAAAAAAAAAAACAGCTGTCCCATACATTTGGGTCGAGTAAGTATTGAAATTTTCTATGGGACAGCTGATTATTTTTTTACGATTTCGATGGTGGTCCCATAGAGAAAGTTGTTCAGTTTGATGGTCCGTACCACAGTATTCCATATGATTATACCCTTTCTGTTACACGTTGTATATGTATATGTTCTATCTCTCGTTGCAATGTTAAAACAAATATAAAGTCTCCATATTGTATTTATTTTGGTAAAGGAAAGTGTTCAAGCAAATATTAAATCTTTGTACATTCTGAGTTGAGCTTACGAGAGCCTATCTTAGTCAATACGTAAATTAATCTGTCCTGTAGCCAAAAAGTTCACTCAGTTAAAAATTAAACCGTTTACTTAACCCACTGCATGTACCGACTAAATAATTAGTTAAATGTACAACCTCTCACGTCTTCGCCAAACAAAATGAATAAATCAAGTCGAGATAACGACTGCGCTAATGCAACCACTTGCGAAATAAATGCATTGCGAATGCACGGTTGAATTATTTATCCTACTCATTATTTTATATTCATAATTTACGAAATAGAACCAGTGATTATACGAAATAATCTATAGTGTTCACTAAACAGGGGCTGATAATAAAATAAGGGAGTTTGATGCTGGGATGAATGCATATTCAGCCTATAATGTTCCCACGGCTGGAAAAAAGGCCTCCTTTCTATGAGAGAGAGTGGGCTGTTATCTACCATGCGGGCGTATTGAAAAGAAAAAAAAAAGAAAAGAAAGACTAAGTTTATTTGACGTCAGTATTGGATTCGTATTGGATTTTTTGGTTCTACAACATGCAGGTTTCCTTGGAACATTAATAGGATAAACAGGATCTATGACTTCAGCTACGATAAAAACAGTATTAAATCAGCTTGATAAAGAAAATTTATTGATACAATCCCAAAGGCGACCTCTGTCTCTCTTCTAGTCTTCTTCAACCTTTGGCCACCCAATGCTGTGTGTAGCTCACTTCCGAATCTCTTCACTTTTGCCAGTTTTCTGTCATGGCTATCCGGCCACCTTAACGCGATCGTCTGCCCACCTAGTCGGTTGTCTTCCCACATTCCTCCGTCCCATCCAAAGGTGACCACAACCTGCTAACTGACAACTATATGAATACGGCAACAGGCGTCTACGGACGCCATGGAGTTGCTTAGGAACCAGTCTGTTATATACGGTTGCATTTGCCATTGTTCCTTTACTTAAAGAGACATCAGAGGAGCGCTGCAAACTTTTAGAAATGCTTAGCAATATTATCTTTATTAAACATCGGTACTACATACTTCTTCCTAAGTGATGGTCTCAAAATAATTACAGTAAAACATTTTCAATAGCAGGAGTGACTCTTCAATGATCCTCAATTCTGACATATAAGATTTCACAAGAAGCTATGAGTACAATACGATAACATTAAAATATATCCGAGTACAACGTAATAGTTCAAGCAATACAAGAACTTATTATTCATCAATCCGTTTTGCAACTGTCCGTCTAGTTCAATTTAATTATACGTCTACTGCAAAGTCGAACCAAGATTAATAGGTACCTATTAAAATGTCAACAACAATTAACAATTTTGGCACGGAAATATAAGCAGTTATGCATAGCAGAAACTAGGGTTAAGAATATCGATGCAACCGTCAGACACACCCTGCCTGAAGATAGCTAAAGATGTGCTTACATGGGCAATTTATTGCACCAATCTTAGCTATAAAATTGGAATAATATCGAGCCATTTAAGGCCATTCCAAAATTGTATGGAAATTGCTAATAGTTGTGTAGTCTTAATTGCCCTCGTAAGTTGGGCCATCCTTTGAAGATTCTTGCACCCTACAACGTGAACAATTTTCATAAATCATAATCCCTAAAAACATGTGATATATATTTTCTCATATCATAATAACAGGAATTCATACAATCATTCACATTTTCTATGTCCACGCATCCTTTGTAATTAAATATCCTTAAGCTTCCTAAAGTCATAAATTAAAGTTTAAACTACCTGATTACAAAGTTAAAAATTACATTAACCATTTAAACTTCTAAGTTTATTCCCACTACTGTAAACTTGAATTTAGAATAACGTCATTTAAAATCATCTGACCCGGATGCAGCTTGTAGCGATTTATTTGCATACGTTCATGTGTTGTGCATAGTTCACACGCAATTAGACAAAATATGATGTCTCAACTGATAAAGATTTTAATTAGGAGCAATGTGACTATTTGTATGGTTTAAATCACTACACAGTATAAAACAAAGTCGCTTCCCGCGATCTGTCCCTATGTATGCTTAGGTCTTTAAATCTACGCAACGCATTATGATGCGTTTTCTTTTATTAGATAGAGTGATTCAAGAGGAAGGTTTATATTATGTACAAAATTGCATCCGTGCGAAGCCGGGGCGGGTTGCTAGTTTTTTTTAAAATACCAGTGTGATTCAAACTAACAAGGAATTTAAGAATAATTCCTTTGTTCAATACATTTATTAATGTATTTTGCATTTAAAATTTTTATATTTTTTTAATATAGACGTGGAACGGACTTCTAAGAGACAGTTCTCACCGACCCATTGACATCACACATGTACCTGTAAGCTCTGCACGAGATCGGCATATCCTCACCTCATTTTACGAGCTGATGCCGATACCACTTTTACTGGCATGGGGTTGGTAGAAAGAACGACGAACAGTTTAGATGTGATGATAATCCGAAGCAGTGCTTATACGTCTTGACCTTAAATAATAACAGTGGCGTGCCTACTGTGCCTAGGGGCCAACAATACGACAAGCCCATTAGGCAACCAGACTGTTCAGAAGCCCTGACATCATAAAGAGTTAAGTTATAAGAGCAAGCCAAGTATTTCGGCTTGTAAACAAGTACCACTTCTTCTTTTTAGCGTGTCGATGACAATTCAAATTGAGTCAGCCCATAAATTTGCTCCTCTGGTGTGCAAACAACAGGACCGCCGCGCCGTGAACTCGTAGCAGCGATCGGCGGCGGCGACCTGTCGCGTCCGGCCCTAGTTCAATCCTTGTCTGAAACGAGAGGGAATGGGACGCCGTCACCTCCTTCTGCGAAGAAGTCATGCTAGCGAAGGAGGTGGCGGGACGTGAGAGCCTCGCGTCCCAGCCGTCGTGGGAGACGCCCTAGGCATCGGGGGCCACGTGGTGGCTCCCGGCAACCGTAGGCGTGGGCCTGTGGACGGTGAGTAATGGGCTAGTTCGCCGTCCGTCCGTCTTATGACAACAGGCCGTGTCGACGGCGCGTTCGTGTTCCACGCGCGCCTCAAAGAGATGTCAGCAAACGGGAAGGGGTCCGAAAGGACCGATGCATGCAAGGGTTGCGGGACTGTTCGAAGGAGATACCGCGGCCCTGGAACACAAAGGGCAAAAGAAGGAACATGGATGGGTTTTAGTCACCACAAGTCTGATACTCCCTTCCGCTCTGCCCAGAGTGGGAGGATATATATATATATATATATATCATTTGATGACATAAAACACGAAGAAAAAAAACTCAGGACACGATATGTGAGGCAACACCACATTTACACTCCAGTGCAGGGTCATCTATGAATCGCCACCTGAACATGTTTTCCTTGCTTCAGCCAACCTGTGTCCAGATCATGCTGCCACTAAAAACAACATAAGCAGATGGCTTCTACAAAAACCTTTTAGGGCTTTTACCTGTTATGATTAAAAAAAACTAAAACTTTTTGAGAATCTTGTAAGGACCGCACTTGTCCTTACAAGATTCTCTACGGATCCCCAAAAAATATTATTGTAACGATGACTTGATTAGCGGAAGCACTTAAGAATTTTGAACAACAATTTCCTTAAATACTAATCTTGTGATTCTGTTTCACACATTACAGCTTCATTAATTTTGTAGTTATATTTTTTTTTCCATTTATATTACTCACATCTGAAAATGGTTCTTCCAGTTATTACCCAACTACGGCAACGTCCAAAAGTAGAATAAGGTTATTTCTGTTTATGAAATATCTTGTACTATAGCAGTGATAGCGACAGTGTAACCGTCGGACTGCCAAGTCATAGGTCTCGAGTTCGATCCCAAGACACGCACCTCTGATTTTTCTAATTCATGTGCGTATTGTATTTAACTTACTCCAGTGAAGGAAAACATCGTGAGAAAGAGAATGCCTGAGAGATGTTTCTCGTCGGCATGAAAAAACAAAAACTCTGACACCAGGTTAGGCACTAATCACGCCATAAAAAACCGGCCAAGTGCGAGTCGTAGTCGCGCACGGAGGGTCCCGTACCATTATCCGTAAAATTCCGAAAAATAAAAAAGTTGAAATTAAGGTAAATTTTGTTACTTACAAGTTTTCGCTAAAATCTAAATTTGCCCATATCTTTTTATCGTGTTGACTCAGGACCTTGATTTTTATACACCTAATAGGGACTATTAATAGACCTCTGTATCTGATATAAATTTCAACTTGCTAAGTCCACCCGTTCCTGAGAAAATCGGTGGTGACACACGGATAGACAAACGATCGAGAGTGATCTTATAAGGGTTCCTTTTTTACCTTTTGAGGTTCAGAACCCTTCTTTTTAAGAAAAAATATCGCGTATGATGCTGATTAGTTAATTAGCAAATTAGTATTTATTGAGCTATCAAAACTTATATAATTATGACAGATGGTTATATCGCGACTTTTTCAAAAAATAATTAAAATTAAGACCACTGGGAGGCCTACTTATTATGAAATGGTATTTATTAACTCAAACGTGGCCAAAATTTTATTGAAAGATTTAGAGTTATTTATTACTTAGTTAAATATTCATGGTAATATTACGAATGTGTAAGTTCTGCCAATTAATTTCTTATGCCTAAGCCACTGATCGGATCTTTATGAAATTGGCAATTAGCTTGCCCGGGTCCTAGAGTAGAACATACTGGGCTACTTTTGATCCTGTATGTTCTACTCCAGGTCCCGGGCAAACTAATTGCCAATTTAAAACCAATTTTAATCAAACTAGTTTGATTAGAAAAAAACATTTTATATCAACTTATACAGATTTTACTAAGAAGCAATGTGACTATTTATATGATTTAAATTGTTATAAAATACCGGTGTAATTCAGGACGGACGAACAAACAAGGAATTAAATTATAATTCCTTTGTTAATTTTATATTTCATAATAATAATATTTTTATTTAATTACGCACATAATATATGTAATTAATAATTAATAGTTTTTCTCGATCTTTGGTAATATATATAGACGTGGAACGGACTCCTAAATAAAGCACATAGCTCATGTACCTATAAGCTGTGCTGGATCGACATTACTTGACCTCATTTTACGAGCTTATGCTGATCCAAGACTTGTTATGGTATGGAGATTGGTAGAAAGGACGATAAACAGTAGAGACGATGATAAATGATAAATGATGTTTATTTTGCAAATAGGTTTTTAAAAACACTTTTACACGTCTCTTCTTCTTTTAACTAGATGGGGCCGGTGTTTCGTACCTGACTACTCTGAGAAGAAACAGCCGAAACAAACTCAGAGGTCATAGTCTCTTTTAAAGTCCAGACATAATCTTGGTTAACTCACATGAGGACTATGCAGATTAGTGTCTGAGATGGTCTCTAGAAGAAAGAACCACACAGATTTGAGGGGACCTGTCCAGTCAGTGCAAGCATTTGTCAGTTATCGTGTAGCTCGACTTATAACTCAAGGAGCTCAACGATGACTACTTTTCATTTTTCTTTTGTTTTTTTTTTACGTTCTCCTTTTAAGTTTAAGTATAATTTATGCAGATGACTTTGACAAAAACCTAACAGGGACCAAAAACCAATTAACTTTTTCAGAATCTTGCAAAAACCTCTTAGCCTAAACGATTAGTGGATGGGCTTAAGATTTTTGAACAATATTTATTTTACACTAAATCTTGTATTTCTTTTTCTCACATTACACCTTAAAATAATCTTGTAGTTACATATATTTTCCGTTAAGAAATTTATTTAAATTAGAAAGAGAACGATTTTTTGAGTATATCTACTATGTACAGACTACAAATAGAACTAAAATAATGCTAAAAACTTTCTGCGAAAACAAAACTTACTTCTAAAAAAAACACTAAAAAGTCTAAAATAACTTTACTTTCGGAAGTCGGTGTGTTTGTTTGTGTCTTTTTTGCCACCGACTTCCGAAAGTAAAGTTTTTTTTAGACTTTTTAGTGTTTTTTTTAGAAGTCGGTTTTGTTTTCGCAGAAAGTTTTTTTATTTTACCATTATTACATCATCATTGTAACAATGTAAAAACTAAATTATGACAAGAATTTGTGTGGTATACTACAACTACAACTTAGAAGTTAGTTAAAGTACTCGTCAAGACGAATCATACGAACCCAAACTCGATGGGATTGTGTCATTTTATTACGGACTGTGACCTGTGACCACCTTCCAGCTCCATCACCAGACCCTGGGTACCATTTAGGAATGTCTCGACAAGATGAATTATACGAACCCAAAGTCGATGGGGTTATGTCGTTTTAATGGAGTTCCTATGGCCACCTTCCAGCTCCATCATCAGACCCTGGTTACCATTTAGGAATACAGTACTTGTCAAGACAAATCAAACGAGTCCAAACTCGACTGCGTTGCGTCGTTTTATTACAGAGTTCGTATGGCCACCTTCCAGCTCCATCATCAGATCAGTTCCATGTCATCATAATATTGCATTGTCTCGCGATATACACATGCGTGCAAAATTTCAGCTCAATCAGAAATCGGGAAGTGTGTCAAATTTAACTAGCAAGTGTCACGCGACGTCGCGTGATATACATCAGAGCGCCAGCACGCGACGTCGCGTGAAACGTTCCTAAACCGATTTTGATAATTTCTATGGGATTTAGATGAAAAAAGAATTTTTCAAATCGGTTTACAAATTACGGAGTTCTGAGGTAAAAAATATAAAATAAAAACAACCGAATTGAGAACCTCCTCCTTTTTGAAGAAAGTCGGTTAAAAGAAGACTAAAAGTATGTTCCGTTCTTCTTTCGTTTTTGTTCTTTTCTGTTTATATTACTCACATCTGAAAACGGTTTTTCCGCTTTTTACCCGACTGTGTCGAAACTCAAAAAGCGGATAAGGTTTAAATTAATCTAGATATATGACTTATGATATAAGGTTATATAGCGGTAACCAAACTTACTCATGTGTTACATGATGGTGATAATGATTATAAAAGGATGTAATGCGTTGGAAATTCGCAACGAAGAATTTTCATTCAATTTGATAAATTCGCAAATTCAATTTTACCTTCTGATACGGTGACCCGTTTAGCGTATCCTAAGATAGATAGTAGAGTGGTCCGCCGCTATCGGCAGCAGAGTTCAAGCTACCGGTGGTTAGGACTCCAGAGAAAGGAACCTCCTCACATTGAGAGTCGTATCGAGGAGGACTGCCTTCTAAATCAGCTCCTTGATCAAACCGCCTAAGGAGACCTCGAAAGATGTTAGTCGATAGTTAGCCTAATTATCTAGGGCCATTCCCAATCTTTAGGCGTGAACCTTATGTTAGTATACATCAATTAAACAACTCATTATTCTCTGAAACACACCTTTACTTGAATTTTCCTATATAAATGATGAAATGACAAACAGTTTGAATGCCACACTGTTTAGCTGGTCAACTGGGTGAAGGTTCCAGTGATACGCATCACGTTCTGTTGACTGGCGTGATTTGGCTGAAGACAAATAATTTCTTCACCTGAATGATAGTATGTGAGTGGTAACCTTGGCATTTGATAAACTTGAATGTTAAATGTAGTTTGGTTTTTATCTTCTACCTTATCGACCGGATATGACTTGAAATTCATCCACAGTAATCTTGGTAATGTTATCATTAACACTGAAAACTGACTAGCTACCATGTTTAATACTTGTTTTGAGTTCCCGATATTTCGGATGATCACGGATAAACTGAAGCTGCAATAAGCGGGTGGGTGTTTATGAGCAGACAAAACAAAAAACATGGTAAATATCACGTTTTCTGTGTTAATGATAATGTTAGTGACGATGTCAGTTTAAAAACTTAAATCCCAGTAATCTTGTAAATTAAGATTTAGAATTTATGACGTGTAGGTTTCATTCAAGTCACACTTAACTAGTTTAGCTTAGAAAATCCCCTGAAGAACATTTGTATTTGTTTTTAATGTACAACCGAGGTATCGTGTTACCCAGTAACTGTTTAAAACTGTATCTTTAATTGGTGTTCAAAAACAACCAGAATCATTCAATTTTATTTTGTTTCCTGTCTGGATACGTTACAAACATAACATAAATACCATCATTATCTACATATGCAATTACTACATACTCGTATGTGCATTAGCATGCAACTCTTTGTTCTATCGCAAAAGATGAATATCTTGTTAAAAGATTAATTGCAACGATTCCAACTTGTGATAAATCTAGTAGCTGTACCCTGTTTACATTTTTTTTAAGAGTAAAAAATAAAATAAGAATAATAAAAAAAGTCATTCCTCAGTAATAATTTTTGCGTCAAGTTACTTAGATTATTATTTTATTAGTACATAATGCTTGGTTGGCGGCTTCGATAAGGGTCTTGTTACATCCTGTATAATATGCTTATTATCTTATTATATTACTTACTTTATATTAGTCTACCTATGTCATTTGAGGTCGTGCTGTACGTCTTCTCTTTTCAATTTTCCTTCATATTATTGCACACATCCATCCATCTTTTCTTTGGTCTTCCTCTGCCTCTCCATCCATCAATTTTTAACCTTATATTACATACGCATATTTTGCGTTTCATTATAGGCTATGCAAATGTAAAATAAAAATTTCTTACTCGACAAAAAACAGATTAATATAAAAAATACAGAGTTCGTTAACATTTTACGTGATATTTTGAACAGGGGCTTATTAATACATTAATATGTTAATCGAATTTAAAAATAAAACTCAAACTCAATTATTTTAAGGACATGTAATTTTTTTAAATACTTCGAAAGACGTCAACATAAAATTAAAATAATACGGCAGTTAACAAAACAAAGCATAATAATTAGTTAGGTTATTTGTTTTAACATTAATATTCTTAAAATTTCATAATCACAAAATTACCATTTTAAGCTAAATGTTTACTAAACATTCTCAGACAATTTCTCAATAAACGATCGAACGATCGAAAGTTAAAAATAGTATCAAAGTTTATGAATAGAAAATGCCAAAGTCATTTATAAAAGACGCCTTGAACTAACGTTCATTATGCAAATTATATGAAATCGTAACAAGAGTAATGAATAAATCATTCAAAATTAACGTACTGCAAGGAAATTAAACAGAGAAACTAGCCTATTAAGTTCATAATGAATGGATGCAAATCGTTACTGATGATTTTGATAAAACAATTTCATAATAGACGATAATTCTGTAATACCGTGTTGAACTTTATGTTCCCTTACATTACTCTGTCTTCTAATGCAGCCAAATAGAAAAATCGTTCACTGCCTACAAAATTAATATTTTTTATACACTTTTCTGACTAACAAGAGATTTAAGTACCAGGATTTTGTGCAAAAAAAGAATTAACCTTGTCGTTTCCCTTTGAGATCTACGTTTTAGGAACGGGCAAATTACTTTAACTTCTAACTAACTTGGCTACTTCTTGACTTAAATAGGCCACCCGGTCGTTTTATTATATATTTTTACACAAAACAGTCAGCAGTAATTTTAAAATACAAATAATAAAATATATGAGCAGTGGCTACGCATAAGTGTACGTTTTCTATTACAAAACCGAACCGACTGACATTGACTGTGAGAAAAGTGTTACAAGTTCATACAAATATGTATAGTTGTGGTGAAAGCGACTGGTGGCGCCGCCTAGCTGAGCTTTGACGAACTGAACACTGTTCACACGATGAGTAAATGTGAGGGATATGTCTGGAGATAGGTCCGTAAAAAGTACCTATTAAAAAGTTTGTTTGACATAACTTAAACTTGACTTAATAAAAATATTCCACCATGTTTAATTAAATATAATCATAATAAATATTTTCGATTATGCAAAACAAAAGGCTTAATTTTACAATTAATCAAAACTTGGTATTAGCTATTAATAACTCCTTGGTTATTTTATTTTTGTTAAGTTTATTGAAGTCAAAACATAAATTAGTAAACTATTTATTTCGACCACTGCTTTTCTGGAATAAATGTTGTTTTATCTCTAGAATCACTTAGGTATAGTACATTAGGTAGGTACAAGTAAAGAACCTCTAGTTTTGTATTCTTGTAACACCACTGTATGGAATGGAGACGCATTTTACTTTCAGACTATTACCTACTAAATAACTAGGTAAGGATATTTTCAAAATAATGACGAAACATTGTTTTTGTTGTACTTGGCCAAGGTTTAAATGTATTTGTCCGTAACTCAAACTTTTTGCTTGTCAATTGAATAATCGCTAATTACTATAATGAAACACATGTAAAAACACTTACTTGAACATAGAAAAAAAATGTTTACAAATTGTAGTTTGTGCGTACTCGTATTAGCACGTAATGGCATGACACGATTGTGTGTTCATTGTTAGTTTTTCAACAAAATCTAAAATGAAATAGAAAAAAGGACTTAAATAATTGTATAACATTTGCACTAAAAGAGTAGATTCATTATTTTTCACACGTGCATTTTATAAATAATAGTAGAGCAATTTACTCAAACTATGGGATTATCCAATGACGTAAAGGCTGTCTTTAACTTTGTGTCCTTCTAAAGGTTCTTTACTCTTTGCCCACGATTATATAATTATATAAGGTAACAACAATAATACTACTCACAATTATTTTATTGACGTATGAATGACAGACATATATAGGGTGACTGGTAATTAGTGACCGATACTTAAACACGTGATTCTACTCATGATAACAAACAACTTTCCCAAAGAAACTTTTTTTTTAAACTCATTTAATTTTATCACAATAACACAACAGCTGTATGAAATTCACACGCGCGCGCTTTTGACCTACGAGTATCAACTGGTAGCCGCATGACGCCGTTATGTCTCATTACAATGGGTGGGTTAGCAGAGAACCCGCGCGGCTCGCAAGCCCGCTCCTTAATCGTTGTACATGAGCAGTGTAGGTAGGTACCTACATGTTTAGGTAGCCGCTAAATTAAAAAATAATAACCAATGACGACCAGACGCCAGACGCGACGCTCCGGCCGCCGCGTGGCCATTTAGGTACACAGTGATGTACCTACATAAAGCTTCAGGTGAGGTAAAATAAATAATAAATTATCTAGTATTTTGGCACTTTACGTGCGCGCGCTACAATAAATACCTAAATGCATTATCTTTCTATCTAAACAAACTAACTTCAGAAATTGCGTTTGTTTCGTTACCTACACGATGTTTAGGAACGGCAAAGATACAGCTACATTACCACCTGACTTCTCGACACCGGGAATTGTTCAAGTTATTTCAAGTTTCCCATCACACTTTTCTAGGATTTGGACTAGCAGTCTGTTAACGATATTTGAGTCTGAATCAGAAGCATGGCAATCAAAATGTATGTATTTTAATGCTTCGCCATTACCACCTTCCGAGTAGTAACACATCACCATATCACTGTACTCACTAACTCACTCGCTGTATAATTGTACTCCATATCCGCGCATGGGCATCAAAGAAAATCAAAACATGCGCCTGCGACGCGCTCTCCGGGGTGACTGTTTTTAGTGTTTTACGTCATTACTGCACTGAGGCAAAGGGTGCGGGCGGGTGGGGAGCGCGAGACGCTACTAGTACAAGTACATTTTTGCCCCTTCCCGAGGTCAGACTATCAGCTGATAGATTGTGCCTACTTTTTATGTAGGACGCGCGCGTTCCTAGATATTTTGTAGTTATGCGGACATACGTTGCATCTTAAAAGTAGTTATACTTAAGACTACTGTGGAACACGCAGTCTTTGGATATTATTTTTTAATTTAGCGGCTACTTAAACATGTAGGTACCTACCTACACTGCTTACGTACACCGATAACATTGTAATGAGACATCGGCGTCACGCGGCTACCAGTTGATACTCGTAGGTCAAAAGCGCGCGCGTGGGAATTTCATACAGCTGTTGTGTTATTGTGATAAAATTAAATGAGTTTAAAAAAAAAGTTCCTTTGGGAAAGTTGTTTGTTATCATGAGTAGAATCACGTGTTTAAGTATCGGTCACTAATTACCAGTCACCCTATATATATAAAAATAGGGTTAAGAAATCAGATTGAGGAGTACGATGTACTTAATTTGCTTGTGAATGGTTAGTGGTTCTTACCTGATATCTATCAGTTATTTAATAAATATTTGACTTTATTGAATCTCATAGAAAAAAATAATGGAAAAATAAACAAATTCAAAAAACTGCTCCAAACCAAAAAAAATTGAATGATTCTTAAATAAAACAATTTTAAATTAATTTTATTATAAGCATAACTCACGCCTTTTTCTATGGAGGGGTAGGCAGAAACCACAAAACGCTACCTGGTACGATCCTTACATACTCCTTTTGCCTCGTCCCCAATCAGCTTCACAAAAACACCCTGTCGTACTTTAACAGTTTTATATTTTATTTAAAAACCAACAAACATCTTATCCCAGGTGATGAGTCGTGTGGTACAAAATCACGTGTAGTCCATGATCATAATTGCCCACAACTTCACATTATTGTAACGGGTAAACATTACAAATATCCGAAGGTTGGTAAGTCCGAAGATATATTGCTAAATCGCAATCGCTTGTGCGTTCAAGTGCACGTTGCACAATATTTTACGACTGATGTGAAGCGAGCGCGGATTTGCGACCGGACATTTTATGTTTTCACTTGCTTAGCCCGCGGCGGCAATTGTGCTATAAGGTTTTGGAAGTTCAATGATGAATAGTACCTATAATTTAATATGGTAATCCTTATAATAGGCTAAAGGTTACATATCGATTCGCTTACTATTGTCAGAATATGCCCTTCGCTTTATTGAGACACAGGTTTCATTGCGATGTACCCACACACGTATCCAAGAAAGATTTTTCGACTGTCTGATTAACTTTTCAAAATCTTTGAGGGTTTAGAAAGGTATAATAGTAAAATTTCTATTCGTCATCTGCATAGCCTTTTCCCAAATATATTGGGATCGGCTTCCAGTCTAACCGGATGCAGCACCAGTACCAGTAAAAGTACTGGTACTGGTGCTGCATCCTGTGGTTAGACTGGGCAGTCGCTCTATGTGAAAACATGGAGCGACTGCCTATCTGAGCTCCACAACCCAGTCAGTACTGGGTAATAAGGCAGGCCTTGGTAAGACTGGTTGTCAGAATTTTGGTGCAGTCTTTTAATTTTATTTTTTTCTGTTACCATTTCATTTTCTGTTTTAAACGTATCCTGTAGCTTGTTAGGTCAATGTAATCTTTATTCATGAATTTTAAAGTTCGACCGAAAAACTACATCAAAAAGTCTTATAATTAAATAATAAGTAAATAAAGAATTCGAAAAGTTTTCAAAAAAATAAATGCACTGTATTTTTACACCGGTTATTTTACCACCTAGAAAAAGCTTAATTCAAAGAAGTAAATGACTCCTGCGCTTTTTGCAGGAAACAATCTGTGTTTGCCCATATTTTTTACGAATTTCTTTTGAATTGTTTTTGTACCTGCATGCAGTCTTAAAATGGCAATTCGCAGTTAGAAATAACGCAATCAATAACACACTGACTCTTAGTAACTTTCTATAAGTTTTGGTTTTAATACTAAAATACTCAAAGTCTGTCAAGTAACTTCAAGTTTATTAGAGTTCAAGTAGAAGACTAATGGATGAGAGTGCACCTGCACTTAAATAGCCGAAAAATAGAACATGTTTAAACTAACGTATATACAGGGTGTAACGGACAGCCCTTCACAAACTGAAAGGGTGCATTCTGCTCCTTATTTTGAATCATATTCCACCGAAATTTTTCTCCGGAAAATTTTATTTTTTTTATAATTTTTTCAGATACTATTCCTTTATTTCAATGTAAAATTACATTTCCTGTACTCAGCACTGCGTTCAAGAAAATAATACACCTCCACCAATAAAATAAAAAACCAACAATCAATCCAAATCAGCTGTTCCTTTCCTGCCTCGCTCACATTCGCAACAGAATTCTTCGAACTCATCGTCGTGCTTGCCGTTCGCTACGTGCGTTTTGCCACAGTAACGATACATTGCGTATGAGGAAATAAAACAAATCAAATTTATTGGATTCTCTTAGCATTCCTGAAATAATTTATTGTACCGATCATCTTAGTATGATATACTGAATTCACCCCATCAGTCTGTGGAGGGCTGTCCCTTAGACCCTGTATATATCACGCATGGAATTCCCATCGGGTAAGGCAGAGGTGATCTTATTACACCCACATTTAGTACCATAGTTGTGTTTGAGTTAATAGAGTCCGCGCCCGGACTCCAGATGGATTCTAAGCAAACCCAATAAAACTTTGGACGACCCGAGAATCGAAACCAATACTTCATGTTCAACAGTTGCGCTTGCGACTAAAGACCAACGAGGCAGTACCTATTATTATAAAATTTCATCAATAAAATTATATTATAATTATTAATTATATTATAATTATCATTATTTTATTTTATTTTTATTATCTGCATAGCCTTTTTCCAACTATGTAGCGGTCGGCTTCCAGTCTAACCGAATGCAGCTGAATACCAGTATTTTACATGGAGTGACTGCCTATCTGACCTCCACAACCCAGTTAGTATTCAGTAATACGATATCCCTTAGTGAAACTGGCTGTCAAACTTTCTTTCTTAATTTAAAATAGCTGTGGCCCGAGGCTTCGATCGCGTTTTGGTCAGAAATTATCCCACGTGCACGTTATAACTCGGGGATAATGTAGCTTCCTATTAGTGAACGAATTTTCAAAATCAGTTCAGTAGATCCAGAGATTACCCCCTACATACAAACATACAAACAATTTTTACCTCTTTATAATATTAGTATAGAAAAATAATTATTCCGACCGATTGGATTTGGATAACGATTGTGTTATATCGTGTTAGGTACTCAAATACCCACTAGTTTCAAGCCATCTATATTAAACCAGAAAATTAATGCTTGTACATTTTTTAAATATTTTTGTCGCCAAATGCATAATGACGTGGTGTCATGGGCATATTTCGTTCTTTGTCTTTCTAAATATTCTCACGTTTTTTCGTGTAATTCTTGTCTAATTAACCTAGTATTTTTGTGAAGGCTAAGTAAATACTAGACATACAAGAATTTGGTTATTAATAAAAAACTAAGACCGTCATCATCTGCCTAGCCTTTTCCCAAATATATTGGGGTCGGCTTCCAGTCTAACCGGATGCAGCTGAATACCAGTATTTTACATGGAGCGACTGCCTATCTGACCTCCACATCCCAGTTAGTACTGGGTACTAAGATACCCCTTAGTAAGACTGGTTGTCAAACTTTTGCGTCAGTGACTACTTGTAAAGACTATCAAATATCTGCAAATGAAAACCAACGGCTTAACGAGCTTTCCCAGGCACGGAGGAAACTCGTTACGTAATGGATTAGCGTAAAGAGCGACCCGAGTAGCTGTTTTTATTTAGCCACGAGCTCCTAAATACTAAGACAGTTTAAATAGGAAAAAGACTGCAAAAAATAGGTTGCATAAGTCTAAGCAAAACACAAAAGAAAAAAAAAATGTATATATCTATCGTAATACAAATATTCTAGAAGTAAAAATCCTTCTTGAACACAGAAATGGATGCAACAATATTTTATCTAAAAGATCAAAGACTTGCGTGGGAAAACCATAGGTACTTACGGACCCATTGTATTAAATAATTTCAGCTAAATGACAAAAAAATGAATAAAACCAAACTAAAACACTGCGCTACGTAGTTGGAAAATACAGTCGCACTTTGAACTCCGCAAGAAATCTGACCGCTCTAAAACACAAGGAAAAACCGATTTTTTGTGCAGGTCAAAAGGTTCAATATTCATTGACAGCGTCGTGTAACTTGTGTCCTTGTGTTCGCGTGGGAGTAGGAAGGCTTGTGATTGGTGTAGTAAGCGCGGGCTATTCAATTGTGGCTCGGATATCGGCATGCGCACACTTTCGCAAAACTTCAGTTAAGTTTTCGCTTTCATCCACTGACATGATGTGCGCACGTGTTTAGTATTTTGACCATTTATAAATGTATTGACGAAGAATGCTGGCGACAAAATACCATCGGTAAAAATAATTTTATCGTGATTTTAAAATGTAGATTGTTTTTAAATATTTTCGTAATATTTTATTTCTTCAATGCATATATAAATTTAAGTATTAAATTTAATAAACAATTAATTAAAAATAAAGGTTTTTAGTGACAAAGAAAATTACAATTCAAAAGAGAATTAATAATTTTACAGTGTTTATTAAGGATAATCTAGTTTACGACTTGCAATTACAGCATTAAATTTTGAATTTAATATTTAAAAAATCTGTCGTTTTAACATTTTCAACAAACAAT
Source organism: Eugnorisma glareosa (assembly GCA_947578425.1). Taxonomy (NCBI): domain Eukaryota; kingdom Metazoa; phylum Arthropoda; class Insecta; order Lepidoptera; family Noctuidae; genus Eugnorisma; species Eugnorisma glareosa. Next base: position 19,735,762 of record OX387961.1, on the reverse strand, counting down.
TAAAATTTTCAATTACCCATTCAGGCACTTTTGCCTCAAACAATTTGCACTTATAGCTAATTTACTTACTTTATTATTCATAATTTAACTTGTTTTTTTTTTGTATTTCAGGTGACAGCTTGCTCTGCGCAAATTGTTACCAGGACTGTCAACGAGAAAAAGACTTCATAAAGTGAAGTGGCAGTGACAAGTGAGAAGTGAGACTGACACAATAGAAATAATAATTATTACTTTAATAATATTAGTTCAGTGACTACAAAAAATTAGTAAAAATGACGGGTTTTGTGAAAATTGCCATAGACGATTATTATTCAGACAGCAATTGGACGACGATTATTAACAAATATTGGATGCTAGCAGAAAGAGTATCAGGTAAATATTTTTTTCTTATTTATATTTTATATCATTATTTTAATACTAAACATTTCCTCGTCCTCCTTTGCACATACACTAAGACTCTATAAAACTGTATAACTCAACTAACACCAAAAAATAATGCATTAAAATGCTTACGTAAAAAAATATAGTTTCTTAAAATAATACAAACCGCAAAATCTTTCTGCACCTAAATAAATAAGTATGGACATCTAAACATATCAAGAATTAACATAAACATAAATCCATTCAATTATTTTGACAAGCTAACAATCATACATTCGTCTTATTTAATATTTTATCTGAAATGACAGATCGTAAAAGTCATGGAAGAAAGTTTGTAGCATTCCTAAGCAAGCACTAGGTTTACTTTCTACATTTATTGACTGTCTATCTTGAGAATAGGATAAAATCTAGACTATGTATCAATCGAGATGCTATAGAAAATTATTGTACTTATTTAAAACGTGTGAAATAATGAGATCTATAAAATAAATTATACCAAAATAAAATAACGTTAAAGTTACTACCAGTCTGCATAAAGACAGTTTTATAAATAGTTAGGTATACATTTTGTTATTTATTTAGTCTCAAGGATTTCTATTGTAATCGATCATCAATGGAAAATCTCAATGAGGTCACAACTACTTCAATTTACTCAAACAGCTATATATTTTTAAAGTAACATGAATGCGGAAAAATAAAATAAGAAACAATTATACACTCAAACTTAAAAGGCGTTAAACATTATGAGCCCTTTCACTGAACAAGAGAGACCAAGAAACCCACCTCAAACAATCTTCCGTTCGTCCAACGGAACGGGACGGAACAAATTCTCAGCACATACAAAGAATGTTATTTACAATACCTGCACTATCTTGTCACGCAATAATAAACCTGTTATATTATATAATTGTATAACAATGGTAAATTACTTCCGACAGGTTTTATTGTATCATAAAGACCTGTTATTAGTATTTGATATAGCTTAGTTGGACAGGTGGTTATAAAATGAGATTATTTAGGGCAGGCTGTATTAATCTAGAATCTTGCCAAGGACGGAAACTTTAAAAGAGTTCTTCTATTTCTCTTCGAATTGAAAAATAGCTCATGCTATGTTGAAAATATAAACCAATCAACAGTGTGGTAACTAACAGTTATGGCTGGAGAGGACATAAAAACAAATTAAATATGGAAATACAAAAAAAAAAACGCATAGAAAGGATCGGAAAGGCTAAGGCTAAACAATCTTAGGTAATCGTAGCTAAAAATAAATTATTACGAAAAGAAAGGACCGGGTAGTGTTTTAATTTGAATCTTAAGTTCCAAATTGAGTCATCCGAATAAATCAGAACTACAAAAATAACTTAATCAAAAACGGCCTTGCATCGACGAAACTAATACATTTAGTTAAATATTAATATATCTAAATCTATGCTACGTAAATCGAGAGTGAAAGAAAATGCAGTATAATTCCGAGATCCCATAGAACCGGATTAACCAGGGACTGCGGACTAGTCAAAGTGTGTTAGTAGTGGGACGGTTTCTACGATGGGTTAACAAGACGCTTACTGGCTTAATTGGCACCGTAAGAACTCGGACGGAATGAATATGTATAATTTTATTAATTGGGATATAAGACATAAAGATATTTAAGGCATAAAAAGAAAGAAATGCTTCGACGGTTAAGCAACGGGACTGCTGAGCACGAGGCTTGGATACGATCCACAAGTCAGGCCAAGTTTTTTTTTTGCCTTTTCGGTACTGTCCAAATGCTGAGCAAGTTTCCTTCTAGTCCTTCAGGAAACTCTTTTTTTCTAGGAACTTTGCAGGCACACCTTAGCCTACCCATTAGTAAAACGTGCGCGTGAAATTACTTTCACAGTATAATGTAATAATGCTAATTAAATAGAACAGATCATAAAAATAGTAGCCCACCTTTCTGTATCCTATGAACATAAATCTTTTTCACAGTTCCCAGCGATATATTTATAGCATCAACCTAATACATTCAGGGTTCATTTCTAAAGACCAGCCAAAGATATGATGCAGTACATAATTCTGAGCGGCCACATATAAATTTTTCATCGGTCAAAAACCAAAAAAAAAAAAAACAACTGTTTCCTACAAAAGTAACAGCTGTTTTTTTTAAAACGGATGAAAAATTTCTGTGGTGAGAATGATGTACAGCGTCATATCTGAGAATTTGGCTGGTCTTTGAAAACTAACCCTGTATTAAGAAAAAAAAACATATTCATAAACAACTAAAAATCTATAAATTAATAAAAAGCGGAAAGAGTTCACACACTGAAACCCATAAAAATAAACATAACATTTAAAATTCTAGGTTTTAGTGTCAATGTCAGATCTGAGAGTTTTTCGTTTTCAATGTCATTACATAATGCATTAGAACAACTTGTTTGCGAATCACGTGGACAATATAATAAAGTTTTTAAGTTTTATTATCGTTGATGAAAATAATTATTAATGCGTATTTGGAAACATTTTATGTTTTTTAATTGCTAATAAATAATACTAATAAATAATATTAAAATTAAATGGTAGAGAACAGTAGGTTTTCAGCTTGCTCTATTTCTGAATACATTTAGCTTTAAACGAATTTAAAATAATTGATTGACAGTATTGATAGTTTGAAATAATAATCTGGATTTCTTCAAAGTTCGAGTGAATTGGATTCTTCTAGGCAAGCGTGCTCCACACTAAGCCGCATCATCGATTCACGCAGGCGAGCTGCGGCCTAACGCAAGCCTATTTAGTGTAAACAAGAGCTGGCAAGACGGAATTAAAACTTTAGCCCTCGTATTAATAAACAGAATAAAGTTATTCCAAGTTTAAACCTTTGAAAATGTACGGTTATTCCTTTGTAATTCCTGGTGTAATTTTATTCCGTGTTTTTTAATAAGAGTAAAAATGTTTTCGTTATTTGCAGTTTAGAAAAGTTGAACTAAACCTCTGTAGAAAAATCTGTTGTTTACGAAAAATAAAAAAGTGTTTTTTTTTTGTTATTCTATTCTTAGATCGTCATAAAATCAATTTAAATCTCAAACAAAGCTTCTCTGAAGAAAAAGACAGTGGTTTATTGTAGATTTATTTCCAAATAAAACCTTACGAAAAAAAAAAACTAAGTTGGAATATTCAAAATGTTCAGCATACATTAAATTAATACACGACCAACATTACTTTATATAAAAAAACATCTACTTAGAAGGTTTTATAGAAAGATGCTAATAGTATCTTTGTCTTTCTTTTGTAAGTACAATCAAACATGTTAAAATTAATTCTAAAGGGTGATTGTGCAAACTTAACGCAATAGCACTTTAATAATGGTGTCAAGGACTAAATCTATTAAATATTTATTTGTACAAGTTTAACATCGGCGCTGAAGTATGAATCAAGTGTTCAAATACTTTATGGTAACCATAATAATATTCTTCCGATTGAATTTCGGCCACAGCGAAATAAGAAGCAGTGCACAAGTGTGTGAGCAAACACAGGTACACGCTGTTCCTTAACTCTCACAGTCCGATGAACTGGTAATCTGACAAGAGAGAAGAGAAGAGAAGAAGAGGCGCCAAATTTGTCAGTAATCGTGTGGCACCAACGGGTCGTCACTCTGCTACTGATAAATTCCCGGGGGATTAACGATTCCCAACTAGGGATTCGAACCCAGAACCTCAGGCTCACTAGAAGCGCTTTATTTCACTTAATTATGAGGCAGTTCTAACTATATTTATGCTTTATTAATAAAACATGAAATAAGCTTTCAGTTCTCATTTAAAAAATAATTACGAAGAAGAAAACGTTGATTGATATAAAAAAATAATTATTCTACATGAATAGTGAATTAATTAAATGTCTTTTATTAATAATGTATAGTTTTAATCATGCTAAGTTAGTAGTTTTAATAATGTATAGATTGCCTAAACAATAGAAAGCAATACATCATCTTAGAGCATCCGAGGAACAATGATACGCCACTTTCACATTCTGGTTTCGCGCAGTAAGCTACGCTGACCACGGCGTTGTGACCACAGGTTACATTCGATCATTATGATGGCTTATATCATAATTTATTTACTTCAATATGAAGAAAAGTTGGAAAATTACGTTTTTTATATAAAACCTTTTTTCCTAAGCATGATAGGATTAAACATCGCATAAAATAGAACGTACCGAAGTTAATCGCAGTAGTTTTTATTTTTATTTTTTTGCCAGCCTGGATTGTCTTACTCCTTCTTCTTCTTTCCACTTCTCTTCTCATCTATTGTGAGGAAAATACAAAAGACGGCTGTTAAAAAAAAAAACATAAAAATTGTTTTTGTAGTCATAATAGTATTCGGACCAATGACTTGTTACGCGTTGATGTCTTTTTGACTGAAAACTCTCAAGGCTTGCCAAAAATGTTAGTGTTGTTTTAATCGAAATTTTTATGCTGATTATTAATATTGTTAAGCATTTAATTTCCTAAGAAGAGAATAGAATATAATTTATTAGCATAAAAACATGGTATAGAAGATGGTACAAATATGGTAATAATATGACGCTATCCGATAATTGCATCATAATTGTTAGATGCATTATGTATGTGTCATGCAATATTCGTTTTGTTCAATAAACACTATGGATTAAAGCTTAAGCTTTATGTGCACTGAGGTAAATAGAATAATAGAATAAAATAATATTTATTTGTTTAAAACATGGTATAAAAAGATGGTAAAATACAAAAAAAAAACAAGAGCATACATGTTTTTGCGTAACAGTGAACAAAATTTTTAAGAGCATATTTAACATCATGAATCATTAGGTCTTAAACTTTTAATCATAAATCTTATTTAATCATCATGATAAAATATCAAAACAAAAAAGAATGGAGTCGTGATATTTAAAGGACAGGGTAATTTTTTTAAATCAGAATTCTTTAACCCAGCAGTTTTGACAAGTCAATTATTTTCTTTTTTTCGTGTTAAATGTCTACATATTTAAATCAAAATGCCCGACATTGTCATGTAATCAGTGCATCGCTTGATTAAGTGCTTTCACTTTCAAGGGTTTTGATGTAGTAAAGTTGTAAATTGTATAATATAATTGTAATTGCTTTAACCGCAACATCGTAACTTACTGTAATTGCATTCTCTCTTTACTTGGTAATTCACACAACAGCAGCGACTTTCTATTTTGAAATAATTGTTATAAATGTACGTTTCTAAAATAAATACGAAAATTGTGTGAGATTAGGTCTAAATTAGTTGTTAAGTGATGAATTATTAAAAAAAAGTCTACAACCACACGCAGCAAAACTTGCTGAAAAGATATAAACACATAAAATAGAATTAAACGGTGCTAATTACAGAAATAAAAATGGTTTATTATTGTTTACATAAAAGCGGTGCAAAATTAAAAATGAATTCATTATCATTAAAAACATGTTGCCTGTAAATTATAATTACGAGAATACCGTATAATCTCTTCCTTGACATTGCTATTAGAAGCAAGGCTACCCTGCGTGTTACTTGTCATAAGATTAAAAGTAATTTTCTTACGTTATCATCACAACAGATCATTCGAAAAAAAAAATGATAAAGCAAATAAAATACCAATAGTAATTAATGAATGAACGCTTCAAGTGTAAAACCAGTTTAAACGATATGAATGGAAAGATGAATGAATGAAATGATTTTATGATGATTGCCATTCAAGGTGCTTCATAAAGAATGATGATGACTTTTTAGTCATAACGTGTAGTTTTTTTGCTTCTTAAGCGTGAAGAAAATGTTGAAAGAAAAAAGCTTTATCTTTTGCAATTTATAACTATCTGTGCTAGCAGTATTGCTCGTGGGAGAACATTTTAATTTGCGCGGTATTTAGCTACGTATACATAAAAATAAGTTCAATCTTATTAGTCTGAAAACGCACTTAGATAGATATACTAAGGCAGATAGATTTATCTGTAAATTGCCCAAGGAATATAATAGAATATTCTTTATGAATATAATATTATACACCATACAAGTAATATTAATAAATGAGAACATTTCACATAGGGTGACACAATGGGTCCTCTTATCGCTAAAAGCGATCTTTTCAAGACAACTTTTGGATGTATTACAGGAAGAGGAAGAGACAGTACTGAAAGAAAAGAAAGAAAAAATGTTTAAAATGAAATGAAAAAAATTTAATGAAAAAAGAAAAAAAAAAATGTTACAAGAAACTGCAGAGTCTTTGCTGTACCAATAAGACATATACTACATTTTTGCATATTTTACATTGACATAATATATGTATTATAATTGAAAGTGTTTGTAATTGGCGTGCTTCTTTTAATTCCCTTACCTAATAAACACAACTGATCATTCAATTATATAAAAAAGACACATTACAATATTGATAAGACCGAACACACGGCGACACCTCAAGCTATACATTTCCAGTATAACATGGCCTCGCTTTACACAGATTTCCAATACAATGAGAGATCCGTATAAACTGGTTTTGTACAGCTTGATTGGTCACCGTATATACATACCTACTCCGAGACCGTAGCCTACGCTTAAACGCGTATAATCTGCCGCCGACTGTGAGTATCCAGTACAAAATTTACGAAAGATTTACTTCAGCCACCGACCGATTCGCTTTTGTTTTTCAATTATTTTCGAAGTGCCGGCGGCCAACTATATAAAAATACGGATTAAAGTGATTTTATTTTGACATAAAATAATAAATTGCCGGCGGCACACTCCAAAATAAACACATCCATTAGGTCAAAATAAAATCACTTTGATCAGTATTTTTTTTGCGTGGATATCATTAGTTAGACGTATGAAACTGAACGCCGTGTTAAAATTTGTCCATAATGGGACCTTATATATGATTGGTATTGAGCGGTTTATTCCGATCTGCCCCCACCGGTCTGTCCCCACTAGTGGTAGTTGCAACTATTTTTTGTACCTGTGGTAGGTACAAAAAATAGTTGCAACTACACACCTACCACACTGGTGGTGGTTTCGGCTTATTCAGTCGCATTTGCTCCTACGTCTGTCCCCACTGGTGGTAGATGACACTTAAATTAGTGGAATCCTCCACCAGTGGTGGCAGACTCGACGAACAAGTAGCTGTCTAACACCACCAAGTATTTCAACAAACAAAAATAATCTCCGTGTGTTCTCATTTGTCACAAGCATTGTCATATTCTAAGTCGTCTATTAACATCTGCTCTTTTATTCCAGACCCCCGAGTCCAAGGATGGTTCCTCTTCGACACACCGCTGCCCACTGTGGCGATGGTGTGTGTCTACCTGGCCTTCGTGATGGTGGCTGGCCCACTATGGATGGCCAATAGGAAAGCGTTCCAGATCCAGAACACCTTGGTTGGGTACAACGCGTTACAAGTGTTGCTGTCTTCTTATATGTTTTATGAGGTAAGTGGCTCTTTTCTTATGATTATTACTAGCCCGCGACCTTCGTCCACGTGAAATTATTATACAAATATTACTTCCATATTTAAATCGGATCTTTAAGAACTTCAAGGGTATTTTTTTTGCCCGGAATCCAACTCTTTTTTTAAAATAAATATATATATACATAATAAGCCTAAGTTACTCTTCATAATATTAGCTTTCTGCCAGTAAAATTCCCGTCAAAATCAGTCCAGCCGTTTTGGAGAGAAAAAACCGACAAAAAAAATTAAAAAGGTTTTTTTGCTGTCGTATGTTATACTTTCATATGCATTCAGTAAAAAGCGGTTATTTTGAAATTACAATCAGACACTTCAATTTTATTTATTTGTTTTGTATAGATAAAGTTATAGACTACTAAAGTCATTATTATTCCTAACAAGTACGGTGGGCCGCACCTCAGCGGTAACAACACCATTATAAGCTGATCTAATACCGTTGACACTCCGTACTACGCTAGACCAGGGGCCTTAGTCTGCTATTGCAATAGTGTCAGAATGGTCTATCATTGATTTAATAAGGCCCCTAGCCCACGGCGTATTGAAGCGCGTTCGAAACTCGGTTGACGTGCGTACAAAGGGTAATTCGTCTGCGCGGGGCCTTATTAAATCAATGATAGACCATTCTGACACTATTGCAATAGCAGACTAAGGCCACTGCTTAAGGTCAAAGTGTTACAACTGACATTTGACTTACTGTACATAATATATTCTACGTTTGAATAGTCAAGACGACATAGAGAAAACGGGCTTAAGACTCTTTAGTTACTCCTTGGTTAAATATTTGTCTACTGCGTTGGCAGTAGGTACGTATTTGAATTTTGAAAGCGTTCATATCATAGGACTGGGACAAACGCTTTTTCCTAGAATTTGCATATGGTAAGATCCTTGTTACCATAAGAAAATTCTCAGTAGAAATTGTGTCAGGCTACTGACAATGGGCTGATTGTCTACATGCTACTTATGAACATAACTGTCATAAAATTAAATCTTATCCACCCCTACGGCTGCCTATACATCATCATCACATCAGGTAGCAGTAATAGCCTAGTGGTGTAACCGTCGGGCAGCCAAATCATAGGTCTGGAGTTCGAACCCAAGGCAGGCATCTCGATTTTTCGGATTTACGTGCGTATTGCATAATTATCACTTACTTTGGTGAAGGTAAACATCGTGAGGAAACCAGCATGCCTGAGAGATATTTCTTGACGACATGTAAAGCCACGTCAGAGGCGGCATAAAAAAAAACTCTGACAGTAGGTTAGGCACACGATAAAGAAGAAGAAGATCATCACATCAGCTTCCTCGTACGGTCAGCAACAGAAGTAGCTTAACATTTAGGAATTTTAATTATTTGATGTACAGGACTCCTGCTAATTATTTTTAATGTTTCAGAAGATTATTCTTTAAAATATTCCTTAATCTTCAATACCTTGTTAGTCACGAGTAATATCTAACAAGTTTTTTATTAAAAAACCTGTTTTGAAACTTTGAGTAGTGTTGTAATCTACTTCTGATGCTGACTGTACCATGTTACTAACGGACGGCACAATGCGATTTTTTCTTCCATTCTCACCTATCAGCCACTACGTCTTTTACTACACACAATGGCTCTTATGCATAAGTATTATAGTCCTGAAAAATCTTCATGTCAATAAATAAAGGATAATTATCCCAATTGACTGCCTCGTTGGTCTAGTGGTCGTAATCACGACTGCTAGGCATGGGGTGCTGGGTTCAATTGCCGAGTCAGGAAAATTGTTATTGTTTTTTTCCAGAAGAAATTTCTCAGCTACAGCCACGGAGTCTGGACTTGTGCCCGGTTGATGGCAATATGCTCGCTCCCTATAACATGGGACTGGGAGCCTCACCCTTCGGGGCGTGATGTTTACCCCAACTGATTCTATACAACAACTGAACCTCACAGGTCACGTCCACATGGGACGTGCTCAAGTGCAATTGCACTGCGGCCGTCACCCTCGAACCATGATGAATATTCTCATGTACACAGTTACTCTGCTACACAATTACAAATAGCCTTTGTACGGGTACTTACACAGTATTATTTTATCATTGAACTTGGTCTTCGGGTCATGGTTCTTCAAGGGTAGTTGGATTTCCTCTGATAAGTGGTATATTTTCTAAGTTTATCGAAAGATCTTTTGATACATCCACAGCGTTTCTAGTGTTAGCTGTATTGTGTAATACATATGGCGATTGCTACAATAACATAACATTACGCCTGTAATCCCCGAAGGGTAAGGCAGAGGTGTACCTTCCCAAAAGTACACCCACATTTTGTTATTTATTTATTTATTTATAATAAGCACACCAACAGCACAGTCACTTACAATTCAAATCACATAACAACTAAAAATTGGCATTTCAGTAACCATGCAAATAACAGGTATGCATGACATTGATACATGAATATTAGAGACAAAGGAAAACAATAAAAAGGTGTATCTAGTAGACCTATGTCTAGGTTCCATGTTATGTTTAGGTTCCATGTAATAAGGGGCGAGCCTATTGCTATGAACCGGGCACAAATCCAGACTCCGTGGCTGCTACTGAGAAATTCCTGCTGGGAAAACGCAATAACGATTTGCCCGACCCCGGAATCGAACCCAGGACCTCATGCTCAGCAGTCGCGATTACGACCAATATACTAACGAGGCAGTCAAGTTGAGCTACAATGAAGCCTGAAAAATTATAAACTTAAAGCTAGAATTTAATAAGTTCTTACGTTCAAATTCTCAATTCAGAATCGAGATGATAGTATTTTAAAGGTCAAATTGTCAACCTATTCCTAATTAATTTGTATTCTTTTGTATTCATTCAGGAAGTAGCACAAAGCGATTTCACATGAAAATGATAGCGACAAACACATGACCTTAGACAATAAATTATACATTGTACCGTCTAGACACCGAATAATTCAATTAATAAAAAACTGTGGAAACCATTAAACAAAAAAACACCAAAAAATCTTTTATAAATTCGAAATATAAAGTTATAGTTTGACCAAACATAACAACCAACAAATTAATTTGATATGCAGACTTTTTGCGTTAGCTGGTCAATTAAAATTACGCCCACTAATTAGCAAAACTAAACAATTGCTAATTTGTTTAAGCTTGTACAATATAATCGTTCACGTTCACATAAAAACGTTTTGCATTTTGAAGTATGGATTAGGTATAGAGCGCTGTATTAGCTGTCGCGAGCACCAACGTGGTAACTTTTAAAAGTGGTTTTCTTCTAATTAGTTTCATTTTCATGCTGGTACAAACATAGTGCATATTTTAAAATCCTAAATAAATAAATAAATATTTCATAATCTAATGATTATGAAATATTTATTTAGGACAAACAAACAGTAACATATTACAAGTTTATAATAAGGCTTACATACTAAACTATGATAACTATGCTACCCACTACGTTTTCCACAGATTACTTTAAATAATAAATAACTAGAGAGACATATGTATAAGATGGCTTATCAGAAATATGGCTTATGTTGCAATTGTTATGTCTGTCACGAGAAAATGACTTATCAATTTAGGCAAGTGAATGCATATTGGGGCCGGTAAATGTGCGTAGTCATCGTAAGTAATTTTATCAAAAGAAGTATGATTTTTTTAGCTGCATCTATACGTAAATTACGGAGTCCAGTGGGTAGAAATAATGTTTATTTTCACACTTTTTGTTCGAATTCTACGCATCTATCAGTTAATTTGTGAAGAACATTCCGAAATGACCATAATATTGAAATTTCATATTGACCGCACGCAAAATACGCGCTTAGACGTGGAGTTGCGGACACCTGCCCGCTATACAATACAATACAATGTCATATTGACACATTCATATAAATTGTCATATTCTCCTTGTTTACTAGAAAAATAACTGATCGCCGGATGTTTTAGGTTTAAACCTTATAAAAATCTTCTAGGTATCATAAATAGTTTGTTATTTGTGTAGAGTATGTTAATTCGGTCTAATGAGATTTGTATCTCTAATCTAGTACAAACACACATTTAGACATCTGCTATTTGTAAAAGGTTTTATACAGCTTTCAAACCCCTATTTTTATTATTATTTACTAAATGTCACTCTTTCTGACACACCTTACGTGATTTAGTTCACACGTTAACATGCAGTTCTATACCTTGTCTTATTCATACTCTAAGCGTTGCTTCTATACAAACAAAGTGAAACAATTAACTAATCGATTGTTCAACACAATCGCATAAGAATCACACGGTTTAGCAACATGACATGTCAAGGCAGTTTTGAGAATTTCATAGGCCCGTGACGATGTCGCACATGACACCTTAACTCTTATGTGCAGGAAGTTAGAGTTGAAATTAGATTAAGTAAGGAATAGTTTAGAAGAATTGAAATTGAAAGTGTAGGTAATTTTGCGGGTTTTAAAATGCTTTTCAGTTACAGTTAGTTACTGTAGATGATTTATTTATGTAAATAAGTTTTCGATGTTTAAATTATGTAATGAAGTTTCAGCATTTTACTTCTATATTTTGCAGATACGTTGATAGATAGAAAATACCGTGACCTCTTTGATAAGTATTTAATAGGCTTTAATTCAATCTATACTTGCTATAATCGGACACCTGCCAACAGTGCCAACTCAATAAAACATTTTATGGGTATGTTAATGATGACCGCGTGTAGGTACAAATTAAAATAATAAACTCGGGCAAAGCCGTTGGAGAAAGCTAATATCTACATCAGCACATCGATGTTACGATTGATTGTCGTTGTTTTTGCAAAGTAATGGCTTTAAATGATAATTCGGTAGTTTTAAAGAAATCGTTAGGTATTTCTGAGGCGATTGTGAACAGTAAAGTCACACGGATGTTTTTTTTTCAAAACTTCCGCTTTCGTCAAAATTTCTAAAAGTTTACTCTAGTCAGTCTCAATCTCCGGTTACTTTTGAAGCCACCAACATAATTAGAAAAAGATTAGACAGGTGATGCCTACTTACAACCTATCTCTCTGCCTAAGCTATTTCAAAGGATAGGCTAGGAGATATCCTATAAGACAGATAGTGATCAAAAGTCATTATATATAGCATGGGATTCGAAGACAAAAGAAACAATTTCCAAAAAACAACCATAGTCCCGCCATAAAATTCTGAAAACCAGCTACATCTAGAATGAAAACGCTGTTCATTGGAAAAGTTCAAAAAGGTACTATTAATATTAGTTGTTGTCCACTTAAAATTAAATATATTTCACCAAAACCTAAACTCCAAATAGTCAAATAAGATCGTACCTATGGCCACACGGCTCCACGGCTGCGTGAAGACCACGGTCCATTGATCATTGACGCAACATCTGACAGTGTGACAGTATCAGTGCAAAATAGTCACCTGGTAATAAGGTCAAGGCGATTGCAGGTTGCTGATCTAGAAATTGTGTGTCTTTCTTTTTCTGCGAAATTGTCTGTTTTTTTGGTCGCCGTTGTGTTTCTTCAGAGAGACGTAACTTTAGTGTTGTAGTAGAGCTTGTAATCAAGGTCCATGAACGTCGTATTCTTGCACCAGGCATTATTTTGCTGGGTTGTTAGTTCCATCCTTCTTCCTAGCTAAAATACTTTTTTCTTTTTCCTGTGGTTAGTGCCTAACCTGGTGTCAGTTTTTATGCCAGCCATGGGCCGCTGACTTGACTTTACATGCCGTCAAGAAATATCTATCAGGCATGCTGGTTTCCTCTCGATGTTTTCCTTCACCGAAACAGGTGATTATAATACAATACGCGCATGAATCTGAAAAATCGGAGGTGCGTGTCTTGGGTTCGAACTTGAGACCTATGGCTTGGCAGTCTGATGGGCATACCACTAGGCTATCACTGCTTAATGCTTTAAGCTAAATCACTAGAAAGTGGTAAAGGGTAGGTTTTGGGAGACCATCATAATATGTAATTTCACGTTGAAAAGGTGCTGATTCAATGACTTTTAATCTTGTTTGTGTTGTCAATTTTTGCTAGTAGTCATGGTTTAGCCAGATTGAAGGGTAGTATTACACAAAAAGATGTTTTACTTTATGTCTAGGATTGTCGACAGTCTATTTGGGCCACTGTAACTGGTAACGTATTTTGGGCTCCGATTCTGTAGTGAAAAAAACAGCGAATCTGCTAAGTCCCAACTCCGCTCATACTTTCTGTTCAAAATTAGGAATGGACTCAAACCATCATATTACTTTGACATACAAAAATCAACTCAGTACACAAAACAATAACGTGAAAAATAAAAAGAATTTAAAGCATTAAAGATAAAAGCAACAAATTGCCAGTCTATCAGCCATCTAAACATTAAACCTTAAATTAACTCCAGGAGGTGTAATATTCATTACAAAATTTACGCAATCTTAGACGGTACGAATAGATAGTGTAAAATTCCAGACAAATCGGTCAAGGCAATATTGGTTTACAATATACAATAGACATAGAGTGCAATAAAAGTGACCGAATAATTGCTATCGATAACTTTATTGTGTTACGGCTCGTTAAGAATCTAGTGCTAGATCCCATTCAAATGTGGTCTAGGTTATTTTAGATAATTGTACTCTATACGGGGTGAATTTTCCAAGTGGGCGTGGATGGCCAAATCCGAAACTATGAGGAATAGCGAAACATGCTCAAAGGAGTCTCGAGCCCGATTTTAATGAAAACTAAAACTGCGTCATTGGATTTTTCGATATTCCTCACAGTTTCGGATTTGGCCATCCACGCCCGCTTGGAAAATTCACCCTGTACAGCGTGCAATAATCTAAAATAACCTAGACCACATTTCGTTATGAAAAATGCATTCTGTATCGTAATCAAGCGATATAACATAGCTGTTGTTAGGTTGTTATTTATACGTAGATGCTCACGAAGACTTGCTTCTTCATGGATTATTTGAATTGTAGGTCTTGATTGGACAGAGACTGGAGAAGTCAATAGCATCCGTCGGTGGCAGTCTCTTGATATGCTTTTAAGGTTTCTTCAGATTAAAAATAAACACCACAACCAACCGACGACACCCCACTCGACCACTGCTAACCATCTAAGCAATATGCATCCCTCAATCATTGCCACAACGATCGGCCCAGTGGTCCGCGTATCCGTCCTGTAGGTTGCTGTTATACCTTGCGACTTGTCTACTACTTCTTCACCAGAGGCACTATCTAAAACTCCTCAGCTGCTACTGAGAAATTCCTGATGGAAAAACCCTATGATAGTTTGCCCGACCCGGGAATCGAACCCAGGACCTCATGCTCAACAGTCCCGATTGCGACCAGTAGACCAACGAGGCAGTCTACTTTACTACATATTATTAATATAATGTATTTGTACCAAATATTAATATTATAATGTTTTTCTTGTCTTCAGCACTTGGCGTCAGGATGGTGGGGAGACTACAGCTTATCGTGCCAGCCCGTGGACTACAGCGACAGTGAGAAAGCGAGACGGGTAAGCAATAATGAATCTTATTACTATAGCAAAGTATGTCACAGAATTCAGTAAGATAGACTATGAATCTTACTGCTAAAGGCTAGTAGAGTTTTATTGAAATAAAAACTCTGAAGAAAAAATTAGTAAAAATTCAAAAAAAAATGTGCGTGGACATTGGATTATACAACAACTAGCGACCCGCTCCGGTTTCGCACGGGTGCAATGTCGTTCATATAAACCTTCCTCTTGAATCATTCTATCTATTGAGAAAACCCGCATCAAAATCCGTTGCGTAGTTTTAAAGATCTAAGCATACATAGGGACGGACAGCGGGATGCGACTTTGCTCTACACTATGTAGAGATATCTCGTAAGAAAATACGGTAATAATATTGAACAGTGAAACAGAGCCTGAGTACAGCTCTCTTGCTTATACCTGTGACTGTGATATTTTATTATCCTCAACACAATAGTTTATTTAATACCAACAATAAATCATATTTAAATGTATTATACTCCATCAAAAAATTCGAAGACGTCTACCAACCCGCACTGGGCCCGCGTGGTGGATTATAGCCCATTCCCTCTCATAGAGAGGAGGCCTGTGTACCTGTGTTTATCCTATGCTATACTTGATCAGCCTACGTCATAATGCTAACTTTAAGAGAAATCAAAAAGCTTAATTTATTCACTAAAGCGTAATTCAATTATCACCTATCTAGAAGTGCCTCTTGATCTCGTAATTCGCAATCCGAAACGTCACCAGTTTTGCGAAATCAATAAACTTTCTACGTTTACATACATTTATTAAAGTATCACCGTCTAACGAGACTCTCCACGCATCTCAAGGTGTAGAAAGTAATACCATCATTATAGCATACATAGATTATGATATTATGACACAGAAGGTACATTCAACTTAGGTACATCTGTACATTTTACGTATACAAGTAGGTATGGTGGTAACATGACCTTGTGTGAAAGAAAAGCGGCAACTAATAGACAAAGATGGAGGATGAAAACATGCTTCGCTGACCCCAATTAGTTTGGGATAAGTGCAGGATACTCGACGACATTTTACGTACTTAACAACTAGGAGTGCCTCATTGGTTTTGAGGTTGCAAACGCCAGTGCTTGGTTCTAGGTTCGAATTAGGTTGGGCAAAGTGTTGCTGGGTTTTCCCATTATGAATATCTAAGTCTAGATTTGTGTCCGTTAGATGGCAAGGCGTATTACGTGGGTGGGACTTAAATATAACTATACTAAATATGAGTGGATTATGCACACTGCTGTCTCCTTTGGTGAAAACACGCGTTATGTTAGATACAGCAAATCTAATTAAAAGAAAGGGTTATGTTTTTCGCGCGTATCTTGTATGTTTGTTTGTTTTCTTTATTACCTCGTATCTTCCAAACGGCCGGATGGATTTCGACAGTTTGTAGTAGTTAGTATCATTATATTTGTCTTAAAAACCCAAGTGTCCTTAGAAAGGTGTTTGAAAAAAAACCAAAATGGTTGATTTTTAGCGCGAAATACTAATACTTTAATTAAAAAAAAACTAAACCTATCGAGTAGGGTATCAAAATAAAGGAAATTAAGAGGTGATTACAAATATATATATATAAATTATATTTTTAAATTTAATAGGAATAATATAACAATAGTAATATGTTTTTAATATTAATTACTTTAGAAATATTTAAAAATGTATTTAATATTTATATCAATGAATAAAGAGAATAATAATATTAGCAGTCAGGTTTTTGATTTTTAAATTATGTAACTTTTTTAAATAAGGAATGCATTAACACGTCAACTTCAAATTAGTTATTAGTAAAAAGGTTGGCTATTCTAGGTCAGGTTTGATAATTGTATTTAATAAACTTTTGTCGCATGACAAAGTTAGGATTAGGAAAGAATTAATAATAAATTTCAAGCATAAAGATAGTTAGTGATGTAGCTTGGGTGTATAGGTAGGTATCTAACCGCTGTCAGTTCTGCCTAATTCATCAGTCTATGCCTAGAGGCGACAAGAACTCAACACCGTCCAACGGTACCGACTTCTCGACATATGGCTTTCGAATATTTTGTTTATATATACTAAAGTGAAATTGCTTAGTTCGCTATTTATTGTGTTTGTTTAGTGAAAAGGAGAAGGCTTTGGGTGTGTATCGCTGATGGTTCAAAATGTCAAATGCTTATACAGGCTGTCGGTTTGCATCCTGGTCAAATTCAAGGAGGTATCTATACTAATGATTCTCGACCCGAATCTATAATAAAAATTGTCGGTTTTTTATGGAAATCGGTGAGCGTAAACCACCCCGAACCACACAGCGACCATAATTATACTGTGGAATAAATGTTTGCGTTTGGGCGTTTATAGGGCTAGGAACAGACGGGCTGCGTTTTAATACGGATGGTATACACTCACCTATTTCCATAAAACAGAAATTAAAACAAAATACCCTTTTTAATATAGATTCGGGTCGAGAATCATTAGTATAGACACCTCCTTGAATTTGACCAGGATACAAAACGACAGCCTGTGTAGGTACAACTACGAGAACAAAACAAATACGAGTAGTATTGACTTCAGAAAAAACATCAAATTTTGTATGCCATAGTTTTAGTCAACCATCATCTGCCTAGCCTTTCCCTACTATGTTGGGGTCGGCTTCCAGTCTAACCGGATGCAGCTGAATACCTGTATTTTACATGGAGCGACGGCCTATTGAAACTCCACAACTCAGTTAGTACTGGGTAATACGATATCCCTTGGTAAGACTGGTTGTCAGACTTTCGGGCCACTGACTTCCTGTAACTTTTCCTAGACTTTTTGATAATATACGAGTAAATTGAAACATATCCGTAAGTGTGATTAAGCAAATACCACTCTATCTTAAAGGCAGTTTTTTTCCGATAACTCAAATAAGGTATTTAATACTGACTCGCTCGTATCGTAGGTAACATAAAATCGATTATCCATAACAAGTGATAATTAATTTGAACAAATCACTTAAGAGCGTTATCGTCGTACGTCATTTCATACAAACTTTCAAGTAATTTTTTTATCGAAATGACTGAACCGATTTTGATGAAACTTCATACGCATATGCAGAATACATATGTCTAAAAATGTTGAGAGAGAACTTTTCGAAATGTCTTTAGAAAAAATAATAATTGGATTTTAGATTTGCCATAGAAACAGAAATTTCCAATTAACTTTTTTATCATTGTATCCATTATATCGCCAACTTCAAACTCCGGGCTGCTGAGATATTCCTAGGGGAAAAACCCAATCACTCTTTTTTGCTCGACCCGGGAATCGAACCCAGGACCACGCTTAGCAGTCCCGCTTGCAACCGCGAGACCAGCGGTAAAATCAGCTAACACTATTACCGAGTGCAATAAGGTATGTTTCTTCGACGCGCAAGAAGTCGCGGGCTGTAGTTAGTACTCAGTAGGTACCTAGGTAGTGATTAGGTAAACAGATATACTACAAATATAGTAGTAATATTTTATAACGTCCAAATACGGATCTATAAATCATCGAACTCAGAAGCTAAATCAAAAGATTTATTTTCCTCATCATTTATATCGTTTTTTTAAATTAGTTGATTACCTTTTATATTATAATAGCAGGCACTTAATTTTTGGAACCGGTTAAAATGACGGATTTATTTTAAAAAAATTGATAGGTGCATTTGCCAATCTTTCTCTTGTGTTTGTACCTAGGCTGGTTATCTAGGAGTAAACACTGATGTACTTCATGAAGTTAACTAGGAGACTATAATAAAATTCTCATGTTTTCGATGAAACAAATAGACCATTTAAAAAATTCGGTAAGCGGTATAAATAAAACAGATTTTTTAGAAAAACAGACCGCCGAATTAAAGTAACGAGTGGTCGCTTAGTTTTTAAGTATAATTTTAAACCCCTGGCTGGAGGCCTCAGATTAATTTTTAGGGCATTTACATTTGCCCGGTTAAGCAGTAGCCAGCCTCAGAGGCTGAAAAGCGAGATGACACGAACAAAAAAAAAAAAAAAACTTTTATTCATAAATCTATACCTATCAATGTCACTGCATAGTAATATAATAACAAGTAACATTTAAATAAAAAGTATCAAAAAAACCCGACTACAAATTGTATTCATTATATTAACGACTTAGGTACCTACTATCCCGCGCCAAAAATCCACCATTTTGTTTTTCTTTTTTCAAACAAAAGTGCTCTCTACGGACATTTGGGTTTTTAAGAAGAATATAACAATACCCAATCCATCCAGCCATTTGGAAGATACAAGTTTATAAAGAAATTTACAAACATACAAGATCCGCGCGAAATACATAACCCTTCTTTGAAAATTGATGTTCTTTTTATGACACCTAAATCTTTTTATAAATCATGTTTACATTTAAATCTTATTCTAACAATTCAGAATACTTAGTTAACCTTCAATCGGATCTCCACACTTATAATATACCAATTTATCATTTTTTTAAATAAATTCATGATTCATTTTTCGAATTCCTATACTTCTATGATAATGCTCATAACATTGACCTCAGGGATGGCAAATCTGTTATTATACAATAATTATCGTATAATACAAACTCGTTTTGCACAGAATATTTTACGATTTATTTATAATTTTAAATATCAATGCCATGGCCGTCCATAGGCAGAAGTAACGGTTTTAGCTTCGTTGGTCTAGTGGTCGAAAGCCCGACTGCGGAGCGTGTCCTGGGTTCGATTCACGGGTCGGGTAAAGTGATATTGGTTTTTCATCAGGAATTTCTCAGTAGCAGCCACGGAGTCTGGATTTGTTCCCGACTACCAACAATAGGCTCACCCCCTATTACATGGCACTTAAACGTTAAACATAACTTATAACGTATACTTCTGCCTTACTCTTCGGGTAATACAAGGCGTGATGTTATGTCAATAACGGTTTTATAATCGTGTTTTGAATCGTATCTCGTGAGGCGACGAGTTTTATAAATACTATATTTAAAGTCCTATAAAAATAATGTATTAGAAATACATTATTAGAAGACTTGATGCCCGCTTTCACCAACACACAAATAAATGTCTAAATAAAAGTGCGCTCTAAGATTCTCAACGCTTGACTCGGTGCATAAAGTTCAAAATTCAACAACGCGTTTCAATTTAGGCATTTGTTTTGGTATCGCATCTTAGACAAAATGGGTATTAGTGCTTACATAGTCCGTTCAATAGCTTTTGTAGATCACACTAACATTGTATAAAACAAACACTTGATTGAATCAAGAACACTGTTCGAATCAGATTCAAGTGCAGTCTAAATATTGGTTTTGAAGATGTAATAGTGTTTAAATTCTACTCAATTGCAGATGTTGATTAAACTTATATATTCATTGAAACAAGTGCTGGTGTTTGAGTGTGGGTGAGATCAGATTCTAGGCCAAAAACATCACATAGGTTTTTGTATCAATAATACCCGCCTAGTTACTTACAGTACTAACTGGGTTGTGGAGGTCAGATAGGCGGTCGCTCCATGTATAATTCTGTATTCAGCTGCATTCAGTTAGGCTGGAAGCTGACCCCAACATAGTTTGGAAAAGGCTAGGCAGATGATGATGAATCCCGCCTAGGTACTTAACTCGCTGGTCTAGTGGTCGCAAGCGCAACTACTGAGCATCAGGTCCTGGGCTCGATTCCCAGGTCGGGCAAAGTGATACTATGTTTCTCCATCAGGAATTTCTCAACAACAGCCACGGAGTCTGGATTTCTGCCCGCTTTGATGGCAATAGGCCCGCCTCCTATAACATGGGACTTGAACATAACGGTGTGTATAACGGGGTGTAAATGTGGGTGTACTATTAGGTACACCTCTGCCTAAATGACTGAACTTTTAAGCCTTCCGGCCTCATAAATCATGAAATGCATATAGCTACCGTTTCTGACAATCGTGTGAATTGGACGAAGACAGATTGACGTTTAGACTTAAACCCATTTTATAATGTTCTATGGTGCAAGTGGGTTTCGTGTTTAAAACTTTTATGGCCCTAGCACGAGTGCGGGTGAAAACGTATACGTCGACTTTTCCAATCAAAAATACTCGTTTCACATGCAGGGTAATAATTTTTGTGTTAAGTTACTTAGTTTGATGTACAGAATGCTTGGTTGACGGCTTCGTTAAGGGTCTTGTTACACCCTATATAATATTTTCATAATTTTAAGATTTATGTCCGTGGATGGCCGGGCCTACGCTGTCCCCCCATACTTAAGTAATGCTGTACAGGATAATATTGTAACACCAAATGATTTGAAAAGAGCAACCATGGATTTTCTTGCCGGTTCTTCTCCATAGGAAACGACCAACCCGAACCGTGCACCTTTTTGTCGACGTTTTATAAGTGCCCATCTAGGCCTATTTGAAATAAAAATATTTTGCTTTTGCTTGTTGCTTGTTGCAAACAATTTAACTAAAATGCTATAGGATACTCGTAATTGTATTTTCGATTCATAAATCGACGAATTTACGTCCCGATTACACCGCGCGCTCGCTCACCCTTAAAGGAAGTAAGTAGCAGGAAGCTAAACCACCAATCAATGCATGTTTTACACTTAGATTAATCAACTCTCATTTTGTTACTATCAAAGTCCCTAATAACATAGGAAAAGACCTTGCATTTCATTTATCTAAGTGACAGAATGTCAGATTTGACACTTATAAATCACTTCACCTCTAAAATATAAATCCGAGATACTAATACATTAATAATAATTCATTTATAATTCCATTAATAATATAAATTACCAATAGTATTGTAAATGTATATTTTTTTATTTCGCCTTATAAATTAATATTGTTGTATTATAGTCACATTATAATATACCTAATAATTATGTTAAAATTATATTATTTGTTTACCGGCAACGGTAGTATATGTGAACTAATATAAATTGTAAGACCGTTATGTAGCTACCATATACTCAGAAATAAATGATAATCTATTCTATTCTAAGCTTTAAAAGTGGCTAATTTCTTACTTCTTAAGTGATAAAAGAAAAAAAAGTTAAAATGCGGAAATGCAAATTTAACTGCATTCAACTGAAAACTCATTGCATAGTATTATTAATACTTGAAACACTAGTGTGTTATGTGATAACATTAACACCTTACCAATAATTCTGAAACAAATTGTTTACAGTACCAAATAATGTGCGAATTAAATTTGTTTATTTGAAGATACAAATAAATATAATTTCTAGTTTTTTTGTTATGTGATACAAATAAGTAACCTAGATATAACTATTGTTGCCTTTGCACGAGACCAGTGCGAATTGGTGGATGTTACAGTTTAGGGTCCAATGCTGACTGTTTTCTAAGAAACTGCTGGAAAAATAAAAAACTTTAAAATAATGTTGTATTTGCCATATTAATCATCCAATGACTCAAAATCTAAAAATTCTTCACTCCATAGACGAACCAAAAATCGCTGAGACGTGTTCTATTGTCCAGTGTCCTCGCACTCTCACAAACATTACGAAGTGTGAAAAAACCATCAAACTTTAGAAAGTGCCTACAAACCCACAAATATTTTCAAAACGAATAATCAAAAACGATTGTCTGTGGTTCAATTTGAAAGAGAAACGCGCGCTTCAAAAATGCTAATGTGATTTTTGAACCACTTTTGCCATGAGTTCTTGAACATAAACAATTTAGCTTTAAAATTCACACTTAGATGTTAAATCCTGGTCACTAATGTTCCTTAGTTTTAATAGTTCATCATCATCTGCTTAGCCTTTTCCCAACTATTTTGGGGTCGGCTTCCAGTCTAACCAGATGCAGCTGAATACCAGTATTTTATACGGAGCGACTGCCTATCTGACCTCCACAACTCAGTACTGGGTAATACAATACCCCTTGGTAAGACAGGTTGTCAGAATTTCGGGCCACCGACTACTTGTAACGACTGTCAAAGATGTACAAATGACAGCCGGGACCAACGGCTTAATTTGCTTACCGAGGCACGGAGGAAACTTGGTACGTAATCTGTGGTCGTCTATCCATGTACCAACCTAGGCAAGCACGGCTTAACTTAAAGATCGACCCGAACGGTTGTTATTATTTAACCCCGAGCGCTGAATTTTAGTAGTTATCCTACTTGAATAATTGTTACAATAACGAACGATTAACGGCCGTTTTCTATAACTTACTTACGTATAACGGTTAGTTAATATTCTAATACTCTAGTAGCTATCGGTGTTTCTATTAACAAAGTAACCACCAGTACTATTTTTTGTATTGTCCTGTGTGAGTCCAATAAATCCTTTGTCTTCTTCTTCTTCAAAGTTAGCAATGAATTGACAGGAATATCCTATCCACGTCACTTACCTGTCTCGCGGAGGGTTCACAATTGATGTTTCTTTAACTGTTTATCCGAGATAGCAACGTTCCGTTAACTGTTAGTAATTTATTGAAAACGGGCGTAAATGATTTTAAACCTACTCCTAGCTATAGCTCCTCACCAAAGAGGTTAGATAGGCATGATCGTTCCATGTAAATTCTATCATCCAGCTGAACTCTTGCTTGGCGTAATCTCCTTTTCAACTACGTCAGAAATTAAAAGACATTATTTCATTGACTTAGTTTGAGCCTAAAACAGAGGTAAAACGGTTTGTTATAATATTAGCTGTACCTGCTCCACGTCGTTGTCAAGATTGTGTCTATTAGTCTAATCTAGCGAATGAAGGCTGTTCTCAAATATTTCTCCCAAAAAAGATAATTCGCAGAACCTTTTACAAGTAAAGTAAACCTTTGTCTCATATATGTATTTTATCCAGTGACGTCATTTTCACAGATAATCTTACTATTTATTTTTTGCGACCAGCATCCTTCCGTCAGATAACGACACAAAGCAAAAACTGCCCATTTTCCTTATTCAGATCTCTTAATATTCACGACTATTTGTTAGGAAATAATAAGACCATTTATGGATCTTCTTCGTTTTCAAGTGACCTATTGCGCAGGAGTGGGGAAGGGTGAGCTTTAATGCTAAAGTTGAGTAATGGGAGGATCGACAAGTAAATGATGTATTTTGGATGTTACAACCAGGAAATATTGCGTTATACAGTGGCATTTAAAGGATAGCTTTGAAAGGATGTGACTTCATGAGGATGAATATTACCTATTTCGAAACCATTTAGTTTTATTGTTACGATTTGAGTCCATCTTCCTTTCCTTTCGTGGATAGAATCATTGCATACACAAATTATGTACTTCGTAATTGGACATGACAATGCGCAGGCCATCGAATACATCGGACCATAGCTATGGTTGTGATATGCGCAGTGGGGGATCCTATCTTGGTCCAATCTTTTGGCGCTTCGAACTTACAATATGTTGTTCCTCATTTCCACCTCAAGACTCCGGTTATCTGACTTTCGCATCCAATCTACTCTTTCTTTGCTAAGTCCTTAGAAAAACGCAAGCCAGGACCTCACCTCTGAGGTCACCAAAAACATCTCTCAAATGGTACAGGACCTACAACGTACAACACACACACATTACAAATTACTTTATCACAACAATTTTGTCATCAATAAAACCAAGCTAAAAAACGAGCTCAAGCCGCAATGTCAGTTTCACTTTCAACCGGAGAGCGGTGACGTAATAGCAGCTGAGCCGAGGAGGCTTTCACTGAACCGTTGTGCGGAAGCAGGTTCATTTCGACGGTCAAGTGCGCTGCTATTGTAGACCTTGGCGGTCTTGTACCTTTGGTGATGTTGATAGATGGATCTGAGAATCATTGTACTAAGCTAAACTAAATCATGGGGTCAATCTGGGGTCATGATATGATCTAAAAGGACGTGTGGAAAAGGAAAAGACCTCCTGGTTAAATTTCCTGCATGGAAAAAACAGGTAACGATTCCTTTGCCCAGCTCTCGTAGCATGACCACCGTAGAAACAGATTTTGTCGACGGAAGAATCGACATAATGACAGATTTATTTTGTTGATATGCAGCTGAGACATAACAGGCTTTATAGATAAAATTGTAATTCCTTGGAGTTCATTAAAAAGAGTTGACGAAGTCTCTTATCATATTTGTGATCGTGATAGACTCTGTCATTTCTTTTTTCTGGATTTAATGGAGCTACTCTTGTCCCTAATCTTGTCGTCAGGGCAGAGATGAGGTCGACGGTGGAACGAGCTAAACCAAAAGAAGCCTAGCTTCTTAGTAAAGCTTATAGTGAAAACAGTTGTCCGGAGCATTCCCATCACATATTATTTCTTCTATAGTCTATGAATGTTCAAGACCAGTGTCTTGAATATTCATACAAGCCATTGAGGTACATTTTATCAGTATAAAATGTACCTCAATGGCTTGTAACATAATCAACAATCCAATAAATAAGCCATGAGAATCGCTTTCCATCAGGTGGGTGTCGGCCACTTTATCAACTTCAGCAAAGCATCCTGCTGATGATGTTGGCACCAACCTATAGGTACTCAAAGACCACTAACAATAAAAACAGTTATTGTCACCAACAGTTTCTGGCTAATAACTTTCTACCTAGCAACGACCTCCAAAACGAATTGTCTAGACAAAATCTAGACTCGACAGCAATTAAGGCACGTTGACCGTGAAACAAGTTAGGTAACACTAAATGCCTCATAATCTAGATAGTAAAATATAGCTTTAAAACGTGTAGTCCAAATGTGGGTCCAAATGCTTTATGCATTTGAACTACATACATAACATGTCGTAATTTAAAAAAGAAAGCCTAAGAATATAAGGAAAGCAATCAATGAACAAGAAATTCCGGTTTGGGCGCATACCTTCGAAAATCATTTCCGAATGCGAGTGTAATCAAGAATTTATGTCTGCTTAAGTAATGCTTAATAAAATGATATTGAAAAACAAAATGTGTTTGGAAATGCACGATCCATAACGGTAGTATCCGGCAGAGTTAGTCTTTAAAATATTGAGACTTTTTTATTTGTATGGGAATTAAGTCCAGTTAGTATTTGAGTTTTAACGGACTTCTTTCTTTCTTTGTCGTGTGGTTAGTGCCTAAACTTTTAAGGGACTAACTACTGACGAAATATCTATCTATTATAAATACACCTCTGCCTACCACACTACATACAGTTGTGATGTTACAATGTTCAATAAAATCCTTCATACAGAATAACATAATCGGTCTATAACGTCTCCACAGCTGGAACACAAGCCTCCCCCTCTCAGAGGGACTGGATCGTAAGTCATTACCCACCATGCGTGGGTTCAGAGTGGGTTAGTCCTTCGAATTGGCTATTTTCTCCTCATAAATACCCAAGTCCTGGTGTTGACACAAAAAATTTCCCAACTTATAAATTCTTTCTTTTCCAGATGTTACATCTATGCTGGGTGTACTACTTTTCGAAGCTGTCAGAGTTCGCAGACACAGTGTTTTTCGTGCTCCGTAAGAAGAAGAGTCAGATCACCTGGCTGCACCTGTACCACCACTCTCTGACGCCGTTCGAGGCGTGGTTGCTCGTGAAGTTCATTGCT
Organism: Eugnorisma glareosa; assembly: GCA_947578425.1. Taxonomy (NCBI): domain Eukaryota; kingdom Metazoa; phylum Arthropoda; class Insecta; order Lepidoptera; family Noctuidae; genus Eugnorisma; species Eugnorisma glareosa. Next base: position 19,708,909 of record OX387961.1, on the reverse strand, counting down.
GGTAAGTGTTCCTTGTCTATTTAGGACATAGTTTTAAGTTATACTGAAGACTCAGGTGCAAAACTTTTTAGAGAAATAAAACGAATTATTCCCTCTACGTCGATTCCCTTTACGTCGACTCGTAAAACAAATGACACCTGCTTTAAAAAGTTTACGCTTGACGACAACATAAGCATTGATCGATGGGATTTTTAACAAAGATAAAAAGGATTTACTGCAACTTTTTAGTATCCGTAGTTACTTTAATATCCGCCTGGACATCGGATAGTAGATCACTATCTGGCTGGATCCCGAATAGTACCAATGAAAAGTTGCCTATAGGGTTAGATGCTTCACTATTAAACATTGGCCTCTGAATTGGAGGCCAGAAAAGAGCAAACAAATTGATCATGACGATGCTCATCCCTAGAAAGTTAAGCCATCAAGAGGCAGTGTCTAAACTTCCATTTTCGTATGCGTACTGACTATAGAAACGGAAATGCAATCAAAGGTCACCGAACCTGTGTTCTCTACTGCATTTCCGACTGCAGTTATCTAAAATTTGGTTTTAACTCTCCAGAATGTAAACAAACCAAACTTCGTTAATTGGGCATTCGGACGTAAGAAACAGACCGTTAGAAATTAAAAGTGAAAACATCTCAGGTCCATAGAAGAGATCAATACATCAAGGTCAAATACAACAGGTCTTGATGTTAATAAAAAACGAATTGGTAATAGGAATATAAGTTATGAGTTGATGATGAATGTTTATTACCAGAAATTGAGAAGTTTCACCGGATAAGGAAATCATTAGATTTTAATCATCTAAGATCGCAAGCAGCAGGATAGGGAAATCAAAAATTTGCCAGTACTATCAATATTTGTCCATGTCTGAGTGTGTCACCAATTTATTGATTTATTTAACTGGCAACCCTTTGTATGTCACATTTCACTAGTATTTCCCGTGCCTCGGAGCCTTCGTGCACGTTAAGCCGGTCCCGGCTGCCATTTGTTAATTCTTGACAGTCGTTACAGATAGTCAGTGGCCTGAAAGTCTGACAAGCAAGTCTTCCTAAGGGATATCGTATTAACCAGTACTAACTGGGTTTTGGAGGTCTGATAGGCAGTTGCTTCATGTAAAATACTGGTATTCAGCTGCATTCGGTTAGACTCGAAGCCGACCCCAACATACATAGTTGGGAAAAGCCTAAGTAGATGATGATTTCAGAAGGTTTTTTAAAAGACAATATCTATGGCTATATTCCATACAGACAATTCATTGTAGATCAGAATATTTACACTATTGCGTTGTTATAATTATTACAGTAGTTACGTTCAGTGTTTCCTCGGCAAAGGTTACAGGAAAAGACATCGTAAAGCATTATAATCTTTAACAATCAGTAAGGGTAATGTTCATAATCAGTGATTGTTTTGCTTTTATTTTATTACTTGCGAATCCCACGGCTTCCCCCGCGTGTTTTTTCCTTTCGTTTTTTGTGTTGCAAAGCTTAAACTTTTGATAATATCGAAATCATTTGCTGACTTGTAATTCCTAAGTGTTTTCCGTGTGAAAAAATATATCTAAAGATGTTCACACTTTTGGGTATTCAGTATGAGGAAGTGAATTTGCTTTTTTTGCGACTTTTTGCTGGCTCGAAACGATAAATAAGTACTAATCAACTTATAAAGATTTTATGAACGATTGAAGATGTTATGGACGACAAAAAAAAACATAATTTTTGTTGGCACGCAAAAATCTTCTCAGGGACGAACTACTCCTACCTCAAGTTATGACCTGTGTGTGCCTTACTTCATCCTCTTCAAAAAATAGTTTGGGGTTAATCGGGGTGAACGGGACGTATGAATAACACATTTGGAGGCTATTCCATTGGGGGCTATCGCGTATGAATTCGCCGCTATAGGCACTAGTGTAGCGCGGGGGCACCGAAATGTCAGATGTCATAGAAATTTCACGCTTTGCGTGCTTTTTTAACACGTATTTTTACAAATATTCACGATTGTGATCTAGATTGGGCCATTCCTGATTAATTAGGACTTGAAGATTTTAAGTAGCAACTTAGAATCTTAATTTTCAGTACTTGGAGATAAAATGATTTTTAAATGTTTCATGCTTGCTAATTTTATGGAGAATATTGTAAATATATGAACCTGAAATTTACACTATGTTTTTATAAGTAATAAAATAAACTTTTCATGAAGTGATTGGTACTTTAAAGTATAAAATAGAATTTTTGACAGGACCTTAATCGACAGTGGTGCCATCTGGTGAGCTCAAAAACGATAGCCCTCATTGACTGCATCCATCCGTCGCCATCCTGACAAACTTCGCTATTACCCACTTTCTTCAACCACAACTAATATCTCTAAAATGTTCTAGGCGGTCATGGAACCTTCTCGAACATCGTGAACAACTTGGTGCATGTCATCATGTACGGCTACTACATGCTGGCGGCGATGGGACCTCAGTACCAGAAATATCTGTGGTGGAAGAAGCACCTTACCACTCTGCAACTAGTAAGTAACAAGTTAATTTTATACAATATTTCAAAATTTTCAGTAGAAACTTAAACTGTATGAGAAGATAAGGTTATCCTTGAGAAAGAAGATGGTTTGTAGCCATTTAAATGAGGCAAATATCCTATTTATGTGCCTCTCCGGCTACGTCTAGTCATTGAAATTCGTTTTAATCATGTCGATTGCGATTTCCGAGACATGGCTGACCAAGATGGTAGAGGGCAGCCAATATCAATTCCTGGTTAACCAACCTTCTTTGAACAACACAAGAGTCATTGACAAACCCTTAGTTACATTCACTCTTTGTTATGACTTCGTATCACATAAAAACTGGATATTTAATATGTTAACGATTTATTTCGGCTCTGTTGCAAGCGACATGATCACAATATCAGCTTTAAAAAAATGAATTTGGTTATTCAAATACTGTTGACTAGCTTTTGCCCGCGACCATCGTTCGCGTGAATTTATTATAAAAAAATCCCCATTATTATAGGTACTTCCCTTTTTGAGTCGAATTTTGTAACCAATTTCAAGAGATTTATTGTTTTGAACCCTAATTATTTTTCTAAAATAAAAGTAACCTATGTAAGACCTTATAACATCAGTTAACTTCCAGTAAAAGTCCCGTCGAAATCGGTTCAGCCGTTTCGGAGATTAGCCGGAACAAACAGACAGACAGACCAACAGACAACCATTTAAAAAAATGTGTTTTTGTTATAAGTACCGTATATATTTTAGTATGCATTCAGTAAAAAGCTGTTATTTTGATATTAAAAACAGACACCTCAATTTTATTTATGTGTATAGATTTCAATATAATGGAAAAGGACGTGTTGTTTCTCACTCTGCAAACTCTCAATTCACTAGACACCTTAAAAAAGACATACAAATCAGTTCTACACTAGCCTAAGTACAACGCTAGAACATCTTAGTATTTTCCTTTACTTTTCGCAACTTCTCGCTGGAACTAGTACTCAATTCCGACACCACGTGCAGACAGACCAACACTCAGTTATCTAGATAAACTACAAGCACGGTCTACTTGTCGGTTACCTCGCTAATTAACGGCACGAACAGACTAACCCTCTTAGAATATTTCACAAACGAGCCATTTAATTGTTGCATCGATGAAATTGTTTAATTAGTTTATTTTTCAATGGAGTATGGTAAATAGCCGTTTTGCTTACTAGCTAACCTAATACATTATTATATTACATTCTAGATTGCACATAACTCGCATGAGGTAGTTATTAAACGTATTTTTGAAGTCACAAAAATGTGTTCAATTTAAATAATTAAGTACAGGTTTCAAATTAAAAAAAAAACAGTCAAAAATGCTATGACTTGTAATCACAAAAATGAACATAACCACCCACTCAAAAAAGCAGTAAAAAGCTACGTTCGTAAATAGCATGTATATTGTATATTGTATAGTGAAATATTTGAAAGAGGGATCATCTGAAAAAACATCAACATTTATTACGCTCGAATCTATCGATACAAGATTCATTTTCTTTGGCCATAACACAATTGCTATTTACTTTGTCTACTCTCAAATAATGTAAGAAAGAAAGAAAGAAAAAATATTTCATTTTTTGTCGCAGGGACATGACGTGCATACAAAAATAAATTAACCATAATCATCCAACGCATAACAAATACTATAAATACACAGGACAGAAATAAAAAAAGTTAACAGCTTGCACGTCGTGACTACCACATGCAGGCACGTCATGCAGCACAGCATAAACCACGGCATGACGGCATGCCGAAGGCACTAAGTTCATGTCTATGTGCAATTCCAGCATAACCTCATAATATCCTGAAGTACAGAGCTCGGACACCTCGGTGACTGTTTGCAGATTTTCCGTGTTCATCTGCCTAGCCTTTTCCCAAGTATATTGGGGTCGGCTTCCAGTCTAACCGGATGCAGCTGAATCCCAGTATTTTACATGAGAGACTGCCTATCTGACCTCCCAATGAATACTGGGAAATATAAAGGATGTAACAAGACCCTTAACGAAACCGAAAGACACTTGCTGTCCCCGTCATTGCGATTTTTTTTTATACTTGTTTGAGTGTAAGATTTTTACTTTAAACACCTCCACGACCCCCACACTATTCAAACCATCCATCAGCACAATATTTTGAGTGCGTTATATTGAGTTTTACCGTAAAAGGTAATTTTTCAGCCCAAAAAAAAAATCGTTTCCCAGCAAATTTTTTGCGTAAAGTACTTAGTTTGATGTATATATTAAGATAAATCAATCATGATTCGAAATACACGTGGCGCCATCTATTATCACAAGAAGGTTATTGTTGTTTTCCTCGGGAACAGTACTTTTTTTCGGGATGAAAGGTACCCTGATAACGTATATGCAAAATTTCAGGATGATAGGTTTAGTGGTTTAGGCGTAAAAAGGTAACAAACAAACTTACTTTTGCATTTATAATATCAGTATAGATATGGAACTATGGATGACAGCTTCGATCAACGGCTTTACGTGACTTCAGAGGCACAAGAATGTCCGTGAACGTACTCTGGGTTCCAAATATAATTTGTGTTAATTATTTTATAGCTATTTATACTGCAGGGAAAAAGTTCTCTCCCATGTTCTTCCAGTCGTCTTTATTTTTCGCCGTCTCCCCCCAGGAGGAAAAAACGAGTCCAGATATATACAAATTATTCCATATAACACCATTATTCTTCCTAAAAGCGCGCAGTTTCTCTAAAACCAATAATACAGTAAAGCTGTTACCGCGAATACTTCCGTCACCAACGTGGAACCACCAATAAGGATCGCTCACCGCGCCTTGCATTCCGTTCCACGGAGCCGCGCTTGCGCAAGTCGGTAGGATATACCACGCACGGTGCAGGTGTACTGCGGTTGTAGAATGAAATATTAACGTTATTTTAAAGGAATATAAGTATTAGTGTCAGGATATTAGACCCCCTATACAAATCCTTGGAGTTATTCAGAAGGTATTTTTTTCAGCATTAGCTGTATATTTTTTTTTTACTAGAACATTCTATGCAGACCTTCAAAAAACAGCGAACGAAATAGCGTCCCTCCAAAATATCGTCCTCAGACAATCGACTCGTGGTCTTTTTTAGAAACTCGCCCCAATGTTTCTTCCAAATTCAGTCCATCTTAAACTCGATGTGGTGTTTGTCCATTAGTCCGTGGAATTGCTTTCTAAATAATCCATGTCCTTAGTTGTTAATTATTCCCAGCTATCTGCTTTACTTAAAAAAGAGCTAATTATGTAGAAATCAATGATCGGTCCGGGTATTTCCACAAGCGCAGTCCTAGTAACTCGTGCGGGGGCAACATTTAGCCACAGTTGCAACACAAGCCAGCGGAACGCGTATCCTTTCTCCGTTAGCGTTAGCAAACACACGTTCTATAAAATGTTTTACACTTAAATTGCTGTGGGTCTGGGTACTGTAACTGCCGGCGATCTTGGCTTAGTGCGATGGTGAATTGTACCATCTGTGGGGGACGAAGATTTAAATCGTTCGATTCAATATGTATACATATATAAAGGACTCGTTACTGACTAAGGACACTAACAGATACTCTATTAGTATCTACATTATTCTTGCCCAAAAATTAAAAAAAAACCGCCTTATATATACTTCAAAAATAAATCACCGAATGGCTTGTCCTTTATCGGAATAAGCTCGGATTTTATACTTTTTTTTTTTTTTTTTTTTCAGCTTTTGTTTTAAAATAGTTTTCTGTTCGTTATTTTAGTCTTACTGTTGATCTAATAGGGCGACGTTATCACTCAGCGATAAAGCCCTCTAATTAAAAGTCACCGAATCGGACAAGCGACAGTTTTTTACGAAAAGCAGTTTTTAGAGGACGTGCGATGTCTATTCCTTCTGTATTTTTTTTTCTCTTCTGTTACCGTTTAGGGGCTTGGTAGATTGATTTTTAATCTGTGAAATCAAATAAAGTGTGTATTTTTGTAGCAAAATCTTATGAGCTGGCGTGACGGTTGCAGATGTTAAATTTCTCATTCTTCTGCTAATTTTCACCTGCGGTGTTCAGGGCTACATAGTTGAGTTGTTAACCGTGGTTGTTGACTAATGTAACGATTGATAGAATAAATATTTACTTAATAATAATAGCTTTTAGTAATAACTAGCTGTTCCCCGAGACTTCGCTCGCGTTTAGGTCGGAAATTATCCCACGGGCACGTTGTAAATATAGCCAACGACCGTCAGGTCAAAAATATAAAACGAAATAATTGATCAAACAGTAATGGACGATTTGTACTTAGCGCATTTATATTATTTGGGGTAATACGAGTACTTTCACTGTATTATACTATAATGCTCAATCATTGAGGATGCTCATCCTGCATTTATGAACAAAAAGTAATTTGTAATAAAACAAAAATAATAATACTTTAGGTGCTTCATCGAACATTACATACATGATTTGCAGTTATACAGTGTGTAACGGAAACACATTAAGTTTTCACATGATTCCAATATCTTTATTAAAATCCAAAAATTATGATGATTGCGAAACCAAAAGACATTTTGGCATCATAATTTTCTTGGAAGCCCTTAATACAAAAATATCTGTTCTTACTTTTCAATCCACCTGTGAATCATGAAATCCATTCGCGACACGACAACAGAGAAAGTTCCCGAACTTTCTCCATTTTTTTAAACTAATTAGAGCCCTCTTGGTGTATAATATAAGTAATTTAATAAGTCTATTAACATAACGCATTCTAGAGTGGTACTGGACCAGCAGGGGCAACAGCATGACGATATTGTAGGCTTTTCTTTAAATAGTTTCATTGCCTAGATACCATTACACAAATTACTGAACAAAATAGAAAATAAAAAAATACCTAAAGATGAGGATGAAAAACAATTGGTCGTACTATCAAAGAAACATTAAAATGTAAATAACTGAGCATACTCTCAGTTGTATATAACACGCTGACAGTCACTCTGTACTGCAAGCTTGTGGGTAAACTAGTAAAGCAAGGCAATTTACAAGAACATAATTATACTCAGATACATACATAGTAACATAACCTCTCTTGTCAAAGATATCTTTGGTGCGAACTGAGAAAAAAACGCTGAATACTGCACACGTAAAGAAATGACTATAATCGTATGACCGCTCAAAACATTGTATTTTTTTTCCAGGTCCAATTCTTCATGGTGCTGTTCCATTCGATCAGCGCCTTGGTATACGACTGTGGATATCCCAAGTAAGTTTTTCTCTGTACAAACAAAAGGCTGTTTGATAAGGATCAATATTCAGACCAAAAGAACCTCTTGACATCATCTAAATATTGTCAAGTCCTTTCACAGTCTTCGTAATACTAAACCCTCTTCTTGTTATTTCGTATCGACAGTGAGTCATGCCAAAAAGCATGGTTCAGGAGGTGGCCATGATGGTATTAGTGACGTTTTTTATGCCTTCATAAGTGCAAGTATAAGAACAATTCAGACACTCCACCAAGAGGTCCATGGACTAGTCAGGACCCCCGGAATCACGCAGAGTGCCGGAAGGATCTTTAAATAATCCATAGAAAGACTTATGTGTCTGACTTATTCATGAAATCGATAATGTATTAGTTTATGTACTTTAAAAACTCGACTATCGAACGAAATATAAAGGAGATTGCCAATACTTCATCTTGCAAAATTCGAGCCAAAAGCACAGGGCTTTCCCTAAACTGTAATGTGTTAGTACTGACTGCGCAATTTCACATCGTGTGCAATCAACAGGAGCATTGTAATCATATCGGTCATCTAAGTACATGTGCAACTTTGATGCTGAAATTGTGTTTTTGCTAGCTATGTTTATGTTGTTCCAAAGCATGGTGCACGAAGTGTATCAGGAAATGTACTCGGATAATGTGTGGATCATTCATCCATTGCAAAATAATATGTTTCTTAGGAAGGATGTTCTCAAATAAGTATTGCAAGACTAATTTCATATTTAAGTACTGTTTAAAGTGATTATGATCATTCGTCTCGAATAAGACCCTCACGACTTCAATCAATTCAGGGGGATTAAACTAGTGGCTATTGGTTTCAGAGCGTTTAATTTTTTCTACAAGTAGACTGACATAAGCTTTTCTTATGACAGTCCCATTCATTTTTGATTTTAAATCATTGTTAGCGCTGATAGTTAGAATGTCACTTCTTCTAGGCTTTCTTGTTGGCACTGAAAAAAATAAAAAATACTTATTTTGTTTCAGATTCATCGCCGCTGGTTTAATCCTGCATTCCACCATCTTCATCGTCCTGTTCATGAACTTCTACCTGCAGGCTTACAAAGATAGGCCGAAAAAGAAAGCCGTACCAGTGGCCGTCAACAATAACAACAACGATGAAACTCATATCGCTAATGGAATGATCAAGAGTGAGGCTAACGGCTATGTCAAGAACGGTGATCTCAATGGACACCTTAAAAACGGAGAACTCAATGGTCACATCAGAAACGGTGACTTGAATGGACACCTTAGAAATGGTGGCCTAAACGGACATGTGCAAAACGGTGACCTAAACGGATGTATCAAAAACGGTGACTTAAACGGTCATATTAAGAACGGAAACCTCAATGGCTATGTTAAAAATGGAGACCTGAATGGTTTTCTAAGACATGACGCCAATGGACACCTAATAACCAATGGCCATTTACAAAATGGCTACACGAACGGTCAAGTGATACATGACATAACAGATAAAGAAAAAGTGCAATAGCCCACAATGTATTGTTAGGTTAGATTGTATATTGTATACTTTTTTATAAATTCCATTTGTATAGAGAGTTGGAGGCACTTGAGTTCTTGTTAGTCCCTTCTTGCTTATAAAGGAAAAAAGTAAGTAGATGGCTGTAGAAAGTATAATTTCTATGAGTTACGCTGCGTGAAGCTTTCAACCATCTGAATCAACATCACGTTTATGTAATTATAATGTGGTCAACAATTCTTGTGAATTGATTGATGGTAGATACCTAAAACGAAACATACAATCACGAGCAGTAATATGAAAACAATCAGCAAACAGCTAGATTTAAAAGCGAATTTCTTGTGGACTGACGATTTCAACTTTGGAAAAAGACTAATTTAAGAAAAAAAAGTATTTTTTCTTGTAAAAAGATTACATTACAAATAATAGAGCAGGAGAAAATCTCTTTTAATAGTTGCTAAGCAGACACATATCAGTGCTAGTGGATGTACACACTATTGAAGGCACAGGGTATTAACATGCATTCATTTTCGACGAATTTAAATGAACACCAACTCAATCGTACACTCCTGAACTCTAAACAAATATTGTACAGTTAGAACCAGTGTATAAACAATAATTATTTCATGAGAGCTATCTTTAACCCCAAAATGGTGCGTCTACGGTTTAAAATTAATTTCAATAGGCTTGTAAATAATTTGTGGCAACGAATGTCCTGATTGAAAAAATTGTTAAACAATTTTTCTTTTTTTCTCTTTTTTTATTAACAGTTTAACGTTAAAACTACCTCATGAGTGGACTTATTCATATTTTACGTATAAGATTTTAGCCTCGAGTTTGCTAAAAGTTTAAGCCGCATAATGAGGCCAGTGCTCAAATAATATACAATTTATTCCTTGTTTTTGCGAAATCTTTGCTCACTAAAATACATTATACTGTAAAAAGACTTGCCTTTACAAGGTATAGGTTCCAATACTTCCGTCCATACTAAGCTTTATTTAATTATAAGTAACAATAGCTGTAAATAAAATTTTAAGTTATTTTTTGTTCATGAAAGTACAAGTAATCATTTACTTGTAGGTACTACGAGTAAGTACGTGTACTTTTCACAAGCTCATAAAATATAAAGTTTTTTTTCAATATTTATTTTCCCGATTTTTGTTTTGTTTTTATTGCGAAAAAATATAAAAATCAAGTACAGTGATTGCTAAAATAGGTGTTATTAAATAATGTAAATATAATTAAATTGATTGAGATTAATTACATCTTATTGTGCGTGATGGGAGTGATTTTTGATTATTTTTACAAAATAATAATTAAAAGTTTATTATATTTTATCATTCTCGGTGGGAGAATGGGAGGAAACTCCCTTAAAAAGATATTTTTAAATAATTGCTAAATAAACTAAGAAAACCAGTCAGTTTTAGCGAAATTTTAATGATATTATAAATAGGTGTTTTATACATACATAGACTTAATTATTATAAGTGATATGTGGTAAAAATTGTATACCCTTTTATACGATAAGTTTCAAAAATAAAATATTTGAAATTATGATTTCTTTTTATTGTGTCGGTTAAATATATTAAAAAAACCTGTTAGTAACTGAAGTTTTGTAATTAGCTGACTGATTGGTCAAAGAAAGCAAAATACCGAGAGATTTGAAAAGGGTGGGACAGAATAGGAAAAACAAAAAAAAAACGACAACAGCACAATTTGCGCTAGTTACACCTCTAAGTAAGCTACTAAGCTGGTAAGCTTGACTGATCTCATTACCTCAGCATAATCCCACTAATGTTCCCAGCGCTGGGACACGGCTCCTCACTGGGGGAAGGAACGCAGCGACAGCAACTCGAGCCCAGTGCTCGTTGGTGAAGTCTTGGCAAATCATTCAATACTAACATAAACGGATCTCGTCTGTTCCGAGGATTTACATCGTTTGCTGTCTTAAATAGTTATTTATTTCACACACATATTTCATAAATGTACAGAGATGGCAATGGTAACAAACCAAACTTTTTGAACATTGGTCGACATGAGTCATCAGGTTGAAGTCCACATGTTGCTCTGATGCACTTTTTTGAGCTATAAGTGCTCTATTCATTTCGGTGCTATTACCCCACATTACAAGACCCTAGCGCAGTAGTGATTCAACATACGCGTGATATGACATAATGGCAGTTTTTATTTTCGTTACATTTTTAACCTGTTTCAGGGTGTATACGAATTTATTAATTCTAGTGCTTATATTATCTACGTGCTCTTTCCAGTTTATATCCTTATCTATTACTACGCCTAAAAATCTTGTATGTGTTACCTCTTTGATTTTATTTATAAAAGATTGAGATTGTTTTTATTATTATTTGGTTGATTAAATTGAATGTAAACAGATTTGTCTAAATTTATTTTCAAATGGTTCATGTCAAGCCAATGCAGCAATGTATTTATTGTATTATTAATGTCAAACTCATAATCTGCAATGGTATTCTTCTTTTTATCAGATGTCACTATAATGGATATATCGTCTGCAAATAATATGCATTTATGTTTTGTTATTTTTATGATATCATTTATGTATATTAGAAACAATATTGGGCCTAGAACGCTTCCTTGTGGAACGCCGTGTTTATTATATCGATATTCCGATGAGTAAGGTATCATAATATCTTTATTTTTGTTAATCTGCATGATCTTCGTCTGATCCTTGGAAAACAATGATACCGTTGATCATTACATAGCTACTGGCTCTACATAACTACATATCTTGTGGAAAGGCCCTCTGCTTGTACTACACTTAAATTTCACGCCAGTCCTCGAGCAATCAGAGCCATCTGTCGATGTAACTTAGTAACTGGCGAGTACGAAGATAACTCATCGCCTGCAATACACATCTGAGTCGTATGCTACGCTATGCTGTGCGCGCTTACGTTCGCTGCGTTTAGTGAGTAGTTTAGGGTTGGATATAGATGTCGCTACTAGTAGGTGGTGACTTTTTCTTTTTACTGATTTGATGGAATTCCTGTAGCTGGCCGTTGCTATTATTGTTGTGGCTTCAAGTGGATATATTCATATATTTATAGAAATAAAAATAATGGTTACGGATTTTTGGTGATTCCTGAGTTTACTGTTTTAGAAATAACATTGATTAAATTTTTGCTGGGTAAGCCTAATAATAAGTAAAGCCTTAAAATTGCAGTTTTCAAAAACCAAAACAACGATTTTAGTTAATGGATTTATTATTTATCAACACAATTTTAATCACCGAAAAGGGTAATTTCCCTAAAAATCACAAAGCACCTTTTTTAGCCAATTGAAAGAATTAATAGCAAAGAAAATCGAGCTTTTAAAATTTAACGGTGTGTCGATAACAAGTTGGGCCCTCGCTAATCCTTAATTATAGCCCTGCAAAATGTCAATAAACCTGACATTCGAACATTTTTTCTTCCCCTTTCTAATTTGTTAGCCCTAAAATCGTAACCCTACTCAACCAGTTTAACCTACCCTCTAAAACTTACTAAAATGTTATACCAGATAGGTCTTTGTACGTTGGTTATGTAACGTGTATTGAGAAGGGTAGATACGGGGTTGAGGCACGCACTACTCTGTCACCTTTTGTAAATGATGGTAAGAAAGAGACAGAAATAGTGCCGTCCTTGTTTATCGACGTTACGTTTCACGGTGTATGAGGGTTGATTTGACGTTTTATGTTACTAAAAATAACGTGCAGTTCTTAAACTATTTAGGTACTTGAAAACATTTAATGCATTTTATTTTGTACAGCGATTTTAATAAATAACAAAAGGTTGAGTTAAAACATGAGATTAGAGTAATCTGATGATTTAATTCAAGCCTTATATTTCACAGCTCTTAGAGTGTATTTATTTATATTAAGACATTTAAATAATAAATAAAGAAGTGTCAACTAACCATAAGTTTGCATCTTCTAATAACAAAGCTTATTCATCAAGTAAATAACTGCTACTTATTTCATTATTCGTTAATATTTATCTGAAATTTTGAATTAAGCTAAAAGTACTTGATCGAAAATTGAGTATTACTTCACATAATTACACCTCAAATGATGATATAACAAAAGAAAACAAAAATGACTGAACACAATTCCAAAATATTTATCCAAACCGCTCTTCCATAGAACTTCTCCTCAAACAATCAATATGCCCCGTAAAACGGAACGCCAGTTCGCCGGCCGGGACGAAAACCCTAGCCAGGGGTAGGTACCTTCACTCAGTCGAGTGCGCGTTGTTGCCGCGCACGCACGCGCGCCGCGTCCCCGCTCCTCAATCACACACAACAAAAAACCACAAAATCTTAACAATCAACCCAATGTGAATAACATTAGTGCTAGAGTGTACCAATAAGTGTTATTTGTTAACTATTACAGTGATAACAAACAGTGACTCAGTGGAAATCGCAACAGAACATCGCTCAGCGTCCAACCATAATGATATAAAACATTTTCTACGATAAATCCCTTGTTACTGTGTTTTAATCGGTAATGTGCCTTCTTTGAGGATTGCTTATGTTATATATTAATGTATTATGTTCGCCGACCGCAGTGTGGGGGTGGAAATCTATGGAATATGCTAATAAGTTGGTTTCTTTTAACCCGCACACAAAAAGGTCTGCACTAGACACTGCAGTGCGATTTGTGTTGCAAATTTACCAGAATTTATATCTTTTCCGTCTGTACGTCCTATTTTATCTGTTTTCATTAACTAACTCCGAGTTTAGTTCGGTTTCTGTAAGATATGTAGGGTGGCTACTAATATAAGTTTGAAATTTTTGTTTAAAATTTTGTTCTAATCAAGGCTAAATTGTTCAACTGTGTTTCAATTAATTGGTACGTCAAATTTCGAAACAAAATTCTACCAGGTTGACGAATTCACAGTGAGAAATTCGATTACAAACAATTTTCACTTCATAATAGGAACGGGTAGTGTCATTTCCTTTGTGCCAATAGTCTATTTGCTCTAATTTCCTGCTTTGCTAGTTATTAACGTGTCTGCATCAGACCTAGGTTTAGATTTGTCGAGCTCAATCGGTCTATTAGATTCGATTGATTCGTAGGTACTTCACTTTGAATTTCAAATCAATCGGTTATTTGTTTTGCTTCGATAAATTGATTGTCTTTTAGTAAACACGCTGTGATTATTCTAAAAGGCGGTGAATAACTTTTGTGTATTAATGGAATTGATCCATAGACCAGTAAACATTAATAACTGATGAAATTGAATTCGAGGTTACTTGAGTTTTTTGTCGTAAGGGTAGCAATTCTGATGACGTCACTGAAAAGGCTATGAAGCAAAACAAGCCGGTGCCTTTGGTTAATTAATTTGACTAGCGTGGGCATTATGTAGATTCTAGACATAAGTCTTCTATAGAAGAAACATTACTAAGTAGCGACAAACTACATTATTGTTGTAGTTCAAATAAAAGCTCAAGTTGGAAAACAATAGTTTGAACTACTTGTTACTATTCTAGTTAACATAGGGGTTATACCTGTAAAGCCCTATATAATTTTAGTTCCAGGTGCGTACGAAAACCACAACAATATTCTTTGTGGCATAAAATAGATTCAAAAATTGCATTTGATATCAAGCAATCTTCCAATGTTCCCGTGCATGGCTAGTGGCTCCGGATTTTGAAATCCTGGATCCAATTTCAAGAAATAACTCTTTATAAAGAGCTATGGACATGTATGATAATAGTAATTTGTACAATTTACCCAAGAACACAACAAAAACTGTTATAGAAGATAATTAAAATGAAGATACGCAAGGTGATAAAAATAAATACGTAATACCAAAGAAAGAAGATCAAAATTCCATTGAAGCTATTACATACTCCGTGACCTAGACCTTAGCAGTAAAGCCAAATCGATATGAAATTGATAACGAAGTGGAATCCGAACGGGTATTTAAATTGGAGTTAGAGAAATATTTCAATAAAAACACGGTATGTAACGATGGTGTTACGTTTTTGAAAGGATTGTTGTAACATTCAATTACCTACATAGTTTTTAAGACAAAGGTTTTTGTAGAAAGAGGTTTTGATTTACTACGAGTATTTGACTCATTTTTATTTTTGACACACTTTGCAATTGTAGTTCATTAGCCAGCACCACAACGGCTTGAATACAATAACAATACAAATAATATGGGTTCAAGAGGAACTACCTTAAGGACAGTTCCTCGCTTTCAAAAGACTTTTCTTTCTTCAAAAGTATCCAGGTAGTGCTATCACAAAATCACAATTAAAATCTCCCGATACGATCATTCGAATCAGTAAACCGTCTCAAAACATCACTCAGCATTTTACGAAGGCTTTTTACTTGGAAACGATATACAAATCAGTTTCCTTTCTTCGTAACGTTAGGCCAGTCTATTGTTGTGATGCCAATCTCTCTGAAATACGTCTTCCCCAATTCTTATTGATAATTCAATTTCGTCAATTCGATGTTTTCAGCCTAGATTTGTAAGGGCTTCCACAGGGGCTCATTCTAAGTCTAGTTTTTTAAGTAACAATGCAGTGTAGGCATGTGGTTATTGCAATGTAGCCCTTAGTTAGAATAATAGTCTACTATCCTCCATACTATTATTATACGTCCATTACTGTAACCTTTGCGTAGAACAGCTTTGTTATTGTCATGTATTGTAGAAAACCTTTAAGGTTCTCACGAAACTCACATTGACACCGTTTGAGTGCCATTTAAGTTGTTAGCTGTGGAAGAAAACTGCAACATTGAATGTTAGCACTTAAAGAAGATATATTTACAATAGACAGTGTATTATACCTTTAGTGCATGAATGATTCGGGTTAATGAAATAAATAGCGAAGCAACAAACAAAACGACTGAATGTATTTCAAATATGTTATACATCCATAATTGGAGTGTCTAAATTTAGATACTGATACTAATTTGAACGACATATTATATTAACCTCGTTACCTTTGTGTGATAAATTGATAACCTTTCCAGCTTCCGAAATAATAGCGTCCCAGATGGACAATTCGGAATTTGGAGTTCCATATTAATCGAATTAGCTATTTTTGGCTCAATCCGAAGCAAACAAAAATATTCTTCATACCAGTGGTCGTCACACTTTTCTGGTGAAGGGCAATGCTTTATACCGTTCCATTGAATGATACTACAATTAGATGAAAAAAGGAAGCGTGAGTACATACAACGAAAGAAAGACCAATACATCTTCGGTGCCAAAATAGAATAAAACACGCGAGCTTAAAAATAAAAGCAAACGAGAGCTATCCCGACGACTTATTTCTCGTCCGGAAGTTATCAGACCGACCGGTTATTCTACAACAATGAGGCCGGTTCTTATACGTACCAAGTAATATAAAGTTGCAGAAGATACACTCTTAACAAGACTTGAGCACAAGGAGAAACGACACTCACATTAAACAAAGTAAAGAATTAGATATAAGGCCTTGCAAAATCAATTTGGTCTTGCTGTGATTGTTCCAATAAACTGCATGTTTCATAGACTCTTTGTTTTCAATTGTATGTTGAACAAGCTTTTCCCGCGGCTTGATTCGTGTTTCGTGTAATTATCGGAGATGATCCCACGAGAAAGTTTTAAATATAATGTAAGATACTCAGGGATAATGTTAATGGTAGCAGTCATAAGTGTCTTTCAATAGTTCCAAAGATTATCCCCTATAGTAAGAAGATTTTATAGGTTTTCTGATCTTATTTTCTCTGTGACCATCTTCATTTGGATCGTGTATGCGTATGCGGCGATGTTGTGGCGTTTTTATTGGAGCAATGTTTATTTATTTATTGGTTGGTTTTGTGTTGTTTGAAATTGGAGTAAGAAGTTGTTTATAGTCTTGGATTATTGTATTTACTTTGTGATTTACTGGAGTGGGTTCTTCTATTTCTTTTACTGTTATTCTACCTTCTTGTCTGTTGTGAGTTTCCTTTTCTATTATGTCTTGTTTATTCAGTATTTTGAATTTATAAGTCATGGTATCTCTTAAAGCAGGTCAACACTCTGTATTCAATAGTCACCATGTCTATATTTTATATTTACATCTGCAACGTTATTCCTTTTCTCAACCGTAAGTTCTTGTTCTTGATATAAATTATAAACTCCATCAATGTTTTAACAATTTGGCTCAACAATGATAAAACCAGTTCTTTACAATCATTCGCATCTCATCTATGCGTACAAGTTGATTGAGAGCACGATCTGTCTGCCTACGGTGTATTTTTTGTTCAGGTTAGCATTTGTTTGGTCTCTATCAACTAGCTATCGAGGAAACCCCATTGAGTTGAGGTTTTGTGTTGCGGGAAATTGGACATTGCTTTTATTTTTGTGTGAAAGAGAAACGAGTGAAATAACGATTGAAGTTTTTTTATTCTTTTGCGTTCTAGTGTTGTCTCTATTAATGACTGGGCTGTGTAAGCTTCTTATTACGTTTACTAACAATTCTAAATCATACAATCGCGAATATTTTCCCCGACAGGTTAGCCAGAGGTGTACCTAACCTACTAAAGCACTTCTACCCTACCCATATATACATATTTTAGCGCCGGGGAGCCGGCTAATGCCATCAACTGGATACAAATCAATACGCAACGGGAAAAACCTGACGGAAAACCAATAGCACTTTGTCCGACCGGGGAATCGAACCCAGGACTTCAAGCTCAGCAGTGTAGCGCTAGCGACAGTAGCGACATTAGTGACTTCTAGACGAAACGAGGCAGCTATGTATTTATTTTCCATCAAAACATGCAAGCTCACTAAACAAATATTCTGCACCCCAAAATTCGGGGCCCAAAATCAATCATTCATAGCCAAATGTTTAACCCTAAAAAAACCCAATCATGCGAAAAAACGATCTACGTCTGGTCGTCATTTCCTTACTAAACGGTTAATGTAACGTCCTGTTTATTTTGGACCTTATTGCTTAGATTTTAAGGGTTATTTCGAATGTGTTAGTGAGGTCACAGATGAACTAACACAGCACGTGTCACGTCGAGCCCTTAAAGATAAAAAATGTTTCAGTAAACGATGCGAATAGCGTTGTATTCAATTAGTGATGTCATTATTTCTTTTATCCAAAATATTTGAACTCGTGTGAAATAAAAGGACATCTGGGATTTGGTTTTTATTAGACTTTGTAATTTGTTGTATTAAGATGATCTTTGAGTGGGATCATATTTTCCCCCACAAGGTGTGTCATGGAGGAAGTATCCACATTCAAAATAATATGAGACTAGCGGCGCAACGCACAGTGGTCTGAAAATCGAGCTCCATACTCATAGAAACTTAAAGTAAGGAATAGAAAACATGTAATGTCTCTTAATATTAACGTATGGATGGTATTAGGGGCCTCCTTCTCTTCCACCTTTGGGACCGCATAGCGCGTAGCAAGTTAGTGAAATTTTGAATTTTCGGTATGTGATTATTATTATATGTATAATAAGTATGTATTTACAAACAAAAAGTATCTATGTAGTATTATCAACTATCTGGTGTCCACGACACAAGCCTCGTTGCTTAGTGTGGCACCTAGATGGTGCTGTGTGTAATGTCCACCGATATTTATTTATTTATTTTATTTATTATTCAAATCTTTGACGTTGTTAAATGAAGTTGAGATGCATCGCTATCCTTTCCTCTGAAGTACCGCCCAGTTTAATATGAGATTTCTTCAATACCAAAACTCGATTCAAGACAAAGACTGGTCTTGTTCACCTCTATAATAAGAAATCTAAGTAAAACGGTTGTGTTTTACTTAGATTTCTTAGATGACTGTTCTAGAAAGACATTTTCTCTCTGTCATAATATCTTCCAAGTCCTCAAACAATACTAAACTCATGATAATCAAGACTAAAAAGTTGTATCAATTCAAAAACAACGAACTTATTTACCTGATTTTGTATATAATTACAGCCATAATCATCAGCACTGAAAACACCATCAGAAACATCTGTAAACGTAAAAACATCGATAAACAACGAAATAATCTTTGGGGCTAATTGCTTTTCCTTCGTATTGCCGAATTAATTAGCAATAATGGTTGTTCCCCTATTTTTACTTAAAGGGCGAGTTTCACCAAAGAAACTCAACGCAATCAGTACATTTGAACTGCGTTCAATTCATTGTTAAGGAATATTGACGCTACAGTGCTTTCATTTGTATCTTACCCTTGACTATGCATCATCATAACTGTCAGGCCTTTTTTCACGATTTTGGGGTCGGCTTCCAATCTAAGCGGATGCAGCTGAATACCAGTATTTTACATGGAACGACTGCCTATCTGACCTCCACCACCCAGTTAGTACTGGGTAATACGATACCCAGTGCTAAGACTGGTTGCCAGACTTTCGGGCCCCTGACTGCCTGTAACGACTATAAAAGATCTACAAATGGCAGCCGAGACCAACGGCTTAACGTGCTTTCCGAGGCACGAAGGAAACTCGGTATGTAATGGGCGGTCACCCATCTACGGACCAACCAAGGCAAGCACTGCTTAACCTGAACATCGACCCGTTATTATTTAGCCACGAGCACTTGAGACTTTGCGTCACAATCAAAATAAACGTCACTTACGTTTATTTTCATAGCAATAAAATTACTGTCACTTTCTGTCACTAACAAGTCGTTTACTATTGCAATGACCTTTATTTTCTTAACGTTAAATTTGCTATTAGAATGCCAATGACACAGGTAAATGGCTATAAAACGACTATACAAATCACTGACAGCTCTGGAACTCAGTTTAGATGAGCTAATCGTGTTGTTAAGAGTTACATAACGTAACATCACGCCGGTACTTTCCGAAGGGTTAGGTAGAGATGTACCTAATAGTACACCCACATTTTACCAGTTGTGTTTTAAGTGCCATGTAATAAGGGGCGATCCTATTGCCATTGATAAGAGTCGTTATAAAATCGATGCGGCTGAATCTCTCTAGAAGGCACGTCAAATTTCCCATGCACTGTGAAGGGGCTATACAATACTGCACATTGATCACCATGGCGCTCTTCGCTTGTTTGGGGAGTAAGGGACACTTTGAAAATCAATATGCGTGGTTGGAATTATTAGAATTTTATTAGAATGACTGTTGTTGTAATCTACTTTTTTAAGTACAATTTATTTTTACTGTGGTGTTTTGTATTGTGGACAAGCTTTCCGCATTAAAAATATAGGTCTTATAAGATCAACTTACCACATTTGTATTGTTTTGCCGAATTCTAAATTGGAATTCATAAATAAGACAGTAATATAAGCCTTCTTGAACAATTCTGACATTCTCAGCGGACCCTAAAAATCGATACGGGATATAGGATAGTGCATTAAGGTGTAATTATATATGCACTCTCTTTTCTCTCCAAACACATTTAAATATGTATTTCCGAGCAATAGACGAAGAAAATCTTAATCCACTACTTGTTACTATATACTAAGTACCAAGTGTTTCTGTCGAGTGTCATACGCCACTGGCACTTATCAGGTAGCACTCGTGTGTCAAAATCGAAAATATTCATGTAAACTAGCTTTTGCCAGCGGCAGCGCTCGCATTAATTTATATTTTGACAACCTAGCGGTGTGAAATATACTTTACGACCTATTCTTATACTTACCAAATATATGTACATTAAAAAATCTAAAAAATCGGTCGAGCCGTTTCGGAGGAGTGCGACTTCAACACCGTGACACATGTCCGCTCATTAAATCTCTTAGCTTCTCTCATACTCATATTCTATATCGAATGTAACAGAGCTATCCGACACGACCAAAGAGATCAGGCGCTGGACCAACGGCTTAACGTAGCCGGCCAACTTCCCAACTCCAAGCTACTACTGACGGATCCATTTATTCCATATACCGACAAAGATGGAACCATGCATGTGAACAGCATACACATAAAACCTGCCTATAACCAAAAAAATATAATAAATAATACAGAAACACAATTTATTGCATCTCACGCAATATATATTTACAACCACAATATAAATGTATTCCACCATCAAATCATTTGATACCAGATTCCCATGATAATTATGTGGAGTATTACAGTAACAATAAAAATTTATAACACGGCTCGCCATGGGAGATACGCGATAAATATCGGTTACTCATAGCACCGCCTCTAAAAAAGTTACGGGAAATAGTATTTTGATGAAACGTATAGAAATATGAAACGTTTGAGGAAGGTTCGGAGGTTTACTGCAATTGAAGAAAGACAGAAATAAATACTTTTTTTGTTTAATAGAGGGATGAATCGGATGTGACTGAAAAAGTTATGAATATAAATGTTGATGGATCGAGAGGGAGAGGAAGACCAAAGAAAAGTAAAACTGCAATGTTTCAGAAAAGCATTTTCACTATGGGTCCTAAACTGTACAACAAACTTCCGAAATGTATAAAGGCAGCAGCGACTATATATTTATTTAAAAAAATGCTATTTAAATTATTAATAGAAAAGGCATATTATTCTATTGAGGAATTTTTGAATGATAATATTATGTTGTGATGTTGTGGGTTGACGAATTTTATAATTGACATAGACGTAAAGTTTTCTCATTGTTTTCATTTTATGACATTACAAATAAGGATGTGTTTTCAAGTTTTAAAATTGACATTTAACCACAATATTTCATTTATATTTCATATTGTTCTTGACATTCATATTGACTCTTTCCCTGTTATTGATTTATTATATTCTTTGATGAAATTATTTGAATAGAATTAATTAACATTTGTACACCATTAAATGGTAGGCATAGTGATCGACTGCATGGACTGTAACATCTATTATATACCTATGTTCACAAATAAATATATTGAATTGAATTGAATTGAAAAAAAGATGGATGGATTGTGTGAGGAATGATATGAAGGAAGAAGGAGTAAATGATAGCGTGACGAATGACAGAATGGAAGAAAAATACGTGTTGCGCCGACCCCAAGTAATATGGAACGAGGACAGGAAGATGATGATGATTAAGAGGGGACCTAGTGATAAGACAGCTAATAATAGTGATCGTTTTTCAATCAATCAATCAATCAAAAATCTTTATTTCGAACAACAGTCCATAGGGGTTAGTAGCGAGTACTTAGGAGCTATGTTAGTACGACATTATGTGAAAAAATCAATTTAAAACACCACCACACAACAGCCCAATTAAATCGTCCAAATTACTTAATTAATACAATTTAACCTAATTTAATACATTACAATCCAAATCATTTCATCATTACAATTAATCTAACTTTAATTTACCCTAAACTTAACTACTACAGCAAACTAATTCATATATGTTTCCTCAGCACCGGGCCCGCAGCTATGCCTACGGGACCAGTGCATCAGAAAAGGGCAGTCTGGCCTCTCAACAATAACCTTCCTTCATTAACCTTCTTTTACATAAAATTCATAATTATGGTAGGGAATCCCACGGGAATGTTTTAAATGTAGCCTATGTCACTTGAAGGTAATGTAGCTTCCCATTAATGAAAGGATTTTCGGAATCGGATCAATCATTCCGAATATCGACATTCATACTTAAAAACTTGACCTCTGAGGTAATATTAGTTAAGCAGTCTCGGGGCCTAAAATGGATAGACAGAATCATAATAGGATAACTATATAATTTAATCACATTAAAATTGTAACTTAGTTCATAATTATAATCCTATCATGATTCTGCTAAAGCGGCCATTTTAGGCCCCCTGGTCAAGTTTTCATCGATCAAAAGTACTTTCTACAGAATACTAATAAATCTTAATCTAAACAAATGGAAAGAATTACATACAAAGTTTTACAATTAACAAAAAACAACTTTCTGTCCTGGTATATTACTAGTACCTGGCAAAGAATGATTATATAGGTATTGCTAGTGTCGTAATAAACTTTGCTGTGTAGTTTAACCTTTTTATATTTATAAATAGAACAGTGTACTGAGATAAGCCAGCTGTTCACAATAACCAGTACTTATTATACAAAACGGTTGTATATAAGTGCCACCTGTCACAAGTATTCCGATACAAAGAGGTTTCTTTAAAAAATATCTCAAGAAAAAAAGAGGAAAGCACTTAAATGTAACAGCTATAATCATCGTAATAAAGATCAGTATTGGACAATGATGATCGTGTTTGGGGGTATAGTTTTCCAATCATTGGACGCAGCATGAGCCTTAACGGTAATCGCAATACTGTATTCACTAGAGTGATGAGAAATGATCTTTTTTAAGAACACACTTGGGCAAAGGCCTGCCATAATCAATTAGTCTAACGTTAATGTCCGACTTGCCAAGACACAGGCCCTCTCTATGAGAGAGACCATTTAAGTGACCAAAATGCTACTTTTCAAAGCATATCTGGTGGCCTACCATGAAGTCTTAAAGCAGGAGTAATTCCAGTGTGGGAAAGAGATGGCGCTAGACGACCTGTATAGCTCTGTCTCTTTCCCACAATGTCATAGTAACCCCCCTGAACATGAAAGCTTTAACTAAAGATCGAAACACCATTAGCCGAGTGCAACAAGAAAACAACTGTCATCAGATACAGGAAATTAAACTGTACTAAAACTACATAACATGTGTAAACGCCGGGTAAAATTTATCAAGGAGATACGAAAAAAAAAAACATGGGAAAAAACCGCAAAGCAAGCAACGCTTCCCCCATAAGTTATAAGTTCCCCTTTAGTACGGGTATTTAGTGGCAATAAAACCAAACATTTAGAAGCGTCCCTTAAACAAATAGACGACAAACAAACATTAACACTAATACTGGGCACAATAGATAGAATATATAACTATTGTTACATTAGAGCACCATTAGTTTGATGGAAACACCGGAGTAACCGATATCACTCCTTGTTTTATTTAAAACTGGGGGCATATAGCTGCTTCGCAGGGGTGCGAGATTTCTGAGCTACGAGCATATCTTAGTAAAATATTAAAGTGTCCCAGAACAAATGATTTAAATGATGGTCAAAACTGCAATCAAATCTGTTGTATGATTTAGAAAAAACTAAGCGGTCACACATATGCGACTTTGTGTTATACTTTATTCAGACATAGATGTAGATGGGGCTTTTAGATTTATTTCTTATTGATTTATTTATTATATTAAAATATATACAGTCTTTCACATAAGGCCTCTAGTTTCACCAAGCTCGTACGCTCGTACAGGTATTTGATACTTTTCAACTGTGACACGTACCGCTAATCCTTGACGTTTAGCTGTGTAAAGGTATAACAAACTGCACTTTCCAAAGTCTGAGGGCATCGACCTGCTTGCCAAAGACCTAAATCATTTAAAAATCTTTCAATATCGGCATAGCAGTCTAGATGAAGCCCTACTCAGCTTTTACGAAGACCCGAATCCATACAGCTTTGTGTACCTCGGTTTTTAAGCCAAGATTAAGCCCCTAAACACACAAAGACCCTTATTACGTACACATAATATAATCTATTCCCTTTGTAACAGGCAAGTAAAATATATTTTGGTACCAAGTTTATACGATAAGGAGCCAATAAGGTACAGTCTTAATGTATTGATTTAAATCATAACGCACAGAATTTTCAAAACTATACTTTACCGAAATTGAAGGGGCTTCATGGATAAATAATAACAGTCACGATGATCGATCTTTTAGGTTAAATTAAAATTCAAAAAGCAAAGCAAGCAAGCATTACAACCAAGCAAGCAAGCAAAGCAGAAACAAGCAAGCATCCAAAGCAAAAAAACAAAGCAAAGCATAACAAGCAAAGCAAAGCAAACAAGGTGAGCAGGCTGGTAAAAGGCAGGCAGGCTGGCAGGTTAAGCATTACATACCTATGTCTAGAAAAACACGATAAGCAAGTGGTCCCGGTTATCAGTTTTAGATCTTTTGCAGTTGAGGGGGCATTCAGAAGACCAAAAATCTGGCGGCACATCTTACCAAAGAAATCGTGTTACCCAGTAACTGGCTTGGGGAATCGCTTTGGCAGTAGCTCCATGTAAAATACTGCTATTCAAATTTATCCGTTTATACGGGAAGGGGAAACCCCGCCAATGTTGGAAACGTTACGCAGATGATGTTGAATTTGATGAAATTGGTCTTTGTCCAAAGTTGCAAGCGATATTTTACGATAATACAGCTTTTGAATTATTTCTTATTTGTAAAGTAGCTCATGATTATACTTCTCGTAGATAAATAGCGAAATAAATGAGCTATCTTATTACTACATCTTTTCCTACATACATTTGAAGATGTTTCTGGGGAGTGTTTTTATCTGTAAAAAGCTTTTCGGCTTCTGTCATTGTATGTCGAATCGATCTGTATTTCTTTGGGAACTGTTGTCTATTCCTTGCTTGTTATAGTTGGATCAGGGTTGAATAGTGGTCTTATTTCTAAAGGAAAAAGGTCCTTAAGCCTTAATTAGTTTGATTCAATGTCCATCAATGCTTTTGGTGGAATATTTTTTGATGGCGAAAAATTGGTTCATGTCCCTGTTATTTACAACTACTGGGGGATTATATGTAATTTTTTCCGTATAGAACGATAAAAAGTCTAGTCTTTTCGGATTCATGTGTGTATTGTAGTTATCACTTGCTTCGATGAAAGAAAATCATCGTGAGGAAACAAACCAGCATACCTGAGAGATATTTCTCTACGGCATGTAAAGCCAAGTCAGAGGAACAAGGGTGGCAAAAAAACTCTGACACCACAGGCACTCATCTAATGATAAATAAAGTACAATCACCTGTTTAATAATCGGTCACAAATTACCAGTCACCCTATATGGCTGGACAATGTTCTGTATAAATGATGAATCTTCGATGATGTTCGTGACTTCGTGAGGCTAAACAACTGATACACTGATAACGCAAACTGACGCATCCACCAACCCTACAATAAAAATTTCCACCCCAGACACAAAAAACGTAACTCCCAGTATCCCACCAGCAATTTTTAGTACAAAACCTTTAATAATTCCTCAGAACGTCTCTTTCAATACAATTCCTCTTATTTGTCCCTCCGTCCCTCTTGATTGACGTGTGGAGTGCGGATGCGGTCCCAGTTGCGTCTAGGCCACAGTAGAAATTTTAGTAAAATACAGTATTTCAACTAAGAACAAATGGTCGGAATATACTCAACAATACAAATCGTTTACACGTATTTACAGCATGCTTCAGGTAACAGGTTACCCGTGAGTAAGTAGATCGTATCGAGACAATTTGTTACGTATTAAGTGTTAACAATATTAAAAAAAAATTACTACCGTGACATTGTCTTCACATAAAGGGCCTACAGTCTTTTCACAGTGAATATACCTCTTCAGTCCAACGGCATCCTTATAATCACTAAAATAAAGTTCACTATAATTTTGACTTGAGTGATAGCAATAACCTTAGTGAAAGAATAAGTATTCATTTGACTCGCGCAGGAGAAAACAATACAACAAAATTAAAAACAACCAAAAAACGAATTTGAAAAAAGTACTAATAAAAAAATAAGACATACATTGAACTAATAAATTGGTCCTGTACGAGGTCAAAAGACCCCTATGTTCACATGGTGCTGTGACATAAAAAAAAAGATTTTGCTACTAGTTTAGAGGATTTTGACAGCGATATAAGGGAGGAGGTAAAATAAATGCGAAAAGACTGTTGTTGGTTTACTGGTTATCTTTATACAGTGTCTAAG
This sequence comes from Eugnorisma glareosa, assembly GCA_947578425.1. Taxonomy (NCBI): domain Eukaryota; kingdom Metazoa; phylum Arthropoda; class Insecta; order Lepidoptera; family Noctuidae; genus Eugnorisma; species Eugnorisma glareosa. The sequence continues at coordinate 19,681,965 of OX387961.1, read as the reverse complement.
CTGTGCTGTCACGAGCACATGACGTCATAGCCTCCACTACAATGTGCGTTTCATTTTCTAAAATTAAACGCTACCCGACGTTTACATAGTTTTGGTTTTAATATGTTAGGGTATTGGTTTTTCTGCCGGTTCTGTCGTGTCACATGTCAAGGACTATATTCGTGGCCAGCTTCGTCGCAAGGAAATATAAATTCACTGCATTCAATTCATTACTGCTTGTGAACTTGTATCCTCTTCTGCAAATCCAGCAGTCATAACAATTTCCATGTACATTTTTTGTGTGTGTGTTTACTTACGCACGGCGAACAATCAAGCTCATGAATAACCAGTATAAGCGGATCTCTCATTGTACGAGAAATCTATACAAAGCGAGGCCTAAAGAATAAGAATTCATCAATTTTGCTTGCTTATGAGCCTGCTGTTTATAGACAGATTGTAAAGTTAATGTTTAGTCGGAAAATGTCCATTAATATGAGATTACTCTTCTTTAAGTGTTTTGGAAACCGGTTGTCAATAACCGAGATAATGATCGTTCCTTCACAATAAAAATGAATGAACCAAATGACAGAGTTTTAAGAGAGAGTAGATCATTCGTACAAGCCTTTTCAAAAATTAAAGCCGCTTCTTTAACACGACTCAAAACTCCATTCAAAATATCGAATACCCGTCCTACAACGTTTCCAAAAAATGACCTTTAATCGGTACTATTTTGAAAACAACATTCCGAATCGCGTGTTCTATTTAGTCGCGGTTCTCGTTAAAAGAATCGAGTATTCGGAACAAATCGATTGTAGGAATCACTACTTGATTCCTAAATCGGTTATTGACTTGTTAAGCTATGGCGTAACCAATGATAAAATTATGGTGTAAAGAGAATTCTGCTATGATTTTTTTTTGTGAGTAAAATTACTGTATTAAAAGGGTCACGTTATATCGAACGCTTATGACACGATAGTGCGGTATTAAGTATTCACGGAAGATCAAAGTGAATGTTTCCATCAATTTCACGACCACAAAGTCGTCACATTTTCGATTTAACCCACAATTTCGTACCTTGATGTTCATGTATTCCCGACCTAACCTAATAAAAAATAAAAGAAGATCACACACTCTCTTGCTCAAAACACACTTTTATTTCAATTAAAAATAGAATTCAAAATAAAACGACAGACATGTCTTCTAACAGCCACAACTAATCGAAAACGCATCGACACAAAAAGGCCAATAAAGGAATTCATTACAGAATAAAAAAAGAACATTTTATTGCACATCGGGGCGCACAGAGGGGTCTCAATTCGTTTGGAAATAAGTCGGTCAGACGGCCAGTGGCTGCATGGGAAATGCAAGGGACGTGTAACGCATGACTTGGTAGGGAGATGTGATGTAGACGGCCTGGAAACTGTGGCATTTTATTTATCATTTTTTTTTTTAAGTTTTGAATTTAAACGTAGGGATTGTAGAGATCGTAGAAGAATATTCGTGAGGATTGAAAACGTGGATAATGTGGTTACTGGCCATCGATTAGATTCTATAACATGTGGGTGTACTATTAGTTATACCTCTGCCTAACTTTTCAAGTATGATGTTTCTGTAATTATTTATGTCTTCCGTACGCAAAATACGCACTTTGGACGTGGAGTTGCAGACACCCGTTGGCCCGTTATACAATACAATGTGTAATGTTAAAAGTCATTGTGAATAGTTATTTTAAGTAATAATTCTATAAATTCTAAGAGTAACCTAAAGACAAGTCATAATACAACTGTGCCTATTCAAAAAACATACGTCACTACATCATCTTTCGAGAGATCTTTTGACATCATGAATCGAAACTAGAACGAGGATTTCTTTTCAATGTTTTATTCTTTTATATTACTAGCTGACCCGCGCAACTTCGTCTGCGTGCGTGAGTACATAAAAGAGAGTAGAGGGGAGGGAGAGGGAGTAGTGTGCGTCAACCTTTAAAGTTAGACATATGGCTTTTGCGGACATTTTTTTAGAGCTTTTTAAGAGGGACAATTCCGACATACATGATAATTGCGTAACTTTAACCGTTCACGCACAACGGAAGCTTTCAAAAGGAATAAATCCCTGTTTTTGAAATATTTTTCATTGATTTTCCGCTCCTCGATAAATGGGCTATCCAAAACTAAACTAATTTATCATTTCAAACCAGTAGTTCCAGAAATTAGCGCGTTCAATCAACGAAATAAACAGACTCTTCAGCTTTATAATATTAGTACAGATTCAAGTAGTTAACAATTTAATTTCTCGGAAATATTTGCATTAATCGCAAAAATATTCTACTTATGTTTTTCCAAATCAGGCCTTCCTTTTTTTTTACCGATGGGAAATCATCAAATGACCTCTCCCACTCTGGACGGAGCGGAAGGGAGTGTCAGACTTGTACTGACAAAACCCATCCACTTTTCTTCTTTTGCCCTTTGCGTTCCAGGGCCGCGGTATCTCTTTCGAACAGTCCCGCAACCCTGACAGGCATCGGTCCTCTCGAACCCCTTCCCGTTTGCTGACATCTCTTTGAAGCGGGCGTGGAACACGAACGCGCCGTTGATACGGCCTGTCGTTATAAGACGGACGGATGGCAAGCTAGCTCATTACTCAACGTCCACAGGCCCGCGACCCTCGACAATCTTACGTCTTCATCTTTAGACACTGGATGACAGTCATACACCAGGTAGGACGAAAGTTCTCATCAAAGTTCTTGAAATGAGCCGAGACACGATAAAACTGCTGTAACCTGTTGCGGACCTTTTGCAACTGCCTTTCGTCTCCATCGTCAGACCTTTGATGATAGACATACTCCAGGCAGGTCTAAAGTTCTCATCAAGGTGCATGAAATCAGCCCAAACACGATAAAGATGCTGTAAACTCTTGAGGACCTCTTGCAACTACCTTCCGTCACCATCGTCAGACCTTCCATGACAGTCATACTCGAGCTAGGTCTAAAGTTCTCATCAATGAGCATGAAATGAGCCCAAACACGATTTCTAATTGCTTGCGCTAATTTCTGGAACTACTGGTTTGAAATGATAAATTAGTTTAGTTTTGGATAGCCCATTTATCGAGGAGCGGAAAATCAATGAAAAATATTTCAAAAACAGGGATTTATTCCTTTTGAAAGCTTCCGTTGTGCGTGAACGGTTAAAGTTACGCAATTATCATGTATGTCGGAATTGTCCCTCTTAAAAAGCTCTAAAAAAATGTCCGCAAAAGCCATATGTCTAACTTTAAAGGTTGACGCACACTACTCCCTCTCCCTCCCCTCTACTCTCTTTTATGTACTCACGCACGCAGACGAAGTTGCGCGGATCAGCTAGTCATTCATAAAATAAAAAAATATAGACGCGTCGAATTGAGAACCTCCTCTTTTTGTTACGTCGGTGAAAAAACCAAGCTTCAGACATTTGACACGGGTGACGGGCGAGGGTCATACTTTCAAGAAAAACACCGCGATTCAGATAATGGAGTGAAATGAACAGCGCCATCTATCGAGCACGTAGTTAGACCGATAGAATATGCAGCATGGAAAGCGATTGAACACACACTCTACAGGGTTATAGCATCATCGTTTTTGCCATCAGAACTTTTTTGTAAAGCCGGTCAGCCGATTTAAAAGTTATCTTGTGAGCACATTTTTATTAATTAGTACCATTTTGGTGCAATAGATGTCGTTGCATGTATCTTACACAATGTTGATAAGTTCTTCTTGAACACTTTAAATTCATAAATCTTTTGATAGAGAGCACTGATTACAATGAAACAAAAACTAAAACCTTCTCTAAGTTACGCAGAATATTTGTGCATTGAATCTAATCACATTGGTTTTCTCAACAACATGAACGCCCGCCTCGCAGCTCACGCGGGTCATTATTTTTATGCGGAGTTATTTTAAAACTGTGATATCTCCTAAGTTATTCACCTAAATTGAATGGTGTAAAGGGCAATTTTGGTTACAATTGAACGCTTAAGATGACTAATATATTTATTTTGATAAGGATTAATACTGTGTCGGTAAAAACACCTTTGCAAATAAGGCATTATTTTTGAACAAATTTTAAAATCATAAAAATGGTTATTGTTAGTCAACCTTAAAAGATAGGCATGTGCTGTCGCGGACTTTTTTTTAGACATTTTTAAGGGAAATAATTCCCTGATACATTATTTTTGTGCAACTTTAACCGTTTAACCAGCGCACGCAACAGAAGCTCTCAAAAATAATAAATTGTCCCCGTTTTTGCAACATTTTTCATTGATGCTCCGCTCCTATTGATTGTAGCGTGATGATATATAGCCTATAGCCTTCCTCGATAAATGAGCTACCCAACACTAAAAGAATTTTTCAATTCGAACCAAAAGTTCCTGAGATTATCGCGTTCAAACAAACAAACAAACAAACAAACTCTTCAGCTTTATAATATTAGTATAGATAGTATAGATTAGTATGGATTCCCGTAAGGTCACGTAATCATCAGTCCTGTGAACTATTTGACTGCGACGTGACAGGAACTGGAATAAAGATACGAGATTTATCTCAAAAGTTTCCCGAATAAGATTTTAATTTATTGGTCAAAGTTGGTGATCGATTTCACTTTGAATTGGGATTGAATCGATTGGAAAATCAATTTAACGAAAAAGGAATTAAATGTTCCATAGTCACACCAATGTCTATGAACACATTTTTTTTGTTCCCGTTTTTCACTCTATTATTAAAAGTTGTTCAAATGCATGAATGTTTTATCATCATCTGCCCAGCCTTGTCTCGACTATGTTGGGGTCGGCTTCCAGTCCAAGTGGATACAGCTGAATATCAGTATTTGACATGGAGCGACTACCTATCTGATCTCCACAACCCAGTTAGTCCCAGACACCCGGAGTTGTGGAGGCCTTCCAACGCAAAGTCTTCCTGTTCGCGCGGTCGCCACTCCAGATCTTTTCGGCCCCATCGGCCATCCATTCTGCAAGCTATGTGCCCTGTGTATTTACTCTCATCACCATTTCCCATAACAACTAATCTTCGGTTAACGGTTACTTAAAGATGAAATAGTTAGTGTCACTTGTGCATCTTCCCACGTATATTGTGTAGTCAGTCGAGGGCCAGTCATGTGGGTGAGGGCGAAATAATTACCTTTCTTCGGTCTTTATTTGCACAATTTATCTTTTCATAATATCTCCTGCTTGTCAGACTGCAGTTAAGAGATTACTAATGCGTATATTTGCACTGCAGTTTAGATAATATTGTGTTCATTAGGACACCTAAATCAACTACATCATTGGACAAAGTCATTACAATCTGCGGTCATAGTATAGCCTAATCGACTTGTTGAAGGCAAGATAACGATAAGGACGATAATAAAAAAGTGAAAATCGTACCGGATTGGCCCAAGCTCAAAGTGTAGTATCTTCAATTCCGTTCAATATTTTTGCAGAAATACGAAACGCTTCCAAAGTGAATACAGTTTGTTAAGGCTCTAAACCACTAAAACTCTACGTACAGGTTACCATAATAATATACACAGCATAAGAAGGATTGTGAGTCTGTCAGATAGTCTATAAACCTCTTAAACCTACTAGATCGATTTCAATAACGGCATTTTTATCTCCGTAAAGAATGAGTCCCACGTCATTGAACATTCAATAAATATAATATGGCTGCTAGCCTGCTACAAGACATTTTAATGATAGACAAATTCATGGTCTCCAGTTCGTTTATTCGTAGTTTCATTTCTTTTTCAGCTCTCTTCTACTTAAAGCATTCCGTACAGAACCTTGCTCATTAGCTATCTGATTTGGATTCTCGCCAATACAACATACTCTATATGTTAATTATTTTAATTTATTGTCAGCTAAAAATACTGACTTGACGGCAAACTGTCGTGACGAGATTTGTATCTTGTTTGATATTCAAACGTGGCCCATGTCTTGGGAATAGTAATAGAATATAGGTACAGTCGTGTGGTCTTTGTGCCGTATGTGTAGGTAGGTGGGACGTGTAACGAAGTATTCATAGTCATGGCTTACAAGTTGCGAGTGACTTCAGGAGCTGTCCTTTTGTTTTGAGCTGGAGTGTGCTGTGTGTCGTAGAATTGATATAGCAGTAGTCGTAGTTAATTCATAGGGATGCTTTGTATAATCAGCCTATAATGTTCCCACTTGTGGGACACACGGCCTCGTCTCTGTGAATGGGAATAGGCTATAATCCACCACGCGAGCCCAGTGCGTGTTGGTAGATGTCACATGTCTTCGAATTTTCGGTTCTAGGACATGCCGGTTTCCTCACAATGTTTTCCTTCACCGTTTTGACAGCAGTGGTGATGAAATAAATTACACACACTTAGTCGTCGTCGGTTCGAACCGACGACGACTAAGTAAGTAAGTCGGGGCCACCATCACTAGGCCACCACCGCCGCTGCATAGGGATGCTTATATGTTTATTATTACTTGACTGCAGTCCACAGGATATTAGTATTGTTATTACCCGACTGCGACAGAAGGAGTATAATGTTTTTTACCCGACTGTGCCAGAAGGAGTGTTATGTTTTTCGAGAGTATGTATGTATTGTTTGGCACGCTCTGTGGCCTGAACGGCTCGATGGATTTTAGCTTGAGAGCTGTCGTTAGATTCGTATTTACTGTGAGAGTGACACTGGGTATATCAAAATTAAAATTTTCAATAATAAAACAAAAAATAAAAAGACGGTAATTTAAAAAAATTAAAAAACCTGACTGCGTAAAAAAATAAAATAAACGACGTAACAGTTGGGACCCATTAACATATATAGATATATAGTTTAGATAGTGTTTAAGTAGCTATGTTCTATGCTTTTTTTTTTTACCCAGTCGGGTTTTTTAATTTTTTTCGAGCGTATGTTTAGTTATGTGGTGAATTTCCTAGATAAAGGGAAGCTTTACTTCACACCTACTCCTAAAATATCCAAAACATTCTTCCATACACTAGCCCAGTCCAAACATTTAAACCAAAACATCCCAAAAACGTCACTTTAAATAATTTAATCGTAAATTTTCAATAACTAAAAAGTAAAAAGACACGGTCAGCCACAAACACCTGCCTAACTTGCACTAATGCTATAACTAAAGGTGCATTCGGACCGGTTCGACATGAATCACTCGGTTTAGTGGGCAGACGGTTTTATTGTTTATTTATTTTTATTTTATTTCTTATTAACAGTTTGTATGTTAATTTGTAAGCTGATTAAGAATGATAAACGGTGGATTAGTTGATTATTGAAAAGGTTTAGGTTTAATAAGAAGGCAAAGCAAATCTACGTACTAAAGCCAACACGAATGAAGAAAAACATTGCATCTTTAACGAATGAAGACTTTAAAAGCATGAGAATAAAGTTAGTTTCTGAATTGCGAAAGATCGAATCAATTTGAGTGAATATTTCTAATCCAACCGTATGTTATTTCTGAGAAGCTCATATGTAAACTAACATAGTAATCATTACATGATTTGTGTGAGAAATACTCTAAGCTTTGATCGGCTAATCCTTTAGCTATTTCGACAGAAGTTTAAGATTCCAAAGTCATAATACGAAATTTAAATAAATTAACAAACGAATTAAAAATGCTGATGTTTATTTTATAAGTTAACTAGCTGTGCCCGCGACTTCGTCCGGGAGGACTTAGATCTAAATTAAAAAAAAAAGATGAAAAGTTCAGCCGTTCTTGAGTTATAAATAGTGTAACTAACTCGACTTTCTTTTATATATATATAGACGACATAATATGCTTGTCTGAAGTCTTAGTAAGTCGTGAGTACTGGCAACAACCTACACCAAAAACTTTATTAGATAAACGTTGAGTAGAAGATAATGCAAAGTTAAGTCCGCCTATAAAATACTACTTTATATGAGTCTAAATAAATAAATACATATTCAAGTATCCAAAAGATACAAGGCATCACATAAGGCACTTTGAAAACGAAGAATCTTCAAATAATAAATTATACACCAGTAATAAAACTCCACCCAAGGTTTTTTTCACATCACGCCGGAAGCTATAGATCAATAAAATTAGCCACCAATAATCGTGATGAGAATATTTATCACCATTCGACATGACATAATAACATGATGGCCATCGTAAACGTGGATTGGTAACACCCTAACTGCGAACTGAAATCTTTATTTTATTAGAAGATTTCAGTAATGATGATTTCCTGGCTAAATAATAACAGCGGCACGGGTGACCTTCAAGGTTAAGCCGCCTTTGTCAAGGTCAGTTGGTGGATGGGTGACCAACCATTACAAACCGAGTCGAAAGCACATTAACCCTGGCCATATTTGTCAGTGGTTACAAGTAGTCTGTGGCCTGAAAATCTAACAACCAGTCTTACCAAAGGGTATCGTATTACCCAGTACTAACTGGGTTGTGGAGGTCAGATAGGCAGTCGCTCCATGTAGAATACTGGTACTCAGCTACATTCAGTAAGACTGGAAGCCGACCCAAACATATTTGGGAAAAGGCTAGGCATATTTGTGATGTTCTCACATACAACCAGGGAGAAACATTTAAAAGACTGACAGTTTTTGGAGGTCCTTGCCTGTTTTTCTCCATACAGACGAAGAACGGGGAACTACATAGCTTCAACTTACTGCCTAACTGATCAAATAAAAAAAAACATGACAGAAAATAAGAGCACAGACAATAATTCTGAAATAGCGAAACCTAAAATAAAAAACATTAACAGCAGACGTAGGAGTTACGTTATTTATCCAAGAAAACCCACGCAATATTTGAATCAAAACAACAACTGTAGAAAATAAACAGGAACAGCAATAACGAAGCCTGAATAGAAATAATAGTGGATCCATAAAAAGAAATAAACATTTTCAAGCTTCAAAAATTCTTTTCGTAAGTACTCATACTCCCACATACATTCCGGGTAACAATGCTCAGTAAACATGCTCAATTGGAAAGCATTACTTCGAATCATCACCACTCGAATATTTTGACATGTCAATATTCTTGAGAAGATACCAAACCTCATTGGTACAGGCCTTTGTGAAACAGGGCCAACTACCTGCCTTGAACTTTAATAGATGAACTACACGAATGTTGCCGTGTTTGCGATCTACATTGAAAGTTTAGTTTGCGCTACCGTAGATGTCTTAGCTGACAATGCAGCAATGGTCGATAAAGTTAGGCCAATATTGGCGTGGTCTATTTACTTGTTGTTTATTTTTTTTGGTGTATGTCTGCGCCTTTTATTAAGAGGTACAGGGTATATTTTTAAAAACCAATTATGTTGTAAAGGTGTTTCGGAGTGTTAAGCAATGTGGTCTGGTTTTTTTGTTTGGGTTTCTTTCATAGATTTTTTTTTGGGTATCGATTTTAAACAGTCATCCTTGGTTCGGTGGTTCAATGTGGCAAATCGCAATGTTCTTTTAGGTCACATTAAAACCTTGAGGGTTTTCCTCAGCAAAAAGGACAAAAATCTGTTTTACAAAAAAAGTTAACATTAAACTCCCAATACAGTATCGACATAAATATTATTTTACGAGGTTATAACAATTTTAAAGACTTTGATACCTTTAAAAATCTGTTAGGTTGAAACGAAAATTCATAAAGTACTTTGACGAGCCACTAATCCATCACCTTACGCATTAAAATTTATAAGATCGTCGTATAAAATAAATATTTTACGACATTTTATTTTTCCTCCTGTATTAAATGAGCATCAAAAAAGCTTTAAAATTTATAGTATTTATACTTTTAACGCCCACTGCAGCTTATCGGAGGTAACTTTCCTCTTCCCACTTGGCAATTACCTGAATATTGATCAAATCCAGCCAAATTAAATAACATCACAACTGTACTATCCTCAAAAGGTCGGGCAGAGGTGTATCTTAAGAACACCCACATAACGCCAATTGCGATTAATTCCCATTGAGCAACCGGGCACAAATACAGACTTTGGGTTGGGCTGAGAAATACTAGACTGAAACACCCAATAACACTGCTTGACCTACGAATCGAACTCAGGGCCTCATGTTCAGCGGTAGCACTTGCGATCACAAGACCGGCGAGTCAGTGCTAAAAAGTAGGCGTCTATCTTGAAAATCACCTTTCTGGAAAAAGTAGCACAGTGCATCAAACTGAGGCAACTGTGATTGGTGACGAATGTGAACTTGTACCAAAAACTCGCAATTGAAAACGATATTTATCGCTACCCCTATTAACTGTCGCCTAATATCATAATTATCTAACGCGTATCTTAATACAGGACCTGTGTATTATGATACGCATGCGATATGTTTTTGTGCGACAGTTAGTATGGGTAGCGATATAGCTATCGTTTTCAACTGCTGGTTTTTGGTAAATGTTGACCTTCAATTGTTTTGCCTAGTTAAAGCGATTTGACTATTGTTACAACCTTTGATAATTTATTGCTAACCCAACAACTAGCCGTTGCAGGGGTATAGTAACTTTATTTAGCTATAGACTCTGTAGCTAAATGAAGTCTATAGTCTATCCACAGACGAATAAAACTTCAGAATTTATGACGAACAGTAACAAGTGTAAGTGAAAACGCTTCTCCAGTTTTATCCGCCATGCATTTTTGTTACCCCCCTTACGCCCAGCTAAACGCCATTTATTTCGATCCACTAAAATTCCAGTAAAGAATAAAACACTCGATCAGCGCGACATTTCAAGACAATGGCAACACGATAACTCACTATACAACCAAGTTTTGTGATAAAAGAACAAAATTCTACATCCACAAACCATTTGAATAACGACCTTGTTGCTGGCAGATAAGGTGCACAGTAACCGTAAACTGAAAGTGGCGAGGATAATACCGGCACGCGATCTCCTGATTGGTGGAACAAAAATAACATTATTAGACATGGAACCACGGTCGAAATTACGATCACGATGTGTTCAATCATATTACTATTAGTATAATAATTTTTGGGGTGTGCGTGAGCGCTTGTAGGTCATTCTGGAGGCTTTGGCGCATGATTGGTTCCTCAGACTCGCTTCCTTTAAATATCCTGTTTAGGATGACTTTTCACTACATAGTATAAAACAAAGTCGCTTCCCTCTGTCTGTCCCTATGTATGCTTAGATCTTTAAAACTACGCAACGGATTTTGATGAGGTTTTTTTAAAATAAATAGAGTGATTCAAGAGGAAGGTTTATATGAATAACATTGCACCCGTGCGAAGCCGGGAAGGGTCGCTAGTAAAAGAATAAAAAAGAAGACTACCTTGCTGGTCTAGTGGTCTTGACTGCTGAACAAGAGGTCTTGGGTTCGATTCCCGGGTCGGGTAGAGTGTTATTGGGTTTTTCCAACTAGAGTTTATCAGTAGTAACCACGGAGTCTGAATTTGTGCCCCTTGATGGCAATTGGCTCGCTCCTGATTAAATGGGACTTTAACATAAGTGGCCAAACGTGGGTATACTATTAGATACACCTCTGTTTAACCCTTCGGGGATTAAGGCGTGAGGTTATGTTATGTTATGAAGAAGATAACTTTTTGGGCAGACTCAAAACAAATTAAGATACGAGTAACAGGAAGACTATGATGATGGGATGATACTAAATGATTCAATCGCAGTTTTTAAAGTAAATTTTTAAAACCCAGCCGTACATAAATCAAAACTTTAACTAGAAATACCAACTAAAAAAAAACGTTTCCCCACTAGGAATTTCTCCTGTATCGTAGGTGCGTTTATAAACATTTAAACTCACAAATATCAAAACCCGGAATCACAGGGAGTTTCAGTGCAGATCATATTATTGAGAGAAACTCCCTGTAATCATTAGGTAATAATACTGAACAGTTGATTACCCCATTTCCGTTGCAAATGATAGTAGTAACACATTGCACCAGTTCAAAATCTGTCATTCGACCCATTTCCACGCACCCATACGCTTAAATAGCAGTAAAAGTATATTATTATGGAAATAACTTATCAGTTTCAATATGGCGATAAAATATGACATATTTTTGCCTCAGAACCCCATTTATTATACAATTTAGCTCCATACGACATACAAAACGAAGTAAATACTGAGCTCACAGCGACAAAATACTTCTCATTTTGTAAACCCTTTTAAATAAATAACAGGTTGCATAGATGTAAGTCTTTACAATACACAGAAATACAGGCCACTTATAACGCAGAACATACTTTTTTAAAGGAATCAAGAAAAAAAAACGATATGACAGCTGTTAGTCGATGAACCAGCCAGTACGAATAAACCATTTACGAGCAAAAATCCGTTTCCATGTCTACACGGATCACGGAATCGCTGAGCAGTTTTTAGAGGAGGCAGTATCTACTAAAGGTTTTAAATCAAAAGGTTACAGGCGCGTCTCCGGACACATATTGTGCCGTTGAAGGTGCGTTAAGCGCACAACTTCGGTCATGGACCGCCTTCAAGTCAGTTCCAGTAAACAGAGACACACGCTAGATTTATGTCGAAAGTGTTGACAGTGCCATGCCACGTCTAGCAGCGGCCACTGAGTTGTCTCTGTACTCTGTGTATATGTTAATGATCCCTGACTCGATAAGGCCAGTTACAATTAGTCACAAAGAGATAATTTCGTTAATGCCCGTAAATCCACTAAAAAGCTCACATTTCACCCGAAGGCCATTACGATGGTTAGTGCCAAACAATATAGGCACAGACATAAACCAGATTTGTTAGCGCTGACTGGTGATTTCTGTGTAAAATGTCAGACAATTACTGAGCTGCTGAACACAGTAATAAAGTTGTACGTATCGATGCGTATTTGTTTTGTTAAAAAAGCAGGGCACTGGAAAAACATTCATAAAATGATGTGATATGATGAAAATTGTATTTTTTACAAGCTTTTATTTAACTAGCAATATATATAAGCATATTTGTTAATTTCAAATCTTGCAACTGATTTTTTTTGTAAGTAGGTCGTTAAAACACACTTCTAAAAGTCTCTAGGACCCTGCAGATTCGCGAAAGTTAAACTAAATAATAATATTGTGTTTATACAAAAGCAATCCAGCTTTAAGCACCAAATAAAATTAATATATGTATTCAACACATGAAATATAAAAGTGCACACCTATAAGTGACTAAATTCTAGATTATAAGTTTAATTGTTAGCACCCAAAAATGTATTAATGACTGTCCACTCACAACTCGCAAGGACCAAGTAAGCAAAACATCTGTCCTTGAAGATCACTTAGTTACATAATAAGTTTTGATCTGTTAAATTCTCTTATCACTCCAATATTTATCTATACTAATATTTTATAGAGGTAAAAGTATGTAGTGGGTAATCTCTGGATCTACCGAACCGATTTAAAAAACTGTTACACTAATAGGAAGCTACATTATCCCCGAGTGCTATAGGCTATATTTACAACGTGCTAATTGGGTAATTTGTGACCAAAACGCGAGCGAAGCCGCGGGCAACAGCTAGTGTTGAATAAAATAATGATTGAGATACTACAATCTCCCAGAATAAAGAAACAAATATGGTACGGAAAATAAACTGCAGCTCGATTTCCGCACAAAAAACTGTTGTTCTGTTACTATTTTAAAACAAACTAAATGTTTCATAGTTGGGTTTTTCCTTCAGGAATTTCTCGGAGTAGCAGCCACGATGTCAGAAATAGGCCGGTTGATAGAAATAGGCTGAAACTGGTGAAATATGGTTGTTCTATTAGGTACAGCTCTGCCTAACCTGTCGGAAGCACAGGCGTGAGGTAGTGTTATATTATCAAACAACACCGAACACAATGCCTAAATGAAAAAGTTGTTGGATTTTCAATTTTCGGTACTGAGTGGAGCGTTAGGGAAAACGGGCACAAAATGTTGTATAGTTCCCATGTTTACAAACAGCAGCGTATATTTAATAAAGACAGATATGATTATAGTCTCTATTTGGTCTGAAACTGATTGATGCCATTATGGTTCCCAGTATTCATCTTCATCATCATCATTTCAGCCGAAAGACGTCCACTGCTGGACATAGGTCTCCCCCAAGTGTCGCCACATTCACCGGTCCCGTGCGACTCGCATCCAGCGGATCCCCGCAACCTTCACCAGGTCATCGGTCCGCCTAGTGGGAGGCCTTCCAACGCAACGTCTTCCGGTTCGCGGTCGCCACTCCAGAACTTTCCGGCCCCATCGGCCATCGTTCTGCGAGCAATGTGCCCTGCCCACTGCCACTTCAGTTTGAGCAATTCTTCGGGCTACGTCGGTAACTTTGGTTTCCAGTATTACCTACTTCTAAATAAACATTTCGCGGGATAACATTTGAAATCATTATTTTGAAAGGAGCGTATATAGTTAAGGGCAATAACTATGGACAGCTCGGCAGTACGTACGGCGACCTATTAAGCTATACAAAACCAGTTTATACGGATCTCTCATTGCATTAGAAGATGATAGAAAGCGAGGCCATGTTATACTGGAAATGTATAGCTTAATATGTCGCCGTCTGTAGAATTGTCTCATTCTCGTGTTATTTATTCACTTTGCAGGTCTCACTTTGGAGTTATTTCACTTTGCAGGTCTGTCCATCTTTTTAGGCTCTGTCTTCTCGGCTTTATTTGCAAGTACAGTAATAGTTTGTTGAATTCTTCTTCGTCCCTGTCGTTGTTAATTTGGCCTAATGCCAGTACTTGCGAAGTGTTCTTCGCTTTGCTTGCTCTTGCGCGACAATGATAAGGTAGTTCGCTAATTTAATATAAGTTCATTATTATCAGCTAATTTTAACTTAAAATCTATATAATTTATGAAAGATGACATGATGAGGGTGTGAAACGTTTGCCAACACGACTGCTTCAAATATCGAGGTTTAAATACGTAGAATTCTAAAGACACCGGAACTTATATGTCTTATATATAGAGATACTGCAACTTTCTGGTTGTCTGGGAAACGTAATAATAAACCCGTTATTGTACCCATAGATTTACCAACATTAATAAAGACTTTTTTTTAAGTTCTGATCATGGTGCTTGCAACAGCGCCGAAATATCGGGAACTCAAAACCAACAGTCGACCCGAATGGCGCAGCGGTAGTGAGGCTGCCTTATGTTCTTAGGGTCCCGGGTTCGAATCCCGGTAGGAGCAAATGTTTGTGTGATGAGCATGGACATTTGTTTCCGAGTCATGGATGTTTATATATAGAATAAGTATGTATTTACAAACAAAAGGTATCTATGTACTAATATCAACTATCTGGTGTCCACGACTTAAGCCTCGTTGCTTAGTGTGGCACCTAGATGGCGCTGTGTGCAATGTCTAACGATATTTATTATTATACAGTAAACATGGTAAATATCCAGTTTCTAATGTTAGTGATAAGATTTTTTTTGTATACCACATTTAGCTATCTACGATTAAAAATTAATATTTGAGGAGCTCGTGGCAAAATAATAACAGCCGCTCGGGTCGATCTTTTTTTTTTTTTTTTTTTTTTTATCGATGGGAAATCATCAAATGACCCCTCCCGCTCTGGGCTGAGCAGGAGGGAGTGTCAGACTTGTACTGACTAAAACCCATCCATGTTCCTTCCTTTGCCCTTTGTGTTCCAGGGCCGCGGTATCTCTTTCGAACAGTCCCGCAACCCTGGCAGGCGTCGGCCCTTACGGACCCCTTCCTGTTTGCTGACTCTCTTTGAGGCGCGCGTGGAACACGAACGCGCCGTCGACACGGCCTGTCGTCATAAGACGGACGGACGGCGAGCTAGCCCGTAGCTCACCGTCCACAGGCCCGCGCCTACGGTGGCCGGTGGACGCCCGGTGCGTCTCCCGCGGTGGCTGGGACGTGAGGTTCTCTCCCTCTCACGTTCCGCCACCTCCTTCGCTAGCATGACTGCTTCGCAGAAGGAGGTGACGGCGTCCCATTCCGTTTCGCTCCGGACCATGGATTGCTATCTTAAGTCTAGGTGTACAATTGATTCAGAAAATGGGATATAAATTTTGTTATGAAGAAAATGAAAATTAAAACAGAGTAACTCATTCATTAACAACACAGAGAAATTTTGACTACGTTTCATTGGTGTGTAGGGAGGCTAAGATTCTTGATTTTTACTTCACCTTACGGTCATTAGATCTGCTTCGGGTACGAACTTATTAAGTTGGTTGTCCAGGTTATCACACATCTTAGCAAGTGGTGAGTTGAGACCTGTATTTGTAGAGGTAGTACTCGTAGTTGTAGAAGTGTGGTTATGGGAAAACGTGGAATTCTAGGCGGCACTTTCAATAGAGTTTACGGTACGGACGGTATTGTATTTTGTAGGAAACAGATTATTTTCACGAATGAAAAATTTCTGTGTGGTTCTGAATACGTGGTAACCGTTTGTTCGTCGGTGTCCTTTCTACTCTGTATAATAGTTTTCGAATACCAAAAAACAAACTGGACAATGACAAAATAATATATCTTCAAACAAAACAGTCCAGTCGACAAATCCACGAAAATGATCTATCGCTTCTTTTTACTGAGCAAGCGAAACCAAAAACTGCAACACACGAGTATTTGGCAAGTTGCCTGGCTACGGACGATACAGCCTACGAGTGAACGACAAAGATTCTTATCTTAAAAGATAAGATCAGCGTGAAAACATCAATAATGAAACTGTGTCGCTATAAACTGTATCAAGATGAAGCAGAGCTAGTGGATTTATTGGCGAATAGTTTCGGCTCATTACTTGGTTTAGTGATGGCAATGATAAAAAGTAGAACATTGAACACAATACCAAAGAAATTAGCGCAGTTCTTTAATGGATTTAGCACATAACATAACATAACATCACGTTTGTAAACCCCGAAGGGAAGTACCCACATTTGGCCAGTTATGTTTTTTTTTAAGTTCCATGTAATAGAGGGCGAGCCTATTACCATCAACCGGGCACAAATCCAGACTCCGTGGCTGCTACTGAGAAATTCCTGATGGAACATAGCATAATCCGGGAATCGAACCCAGGACCTCATGCTGAGCGGTCGCGCTTGCGACCATTCAACCACTAGGCAGTCAATTCATGGATTTACTTTTAAGAATTTTAGTATCTACTAAATTAACTTTATAAACGTACCCATAAAACACATCATTATCATAATCAGTCTATAAAGTTCCCACTGCTGGGATGCAGGCCTCTTATCTGCAAGACATATTGAGCCGCAATCCACCACGCGAGCCCAGTGCCGTTTGATGGACGTGGCTGATTCTTTTGGTTCTAGGACATGCCTAGCTGTTCCTAAAGATATTTTCCTTTACCTCTGAGGGGAGTGGTGAAAACTCAGATCTTGCATTTTCAAATTCAGGTTACATAACCTCAGGATAGGAAATCAGAAATCATCACGGTTTTCAAAAAAATACACAACAGCCCATTTCTATAGCTCCCGATCTTCAAACCACATTCAATAGCAATCGAAAGCTTCACAATGATGACTTAAAAGCTTCCTTATCTTAGATCTGTGGTTGCCTTGTGATTTATGAAGGCGAGAACCTCGATAGGGCACGCTCAGCTCACCTCCCGCCATTTGTTTAAGGTCAGATAATATTGCTATTAAACGTTAATGCGCTCACTTATTAGTGTTAGCTTGACAGGAAATTATAGCTGTCTAATATAAAATACGGATTGGCTTTTAGCTTTGACCTTGGAGAAAAATAAGCGTAGCTAAATAGTGCTGTGAACTTTGTGAAATTTGTGCCTGTTTAAGTGGTTGGTCGTAATAGGTAGTGCTGGAGATCGCGAGGTTGATTGTGCATTTGTTTAAGCTTGTAAAGTATTGGTCATTATCCACGTCTTGCTAAGCAAAACATAAAGGGTCTAACAAGACCCTTAACGAAGCCGAAAGGCACTTGTTTTCCCCGTCATTGCGACCATTTTTTTTGTTCTAGACCATACCTGGGAACCTTCTAGTTACCTTTTAACACCTCCACGAGTCGGTTGGTAAGTGAGTCGGTTACATTGAGTCCTACCGTAAAACGTGTTTTTTCAACCCAAAAAAAAGTCGTTTTCCAGCAATAATTTTTGCGTAAAGTTACTTAGTTTAATGTACATAATGCTTGGTTGACAGCTTCGTTAAGAGTCTTGTTACACCCTGTAATAGTATTTGAAGAAAAAAAAAATTAAGCGAAGCTAATAATTGGAAAGAAAAAAAAATACAGAAAAAAGAATAAAAAATGTGTTTTTTGGTAAGCAATTTAAGCCAACCAACCACCATATCCATATTCCACCTTAACATTTGTGGTCACATCTCTTTTGTAAGCAACTTATTTTTTAATCACTGACTGTCTTTTGTATTTACGTTCATGAGCTTTTAGCGTCAATATTTCGTAGCCATGATGAAACTGACAGCTCAAAAAAATTATCAGTTTCAATTGCGAAATTCGCCGTTAGATCGGTGAACGGTTCCGCTAATCTCAGTTCTTTTTCTCCACCAGGTCACCAAACAATGTAACCCACCTCCTCCACCAATGGTCCCTCGTCTGCCGCGACCATGGCAGTGCAGGCTCGGCCGACAGCGCGCCACTTCCATAACCAGCCGGAGCTGCAGAGGAGCAGGGCGGGGCTCATGCTGCGGTGGATACTGCTCGTCTGGGTCGCTAGCTGCGGCCCGCTCGGGAATACTGTGAAGCAAGATGGTGAGTTTGATTCTGATGGTGTCTTTTGTGCTTTGATTATGGTTCAAAATTAATTTTGTAATGTGTTGTCTCTGGATAGCGGAGAGAAAATACGTAAGAATTAACAATTGCATCTGCTGGCGAAATCATTAAAATTAAAAATATTATTCAAGCTTTTAAAATAGACACGGTACGACCTAGAAAACCTTGTAACTGAAAATTAATCTTTCGGATAATTTTAGGGGCGTTGCAGTAGTAATGTAGAGAGTAGGAGAAAGCAAAAGAAACGTTGGATCGACCGAGTGAAAGATGGCGTCAAACAGAAATGTGGAAAAACACGTCATCCTGGACCGACCCCGAATGAATCGGCAAGAGACAGTTAATGACACAAACATCAACTCGGTTTAAATACGTGTACCTAGTTACTGTGATAAACCATCCACCCAATATTTTCTGTCATTTGACTCGCTAACATTCTGCAAAACAAACAATTGACACACTTTCGCTCCATTCCAAAATAGTGGGGCACACGAAAATGCATTTAAACTGGAAATCTCGTTCACAATCCATATTTGCAGTTGCGACAATCAAAAAGCTTTTACGTCATGACGGTGATAATCGCAACCGCAATGAATAGGAATGGTGCAATGTAAACAGTGAAGTATCTATACATAAACTCATTCCTTTTACTATGGGGATAAGCAGAGACTAGGAGACTAGGAGAACACCATCTGCTACTATCTTAACACAATAAATGCACCAACCGATACACCAACTCGCACTGGACCGCATTATAGGTTGAGAGTGGGACCCCATTCATCTCATAATTATGCTGAAAAGTGGGTTCATTATATGAGCCTCCTCCCATGATTGAGATGGTTGACAAACAGTTTTGTGAAGAAAATTAATCTAGAATACGAACCGAACCTTTAGAAGCATTTTTTGGATTCTTGATTCCCTAGTACCTAACCACACTAAATTAACAGGAAGATACCTAGTTGTCTCTTCTAGTTTGGTAACCACGCGACCTGCAAACCGTAGGCGATAAACAATCAATACCGCACATATTATGCTGTATGTTGTTTGATCAACACATAGGAACATTTGGAACAAAGTTCAATCCAACACTCCAATTCATATCACACCTGTATTTATCAATCCAGGTATTGTCCCAACCCTGACCGCAGTTCCGCCCGCAGATCCGAAAACAAGTAACGACATTACAGATACGTCCACTTTCGGTTCGGTGCGGTTCAGTCAGACCGACCATTAGTTGCGGTCTTGTTAGGCACACGTGTCGCCGCGATTAGGTGGACGTGTGGCCTGCACCTTAGGTACATGTCTCACCGCATAGCGAATAGCTATCGATTATTTTCTCAATCAAGAAATGTGCAGACTGGCCCAGCAGATCAAGCTACTATAATCTGTCAAATTTCTTTAGTAGATTGACAACTTTATCGCTAAAGCAAGGTTGATAGGGAAAATTGACTTGCTGTGCTGGCGTCTTTACAAAAGATTATAGCTCCCTTGTCAGTAAATAGTACATACAGATCCAAGAAAAGACGAAAAAGTTATAGAAACCTCACTCCAAGGGCTTCCCAACACACCCTCATGAATATTCTGCGATAATCTATAGTTTAAGAGCTAGACTGGTTCAAGGTGCCGCAGGAAAAGAGTACTTGAAAGGATTTGGGCGAGGTCTTTGCCTAGATCACCCAATAGTGTGACATTCACGACGACGAATAAAAAAAGGAGGTACACAGTTATTCATGTGAAGTTTATTTTTTAGCTCTAGCTCTGCTTGCTTTTCGCGTTCTTCTTCTTGATCGCCGGCAGTGGGATAGAGGCCTTAGGCAGACGTGTGACCCGCACCTTATATCAAATGTATTGGCTTATCTGTTGAATAGTATCGAAGTGTGGGTGCTGCTGGTATTGAATTCGAATGTTGGAGTTGTTTTTGTGACTAGGTTGAAAATTAAGTAAAAAGGGGGTAACCCGATAAAACAACAGACTTTTTATGTTTTGTGTTTAGAAGTCCTCAATAAAAAAGAGACTAGAGAAGAAAATAAATTAAGAGAGAGAGTGAATCAGAGGGAGCAAATTCCTAAAGCGAGAGTTGAGAAATAAATTAAAAACAACTTTTTTTCAGATTAGTCAGCGAATGAGGTAGCCAACCCAATTCATCGTACAAGACTTATCAAAACATGAAATTAGCTAAAACAAACAACCATCCCAAATCTGTGTCAATCCCATAATCGCCAAGATAACAAAAAAAAAAAACTGAAATAGGTACCAACCCTATTTTAACAATAAATCCTAACCATGCAAAACAACTCACATCTCAAACAAAACGACTTCCCATAATAAAATACCTAATCAAAATATTTAAAAACACGTTTCTGGATCAGGGGTTTCGCAAGAGACATAATCGGGCAGTAAAATAGCGTTTAGCGTTTATGTGTGCCGCTATAAAAATGTTGAGAACCACTCGACATTTATTTGACAGCCCTGCAGCCATGTTCGGCTGTTAACGATTGCTGTCCTAACTCCCGGAATAAGGAAGCTAACGCTACACGCTGTATTATTTGTGAATAGAGAAAATTGTAGTTGTCTACCTCGTTAGTCTTAGCGGGCGCAAATACACCTCCTGAATGTGGGGGCCTGAGTTCGGACCCAGATTTGGAGTGAAACCCGAAGTCTAGATTTCTGCTTGCTTGATGACGTTTAGGTTCGCCCTCTGATACATGTATTTTCGAATAGGTTATCAGCTGAATGTATTGGTATTTTTATCGAGACGACAGGCAGTTTGAATTTTTAAAAGCAACGTGACAAAAGTATTGATTAACATTTAAAAATACACCAAGTTTTTGCAGAAGCGTTGATATTTTTCCCACGAATCGTTTCAAATAGATTCTTATTTCCACTTCAGCAAAGCATGTTATTTTCTTAGAAATCGTGTCAGTGTCAGTGAAATGTCGATAAGGACTTTTTTTGCGTGTAGGATCGTATTGATTGTGTTACTAGGAACTAAGCTATTCTTGCATCGGTCGTAATCACGTTAGGGAACTCTGTTCGTTATTAACACTGGAGGTACTAATTAAGTATGAGTAATTATACTGTACAAGTGCACTATGCTATTACGATAAGAGAAGGTGTTGTTTATTTATATATAGGAACTGGATAATTATATTTAACTAGCGACCCGCCCCGGCTTCGCACGGGTGCAATGTCATACATATAAACCTTCCTCTTGAATCACTCTATCTATTAAAAAAACCGGCAAGTGGGAGACGTACTCACACGCATATAGGGTTCCGTAGTACCAATATAATAAAAATATTTTGAAAGCATTTGTTCATATGTTGTATTGTTTTACATTCATCAACAAAACTAAATTTGTTTTGCATAGTATGTTAATGAAAAACAAAGTTGTTGCTGCAGTTTGATGAAAAAGTCCCATAACTCAAAAAAATTAACATCAAATCTTATTCAAACCAATTTTGGTTGAAAGTTCTATAATTTTCTATTTTTTTCAGAATTTTTCTCCTCTTTCTTTAGAAATTAGAAGGGGGGGGGGGGCACATTTTACCACTTTGGAAGTGTTTATCTTTCAAACGCTTGACTTTGAGAGAAAATGGTTTTTCATTTTTAAAGACCTATCTATAGACACCCCGCACGTATAGGTTTGATGAAAAAAATATTTTTTAGTTTCAGTTCCATGTATGAGGAGACCCCCTTAATCTTATTTTTTTTTATTTTTGTATAAAAACCTCATAGCGTTTACAGAATACATCTACCTACTAAATTCAACTGTGTAGTCCTAATTGTTTCGGAGTAAAGTGGCTGTGACGGACAGACAAACAGACAGACTTGGCGAATCTATAAAGGTTTTTTGCCATTCGGCTACGCAACCCTAAAAACAGCATCAAATCCGTTGCCTAGCTATAAAGATCTAAGAATACATAGGGACAGACAACGGGAAGCGACTTTGTTTTATAGTATGTAGTGATTTATGCTTTTTTGCATCTATTTGATCAACCTTGTCTTGCTTATTTATTTTTATTCCTGAAGTCGACCAATAAATTTGCAAGCTGCTTGATTGAGAATGCTTTAAAGAGACTGTCATTTCTTTTATCGCTTGCACTCCATTAATTACTGGTTCCTGCTCCTTACTATTCCTTGCAATCAGCAAAACACATTAATTTGGAATTCGTGCTGGAATACATTATGTAAAGTACAATAGATCCATTTGGAAAGGAGAATATTTTGAGCAAGATGGGACTGACATTTCTGTGGCTTAATCCCCAAATTGTATATCAAACTGAAAGTTGAAGGTATTATATTGTTTTATGACCTATGTATACTTATAAAATACATAAAAATATAACTAAAAATACTTATAGTAAAAGTATCGGGCACCAATCTGACAGTCACAAAAAGGTTGTAAATTCTGTAGCAAGTCGTAAACACGTCAGGAACAACGCTAGCGCCGCCGTTGTCAGACTCTCTAGTGATGGGATTTAAGTATTAGTTCGAGTATTTTTACGTAAGAGTGTTCCGGAATTCCGTGGGTGTTATACTTTGCTTTTGATGTCTTATTTTTCTTGTTAAGTATACAATGACATGCAGACTAACACGGTGAGTGAAATGTGTAGGAATATTGCAGCCGCGTCTGTTTAAAAGATAATAAGGTGTTCCATGATTAGCAAAAGGTGATAAAGTCAATATTTCTTCGGAAACGTTAATGCGAATGGTAATTGCCACCAAACCAACTTTTCCTTGAAATTGCTCATAAACTGTAAGCAGTTTATGAGCAATTTCAAGGAAAAGTGGGTTAAATGGATCTAAATTATCTATTTATTTAAGACCGCATTAACTATTAATACTAAATTTAGTGTATCTTACCACTCTGCCTTTTTTTAGACTATTGTATTTTATTGGTTATTGTACATACACTTTTTATGAATTCAGCGGTGAATGCATGCATCTCTAGCGTGACGTAAAATCAACCACCACCACCATGTCATGTTGGTCGATATCATTAGAAAATACTGTCACTAGCGCACGAAGGGTTTCGTAAAAAAATTACAAAAAAAAAAAGTTTTATCGCAGCCCCTCTTAAATATTTACTTTATTCTGTTTTGAGTATTTGTTGTTAGCGCAACTGTTGGAGCAACAGAAATACATCATCTGTAAAAATCAAAATCCCTTTGGGAAGTCGGCTAAAAAAGTTCCATGCTAGCACCCTTATTGCCGGAACGGGAGCTTTTCGAAACGTCAGGTATTTTATGTTCAAATGTTTTCTGCCCAGGAATACCTGGCAACATTTTGACCTGA
The DNA here is from genome assembly GCA_947578425.1 of Eugnorisma glareosa. NCBI lineage: Eukaryota > Metazoa > Arthropoda > Insecta > Lepidoptera > Noctuidae > Eugnorisma > Eugnorisma glareosa. The sequence goes on along the minus strand of OX387961.1, from coordinate 19,658,014 downwards.
CCTCAATCCACGATAAGTAGAACTGGAAGGATTAAAAGATTACGAGTGAACAGGGTATGTAGATAGCAACAGGTTACTAGTTCGGGAGCTCTAACATTACAATAACAAGCACTCCAGAGGGGTTACCATGACGTCTTAAAGCAGGAGTAATTCCAGTGTGGGAAAGAGACACAGCTATACAGGTCGTCTAGCGCCATCTCTTTCCCACACTGGATTTACGCCTGCTTTTAGACGTCTTGTTCGTTTTATCCATATCCATACTACAAAAGATATCATAAAAGAGAAAGTTACTGATTATTAAAGTGATATTACTCGAAATTCGGTTGCATAACTTGCATACATCATTATTTTTTGTTTTACCGTGTTTAAAAACCGAAATCCTTCTGTGCAGTGTCGCTAGCTAATTTAAATATGACCTGGTACAGTATATTGCAATCCCCATCTTCTTCCGCCCTCAAACGCGACTGCTATCTTCTCGTGACCTATTTTTATCAGAGCACTTTGAAGTTTAAAAGTTTGGTGTCAGTATGCCACGAATACAATCAAATATCGCTGGACATTACACACAGCGCCATCTAGGTGCCACACTAAGCAACGATGCTTGTGTCGTGGACACCAGATAGTTGATAATACTACATAGATACTTTTTGTTTGTAAATACATACTTATTATACATTTAAACATCCATGACTCGCAAACAAATGTCCATGCTCATCACACAAACATTTGCTCCTACCGGGATTCGAACCCGGGACCCATTCGGGTCGTCAAACTAAAAAAAAAAACTAAATACTAAACTAAACACTAAACTAAATACTTACTTCTGTAAACTAATATGCTAACTTCAAACACTCTTCTTGGTTCAAAATCACTCAACTTCCCCGTTATTTCCACATCACTAGCAGAAGTACAGCACTTTGAGAACCCCGCTATGCACACTGTATAGCACTTTTACTGGGCCACTATAAAAACCGGTTTGAACTAACTTTAATTGGTTTTTTAAGATAGCATTTATAATACATTTACATTTTATTATTATTCTCACTAATTAAACAGCACTTACTGATAATAAAGTCCAACTACACACATCAAAAGTGTCTAGGGATCAAGCATTTTTATGTGGATTTCTTGAGATTGAGATGTGGCTTTGTAATAAATTTATGATTTTATAAATTTATATGGATCCTTTTTGGTGCATTTCATAATTTGAATCAGGAACTGTGAATCAAATTCGAGTAAAAGATGAAAATCAGCTGTCAATATTTTCCCTATAAAAACATACAACGCATTGAAGACATTATTAGTGCTACTGTTTCCCTACTACTGATTAAAACCAACGTTATTATGGAGCGGCGACGTCATTTAAGCAGGGAAGAAATGCTCAGAGCCGTGGGAATGATAGAAGCTGGTTCCCGGCAACGTACTGTGGCTTTAGCTCTGAATACAAGTCAGAGTGTTATCAGTCGACTTTGGACACGTTACCGAAGCACTGGTACCGTGGCTGAGCGCCATGGAGGACGGTATCGCTGCACTACACGGAGACAAGACCGATACATTCAAATCTTAACTCGAAGAGCTCCAACAATAACCGCCATGATGTTAGCCGTGAGGCTTCATCACTCTTCAGGGAACTTAATTAGCGACCAAACAGTCAGAAACCGCTTGCATGAAGTGAACCTTCATTCCCGAAGACCGCTACGGGTACCACCTATAGCAATGCACAATCGTAGGATACGATATCAATGGGCTCTTGAACACAGAAATTGGGCAGAAGAACAATGGCGTTTCGTGTGCTTTTCTGATGAGTCTCGTTTTGGTATGAGACCGGATACAAGACGTATACGACACTGGAGAACCCCTGGACGCCAACAGCGATTAAAATCCTGCCAGGAAGTCCATCCTTATAGTGGTGGAACCATCATGGTATGGGCGGGTATTTGGATCGGCGGAAGAACTGAGTTGATTTGGATCAGAGGCAACCTCAACGCTCAAATTTATGCTGAGACGATTGTATCAGACGTCATCGTTCCTCTACAAGTGCAAATCGGTCCCTTATTTCAGTTAATGCATGATAATGCACGACCGCACACCGCAAGAGTTGTAAGACAGACTCTCGCCGCAGCTAACATCAATGTCCTGCCCTGGCCTGCTCAGTCGCCAGACTTGAATCCGATTGAGCATGCATGGGATATGCTACAGAGAAGAGCTCTGCCGAATATGGAGGGTATACAGTCGCAAGAAGACCTTTTTTTGTTGTTGCAACGAACATGGGCGGCCATTCCACAGCGTGATTTGGATGAACTCATTTTGAGTATGCCAAACCGATGTTCTTGTGTTGTTAGTGTTCGCGGTAGAAACACGGATTATTAATTGTTTAAGTTACCCAATAAAATTTTAAAGAAAACTGTTATTTCAGTCTTTTTTTCGAACTTTTGTGTTAGTGGTTCAAATGTCAAAAATCCCTTTATTAGGAAAATGGCAAATTTCTTTATTAATGCAAAGGTGACTTGGTTTATCGTTACTGTGACAAACGAAAACACTTTATTTGATGAATCCTTAAAGAAAATTTTAATTAATATCAATCAGGAGAAAAGTTATTGCAAAAATATAAGTTGATCCCTAGACACTTTTGATGTGTGTATAAATATTATGTTTTATATCATATAAATATTTATGTGGGCTGACTTTATGAACTCTCGTGATTGCGATAACTTTCTCTTAATGAAGTAAGAAGAGCTTCTTAATTATAATAGTAAGCAATCAACGGAGATATGATGAATGCATGCATCATACTAACGAATATGATGCATGCATTCAAGTAATTCAATAACCGTTTGCTTGTGTTTTGTTTTTCCGGCCTTTGGAGGAGTGGAGATCAGTTTAAAGAATAAATTATACAGATCTCCTCGCGGATCTTTCAGTGTAAAATAAATCAAATTTGATTTGTAAATAAAAGCGTTTCACTTTTTGTATTAAGTGTACTTTTCCAACCTCGTGGTCAAGCGTAAACTTTTTTAAACAGATGTCATTTGTTTTACCAGTCGACGTAAAGGGAATGGACGTAGAGGGAATGATTCCTTTGGACTTACATTTATTATATTGGAAACTTTTACAGCCTAGCCAGATATATGTTCGTATACGCTAATCTCCAAAACCGTCACACCGATTCCCATGAAATTTTGTGAATGTGTATGGTTGGTTTCAGCTTAAAATACAGGGTGTAACAGGACTCTTCACGAAGCCGTCAACCAAGCATTATGTTCATCAAACTAAGTCACTTTACGCAAAAATTATTGCTGGGAAACGATTTGTTTTACGGTAGGACTCAATTTAACGCACTCAAAACATTGTTGAGGATGGATTGGATAGTACGGGGGTCGTGGAGGTGTTGAAAGTAAAAACCTGACATAAAAAACACGTACTTAAAAAAAAACTTGTGAAAAAGTTGGAACTTTGACCCCCAATATCTCCGTAACTAGAAGGTTCCCAGGTATGGTCTAGAAAAAAAAAAAAATATCACAATGATGGGGAGAACAAGGGCCTTTCGGCTTCTATAGTTAGAAGTTTTGGACCCAATTTTGGGCACTTTTATCGGCATACGAAATCCACGTAAACGAAATTAGCTAGTTTATTATAGTACAAATTACAATGCGACATCTTTGATTTTTTTTTCATATCGACAAGCAAAATGTTTATTAAAGGGGCTCCTGGTTTTAAATAGAGTGGGTTAAACCGTTTTATTCACTACATTAATGGTAGGTACATTTATATTTTCATAATAATTTAAGTGTGTAAGCTTACAAAGTCATTAAACTCGCTCACAAGCTGCTTTGTGTACAGGTAACATGCATACGACCTGTAACCCTTTACCTACTTTTGAATAGTGGCACCACAGTTATTCAATTGACTTCAACCGCCTGCCTACAATAACTTGCCACTAAAAGCATTTTTAAAACATAACATCACAGCCCCACCAGTAATCCACGAAGACAGACAGAAGAGAACTCACAGTAGACCCACATTTCAGACACACATACTAGACCCCATCCCCTGAGTCCCTTCCCATCAACCGGGCACAAATCCAGACTCGGAGTAAATCATCATCTGCCTAGCCTTTTCTCAACTGTGTTGGGGTCGGCATCCAGTCTAACCAGATGCAGCTGAATACCAGTATTTTACATGGAGCGACTGCCTATCTGACCTCCACCACCCAGTTAGTCCTCAGAGTAAATCCTGGTAGAAAAACTCAATAATACTGCCATTTGCGAGAATCGAATCAAGGATGTCATATTCAGGAGTAGCGCTAGCGGCCACTTGAAGGACGAGAGGCACTCAAGGCAGGCATTTCAAAAACAAGTTACAAACTCCACAATTTTCAACTGCCGCAAAACCGTAGAAAAAAGTAAGTATCGATCAACATTGCTTTTTCATTGCGCCGAAACAGGGCTGCTTTCCAACCGTAACGGAGGGTCCCGTACGTACAATAGTTACGAAAAAACGAACCTTTTGTCTCGCCCCTCGCCGCCTGACAGCAATTAATGTTTTATTCCACCTTTGTACACTGTCGAGCAACGGAATATACGAAGCATCGCGGTTTAATGGAACCGCGACGGGTGTTGCCAACAATCAATTAAATTCAATAAAGAATTTATTAGGAAGGTCATTCTTTGTAGTGCAAATTGGGGGTGAAATGTCGATGTGGTTAATGACGGGTTGAGAAATGTTGTAAAAGAATTACAAATAATACAACATAACGGACCAAAGACTACATGACTAAACTAAGAGCCTGTGTCCAAATATTTCATTATGATGATGTCAACTCCTACGTCATTCATGTTCTATAAATTAAAGCAAGCTTTGATCAATATATCACTTCATTCGCTTCGAAACGTTACGGTATGTTCCAGTTACGTGCATTATTATGCAGCCAGCATAACCAACAATAATGACTTCTAAGATTGCATGAACCGTTACGTTTTGTATGTCAGTTTACCTTGCACTTGACATAAAACAAAAGAAAACATACTTATTACTTGTGTTCGGAAGAATTCCAATGTAGTGGTGGAAATGTCATTGTTACTTTAAGCAAATTATTGATAAAGCTCTTTTAAAAACATGTATGACTGCTGTTCTTTCTATTAGTGGTCCTCATATTCCTCATCCTTTCATTCTGTATTTGCCAATCGCTGTCGATTCTGTCACTACGAGTGTATCAATATACCACTCTGAGATTTGGCTGTTCTTCAATAAGGACATAATTATTATAGAGACAAGTTGATAGTTTGCCACCAATGAACTCTAGACGATGGATAAACTTTTTTATACTAAACTAGCGGCCCACCCCGGCTTCGCACGGGTGCAATGTAGATACTATATACATATAAGTCTTCCTCTTGAGTGATTCAATTCAATTGCTGAAAACTGCATTCGAATCCGTTGCGTAGTTTAAATGATTCTAAGCATACAGACAGCGGGAGCTACTTTGTTTTATACTATGTAAAGATTATATTGTTAGCAAGCTATTACACATACATTAATGTACAGTCTACAACTCTAAATACTATAGCATACCTTCCTAACTCTTTATCAGCGCACACAGCTTCCTAAAGTAAAGAAAAAGTGTTAGCTATTAATACCTTTTAAGCCGCAATTAAGATACCGCACGAGTTACCTCATAAATCTTGTGTTTAATACACAAGATCTATAGCAGAACCAATTAGTGTAAGAAGTTCGAGGTTAATTGTGAGACATTTTAAGTTGAATTTTTGTTGTACCAAGCATAAAGTAAAAAAAATCGAGCTTTCAATTATAGATATTACGTTATTTGTTTTTATTTTTTGTATTTTTCTCAGCAAACTCTTTTAATTGATACCCAAATTATGGGGGTACATAAAAAATTACTAGTCCGCCATATTGGATTTAGATTGACGGCACTTAGCTAACCATGCATTGTCATCCAAACTAAACGTGTGTGCAAAATTTTAGCTCAATCGGTTGGGTACAACTGTTTAAAAATTCAGTTGATTTAACCTAAACAAACAATCTTACAAACATTGCCAGTGCAATAAAAACTTGTAAAAATCATACTTATATGTTTCTTTTTTTGTCAAAAGATTTAAATAGATCGATTTTCCCTCATCGCTCCTATTTATGTTGCGTGAAAAGTGCCGACACACATTCCGTATGTTCCTATTCCGTGGCGTTTCTATGGCATTGTGTTTGTCAGAGGTGTCAAACGAAACAAACCACAAATCAGTCAATACAGTTTAAAAAAAAAACATTTTATTTCAGGCATTGTATGCAATCACAAACAGTTCACCCATAGCATCTACGTAATGTTATTATATATAAGTTGAAGTTGAATATAAGTTGATTGTATTAAATTAAATTAATTATATTATGTGTATAATATATGTATATGTGTATATATTATATGTGTTTTGTGTGTGTTTTATTGAGTGTATTGTATGTATTATGTTTTGCTTTCCACATTAATTATTAATACTTTACTAATAGTCAAACTACAAGTAGATAAGTAGACCTTATTTTATATGTCTATTTAGTCAGTTATCTCCCTTCAACATAATCTGGTTCATTGGTTCAAATTCTTAAAATCTACTACGCTTGAATTTTGTTATCAATTTTATCGGTTATTAATTCAGCATTACACGTTTTTCTGTCCGCCATTGTAATCGCTGATAGAGATGTAAAGAGTGCGGTTGCCACCTGCCGCTATGCGGATCCCTAAAATGTTATAGTTCGGATATTGTTGTTATAAACAGAGGAAATTTACTTTTAATTATTGTGTTGCACGCCCCGTTTCATTATCATTTCCGTTGGCTCGTGCTTGTAATTGTGAACTAATGAACTTTGAGTTTTTTTTTTTACTTTTTTTTGTGTTACATCTGCTTTGTTGGCTTTTTTAATAATTCTGGTCTGTGATGTATGAATGAGTTTGCTTTTTTTCTTGACGTTGGGTCAGTAATAGGGATGTTATTTTTTAAATGGCCGAGGTATTAGTTAACTGCCAGTGTATGTTAATTTTGTGTTATCAATGCAGTGAAAGTGCATTTTTAATGTAGTCTATCCTATTTTGACCAGATCAGGTGCTTTCCAATTCATGAATAATAATTATAAAATAAAAAACATCTTACACTCTGCACGTTAGTTAAATATGTACTTACTTACGACATTAATTAATTTTATTAATAAGTTAGTTACTATAAGTTATTTTAATTTATAAATTTTAAAACTAACGACAAAATAAAATATTACATAACTAGTAATAAAATCATATCCTTTGCAATTATAAAATTGCTCAGGTAATAAATAATTACCCTAGGTATGCAAAACTTCAAGCAATAGATGAATAAACAATAGCCAAGGAAATCACAGAAGCCATTGAATTACATGCCTTATTTACATTGCTGTTATGAAATAAAATAGCTTGAACATTGTTATTAATTTAATTGTTACCAAATAAACTTCAGACTGTTACAGTCGTCTGCCCCAGTTAAGATGTAGGCCGTTTTTATTGCTAGATTCTTACAATTATGTTTCTTTATTTTTTCCCTGAAGAATATTTTTTACTAGCTGTTGCCCGCGGCTTCGCTCGCGTTTTTGTCAGAAATTATTTCACGGGCACGTTTAAATATAGCCTATGGCACTCAGGTATAATGTAGCTTCCTAAATGTGAATTTTTAAAATCGTTTCAGTATATCCAGAGATTATCCCGTACATACAAACTTACAAACAAATTTTACCTCTATAAAGGGTTAGTTTCTAAAGACCAGCCAAATTCTCAGATATGATGCCATACGACATTCTGAGCCCCCGCACATAGAAATTTTTCATCGGTTATTTTAAAAAAAAACAGCTGTTTCATACATTTTGACCATGTAGGTATTGCACTTTTGTAGGAAACAGCTGTTTTTTTTTTAATAACCGAAGAAAAATATCTATGTGGGGGGGCTCAGAATGATGTACTGCATTATATCTGAGAATTTGGCTGGTCTTTGGAAACTAACCCTGTATAATATTAGTTAAGAAGGATAGATGAAGTCCACAATAGGTAGACTACCTGGTACTGTAGGAAACTATAATGCTTGACAATGATACTCGTCTAGTTGGTTGTTACTCGATGAAGATTTTGTACAGTTTACTTGTTTCTCAAGTACGACAAGCATGAAGTTACAAATCGTAGCCATCGGTGCAGTACGTTGTACCTACATTTTATTGATCAAAATTGATAAATTAAGTAGCCTTTTATAGCAAAATATTGAGGTAGTCAGCACGCACGGTCGGTAAAACTGGCGAATCTAGGACCTTCAAGTCATACTTGTTGGTTGAAATTTAAAACAGTTTTTAATTTCTCCTGTAAAAAGGGGTGTTGTGCATTTACGAGGTCAAGGGACTTCTTTTGAAGAAAAAAAAAAAGGTAGATGTGAATCTTTACTATTATTTTGCAGAAACAAGCACAAAAGAACAAGGAAATGTCACCTATTTTTAAGAAGATACCTACTTCAATTTGTTCGTATCTAAGCACAGACTTATCTATGTTTGTGACTGCCCACCATACAAAACACACGGCTAAATCCTTTTCGTAAATACCTAAAATAAAACCTGCCAGTCTCCTCTTTAATTTCCGTACAAACACGGAAAATCACTCACGTACATTCAAATATATTCAGACATTGTAAAAAAATAAAAAGCTAGTAGGGACGTGTATCACAGTTAAAGCAAAAGGAACAGACCATGAAGTATCTAAGCAAACTTTTTCTTTGTTCTCCTAACTTCTGTTCGGTACAATCGCTAACATTTGAGTTATTGCCGAAACAACTTACAATTTTCTTCGCCAAAGAACTGCAGATGTGACTCGAGTTTGTTTAGATTTTAAACCTTGAAAAAGGAAATAACATATAAACACAGGTCTATTATAATTAAATAAAACGCTACAAATTAAGTCTTACCAGGATCTTTTGGTGGTCCAATGACACTGATAGGGTTGATAAAAGCATTATAATTATGTATTTTAATTTATACATTGTTTTTTTTTTTTTGTGACACCTACCGTCATCACCTGCTTTAACATTACATTCATATAGATGTTTACAAAATTATAATTTACGAAAATGGATTATCGGTAAAACTTGAATAATTTAAAGGGGTCCAATTTACAACTGCAAATGCCACTGTATAATAAGCATTGATATCAGTAGTATGATCCTCATTTTTAAACTGTTTCTTTTAGATGTATCCAAATAATACATCTAAAAGAAATGGTACAGATACAATCACAACTGAACTCCCAAAACATTTGTCAGTCAATATCTCTGGACGCCCACATCTGTATTCAGGCACAAAGGACCCAACCTCGACAGGTATTTCTGTCCAAATGATTGAGCAACACTAGTTTCCTTTGCAAGTCTTTGTGGCTCAACTGTCGCAATCAATGTTCCAGTTGTTCATGAATTCTAAAACGAAGAATACAATGCCGGTCGGTGGGAAATACTAGTACCTCTGAGCACTCACTCAGATGGCTTAAACAAACGAGTGATATTCTAATAGCGATAAGTATGATGTTAAACGCAAAAATGTATTGGATTGACAAGCTAACGAAAGGCTTAGGTGATAAAAATTGATGTAGAATAAGCGCTAACGCTTTGAAAATAACTACTACTAACTTGTTTAAGCAAAAAATATTGTAATCACAAAATACGGATTTGACAAAAGCTCTCAAGTCATCTAGTTTTTGTATACCGAAAATTGTGAAGAAATTTCAACTTTTCAAAAGTACTTTATTGCAAGATTCTGAAATCAAGTTTGGAGTATCTGAAGACGTCAAAATGTTCAAATCTTTTCCAAGCTTAAAGTTAAAGTATATCGTTGCACCATAATAGAAGATACTGCCTCTAAGTTCTAACGTAAGTCGTTTACTTAGGCAGCCCTGTTTACCTCATAAGTAAGTAGGGTTAACGATACATGCTCAGAATCTTCAGAAGGACAATGTGTAGTAACTTTAGCAGTAATCTTAACAAGCCCTGAGGAAGGGTCAAATATCAAACGACGAACATCTTCTAATTACTAACCACAATTACGGGCAGACACATTTAAACTATGACCCCAAATTGTTAATATGTATCATTCATGCTTTCCTCTCTATGTGGGTTAGCAGAATTGGTAGTAAGGAACTTAAAATTGAAGCTATTCATGGTTTTAAGTTAGAAGAGCGCTTTGGATTTGGAGATATTAGATGACATTAAAACCTGGCGAACGAAACCGTTCACTTGCATATTTGTGGTAACAAGTAAATGTAAATTGTGTCTTTGGCCTTATACATTGAAGCGTGTTTTGATAGTATGTGTTCCTATCTAAGTGAAACATACATGTATAAATACTCTAAATAGTTGATCAAAGTGCAAATCTTCGTACCCAGTAGTTTTTATTTTTTGTATTTTTTATTTGCTTTCAAACATAATAGTCATTATCTCGCCCTTATCCTAATTTATTTGGGATTGGGGTAGCATGTCTTCTTATTTTATACGTATTTTAGTCTTCTTCTTTCAATAAGATAACGAATTCGACACATTTATCCTTAATTTCTAATTCAACATAAAAATCTATCCCTGCCGCCTATTTACCAGAACAGCTTTATTTACCTCCATTATTTCCTCTACATCTATACTAAATACATCAGGGATTTCGGCATGCCTATCCCAACTCTAACCTCAATGATATTTCTAAGTGAGCTTACGTCCCCGGGGCACCATTCATTGATATTAGCAGTCGAAACTCACTATATCATAACTGTATTATGTTGCTCAAGTTCGAGTTGATATTTGTTGGTGAGGATACGCAAAGTTTCAATGGAAAGAAATGTATGGTGGTATTCTGTATCGTTACTTCGATTTTTGTTAGCTTCTCTTGGATTTTTTGCCGTAGTAACTTTGATAACAATGACGCCTACAGCAAACTAGAGATTTTTGGAAAACTTCTGTTCATCATATTCCATAATGGTATTCCAAAAGTGACATTTATATTTGGATACAAGGAAAAAATAATAAGACTACTAAATAAATAGTATACGAGGCAAATCAAAGGGAGCTTAGACCCTTTAGTAACCTTTGCGGTATAAACCTTTACCCATTTTTGGTAGGGAGAGTATCAAAAATGTCACGAAACCACGGACGATACATTTATATTATTAAAACCATCGTACGGAGAATATGTTGTAGCTACACAGATTATTAACATTCTGGATTCAGATTTTGGTTGGAAATTTTGTACTTGGAACCTGTGCAAATACAAATGTAGTAAACGATTAAAATGCACTTTGCTCTTATTGGCATTAAGTACTATTTTTCCTTAGATTATTCTAGGTACAAAATTACCATCCTAAAACCCCCGCTGAAGCTACAAGCAGCTACATAAACTTTATACAGCAAAATACAAAGTGATTAATGGTATCGTATATCAATTACCAATGTCAGGTGCAACTTGGTTTTTGTCGGGAAGTTTTCAGAGGGGCCCTTAATGGTGCTCGAGAATGTACGGGGAACTATTGCATGTTTTATCTAAGAAATGTGCACGAAGATAGATCGGCAAGAAAGTAACGCCATTGCTGAGAGAGTAGATTCTTGTATTAATGTAGCCGTAGATATAAATGAAGCGGACAATTCGGAATAAAAGATAAATGAAATAAGAGACACGGACGAAATGAATTTCGTAATAGAAGTGTATGAAACAAAATCTGAATTGGGCGAATGAGGAAGATTAATTTAAAATAAGAGGCTATTCTTGCGTCAATATGGGGTTCTTAAAATATAAATGCAAAAGATTTTTTTGGAAGTAACGTTAATCTGATTAAGATGTGGAATGGTACCTATTAAATATTGCAGCAAATTCTGAGAAAACCATTATGAGATTATATTTAGGGGATAAGCTTTCGCATATGGTATAATTAATTGGTATACAGACTGCATCGTACAGTTACCGAAATTGATGATAGTGAAATCTTTTCCAAACAAAATTTTATGTAACTGGTAAAAAAGTCCAACCATTTTATATGTATAAACAAAAGTGTGTGTTTTGTGTGTTTTAACTGTGTGTGTGTTTTTGTATGTTATGTTTGTGTGTCTTTTTGTATGATTTTATAAACTGATCAGAGCTAAAAATTGAACGCACGATATAAAACAATTTATGTAATCATGTCAAAGGCCTCTCAGAACAATCTTGGACGCCTACACTAAACTTTTATACTATCTGCGTAAAGATAAAGAACAACATTGTTAAATCACCAAGCATGCCCCTATACGGCTTCGCAAATCGTTTACCAAAGCAAATCTAGAATTTACCGAAAGCAAAGCCTAAACTAAGCAAAGTTAACCCAAGTGTAAAACCGCGTACAGAACCTAGTCTACCGACTAAAAGTTCGATAAATTAAGTTAGCACACTCCTGAGGTACGCTCAAAGTCAGGTTTTTGAAAAACACCCCATTCTTGCATTGGAAAAGGTTTGTGCACTTCTCTTGCTAAAGGAAAATTATGTTCATATAAAATTGGAATTTTGTGAATTGGAAAATAGCTGGAAAGTTTTGCTGACCGATCAAAAGTTAAACGTTCGATTTTGGAGAATAGAAATCGTTATTTGTTGAATTATAAGAATCATTGTTTCCGTATTTAACATCGAATTACGAAGAACTGCTTTCTAGACCTAACAATTATGGTGCCTATATGCCATAATTTGTACAGCGCTTATCGCCATCTTAGCATACTTTTGTGAAACTGACTTGTAACTTTTGTCAAAGAAATGGTAATTATTCTTCTTAATTATCACACAAAGAATGTAGGTCAAAAAGACATTGAAAAAAAAGATTCAATAAATCATTTATATTCGCATCGGTCGGCTCAGTAAAAGCAAAATAAACATCCTTTGGGTGGACTGTGTACAGATAGTTCGTGTATGCTGTTCCGTTTTAAAAACTGCGTGAACGTAATTGAATTGGGGCGCTCGGCTTTGAATCCAAAACTAGGTCCCCCGGTTTTTTTCAAACACATTTTCAAATACGTGAAACGAACATTTTGCTAAGCATAACATAATCAGCCTTTAATGTTCCCACTGCTGGGACACTCGGCCTCCTCTCTATGAGAGGGAATGGGCTATAATCCACCACGCGGGCCCAGTGCGGGTTGGTAGATGTCACATGTCTTCTAATTTTTGGTTCTAGGTCATGCCGGTTTCCTCACGATGTTTTCCTTCACCGTTTTTGAGAGAAGTGGTGATGAAATAAATTACACAAAGTAATGCGCCTGCCTGGGTTCGAACCCACGACTTTCTGTTCGTAAGTCGTGGCCGCCACCACTGGGCCACCGCTGCTCTTGCTAAGACGTTATGGAAATGTATCTAAATTAACTAAATTTGTAACTAAACACCCCGCTAAGAATAATAATGGGCCAGTTTACCGCAAAGTGCTTTGCTGTGTCACCATTCATCATCCGACCTAACAACTACATTAATATTAAGACGGATCGCGTTTTGTTTGCTCACTCGCACATAGCTCCCTCCCTTTCTGTTATTATCAGTTTGACAGCTTCTTGAGGATGAGATATCGCTACATTTTAATGGACAATTTTTTTGGAGGATTATTAATAGAGAATAAAAGGTATTCTTTAAAAAGTCTTTGTGTAATCCGAATAAGGTATATGGGGAATTATTTGGATAGATAACAGAGAGAAGGGAGAATGAATCGGTCCTCTTAATGTGAAAGATTACTACTCTAAAGTAGATTTGTTTATAAAGACACCGCAGCACAAATGAATAGTGAACAAAAAGATATTTCATAGCAGAGTTGGCCCTAATATGCACCCTTGTTGAAACAAGCTCGATCAAAGCCCTCACGATGACCTACTTAAAAAAAAACAATACCGCACTCGGCATTGAGCGTACAAGAGAATCGTTTCGAACATACGCTTAAACAACTGCAGAGCCAATTACACTGTGACGAGAACTTGCTGATCATGTTACTTTATCAAAAGCATATGTATGAATTTGCTCACAACTCACGAGCTACAGACAATTCCTTGTTTAACTTAAACCAATTTCCACTCATTAACTCAACGTACCTTGTTGAACATACTACGAAGTACGTATCAAAAGTATTGCCTTGTTAATTTCCCTCTCCAAATAAGTCTACTTCGAACTAAGAACTTCTCCCATTATGAAACTCTGGAAGTGTTTACGTCACACATTATGAATCCTTATATTACTTGAAAATTATTTTGTCGCTGAAATAAACGAATCTTGAATAAAGTTGGTTGTATAACGAGTGGCGTTGCGCGTTGTATGGAGTGCTCGCATTAGTATTCGAGCCTCGGGTCGAATGTGGCGCGAGATTGTTATCGCTTGCTGCGCTCCGTTTTGGTACTTGGAATAGCACCGAATAGATGGTGTGTGCTGATTGGATCGCGTTTGCCGGTGGTGCGAATTGGTGATTTGTCTGATAGCTGAACATGGTGGGGTTGAACAACAGTGTAGTTGGAAGGTATGAATGGATGTTAGTTGCTTAATTTAGTTAGGACGAATAGTCTCATTTTTTATAATATTCCAAGGGCGGGAGCACCTAAAGGTAAATAATAATTTCCTGAGAGCGTTGGACAGAAAATTTTTCAAGAGACTTAATCAACAAATTACAATTTATCAACACTCATTAATTGTTTCTACTTTTATTTAACAAAGCAATCAATCTTTACCCAAGTTTCATTGGACAAATCCAGCGATCAATTTCTATTAAATCCCCAAAGAAGGCGTATACAAAAGTTGTAAGCGGAAAACACATTGTTTCCCCTCCCTCGTTAGCAAACTCCACGGCACTTTTTTGACGTCTGCTCTAGGGCGTCTCTGGCGGTTCGAGTGTTTACCCACGCTACGCCACATTTGCACTCCCAAAACAACACCCCTCAATCTTATCACCAACAAAATAAGATCCAAATCTCAACAAAAATCCAGCATCTCAACCTCAACACAAATTTTGACAATGCAAGGTTATATTTGCAGATTGGTTACGAGTATTTGCTTTTAAAATGTTCGCGTTAAAGCTCAGATTCGGCTGTTTTTTTATTCACCAATCGTTGTCCCACTGATTTGTGTGTTACGTTTTGTTCGTGCGTTCTGTCTTGCCTAACTCTTGAAACGAGTATCTGAAACCTTCTTGAGTTTAGGATCCTTTTCAAATATTTTTTATGAGTTCATTGTAACAAAACTCAGTATATTGAAAAGCTTTTTAATAAAAATAAGAATGTTATACGATGCTTTGATGACACCCTTAAAATGTTCGACAAAGTGTGCGGAATTTCGGAGCACTTTACCGGTGATAATTGCGCTAAGATCCGCTGTTCGAGGATTTTCATTCTGTTTTATGACGTCACTCCGGAACTTGCCACTAGACAAAACAATGTATCGTTGCTTCCAGACGATCTTACCACGATCCTTTGGCACGACGCACAAACCATCTCAAAAATAACGGAAATGAACGAGATCAAACTGGTGCCAAATTCACAAAGGGCAAATATGATTCACTTGATTTGGGAATCTGTCCAAAGATGATTTCATCACGAGTTTCAATATTCTTTAAGTGCCCGCTGAATCACAAGATTTCGGTTACTTCAGCTTATTTTATTTGACAAATGGCCCATATATTAGATAGCCCATCCCTTAACTTGAGGTATTTATTTAGGTATCCGTCTCACTACGTACTGTTGCTTACATGAATTGTTTTTACAAATCATCCTTCCACTCATTTCACAACATTCGTTTACAAAATAATGTCGCCATCATGAAATTCCCGCACTCCCATTCCGAGCACGATCGATAACACATCGAAAGCAAAATTATTAGCAGAAACAAAGGTATAACCTGTGTCCCCACTAAGTCCCATATCACATGTCATACAAGATTCCAATCTCACCCTTTTCCAAAAAACCAAAGAGACCCGTTTTATAATATTTCAGTGAACACAATGAGCCTCAGAGGGTTTAAAACTGAGGGCGATGTAACACCTGCTTATATCCGGATCGCCCCTGGGGCAGGCCCCTTATTTTTGCAATAAATTAGAAACCGCATCAGCCGTACACATCCGTACCTGTCTGGCTAAGACCTTTCCAATTATTGGGGTTTGCTTTCAGCAACAATTTGTAGTTGACCAAACCACGGTATGATTTATTGGTGCTTGTAATAGTTTTATTCTGACATAAATATTGGTGTGTCTTTTGCAGGGGATCCGTTTCATTGAAATAAATTTTATGATTGTCAAGCATAGATTATGTTTCGTATGTAATGAAGCTGCCTATTCGAATAACGTTACTTTTTGTTTAAATTATTTTGTTGTCATGCATGTGCATCTGATATAGCAACTGACACAGCATTTATTTTGAATTATATGACTGTGTTCTTGGATATTTTATGATTCGTAGAAATAAAATCTAAAATCTATAGCTAATAAACATTTGATAAAACTGGTGTGAGATCAAAATGTCTTGAAACTTACTATTGTGGTGGTTTTCTAACCAATAATAAAATTCTTCTACGTAATAAAACAGGAAATAAAAGGAGTAAATCTGGCAGTTGATCTACTCATATCACGCAACAACCACTTGACGGAGCTTAATCATACTTCTACTGAAATAATTCTACGAGAATAGATTCTAGAGTTTAAATGAAAACTCACTCTTAGAGAACAAACACATGTCGAAAGTTCTGCCGATCTAAAAAAAATGCCACAGAAATAAAAATCGTTTATTTGTTTACAATGTAGGTTACAGAGCTGAGTGATTTTTTATGAAAAGTCCCGATACATCTTACAACAAAAACAATAACTATGGTACCTATCTACTATCTATCAAATACGCATCAACCACTCCTCATGATACACAAACCCTAAAATCGGAATCGCATCGCACCCGTACCGTAAAGCTAAATGTCCCAAATTGTCAGTCGAAAGTGCCGTGACAAATTGATTGGTTTAATCGCGTTCGCTAGTGACTAACGGACGGAACCTGTGATAATTAAACGAGGAACCTGTATCGGACGTGTCCCGGCTCACACTAGATTGCTATAAACAGGAGAGTTGACCGTCTGTGAAATTGTATTTGACTTTTCCTTAAGACTAAAGAAAGTAGTGCAAAATAGGTAAATTGAAAACGTAGGTGCTTCCATTCGGTTGTAAAGTTTTGTTTTTATTTCTAAAGCTTTTTGGGTAATGCTGGACTCTAATGCTTTAAAATTCTTTTATGCGAAGAAAGTTTTGTAATATTTAAACTTAGGACTTTCGGATAAGGGTTCCTTAGACAGAAATAAATGGTCTGTATCTCAGTGGCTTGTTCATTCCTTTCATTTTTATTACTCTTTCTATACACTTGCTGAATTCATGAAATGATCTTTTGGGAGAGTCTATTTTAATAAAAACGTATTCGAGTTTGTCTTTTGAGTTCAAGAGCCAAATTAAACAGTATTCATAAACAATGTGTTAAAAGAATAGATGGGGCCTATTTAGAAGTACTTACGCATTCTTGTCACAAGAATTCTTATACCAATTTGTTACAAAAATTGTACAGATATTTGCTCTTTATTGTGCCAATTTTTGAGCCAATCAATTTGAAATCTGGAATGCTTTTTTCCTGCTTTTTTATATTTTTTCCTCCTACGATATGGGTCACTACGGAATATTTTCTCGTTTTTTTCCTTTTCATCCCCAAAACGGAGGAGTGTTGTCACGATACGCCTTTCATGTCCGCTCCAATGATCAATACGTACATCATAATAATAATTGTAGAACATTTTCCTCTCTATTAGTAGAGCACATTACCTACTGAAATTATTTGAAACCTTTTCAGCATAAAATATCATCAAAGTACTAAAAAGTTCACTGACGGTCTGCCACTTCTCACCCTTATGTCCGAAGAAGTAAGGTTGAAAGTGAACTCGGTGGGTAGTATCCTATACAGAGCCCTTAAAAAGATGTAATCTAACTACTAATGAGAATTTCTGAAGTATTTTAATAAAGAAAAAAAATACCCGTTCTTAAAAAAATAACCATAAAATAATGCAAATGTTATTTAAGAAATAAAAAATATACACTTTTTCTTATACTTCAGATCTTGGAGATATTTCATTGCCATCTCCATGACTGGATTACAAACAAATGCTTTGTTTCCCTTATCCCGGTCATCAATCAAAGCCGTCGTTTTTTGTTTATCTAAATTCAAAATTACATGATTTACCTTAACTCATTTTCCTTCAAAGCATTCCCATTTCTCATAAATATCATGTTTGCGACAAAACATGATTCAAATTTTGGTCGCTAACCGAATTACATACTGTTCCTGAAATAGATGGAAATAACACATCAGTTGCTTACCTCGCTACGTATTTCATTAGAGTTAACTAAGAGAAATGAATTACTGCGACATTCGTGGGCGTTGGATTGGCAAATTAAAGCCAAAGTGTTAATCCTGTGTGTGGCTTTAACCATCTAACCTTGAGTATTACAGAAACCTGTTCAAACGAAATTGGTTCTTCTCTTGTGTAGTAAAGTAGGGGTCGTTTGACAGACAATGTAAGTAGGTATAAGCAATATTTACATTCATAATACCCTTTGCGTACAACCCTCTTAACTCTTCCAACACAATGACGCAGAAATTCTAATCAATGCATTACAAACAGGCACATCGGAGCCAAGTTACCCTACTAGGGACACCACTGCCAAGATAAAAAGCCCGGGATTAAGTTATCGTTCCGAAGCAGCCCGAGGCGGCCACCATATCCCAATACTGTTTGATGACGGCCCTACGAGTTATTTGCGAGGAGATTCTGGGTGATTTTGAATTTTACTACACTTCTACATTGAGATTATGTAGTCGAGTTCCAATATGAGGCGTAAACGAGATGATAAAATCTCTATTAAAAGGTATAGCATTTTTTTTGTTAGAAGTTTATTTGATCAATATTCTAGCCATAATAAATCGGCGCTATACATAACAAACAATTTTTCTTTTCTTTATTTTGTTTTTACCTACCGCTTGCGTTCCGATCGATCAATTTCAATCCCCGGGACACACGTGAGAATCATCCGATCATTACGTTGTTCTTTCGTTCTCAGATCATTACTGTAATTAAGTTCATTAGCCAAGCCAAGTATAAAAGTACAAGAGCAATTAAATTTCAATTTACTACCACATTTCTGAAAGCAGAAATCAATTACCGGAGTATAACAGATTTCAGTTTAGATGTAGCTGTTAATGGAACAATTAAATTTCATGTTCTATCAAGGTCAAAACATAAATAATATCTTACTAAATTAATTTTATGTTTGCATGTGAAATTTTCATATAATAATTCGTTGGAAAAACAATAACAATGTATACGAGATGGCGAAGGTAAGAAAACATTTGACGAGAACGATACTGGGGCTTACGAGTAAAAGCCGTGTTTCCATTCTTCCTGACTGCGATGGTGAAATTAGATTTTTATAACGATATTTTCATTGTTGTGCTTTCTAAGATTGTTTTAGTTTTAACTGACATTAATTTGAAAAGCATTTACAAACAAAATAATACGCTTAGAAGAATGCCTATAGATGACATCCACACACGTTGTGACATTTGAAATTGTAATTTCTAAATAAATAATCGAAATAATATTTCCTCTTCCACCTCAATAATCCATTGTGAAACCACTCTTACCACAACCATATTTACTTCACCTATCTCATTCCCTAGCATCTTATATTTCAAAAACCATAACCAAAAAGAAAACTGATAGTACCTATATCTTCCATTGCACCCCATCCAACAATACATAAAGATTATAACTTTATACCCAATCATCCTTGAGAATCTCCCATAGCAATAAAGATATCGTATATCAACGGAACCGCGACACTGTCTGTGTGCGTAGGTGTCTGAACTAATATCGGGACAGGACGGACCGGGACCGACCGGTTCCTCGTCCATCGAGTCCCGATCTTCATGGACATAGAACAAGAACTGTATAGAAGCGAGAAATCATAATTGCCGTTGCAACTGGCGTACGTGTGGACACACTGTTGATATCGGTTTTGTTACCTATTAGCTCACAGTTTTTGCAATAAATATTGATGTCTGTATCAGAAAGTGTTTGTCTGCAATGCATTTTAAATGCCTGCAATTTATTTGGGAGGCGTTCGATATGTTCAACCCAGTTATGCGTTGCGTTGTGTTGTGCGTTGTATGATTATTGTTAATTTATTCCTTGTATGCACGTCATGTCCCTGCGACAAATAAACATTTTTTCTTTCTTTCTTTATGGAATTGTATCACGACACACACTCAAACTCTAACCTCAAAACTCAAACCTCAAAAATCAAACTCAAAGCATTTATTTCAATTAGACCTTAGCAGGCACTTTTGAAACGCAGAAAAACAAAGGCGAAGCTACAGTCACAGACACAAGGCATAATAACTTGTGAAAGTACTGTACTTGCCCATTCCAAAGCGTAGATCTTTATGGAGAAGAATGGGCAAGAAAGTCCATGGACACTCTTTTCAATCAAAATATTGTTACAAGATCTTGGTTACATCATTCATGTTGAGATTGTACATATATGTGAGAAGGATGTAGAAAGACGTGCACATTAAGAGCATCCAGAGTAAAAGATTATAATTCTATCAACAATTTAAAAACAAAGTAGTTACAATAAACCGTGACAGCTAAGAGATGACCAGTCCCAACTGACAGCGCCCGTTCACGAACATGACGCATGCATCAGCCCCATTCAGCTCAACCATATTGAAGGGAACTAAACGATCCGACACACCGGCCACTATCAGCGAGACATTTGAGTGAGCCTGACATTCTCTCAGCCACCAGGGCACATTCGAGTCAATGAAGGATAACTAAATGTAAATGGTAGCATTACAGTACATAGTACTCACTCATGTGCTATGCAATTATATAATACTAAGAGATTGAATCTATACAATGCAAAGATATTTTTACAATCTTCTGCAGCTTCCACAATAATTTCACATGAGCTTCTGATTAGTTTGCCCCTATGGTTGTGGAGCATTTTTATCAACGATGTAATCCCCTAACTTATAATATGCTTGCCTACATAGTGTGCGTTTTATACAAGATTTAAATTTCGTCTCATTCAGTTGTTGAATTTGGGGAGGTATTTTATTATAACATTTTAAACAGTACCTACCCCATGAAAGATGAGTCTACTTTAGCTAGCCTGAAACCTGGCTGTACTAGTTGGTCCCTGTTTCTAGTAGCATACGAGATGCTTGCCTACATAGTGTGCGTTTTATACAAGATTTAAATTTCGTCTCATTCAGTTGTTGAATGTGGGGAGGTATTTTATTATAACATTTTAAACAGTACCCCATGAAAGATGAGTCTACTTTAGCTAGCCTGAACTCTTCACACTTCATTATGGTCCTCACAATCATCCTCAGCTGCCAGACAGCTGCCAAAGTTGTATTGAACTGTAATGGTCACTAACACTTTATTGAATAATACATACAGGATATTTACCATGTTTGCCTATTTGTTATGAGTTCCCGTCACTGTTGCAAGCGCCAGCCAGTTGATTCTGGCGTTTCATTGTCCCGGCACTTTTCTGGTGGTCGCCACTGCTGATCCTGGCTTTCAGGAGTACAGTGGTTTGGGAATACTGTAACAGGCTAATTATCCCAATAAAAAAAGCGTGAAAAATATCATAATATCAAAAATATCATATAATAAAATAAAATAAACATGGGAAATATCCCGTTTCTAGTGTTAAAGATATTACAAAAGTATGAGTTCCGCTTCTACACGGTTTTCTTAATCTATGACATTATTAAGAATCTACTATCAGATGAATTTGTCGAGCAGCTAAGAGCAACCAAGTTTTTTTACCGCTTTTATTAGATACTGTGAAATTAAAATGGAATTTCATTCCAAATGATTCAGCGATGTTCTACAGAAAGTTCGTGTTTTTTTTTAATCATTGTGTGGGAATTCGTAATTGCTGAACAGTTACAATAGAACTGTGTAATAAACACTACTGAGTCTATCAATATTTCGTTGAATAAGGTCAGACTAGTTGTAAAATGGCTTGAATCTTCAACTTTGCCCTTAGAGCGTCATTGCCCTACTAAATTATATTTAATCATCCTTCACTCTGTTACCACCATAGACATTAGCAATTACTTGTTCTAGCAAAGTCATACAGAATTCTATCGAAGGGTAAAGCTATTACTCTATTTAATTAATGAATACTATGTAAGTAAGTGTAGTTTTAGTTCAATTAATTTTGAGGCAATTTTGACAAAGTTTTCCATTAACACATCGGGTAAAATATGTACCTAATGTTAATTAAATGTATTATTTGTGTTCTAAAGTTTCCAATGGCTCTAGAACACATTTTTCTTAAACATTTTTCATTTGAACTCCAAAAAGCCAAGATTTTTCTTCTATTCTGGTCTAACAACTTGAAATTTGTAGGTCGGTTCTTACTTTTAAACAATTTTTCTCCTACTCGGTCTAACTGAAGCCTTGTTAGTAAAAGTTTTAGTTCTAACACTTCTAACGTACTCAGGTCAAGTAGAGGACCGATTGGAATTCTATGTGGTTAAAACTAACACAATGTATCATCACGCCTCTAATACTCAAAGGGTTAGGTAGATATGTTCCTGTGGTACACCGATATTTTGCCAGATATGTTTAAGTCCCGCGTAATAGCGCACGAGTCTATTGCCGTCAACCGGGCACAAAAGAGAATCGAAGTTGCTGCTGAGAAATTCATGATCGAAAAACCCAAAAACACTTTGCCCGATCAGGGAAACCCAGGACCTTGCGAAGTTGTAACCACTAGACCAACGAAGAAGTTCAAACTATTTCTTATTAACGATGAATGGCTTACCCCTATAAGCTTTGGACCAATTACTCTTGCGATGGAGGTACACCTTGCCCTACTTTTTGGCGAGATCCTGTGCGGCTTACAAACGTGACATTTGTATTACACTTGTAACCTTCCGTGGCTTCGTTCGCTTGGCTGTAATCTTCCCTTTGCAATCTTGTCACTGTACCTACATGATTCGTGAATAAAGCTTTAGAAACAAGACCTTGTTTAGGATCTTAAGCAAAAACGTCATGATAAAAGTCCAATAATGGAAATCTTGCCTCTAGAATTCTCGTTTCAATGAGATATTAAAATAGCACACAAATGTCACATTTAGAGTTCCAAGAGTGGTGAATTAAGAATTATTTTCCCGGAAATTAGTCGGTGTACTCCCGCGTTCACTGAGGGTTTGTTTCATTTCATCCGTATGACCTAATAATAAGGTTGAAAAGTGATCGACCCTCAGTGAATTCGATAGTACTTACAGCCAAATTAGGTCAGAGGTGCATTAAAAAAAATCTCTCAAATTTCTATCTCCAACGATACCTACCACCAGTAAAGACTGATCTATATGTACATTCCATTACATAACACGACGCTCAGCCCTCCCAACCTATCGAGAACAGGTAATCAACTCTTAAAGGCCTCACCCGAACAATTTAGCTTTCTAGCGCCCACACCAATGTCTTATATACGAGGGAACAAGACCTAACGGGGAGAACGTGACTCAACGCGCCACTTGCGAGTGAAGAGGGATTTCAGGTTGTTGATTATTTTATATTTATTCTCCCGAATGTTTCTTGAGTATTTTGCGGTTCAAGAGGGGTACGGATAAATGTTTTGTTAAATTTTAGATGTACAATGAGTTTGGGTAATTTTTCATCAATGAAATTCTACGATAGTTATAATCCAAAAGTTGTTGCACAAAGATTGCCTTTGAGTACGCACGAGGACCAATCAAGCTATGCAAAGCCAGTTAAAGCGGATCTCTAATTTTATGGGAAATCTATATAAAGCGAGGCCATGTTATTCTGGAAATGTATAGCTTGATATGTTGCCGCGTGTACCTAATCATCATTTTCTTTTTTCTGTCCTAATTTGTTCGAGTTGAACTCCGCGTATTTTTCTTTCTACACACTTTAGTCAGATCTCCTTTGATATATAGCTGTTCAACATTTACTTCTATTTTGTCGCCAGTATCATCTTCATCATCATTGAAATAATTATCAGTGATATGTCCCATATCCTTTTTAAACACAATCAGCGATAACAAGCTTATTGTAAAAAAAATATTAACGCGCTTTTTTTAGTTGTGACGTATTTTTTTTCTTATTCTTCTGCGCAAACCCTTTTAATTGATACCCATATCAATCGGGTGCATAAAAAATTACTAGTCCACCATCTTTGGGAGTCGGTAGGGGACAATGAGGGCTATCGTTTTTGAGCTCACCAGATGGCGCCACTGTCGCTTAAGTACATGTCAATAATTCTATTTTATAATTTAATGTACTACCAATAATTTCATAAAAAGCGTATTTTATATATTTATTTTATATAACATAGTGTAAACTTCAAATGATTTATTTACAATATTCTCCCTAAAATAAGCAAGCATGAAACATTTAAAAATCATTTTACCTCCAAGTAGGTACTAACAAATACGATCCTTAGTTGCTACATAATTAATCAGGAATAGCTCAATCTAGACCACAATTGTGAATTTTAGTAAAAATATGTACTCGTAATAAAAAAGCAAGCAACGCGTGAACTTTAGCGTTGAAATAACACGCGACAGCTCTCATTTTTTTTTAAAATTCTGTTGCAAGGTTTGACTTAATAAATAAACAAACATACTTACAAAAATTGCAAGTTAAATAAAAATTCAAAAAAAATACTTTGAGATTTCTAGGTATTTTTAATTTCGACAGAAATCTCGGCCCAAAATAGACTATAACAGAGTCTAGATTAAAAAACTGATAGATAAGACTGGCAATCCAAAACCTAAAGTAGAACAGAGCCGACCACACTTCGCCTTATCCGTTAATCTTCTCCTAAAGTAAACTTCTGTAGGCTAAGACGGCGTAGGTCAACAAACTCCTGGGCGAAGTTTACATAATCGGGAGAATTGGTGATTAGTGATATAATTCCTACTAAAAACCTTAAAACGAAGTGTTACAATATTAAAAAATATGTTAAGGACCGTTCGTCGCGTTCTGTGTTTTTATAACATCTCACCTATTAAACCGAAGGGTTAGGCAGACGTGTACACCCACGTTTCGCCAGTTATATTAAAGACCCATGTAATAGGGGGCAAGCCTATTGCCATCAACCGGGCACAAATCCAGAATCCGTTGCTGCTACTAAGAAATTCCTGATGGAAACACCCAATTACACTTTGCCCGATCTGGGAATAGAACCAGATAGAACAACTAGACTAACGAGGCAGGCAGTCTGTCTTTTCTGCCGTGGAAAAAAGGTTTGAGTGAATGTATGTATATAGAACCTGAAAAAATGGTGTAAAAATATAGTCTTGCGTGATGTCTGTGTCAAAAAGGTAAAGATCGATTTTTAGATTAACGATAGAGCCATAATCATCAAATTGGTTACTCGTGACTTGACATCGACATCGTAATCTATTTATATATGTATATTAAAAAAACATAAACACATAGCATAAATATAATTAGCCAGTTATTCTCACAGCTGGAATAGTAGTTGTTGGATGCCACATGTATACGAATTTTTGCTTCTAGCAGACGCCAGTTTTTTTCGCAACAATTTGATACTGGCATATCGTCGCTCGCATGACTAAAAGTCCTATCCCATTTTTTAGCTGATTTGAGTTAGAACAACAACATTTTTCAATTCGTGACTCTTTACTTTTCACTAACCGTCGTTTCTCTATGTTATTTGGATCTCAAAAGGGAGGATCTTAATAAGAGATGCATTGACTTTCAAAATGGTTATAACCATTTTGAAAGTCAACGCATTTCTTATTAACTATATTTTTTTCATTTTTTACATTACATTGAAAAATATAGTTGTCCTAACTCAAATCAGATAAAAAATGAGATAGGACTATAGTCATGCGAGCGACGATATATCTATTATATCTAGTCGAAAGATCATCCCTAGTACCCGAGTTATCTTTTACTTACGTCCATGAGTACACCAAGCAGCGCTTTTACGAAATACATATATCCAGTTCATGTCCTCTTACATTTTTAAACTCTTACTAGAATACGTGCTAGAAATTCAAAACCCTACATAGCTTGGCTAAGTAAATTTCCCTGCACTAAAACAATGCTAACAGCTTAGGATCTGGTGTCAGAATCCACATAGCTTTAGGAACAATGGTAGCATTCGGTGTAATCCTTTGACTGGAGTTTGTGACGCGTTGACGATGTGAGAACAACGGGTGGTATTTGATGTGGAAGATTGGTTTGGGGATGGGATAATTGCAGTTTTTTGGTATGTGCCAGTGGGGTTATGGAGAAATAGCAACTAGAACAGAAAACTAGCATAATAACTAGGATAATATGATATGGCTAGAAAGTAGGTGACTGCTGATATGAGGAGTAATAGAGTAGTATGGAAGATGAAGACATGCTACGCCGAGTCGCCGACCCCAAATAAAATTAACTTATGGAAAAAAATTATGGATTAAAATCACACAGATGCAACAATAGCGACATGTGTATTGATGATGGTGATGGATGAACGTAAATCGTTCATTGGAAGACCAGCGTCAGACAGCCTCACCTGTCTGGCTGAATGCTGAAATGGACCTTTTTAGCGCAGCCGTGAGGCACACAGTACAGTCATAGGTATTACGTATTTTCTCATTTTTGTAACTTTTTTAATATTATGTGTGGGTGATTAATGTACACGTCGAATAAACATTTTCTTTCTGTCTTTCTTTAAATGCGTCCTTGAACGAAATACACAAAAAAATAACATAATAATATTTGGGTGTCTATTCTCAATTTGATACCCAGAATAACGAATTAAACACTAAAAATAGAGCTACCATTACTAACCTTTCTATTTATAACATAACGTGTAAAAATACAGCGAAATATTTCATGAATTTAAACAATACAATTTTCAGCCCTGACCTATACAGAAATGGACATTATGAGCGAGTAAATGTCATTGGGTAAATGTCTAGCGTATCAATGACATTTTTTACATTTGCGTAGCAGGGCCTAAAGTCGTCATTTAATATTTTACCCATTTATTTTTATTATTTGGGTTTTTTATTCTTTTCGAAAACAAATCTAGTATACTTATTTTATGATATTAGCACATTATCAATTTCATCGAACCTACTTGGACCATGTGTATGGTCCACCCACCCACAGAGAGGACACTTATTGTGTCCCAGCAGTGGGCATATGTTTATAACTGTTATTTGTTTATTAGGATCAAATTTACCTCCATATACTATTGTCGTACCTACTTACTAATAGCGGCCTTTTTTTGCTTTAAAATGCATTTTCCATAGCCTCTTCTTCATTCACAGAATGCCCTCTTTTCGTCAGTATTTAGGCCAAACCCCCCGAAAAGCCTCCAGTCATTACTTTGACGGCACTATTGCGACCAGCCTAAAGTTTGTTTCGACGGCTATTAGAATTTAACACATTAATAACTGGCAGCTAGGGCTTCTGCTGCATATTTTGAATGTAACTTGCAGTTTGAGTACGTCTTGATGTTTAAGTTGCTCAAAAGTACCATACGGAGGTAATATAATTCAATAGACTCATCTAATTTAAAGAATATTCGGCAATCGAGGACAGTAACAAAATATCTAATTAGTCTGTGGAGTGTCTGCTCTTCTTAGCATTAGGAAGAGCTGTATATTATAATACAGGCTGTATTATAATATACAGCTCTTCCTGGTTTGCTCTGCCTATGCTCTGCCTAACTGCAACACCAACATTTTGTTACTCATGTTTGCAAAACGTGAAATGGGTCTTTAATTAACACTTTTTTATTGTCAGTTCTTTTATTTTTTCTAAAAGCACGTCATATTGTACTTTAAAATTAAAAACAACAGCTCTTTAATTGATTCCAAACTTTGCCTTCTTACTATTTCACCTACATTGTTTTTCTCACACCACTCATAAAGTCATACCGCAACGACTCCACATCTTTATTCATAACTAACACCACCAGACAACAATCCAAGCACTCGATAATCCAATGCTCTTCGAAAATACCAACAATATCATTTACATGACAACAATGGCTTCAATTGGCGTCGTCCGGCGATCACTGTCGATATCTGCGAGAGCATCTGCATAACAAAATCTCATTCAATCCCCGTTACTCGTGGGTATAAGGTAATGGTTACATTTCGATATACAAAGTCTGACCTCTATGATGCATTTGCATTTTATTCGGTTAGTGGATTTATTGGGATTGTGTTTTCGATGTTAGAGGGAGTTTTGGGGTATGATGCTGCATCTATTGCGGATTATGGAAGTTCGTGAATTCGTTTCTAGGGTCCTTTGATCGATAGATGTAAATCTCCCACACACATGATTCAGCGTGCTAATTCTTGTAAAAAAAAACATTTAATTTTCATTGACATTCACAAAATATTTTTTGATGCTGAGCAGATGATGGACAATTTGTCTGCAGACAATTTTCTGCAACTAACGAACGTCACCCAATGACTGAAAATACAACACTACAACCAGTACAGGAGGGGTCATTTCTGTTTGGCGGACAAATAGTACATCGTCTGTTCAGCGCCCTTGAGTTACACTTCAAACACAGCCAATTCAAATTCCAAGTAACAACTAGAAAAAAGTTTTCGCCACGATCCTTCACAAATCCGCCCACAATCGTCCCAAAAAAAATTATATTAAAAAAAAAATTAAAGCCGAGTAAACAAAAGAGGAAACTAATAAGAAATCGATGGAAGTCGACTCTGCACCGAACTGTGGACCGCTGAAGTTTAGTTAATCCCCGCGAGATGAAAAAGTACAAAGGATCGGAATAAAAGCCGGTGGCGGGTAGAATCGATCCCCGGATGGAACTCGAATACCAACTGTGACGTTTGTGGTTCAAGTGATCAGTTGGAGCGATCAATTACGTCTTGGTGCTAGAGAAAGCCGTGGAGCTGTTGTCACTTTATTATTTGGAATGACGAGTACGGCCCATGGCAGAAGCGCTACGCGCATGGCGAAGGCTAGAAACTTTACAATTTTTAAATCTCAATATTTCTCCCTTAGTTTTTAGTCTCTGGAGTAACCAGCGGTCTCGATATTGACCTTAAATGACACAAATTATAAGACTTTAAACTTATTGACCATGTTATTTTTATTACCTCTTAATTGAAATGCAATTACATTATATTTATCACCTCTAATCTAAAGGTATTCGACGCCATTGTATAACAGTGGACCTCGATAATGTAAAAGACCAAGCAACCTGAGAATACAAAACTCACATAACCTTAATTGGCAGCCCCTACGTGTCCCATACAGTAATAGTAAAACTTTCAGAAGCTATCAGGGACATATTAATTAAAAAGCATCGGGTCAAAACGTGTCTAGAATTAACAATAGAGGTAGAAGTAATAGTCGAACTTTATTTAATTACCGTACCGACACTTGAATAAACAATTAGGCTAGTAGACCAACCCATCTCTCTTTAATCTATTGTGTTAGAAAGAGATGAAGTGTTGGTCGTAAAAACGAATGTTTTACGATCGTTCGGGAGATAATAAACTAATATTTTTTTTATGTAGAAGTCATTTATCAATCGTTTGTTTTCGAAAGGTTTTATGTATTTGCATCTTGCTATCGCTCATTCATTGCCAATCGTTAAACATGTTTTATTTATTTATTATTTGTTGAGTTACAATGAAGAAGCACTGTTTATCCTTCCTAAAAGTTAATTAATTTTGAACTTATTGTTTTGTTTATTCGTAATAATTATTAGGCAAGCCGTACAATTTTGTCGAATATTGAAATGATACCACACACGTATCACATCAGTGAGTACTTAGTGAGCTGTTCGGTGGTGAAGCTAAAGTCTGATAAATGAAACATATAAAAACAGAATCTTTTAAAATTATCCACTAAGCAGTTACAGGACAGATTTTACGAATGGTAAGACGAACACGGATTTCAAATGTTTTATATTACCATGTCTCTACAAATCGCTAAATCCCATCCACTCAGACCACACCTTAAGTGTAGCATGACTTGGAACTGTGAAGTTAGCGCCGCGAACACTCCAGAGACCAAAGCAGATGGATCGAACAAATTATACAATTAATTTTAACATTTATCAACTTACACCTTGACTTGGTGACCACTTCGATCAATATGGTGAAGAATAAAGATGTTTTGGTTGAGAAATAGGGACTGGTGTAGAAGGTAAGAAAAGTGTGTACTTATAGTACAAGTAGTGGTAATAAAATCTTTAGAGAAATGTCTCTAAAGAGCTAATGATGATGACCACACTATAACTACACATAGCACAGTCAATTTTGTTAGCAAATTATCTAGAATCTTTTAAGCATAGGTCTGGAAAGCAACCAAATAAGGCTACAAAATTATATATTTCTAACTATCAACCTATGCTCGCCATCAATAAATAGAAATAGTACTTTCAGAAGCTATCGGGGACTGATTAATTAAAAAGCGCCGGTTACAGAGGTTCTTGTCAAAACCGAAAATTACTTGGACGAAACAAACGCCTAATAATGGTATAAAGATCCAGGGTTTAAAGTTCTTCATCCCACATAGAAGAGAGAGGATCCTCTGACCAGACGGGTGTTGTGTCTGGTGGGCTACTGCCTGACAGTTGTTGTCCGGTTTGTCTATACATTCATAAGTCGCGGATAACTTTAATCGCGCGATTTAGAATATTGATGATAGTTCTTCATTTGTATCATCTTTTTGTGCCGCTGTATGTCTATTAGTATTCTGTGGTTCAAAACGACAGCAGAATCGAATTCGAATCACTGTGTTTTGCATGAATGACTTCTTATCTAGAGATGTCCTTTGAGCATGATCGACATTCGATTAAACATAATCTGCTTGGCCACCTAAACTATAGAGTCCAATCGGTTTATCGGCTTCGACCAGTGGAAATCGCTTCCAAAGCATCTTGTAATATAATGGGCGAAAAAGTCCCTTAACGAAGCTGAAAGTACTTATTGTCCCCGTCATTGTGATATTTTTTGTTTTTAAAACCGTGCCTGGGAACCTACTAGTTACAGAGATATTAGAGGTCAAAGTTATTTTTTTAATTTTACAACTTCAAGTATCTTCATGACCATTGTACTTCTTGTATTCAAGGCATCCATCAGCACATTGTTTTAACTGCGTTATAATGAGTGCTACCGTAAGCTATGACTTTTCACTTCAAAAAAGTCGGTACACTGCAATCATTTTTGCGTAGTTTGATGTAAAGAATGCTTGGTAGACGGCGCGGGCGTCGTGAAGGGTTTATTTACACCTTATATTTAAGGACTTCAACCGGATTGACACGAGGTTATGGATAGCTTAAAACAGTTCCGTACATTTTTCGCTGATAGAATGTCATTTTGTCTATAGTAGAATCGTTTTAAGCCGGCAAAACCATTCAATGTGAAATTGTACCAAAAACACGCAATTGTAAACCACAATTTTCGCAACCCGTACTAACTGTCGCTAAATATATACATAAACATATCGCACGTGTATCATATACACAGGCCCTGTATTGACCTTCAGCTTATACTGTAGTTTCTAAAGCCAATCTTGAAAATGCTTTAGCTTTTAGTCCCCTAGGCCTCCTAAACGTAGGTGCCGTAAACACAACAAAGGATTTAATCAGGGTAGGCGACTTCTATGGGTAAATAATAGTGCGGTTACCAGTCTGGTTACCAAGCATTGTTAATAAGGTATTATCGTGTTTGGATTTGTTGTTTGATCTTTGGACATTGTTTGTTCTTCAGAAAGAGGTTTGCTCAGCCTAATCATGCTCAAAATATGGGTCTTCTTTAGTCTAAAGCTGCTCTCAAGTTATCTTCGTCTACGAGTACCTAGCCTTTTCCAAGTATATTGTGATGGGATGGGATTCCAGACTTACTGGAAAAAGCTGACGGCGTTTCTGACCTTCACAGGCCTGGGTAACACTGTTTAAGTAAATAATTCTTAAATTCATAGATGTATTGACTTTATTTTTATTAAGAAACATAATGATTGGCCTGGTATTCCTATATCAAATTGTATTGTTGTTGAAATCATCTGTTGAAGTTCACAACAAAGATGTGAAGCTAACATTACAAGGAATTTGACGACCCGAATGGCGCAGCGGTAGTGAGGCTGCCTTACGTTCTTAGGGTCCCGGGTTCGAATCCCGGTAGGAGCAAATGTTTGTGTGATGAGCATGGACATTTGTTTCCGAGTCATGGATGTTTATATGTATAATAAGTATGTATTTACAAACAAAAAGTATGTATGTATCTATCAACTATCTGGTGTCCACGACACAAGCCTCGTTGCTTAGTGTGGCACCTAGATGGCGCTGTGTGTAATGTCCAGCGATATTTATTTATTTTATTTAATTCGAAGATTCAGTAAATATTGTATAAGTGAGACAAATTTTCCAGAATCAGCAATATCTTTTTTGTGGAAAAAAAGACAATTATCTTGGAAGTTAACGTAATAAATACCTGTAACTTCTTAAGAGGGATTTGGGCTGCGGTTGAACATTTGCTGGTAACAATTATAAGGTGTCAAATTGAAAAGTATGTTGGTACTAGTAGTAATGTTTGTATTTTATCATATGTGTTGGAGACAGTAATTGGTACGGGCTTGAAGTGAATCACAACTACGCGGTGCTGACATCAAGCGACCTACTTACAAGTCTACCCACACCACAGCGTGGTTGTTACAGAGCCTTGATGGTGAAAACTCTGAGCCAGGACGACAGTCAGTGTCTGATCGCGGCGGAGTTGAGACCTCTTGGAACTGTACCCGAATCATTGTGCCCGTGTTATTGTGTTAAGTTGTAATCTCAAGTAATTCGTTAGTGTTGCTAGAAACAGTGTATCGCTCTGTGTCTCTTCATAGCACGAAACCCAACGTCTGCCCACATGATGTAGAAGCCTAGCGGAATAAATCCTGACATCTCCGGCATGTGTATGCTACTCTGTAAGGTATATATCTACGGGCCCAAGTAGCCTGAAAATAAATAGATGATGTTGTTGTTGAATAATAGTACTATTAGTAGAGTAGTCTATATCTTCATTGGCTTGTTACCCGACTGCGCCAGAAGGAGGTTTATGTTTTTCGAGAGTATGTTTGTTTGGCACGCTCTGTGGCCTGAACAGCTCGATGGATTTTAGCTTGAGAGGTGTCGTTAGATTCGTATTTGCTGTGAGAGTGACACTGGATATATCAAAATAAAAACCGGCTGCGTAAAAAAAAAAGCATAGAACATAGCGACTTAACAGTCGGGACCCATTAACATATATAGACCGGCTTAAATCGTCCCAATCATGGGTCCCGACTGTTTAAGTCGCTATGTTCTATGCTTTTTTTTTTTACGCAGTTGGGTTTTTTAATTTTTTAAATTACTGTTTTTTCCCACTTACGGCTGAGTATAGGTCTCCCTCTTTTATGCCATGATTCCCTGGTATTAGAAAATGAAAATTAATAGAAAATGTGCAAAAGCATGTGCGTGTTTGTTTTTCAGCTTGTGCGTGTTTGTTTTTCAGCTGAATCTTCATGAAACAACCACTTTCACCTACGCTATTAAGTTGTTTAAAAGTGTTATGTAGAACAACTTTAAAAGCTATTTAATCCTACCTGCTAAATTCTACTTTACATGAACTCCACCAGTCTTTTTTTCCGCAAGGCACCAGAAAGTTCAGGTATTTTATTTCCTAAGTGCTACAAGCCACGGAATTATGAAGGTTAAAATGTTTCGGAAGCTGAAAGAAGGTAAATTATTTAGGGTTTTATGGGTTTTCTGGTAATGTTCTGATAGCAACAAGAAGCATAGGTAGGCATTACAAATCATCGTCATATTCCTGCCGTTTACCCAATTCATTTGTGG
The DNA here is from genome assembly GCA_947578425.1 of Eugnorisma glareosa. NCBI lineage: Eukaryota > Metazoa > Arthropoda > Insecta > Lepidoptera > Noctuidae > Eugnorisma > Eugnorisma glareosa. The sequence goes on along the minus strand of OX387961.1, from coordinate 19,624,026 downwards.
TCGGCGCAGCATGTCTTCTTCTTCCATACTTCTCTATTACCCGTCATCTCAGCAGTCACCTCCTCTCTTGTCATATCATCCTTCACACAGACATTACAGGTGTAATTGTGATAAAAACACCGGACTAGAGTGAGTTCGACTCGCGTGGAGAAGGTTGCGTACGTTTATAGATTTCTTATAGGTTTTCCTGTAATTTATAGGCAAAGAACTATTTCCTGTATTTTCTATAGTTTCGTAGTGAGGTGGTGGTCAATTTTAGCCTATTTTCTTAAATAACTTCAAAACTATTTATCTTAAGTGACCCCCATTTTAAAAATTCATTAATTTACGCTACATGTCCATCTTTGGGTCATCGACTAATGCATATGTGTCATCTCAGCAGAGATGCAGCATCTCAGAGAGAGACTAAAAAGGCTACTACTTTTTAGTCTCTCCCTCTCTCAACTTATTAATTCCATTTACATAGACATGAGGTGCGGTACACATTAACTGTTGACCTGCATATGGATAATGATGGATGATGATTATTGTATTTGGATAATGTACATAGAAAATCGTTTTGTAATGCTTTAAAATTAATGCCATTAAAGTACAAAATTCTAAATCAAAGACACAAAAGTTTCAAATTGTATCGCTATGCTATTACATCGAAGTCTTAACCCCGTTCAAATTAAGCTGCAGTAGGCCAGCTCCCAACTGACGACTGTGCCATAAATTATACATAAAAGCAATATGAGGAACCTTTCGCGAACACTGTAACATGTATAGACATGTACGTACGTATATGTAGCTATGATATTATGTCGCACCCTTGTAACGAAAAGATGTATTTAAGAGGAGTTCGTTCAAAAATCGTTTACAAATGCCCTTTTTTTGTTGAAGAGCTCCTGGCTAAATAATAACAAACTCACAGTTCAATCGAAGGTAAAGCTACACTTGCCGAGGCGGTCCGTGGATGGATTATCCTGCCCATATCCCAATTTATTAGGTGTCGACGCAGCATGTCTTCTTGTTGCATACGTCTGTTACTCGTCATCTCAGCACCAGCAGTCACCTCATTTCTACCCATATAATTCTTCACACAGTCCATCTATCGCTTATTTGGTCTTCTCTACTTTTATAGCCATCAACATTCTAAATGCGTAAGATCATTCCTAATTAAAAATGTTTGCTTGCGCTTTCTTATAGTATACCAGCTGTTGCCCGCGGCTTCGCTCGCGTTTTGGTCGGAAGTAATTCCACGGGCACGTTGTAAATATAGCCTATAGCAGTAGTCGTGGATAATGTAGCTTCATATTAGTGAAAGAATTAATCAAAATCGGTTAAGTAGATCCAGAGATTACCCCCTTCATACAAACTTACAAACAAATTTTACCTCTTTATAATATTAGTATAGATATAGAGTATCGTTTCAAATTATTATTACCATATTAGCAACGTTCTAATTACCGGCCTGCTCAGATTACCACTATAAAAGTAGGCCTAGGAAATTTGGACACTAAGAAATGTCACAAACTTTCCACTTTTTCCATGTAATAGGTTCTTATGTTAAGAGGGCCCTTCCCGGTCCGTCTATCGTCAACGCGAGCATGGTCGAAAAGCTTGTTGTTTCATCCAGAGGCTCTGCGACGATTTTCTTTCATTCCCCGGTCTTACCCCGCCCCGACCCCGCACATCTCGTCTCCCGCGCACCTCATACCGCCTAACGCGATGACATTGAACGAAAAATAGTGTTCGAAAATTTCTTAAACTTGTTCCAGGAAATACGTGTTTTTGAATAAGTCTTACAAGTGTGTGAAATAAATATTTGTCATTAACAATCTCCATTACATGTGCAAGGTTTCTATCGAGATGTTTTCTTTACTTTACAGCTTATGAGTACATTATGAACGGCCAAAGTCCAGTTAAAATTTGTGCAAAACAACAATTTTTGGAGGCTTATACTGAATTTGTTTCTAGAATTTTTTATTTTTTGCTACCATAGAAACCTAGATATAGTGCACAAAATACCAATTCGTTCAAAAAAATCAAAGATAGATGTGTAACAACTGCATAATCACGTACGAGCGTTTGTATGAAAAGTATGACGGGTTGGCCGCTCTTAATGAATAAATACTACTTTAGTAGACTCCTTCTTTGGCTCAGTAGTGGTGGTGGTACTGCTGAGCATCAGGTTTTGGGTTCGGTTTCGAGACAAAGTTATTGGGTGCTTCCATCATGAATTTCACAGAAGTAGCCCAGAATCTGAATTTGTGCCCTGTCGTTGACAATATGGACACTATACACGGTGTAACAGGACCCTTCACGAAGCCGTCAACCAAGCATTATGTTCATCAAACTAAGTAACTTTGCGCAAATATAATTGCTAGGAAACGATTTTTTTTATTTGGGTGAAAAATCCGTTTTACGGTAGGACTCAATGTAACGCACTCAAAACATTGTGCTGATGAGTGGATTAATTAATACGGGGATGGTGGGGGTGTTTAAAGTAAAAATATTACATTAAAAACATTTATTTAAAAAAATCCCCAATATCTCCGTAACAAGAAGGTTCCCGGGTATGGTCTAGAACAAAAAAATTATCGCAATGACGGAGAGAACAAGTGCTTTTCGGCTTCGTTAAGGGTCTTGTTACACCCTATAAGTAGGTATACTTGTACCCAAAATGAAAAATGTGCTAGTAATAATTATTAGCACACCTCTGCTTATCCCTTTGAGGAAGCAAGGGTAATATTATAGCATTTGAATATTGACTTCTAGGTTCATACCATTTTATGTTTTTTTAGCAAAGCATAAGCATAATAAGCCTATAATGGGCATATTCCTGCGACACAGGGGTCCTGCGTCGTGGAGTGGACTGTAATCCACCATGCTGCCCTAGTGCGGGTTGTTGGACGTCACACAATCATGTCTTTGAACTTTTGGTTCTTGTCCTTGCCCTTTTTTTATTGGGACAAGCCACCACACTATTTCCAAACCACTGTAACTTCTGAAAGCCAGAATCAACAGTGCCAGCCTCCGGAAAAGCGCCGAGACAATAAAGCTCGACGAAGTCCCAGAGAAACAATTTAACTGTCTTGGATTTCGCAACGAAATTAATCAGAAAAGTATAGCGGAGGCGTAGGAAAACCATTATTTCCACTTCTTGTTCATGCCTGCTTGCGATGTTTTCATTCACTGTTTCGACAGTGGTGATGAACTACATATCAAAAAGTGATGTACCTGCCTGGGTGTAAGCCCACCCACGGCTTACATGTTTGTTTTACTTAACAATTTTTCTTCACAGAAGGGGTCCTATGGGTATGACCCCTATCTCTATCATTAAACCCCCGTCTACAATAACAGAACTCCAATAAAACATCAAAAAAATAACGAACGTATATTATTACTAATGGCGGCAATTTTTACTACATTAGTCGATCGATCTGTAATAATAGAACGCAAGGTGAAAACAATCATAAGTGCGTCGACATATTGATTAATGAGTTAAGTTGACAAGCTATAATGATTGCTACAACCATTGAGTTGGAAGGGTATTGTCGTGTTATCGTGAAAGCTTATAATGTCGTGGCTAGTAATATGATGTGGCTTTATTAGAGGTCCTTGGTCGAGGTCCGTGCAGCAATGGACTCTAATGTCCCTGTTTAGGGTTTTCATTTAGTGGCGGTACTTTCATAAAACACCTAAAAGCATGGCTTGCACTTACACCTTACTTCATGATTTTTTGAAGTTCTGAACAGCTGCTTCCCTTATAAGCTTGTATTATTGGCCCCTAGGCATGCTACTGTAATATCACCTATACTGCGCTGCACCTATTCATATTCAGGCGTAAATAAAAGTAAGCTATTGTTTCTTCAAAGCCCAGTTCATCGATGAAATTGCAACAGTGTATTAACATTAAAACTGGCATTTAATTAGCTTACACTTGGACTAAGTAAAAATCAGCATCAAGCTCTCAAAGCGGTTACTCATGTTACCTATTCTCGGTATACCACCATAAACAAGTTGTTACGAGTATGTTCAGCTGAGTCTTTCTTCGGCAAAGCAATGTTTAGTATTATTGAAGTGGTCGTTAGGTTTATTTAGCAGGCTTAACAGAGGCAAACAAAATCCTAGTAACATCGAAGAAAGATGTCAAGCCTATATATAAATTATCTACAGCATTATTTGAACTCGATTATTATAATCGAATAGCCTAAATTCCACCCTAAAATCGTTCAATTCTCCTCAAAATATTCAAATCACGTCGCCTTCAACCTGGAATCTGCTTAATCCTCCAGATGTCCTATCTAGATTGACCTAGATGATCTAAGTCTCCAAGACATTGTTACTTAAATGACTGCGCAAAGACGTGCTGGCTATGCGGTCAGCAACAACTTCCATGAATAATCTAAGTTGCAGACAACAGTACCGTTCGTCATAAAGGGAATATTGTGTCTTGCAGTTGCTGCAAAGTACAGATTTGCACTGTTACTCTAATTAAAGCCGTTTCCTGGAATTTGAGAAGATATAGGTGTTGCCTATGAGGGTTTGACGGAGACCCGAAATGGTAACGACTGTTATCGTTAACTGCTCCTATAGAGCTTTGACAGAATCAGTGGAAATGTCTTGTGAATTTTACATAAACGGTGTAAAGGACATCACCGGGCAAACTGTTACCATGAATTCAGCACATGATTGAAGACCCTCAGTGCAGAAATATTTCAACGACGACATATACGGTGAAAATGTATGGAACAGCAACTTTTGGTAAAGCGATGAGTTTTAAAACGACGGATACAAATTCACAAGCATATGTACTATATCCCACCCGGAAAACATAACTCTCTTTTTTGGGAAGTCGTATATAAACAAGTCTTAAAAACATATCGAGATGTTTCGAACTCGATGCTTGGCAGCTCCGCTTGATAGTAGTATTTTGTTGAATCCTTTCACAGCGAGCTAAAACAGAACACAGCGTATTTTGAATCCGATTTTCAGTCTCCATTTCAATCAGTTTAACATACTTAACATCATGCATGTAATCCTCGAAGGGCTAGACAGAGGTGTACCAATAGTACCTAGTAGTACACCCACATTTCACCAGTTATGATTAAGTCCCATGTAATAGGGGGCGAACCTATAGCCATCAACCGTGTACACATCCAGTCTCCACAAGAAATTCCTGATGGAAAAACCTAATAGCAATTTCAGCAGTCACCAGTCAATAAATAATCAATTGAATCAATCAGCCAGTTTAATCAATTTATTATTTGGAAACCCAAGAGCAGGGAACAACTGAAAGTTGTTTCTGAAAGTTTTTCATCGTTTTTGGTACTTTAGGAATCTTCCTATAGTACCAAAAACAATAATGAGCCTTTAAAACTCTCTTTAAAGCTACATTTACTTCAAAAATTTTCTTCCCAAGACTTTTCCATCCCCTTAGAAAACACCAGTAATTAATCAGCCCTCTCCCATACATAAAATAAAGATCCCCCTCTTTCAGAAACACCTTCATTTAACAGACACGTCGGGAACTATTTAGCACAAATTACACGGGCCCGGGGGAGTCGACTCAATAATTTGGAGTAGCACATCTATCAATTAGAGGCGTCTCGTTGAGCTATTAAAATGAGTTGTTGAGTTAGTTGCGGAGAAGTAAGATGCTGCTTCAGTTTAGTATGTGGTGGATATTGTTGGGGGAGTATGTTTGCAGAATCTTGTATATACGGAACTGGTATACAGGGTTATTATAAATATGACGGCAATCCGTTAAGGGGATGTAGGTGGGATCATTTGCAACCACATGACCCCGCCTATAACCCGATATAGTACTTCTGTGTTTTTTTTTGCAGAAATCGACCATTTTAGTAAAAAAATCTGCTCAAAATTATGAAATCGTAACTATTTGTAGGTCTGATTTAAAAACTATTGAAGGTAGTAACAGTCAGTTTATGATTGATAACTATTTATTGAAAGTGTAAGGAAGTAGATAAGAATAATAAAAAAATATTTCATGACATGTGTTTTAAATAAATTTTCAAAGTTGTTTATCGCAGATATCTTCAAAAAAATATAAAATTTCAAATTACTCGAAAATATTTGACATTTGCACAGGGGTCATAGGCGGATCATTTGGTTGCAAATGATCTCACCTACATCCCCTTAAAGGATTGCCGTCATATAACCAATAACCCTGTACATTGACCGATATTTTTCTACATAATAATAATACTCGTACATTAAAAGCATCAAAACTATACACATGATAAATTCTCCATAGACACGATGAATATAAATGTTGATGTATGGAGAGGGAGAAGAAGACCAATGAAACGATGGATGGATTGTGTGAAGTATGATATGAAAGATAAAGGAGTAAATGATAGCGTGACGGTTGACAGAGGAGAATGGAAGAAAAATACGTGTTGCGCCGACCGCAAGTAATGTGGGACAAGGGCACGAAGATGGTGATGATGATGATGACCTAAACAAGTGTTTGTATGGGACCAACTCTTAAATCTGTTTGCTTTACCATTAGAATGGTAAAGCAAACAGGTATACACGACGACCAATCAAGCTATGCAAAACCAGTATAAGCTAATCTCTCATTGTCTATAAAGCTTAAATAAAGCGAGGTCAGGTTATACTGGTTTTGCATAGCTCGATAGATATGTCGCCGTGTATACGTGATCGGCTAAACAGACGTCTAATAACCCTGCCTAGTAGGGGCTTCATTAATTCACCAATCACTGATCACCTCAAACCAAGGGTCATAAAGTCATAAATCGTAATATGTTACCCAATAACAGAGGCAAGTCAAAGCCTTCCACTACTTACCACATCATCTATGTTGAGGTTAGATTCCTTTCCAGTCAATGAAGCTGAACATAAATGGAGCGACTGTCTATTTGACCCCCACAACCCAGTTCTGAGCAAGTCGGTGCCCTAGTTAAACAGTACTTACCACCTAACAAAATAAATAAAAACACAACGCATCATTTTAGCCGCCCATAGTAAAACCGTACTTATTCGTGAGCAGTTTGGCAGACAATGAAAACGTATGCTGACGCTACCTGCTACAGCAAACGTTACACGGCATGACTTTGTAAGCGAATAATATAACGTTACACACTAATTCATGCTCAAGACTATAAGAGCTAAAAGCATTTGATGTGCCTTTATATTATGCACGCCTAGGGCTTGTCATCTGATCTTGGATTAAAAATAGAGACTGGAATTCAAAGCCATTATTATTTTACATTACGAGTAGGTACTACCGAGTTCACTGACGGTCTGCACATATAGTGAAATTGGGTCTATTTTTGCAATCGCAAAATGGTTAAAATGCATTAAAGTGGAAGCGTCATTGTAGCCCACGAAATTCAAATTTTCAAACGTTTTTTTTTTGATCTCACAGCATCAAAAAATAAAATAAAAATAAATCACAAAAAGTGAAAATCATACTGGGCTTCGAACATGCGAACGATAGTTTTCAGAGCGATCAAGAATCCGCTAGGCTGTTTTAACCGTTGACGGAAATTTGAAATAGCTGCTCACATGCACGTCATGGCTGAAACGTCAAACAATTGAAGAATACTGACATAATGCAATATTGCTCACCCCTTTAAGCAAGTACCGTGATAATATATAGCCTAACATTTGAAGAAGCCTTTAGGAAATATTTGTGCAAAAATTGAGCAGGATCTATGCAGTAGTTTTTGAGCCATGTCGGTACATCGATTTAGATTTTTACGATTTTATTGTATGTCTAGATAGATGTATAGATTTTAATGATTATAATTCTGTAACTACATTTGTGTTACTGGCGCGACTCATTTTTGTCAACATACAATCTGACACTGACCTGCAAATTGAAACAAACGTAAAAAAAAAAATTCGCGGGCTACTCTTGCGCATCCACTTTAAAGAATTTAAGAACCTTAAAGAGCGATGACAATTATAAGTGGGTGAGTTTTGGGCCGACACAATTAAGATTGCCATCGACGCTAAAAAGAAGAAGAGATGACAATGATCAAACATTGAAAACTTGCTCATTTATTCATCGAACGGACACTGATGGGGTTAAAAGAAATTGGATAACACCATACTTTCGCGGCACCAAAAACCAATCGGAAACCGAAATCTTGTAAAGCCCAGACAAATAAATTCAAATCCAGACAACCCATTCACTCTTACATCCTTTATGATAAAAGTAAATACCCACTTTCGAAAATTACATAAAAATTGAACAAAAAATTAAAGCAGCCAGCTAAGAGGCATCAAATCCCGGGCCTCGGGAATGAGCAGAAATCCCGGGATTGTCGCGAGAAAATATATTTTTATTAAATAACTTCCCACCGGCAGATGGGCGAGGCTTGGCGTTAACTTTTTAAATCGATTCGACATTGGCACTGTTAACATACAGCCTTGTTTGACGTTCTTTATTATCATACTACCTTTTTTTAATTGTTTGAGTTTTTTTATTGGTAGCTGTTACTTTTTGGATAATTTTACTTTAGACTGTGCCCGTGGCTCCATACCCGTGAATCGTTTCTAGGGATCCGTATCCATGGGGTAAAAAAATAACCCTATTACTAACACTCTACTGTCCGTCTGTCTGTCTGGCTGTCTGTCACCAGGCTGTATCTCATGAACCGTGATAGCTAGACAGTTGAAATGTTCACAGATGATGTATTTCTGTTGCCGCCATAACAATAAATACTAAAAAGAGAATACAATAAATATTTAAGGGGTGCTCCCATACAACAAACGTGTTTTTTTTTGGATAATGCTACATAACCCTTCGTGCGCTAGTCCGACTCGCATTTGGCCAGTTTTTGATTTTTCAGGATAAAAGTTTTGTGTGAGGAGCTCATGGCAAAATATTAACAGCCGCTCGGGTCGATCTGTAGGTTAAGCCGCGCTTGCCTAGGTTGGTCTGTGGATGGGTGACCGCTCATTACGTATCGAGTTTCCTCTGTGCCTTGGAAAGCACGTTAAGCCGTTGGTCCCGGCTGTCATCTGTAGATATTTGACAGTCGTTATAGGTAGTCAGTGGCCCAAAAGTCTGACAACCAGTCTTACCAAGGGGTATCGTATTATCCAGTACTAACTGGGTTGTGGAGGTCAGACTGGAAGCCGACCCCAACATAGTTGGGAAAAGGCTAGGCAGATGTTGAAAATATTTGTGTACTTCTGCAGGATAGGTTATATTTTCTGTTGTCATAAAATACCTGAACTAGAACAATGAACCTGTACCTCGTCATCACCGAATAAAAGTAGCTTCAGCTTTTTTTATGTTTTAAGAGAAGTAAAATACTTTTATTCCATAATATCTTCTTGCGTTTTCTACCTGTGTCTCTGTAATGCATCCTACAAGTTCACCTCAACACATAATCATCGTGCTACAAAGCATATTGAGGTTCGCTTTCAGTATAACCCGATGTAACCGCATCTGAATTCAGGTTTGGTACCTACATACCATACTCCAAGCGACACATCAAGTTATGCAATAATATATATTTAATAAAAAATAAATTAATAAAAGGTTGCAAATTACAATGGTGGAACGTCGTACTTGAAATTGAATATAATAATATCTCACGTTGCAAGCACGGCAGGCTGTGCGGGCGCAGCTGCTGCGGCTGAGATCCTCAACCGATGCAAATACTGTAACCTTATCGGTAACTACAGTTTTGAACCGTTTGGGGTCGAAACGCTCGGGTCATGGGGCCCGAGTGCGCGTCTCCTTTTTAAGGAAATATCTCGCGCATTGGTCGACACTTCGCGTGACCAGAGGGCTGGCTCTTTCTTTGCTCAAAGAATTAGCATTGCCATTCAACGTGGCAATACTGCCAGTCTTCTGGGCACGTTTCCGGATGACATCGATGGGGAGGAGGACTTTGACGTCTCTGTGTCCTATTGTCGTCGATGTATATATGTAGGAACTCAGTTTTAGTCTTCTTTTTAGCATTATTTTAGTTCTAATATAATAATAATCTATTTCATAGCATATTTGATAATTTGATAGTACTTACTACGAGTAGTTATAGTGTTTTTCTAATAACTAAGTAAAACTTCGTCGTTCATTTTAAAACCTTAGTTATATAGGTGATGTATAATTCATGAGTAAACCCAAATTATCAATTTATTGGTAAATGGTTCTCTGTTTACATTATTATCAAAATTATATATCCATTTTAATACAAAGTCTGTATTCAATATAAAATAAAATGCACTTGTTTATCTTGCACAATAATAAAATTTAACAGCTGGGAGCGGTCCCGGCCTCGTTACGTTGTTGTATATCAGAAAATTGAATTACTGTATTCCATTATTTTTTACTTTATATTGGTAATTCTGATGATCTACTTTCAATAAAAGAGGAGGCATATTTTTCAATCTTCAGTTTTAAAATTGCTTTTGAGCTCTTTCGAAAATGCTCGTCTGGGTAACTACAACCACGAAGCGTTTTGTATTTCTACAACGATTTTTGTAAGAGGATTATTATCTTTATTTACTTTTCGGTAACGTATGTTAGTGCAATGCATTGTTGACTTTTCCATCATGAAGCGAAATAAATATCCCTAAGCATCTAACAGTGAATTTACACTATTTAATATAACTATGAACGCGATCCGTACAACTAAAACGGGTTCAAAAACTGAGACAGAGACATCATTGTTGTGAAATATTAACACTGAGAGCTCTTGAACGAGATTTAGAAGTGCTGATCGCGTTCAGTTATATAGAATACCGATTGAGTCACCTGTATCCTTCAAACACTTTTTCAAAGAAACTTTTATCCGAGTAATGTAAAAATAAAATTTATTTTCATACATGCATCGAAACAGTCTGTCTACTGTTGTACAGCAATTTGTTTTGTTTTTTTCCACGAATCTGATATGAGTTTCTTTGGGAAAGTTGTTTTGTTTTCAATAGCCTTGTACATATTATTATGTCCCAGTGTTGAGCAAAAGCCCTCCCCAATATCATCCCACCATCATCCCCCATTGGCTTTCTCCTGAAGCCCGTGCCTACAAAGGCAACGGACCGGGCTGATGATGACGGTTTCGTGACGGTGCAAAGGAGGAAACGCTGTCAGCGAACCTGTAAGAACTGCTCGGCAAGGGTCCTGTGGAGCCCAACGTTAAACTGCGCGCCGCGAAGCCGAACACCCCGGTGTATGTAATGTCTTGCCTACATTACACCACTGATGCAGAGGACATCGAGGAGTACGTGCGCCAAAGGTTGAAGTACACGCCAAGAGTACAACTGCTGGAGTCGCGCCGCAATGTCAATTTCAAGGCGTTTGTGGTGCACATACCAATGTTAGCTCCTTTTGGTGCAGGAAGAAAGTTTTTGGCCGCAGGATGTGGTGTTCCGTCGCTTTCGCGGACAAATTCCACAAGAACGCACAAAACATCGTGCAAGTGAAGTGTTACTAACCTTATACTAAAAAAAATGTTATTAATATGTATATTTAGGTTAAGGTATTTATCTATGGGTTTTTGTTTCCTGAAATAAATGGTTTAGTATTATTATATCCTTCCAGGGACTCTTGAAAGTTGTTTATTCATGATTGTAATGAAAAATAAATTAATATTGATGAAATTCGCCCATAAAGAGCTAAGACACGTTTAAAAAGCCCGATGTACATAATAACTAATAATCTAGCGTCCTTGTACTCGTAATCCCGCAGTTAACGGCCGCAGGGAGTCGGTTATTGTGATGCAAAAACAGGTCAAGTTCGAGGTGTTGTTCTATTTTCAGGCTCTGTTGTAACAAAGTGGAAAATTTGACTTAAATATAACATCACGCTTGTAATCTTTAAGCGTTGGGCAGAGGTTTACCTATGGTACACTTCCACATTTCACTGGGTTTGTGTAGGTCTCTTGTAATAAGGGGCTAGCCTATTGCCATCAACTTGGCACAAACCCAAACTCTGGATTGTCACTAAGAAATTCTTGATGGAAAAACCCAATAGCACTCGACCTGGGAATCGAATTCAAGACCTCGTGGTCTGCAGTATTAACCCTTGCGACTATAGACTAACGAGGCAGAGAAATTATAAAAGATAGATACATTTCACCCCGATTTGTAATAGGATGCCTCTGTTTATAAAAGGGTGTGTAAAAACGCCTTTTTAAATCTAGTATCTTTTCTTTTATAATACGTTTTTCCATTAGACATTTCTCAGTAGCCTGCATTTGTACCCAGTTAACAGCAATGCGTTGGCGCTAGTACCTAATAAAGGAATTAAACGTATTTGGCCAAATGTGGGTGGTACGGTACGACACCTATATACTCGTACGGTTAATTTCATCAAGTAATAAATATAGGTGCTATATTAACTTGTTTAATTAAGGTACTATTTGAAAATCCTCGAAAGACTACCTCGTTGGTCTAGTGGTCGCAAACAGGCTGCTGAGCATGAGGTCCTGGGTTCGATTCCCGGGTCACACAAAGTGTCATTGGAGTTTTCCATCAGGAATTTCTCAGTGGCAGCCACGGAGTCTGGATTTGCGCCCGGTTGATGGCAATAGGCTCGCCCCCAATAGGGGAGTCCCATGTAATAACATGGGACTTAAACATATCTGGTGAAATGTGGGTGTACTATTAGGTACACCTCTGCCTAAACCTTCGGGAATTATTGGCGTGATGTTATGACTACTTATGTATTTTAAAATCCTATAGAAAAATAACTCTACTAATGTATCAAGTTGTTACGTAACCTTTTAATACAAAAAGATTTCCATCTCATAAACGCTCTTTATCAACCATCAAAAATACGTTGCACCATTTTAGAAGTAAAATAAAACTGACAGGCTGTTTATAAAGCAATATATTCCACATGCCCAATTTACTTTTCTAATACAACTGAAATTGAACTCTACGTCGTTAAAATAAGGTTGTAAATGAGCGTGGCTCAGTGTAAATAATATAAGTGCCATTGGCTCATTAGCTAACGACATTTCTTGCGTTTGATCGAAAAGAAAGATAGACCACTGCGTAAAGGGACGCTTTACTACTTCCGATACGATCCGTCGATACGATCAGAAAATTACGAGAACCGACCGTTGTACAGTGTTCACTGTACAGGGTATAGTGCGAATTTCTTGCCCATTCTTCTCCATGAAATGTACGCTTTGGAATGAGCAACTACTACAGTTATAATGCCTGTGGATGAACTGTAGGTAGCTACTAGCTGCATCTTGTTTTTGACTGTTCAAAAGTGCTTGTAGCAAACGCGTCTACTTGAGATTTTTTTTATTTTCGATTGAGAGGCGATGAGTGCCGCTCGTCCGCGCGTTCGGGCGGTGTATTAGGCTGGTACGCACGACAGCCAATCAAGCTATACAAAACCAGTTTATGCGGATCTCTCATTGTCACGGAAATCTATACAAAGCGAGGCCAAGTTATACTAGAAATGTACAGTTTCATGTGCCGCCTAGTGTACGTCTGTTAGAAGAAACAGCCTATCACATCGTCGATGCTGCCGTTTGCGATAGCATTCCCGCTCTCTTTCTCGCTCTAGCAAATGACTGTTTTAAACGACACAAAAGGATAGGAGCATGGAAAAGTGCGATCCCGTCCTGCCAGATGAGGTTCAACAGAGGCATCCACGAAATTCAAACAAGCCTATTGCAAAGTTAAGCCCCGCTGTGTCGTGTGATAGCTGGCTAAAGCTCAAATCTTTGGTACATGATAATTGACAGAGTTCATTTGGGAGTAAAATAAGGGCACTTTAAATCTGTAATGTGTTAAATGAGGCAGAATATTATATGGTACATCAGCTGATGCCAAATGAACCGATAATTTAATCGATGGGGCGCTGTGACATAGGTTTTCCTGCGTGCGTACCACAGATGTGTGTTTAATACTTTACCACATAGGTGCAGGTGACCTAAATCTACAAGGTCAAATGTTATTATTACTGGCTATTATATTATTGGCTAGGAAAACTCCACGGACGTGATAGGAATAGATATCTAAGCAAGTTAAAATTAAAAAAAAATACAGATTTTTTTTGGTCTAGGTACTGTATTTGATCTCATTATAAAAATATCTGCCTAGCCTTTTCGCAACTATGTTGTGGTCGACTTCCAGGCAACCAATGCAGCTGAATACATGTATTTTACATGGAGCGACTATCTAATTGTCTATAATATGACCTCTACAATACAATTAGTGCCGTTAAAAAAAAAATACAGTTTGAAATAATTAAACTTATACTGTCACTTACAGGATATCTTCTGTGATTGTCCATTATTTTGAGCTCCCGATATTTCGACGCTGTTTAAGCGCCGTGATCGCGAGTTGACTGGAGAATGCGGGTGGATGAAAAATAAATTGTTAAGAGCAGACAAATCTGTCTACCCTCTTTCTTTGTCTTTTGCTAAGCGCACTACTGGAACTCATCACTAAGTCACGGCAAAACACACTCACAGTATCACAAGGTTTTTTGGAGTCCTCCGTCCTACTTTTGAGTATATTCAAAACTGGATTCCACGTACTGGACAATTTGAAACCATCCTCTCGATTGAAATTTTTATATTTTCTTATTTCATTTTGTCTGCTCTTGACAATTTATTTTCCATCCACCCGCATTCTCTAGTCAACTCGCGATTATGGCGCTTGCAACAGCGTAAATATCGGGAGCTCAAAATAATAGACAATCACGGAAGATATCCCGTAAGTCACAATATAAGTTTAGTTGTAAACCGTGAAAGCTTAAAGCAGTGTTTGAAATAATTAGTTTAAAAAAATAAGTCGTTTGGTTTTAAATCTGGTTTGAGATCTACCATATTTAAATAATACCTAGTTACTACTACGATCGCATTGAAAATTCTCACAGAAAGAGTTAACACAACTCGCGTTGTACTACAAAACTATGTCGTATGGTATAAAAGAGACCATTCCTAACGAACATGTCGTATTAACAAGCCCAAAAAGTGATTGTAACTTGTTAAAACGTGTGTAATAAATTGTTTTAGACGTGACATCTGCCTATCTTTGGGCTCAGCTATTTCATTAGCCTATCGAGGAATGTGACACATTTATAACGAAACTATGTACCTACTCCTTATAACATAATGTAGACAGTTTATGGCTTAGTAAACCAGTTGAAAGATAGATTTGGTTGCGTAAAAGGCAATAGTTTTTGTTTTATTTTACACTCAGATTATTAGAACCAACGCAGACAGAACAGGGGGTTAAAATGGCCGCTCTAACAAAAACAGAATGAATTAATGAATGATGAATGAATGTATATGAATTACGTTACAATTCATAAAATGGTTACAATTTATAATATTAACTGCCTCTGTGACCATTTTAGGCCCCCAGTAGATGATTGGATAGGTTTCATTCATTTAGCACAAGCTTATCATACTCAGCCTATAATATTCCCACTGCTGGGACATCGGCCTCCTCTGGATGAGAGGAAATGGGTTGTAATCCACCACGCGGGCCCAGTGCGGGTTGGTAGATGGTCACTTTGAAATTTCGAATGTTTCGTTCTAGGACATGCCGGTTTCCTCATGATGTTTTCCTTCACCGTTTTAAGAACAGTGGTGATGAAATAAATTACACAAATATCATTCACTTATTAACCTGAATCACAACCGAAATAGAGTTGAAAATAGCCTGTCCCAAAGAACTTAGGTAGAAAAAGAAGATAATCTTATGAAGAAAACAGCTTACCGATCATGTCTTTGTGAAGTGTGAGACTTTTGACCTTTAAGTGGAAACCATTTTATTTCCCAATTTGTCGCTTTAAAACTTAATTTATAAGTTAATGTGAGAAAGAACAACAAAGACTGCAGTCACTTATCAAGTGTTTGTTTAGCGGAAGTTGTGTTTTGACTTGTGATACTCAATTGAGGAAAACAAGTTGCTTAATTCACAGATTACTTAACTACTTAAATGAACAATGCACTTCTTACATTTTGTAAAAAGCGTACGCACACATAGGCAAAGCTTGTTGACACGAAAGATAAAGAGGAATAGCGGGAATTTTGGGAAAATACTTCACATTTGTGTGTCTGATTCTCCTTAAAGAAAGTAGAAAATATTCAAACTATTATAAAAATCAGTTATACATAATTTGTTAGGAATTACATAGGTGGCCTGGTTTTAAATAGCCTAGGTACTCCAAAAGTTAAAGTGAGAATACTTCATAGGGCGAGTTCTACCAGTGAAACTAAAAGCGATTAGCACATTAAAACCTCGTTTAAGACCTGTCACAATTTTTCATAGCAAGGACTCTAACCGCTCTTGAATGTGGTTTGGATACACTGAGCGCGTTTAGAATAGAATATAATAATTTATTTAAAGTCTTATAAATAGGGTTGTGAACTTACATGTTTCGCCAGATTGGCATACAAATATTAGATCAAGAATTCATGATATACGAAAAAAAAAAATACAAAACATGAATTTGTTAAAATATATCTAGGTAATTAGATTAACACTTTTGAATTTAGGGTTCGTATCTATTCCAAATGTTAACAATAAAATATCTCAACTCAGCACACAAAGTTACGCAAATGTGAACTCGGTTATCATTGTTCCGATTGTCGTAACGATGGCCAAAAGCCTCGACGAACATCTGTCAAGATTCTCGCTTGGCGGTTGGATAAAGGACCTGATTCAGAAGGCAGAACTCCTCGATACGGCCCGCATTGTGATGAGGTTCCTGTCTTTGAAGCCGGTAGTTTGGAGCCTGCTGATAGAAATATAAAAAAATGTAACTACTCTGTAAAGAAGATGAATAAAGGGAACAATGGATGATATAAATAAAGACAAGATTAAAAACAAATATCAACATATAATACTACCTATGTAGAGCTCTCTCCTCGTTCAAGTTCACTGTTAAATTCACCCTTAATGCCATAAAGCTAACACAGAATTTTCAAATAACTAAAAAATCCCAATGATCCACTAAATTAAAAACCCAATCTTCAAAATGAATTGTTTGTTTAAAAACACAAACGTTAATGTGTTTACAGAATTTGTATCAACATTAATGACTGTGGAAGGGCCCATTCTATCACGACTCAGCCATTAGGGGACCTGACAATAACAGCACAGATTATAGCCACGAATTTATTATTATTACTAATATAAACACACCTTTGTGCGTGTCTGTCTGTTTAGTTTGACAGTTATTTTGTTTGTTTCAGTTTTTTAATGGCGTTTGAATTATTTTTTATTAAAATTTTTTTATAGAGAGTGAAATATTGGGTCTGTCTAATTCCTTTTAGATAAACATTATTCCTTACTGTCTTTAAAATAGTCTAGTGTTCGTATTTTCTGTATAGTTTACACCAGACGTACGCATGCCACACGTAAACAAGACGCATCTACATTGACATAGGGTACCAGAAACATGCCAATTAATTTGGTCCCTCATCAAAACGCATAAATAAAAAAAGCAACTAATCCTTAAAACTTGTAAAAGAATTTGACGAGACTCCTAAATTGAACAAGCTTCGTTAACACAACACAATGCATATTCAAACATCTACGAACCTCCATACAACGTCCCCCAGACCAAACCAGACATAATAGCTTTTAATTTCCAAATTGGAAAAACGCTCAATTAACAGCTCTTGGAAAAAAAAAAAAACAAAAAATCTGAAGAGTGAGGGCGAGGGTATGCTGGGCCACTTGATTATATAGACAGAAAAGATTTAGCATTAATTAGTCCGAAGCTCGTTAACGGAACAAACTCAGATTGCCGAGAGCACAAGCATTCTTTCCAAAACTCAACTAAAGTTACCATTAAATAAAAATAATTTCACCCGAAATTATTGCTCTTGTTAAATACACTTGGGCGAAATTATCGTAATTGTTCGTTTTGAGTTCTGTAATTAAGCTGTGATCATAAAAAGTAATTGGTTGAAGGTGTTGATTACTGAAAAGAGTACTGTAAAGCGGTCTAATACACGCTATTTCATGTTTCTGATAATAGTCATGTACTAGCTTTAATTTTAAATGTTTTCAGTTAGTAAGTCATGCATATTCAAAGCGTACTTACAAAGGTAACATTACAATTATACCATCCCCTGTAATTCTAGTACTAAAACTAGCAATAAGAGCTTAGCGGCTACGTTCCAAGTTGTAATACGTAGCCCGTAGCCAGTTTGTATGGTCTACTAAAATGAACTATTCCAATGTTAACTCCACTTGTATCATCAACATCATTATTATATCAGCAGGTGGCCTACCATGACGTCTTAAAGCAGGAGTAATTCCAGTGTAAGAAAGAGATGACGCTAGACGACCTGTATCGCTGTCTCTTTCCCATACTGGAATTACTCCTGCTTTATGACGTCATAGTAACCCTCCTGGGAGAGGTTTACTTCTGTAGATAAGTTTTCTAAGTTACCAAATCGACTGATTCCGTACTTCTCAAATCTACTTTTATTACTACAACTAGCTGTTGCCCGCGGCTTCGCTCGCGTTTTGGTCGGAAATTATCCCACGGGCACGTTGTAAATATAGCCTATGGCACTAGGGGATAGTGTAGCTTTCTATAAGTGAAAGAATTTTCAAAATCGGTTCAGTAGATCCAGAGATTACCCCCTACATACAAACTTACAAACAAATTTTACCTCTTTATAATATTATATTTAAAAAATGTGAAAGTAAAATTATAAAAAATAAATTTATTATTTATTAATTTTTATTATATCAAATTATAATACTTTCCTATTTCAATCGGATTTTGTTAACAATTTCAAAGGTTTGTTTTTTTTTTACTCCTTATAACATCAGCTATCTGCCAGTAAAAGTCCCGTCCAAATCGGTTCAGCCGTTTCGGAAAGTAGCAGGAAGAATCAAAAAATTTAAAAAAAAAAACGAAAAAATATATGTTATATATTATGTACCGTATATACTTTCATAAACATTTAGTAAAAAGCTGTTATTTTGAAATTACCAACAGACACTTCAAACGAGAAACTGCAACGCGTTTTAACACAAACCTTACATCTACACAAGTTTATGGTCACTAACATATAACGTGATATTTTCCATGTTTCATATTAGTTTATATTATCAATGATCATGAGGCTTGCACAGTGACGACATTTCAGGAACTCAAAATTACTAGTAAACATGGAAAAATTCCACTTTTAGTCGCAATGACAGTACACACAACTCTGTTAAATAAATCACAAAATGCACATCTATCTATATGACAAACAAACACACACAACTCTAAACACAAGCTCATGCATATCTATCGCAGCACAATCACCCACGATCCAATACCCATACGTCCAGCGGTTTAGTCTAGCAAATTTTGACATAAGCCTGTATTCAACCGCCCGGCCGGTATCTGACCACCTAGGTTTAGATCTTCCAGGTCATTGGCGCGGATGCCCTACATTTCACCGGCGGCATAACTATGCCTCGCGAAATATTTGAATGGTCAGACGGTTTTCGGTGAGTGAAAAGTTTAGATTCTCGGTTCAACGGTTTTGTATGTGAAAGTGGTTTTTCAGATTCTTTGTAATATTTTTATAGTCTGCAGTCATTTTGTGCCTTATTTTTACTATAGAAAGGTCGAAGAAGGTCTTCGAAGGTTTAGGCAGAGGTGTATCTTAGTTGGCAACCACGTTTTGCCAGTTAGGTTTAAGTCCCATAAAAGTAAAAGGAGGCAAGCCTAAAGCCAGGAACCGGACTATAATACAGCCTTCAAGCTACTTCTGAGAATTACTGTGACGGGGTTTTGTGTTTAAAATACTGGTATTCAGCTGCATCCGGTAAGACTGGAAGCCGACCACAAAATAGTTGGGAAAATGATGCACAATACACGTCATGGTAATGGCCTTATCCCCAATAAAGTTACGTCATGTTGTTGTATAAACAATAAACATCCAAGCGATCGCAGAAATCACGACAGATTTGCCGTCTATTTTTGAAGAGTTCCATAGTATATCTCCGAAGATCAGCATCAGATCTTCATCAAATTAAAATGGGACCACCTCAGAAGTATAATCTCTTACATAAAGAATTTTGAGAATCGGTCCACAAATGGGGGAGAAATAAGGTAACATACATTAAAAAAAAATACATACACACGAACATAAACCTCCTCTTATTTTTCCCTAATTTGTGGAAATTATTCCTAAATATCCTATTACACAAAAAATACTCAAGGTCTTGAGCTTTATTAATGTTAGGTTGTATTATTTTATATACTCATTTAGGACATTTGCTTTCAAAGCAGTCATTTAGAGATCAACTTTATCTCCTGGTTTTACATCGATCAATAAAATCAATCATCTTTCCCATCAAAGGTGTCACGTTAATATGAAAAGCTCAGCACATGAAAGCAAGCGATAGTTGAACTGCACCAGTGACAGCAAAGATTCAACGTCAATTAGTACTAGCTCGTTAACGACGCAAACAGACGGGTGCCGATTTAGTGTATACGACGCGGATGCGACACGACAAATAAAAATGGCACAAACCTTTGATATCTTTCTTTGGGATCTTTTAACCTATTTCGAAAGTACGAATTTTATTTATAACTAGCTGTTCCCCGCGGATTCGCTCGCCAAAGCTTGTTAATGTATCTTCCTATTAGTGAAAGAATTTTCAAAATCGGTTCAGTAGCTCCTGAGATTACCCCTACAACTTCACAAACTTTACCTCTTTATAATATTAGTATAGTTTCACTAGTTTCACTGCCTCGTTGGTCTAGTGGTCGCAATCGCGACTGCTGAGCATGAGGTCCTGGATTCGATTCTCGGGTCAGACAAATTGTTATTGGATTTTTCCATTAGAGTAATTCCTCTCTGGATTTCATCAGGAGCCTGCATCTGGATCTGTTCCCAGTTGATGGCAATAGGGTCGCCCCCTATTACATGGGAATTAAATATACATAACTGGTGAAATATGGGTGTACTCTTAGGAAGCATTATTAAGCTGCCTTGGCTTTTCAGTCATCGTTGTCGAGTAGGGCGCGTGCCGTGCTCGTAACGTCCTCGTCTGCAATAAACAAAGACTCGGTTAAAGAGCTGAGTAATAATTAAGCACTTACTTTAGTTTTCACATTTCACTTTACTTGTTAAACTTAGGATATTTAAATTGTGTAGGTATTTGAAGCCTAGTTTTACGCTAAACATTCTACGATATCCATTGTGAAGGTTAAAAAAACTGAGTGGTCACACAAACAGACCTGAAAAGTAACCTTATAAAGGGTGTAACAAGACCCTTAACGAAGCCGAAAGGCACTGGTTCTCCCCGTCATTGCGATCATTTTTTTTTGTTTTAGAACCCTGTAGTTACGGAGATATTGGGGGTCAAACTTCCAACATTTTCACAAGTTTTTTTTAAATAAATGTTTTTAATTAAAGATTTTTCTTTTAAACACCTCCACGACCCCCGTACTATTCAATCCATCCATCAGCACAATGTTTTGAGTGCGTTACATTGAGTCCTACCGTAAAACGTGTTTTTCATCCCAAAAAAAAGTCGTTTCCCAGCAACAATTTTTCGTGAAGTTACTTAGTTTGATGTGCATAATGCTTGGTTGACGGCTTCGTGAAGGGTCCTGTTACACCCTGTATACATACTAGGCATGTGTAATTGTGTAAAGTAAGTAGGTATGTATTGTATTCTAAATTAACGTCAGGGTTCGTAATTATCAAGATATTTATTTTCTTTGATAACTAACGATAATTTATCAGATATTTATCCACGCTGATTCATTACTTGATCTATTAATATCGTTTATTTTGTCTTAAACATTATAATTTAATTTCTAAAATATGGTGTAAAGACTTATAATTACTAATTGTTTTATTCTTTAGTTTTAACACAAATTAATTAATTAAACACAATTTTTGAGACCTGACACGAAAGTGAATTACTATTTTACGATTCTTATAATTATCAAGAAAATTATTACTTTGAACTGTGCTTAATGTTACAATTACTTACAACTGTCGTAATTACTGAAAATCATTTATAAAACCTGCTCTCTACGTACAAACAAAATAAAAGCTTGTTTGTTCAAAAGTGCATGAACATCGCTAAAGACCTCTTCATTTAAATACCAAAAAGCTGTACAAAATATGTATTTTGCAAAGAGGCCTATTCATAAAATTATTTTCATAAATCTTTTGTTAGTCTTTTAAGGTTTGCTTTATGAATATGGGGATAATGCAAGGTAAGTGAATGGGAAAAGTATATTCGGTGTTGTAGACGTTTTTTGGTCTTTTTAGCTATTGAGGGAATAATCATTACCAGCCATCTTTTAGTAATGAAAGATTTTAATCTCAACAATACAAAACAAACATAACTAAGATTCACATTAATATAAATATGAATACCCTATATCTTCATTAAAAACCAGCATAAGAATTGGAAATAAAAAAACGTAATTCATATTCATTCCTTAATGAATTCAAGATATTAGAAAAGGCCTAAAGTTAGGTACATTAATCTTAGGCATACATACATAACATTACGCTTGTAATCCCCGAAGGGTATGGCAGAGGTGTACCTAATACTACACCAAAATTTCGCCAGTCATGTTAAGTCCGCTGCAATAGGGGGCGAGCCTATTGTCAATTTCCATCAACCGTGCACAAATCCAGACTCCGTGGCTGCTACTGAGAACAGCTTAGCAGTTGAGATTGCGACCACAATCTATAATATAGAAAAAGTTTTCAGAGCTCGACATGATACCCAATGTCGTAGGCTTAAAGACGATTGAATTACGATGGACTAATTCAATTTCATCTTCAACAAAAAAAAAAAACTTATCGAACAGAAAATCCAATTAAAATCTTTTATCTAGCTTAGATTTGCATTTCGAAACTGAACGAGGGCAACGACGATTTAACTCATAATAAAAAAAAACAGAATCCCATTATAATAAGGTTGGATTTTACGAAAATATCTGAACACGATGAGCACATCTGAACCGCGTTTAAGAGCTGTCAATGTCAATAGCTTTTAAACGCAGCTAAAAGTTGCTGATCTCATTCAATTTCCTTTGTGAAATTATATACGTTTAGAGTACCTATTTATAATGATGCCACTAATGGGGCCCAGTCCTGCACTCTCACTCTCCCTGTTTGGGTCACTCTCTATGAGGGAGAGTGAGCCGTATGTCACCACGAGGACTACAGCCGACTCTTAAATAAAAAAATGAAAATTTCAAACCCCTCGGTGAACGTGTGATAAATATAGCTCTATATATGATGTATCGATATCTGTCAGCCAACCCCGCCCCCGCCCCACCTCGGCATCAATCGTAAAAGCCAAACAATACCTGATAAAAGCCGTCATATCAACGTGAGACGTTTGATGTTGTGGTGCAAGGGATACGCGGAATCGGGGAACAAGATTTCTTCGTGAACTGTCAGTGAGCCGCAAGACTTACTTTTGAAATAAGATTCTAACTGAAACAGTATCTGCAAACAGGACCTCCGAAATATAGTAGTCTTCGTGCTGGTAATGCAACGCAATGATAAGAAGAAGGCAACACATTGTTACTTACATCCGTTCAATACACTTACACAGTCATCTGTTCAATTCTGCAACGAAAGGATTTTTAACCTAAATCTTCAGCACGTCTCTGCCACTGCTGGGCAGAAACCCATCCTTTTTCCTCTCTAACCCTCTAACTTGACCTAGTGTGAACCAAACCTATCTAAAGACGTCTATATTCACACTTCTACACCAATTTTCTAAGCGTGATCGTTTAACTCGCTTCCGTCTTACATATTAAGCCACAATATTGCTTTGTGTAAGTAAAATTCGATTGGCATGCCTCAGCCGCTTTCTGCTGTCATTCTGAATTTCAGCGAATGTCATCGTTAAGGGTTGCGAACAATAAAGGGCTGTATAAGGGCCAACAGTTTATACCTATTTACAGAGATGAGTGGGTACAAATTCGTACCTCCCATATTTCTATTATACAGTATGTTGGATGTAAGATTGTAAATGGAAAGTCTTGTTGCGCGTGTCATGTTTAAAAAGCTTTTCACTTAAGATGTTACTGAAAAGAGTTTTTGAAATAGCTTTTTGTATCTTGTCTTTCTGACTTTCAATTGTCATGACGATTTTGATTACATGTATTCACTGTCGACTTCTTTGTTTGCCGATCATTAAAATCTGGATCTCTTCAAAGTTTGAGTGATCGGTTTCTTCTAGGTTTTTTTTTTCGGTTGTTAAATCATCATATTAATCCTTCCGCTCTGGGCTGAGCAGGAGGGAGTGTCAGGCTTTTACTGACTAAAACCCATCCATGTTCCTTCTTTTGCCCTTTGTGTTCCAGGGCCGCGGTATCTCTTTCGTACAGTCCCGCAACCCTGGCAGCTCCACCTTAGGCCGCATCATGGCTTCACATCAGGCGAGTTGCGGACAAACGCAAGCTTGTAAAAAATGTATTGTTAAAATCACTTTTCAAAATCTGCTGCGTTTCCGTTTATGGCTTTCCACGTGGTGTTCTTAGCAAGTAGGTAGACCTTGCAGCCATGAGATTGTCATAGGACTTCCTTAAGCAACAGAATATTCTATTAAACCTTGGTCTTGGACACGATTCTTTTGACGATGAAGGCATTTTCCAATACCAAAAAAGCATAATACTCACCCTGTTTTCCATGGTTTAGGCTAAAATAACAGAACTCCACCTCAGACACTGCTATTGCTTTGTCCACACCCATACATCTGGTTCTACAATTCGTTCAATACCCAAATTGTCATAATTAGTTCCACTTGCATTCACTTTCAGTTAAAACCTCCTCATTCTACAATTCCATATTCATATTTCCATCAGTCAATTTATACATAAACATCCAACCACCGAAACAGACACAAAACAAACAAATTACCCCATACATATCCCCCTCAAAACTTTTCCCATCGATTTTAAAATGACAGTAATCATTAAGGAATTAATCATTGTTTGTCGTAGCCGTTACCTATGTAATCCAGTTTGTTCGTCCGAATCCAGTCCTTTCCACTTAACCTCTCACATAAATCTTATGTCAATGAGAATAAAGGTTACTTTACTTCTAAATGAAAGGACAGTACCTAGTCCGTGAATCCATGATTGCATTATGGCAGCTTGATTAGCAAGCGCCGATTGGTCTGTTTTGCTTTCGTTGCGTTCCTACTTTGTACCTTTTCTATTTACCCACCTGACTCTTGTATCTTCCGTGAAAAATTAGTTCGATGTTCGTGTTTCAAATTGGAAAACTTTTATTTCGGTGTTTTTGGGAAGATTTGAGCGTTTGTTGTTTCTCTGGTGTATTAAATATGATGTATAAGTTAGCAGTGTTATTTCGGGATTACGGAAATTTCTTTCAAGCAGTCTTTTTCAGAATCCAATGTTTTGCACAATGGAATGTGCTTTTTTCTGGTCAGTGGGTCTTCTTAGGGGCGAACTAATCGAAAATTCGCTACATAACTTTTTATTAGACTTCAAAAACTGACTCCTAAACCCTTAAAAATATTAAAATTAGGATCACTTTCACGGTCCTTTCAACAAGATTTGAGAGTCCCACAAGGTGTATCACATGGTCCCCAGACACCAAAACATATACAACTCCGCCATGTTCATTGATCAATGCCAACCCAACGCCTACGCTCGGATGACCCTTTTCCTTCCAAATGTAACAACATAACGCTCATAATCTGTAACGGGTTTAACAGAACTACAATTAATAGTGAAGCAGGGCTTGAAGATGTTTTAAGTAATGGTACGGTTGAGGATGGTAAATAAATCAGAATTAACAAAGCTAGTTTATTTGTGTGTAAATAGTATAATAGTAGGTCTATCCCTCAGCAATTAAAGCTTCTTATTCAGGAAGATGTCCGAAGAAGAAGACATGCTGCGCCGACCCCAAGTAAGTTGGGATAAGGGCAGGAGAATGATGATGATTCAGGAAGATGTCCTATACTGTAGTCAAGCAGAGGCCATTGTCTACTCTTAGTTCTGGGTAACCTGTCAACTTTGGCAACCCTAACTCTTTGTTTGCCTATACTGCAATAGTCCTACACTAACCGAGGGTCTTTGTGTCTCTGGATGGACGTGTATACAGGGTGTAAAAAGACCCTTCACGAAGCCGTCAACCAAGTATTATGCACATCAAACTAAGTAACATTTCGCAAAAATTTTAGCTGAAAAACAACTTTTTTTTTTTCAAAAAAATCACGTTTTATGGTAAGACTCAATGTAACGCACTCAAAACATTGTGCTGTTGAATGGATTGATTAGTACGGGGGCCGTGGAGGTGTTTACAGTTAAAAATCTTACGTTAAAACAACGTATTTTAAAAAAAAAACTTGTGAAAAGGTTGGAACTTTGACCCCCAATATCTCCGTAAGTAGAAGGTTTCCAGGTATGGTCTAGAACAAAACAATGATTGCAATGACGGGGAGAACAAGTACCTTTCAGCTTCGTTAAGGGTCTTGTTACACCCTTTATGATTCAAGGATAATCGTTAACATAACAAAACGTAACGTAATCATTGGGCAGTAGCCCACCAGATACAACATCTGCCAGATTGGAGGATCCTCCTTTCCAACAGAGGATGAAGTACTTTTCACCCTGTTCTTAACACCTCTAAATATACATCAGTTTTTTTTCTCACCACCTCAAATAAGCGCACATTTCTGGTTATTTCTCCATTCATATTCACATACGTAGAAAAAGAAAGACCTTAAAATAAACTCACACCCAGAACTAAACACAAAGTAGTGTATTAAAAGAAAAATAGCAGCTCGTAGTCTCCTAAGTGGCGGGATATCAAATAAATAGCCGTTCGGGCCGTGGCCGTAATGAGAGCTGGCCTCACAGTTACCGACATTTAGGATACACTGGAGAAAGTGTGCCTATGAACCCTTTTAAGAATGGTTTTGGGGATAAGCAGAGTTTTAAGTTTAGATAAATGATGCGATTATAGAAACTGTATGTTCTCAGATCTTAGATACAAGGTGGGTAGTGCCTAACCTGGTGTCAGAGTTGTTGCCGCCGGGCCTCTGACTTTGCTTTATACGTCGTCGTCAAATATGTCTCTGGCATACTGGTTTCCACACGATTTTTTCCTTCACCGAAGCAAGTGATAATTTTACAATACGACACGCACATGAATCGGAAAAATCAGAGGTACGTGTCTTGGGTTCGAACTTGAGGCATATGACTGTGCAGTTCGACAGTCACACCACTAGGCAATCACAGCCTATAAAGGTGTGATATAAGTTGTTGATCATCATGTTATAATAAGCCAGAGAGGTGATCTGTAACTCAGGACCTTCCTACTTCAGACACCTTGCTAATATATTGTGCCTTATAAGATTCTGCCTTATAACAGTGCCTGAAATTTTTGATGTCGAAAAAAACAAAGATTTATGATTTATTCCAATAAAAACCTTTTTCTTACGACAGCGTGATGGCCGAAATTCTTTGTTCATTTTGGGTGCGAAAAAAAATTATTTTCAATTGATGTGCAATGAATGCTTGGGATTAAAATCGCTACTGTTTCTGTATTATATCTATTATTCAAAATAGCTGTGAAGGCAATTTGGACTTGTAATTTAGACTGCTGCAAATGTTTTCAAAAAGAAACTAACTTATTCGCATTCACATAGAACACTATTATTATAAGTTAACTAAACCCTGATAATAGTTATATTAGTATCTGCATACATACGGCCATACTCTATAAAAACTTCTACTTCAAACGTTGAGAAAACCAAAATTTTCAAATGATTTTTGCCCAAAATATCCTGCCAAGACCTCTGAGACCAGACCAGAGAGTAATTTCAAACTTGCATTTATGATTATGGCACGCACTTCAGTGGTAACACCTTGAGCTGGCTTCGCTTAATAATCATCATCAGCCTAAAGCAGTCTACTGCTGGACAAAGGCTTCTTCAAACGCACGCCACTCAACTCGATTCTCGGCAACTCTCATCCAGTTACTACCAGCCACGCTGCGAAGATCGTCGCTCCACCAAGCCTGAGTGAGGGCGTCCCACCTTACGCTTGCCGATTCGCGGTCTCCGCTAAAGAACCCGTATACCCCAAACGGTCATCGGCTTACCTTTATACGGAGTTTCAATAGAATCTAGAGACAATCACTTTCATAGCGTTTATGGTCGCCTAACTCGAAAAATGTAGGAGCTGCTGATATTTTTTTTTTATTATTTTTTTTTCGTGATTTCATGGTCGGTCCCATAGTATACAACGTTTTAAAAATCACTCTGTAGAGTGTGACTTTGTCTAGGCCCTCTTGACAACCTCTATATTTTTTGACTGTGATTTGCCATCGCCTAAAGGTACCTATTGCCAATAGGTACGTTTACGTTACACGTGTCACGTTAAGTTTAATTACGCGTAATAATTATAAGGAATGCCTATTGCTTATATTACGCGCAAGTATATTAATTTTGAAGCTAGCTTCTTTCACCCTGAACCAGAGCCCTTTTACCAGAACCGTTTGGAAAAGCAAATACCACCCAAAAGGAACGATAACGGGATCATAATTTCAGTTGAAAAGTAAAACATCGGCGAACCGCTGGTTGTCGTTAAGTCGAATTTTGTTTTCAAATTAAAATTAAAACCGACCGCATTAAGCGCCGAATCGTTAGTCTTAATTTGAGTTGGCTGATGGGTGGAGCCTGTGCACAGTGTAATGCGATGATATGTGAGTATCTTAGAGCCAATTTCACCAATGGAACTGGACAGCACAATCTAAACCGAGATCAGGAGCTCTCAGTGTCAATATTCCCTAGCAATGATGACACTAACAAACAGCTCTTGAGCAGAGTTTAGGTAAGTTGAATTGTTGATCACGTTCAGATTCACAATTCATGTCACAGTTCATTGGTGCAATTTATTCACTCTTATTCGTCGATTTTGCATATGTTTGATACTGCTATGGCTTTGCTCAAGAGCAATGCTTTGGCAAAAGTTTGTGGCTTAATAAAAACAGTCGCTCCGGTTGATCTGCAGGTTAAGCCGCGCTTTCCTAGGTTGGTCCGTGGATGGGTAATCACCCATTACATATGTAGTATCCGCCATGCCTCGGAAAGCACTTTAAACCATTGGTCCCGGTTGTCAATTATAGATCTTTGACAGTCAGTACAGGTAGCCAGTGTTCCAAAAGTCTGACTACCAGGTAGTACTGGGTAATACGATACCCGTATAACTCAGTACTAACTGGATTGTGTAAAGAGAGAGAGAGAGGGAGGTAGAGGTAAGATAGGCAGTCGCTCCATGTGAAATACTGGTAATCAGCTGAACCCGAAAACATGGAAGCCGACCCCAACATAGTTGTGAAGATCCTTCTTTGATGAATGCCTGAACATACAGTTTCCTTAAGTTTTCATCATCACCGGTCTTTTTACTACAACTGTTTTTATGTAGGTAAGCACTAGCATATTGTTGGAGAGTTTAATCAATAAAATTGCAACACCAACATTAAAATGTAAACTGTGGCAACAGTCTTCCCTTCCATCTGCGACACTGGTTCAATACAGATGTGAATTTTACGTACCAGCAACGTACCAGCACCCCATCAGCACCTACCACCTCAGCTACAAAGCTACACGCATCATTAACTACATAGTATAAAACAAACTGTCCCTATGTATGCTTAGATCTTTAAAACTACGCAACGGATTTTGATGCGGATTTTTTAATAGATAGATTGATTCAAGAGGAAGGTTTTAAGTGTGACATTGCACCCGTGCGAAGCCAGAGCGGGTCGTTAATATAAGAAAAAATTAAGAAAGGTTTATCAACCTCATAGGGGGGACTACTAATCATGGTAATTTGCTTAAGCATTTGACAAGACGTAATATTACGTCAATGCCTATCTAACAGTGCACTTACAAATCTCAGACCTACAGCAAAGAGCATTCAGATTTGTAAGACTTTGACATAAACCTTTCGTTTTCTCAGATCCCACAACTTCGGATAGATCACTTTAATAGCAACTTACTATAGCGCAAACACATTTGCCAACAAGAACAGTATCACATTACACCTTACAAACATGCTCTTCAACCAGACTAATTTCCCCACTCTACCAAGCTAAGCGAAGCGATAACGAACAACATCTGTCAGTGCAACGGGAACCTAAAATTGAAATGCACAGTCAGCCCGCCGTGATTGACGACCGGCAGCGGTAAGCAAATACGGTGCGTGCCTTTATAATGCACGACTGTGTAACGATATGTTATTGAGTTACTGGTCCAGTTGTCGGGAAATTGGGAGGAGGCTGTACGAAAATATTATGGTATTGGTTGTTTTTTCTTCATTTATCTGTTCAATACACACGTGCTCCTTTTGACTCGATTCATTATCAATTTGCAGATTTTGTGTGGGGAAAATGACAAAGTTTTTTAAATAACGAGGCTGATACTAGTGCCTAACTATGTCAAGTTGCACATAAACTGCCACTTACGGGATATCTTCCGTCTTTCATTTTGAGCTCCCGATATTTCGACGCTGTTGCAAGCGCCATGACCGCGGGTTGACTGGAGAATGCGGGTGGATGGAAAATAAATTGTTAAGAGCAGACAAATCTGTCTACCCTCATTCTTTGTCTTTTGCTACGCGCACTACTGGAACTCATCACTAAGTCACGGCAAAACATACTCACAGTATCACTATCACAAGGCTTTTCGGAGTCCTATTACGATGCCGGCTGCTACTTTTGAGCATACTCAAAACTGGATTCTCGATGGAATCTCGATTGAAATTTTTATATTTTCTCATTTCAATTGCTTCTCTAGTCAGCTTTGGTAAGTAATGTTTGTCCGTTGTTGAATATCGGGACCTCAAAATTAAAGACAATCACGGAAGATATCCCGTAAGTGACAGTTTATGTGTAGTTGTAAACCGTAAAAGTTTAAAACAGTGTTATGTCAAGTTTTTATACAACCAGTATAACAACTTAACACAACAATCCTATAATCCCTTCACAAGTCGACGATTGTCACAATTTCAGTTTGCCAGTAATTAAGCTTTTAATTAATTAGGAAACTTCACAGACACAATAGGTTTTGGTGAATGCATGTAGATAGATACCTACCGACGAAGTCTGTGAAATTCCAGACGCTGACGCTGAATCCGATTGCAGATCGTTCAAAAATGACCCTATATCACCAAACTACAAATTTGTCAAAATACTGGTAATACAAAAAATACTGGTAAATACTGGTAAGACCCGAAGCTACCAAGGAAAAGGCTAAACAGATGATGATGACATCAGTATTAGCCACGACACATCGTATGGGTTCTCAAATCGCACCCTTCACGCCTCTTCTGAACACACCTAACCCGTTTGAACACGCGAGTTATTAAATTTGCACGCGCCTCGGTAATTATCGGTCCAAGTCAGACGTTAGCCTATTTATCTATACCATATACTGTAGTCTGAACAGTACATACAAAGAGTTGTTCATCATTTTGCCAAGTAATAAAACGTTGAGGTCATGTTATTGTTTTCGAGGGATGTGTGTGTCAAAGTTGATGAGAACTGATGAGCGTTTGTTTTGTGGGGTTTAGGTCTAAATTATTGGAGTAACGTTTTTTGAATTAAAAATATTTTTGCTTTCAATATGAACCCTTTTTGCTCAGCACGCCGATAAGATCTTTCTTCCATTCTTTTGCATAGTTTTCAGAAAGACAAATATAACAAACCATCACGCCTGTAATCCCCAAAGGGTCAGGCAGAGGTGTACCTAATAGTACTCCCACATTTCGCCAGTTATCGCCAGTCCCATGTAACAGAGGACGAGCCTATTACCATCAATTGGGCACACATCCAGACTCCGTGGCTGCTTTTGAGAAATTCCTGATGGAAAACCCAATAACACTTTGGCCGACCTGGGAATCGAACCCCGGACCTCATGCTAAGTAGTCTCGCTTGCGACCATTAGACCAACGAGGCAATTTTTTTTTCCAGAAAAAGTTGGAATGGTTTATTTGAAATTTTCAATTGACCGTTTTTGTAACGTAAACTAATGTGTATTATTTTGTTTGTTTCAGGTAAGTTATGCAGAACCGATACGGAGTAACTCTCTGAATCTCAACGCGGTCGAGACTAGAGGTATTTAGACCGCGCTTCGGACCACAAATACTGCAATGGTATTTTATAATCATGTGAAATAAATCACTTGCTTATCGCAGTTCAATGGACTTATCGTACCTATCTCCCTCGAAGGAGGAAGCGTTTTCTTTTACCCCGCCTTTTTATTTGTGACAAAGAAAATAGAAGAAGAAGAAGAATTGTTTATTTTCCAGGTAAAACATAAACCAGCAAAGGTTATATACAAAATTGAAACGTTACATATAGCTTAAAATATTATAACCTGCAGCAATTTTTCTTAGATAGTGTTTCTTGCAGTGAGCTCTAGACAAGATAGTATATTAGACCTTGGCCCTATCCTCCACGTTCCATTACCTAACCGAAGCACTGGACCAACCAATATTAGTACAACACAAAACCTTCAGTACGTACACCTAATACCATATTGCCACGTTGAGTACATCCATAATTTCAATTAAACCTCAAAACACGATTGCTATTCATCAACAACACGGACCCACTCCAATCGGCTTATCCTTTCAAGGGGGACAGTGACGACCAACACACACATACGGCATGTCATACCATACATAAAGTATTTACACCCAACACTCACTCAGTAGGGAGTTAGGGACCACAGACTACAACTATTTACGACCACTTTACACCACAAATCCGAAAAGGTACGCAAATAAAACTATCAAAACAGATACGTACCCATTTTATTCTATGACCTAAGTCCCTATTTCCATATGCATGACTGGCAGAGGAACAAGTCAGTCCTGTTATTTATATATTGGAGTCGTTATCATATTATGCACTCTATATCATTGGCATAAGGTGCTTTATTCGATGGGTGAATTCTCGAGAGTCCATTTGACTAGCACACATTAGTAAAAGTTCCCCGGGCTTCAAGCGTACGGTGGCCATGAGGGAGAGGTTTCAAGGACTCTCTTAGTTTCTGTGGTGTGTGGGAAAGTAAATACACTAGTTGCGTAATATACGCAGAACGATGAAAGTTTTTTTAATCAGAGATACAGCGCATTTTTATAGAAGTATAGGATATTAGAATAGTTCTCATTAGATTCTACATAAAACTACAACAAGGTAGGAGTAGAAGTGTGTAAGTATATAATTCTGTGTATTTCAATTTACGCTTTAAACCAGAAATCTATCTACATTTGAAACATACAAATGGAATAAACCAATCCAACGACACATCAAATCACTAGTTCAAGAGCGCGCCGCCGACGTTACCCGCCGTCGATCCCGAAGGACCGAGAGTAAACTTCCCATCGGCACTTACTTGTGGCCACCCTACTTCTCACTATCCGAAATAAAATATTTATAGAACTGAGAGCACTTTTTCTCTTTGATTCAGTGGTTTTATTGGCTCGACCGTTTCGCGGTAATAAATGCTTTAGGGGTGGCCGCCCATAAATAAAATTAGTCACAATGAATGATTCTTTTAACTTGATTCGACCGTCATATTACCGATATCGCTAGATAGTGTGGCGTTACTTTTATCGCTAGTAGTAATATAGATAATTTTTATTAGGAATATCTGTGTATCGGCGAATTTATGGTCACTTGCGTCGGAATATGAAGATAAGCTTTTGTAGTGGTCATTCTAGTAATAATAAAGATGAAAAAAAAGAA
Source organism: Eugnorisma glareosa (assembly GCA_947578425.1). NCBI lineage: Eukaryota > Metazoa > Arthropoda > Insecta > Lepidoptera > Noctuidae > Eugnorisma > Eugnorisma glareosa. The sequence continues at coordinate 19,590,310 of OX387961.1, read as the reverse complement.
AATATGTTAGAGATTTTTGATACGCATATTTTTATGACAACCAAAAAAGAACTGGATTTTTAACTGAAATATGTTTGTTTTATGCTGAAGTCATTTAAATAGATCTTTATTTCTTTCTCCTAAATAATAGGGAGAATGTAGATAGTATCTAGATGTTAAGCTCAAAGATACACACATCTCTTGATTTTGCACTTTTTCATTTTACACTTTTTTCATAATCACAAAGATTTAGAACGGAACTCCTATTCTATTGCTACTTATATTATGTCCAAAATTTATCTGCTGTCTGTTCTTCATTGTGAAATTGCCATTGCATTTGGATTGCGAGTGTGTAACGCCATTACCCCGCTGATCATCCAATAGAACCTCATTAAACGACCTCACGTTTGCACAATCTTCATTAATCTTTATAATTGTAAGCTTTTACTTTTTCTCGTTCAATAGTTCTCGGTGAAGGTGACACGTGTTCACTAAATTATTAACGTGTGTGTGTCTGACTGTTTATTTTATTTTACTGCAAGTTTTAATATTAGTGGCCTTTTGGTTTTTATAACTTTTCCTATATTTTGGAACTTTGTAAGTTAGAGAATAAATGAAAAATACAGAATTGCTTTGCCTACACGGTCAAAATCGATGGAACAGCAGTTTTTTTTTTTTTAATTGCCGATGAAAAATTTCGATACGGTTTTAAAATGATGTACTGAATACTGGAAACGTCGGTGTCCCTTCAACCCTGTATATTTATTTGACAAAAATCTGTAAAAGCTATAAGGATCACCGTTTCTTATACTGAGCGTTTTTTTATCAACAAATTGCAGCTTAATGATTTGAAAAATTCGTTAAATAACTTTCAAACCTCATTCCACCTATTGCTATTGTTTTTAGAGGTCAACAACCTTTTAAAAAAGGCCTTCAAAAATCAATTATCTCAGCACACATTGACCAATTACGGTGCAAACTTTTATAAGCTTAAGTATAGGTACCTAAGTTTGGAACATAATTTGAGTGAACATGAGTGAACGAAGGATTTCGTGTCGTTCGTTCGTGAACGAAGCTTGTAGCACGCGAGCTGTTACTTGGTCGGTAAAAATTAGCTGTTTTAATCGTGAAGTCTTTCGCCAGGTGTTGGAATAAAGTGGTGCAATGGTTCCTGAATATGGGCTAAGCCATCTTTAAAGTATTAGTTAGATAAGAGTAGAGATGGGTTATTGTACATTCGCCACAAAGTAAATTCGTCACATTTTGAAAACTCCATACATTGAAAGTAAATTCGCCACATGCATAAAAAATATGTGTAAATTCGTCACAAGTCTTCATAGGTACATCATTTTTGCACAAAGTACTGGTAGCAAATAAAGTTATTGGTTTTTAGCGCTCGAAAGGAAAATGATTTTTAAAATCTTTCATTTCTGCTGCGCTCCTGCACATGCTATCACCCGCTCGCTCGCTTGCTGTATCTATCTCTTTCTAGCCGTACCTGTTAATATGCATCGATAGTCATCAGTCCAGTCATCCAGTGACTCACTTGACCTTGTCGATGCGCTTCGACAGTCCGCGACCCCATATTTCTATCTTTTATATTTTATCAGGTATTTTTCAACATACAGTGGATTTCGGATATAACGGCGATGAAGGGACCACTCTAATTTTGTCGTTATATCCGGGAGTCGTTACGGGCAATTTTGAAATGATTTCTGCCTTTTCTTTAACAGTAATGTGCTTCTAGGAGTCATACTTATTCAAAAGTTTACTAAACGCAGTTGCTACTCAGAATATCACTTTATAACTGAATCATAAATTTAACTCCGAAACGTACACGCTTACCTACCTACTTAGCTAATATCTTTTAAAAACAAAAGATAAAGGTCTCTACTGTTGCTGACCATCTGTGTGGATGTAAACAAAAGATAAGAAAGCTCTGTGTCTTTGGCGCTCGACTGCGGTCTCAATATCTGCATGGTATTTCTAGGAATTTCTTACAGATGATTCATTAAAAACAGTCGTTGCACCCGAACTCGGAAATTATCAGGGAGTAACATAGGCTTTAATTTAATTTAAAAAAAAAAAACAGAGATCCATATGAAAATTGCAATAATAAAATGTAACCCAAAGTAGCAAAATGTTGCCTATAAAATTCATTATTTTGCGTGCGCTGAGAAAACTATTGATGAGACTTAAAAATGATGTAGGTACTACAGAGTTAAGTCGAAATAGCAGCTTTTGTGTTTTAAAATTTAAATTAAAGTCAGCGACACCATATTCTATCTTTTATATTTTGGCAGATACTTTTTGAGTACATAAAAGCTACTATAGCTTTTATGTACTAAAAAAGTATTTTTCGACATATTTAAGTCTAAAAAAATAATTATATCAAAAAAATATTATTCTACGCGGGTCAAATAGTCAAATAAATTATACTTTTAACAAGCAAATTAGCCGAGCTATCACAATTTTCGCGAACGAAGTCGCGGGCGAAGTGCTAGTGAAAAATAAAGAAATAATGTTTTATTCTACTGATCGTTTGATTTTTCTACTGTCTGTACGGGAATAAAGAATATGGCGGATTTTTCTTCATGAAAATAGAACTGTGGCGAGTTTACACATACTTTTTTTCGTGGCGAATTTACTTTGTGGCGAATCTACAATAACCCGTAGAGATTGGTACTGAAATATGAAATGAGATTAATGCTTGAGCATCGATAAAGAATTTACACAGAAAAATCTTCACCCTGTTTTTATTTAATTTAAATTAAATCATACGATTAATTTATAATCCTATCATTCCCTCTCATAAAGAGGAGGCCTGTCTCCCAGCAGTGGGAACATTATAGGCTTAATATGATGATGATATGAAATCATATGGTTTTGAGCTGTATTGTTGTATAATTCATCCTTATGTGTATCCTTAATCAAGCAAATAAATGTTTTTTTTTGTGTCATTTGGATAATAAAACAATGTCTTTCCAGTCTGTCAAAATGCCTAAATTGCGATCATCAGCAATGCATATAGAAAATGTTTTCATTATATACACACGGCTACACATCAAGCTATACATTTCCAGTTTATGCTGATCTCGCATTGTATAGGATTTCCGAGCAATGCGAGGTCAGCTTATACTGGAAATGTATAGCTTGATGTGTAGCCGTATTTACACTTTTCTAATCGAATATCCCATTGATTGTAGCGACCACATAGGTTGTTGAGTATCACAATCAGCAGACGTTTGACAAAGAACTGTATAAAATTCTTACATATGCTAATAAAGTTAACCGTTTGAAATTCTAGAGAAAAGAAAAAAATAATTCAAAGAAACAAGCTAATAATAATTTTAACTTCATTCTAATTTAAAGTAAGCACCAAACATGATCTTTCATAACATAACATAACATAACATAACATAACGTAACATTACATAACATAACATAACATAACGTAACATAACATTGCGCCTGTAATCCGCGAGGTGTATCTAATAGTACACATTCACATCCACATTCTGCCAGTAATGTTTAAGTCCCATGTAATAGTCCCAAGCCTTTTGCCCCGTGGCTGCTACCGAGAAATTCCTGATAGAAAAACCCAATAACACTTTGCCCGACCCGGGAATCGAACCCACGGCCTCATGCTCAGCAGTCGTGCTTGCGACCACTAGACCAAAGAGGCAGTTCTAAGCCTTCCTTTCTTCTCAATAGACTTAACCGTCATTGCACTCATTTGATTCCTCAATCATCACAAGAATAGCTACCGATACATTATATTCTCAAGCTCATAGCGTTCCGTTTTCAAAGCGACACATTTAATTGTTAGAAATTAATCGTTCTGTCTGTGCGCCGCAGTTATTAAGAGCTAGAGTGCTCTGTCTAATACTTCATTTATCTTTGGATTTTACTTCCTGCTACTTATAGGATATGGCTTTGTTTTATTATAGAGTACTGAGGTATGGCCGCTAAGCACTAAGCTAGGAACTTTGATTTTTGTGATGCCTAAATGATTTTGTTTGTTAATCATGCTTACGTCATATTGTAAAAGACGGCATCATTATTATATTTTGTCCTGAAAACAGAAATAGATGAAGCAGCTTTTTAAATAAACTGGCATTTTAGGAATACCTAAAAATAAACCTTTTTTTCAAACCTAAAAATTGTCATAATTGATAGTAACAAAGGTAACAAACTACGTTAAAACGTAATAAAAATCAAATATTAAATAAGTAATTCAATATCTAAAAATATCTTAATGAAGAAAGGATTAAAAATAGTACCTATTATAAGATTTAACCGCCAAAACCAGAAGCAGCAAAAACATCCCTTAAAACGTACAAAAATATTAAGTATCTGAAACAACCCCTTTAGCACTTCTCATACTTAGTTTTTTTTCCCTTGAGATTATGACTTGAATAATAGCAATTTTATTTTTAATAGACACAAGACTAACCAACTTGAAATCTTTTTAAACGATACCACACTTCTTGCAGTCATTGCACGTCAAACAAAAATCAACCCTAAAATGATGACGTTGTGGTTATTTTTGGGTGTAGAGGATATTTTCACAGGGAAATAAAAAGGATTATTGTTAATGGGCGTGAAGCTTAAAGCGTTTGGATTCGTTTACACGTGTTTATAGTTTGTATTTACGGAAGTCTATATTTGTTGGTATGTGGCTTCGCAGACAGCGGCTGCGGTGTGGGATGCGATATGGATCCGATATGCATTGTCAAATGACAATAGATTAAAGGCCTGTTTCACCACCTACGATTAAGTTCACGTTAACTTACTTGGCCGAAAATTTCATACAAATTCTGGTTCATTTTTTTAATTTATTTGGTAATGGCTATTCTTCGGACATCGTGAAATACGCCCTATAAGAAATAATAATTGCCAAACTGTGTCGCTTTGTTCTTTCTTTTTCGTGTGGTTAGTGCCTAACCTAGTGTCAGAGTTTTCATGCCGCCCATGGGCCTCTGACTTGGCTTTACATGCCGTCGAGAAATATCTCTCCTTCACCGAAGCTACTGCACATGAATCCGAAAAATCAGAGGTGCGTGTCTTGGGTTCAAAATCGAGACTTATGACTGCTATCCTGAGTCGCTGTCATGTGATTCATATAATAAATACGACTGCCCCGTTGGTCTCGTGGTCGCAAGCGCGACTGCTGAGCGTGGGGTCCTGGGTTCGATTCCCGGGTCGGGCTAAAAGTGCTATTGGGTTTTTCATTCGAAATTTCACAATAGTAACCCGGAGTTTGGAAGTTGGCGGTATGATACCCCCGTGCCTCGGAAAGCACGTTAAGCCGTTGGTCCTGCGCCTGATCTCTCTCCGGTCGTGTCGGATTGCCGTCTCATACCATCTGACTATGAGAGTAAAAGGAACAGAGAGTGCACCTGTGTCTGCGCACACACTTGCGCACTATAATATCTCTCGCGCTGATGGCTAATCTGGGTTGAGATAGGCCGCCGTGACCGAAAACGGTCAGGAGGACTATTATAATATTTTTTAGCGGAATTTGAAAAAAATGAAATCTCTTAAAAAATCTTATTACCGTGAAAAGCGTCCAAAATAAACATACTCCTCGAAAAAAAAAGTTAAGCACAGTAGCAGCGTTAACTGCCAACAAATTTCTTAGAAGCTGTACAATTCAAGATGTCAAAATATTCACTTCTAAAAAGTTTAAGTATCTTTCCAAGATCACTCGCGAACATCGCCCCCTTGTAGATCGTTATAACAATCCTGGGGTCATATACTCTCAGTATAATCACTGCCTGTCAGGCAAATTGCTTCATCGCAGATGCTGTTGTCAATCTTAATCTTACCACTACATGTCTTGTTGAATTAATGCTGTAACATGTGCTTTTGTTCATTTTGTTTTTCTTTATGTTCATGATGATGTCATTTTCAAAGTTGAGCAAATGCTTCACTCGTTGGTGTTGTAAAAGGGACTTTGGGATTATGTCTAATAGATTGGCAACACCATCGTCAATTCATTTCATGCCTACGCTTTCTTCTCTGATCTGTAAATTCACTGTAAGATTTCATGTTTCGCAGTCCCAGCTTGCGAAGCAAATTGAGTTTTATCTACATGGAATTTAACATCAGAATTGTTAGAATAGGCTTTTAGGCTTTGTTTCTCCGACGGGTTAACTGGAGGCATAATGCTGTAGTAACAACTACAATCATATTTCGTCAGTTGTAATTTAGTTGCATATCCTATTGACATCATTAGCATCATCTTATCAGCCCGGAATCACCCATTGCCGAATAGGCCACCCCTTTTTTCTGAAACCCTTCTCAGTTTTGTGCGACATAATTATATCAAATGCAGACTCCGTAGTACTATTACTACTCTTAGACTGCACGCAAAATGCGCGCTTGGACGTGGAGTTGCGAACACCGGCCCGCTATACAATACAATACTACTATTATACCAAGGCTACTCGTATTATTGTATTTTTTCAAGACCCTCCTTCAACTAGTACTTGTTTGTCTCTCCATACAATGTAACTGACGTAACAATAACTCCTTATTCCATGATCATTCACTAGTTACTCTAAAATTATCGCAACAAAGTAGCCAACATGAGTTTTAAAACCAGTTCCACAAGTTCGGACCACTAATGTTGGCCTCTTTTTATACCACATTATCTAGGCATGCTCTTGATTACTGGTTTTACCATTATGGTTCATGGGTTCTTCAAAAGGTATCAACCGTTAGCAGTTCCGCTTGTTAATGCATGCTTCTGTAATGGAGGACTTTATTAAAAGACACTGTGTTCTCTGAATTTGTTGAGATATTTCTTCTAAGAGTGGTTGTATAGAGGAAAAACAGACGTTATTGAATTGTCAGAAAACACTGAGCTAATCTAGTTCTGAAACATAGTTTTCAATACACTTTCTCGAAAACTGGTTCGTTGCGCACTACGATTAGGTTCAACATGCAATGTATTTCACACGCGTGGATTTTTTAATATTTTCCCGCACACGTGCGGAAATAAAAATTTCCACAGATAAGTCCAAATGGGTTCAATGACTATAGCTATAGTCGGCTGTGATTGTTTTTTTTTTAATCTCGGCAAAGAGATATGCGTCTTTACGGCATAAATATTTTTTGAGTATTTAAATTGTGTTTATAAATAGAATATCATAGATAAAAATGATTATTTTAAAAAAATATTTATTTTTATGAACAAATTAACATTTATTTGTGATCCAAATAAAAAAAAAAGAATTTTCTTTTTTTCATATTAGGCTGAATAGCTTAACATACCTTTGCTTCTTCTACAACCTGGCGAAAGCAAAGCGCGGTAAAATAGATAAATCATAGTTTCCTAATAATTCCTGACAAAAATACTTTCCGTTCTAATATTTTATTTCTTCGAAAGTGTATTGAAAAACGTCGTTTCATACGCGTGGGGATTTGTTACTGCAGTTCTCGGCTCCATAACACCCTCGCCTACAGCTCGGGTGTTAATTCCGCGCTCGAATGCAATAACAAAGTTTCCCCACTCATATCAAAATGTACTATTGTTTTTGACGCCCATAAAAACCGATCTGTTAATTAATCCCCCCTGGCTGGAGGCCTTAAATTCAAGGCATCCACAGGATTAGACCGGTTAAGCAGTAGCTAGCCTCATAGGCTGAACTGCGAGATGCCATTAACAAAATCAAAAGATCTTTTAATCTTTAATAACAGCGGAATTAAAACGAAATATTTACTTTGACGTACAGTCATATTTTTTCTTAATTCCATTTTTATTGGATTAATTGTTATTAATTATTAATTGTTTTAGAGTTTAAAAAACCGTACTAGTAGTTGCATATTACCTCATCGGGTAGTGTGTCAAAACAATTATTTCAATGTGCCGTGGGTTTCACTACTGCAAGTATTTTTGTCTTTGACTGTGTTTAGAAAATTTTAGCAGCGCGGTTTTTTTACTGTAACTGTAGTTTGCAATTGCATCATAATCGGTTCAGAAGTCCCAAGAAAAAGAAATGTTACTATGGAAATATCACTTTTCACGAAATCGTCCATACAAACCGGAAATTTCATAACCCCTAAATTTAATTTCATGGATTTCCGCAAAGTAACGCCTGATTCTATAACTTATGTTAATCCATGCGTGAGGTCCTGGGTTCGATTCCCGGGTCATGCAAATTGTTATTGGGTTTTTCCATCAGGAATTTCTCCGTAGCAGATTTGTGCCCGGTTGATGGCAATAGGCTCGCCCCATAATACATGGGACTTTAACATAACTGGCGAAATACGGGTGTACTATTAGGTACACCTCTGCCTAACACTTCAAGGACACCAGGCGTGTTGTTATGTTATCTTAATCCATATAATCCATTCTTATATTCTTACTATCTAATTCGTACCAGTGTACCATTCAAATAGGCAAAATATAATGCCAATTTTTCGTTGACTTTTGCCGTCAATCAACTTACTTTTGTCCCTATATTTTCCTTCACCAAAATCGCTTCCTCAAACCAATCCTGTATCGCTGTCTTCAAAGCCTCTCAAGGAGCTGATCCGAATCGAAGTCAGTCTAAATAAACAGTCGCTGTCTCGTGGTTAATTCGGGGTCGTCAAGTGATTTGTATCCGAATGATGCGAGAGATCCGAGTTATTCGAGTTCTCGAGTGCATTCGTTTACGTCAACGTGTGGTTTTAAATGAACAGACAGACAGTCGTGTTTGGTGTTCGCTGCTATTTATTTAAAACTATTTCGTTTTGTGTTTACAAGATGGTTCGGATTTGGGTATTTTTGACAGTCAATTTGGGCTTGGTTTGCTTGTTTTTGGTAAGAGGTGTAAGGTACTGTAAGATGTAGTAAATATTTATACAGTAGTGAAAAGCGTAGTAAGTAAAGAAACATTGAGTAAATACACTTCATACTGTGAAACCAAACAGGGTATGATAAAGTAAGATTGACGCTTCCTTGTGCGGACCTATTTTTAGCTGGCAATATCAAAACAGTCGAGTATACCCAAATTAATTGCTATACTCAACTGTTGACAAAATAATTATATTCAACCCTGGACAAACAATTATATTCATCCCGCATTCTGAGCCCTCCTTGTTTACACAAATTCAGCATAAACATTATAATCCGCTGTATTTTCAAAATTATAAATACAAACTCTCATACAGATTTATTATTAGAAAATTATGCATATTTTACAGTCTGCCTGAGACTTGACTGACATAAAATGTGACCCAATGAATGGGTTATTATGACCCCCGCGTTTGTAAAATGGAATTAGACTTTTTATTTCTGTGATTTTTTGACAATCTAGATAAGACTTTACGATGGTATTGATTTTACAATACACACCTTAAGTTAGGTTTAAAAATAATAAAATGCTTAGTACAGTCGCCAGCGCATCAAATTACCACAAACTGTCAAATTTTCTCATTCGATTTTGAACTTAACCATCCACATTTTGTGGATTAAAATAATTTGGAGAAAGACAGTTAGTAGTAACATGATGTGCTGGCAAAAGGACTTTTAATACTGTACATTTTTAACACAGACAAAAAAATAATCAGCCTATAAGTGCATAATGATGGGACTGTAGGAAAAGCTTTGCTTCCAAAGAGAAAGAAAGAAATAAGAAGTTGGCCACAATCCACCACGAAGCCAGAAAAAAACAGCAATGAAACAAAATGAGTGAGCCAAGTTATTTTTCCGTTTAGGCCCTACCGATTTATTTCCAGTTTTACTAAGTTTAATTTAATTGACTAAACCAGTAACCAACTCAACAATAAAAACAAACACGAAAATCATAACATTGCACCGCCACGCGCCACAAACGTCCAAACAGTCAATTGGCACTCATTCTTTCCCCGTAATTTGCTGGACGGGTCGATGCGACCGCACGGCTCCGGGCATGGGGTTAAAATGTTTTCCGTGTACCTCCCGTCACAGTTGTCACCTGGGTTGCGACGAGACACGTTTAACATAAACTATCGCCGATTTTGTGGCGGTCACCCGTTGTTGAGGCCTTTTAGATGCGGTAATGGATCTATTGTAGTGTTTATATGCGAAGGAGTCGTTTTAGTGAGTTTGTTGTTTGGTAGAAGGGTTATTTTGTATCGGATTGTGTGGACTAAGGACAGTGAGGTGTTTAGTATTATGGTTGGTTGTGAAAGGGGTTTTTATTGTACAGTTGTTTCAGGTTTTTTGCATTGATATTTGGTGTTTTTTGTGTTCAAGCCAAAGAGATTTTAAAACTTATAGAGCGGACATTGTGAATATTTTCATTAAAAAAAATTGATCCCAAACATCTTCGATTTTGACTCACGAATGCTACCTAACAAGCGGGCATATGACACTAGACAGAACGATTTGTTACTAAGTTGTAACAAATATTGGTAACGATTTTCTGCGTCTTGTCCTGTCTATCACTCGTAAATATTTCGGTGTCTTTGGTTCAAGCTTATTATTCCTATTCAGAGCGGATTTTACCGATGCGATGACATGACTAGAGCTGTTAGTGTCAATATCCCATACCAATTATGACCCCTTAAGGTCTTAAGCGCGGTTTGGAAAGATGCACTGGTGAACTTCGCCACTAATAAATTAACTGTGTAATCTCAGTTTACTTTAAAGGAGATGTTCCAGAAGTGTATGGAGCCTGGGCCAGCACTATGCACACTATATGTAAATATCGCTATATATTACAGTAACCGTTTTTTATTGTTAATTTTCTTTAATTTCACTACGTTTCAATGTACATTCCAATAACTTAGCTAAGGAGAGCAACACAACATAAAATTAAACATGGTGGATCACATCAGCAGTATACGAAAAATATAATTTTGACAATGACATTTGATTGACGACTTTGAAAGGTTTCGATAAAATAAGACTACAGGACATTCTACTCGACTGCGACAGCACATCACCCATGCGAAGCAGTTAGAGATTGGTTATGTCGGTGCCAAAAGGAGCAAGAAACGAAGCAAAGGCTTGAACGATATTTTGTTTATATGCCTACCTATACCTGGTCTTCGATAATTCATAGGAGAGAAGTGAGCTGTGCAGTACCTGACAACTGCAGCTTATTGTTATAGTAGTTAACTATTCCTATTATACATTAAGCAACTAACAGTTAATCAAACAAGTTTTATTTTATTTAATTCCTAGTATTATCGTCATTAAAATGATGAGAAATCAGTCAGAAACAAATCAGTCAAAAAACAGAAACAATCACTAAAAACTCCAAAACATAACATATCCAAACTCAAAGCAAGGAAATACTCCAAAACGTCACTTCTTAAAACTGTCAAACACAACTGTCATGGCTACCCTAAAAATAGGGTTAAATGATCATTTTTGTACGCCTGTACCCTTCTTCAAATTAATTAGTTAGTATGTTTATGAAATTCCCCTATTTTTTTCCTATTTATCTATGTAGTGTACATAGTGGTGGCAAAAATAAAACATCTCTTTGTTTTTGTTATTGTAACAGTACCGTTATACACCATAAATTACATAACTATTTATTGCTTTGTGAGTTCCCACTGAAATCATTGCTTTTAGACCCGACCCACTCGAAATTTACGTTCGTTTTCATACGAATTGATTAAACCTAGAATTTATTGAAAATTATTTGGTAATTAAAATTAAATTACAACCTCGCTTTCCACTAAAATCAATTGAACTAAATAACTTACCGTTACCAGTAAAACTCAATCGAACAACTCTTCGCTTTACGCAGTATTACCATGTTTAAAGCTAATATTTTATGCCTGTTTTGCACTGGCAACACCCACGTATGTACTTGCATGTTAGAACAGTTTTGAATCGCTTATACGACACACCTTCGTATTTTACACAAATACGTTATTTTATTATGATAATACCAGATTCTTAGTGGTCGTTGCTTTGAGCTGGGGTCTATGCAGTATTTATTTATTGGCTTTAGACTGGACTTTCGACATCATTATTCTAGTAGACACCCTAGTTAATCCAACAATCCAATAAAAATAAATTAAACCAGTAGTTTTGAGGATTTAATGATCGATATTACACTAGAATTCCGTAACACTGTCAACCACGTACAAAGGTACCGAAGGATAAAAAAATCCTAATTAATTGCTTCTTATCTTTGGAAAATTCATCTGTTCTACAGAGTAACAATCGCAATGAATGCTAGAATTGTCAAAATGAAAGAGATTGCGGTAGCGAGTGTTGTACCCCATGCTAAATGTATATATATATATATTTGTTAGATTCGTTTTTTTTTTCTCATTAGTCGGCACATTCTACACGGTAATCTGTCGAGTAGAGGGATTGATTGCTCATAGAACTCCGGACGTACTTAACAGGCATTATAGAGGCGTATCACTGTACAGGCTCTTTTAATGCATTCCGATTTCGAAAGTGATTCTCTATAGTTTGTGTTTGTTATTTCTTTAGGTCTTTATTTGACTAGCACACTATGATAGCGCAACCACTATAGTGCTTCCAAAAAAATTTCGTTCATTTGCGCAACCAATCAAACACCAGGTGACATATCTTGTTCGCAGCGTATAGCCGGTTGTACCGCCCCTAATGTCCCAGTGACAGCCATCCATGATCAGCCAAACACCATTTTCCTAGTAACAACAGCAATACTTCTTGAGAATGCTTGCATCGAGGGAAATTCTATAGCAGTGCTGACACAACGTTTTTCTTCATGAACATGCTTCGTCTGGGGAGGGTATACCGAATAAAATCCCACTGTAGTGACACAACACCTAGATTTTGCTACGGGACACGATATACCAGAAGAACAGCGAACGAAACAAGTAATAAACAGAAATTAACTTAGAGGAATGTGATCATAAATCGGTGAGGAACGAGCCAGTATAGTTGTTTCGCTATCTCGGCGATACCCCATTATAGTCTAGTTTATATTATACACAATAATACGTTTGGTCTGTATTTAAAGTGAGAGTAGTATTTCTAGGTCTAAGTAGAAAGATTTAGTTCGCTAAGGCTGCCCTAAAAGTTACCGAAAGCAACATTTTGTTCTTTGGGAAAATCCTCATGTTTACTATCTGTCTGGAGAGGGCGCAGAGTTATATTGAACTCTAATGATTTAGCTATATACGTTTCCTACTACATACTACCATAAGTCTACTGCCCAGGAGATACTCGTAGGTACAAATTTTTCGCGTACGCAGTGTACGCGAAAAATTTGTTCGTCAATGAAATTGGCCTATGGTTCCATGGTTATGGTTCTTTGCAATGTATTTTTAATATTTATTTATTTTAATATGCATTTTTGAATAATCGGGAATCTATTGCAATCATCTTAAAGGTGGCCACAATTAATTATTCGATTTTAGAGTAGGTACAAAGAAAATTATTTCTTATCAAGTCAAGGTCAAGGAGTACCTCTCATACCTACATTTGTACTCTTTCACTTGACTCGTGCCAAGATGATTTGGTAAACAAACTATCCTTACAGGTATTTTCTTGAAGGTCTCGTAGCTGCATAGCCAGACTACACCCAAACAAAAAGAAAACACGAAATTGCAGATGATACACGTACACACGTTTCTGATAAAATAAAACGAGCATTCACATAAAACTGTACAATGAATCCGATCAATACCTATCACATAAATACTCCCTAGAATCCAATACTGGACATAAGCATAGTGTACACTCAAGGGCAAAAATATGAATACACTTTGGAAAATTCAAGAGCAAGTGCCTCGTCGAATATCGTTTCAATTGTTGTGATAGTATTCACTGAAGTATGTGTGCAAAGATGATGTTTTCATCAGTAGCTAACCATCCTGCCCTTTTTTTGATCTGTTTGGAAAAGGCGCAGGACATTTTGTTCTTTCACACAATATTATGTAAAGATGACTCATCATCATCATCATTTCAGCCGAAAGACGTCCGCTGTTGGACATAGACTATGGGAAGATGAATGATGATATTTAATTTTGTGATGTTCTCTCAATTATTCTCTTCGTTCCTTCCTGGCCATGTCAACTTCCTTCACATGTTCTACCGCACTAGGAAGTGATGAAGGGCGGGCATTTTGGAGAACTATCGTGTGTAATTTTGGCGTTCAAAAAGTACTGATTTTGATATTTCATCCATATTTTTTGGTTTGCCAGTTTTCCTAAAGTCACTTGCTCAGTGGAAACATATTTCTGCCCCAGACTGTACACATGAACGGTCAAGAAATGCTTTACATTCTAGCTCGCCCGCCCGTCACGTTTTGCAGCGAGCCGAAAATATTAATATTCGATGCTCAACTGCTCAAGTAGGGTTGTTGCGATTTCAACTATTTATACTCCTATTCTTAGTTTCAGGAGCTAAGTGCTTTTTGACATGTCTAGTGGATTCTTCTAGAAAATTCTAAGGTCTTTAATTCTTTACGAGTGTCTTAGGAAATGTGTCCAACAAAGGATGATGTGGCTTGGCTGGTGTTCTCTGATCTCATCTGCAATCCTTTCGCTTCTTGACATGGTCCTCTCATGGATAGGTATGTATGGAAAACTTACTGTTACATTTTATGTCAGCAGCCAGTGCAATTAATGCAATCGATCCTCTACATTACCAGCCAAATCCAGCCACATTTCGGATGCCACATCCTTATCAACTATACAATGTGTAACAGAATAAACGCACAACCTCTTACGGGGTCATTGTACTCATCATTATGAATAACTTTCACTATGGGACCAACACTGAAATCGCGAAAAAAAGTCGACTGCCCCATACATTTCTGTGCGCATAATTCGACAAAATGTACTGAACAGCTGTTTTTTTTTTCACGGTTTCGGGATTGGTCCCATAGTGAAAGTTGTTCATAATGATGAGTACAATGACCCCTTAAGAGGTTGTGCGTTTATTCTGTTACACATTGTATATGTATACAAGGCGAATGCAGGTGTCAGTTGCAAGCTTTAATGTCCATATCACTCTTACAGACAGACATCCACATTCATACTCGAAACTTTCCACAGAGCTCATACCTTATTCCTCCGCAGCACATACCATGACATTCGATTTTCATACAACTTATTTTTTAGCTCAAGTCTCAGACAAAATTACGTCAAGATAACCACCATCTTTCCTAGCAATATTCCGTCTACTCCCACCCAGTTGACAGTAATCACTCAAAATTATTCCATGAAACTTATAATAACCCACCCTAATAAATCGTTACTACGAGTATTCATCAAATCAACCTTCATAAATAACAAAACACAATCAAAATTTCCCTTGAAAATCAATTCAGTCTTTATCTAACTATTGGCTAAACGTTTCTAAACACCAATTACAAAGCCCCATAATTTCGATGACCGAACGAAAATCCATCATTCGGTCTAGATTACCCTACGATTCAATACCTCTATTTATTTACGAGCATAGCTGGGTTAAGTATACGTTACAGGAAATTTATTCCGCTGCGCTGGTGGTATTCGTTCGTTGAAAAATTAAATACATGGAGATTTGAAATGTACGTAATTTAAAATTATGTTGTCGCCGCTGAGTTATGGCTGTGTAATGAATGGTCCTTCGCCTGTTGATCGGGGGCAGAAAAAGTTTAAATGTCGGTTCGAGATTTGAAATCGCGAGCCAGGTGCAATGTTTTTAGATGTTGTTTTGTTAAGTTGAGGATGCAAGATGGTGGTTTAGCGAAGATTTTATTCTGATAAAACATTGCTAAAAGGGCTGCTTTTTAGTTCCTTTTCGTTCGAATCTGCTTCCTAACTTATACAAAATGTACCTACTCCATAGACGCAGAATATACACACCACATACACTATCGAATTCATTCACACAACAATGTTGCCAACAGAAAAATCACCTCCCAAATATTTGTGCGTAAATCATGTTGAACAGTAAAAGTGGCTAGGTACAGCGTAAGTATCACTTACAACATAATGCGTGACGATTTTTTATTAGAACTGTGTGAATACATCAAGTGATCCCTTGGGTCTTAGCGAGGTGGCTAAAAAGGTTGTTACTAAAGAGGTCTACTCGATAAAGATATGTGTGAAATATGGCAACACTCTTTTTGAGCTAGCAACATTTGTTTTTTTCATTGTTTTGTCGTTTAAACGAGTGTGAGATGTGTCAACATTTGTTTTAAAATTCACAGTTATTTTTTCGGGTGAGCCGGTGCATCAAGGTGCGTTACGTGATTAATTATTATCATACTATGATGCTAACAATCGCCTATTGTGCTTAACAATAAAAACATAAAAATTAACGACTTCCGACTAATAAATTTAATTTCGTAAACGAACGCTGTTTCCGTTAAGTCGAACATGTAATAATTGCTTTACTATCTAAGTATGGATTGCCTACTGGAATATGTGGTCAAAAGTAGCAAAGCAAGTTGTAGACGTATACCTATACCGACCTGTATTAAGTCATTCTAAAGGGTAGAAGGTACACGGACGCACAAACGGTTGTAGGTACTGCACTATTAAAACATTAAAAACAAAAAGATTGTTAATTTCTATGTGGAATGATGTCGGTACTGAATACGTGGTAATAATTTGTGCGTCGATATAGGGATTCCACCATGTAGGTAATCGGTAGTAAGTACTATTTATAATACATCTACACTATTGCTGCATCTTCTACACAGATTAATTTAACATCAGAAACACTCTTTTCAAAATTGGAATTCATTGGAAAAAAAACTACATTCAAGTCTTTCTATCGTAAACATACAAATAAACATTTATAGCTGGCCAGTATTATTCTATTACACCTCACACAATCTATGTCGCAGTATATAAACACAAAGATGGCATTACCCCAGAACGCCATAAACCAAACGGCCCCGTATATAAAAAAAAATGGAAAAATGGCGGCCCACTTTCGCAAAGTCAGGTGGTCCACAGCAGCTATCATTAATTTCCATTCAGTGTCGAATAGCCGGAATATATCGTGGCGGAATCGCTTCCAAGGTGCCGGGGTAAGAACACACTTAGTCTTGAGTACGGCACCGTTCTTTATTTTAAGTTGGCAATTGATTTTATACAGTTACTATGTATACCATTCGGGGCGAAACGGTCTTGCCGCTATGTGCTAACTTTGATGTGAAAGCCTCGAAAAATCTTTTCCGAAGTTTTAAAACTGAAGACGTAATTTCTAAGTCACTGAATAGTTTTTATAAATTCCCCGTCGGGTGAAGTTGATAAAGAAATAAACTAAATAATGGATTGAATAAAATGTTTCTGAAACCACCCTAGACTTTTTTTTTTGTAAGCTTATACTGTCCCATTTCTGGGCAAAGGTCCCCATTCCTTCCTCTTCTTTCAATTTTGTGCTTCTTGAAAAACATAACTCAGAATAAAATATCAATAAAGCAGTCTTATCAAATTAAGACCCATCTTACTTAATTGTAATAGATCAACTTGTCATCAAATTAAAGTGTCAAAAAATATAAGCAATTAGTTGAGCAAAATAAATGCTTTAGCCCGACCTCGTAGACTCGTAGCCTTTCGGAAACTTTCCGAATTCTTCACGCCAAAGGGCAAAGGGTGTGTGCCATTAATCATGGCAGACAGACAAGTTGTCGTCTTGTAAACGGATCTAATTTCTTGGAAGTACGTCTTTCTGGAGCTGGTTAGAGACTGGTAGATATTGATAGACATTGAACCTACCTACGTGGTGGTGTGGACGTGTATATTTGAGAAAAATGACGGCAATCGGATTGAATCGATTTCTGGTCATTAAAAATGTCGAAAGGTGGGTGTGGATGGTGGAATATGATAAAACTACAAAGAGCGAGCGTTCATCTTAGATGTACAGTTATTGCTTTTTGCCATCATTTCAAAAGAGCGTTCACTCGAGCATAAGATATTTGTCGTACGATACAAAGAGAGGCAGATAGGGAAAAACGTGCTGTGCTGACTGCAAGTAACATGCGACAAAGGCAGGATAAAGAGATGCAGGTGAACTTATATTTGGGTTTCCTCTATCTGACAGAATCTTGATGCCCCGAAATTTATTTGGCATAACACACTTGGCATAATCTTCTTTAAACGAATATTATTAAGGCATAAAAAATATTTAATATAATATTTTTTTGGCAGAATGTATGTATGTCCGAATTTACAATGGCATACTTTTAAGATGGCAGAATTTTATTCGGCATAATTGGTTGTACACTGTTTTACAGACAGAAGTTCAAAAGAATTTCGTTTCATATAATTTTTTTCTCATATTATCATTTCACAGAATAATCAATACGCAGAAAGCTTGCTTCGAAAAAACTTGAATCATAGATTTTTGTTACAAATAAAATTTAATGTTTCGATAATTCATATCATAGAATAACAAATCAAATATTAACTATACTCATATTGTTTAGTTAATATAAAACTTATGACCAAGAAAAACATTTTATCGAGTGACAGTTTCTAAAATGTTTCATTCCTTTGACAAAATTCCAATAAAATTAAAACACCATGAAAACTTGGACTATGTTATAATTGATAACACTATATACCGAAGTATAGATATCTATATGAAAGCGTTTCATAATTGTCGGAGTGTCTTAATTTTGTTACTGCGACCAATTTCGACTCGCGCTCGCCGGCCGCTACCGCGGCACCGAAGACAAAAAAATATGGATAGCATAACGTCTACTTTTACATTTTTGTTGAAATAAAATATCATGGAAATAAACACCGAACAAACAATATTCGTTAAAAAAGAATTCTACTGTTTGGTACGTATGTCATATAAAAAAATGTGATTATAAAATTCATTGAATTGTATTTCTGTGAAATATGTTTCATTCAAGTACATAGTCGTCAAAACAAAAATATTCGAAATAAAAATACAAGAACCAAATATTATAAGAAACATTTTCGGCGAAACGAAATTCTATATAATTTCTGTCTGCGAAATAAGGGGACACCTTTCGTAAGTTAAAATTTCGCATAATTTCGTTTGGCATATCGTTTATTTAGAGCGACGATTATTTAGTAGAATTTCATTTGGCGTACTATGAAGATGGCAGAATTTCATATGGAATAATGTTATCGCCATATTGTCATTTCTATAAATAAGCATTTGTAACCTTAAAAAAAAATATCGTCTTTAAAAGTCAATACATGTTGTACTATAAACGTTAGTGACAGAAACGAATCGCAGCAAAACGACTCCACGTAGTCTTGTCTGCCCTACCCCTTTTTTTTTTTTTTTTTTTACCGATGGGAAATCATCAAATTCCACCATTTGAGTATTTTTTGTCTAATTGCACTCCGCTTTAAGTTAAACTAATGTAACGTTTAGGCTAAGCTATCGCTAAAATGATGGAAATGAATGCACCCGATTGCTGAGAGTGTAATTTAAGCCCGCGTAGGCGCGGCGGGACAAAGCAGAGGACAGGTGGTTTTAACGCTCGCCACCGTGGCTGAGGCTGGCCGGTGAAGCCGGCCAGCAAGCCGAAGCTGCGGTGGTGAGCGTCAAACTATCTGCGACGATAAGCTCGCGTGGGACCGCCGGAGACCCACAGCACCGGAGCAGTGGCAGAAACCATGCCTGCTGCATGTGGCATGCTCGCTTGCATGCTGCATGCTTGCTTGCATGCTGAATGCTTGCTTGCTTGCTGCATGCTTGCTTGCATGCATGGTGTATGCTTGTTTGCATGCATGATGTATGCTTGTTTGCATGCATAGTGTATGCTTGTTTGCATGCTTCTTTGTAAGAAATACTAAATTATTCCAACTATGAATTTGCTGTAATGTGTTAAATGAGTCTTTCAATTATTATGGATATGCAATGTATGCCAAAAGAGCACTCTAACTGTAAACTTTCTGAGATATGATAGTTCTGCCTTTTAATGCCTATCGATATGAAATGTATGCCAAATGAAGATTCTGACTGTGAACTTTCTGCGATGTGATGGTGCAACTTTTTAGTTCTTATGGATATGCCTAAAGATGATTCTGAATTACAAAATTATGAGTTTTGAATGTATGATAAATATGTGTCTGCCAAACGATTTTCTGCGAAAGGAAGTTTTATGCTATTCACTATTATGCAAAATAATATTATGACATAAAAAGTTCTGCTATAAAGGGTAGTCCAGAGAGATATTTTAGCCATTTTAGCAAATCATTAATTAATGTACTATTACTAACAAGGCCTCTTTCGAGAAAACAGGAACGACCATACCTATTGATTGCAGCAATGGTCCCACTAATGCCTAACACTGCCTGTCACAGCATATACCTATTGTCATGTCTCATCACAATATCATAAAAAACAAAAGAAGACACGACTACCAATCTCACTAATGAAAGTAATGACTATAACATTTATAAATGAAACAAAATGAAACAGTTCACTCATTCAAGTCGTAAAGATGGTACAATATTAACGTTATTACTACTAGTTCACGAGCAAGCAACAAAATGTTGCGTCTTAAGGCTTGATTTAAACAAATTAAGCCCAGGGCGGTGAGTTTGAGGGCTTTTATAGAGGACGATACTATTTCGATCGGATACCTTCCTTCAATGTGACTGTTACTCTATTTAAGTTATCCGAATTTCAGTAAGTAAAGCTTTTGTATAAAAAATAAGCTTCTTTGTCATGGTAGCTATGAATTTTCCGCAGTAATTGTATAGTTTTCGAACACGCAATTTCCTGTGAACATAGATGAAAAATGTTTGAGCGACGTAGATCGAAAACATCTTTTATCCCATGTCGGTGACAAAGATCCCTTGAAATTTAGATTCATATACATAAGACTAATATTTAGATTCAGATACTTACATCATAAATTGTTAACTTTACTGTTTTTGTCTCTATGTCATAACTTTTATCAAACTTGTACTAAAAATGCGACGCCGGATCGTCTTCGTAGTTGCAAAATATTCGTACATTTTGTCTTCTTTCTTTTGTATTTAAAGTCTCAAAATGTTATGAATTTTATTCGATTAGAAATCAACCGACACGACCACGATCCGACTCAGTCGTTCACCATAAAAAGCCCTAGCTAACCTCTTCATGAGAAATTAGCCAAGTTGCCGGGTGTCGGGGCAATTTCGTCGGCAGCAACTCGGGCTTGTTGCGTGTTATATTGATGTAGGCTTATTATCTACCGTAGCCTTGTATGGAGGTATTGTGGGCTGGAACACTGATTTACCGCCCAACAAGGTTATAGGATAGATTTTTTCACGCAATTTTTTGGATAAAGAATTTTGGGGTGCTCCGTTCAGTGACACTTTTCCGTCATACTCGTACGGGACAAGTAGGTGAAGTATTTTGTATTATGTGCCCAAAATCTTTGTTGGTTTTTTCTGTTCGTAATTTCGTATATACAGGGTGTAAGGGACATCGATATAGAAACTGTTACAATGAATTCATGAGTACAAATGATTCTAGAGTTGAAATTTTAGGTAACTACAGCACTTTTGTATGATTCTTTTCTGTCTTCATTGTGCAACGAGGATTGTTAATCCTGTAGCGTAAATGATTTTTGACCAGCGCGGTGGGGGTATAGAATCATGTATTAAATTTTACACCAGTATTGAGATAGTTTTATGTCTCTATATTTAGAATTTTCCTCTAGAGGCTGCCTCGTTAATTTAGTGGTCGCAAACGACTTCTGAGTATAAGGTCCTGGGTTCGATTCCCGGGTCGGTCAAAGTATTATTGGGTTTTTCCATCAGAAATTTCTCAGGACCAGCCACAATAGGCTCGCCCTGTATTACATGGGACTTAAACAAAACTAGCGAAATGTGGGTGTACTATTAGGTACACCTCTGCCTAACCATTCGGGAAATACAGGCTTGATGTTATGTATGTTTGTATTCAGAATTTGAAAGACATTTAAGGGATATTTTAGGTATAATTGCTGCCATTAGGTACTAACAATACTGTAATTGCTTTTATTTGGATCACTGAGTCAATTAAGTTGGTAGCAACAGTATCAAATATTGTTCATTTATTTAAAACCATACAACCATTAATTAGTATCTTGATATTGAATATCAACTTTTATATTACACAATTGATTGGGCGACTGAGGCTCCAATTTGTTTCAATAATTTTGTTCCCATTTTAATGATGTTCATTGGGTGAGATCGAATGATATCGAATAAAATAATTGCTGCTCATTCACGATATTTAATCGTTTCATAATTTTTTTCATAAAATAAGAATTACTTTTTTGTGGACATGAAAATGACAGGGGGACTAAAAATGGAACAGTTTTTTCGTGAAAATGTTTCACTGTTCGTTATTGGTAGATTGATAATGAACATTGGTAACCATATACTCTATGTAGTATGTAGTCAAACATAATTATTACCTTCATTACTTAATCCACTGTCAAATGAGTCCATGTCCGAGGAAGTCTGAAAGTGGCGCCGGTGACTGAAAAGTTGTGTGGTAATCAAAAAAAAAAAAAAGAGTGTCTTGGTATGGCCACGTGATGCGGAAGAATGAGGAAAATGTCACTAGGAAAGTTTTGAGTATGCGTGTGGATGGCTATAAGAGTAGAGGAAGACCATAGATAAGATGGATGGACTGTGTCAAGGATGATATGGCTACATAGGTGTCTGATGATTCGAGAACATCATTCGCTTGCCCTTATCCCAATGTATTTGTGGTCGGCGCAGCATGTCTTCTTCTTCCATACTTCCCTATTACTCGTCATCTCATCAGACACCTCCTTTCTTGAGACGACGAGTAAAACCTAAGTATGGATGAAGATGTCATGCTACGGCGACCCCAAATAAATTGAAATAAGGCAAGAGAATATATCTAGACTATCGTTTACGATGATTAAAATTCGGTTAATATCTACCAACCTGAATTAGTAATATCTAATGATAGATCCGTCTCAATTAAATAAAAAATAAAGTTAAAAAAATCTATATCCCGACTACGTAAACAAGAATTTGTGTGGTATACTACCACTAAAAACCCGAGTACTGAAAAATCACGCTCTAATTAAAACCGGGGTATTTTTTTTTGTTTGTAGCATAAATAGGGTCCTATTAAAATAGGTGGACAAATTTTAACACAGCGTTCAGTACGTCTAACCAAAATATTTAAGCAAAAAAAAACACTGATTAAAGTGATTTTATTTTGACTTATAATAATAAATTGCCGGCGGCACTATAGAAAAAACACATCCATTATGTCAAAATAAAATCACTTTAATCAGTGTTTTTTTTTTGCTTGGATATCTTTGGTTAGACGTACTGAACGCTGTGTTAAAATTTGTCCACCTATTTTAATTGGACTTTATATGTTACACGGGCCATAATAACCAATCGATTGACACTGTATTCATCAAAATCGGATGAATAGTTTAGGTGCTACGGAGGAACATACGTAAATACAAACATACATACCTAGACTGCTAAAATCATAACTTTTGACTTCGCCGTAGCTGGGTAAAAAAGCAAAGTTCTTTTGTTTCTTTAGTCCAGACTTCGGTGAATAACGAATGTACAAAGACAAAAAACGTTAGTATTTTGAAACCCTGGGCTTGATTGGCTATTTACCTACATTACTGGCGCAATAAAGTAGTAACTAGAACGTATGGGTGTAAAACAATGCACCCCTGCCCTGCTTTCTAAAGCAGTGCAGAACTTCCCCCTTCGGGAAATATAGGTATGACGTCACGTTGCTGTGCCGTAGATCCAGTAGTGCAAGCGGTGCTGCTGAGCGTGTGGTCGGATTTGATTCCCAGGTCGCGTTAATATTGGAGGCATTCTCAGTATCAGCACGGAGTCTGGTTTTCTTACCCGTTAACGGCAATAGATTCGCCCCATAATACATTTAATATAACCGAGCACTTTTCCTGTAGACAGCAATGTGGACGAATTTTTTGACGCCCTGTAACCCTTTTGATACTTGTACATATTTTTATTGCTATTATACAGGGTGTAACAATACCCTTAACGAAGCCGTCAACCAAGCATTATGTACGTCAAACTAAGTAACTTTACGCAAAAATAGTTGCTGGGGAACAACTTTTTTTTTGGGGCTGATAAATTACGTATTACGGTAGGACTCATTGTAACGCACTCAAAATATTGTGCTGATGGCTTGATTGAATAGTACGGAGGGCGTGGAGGTGTTTAAAGTAAAAATCTTACATTTAAAACATTTATTTTAAAAAAACTTGTGAAAAAGTCGGAACTTCGACCCCCAATATCCCCGTAACTAGAAGGTTCCCGGGTATGGTCTAGAACAAAAAAATGATCGCAATGACGGGAAGAACAAGTGGCTTTCAGCTTCAGATTTGTTGTTTGTAAATAATGTAAATAACTGGTGAATTGTATATATCTTGGGGTGATGGTGATGGTGATCATCGGGTGATGGGGTGAACATACTTATACTTTCTCCGTAACTCTTCAGAGAAAACAGGTATGATATTTTATATATTCATCCAAAACAAATATAAAAACTATACAGACTGGCACATTTTATAACATGTATTTTAGCGACAACTTCAACAGAATACGCAAATAAAGCCAATTGTATTCATACGAATGTCCGCTGTCGAAAAAAAAGCATCCTGTGTCGTGTGCCGCGATGATTCATTTATTATTGTAAAGGTTGTTACTGACCGCGGCGTAACAACTCCATTTGTATGAGCGGCTACCGAAATGTACCGAAATAGCATACACAATGAATCGTGAAATGGGTCACATTTTCAAAATTGTAGTTGTTGTTTTTCTGTGGTGTCGGTTTAAATTGGCTGGGGAATGGTGTGGGTAGGTCAAATGTGTTTGCTGTCAAAAATAAAGTTAATTTTGGATTAAAATAAATCAGAATGTAATGTAACTACTTACAGAACAAGTAAGTAAGAACACTAAACTCTAATCAAATCCTTGTTTTTCTAATTGATGTTATTTTTTCTTAATCGGCACTGAAGTTCATGCCAGTATTAGTATTACTATTAACTTATTGATTTCATGATAACTTTACATTTTTAAATGATAATATTGTAAAGTTTACGAAAGTATTTGAATTTGTTGTACGAACTGAATTTTTTGTTTCGATTTTTAATTATTTTTTTCGTAAAGACATACATATGTATTTGATTATGTTTGGAGCTGATTCGCTAACGCAGAATAGATAGGTAGATATATAAATATTCCTTTAAAGTTTAATAAATCACACAAGAGGTCAATTCAGACAGTGACAGAATCATTGATGAGCTTTATAATAATTTCATAGTCATACAGTCATGCTATGAAATGACCCTAACGACATTGCACTGTTCTTTTCATTTATTCGTAATTGATTTATTCATTACAGCGGAAGACTACAGATGAATGGCAATAAGTAAAATAACATGTAAAAAGTTATTTTTATATTAAAACTAGATTTTTTTACTGATATTGCAGGACTAAACCCACATGTCGTGATCGTGATAACATCATAACCATTAGAAGTTTTACCGAAGTATAAGCGTAACTTTACATAGTCCAGAAATAAATTATTGAATTTCATCAAAGAGTAAGTAGCTGAAGCCAAAGGAAAATAATATCAAGAGGAACTCTGGACTTGATTCTTGGCTCTTTTGTTCTCTGTATGAGAAAAAGCCTTGCATAGCAAAGGTTGTACACACGACAACACATCAAGTTATACATTTCCATTTTATGCTGATCTTGCATTGTATACGATTACCGTACAATGCGAGGTCAGCTTATACTGGCAATGTATAGCTTGATGTGTAGCTGTGTGTATATATTACCTATGAATACTGTTTACGCAATCTTTACTGTACAATAAAAAAAATGTGATTATAATATCGAGTATTCGGACGGTACGATTCGATATGAGAGCTAACTAGGTCTAGAGCAGTTTCTCGTGCGAAATCAGTCTTACATAGGGTAACAAGATGCTTTGAAGATATAATCGCCGTTTTAACGGCGGACATGTCAAGATCTAAACCATTTTTAGGGTTCTGTACCTGAAGGCTAACTAACGAGACCCTAATAAGCCTCCGCTGTCCGTCCGTCTGTCTGTCAGCGGGATGTATCTTATGATCCGTAATAGGTAGACACTTGACAGAAGAATTTTCACAGAATGTGTATGTCGGAGACGGTCATTGGTACGGGTTTAAAATGAATCACAAGTACACGGTGGTGACATCACGCAATATACTTACAAGGCTACCCACACCACAGTGTCACTTGTTACAGAGTCAAGATGGTAAACTCCGAGCCAGGACGACAGTCAGTCAGTGTCTGATCGCGGCCGAGTTAAGACCTCTTGGAACTGTACCCGATTCATTGTGCCCCGTGTTATTTTGTTAAGTTGTAATCTCAAGTAATTCGTTAGTGTTGCTAGAAATAGTGTATCGCTCTGTGTCTTTTCATAGCACGAAACCCATCGTCTGCCCACATGATGTAGAAGCCTAGCGGAATAAATCCTGACACCCCGACATGTATTTCTATTGCCGCTATAACAACAAATATTAAAAATAAAGGGGGCTCTCCTACTACGATGGTACGGAACCCTTACGCACTTGGCCGGCCTTTATAGCAATCCTGTACTTGTCAAATCCTACGAAAAATCTCGTTGTCTTTGAATCCCGTTCCATGAAACCGATAAATCAGAGACAATGTTTCTGCAACCTACTTTCTATCCTCTAAACAACGTTTACAACTGAACCACGCCCACATAATCACAACATTCAACTACACCATAATTCTAGCTAACTGTTATATTGTAAAGTACAGCAATATCGCTCGAATGGTGTTTACAAACGCGATCGTATGCTCCTTAACTGCACCGCGGCCAATTTTAAAAGCCCCCTCTACTTCAACTCGTGCAAACATTCGCGAGGCGTATTTAATTTGGTCGGGTAAAGTTAATTACTTAATTTCGGTTAAGGGGCATTCCGCTTTTGATTTATTAGCATTATGCTGTAATTAAGTAAGCGTGACATCGGGCCTGTTGATCTAGATAGCGCGACGTATGCAAATGTGAAAGGGTGTTTTAATGTCGTATTATCTTTTGAATTTGCTATTTCTCTATTTATCTGATGTGTGGTGAATTATCTATTACTGGAGCATTATTTTCATCTAATTCAGTTGGACAAATAAAGTGTCAAACGGATCCTTGCGAAGAAAAACGATTTAAACTTTACTAACTACAACTATTTAACAGTAGAAATGTCGAACGGGAAATTCGCAGTTTTTTTTTTCTGACAATATTTGTTTTTTTTACTATCCATACTCTCTCTCTTTTATACATTTTGACGAAATTATTTAATACATTTTCTCCCTAACTATCACACGGCAATAACCAAAAACAATTTTCACGATTATTATATCGGCAACTGAACACTTGAACACTCGTCTTGCAATAAAAAAAGTTACCAAACCGATCTTGTACCTAACTGTTACAAGAAATCAAAAGGCCATCAAAGTCGCATCGTTTAAACTCTACGGTACATTTAAAAAGCTACGTTATTACCATAAGCCGTGTACGACAAACGAGCAGCTTGTTAAGGCCCATTGTGACGATATTACACCAGTAATGAACGCAATAATCTTCAGATTAGAATACAATGGATCGTGTGAACGTTCTCTTATTATGCTGATTCGATGGATGTGAGAGGCAATTGTTGGTTGCACTTACAATATTGGTTGGTGCATTGTTATTCTTTTGGTTGGATCGACTGTGGGGGGCTTAAGGCAATTGGAAAATGTATGTTGGTGTAGCCATTTTGTTTATTGCTTACTACTTTCTTTAATTAAATACTTGAGGAATAAATCTTTTGGTGTAAGCGTATTATCATAATTATCATTTTCAGTTATAATCACAAGTCCAATCCCGCATTATGTCTATTTACCTACACAGTTCCATCTCAATTTTTCGACCTTAGAGTAACCCTCCGCCTACGTGAGATTAGTGCTTTTAATAATATTTCCTCCTGAAAATTGATCGTAAAAAATCTCATCTAACTGTCAAAAAAAAACTTTATGCGAAAACAAAACCGACTTCCAAAAAAATACTAAAAAAGTCTTGACTTTCGGAAGTCGTTGGCCAAAAGTAAAGATACAAACAAAGACACCGACTTTCGAAAGTAAAGTTATTTTAGACTTTTTTAGTGTTTTTTTTGGAAGTCGGTTTTGTTTTCGCAGAAAGTTTTTTTTTATTTCAACTTTTTTAGTTGTAGTATACCACACAAATTCTTGTCATGAATTAATTTTTATATTTTAACTAGAAGTTAGTTAAAGTCCTCGTCAAGACGAATCATACGAGCCCAAACTCGATGGGATTGTGTCATTTTATTACGGACTATCTGTGTCCACCTTCCGGCTCCATCACCAGACCCTGGGTACCATCTAGAGACAAAGTATTCGACAAGATGAATTATACGAACCCAAACTCGATGGGGTTATGTCGTTTTATAACGGAGTTCCTATGGCCACCTTCCAGCTCCATCACCAGACCCTGGTTACCATTTAGAACTAAAGTACTTGTCAAGACGAATCAAAGGAGTCCAAACTCGACGGCGTCGCGTCGTTTTATTACAGAGTTCCTATGGCCACCTTCCAGCTTCATCATCAGATCAGCTCTGTGTCATCATAATATTGCATTGTCTCGCGATATACACATGCGCGCAAAATTTAAGCTCAATCAGAAATCGGGAAGTGTGTCAAATTTAACTATCAAGTATCACGCGACTTCGCGTGATGTACATCAAAGCGCCTTCACGCGACGTCGCGTGATGTGACAATTAACGTGAGGAAAACAAGCAAATTCCTAAACCGATTTTGATTAAATTTTTATGGGACCAATGGGGAAGCATATCTTTTCAGATGAAAAAAGATTGCTTCAAATCGGTTTACAAATGAGGGAGTTATGAGGTAACAAACACAAAAACCCTCCTCCTCCTTTTTGAAGAAAGTCGGTTAATAAATAAGTTTTAAAACTAGATAAAGTTGGTGTTTTTTATCTAGACTACTTAGAAAGGATACATTGAAACACATTCACATACTTCTAAAGTCCTGAAATAATCTAATTTCGGTCAAGTGATTTGAGGACCATGCAGAATATAAGCACTGACATCCTGAAATTGCTTTAAAATAGCAGTGAAGCAACACCATGGCATACGACCCATCAAAATCATCGTCATTATCTTGCCCTTACCCCAACTAATCCCACGTTCTAGTTACGAAGCTATTTGGGGTCAAAGCTGCAACTTTTTCACAAGTGTTAGTTTAATGTAAGATTTTCACTTTAAACACCTCCACTACCCCGTACTATTCAATCCATCCATCAGCACAATGTTTTAAGTCCGTTTCATTGAGTCCTACCGACAAAACGTGATTTTTCACTCCAAAAAAAAAGTCGTTTCCCAGCATTAATTGTTGCGTACAGTTACTTAGTTCGATTTACATAATGCTTGGTTGATGGCTTCGTACACTCTGTATAAGACCCAAGCAGACAAAACTCTTATCGACACTGTATAAAATACACTATCTGTTTCTCCATAATAGTCTCATCAAACTAAGGGCAGAAAGTAATCAATCGTTATTAATGGCACGACCTTAATAAACGCAAACTCATTAGCAATCGTCAACGATCGTGTGGAAAGCCTTTTGTCATGAATATTACAGTTTTTCATTACTTTACGTTTATAAAAAAACGTCGGTACCACAGTAGAAATGTTATTATTTACAGACAGTATTTCAACTGGGAACAAAATCGAAATCTGCTCACACACACATGCACCAAAGTTGTAGACATAGCTCACTGAATAAGCCATAGAAGTGACAATGGACCGACCATATTAGCCGCAAAACTGATGAACGTTGGAGTAGACGTGTTCTTGAGTGGAAACCGCGAATCAGCAAGCGTATAGTGGGACTCCCCCTTGGTGGAGCGACGATCTCTGCAGGGTGGCGGCCTGGAGGGTAGTATAAACCTGGATGAGAGTTGCCGAGAATCAAGTTGATTGGCGTATAATTGGAGAAGCCTGTGTCCAGTTGTGGACTGCTGCATGCTGTAGGCTAATGATGATGACACACGCAAAGCATAGCATAGTATATCACAAACTCTAAGCATGTTTCACGTAACAGATTACTTCTGAGACTTGACTGTCGCATCGAACGAAACTTCGTTTTTTGTGTACAGTACTGCAACATAGCAAAAACTTAAGTTGACAATCTTAACACATACGTTTGATTTCACAAGAAAGGCCTAGTTGATTTGCTGTTTATGTTTATACTGTGCCCGTACGGTTAGCATGTGTGTGGATGTCATCGCGTTATGGCTTTTGTGGTCGAGATAGCAATCCAATGCTTTTAGATATTGACCTGAATTTGAATGAAGGATTAGTGTTTTTGTTTTGTTATTAATCGAAATTGTTCGCTATTTCAAATGAATTCAGAAGCAGTACCTTATTAATGTATACTAATCCACGACTCGAGGTTAACCGGTGATTGCAACACAACAACGCATTATAATCTGAACTACAGTGAGTAATTGCAAGAAGAAAACCATTTTCTTAAATCTCAGCTGCAGTAGTTACTGAGTTTAATTGTGACCCTAGCCAACCATAATCTATTTATGGTATCTAAAGAACTTTTTGGTCTCGTAGTAGGGTTCGATGTCCGGTTCGAGCAATGTGAAATTGGATTTTCATCCAAGAAGTGTTAGGCAGAAATGAACCTAATAGTACACCCACATTTCGCCAGTTATGTTTAAGTCCGAGCCTATTGCCATCAACCGGGCACTAATCCAGACTCCGTGGCTGCTACTGAGAAATCCGTATTGGAAAAACCCAATAAATCGAAATCAATCAATCGAACCCAGGACCTCATGCGCAGAGCGCAAGACTTGCAAGACTCTCGCTGCAAGACCAAGACCAAGACTGAGAGCGCAATACCAAGACCAATACCAAGACCAGGTGAATTGCCGCAAGACTATGACCAAGACTGGCTAAGGTCTCGCCTTGGTCTTGCATTTGGGCAACACTAAAAAAACCCCACAACAATAGCCAAACTGGTTGCTGACAATAGACTCGCTCCCGAAACAACAAAAATCAAGTTAAGTTTTCACGTAATGTCTTCTAACATGGTGTCTCCTTGTCCGCAGGTTGCGCGTTTCCATCTCGGTGGCACGGGCGCTGGTTCCAGTCGGGCGTGATCCAGCCGATCCTCATCGAAGGCGACAGGCTGTCCAACAAAGGACGGTGCCTGTCCTCGGAGGGGGACAAGTTTCTTATTGTTGATGAGTAAGTTGCTACCATAGCTTTACGACATGCATGGAGTTGTAGGGACTCGTGCCTAAACGCAGGTGTTTGCCCATGTTGGTCCATGGATGGGTGACCATCTATTACATGCTGAAAATGCATGGAAAGCACGTTAAGCTGTTGTTCCAAAAGGCTAGGCAGATGATGATTATGGAGTTGTAAATGCAACCGGTATTGGTCCTGCTACAAAATCCATAGAGCTTTTGGGGGTAATGAAATGGTATTCTTACGAAAACATCAGGAGTACAATTGTGCAAGAATTCATCTGTGGTTTGTGAGTTATTAACTTTCATCTGTAGGAACAGGATTCATCTGTAGTTTGTGTGCTATTAACTTTCTACCGCGAGAATTGAAAAAAAAAATGAAAAGCGGAATACAATAAAAGAGCAGTAACGTATATCTAGAATACAAGAAACTTAACTTCATTTTGCCATAATTAATATAAAGCCTCATCATCAGCCTCTTTCTTATTATGTTCTGGTCGGCTTCCAGTCTAACCGATGAAGTTGAATACCAGTATTTTACATGGAACGGCTGCCTCTATAGCCCATCCAGAGCAAAACATAACGGGTAATTTGGCAGCATTCTATAAACAATTTGAACTGTACAGATTCCTGTTGTGTTCGCAAAAGGCAAATACAATTAAAAACAGTACCTACTTGGAAAGAAAGTGAATCTTGTTTACCTCATGTTTCGTATACCAAACTTTTTCCACTTTCTATTTCTCATCTTCGAATCTTCCTTTAATAAAACTTTTAAACTCGTGTTTGGTGCAAATCTCGATCATTTCTCTTTGCTATCTTTTCTCTTCCGTTTCGTTTCTGTCGCATTCGTTTAATCTCTCAATCTGTATGTCTTATCGATGGCGCTTAGCGCGCGTGATAAGGGTGGGTGGCATATATCTGTGTCGTTCTAATATCTTGCAAGAGTACCTACGCTTAGTTTTCTATTTATAAGGTGAGCTTAATGCCTTTTTCTTGTTTAATCGTATGAAACTCTTTTCTTGTATTTAACGTAAATCAGACTTTAGAAACTTCACTTGATTTGTATTCAACATTGAATATACATATCTCATTCTGGCATTTACCTAAAAAGTCGGCATACATACGAAAATATACTAAGCATATAGGCTTTTCAAAATGTTCGTAATTGGAAGATTGAGAAGATAAATGTATGCAGTATTGGCAATTAAATACACAAACGCTAAAAAGTAGTAGAAAAGGCCAGCTTAAAAAGCACTCTAAGAACTCAAATCATACAGCCTAAAATCGTCTGATAACTTGATACTGTCCTGCACCGCCCCTCTGCAATGGTGCATACCTGGTTCGTGCTGCGTGCCAACAAATCTTCAATCCACCGCATTACCTGCTGACGCCCATATTTCCCACATTCCTACTGGCAACTGCCCACTGTAGTAGATAGGTACGTATTTTATCTTTAGCATCTATGGTACCTTTGGAATAGATACTGATAAGAAGGTGATACTTATCTGCATTTTATGATGTAGATCACGCCTTCTGTGAACCGGTACCACTGTTTTAGAAGACACAAGTCATTTTGAGGGTACAAGTCCTGTCATAAATTTCCATGAATCTATGTAAAAATCTTTATTGCTAGTAAAACGGGTACAGTAAATCTCCTTAAATATTAATTTGGTCGAATATAATGTGCACTTAAGTGTAATCTTTGCTTTACGCTTGTGCATATACGAATCCTCAGATTCTTAGGACACGTTACTGGCAACAACAATTCCATGGAGCGTTTGATAATTACGAGTAGAGACCACGTGGTCGATCACCAATCCGTTGGACAAGCTCCATCAAATCTGTCAAGAGGATTCCTGCGGCAGAAAGTGCTCCCCATGCAGACAATAGAGATCGGGGGAAAAGGATCGCGAAGGCATACCACGACCACTCTGTCAAGAGTGAACGACTAAGAAGAGAGCACTATAAAACGTACCGTAGCTTCGCATGGTTTTTCCCCCAACCCTTGCATGACCCAGCCCGCGATGCTGAGCCAGTAGCAATAAAACAGCCCCTAAATCAGATCCAGCCTGTCCCCTTACTGGCCCTCCCCAGCGACGCCCAAAGCCGAGGCTCGTACCACACAGGGGGTGCCCTTAGCGAGTGGTCGCTGAGCTTATAAGTTCATTTTGCTCCTGGCTGGAGGCCTTAAATTCTAGGCATCCACAGGGTCAGACCGGTTAAGTAGTAGCCAGCCTCAGAGGTTGAACTGGGAGAGACAACTAGACTTAAACCAGAGATTTCTTTATTAAATGTTATATTAAAAGAAGACTTATGCAACCTGCCGGAATGAATGAACTGAATGAATTCTCTTATGAAACCTTAGTTTTGAACCTATCATATACATAGACACGAAAAGGGGACTTTAATTTGTAATATTTCGGTAAAATCTTTGCCATTAAACTTTGTACTTACTACTGTTTTCTACGATCTATATTCTATCACTTCATCATCATGCTCTTTGCTCTTGCCCTTACCCCAATGTATTTGGGGTCGGCGCAGCATGTCTTCTTCTTCCATACTTCTCTATTTCTCGTCAGCTCATCAGACACCTCGTTTCTTGCCATATCATCCTTCACACAGTCCATCCATTGTTTCTTTGGTCTTCCTCTACTCTTATACCCATCTCCATTCATACGCAAAACTGTCCTCGCGACATGTTCTACTACTTCTACTCAACAAACAAATAAAACTGAATCGTTTATCGTCATTTCCCTAATAAAAATGGCAATTCGAATTAGCCTACACCAGCTTTCCAACTCTCAAAGGGAACTTTTTGTAATACAACGTTGCCAGCCTTTCTGAAATGCATAGCCTTCCGTGTTTCGTGCCAACAAATCTTCAATCTATCGAGTTACCTGCTGGCCCCTATATCTTTTACTAGTGGCCAGTCAGCTCTACTGCAAAGGAGGTTTAATATCGCCCTTATGAACTCGTGCAGGTTTTAGTTTTACACTTTGCTGGTGCTATCGGTTGCTGTAAAGTTTTTATTAATAACTAGCGACCCGCCCCGGCTTCGCACGGGTGCAATGTTTGACATATAAACCTTCCTCTTGAATCACTTCATCTATAAAAAAAAAACCGCATCAAAATCCGTTGCGTAGTTTTAAAGAACTAAGCATACATATTGACAGACAGCGGGGTACGGGTTACGGGTTGTGAGTCTTTATCAATTAAATACTATCATAATAAAAATATAACTTCCCTAATTGAATCGGTTTTATTTTTTTTTGCACAAAACCCTAATTTCGTTTTCTAAAATAAAAGTAACTTAAGTTACTCCTTACAACATTAACTATCTGCCAGAAAAAGTTCCGTGAAAATCGGTCCAGCCGTTTTGGACACTAGCTGGAACAAACAGACAGACAGACAAAAATCTATACAAATAAATAAAATCTAAGTGACTGTTTGTAATAAATAAATAAATGGTATAAGTACCGTAATATTTACATAAGCATTCAGTAAAAAGCTGTGATTTTTAATCACAAACATACACTTTAATTTAATTTATTTGTATAGGAGATGAAATCAGTAAAAAACATAGTCTTCAGGACCGTTGTCAGTACTTCCTTTTCCTTTATTTTTTTTTATAAATCTAAGTCAAGATTTTCTTTTTTCTTCCAGAAAAGGCTGCTACCGCTGCGTTGTGATGCATGAAAAACATAAAAACGTTCTACAGTATAAAGAAAGTAAGAATATTTTCATCCTCTTTATTAAAAAACCTTAGACGCAATCTCTGATTTAACACTGATGCAAGATAAGCAAATGAACGGCAGCACAAAATTCAACAAAATAATATCAAGTTTATGAGTCAAAACTTAAATAGCAGGCAAGCAAACAGACGCCCGCTATTTCACTAATTGTATCTGATAAAATACAGTGATTTCAATATAAAATATAGTAGACGCTAAAAGCCTTACCATATAAAATGAAAAGCCTCGCTATTTATATACATCAAGTTAGGATGAGTTAACGGTGTCCCCACACTATACGGGCCACCAAGGGAATATCCTGGACTCATAAACAGGTCGCCTAATTTTCTGGCGAGGCCCTCGTAATGAATTACATTACCATTTGCGTTCATTTAGTAAGTACATTGAGTAACGGATAGGAGGCTATTTTCGTATTAATATTGGTGAAAGTTTTCTTTTAGAATGGCCTTTTGAGTGTATTTAACTCAACAGATCAGATCAACAGATCTCAATATTAACATAGAACTTTTAATAATACTGGCTATGCAAGGATGTAAACAGAACTCTCACGAAACCGTTAACCAAGCATTTTGTACATCAAACTAAGTAAGCCTACGCAAAAATTATTGCTGGGAAAGTAATGAAAAAGTTGGCACTTTGACCTCCAATATTGCGAACCAAAAAGGTTCCCCATGATCCAGAACAAAAATTTAATAATTTCAATTACATGGAGAGTGAAGTACCTTTCGTCTTTGTTAAGGGTCTTTAACACCCATTGTGTATAGTCAACTAATAAAACAACAAGATCAGAAACCTGTCGTCCTAAGCTTTAGGTATACAGTACACCAGATATAGGACCCGATATCCCAATAGCCACTGTAATGCAACCAAAGCCTAATACGTTTGTTATACTGGTGATGGTGATAGTATCACGGTGTTAGTGGACACACCCGTAATCCCTCTGCTGCATTCTCTAGATATAATTAAGTTACTATACCTCTAATAATAAATTTTAGAACATTTCCCAAAATTAGCAAATGTTCTTAACTGTAGAATCAAGATGCTGATGCATCAGCGAACAGATTGATTTGTGGAGAACCTGCATTGTACGCTCTTTATCAGAATTTAGACTAAACCCTTGCCTTTATTTCCAGCATTCTGCCATCGAAGAGACGCGTTACCGCACTTGTGTTCTTTGATAACGGGCGACGCGTTGCTATACTCAATGTTCAGAGAAAACGCGGACCCAGTGGACTGCCCGCTCAAAGGGCCGTTCTCTTTTACTTATAATAGGTAAGTGCTTTACTACTGAACTATATCTAGAAGCTGTGTTTTTTAATTTCCATGGTTACACTTTTTCTCACCTACTTTTAGCCTGTGCTCAGCAGATTAGGCTTAAATATTGACATATTTTAGCACCTTCGTTCATCCTGTCCATGGAGGATATTGCATTTCAGTATTGTCCATTTCGCATTACGCAGATATTGATCGATTAAATACCATTAACTTGTTGAAAGCCGTGGGAAACGGGAACCTGGAGAGCACTAGGCCTTTCGTTATGTTAATTGTTGAGAGAGGTGTATGCACAGTAGTGAGCGTTTTCGTCTAAATGATGATACTAAATATTAATTATTTACCAATAGTCGTAATCGCTTGCTTGCATAATCCTCCCAAAAGCTTAAACATTAATCTTCAGCTCCTATACATCCCCACATTGACGCCACATAACCAACGACAGTTGAACTGACCAGCAATTAAGACATGACACATGTCAGTCGGTGGCGACTGGCGAGCTACGAACGTCGCCTCGTAATGACGTGTAATTAAAAACCGTTGGCAATGCATTACCAATCGAGCGTCACTCAAAGTTGGCTGTAATTTGATTGGTTGATGCATGATTTGCAATGAGATCGCGACTAAAATATGTAGGTACGAAATTCGTATAACAGATTCCATTTGTTCCCAACGAGTAACACCCTCAAATGTCACACTGTTACTCGATGGGATTTTTCAGCTCAGTCGATAACACAGCGGTAGTGGTGTGACTGGATTCTATACTTGGATTTTATACGATCAGGGAGTGAAGACTAAGACACGTATCGATGTGGAAACGGCTTGAGCCGATCCCGTATTTTTTATATTTAGTTCGGCGTAGAAATCCAGGCTCGACGTACGAATCAAAACGAAGCAAATGACGACTTTTTCGCTTTTATTGCATGGACATAAATAAAGCTTTTTTTCGCCGGCTCAAACTGATTCTGTGTCAATAAGTGTGGTCACTCCCGTATACCATAATAAAAATGCATCTGCTTCTTTTGGTCCCTTTAGATGCATAATGTCACACCAGACACCTCGGTTGCGCAAAATTAAAGCTGATTAAATTTAAACACAGGCTTATTTAAATAACAATCATTTCCAGGGGTCATGGTGACTGCAAGAGTCCGGTGTCTTCAATAGAGAGCTGTACGGAGGATTCGAGACTGCTCCTCAACTATCAGGCTTGTCCTGATGTGTATGGCTCTGAAAGCACGGGTAAGTTGATACGATTCCCTATAATACCAAAAGAGCAAAAAAAATATGAGTTTGGTGCCAATGTTTCCAATGAAATATTTGTCAGTGCGCTGGATTGGAGGTTGAAAATTCGACAAAACACCTCGGATCCAATTTTTGTGATCGGTCGCATAGATTCCGTTTCTCAAATCCGGGTCGAAGGACCAATCGAACTAAAATACAATAATACAGATGCTTTTCGTCGAACACTTCTTTTATTACATTTTTGTGTTGTTATGTGCGAAAATTTTATTCTGTTACTAACATTTCCTTGCCGACGGTAAATAGAAACAAACACGTAAAAAAGTTAATTAGGTCATCTACCAATTAATCTATAGACCGTATGTCGTAAAACTGACTAAACAATCAACATCGTTTCCTACCCTTGACATACAAACAGTAGAAATTTTAAAGATCGTAAGGTACATTCGACACTTGTTTTCACTGTCGTTAGTAAAGCTAAAACAATTTGTATATTTTCGACTTCAAGCCCGTCTTGTTAGACATCGGTTACAAATGGATCGGGCACAGTTCCAGCATATAGGTGTCAGCTATTGTTTAGTTTTAGTAGCGGCCCGCTGCCCGTTCGAAATAACTGCGGTGTTAAGGACATATTGGTGACTCATTCCTTACTAATTTCGTTGCGTGTTTGTTAAGATACACACATCAAAAGTGTCTAGGGATCAACATATATTTTTGCAATAACTTTTCTCCTGATTGATATTAATTAAAATTTTCTTTAAGGATTCATCAAATAAAGTGTTTTCGTTTGTCACAGTAACGATAAACCAAGTCACCTTTGCATTAATAAAGAAATTTGCCATTTTCCTAATAAAGGGATGTTTGACATTTGAACCACTAACACAAAAGTTCGAAAAAAAGACTGAAATAACAGTTTTCTTTAAAATTTTATTGGGTAACTTAAACAATTAATAATCCGTGTTTCTACCGCGAACACTAACAACACAAGAACATCGGTTTGGCATACTCAAAATGAGTTCATCCAAATCACGCTGTGGAATGGCCGCCCATGTTCGTTGCAACAACAAAAAAAGGTCTTCTTGCGACTGGATACCCTCCATATTCGGCAGAGCTCTTCTCTGTAGCATATCCCATGCATGCTCAATCGGATTCAAGTCTGGCGACCGAGCAGGCCAGGGCAGGACATTGATGTTAGCTGCGGCGAGAGTCTGTCTTACAACTCTTGCGGTGTGCGGTCGTGCATTATCATGCATTAACTGAAATAAGGGACCGATTTGCACTTGTAGAGGAACGATGACGTCTGATACAATCGTCTCAGCATAAATTTGAGCGTTGAGGTTGCCTCTGATCCAAATCAACTCAGTTCTTCCGCCGATCCAAATACCCGCCCATACCATGATGGTTCCACCACTATAAGGATGGACTTCCTGGCAGGATTTTAATCGCTGTTGGCGTCCAGGGGTTCTCCAGTGTCGTATACGTCTTGTATCCGGTCTCATACCAAAACGAGACTCATCAGAAAAGCACACGAAACGCCATTGTTCTTCTGCCCAATTTCTGTGTTCAAGAGCCCATTGATATCGTATCCTACGATTGTGCATTGCTATAGGTGGTACCCGTAGCGGTCTTCGGGAATGAAGGTTCACTTCATGCAAGCGGTTTCTGACTGTTTGGTCGCTAATTAAGTTCCCTGAAGAGTGATGAAGCCTCACGGCTAACATCATGGCGGTTATTGTTGGAGCTCTTCGAGTTAAGATTTGAATGTATCGGTCTTGTCTCCGTGTGGTGCAGCGATACCGTCCTCCATGGCGCTCAGCCACGGTACCAGTGCTTCGGTAACGTGTCCAAAGTCGACTGATAACACTCTGACTTGTATTCAGAGCTAAAGCCACAGTACGTTGCCGGGAACCAGCTTCTATCATTCCAACGGCTCTGAGCATTTCTTCCCTGCTTAAATGACGTCGCCGCTCCATAATAACGTTGGTTTTAATCAGTAGTAGGGAAACAGTAGCACTAATAATGTCTTCAATGCGTTGTATGTTTTTATAGGGAAAATATTGACAGCTGATTTTCATCTTTTACTCGAATTTGATTCACAGTTCCTGATTCAAATTATGAAATGCACCAAAAAGGATCCATATAAATTTATAAAATCATAAATTTATTACAAAGCCACATCTCAATCTCAAGAAATCCACATAAAAATGCTTGATCCCTAGACACTTTTGATGTGTGTAGTTCCAATTAACGATACTGTCGAAGAATTTGAAACAGTTTCTTGCCAGAAACAAAAAGATTTATGAAAAGAATATTTGTTTTCAATAAACGAATGAACGATTTCAGAGTAAAATTAACGTTTTTTGTATATTGGCTAGGCTACTCAAGCATAATTCTGTTTAGAATAGGTCTCAGAATGCTATATGAGAATATTCTAAAGTACAGATTGTCATATTTCCACAGTAAAAACAAATGAAATTATACTCGCAAATAATAAACATAATTGCAAACAAAAAAAAAGGAAAACTCAAACTTCAAAAGCGTAGTAAAAAAAAAGAAAAGAAAAAACAGACAAGAAAAAAGCATTTCTACTCAAAAGGAACATTTCCGAGCAATTCCCATAGTAGGTACTTCCCCTTTACGCCGCCGGCAGTATCTATATAAAACTTTATTTGTGTAGTCGTCTGTCACAATTGTCTACGTCAACGGCGAACTGTGCGTCTATTCTTGGGTGTAGATTTCGAACAAAAAGTTAACAGACTATGAGTACTTATTACTGGAGTTGCATGTTGCGAGTTCGTCATTCAGATAGTTGTGTAGCTAATGAGAAGTTTGATCATTAGTTATAGGAAAACTGTCTTAAATATTTTTGCGTTCTATGGTATACTTTAAGTTGCCTGGCCAGTCATTCCCGATATTTGAAAAAGTCAATGGGCTTAACTCACTAATAAGGGTCCAAAAGCCTTCGTAGGTGCACAACGCACAACGATATGAATAATGTAGCTTTTTGAGTCTCTGTCTCGCCATCTCACTAGGTACTTGTATTCTCATCTTTCTTATAATATTTTGTACTCGAGCACCTACCTGACAATCCTCTTTGTAGATTCTATCAATGTCAATGCTGATTGATTTCTTTACAAAAATGTTTTTTGCAAGAGATTCATCTAAATTCTATTTTTTTTCTAATTTCAGTGGAAGAGCTAGAATGTCTAGCGACTTGGAAGGAAGGCAGCCTCCGCTTTTTGGTGGGCAAGCTGCATCACAACCACGCCACCAGCAATGAAGACCGATATCGGTGCTTCGTCTACGAGAAGACGAATGGTAACTAGTCTTTTTTTTTTTAATTCAAGTTTTTTATTCATATTTTTTACATTCTGATTGCCACACTCGTTATTCGTTATTGACTTCATTTCTTTACAATAATTCTATTTTTAACTGCACTCATCAAAAAAACCAACTGGCATTAGAATTTTTATAAGAGGTTCAGTCAAACTGGGACGGACAAGTTGCGGACTGGCTCCAGAACTGCGTCCTCAACTTGTGCTGCCGGCCCGTCCGTCCCGGATTGACCGAACCGTTACTTACTAATTTGTTGCGATACTTCTTTATCGTCAGAAATCGAGGCAGTAATAAATATAGCTCTATCTGGAAAATTCTTGAGAACCCTAAACTAATCTACTGCTCAGATTTCTAAACCACCCACTAACGGAACCAAAAAGACTTCGCAACTTTTTTCTTCCAACAGTGGGCCTCAAATTTGCTTTTCCTCTCCAATTTTAGACTTACTTCTCAACACGCGTGTTACAGCAACCGGCACAGTGAAGGAGCAGGTGGTCCCGCCGGGCGGGATTGAGTACAGGGTCGCTCAGTCCGGGGATGCCACGTGTAATGGACTATTTAGTGCCACGGAGGGATCCAGGACTATGGCTCTTAAACGTGGTGAGAAACTTTTATTTTACTTTGAGAAATCCTCCGCTGTTCCTTTCTGATTAATTTCATTGCAGGATCTAAAACAATTAAATCGTTTCTCCAAGACTTTTCTGGTAAATCACCACAGAAAATGCTAATTTTTTTATATTACAATTGGTCCCTGTTCGGGCGCCAATTGTAATATAAAAAATTTACTTTATATTTTCTTAAGTGTGCTCCTGGCGCCCGAGTTTTCTATTATTACCCAATTTTTGTTTTTTTTGAAACACACAATAAATATAAAGTAAATTTTTTATAGCTGTCTGGAGTAGCACTGGTTGGGAACAGTGGTTTAGTTTGAGTGTAAACTTATCGCACTTTATCTCGCCATCATTTGCTTTGAGCTTTATTCTATGGACGCTCGCCCAGATTATTTTTCTTATGCTTGTTTTGGATACGAGAAGCACAGAACCGGACGATGTAGAGGCTTTTGGAAAAGGCCTATGTCCAGCAATGGACAACAATCTATATCGGCTGTGAGATAAATGAATAAATATATGATTTATAATAATAATAATATATCATTTATTATATGATAAATAAATGATTTTCACTAAGCCAAATCAAACACAAAACAATCCAACACAACACAATCCAACTGCTAATACTTTCTCCATTTCTTCCAGTATCTGTTCGCTTCAATTGCCAGTTCCCATCATGGATGACGTTCAGCCACACGTGGCACACGTTGGACTTCACCAGCAACTACACGTTCTACCAGCGGAACGCGACCCTGAGAA
Organism: Eugnorisma glareosa; assembly: GCA_947578425.1. Lineage (NCBI taxonomy): Eukaryota > Metazoa > Arthropoda > Insecta > Lepidoptera > Noctuidae > Eugnorisma > Eugnorisma glareosa. The sequence continues at coordinate 19,548,131 of OX387961.1, read as the reverse complement.
TAACCAACCAGACGGGCGCGGATATCAAGGTGTACTGCGTCAATGTGAAGGCCAGCTCGCCGAGCGGGAACTCGGTGGCGTTGGTTGCGCATTGGCAACATCATTGGTGAGTTGCTTGTCGATAAAGTTATGTTACGTAGGTATTTGTGACGAAAGTAAGACCCACTTGGCTGACCTGGCAAGGTTTCCCTTACCGATTGGTACGCATCTTGGACCTGATTAGCTCCCAATGTGCGTCCCACTAAGTAGAATAGTAAGAAAATACCCTATGATGCAATAAATATGCTGCATAGTATAAATTGAGACATCGCTTCGCGTTGATATTAATAATCTCACCAAAAAACAATCAATTTCGAATACCATCAAGACCACACTGTAAAAACTGAATACGATCAGCACATTTGAACTGTGTTCAAAAACAGCGCCATAATTGCTATGGAATATTGACACTGAGTGCTTTTTTGCGTATGGAAATCCTCATGGATTTCCGAGGAGGACTTCATCCTGAGGCAGGCAAAAGGCTCTGTCAGACTCTTACTGACTAACCAGAGGGTGTACTATCTATGCTGCGTGGAGGTTCCCTAATATTATTAAAAAAATGTGTTAAATATAAGCAACGTAATGACATAGTAGGTCTCTCGGTTGAACATTGCGTCGAACTGTCCTGTGTTGAGCTGGATAAGCATGTAATTATGTGTGTGTACAGACCCCCAAATTATCAAAACTTTTCCTTATTTGAATCAATAATGGAAGATGTCCTGGCAAAACTTTCAGCCAGTAATAAATCTGCAATTGTTTGTGGTGATTTCAATATCAATATTTTAGAAGAAAATTCCAATAGCAGTCGGTTATTAAATCTTTTAAAATCATTTGACCTGACCAATATTTTTATAGAACCTACTAGAGTCACTCCATCTTCTGCTACTTGTATAGATAATGTTTTCTGCGATTGTGATTACTTAGATAAAGCCATATTAAATTGTCTCCCGTCTGACCACAGCGGACAAACTGTAACTTTTAGGTGTAACACACCATTGCAAAAAGTTCTGATTAAATTTAGACCTATAACTACTAGCAAATTAAATAGGTATAATATTTCCCTACAGAACAAGTTAAATGTTATGAGCCATCACATGGACGATATTAATATAAATCAATTGTATGATAATTTCTTTTCAATAGTTCGAACTGAATTCAACAAAACATTTGAAAAGAAGACAAAAAGTATTTGCCCTAAATTTATATTTAGTGATTGGGCTACTAAAGGTATCAGGAAAAGTAGGGAAAGACTATTTGAGCTTTATGGCCTTAAGCCTTACATAAACACTGAAACTTTCAACAAGTATGTTGCTAAGTATTCAAACATTTTTAGAAATACATGCAAGGTTGCTAAAGCCCTGCACATTAGCAACAAGATCAAAACAGCAGAAAATAAAATAAAGACTGTTTGGAAAGTCATAAATAACGAGACAAACAGGAAGAAAATACGTAACACTAGCTACACATTAGATACAGCATGTGGTCCTAAAAGCTCTAATTTGGTAGTAGCTCAAGAATTTGTAAACTTCTTTACCGATATCCCGTTAAAAACTACGGAAGCTCTAAATTCCTCACCTGAAGTCTCAATTGGTTTATTAAGGGCCAACGTGTCTGGATGCCCGGCTGAATTTAAATTTAAACACATAAGCCCTGTGATAGTTATCAAAGCTTTCCGGCAAATCAAAATCAAAGTGACCGAAGATCTATGGGGAATGTCTATCAAAGTTTGTACATCCATAGTTGAGACTATAGCACCTTACTTAGCTTTAATTTTTAATTTGTGTGTAGACCAAGGAGCTTTCCCTGATTTAATGAAATACAGTAAAGTCATACCACTTTTCAAATCCGGGGATAGTAAAGATACTAATAATTATAGACCTGTATCCGTGTTGCCAGTTTTTAGCAAGGTTTTTGAAAAGGTAATGCTGAATCAAATGCTTAATCATTTTAACACCAACAAAATCCTACACGATCAACAGTATGGTTTCACCAAGGGACGTTGTACGACTGACGCCGGTGTAACCTTATTAAAGCACATATTTACTGCATGGGAAGAGTCCCAAGACGCCATAGGAATTTTTTGTGATCTCTCCAAAGCGTTTGATTGCGTAAATCACGACACATTACTTTTGAAACTTGAGCATTACGGACTAGGAAAACTTGCACTTAGTTTGGTAAAATCTTATTTGAGTGATAGACCTCAACATGTTCAAATAAATGGTATCAATTCACAGGGTTTAAAAGTAAAAATGGGGGTTCCGCAAGGCTCAATATTGGGTCCTTTCCTCTTTCTAGTATACATAAATGATCTACCTTATTTACTGAAAAACCAACCTCAAAATATGGTGTTATTTGCTGATGACACTTCTCTAATTTTTAAGATAAATAGACGGGCCCAAATTCTAGATGACGTGAATAATGCCCTACTTCAGGTTCAAAATTGGTTCACAGCAAACAATTTAGTATTAAACGAAAAAAAGACTAAATGCATTAGATTTGCTTTACCGAATGTTAAAAGTAGTAATTGTGATATAATATTGAATAAAGAGAAACTTGAATTCGTAGATAAAACGGTTTTCCTGGGGATTACGCTTGATTCAAGGCTACAATGGAGTTCTCATTTAACGTCTCTTGCCGGGCGGCTAAGTTCAGCAGCATATGCTATTAGAAAAATCCGTCAATTTACAGATGTTGATACCGCTAGACTGGTCTATTTTAGTTACTTTCATAGTATAATGTCTTATGGCATTTTGTTATGGGGACGAGCTGCAGACATTCAGTCAATATTTATTCTGCAAAAAAGAGCCATCAGAGCTATATATAATCTTCGTAGGTGCGATTCTCTAAGGGAACTGTTTAAGGACATTAACATCATGACGGTACATTGTCAATACATCTACGAAAACATAATGTACGTAAGAAAAAATCTGCATCTTTTTAGTAAAAGAGGTGACAGACACAGTTACAGTACTAGAAATAGAGACCAATTAGTTCAGCCGGGCTTCAGACTCGCTAAAGTAGATTCATCTTTCATGGGGTACTGTTTGAGATGCTATAATAAAATTCCACAAAGTATTCTTGAACTGAATGAGACGAAATTTAAAACATGCATTAAACGCACACTATGTAAGCAAGCATATTACAAGTTGGACGATTATATCGCTGACAAAAATGCTTGGCTCAATGCCGGTCCTGCTCCACAAGGACAGGGACGCATAAATTGATAACATTAAATAGTATTGTTGGAGCTGCTGAAGATTGTACAACTATCTTTGCATTGTATAGATTCAATATCTTTAGTATTATATAAAGCCCATATTGTGTGAGTGCTATGTACTAAAGAGCTATCGTTCACTGGAAACCTACGTCCTTTCCCGACTTGAATGTGCCCTGGCGGTTGAGAGTATGTCATGCTCACTCAATGTCTCGCTGATGGTGGCGCGTGTGTCGGATCATTTAGTTCCCTTCAAAATGGTTGAGTTGAATGGTGCTGATCCATGCGTCATGTTCGTGAACGGGCGCTGTCAGTTGTGACTGGTCATCTCTTAGTTGCCACGGCTTATTTGAATTAATTATTTTAATTTTTTTTTAATTGTCTTTTTTGTGTTTACTATGGACACTTTTAACGTGCACATCTTGCTACATCGTTCTCACATAATGTACCATCTCAATATGAATGATGTAACCAAGGTTTTGTAACAATATGCTGATTTAAAAGAGTGTCCATGGAGTTTCTTGCCCGTTCTTCTCCATAGAGATCTACGCTAGGGAATGGGCAACTACAGTACTTTCACAGTTTTTATGCCTTGTGACTGGGACTGTAGCTACATTTCATTGTTATCTTTGTTTCGACAGTTCAAAAGTGCCTGTAACTGGCCTACTTGAAATAAATGCTTTGATTTTTTGATTTTGATTTTGACTTCGCTGTGCTGGAGCACTTGCTCAGTTTGTCAAGCTACCCTGGCCTAGTAGGCCTAGTATTAATCCGCATGATCATGCAGGTCTTCTCTACAAGGGACCTATCGCTCCCCTTCTACCGCCTCGTCTGCGACTATCACTTCCGAAAAGTAGGCGACGCTCTCGCTGCACAACATGTTCTGAACCACGACCGGAAGTGAGATTTTATCCGCAGCACCTCGCCACGGCGCTGTTTTGCCTACGGCTGTACACTGCTCTAGAGTGTGCTGCACAGTGCCGTGTCGCGGGGCAGTCACCGCAATGTGGACAACTACACTGACAGCTCATGAACATGTTTTTATATGTGCTGAATGCTGAAAATGGCCCTCGATTTAGTCTTCAGCTGATAAGCATGCATGATACCATTATTAATCTTTTGAACGTGTTGTCCCCCCTAGCGTGTCCCGCTACGTGTGCGTGGTGCTGTACCGGCGCGACACGTACATCGCGGAGCTGCAGCGCGGCGCGCCCACGCCGCGCGCCGACGACGCGTGCTCGCCGCACCACTTCAACGCGGTCACTGCGCCTTACGTTACACTAGTCGGTGAGTGCCGTACAAGTGAGCTCGTGACACCCTGGGGAAGAGCTTAAACACTCAACAACACGCATTAAGCAAACATCGACTCACCGCAACCCGTCTCCCGACAGAAATCACACGTGGGACGCTATTCACGCGCGTGTCGGTTGACGCAAGTCCGTCAAAAATGGCATCGCCTGAGGTTATGAACGTCATGAGCTTTCGGTCCCAACGGCCGTACGGCTACGATGGGTGAGCCCTATCTGTACTGGTGAGCTTAAAGGCTACAAAACAAACGCAGGTCAATAGCAGCGCGTGGTATAAGCAGTGTAGGAGACAGCGCCGGCAGTTGGGAAGCGTATTGCCTTCGCGGCCGCTTCCATTGACCGAGAGACGAGTGAATAATATGGCGGCAATACTAACACAAACGCGCGCAACCGCGCCAACGCTGCAGCTGCTGCCCCGCGCACCGCCGCTCTGTGTGTGGACCGGCTCCAAAGCAGGGCAGACTCACCGCAGTTTGCCGGCGGGCAACTGCCTGAAACGTGGAATGTCTTGAAAGATATGCACAGTTTGATATTAAAGGCAAAATATTCATGCCGAAATTCAGATCAAACCTTTACGTGCCTTTTGGGGCACTTGCCAAGTTAAGTGTGTAGATAGAATGAGTGTTATACTTGTTCTTTCGAAATTGTTAACTCTTCGTTAAAATCCATGTCTTTAGATAATAACTTTAGGTCAATCCGACTAAATGGAGAACAAAAGTTGTCGTGAAATTTACAAAGTTCTATTTTTCTTTTCCAGCAAGCAATCCCGAATCAAAAGAGTGTCCGTACTCCGGAAAATACGAAATCCAAAACCGCCGAAAAAGAGACATAAGATCTAGCGAAGATCATAGTAGTAAGAGAGAGAAGGCAATGCTTGAACATAATCGTAGGGTAAATGGCAGTAGGTTGTTCAATTTTAGCGTAAGCAACATGTCCAGTGCTGGGAGCAGTCGAGTGTTGAGGAGTCGAAGGGAGTCGGAGGGAGAAGTGTCCTGTGTGGTGAACAGCTACAACAGGCTGGAGGTGGGATGCAACTCCGTGAAGAATATGGAGTTCTATTCTACGTGTGAGAATAGGGAGGTGGTTACAGGTGAGAATTACATTTTATTAAAGTTAACTAAGAATTAGTAGATGACATTATAGTCTCCTTCACTAAGAAGCTATAGTCGCGTTTTTAAATTAGTGCAGTCTTCATTCAATAATCGAATGCGGTTAAAAATGCGGTGCTTTGCTTCCTGCAGACATAACACTTAGACACGTACAGACAATGAGGTTATAATAACATCATTGCGTACAGATGACAAATGTAGTCTATGTGGTTGGACTGCACTAATGGCCGCAATAGCACCAGTTTAGTGACGTAAAAGATTCTTCGATTTAAGATTGCTGGTAACCCTACACGATCAATCACCGCTTGGCCACAAGCCTGCGGAAAAAACAAATGAAAAAAACTGGCGATTTGCGCCGCAACGCATCTCATGTGAACAAAACAAGCGACACGCGCGTATTACTTGTTACAAGTCGCAAGTCGTGGAAGGGGCGTTATTGAAACTTGTCATATATCAACAGCTCTCATAATAAAATTTGCAATTTCCAGCGTATACATGCCACGGCGGCTGGTACGAGAACGGTGCGTCGTTCGTGGTGACGACGCCGGTGACGCGCGACAGCACGGCGGCGCGCCGCTACTGCTTCGTGTCGCGCGACGACGCGCGCGGCGCGCTCGCACTCGCGCGCTCTGCGACCAACTGCGACAGGAACGATCTCACGCCTGATCTTGTGTTTGACGCCACCGCTACTGGTAAGAGGGAAAGAGTGACCACCTACTGGGCCCACTGGGACACGATACACATATTAAAGCGATACGAAAGTAAAATAATTGTGAAAGAAGGTGTTCGACGCCTGATCGCTCACTGAATGACGCGTAAACGCTCGTCGAGTACAGAGCTACACCGATCTTTAGGCGGTTTAAGTAATTGAGAAAGGGGGTGCGTTGTTGATAGTAGGTACCTAAACATTTGGGAAATGGGGACGGTCTGTGAAACTAATCGCGCTAACATAGTTAGTTCCAAACATCGTCATTGATTGTTTTTTTTTTTTTAATATCGTTGCATTGCAATGAGGGCTATCGTTTTTGAGCTCACCAGATGGCGCCACTGTCGATTAAGGTCCTGTCAATAATTCTATTTTATACTTTAAAGTACCAATAACTTCATAAAAAGTTTATTTTATTACGTATATCAACATAGTGTAAACTTCAGGTTCATATATTTATAATATTCTTCCTAAAATTAGCAAGGATGAAACATTTAAAAATGATTTTACCTCCAAGTACTGAAAATTAAGATTCTGAGTTGCTACTTACACGTCTAGCTTAGGCACCAGTCTCCCACAGTATAATTATTCCTGTTAAGTACTTTGTATTGATATACCATTCTAATGTACCTATATTGTGGTGAGAAAATAAATCATTATTATTTCCTTTATTTAACTTTCATACAAATTATTTACATTTTTAAATATTTCTTATAAAAAAACAATATAAAAACATTTAAAAATATAAAAAATTGTTGCCCGCCGGTATCGGGAACAGGGTCCAAGCTACCGGTGGTCAGGGCTCCAGAGAGAGAAACCTCCTAACAATACGAGCCGTGTCCAGGAGTACTGCTTTCTGAATCAAGCCCTTGATCCAGCTGCCTAACGAGAGCCTCCTCAGGTATTCATCGAGGCTCTTAGCAATTAAGCCATGGGCTGATACGACTATCATTATTATTACTTAAAATTTTCAAGACATAATTAATCAGGAATGGCTCTATCTAGACCATAATCGTGAATATTTGTAAAATACGTGTTAGGAAAGCACGCAACGCGCGAACAATGTATGTCATCTGACATTTTGGTGCCCCCACCACTCAACTAGCGCCTCTAGCTGCGAATTCATTCGCGATAGCCCCCATTCTATGAGTTGCCAGGCTTCCTAAATGTCCTATTCTTTCTTCACAGGTGAATGTCAAGATCAGACGAGCCATCAAACGGTGCTGAGAATATCCCTAACCTTTGTAATATGTCTCCCAGTCATACACTACATAATCCCGAGATGATTCCTAATAAACTAACACAATTTAAGTCATTTCGGACCCCTCACCCTTGTAATTATAGCTATGACAAATAGACAGGCTTAGAAACTATATAGAAAAACAAACTTTTAGTTATTAAGACACTGTAAACGTATAACAAGCTATTTTTCCCGTTATTTTTGTTATTATTAATTAATATTGTAAATCATTAATCGTAATATCATAGATAGACTCAATCGCCTAAAACGTAATATTGCCACATATTAAAATAGCTAAAATAACGTCATCCGTTATTTTTAACTGTTATTTCATTATATTTAAATGTACAATTTTAGATAAGAATTGACATGATAGATGTCGTCTTGATTGCACAAATATGCACATATTTCTTCATTTTTGTCTATGTTTAAGATTGTTGCCTCCAAGTACATTTATTTTTGATAAATTAATTAGTAAGAAAAACTGTTTCTATCTAAAATAATACTGGTTAGCAACTAGTTACCGGTTTCATATTTGCGTTATGTACAGATTAAATAAAACAAGTTATTATTTCATTTATGGTATTTTATGAATATCTTAAAAGGTGAATATAGGCAAATACTTTTAATGTATACATATGTAATGTGTACGTGAATGTATATTACCACCAAATTCAAAAAGTTTCTAGTTATTTTTTTAGTTGAATAATACGCTAGATTAGTATGAACATACTTGGAGGCACATCAGTTTGGGTGTCTTGTGTATAGAACTTCTGTATTAATAGTAAAATGTTATCTTTGGGCTAAAAGTTAAGGTAATTCATGGTTTTTTTTATCTAATATTCTGTAACGGTTTAGAGTTGTTAGCTTTTTTAGTACGTAGGTACCTACTTTGATTTGTATATTTATTATGTTTATTTCTAACTAAGTACCTTCCTATTCAATTAAATAACAACAAATTGTATCTTAACTGATAATTGTATTTCTTGTATCTTGATTAGAAAAAATACAATCATTGGAATTTAACTTGTCCAAGGATAACATAAATATAAATATGGTTGATAGATTTGATGAGAATGGTTGTGAAATAATTCTTGTTGCGACAGTTTTACGAAGTATCAGGAAACTTCCTCAGCCTTGTTTATTTTAATTTGCTTCAATCCAATTTCATTTTGAAGTTGTTATGTCTTCATGTCCCTCTACTGACATGTTCTTCAAAATGTGACATGTTTTTTAGCACTTGTAAGTAATTCAAGACGCATTTATTGGGCATTTATTTTATTTTAGTTTTAAATGCTTAAATACGTACATTGAGGCTGAACTGAACTACTTATAAAACTATATTTTTTTTACCCAACTCTCCACCTAGCTTTAATTAGCAAACTCATTCAACTACCCTACTGTAAAATCAAAATGGCTTAGATTTAACCGTTATTATCTAAAAACAGAAAAATATAGTCAATATCTTACATTATACAAAACCATAATACAAATTAATACGTTCGCTACAAATATGAAGCTTCGAATTATGTACAAAATCATTGTAAAATGTTATTAAGTAGCTAGAATAATTTTACGATAGATTACGGTATTTTTATTTAAACGGATCGTTTCTTACCTAACATTGTGTATATTTTGATTTATGTACATTAGAATGTAATCATAAGTTTCTTAGATAAATAATCTAGTAAGCACAATTTTTGGAAGGCCCCATTTTGTTAGCGTTAGTGTATAAAATAATAATTTCATTTAAATCTATGTTTAACGATTGTTTTACAATAGCAATTATTTAACGATTACAATTACGTTTTATTAACTCATATAAAGAAGTTCTTACTCAAAATAATAATATTGTTTGGGCCACTGTATATTTCAATGTTTGCTACTGAACGCACAAAATCAACACTTCTGAAATAATAAGATTCATGTATTTTCTATACTTCCAACTTTTTAACTATTCTCATTATTTATTACGTTTTTTATCATAAAAAAGAATCATTAACATAATTACATAACTATTCAAGCTGAACTTTGCAGGAACTTGCCCTAACGTCTTACCCTAACTTTTAACTATTATTAATGCAACGTAACATTTATTACCTACCTAATTAAAATCTTTCAATCAGAAGTGTTGTTAACCTTCCAATATATCAATGCTCAAACTTGTCTAGACTAGCAAATTATTTTCTATATGGATGGGGTCTAAATGATTGTTACAATGCACCATATAATGGTTGCTTCACTAACTTTGTACTATTGTATTTGTTACAACATTTTCAAGAGAAAGCAATGTTTTCTCAAATCAAGCAATACTACTATAGGTAAGATTAGATAAGACTAAATTTAGATAAGTAAAAACGAATACTCATTTTGAGATCAATGTAAAATTTAATTAAGTTATAGATAATAAAATCGCAACAGCAATAATATATTTGTATTTATAGCTATTGAGCGTTAAATTTTTAATAGTTAGTAGACAGTTGTGGATAATGGAGCTAGCGTTGTTGTTTTATAATGAGACAGAGAGATTATTTCTTTGTGGAAGCAAACTTGAAGCGAAATCAGTGTTAACTTAATTAAATAAAGAAAAAAAAAATAGACTGATTTCCTTCGAGTTTATCATCGTTACGTTTCCATTGTGTGATATAGGTACATTGAAATTAATTAAGTATATAGTCGTCAGCATGGATTAAAATAAACAGCGAAACTGATTTTGAATCGTTTTATTTTCCTTGTGTTAAAATTTAACCTTTTTTTTGAACCATAAATAAAGAAAAGCTTAGGTAATTAGGTAGGTATCGATTTAATTTCTGAATGAAAGCAGCCAGAAAATGATAACATTTCAACTGAATATTCCATTATTATGCTACCTAGTGAAATATTGCATTACGGTAGTTGGATCTAGCCAAGATATGAAGATATTACATGCCTTGCTCACCGTCCATGGGGTTTCAGGCCAAAACACAAATACCTAATAAAAAATACCCTACAAATCACTAACTGCCGTGCCGACCGACAGCAATGGCGATTTAAAAAACAGCTTATTCTGTTTACAACAAGCCCGGTCTATCAGGGGTGCGTTGAAGTCAATTAACTAGTTTAAAATTTAAGCTGACTAAACGACAAACACCCCGTTCAAGCACACCGCGAGGTGAAAAATTAAACTAACTAAAATTTAATCTGCCCCGTTCACGGTCGCCGCTGGTATAAGTTTTCGCCTGACTAGGATAAATTTTAGCGACCTTTTTACCTCGCTAAATTTTATTCTGCTGTCAGATTGACATTGACATTGAGCTGTCTGTAGTTTTATTTGCTAGATTCGCGCCCTAGAAACGAATATTTATCGAGTACTTAATCATCGTCTCCGTGAATTTTATTTGTGGATTATGGATGAAGTTATGATTACTTAAGATGCAAATTGTTGTAGACGAAAGGGGCAGAACGATAAACAAGCTGAGCTGTCAATTGAATTTGACAGTCAACATTGATCTAGACCGATGACTCCGTTCAGCGAGCCCTCGCTAGTTTAATTTTTATCCGGCGAAAATTTCGCCGGCTTACTTAAACACACCCCTGGGGTAGAAAAGGGTGGAGCCCGATTGAACCACAAACAGTGCTCGGAGATCTGCCATATTTCTTTAAATTTTTACCAAAAGCAACCATTTACCCCAACCAGAAAATTAATATTTATATTTAATTATATCCTCAAATTGCAATAATATAAATGCATTAAATTCTTTTCAAGTCCCAGATTCACTAGAGTTCTCCTGAACGCAGATTAACTGTGTAACGGCAAAATATGTATCTTGAATTCACAACAAGTTCAAGTTCCTTTTAAAAGTATTTAAATCAAATTTAATATAATCATTTTATAATACCTAGTTTTGAATTTCGAAAGTATGTAAATATAAAAGAAATTATATAAATAACGGTTTTCAAAGCGTTAAACGTACGAAAACCGCTATAGCTGCTATATTGTTAAACGAGAACGCGATCATAACGCAATGCTACCAACAGAACAAACCCAACGCAGAATCAAAGCTGTCAACATTCTGAAAAGTCATGTCATGTGTTGGTGTTGCTTGGCTTGCTTGCTTTCAGCTTTCTTTACTTTGCTTGTACGCGCGTCGTCAGTCAATTGGACTGTTTATGTGTAGAAACATCTATCACATAACACACAAATCGTAACAACAAACTCGATTGTTATTATAAAACCGAAACAAGCCCTGTACAGTGCCAATAACAAAAGGATATTTGGGAAATATGTGAAAGTGACAGTACCAAAATCGACTTAAAGTTTTTGTGTGATTATAATGTTATTTCGCATATTTTCGAGTACCGTCAGTAAGTGCATCGGCGTTTATAAAGAAGATGTTGCGCGTGAAGCATAGGTCTTGTGTAGCGGAGGACACTTGATCGGGAACACTATGTTCGAAGCAGGATAAGCGTACTCGATTATAGCACGATCAGCTATAATGCAACACGATTGTACGCAGGAGGGTGGAAGGAGCAGGTACGAGCGGCGGAAGCCGAGCAAGGTGCTGAAGATAGCGGAGAGTTTCACGAACTTGGACGAGGTAGCGAAGTCGGGCCGTTACGTGAGGGGTCCCCACTCGAAGTTGGGGCGAAGGTACCGGGATGGGGAGAACGGGAGCCGGACTAAGCGTGCGGTGTGTTGTGATGATGATTGTGATAAGGAGTCTGGTGTGAGTGACGATTGTGAGAGACTGGGTGACCGCCGGGTGACAGGCTCGTCATGTACGGCCCTCAGGACTGCTGTGGCAGCGCTCTACCCCTTCGATGACTTCATCCTGGAGAAGATTGGGTCGGGATTCTTCTCAGAAGTTTTCAAAGTGAGTGCTATTTTTATAACCGCTATAGTTTTAGTAAGCGCTGTTGATTGTTTGTTACTGTTTTGGTGTCTATTTATTAATGATTTTATCTGGAATTGCTAGATGTGCTAAATTTTCTACCAAGAAGGCATAATACTGAGCTCTTCTATTCAAAAAGTATTTTATTCAATTATTATTGAAGGTAGAAGCAAAAAATAAAACAGATTCAGAAACAAGTTATTGATAACAAGATTTACAATTATCTACCTGTCTGGTTGATAACCTGATTCTATAATCTGTAAACACAACACGAAAAATTGTCAAGTTTGTGGAAAATAAAAAGAATGTAACCAAAACAAGTATCTCGTCCATTACACAAAACATAACTAAAACTCAACCAGCTATGAATAAATTAGAAGACTAGACACTTTCGACTACAATCTCTTTAAAGAACTAGCTAATGTTAAATAGAGTACATCATAGTCTATGGAAATATGTCCAGATCAACTACTTTTAGCATCATTCATTAATAAGATCCTAAAATCAATAACAGTGATCAACCAAAAAGAAAATTCCCCTATTTTGCTCTTCTTTTCAAAATGAATTGTAATGTTCATTTGTAGGAATCCCATTGAAGCTTAAGATAATAAATCCACAAATACCCTATTTGTTATTGAATGAATTATTTCCTCCTATAGACAGATTTCTTTGAATGAATAATGTTAATAACAACAAATGATATAATTCTTACCAATAAGTAAATAGTCATTGAACATCATTCCAACAAAATTTATAAACTTGGTTTTACTGAGAATGGAATTCTAAAAAAAAGTTTTCCTATCAAAGTCAAAGCATTTATTTCAAATGTACCAGTTACAGGCACTTTTGAATTGTTAAAAAGATACAGTTCCAGTTGCAAGGTAGTATCTAATCTAGTAGCAGACTCCGTTTATTAAGCCATCATACAAAATTGATTATAATTGAACATACCTTGGCTCTCCTTTCTCTACATACAAAACACAGCACATCCTTAATTATGCCACAAATATCTTCAATTAATATTGCCATTCCATTTGGCACCTTTTGTTACCCTACCATTTCACCGACAATGTTGGCACGGTGCCATTATTTTAATGGTCCTTTATAGTAATTTATTGGGCTTCTAAATATCTGCCTCTTGTACGTAGTCTCAACACTGTTATGATGCCGCATAGCTGTAATATTTCTGTTGTGTTGATACATTAATATGGGCATTTGGAATAAGACAGTCATGTTTAATTTAATTTACTGATGTGAGAGAAATCCTCATTGGTTGCGGTATAGTTAGTTATTTTCTTTATCTGAATTTGAAGAAACTATCAAACAAAATGAAAGTCAAACAATCTAACATCCAAAGTGATAACAATTTCCAACCCAAAGGATCTCTACAACATATGGACAAGTATAACGTCATTCATAGTGTGCAGAATGTAAATTACTATCAAACAGCCATTTAAAAGTTCAGACAACCATTAACAAATATGATTGCTCCTATCCAATCCACGCAAGTGACCTGATTGTTATTCAATAAATGAATAAAGTTGTGACATGAATATCTATTTAATAAATATGTATTTATACCATGTTTGTATTAGGGGAATTGAAGGCTGCAACCTTGATAATGGCCTTGAGAACAATTTTGTGCCATGAAGCCGAATACTGTAATTGTAAGGTAGATTATCCTTTTACGTAATGAATGGGTTTTTTGTTTGTGGTTTATGCGGTTGCCATGTTCTTATTAGTAATAGGGAAATATAAGAAATAAAATGTGCGAATTACGTAATTAAAATTGGGTATTTTAATTAGAAAGCCGTTTCTTATCTCATCCTTTGGTTTTCCTAAAAGCCGTCTAGGCAACATTTGTACAGTATTGGAGCTGAAGCATGTTGACTCTCTGAACACTATTAGAGTGTTGCTGGTTTTTCCAAAATCAGACAATGGACTCAAAAATCATGAATATGCATACTGAATTGAATATCACGGAATAAGTCTCTTTGTTTCATAACGAATATATGTAATTTTAATACAAGTCTCGGTCACACTTCGTTCAACGTATTTACACAAGTGCTACCCCTAAGTGAAAAAGAACATACTTCTCACACTGACATCATTTGTGTTAATTTTATTTAACTGTCTGAGGCATGGAATTTCATGACTAAAAAAATACATATTCTTTGCAGTAGTTATGGTGATATGATATCAATGCATGAGTAATATTCGTTCAACGCATTATTATAAGTGATTATTAAATTATATTTTTTTCAGTCTGAACATGTCAATGTCCTCTCTGACGTCATACATGATAGCACGCTATATTTAGTTTCAGTTGTAATGTTTAGTAAACAAACAAGTCACCACATACATATACAGGATGAAACTATGAGGAATAGCGAAAAATACGAAAAGGAGTCTAGAGCCCGATTTTGGTGAAAACTAAAACTGCGTCATTAGATTTTTGGAAAATCAATATTCCTAGCCAGGAATCGGACCCGCTGATTTTGAAAAAAAATACATAAGTACTGTATTATTACACCATTCGATAGTGTCGCTAACTCGCTAATAGTGATCATATTCTGGGAAGAAATGACATGCTGCAAATTTAAAATTCAGCCTGTATAGTCTGTTTGAACAAGTATCGCGTTAGCACGTTCGAAAGTAAATATTTCGTCTCGTCGCATACCTGAAATCGTCCACCTGCTAATGTAAACTAACTTTTCAGTAAATAATCGAAGACGTGACAATTACAAAGTATGTTCTAATCAGGCGACACCATTTCGTCATTTAAATGCGTTTTGAAATGTAGAGTAAGCCAAGTTCGAATGGTCTTATCAATTAATTAATGCCATGTAAAAACGGGTGCGTAATTTTAGTGTGAGCTACTTTCTTAATAGTTTACAATTGATTTAATTAAAAGTACGACTGTTGTCTAACCACCTTAAACGACCAGATTAAAACATAACGCCTGTTGCCATAGGTTGTCTTCTGTCGTCATTTAAGTACTAGATTAGAACATTTTTAGTGAGTGTCATGACACCTCCGATTACGCATAGTCTTGAAGAAATTACACTAACATAATATCCATTGTGTGCCATATTCTAGCAAATAAACATTTTAGTTCGAATTGAATAGAGAAAAGATTTTCTTCAATGGTGTAGCTGCAAGCGAGACCTGAAGAAAATAAATAACACTGCAGTGAGAGTGCGAATGTTTACAAACCGTATCCGAATACCAGATAGAAATTCCTTAAAACGGTCCTAGCAATAAGTTGAGAAAACTATAAAAATTGACTCACTTAGCCAAAATGATCATGGTTAATTATTTTATTATCGTTAATAAAAAACTTTAATTTTCATCGGAATGTCTTAGAAGTGAGATTTCGAAGACATGTTACTTCTACCAACCCGCGCTGGGCCCGCGTAGTAGGTTATAGCCCATACATGTTCCTTCTGGATGGACTATAGCACATCCGCTCTTATAGAGAGGAGGCCGTGTGTCCCAGCAGAGGGAACATTATAGGCTGATTATGCTTATGCTCATCGGAATTTTATCGAGTATTGAGCCCATAATAAAGTCATATTTTATACCTTAATAGCTCATAGGTTGTCGTAAGTTTATATTTCCTGCGTTTAACTACGACGAATCTAGAATCGTACGGAAAAGGAAATGTCGTCAGGAAATGTACTAGTCTTGAGGCCTATTGTACTGCCAAGGTTGATGTCGCTGGATAGTTTCGATGATAAATTGCATGTTTACTTTATCCTTACACGTATGTGTTAACTTCATAGGAAAAAAGCAGCGCTTAGCCTAGCCCATTGCTTGTCCACGAAGATTTTGAATTTTCCCTCGTCCATAAACTTCATACACCCTATTTCACTTATTTAGGGTTCGATTTACAACATAAATGTAATATTAGCCCTTCCCAAAATGCCAGCTACTTTCTACAAATCTACAATCTTTACCAATTCACA
Source organism: Eugnorisma glareosa (assembly GCA_947578425.1). Classification (NCBI taxonomy): domain Eukaryota; kingdom Metazoa; phylum Arthropoda; class Insecta; order Lepidoptera; family Noctuidae; genus Eugnorisma; species Eugnorisma glareosa. The sequence goes on along the minus strand of OX387961.1, from coordinate 19,531,677 downwards.
ACAAAATGTGTATAGTTTAGCCTTTAAAACAAAACAAAACAAACAAACAGACGGACAAACAATGGCACTTGCATTCAAATAATATTAGGTTGACCTTATGAAAATTGATGGCGCTTCGCTTACTAAGTGGTAAAAATAATTGCAAGGCTTGCTTTGAAAAGTGTTTTGTTGACAGAAAAGTAGGCCAAGTTCGCGACATTTTAAAATAATGATTATTGTTTTAACATTGTTCGTGTTCGCATTCTTTTCTAAAAAAATCTCAACACTGGCTATTTTTACTCCAGATACGTATCTTGTAGTAGCATATGTACCTACGCATAATTTACAAGAAAATTTTCCAGTACATCGAACTTGAGGTCATCAATCATAAAAACGCGGCGTTTGCGTAATCAAGGACCGAACTTAGTTTTTGTTTATTAAGAAATTTTTCAAGTAAAAAGTTAACGACTTTCGGATTCGCATCAAAATTGTTGTCGGTGTCGAATTTTACTTAATTTTGATAGCAATACATGTTCGCGATTTATCACGCTCAAATATGCCAAAGTTTTCATTCGAAGCTCTAGTTCTGCACGGACAATTAAATGCGAAATTCCTTTTTACTGTATATTACACTATTTGCCCTGAATTGTTGACAAGCAAGCGGTCGACGGAACAAAATGTATGGAGCTTAGACACGCAATTTTTGCAAATGCTTCAGTAAAAGAAAATCTGCTAAAAATAAACCGATAGATGGCGGAATCGCGGCAAAAGCTAGTAATCAAATAAAAGCTTATTTGATTACTAGCTTTTGCCGCGGCTTCGCTCGCATTATCCCACGGGAACGATTTAAATATAGTCTACGACACTCGGGAATAATGTAGATTCCCATTAGTGAAAGAACTTTTGAAATCGATTTAGTAGTTTCGAAATTACCCCCTACATAAACTTACAAACTTTTGAAACTTTACATCTTTATATTATTAGTGCTTATAGAAGAGTGTAAACTTCGGTTTCCAGCTGTAAGTGGGAAGAGTATCGAGAGCATAGATTCTAGCTCTGATCTAGGCTACTTGATTTCAATTGCTCTGTAGTTAGCGAACGGAACTTCTCTTTAATCCATCAATTAACGTAGTAATGGTTAACCTAATAATAAACCATAGTGTCCCACATTACTTGACGTCGGCGCAACACGTTTTTATCTTCCATTTTCCTCTGTCAACCGTCACGCTACCGTTTACTCACTTTTCTTTCATATTATTCCTCGCACAATCCATCCGTAGATGAGTTAATAAGGTTATAAAATGCTAGATATATTACACTACATTACAAACCCTTGTGTTTTTCCCATGGGGTCAGACAGAAGCTACCGATCGCCACCTGAGCTGAAGTATGAACGCGGACGAAACAAAAAGATTTATGCTTCGTTCGGCCCACTGAGTTTCGTCCCACATAAAAAATAGTGTAGTAAGGATCGCAGCATGATCTATTTTATTCAAAACTGCATTTCAAATTCAATTTGAACGATTTCTAAATATTTTATTTTAATTCTATTTGACATTTTGTTTTAAGGTGTTGATAAACACATTCAAATTAGTAGTTTTGCAACAAATATCGAGCAAGGACACCTCGATGTGTTATATTATGCCAAAATTATCACAACCAGTTTGGAGAATATTAACAACTAGATAGAAACTTGCTCAATTGAATCGCTATTCCTCACAATTTAAAACAAAATTAAAAAGGCAAAGTGTTTTGATTCAGATTCGGAAGATCAAGCATCGTTGGTAATTAAGTTATTTCAAAGTATCAAATCATTAGCTTTTGCGATGTTTATTGGTCCCAAACTAATAAAACAAATACGATATTAAATTCACCATATTATGTAGCAGACTTCTTAATTACTGAAGCCAAGGGTAATGCCTGCGATGTCCGAATGTCCTTAGCTATAAAACCACAGACTGCCATTTTGAAGAAAAATACCACAACGATTGTTTTAATCGTTTGTAAACAACAACAGACTGAGATCAATAAGTTTACCTGTAAGTAGGCTTACCATTGGTCCAGATTTTTTCGGACATGTCCGACTTTTCGCCCCCTGCCTGGACTTTGTACGGCGTGTTAATTTTCGGACTATTCGACTCAAGGGGATTTCTTAAAGAAAATAAAAAAATAAACGATTCATCATCCACAGCCCAACATCACCCACAGCTGGGTATAGGCCTCTCTTTGCTTGTGCCAAGCTCCACGCTCTTGTGCCAGCCTCATCCAGGATATTCCTGCGCTGGTAACAATGTCATCTGCCCATCTCGCCGCTGGAAGACCAACACTTCTCTTTTCAGTCCTTGGACGCCACTCGCTCACAGCTTTACTCCACCTGCCATCACCGCGCCTTGCTAGGTTAAAACAAACGATTACCAACAACAAAAAAAACTCAATAAAGTTACTTCAATTTCAAATTACGAACATGGGAACCCTAACCGTAAGAGACAATCTTAAATCTCTAGCAATTCTCGCCCATCTTCAACATTATGGTCTTGAAACATATCACTTTAAAAGTAATCACCTCTGACTACCATCTATATTACAAGTTACAACAATAAGTAGCCGTGCCCTCCCATAAGTGAGGAAGCAATGATTCATTCAAACTCAGGATATAACCTTGATGCGAAACGCAAGGTTCGCAACTCTTGCGGTTTATAAATCACTTAATTATAGTTCACCACGTGTGGTGCAGCTCTATTGATAGCAAAGACTAATTTTTAATAGACCGGGAGTGAGCATTTCTTTCGTGTTTAGAAAATTTAGTATAATTTATATTTTTTGGTTATAAACTTATTTAGTAATGGAAGTTTTTAGCTCACCTAGATAGAACCTTGGAAAGCAAATAAAGCTGTTTAAAAGACTAACCTTTAATATAAACTTTAAACTTGCTGTCACGGAACAAGTATTAAACACAAATTAACGCTAACCGAGTCTTCCCAAGAGTCGTCGCAAGAGTTTAGTCCATGACAAAACAGATTGTGCGGAGCCGACGACCAGAATCTACATTTAAATGAAAATGACAAAACTTCTCCGACTTCCACTAATTTCTCCTAATAAAGTGATCCTTAGATCTGCATAGTAAATACTAGTTTATTCAAATATACGGGTCTTAAAATCGTTTGCTTAATACGAATCAAGAAAGTGACCGCACAATACACATGCGCTTTATATTATGTAATGTGAACTACATAATTGCTTACGTATTTGTGTTTTGGTAGTAACATTCACCCAACGTATGTGCTAATTCGAGGAAACACAATTTGTACTTAGAAGATGCACGCGAATCTCTAATTTAGTTTGTTCTAACATTTATCGTGTAGTAAATAAAACACGAGTAGTTCTATTTACGATTTGAAGTCGCCGACTATTAAATAAAATGTGCTTTGGGCCATACGTTTTTTCTTGTCAAATGTTACGTGCTTAAGTCACGACCTTTACTTTTTTGATGCTGTCATTTGCACTATGAGTCTTTCAATAGATTTTTTATAATACATTTGTGCAAGCAAGACGAAATTGAAAGCGAAAAAATGCTGCCTAATTTCCGGGACGGCTACCGGCTCACGTAATCTTTGAATGTGATCCTAATAAGCTTATAATAAACGATTCAAAATCCGTTTGAAGTAGGAATGTTAGAAAGAAAATAAAAAGGCTGTATAAAAACTTATTATTTTTTACTTTTTTTGTGTTTTTGAAGTCTGTTTAATTTTTTGCAAAAAAGTTTTTTATTTTTCAATTTTTAGTGGTTCACATGTACTTACCCCTTCACAGCGTACCGGCGTGATGATATGTTATGAACTGGTGTAAACAATAGACAAACATGAGATTTCAGCAATGCCAGTCCATTTGCTATCATTTATTGAGCGTTGCCTATCTCCGAAGTTCTTCATCAGATCTTCACCAAATTGAAATGGGACCACTCCGAGAAAGTACTCTTCCATAAACTACCCAAATCGCTTCAAGTGTGCCTATAAAATTTGAAGAGTCCTCTCTATTTCTCCTAGATCCCGTCATCAGATCCTGAATTGATGATCATGGGACCACCTGGGAGGTATACCCTTTCAATCTAAAAAAAATAATCCAAATCGGTCCAGCCATCTTCGAGTAATCCGGGAACATACATAAAAAATAAAAAAGATTCCGACGAATTGAGATCCTCCTCCTTTTTGAAGTCAGCTAAAAAATCTTTTGAGAAATTATGCAAGGACGAGCTTGCTAAAAATATTCCAAAAAATAAAGAGGGTCGCGAAGTAAATCTAATTTACCCAAAAGAGAAAAAATCTTACGCATCCCAACTCCTGGTCCACACTCAAGGCACGATATAAATGAAATTCCGTCTAGGGTATCACCTTCAAGCAACCAACAGAACAGGTTCTAAATGCACAAGCAATCATAAGTGTTATGAGGACGTTACTAATTGCAATTACATTTTATAACATGCCTGAAACATTATGTTTATTGCACTCAGCCCTTTTAAAGCACAGCCTGTAAGGATTTGAGCTTCGAAAAAGTAATAAGCTCTTTTGGCAGTGTAATGGCTAATATTTTAGCATGTTTAGGGACAACTTCAAGGTTTATGTAAATTTTTTCTTGCTTAAGGTTTTTCTGTTTATCGTCTGTCTTCTAAGCGAAGTCCTTGTTTTCATTCACGACCACACCAATTTGTCGAACTATCTTCGACTAATAAATCTTTCCTAATCTCTCTGAGTCTTGTGACAACTAAAACGGGTCTTCAGTTAACAATTCTGGGTCCTCTGGGTCTCTGGTAAACGGTACTCATAATTTTCGAGATATGAATGGCACTGTTATCTTTAGTAGCATCTGTTACGGAGGGTTTAAGGTTTAATTAGAACTGAGCAGCTGCTATCAACTAACAGCATATGGTTTCCGCTACTATTCCGAACGTTAATACCAATTCTCAATTATGGAAATATAACTGGATCTGTCATCTTCTTAACTTACATGTAATACTGAAGAATTTTATGATCTCTGTACTAAGTATCGTTATTTAAACAAACGATAAATCATCTCTAAAATTCACTCTACGAGTGTAACGAATTAATGTTGTCAATTAGTAATGCAAGTCTTCGAACAAAACAAGCCAGAACAGCTAATCACTATGAAGCAGCGTCTGAAGTGAATTTAAAATTAGCTACGCCACTGTCACACCGAAACCTGAATCTTAAATCAACGTTAACAAGTGAATTATTTGCCAAATTACTCTCTATTTTCTTAGTGATTAAGGCATTATATCCAATGAATGAACATAATCATCTACGTTAGATTTTCCCAAAATATTGTTTTGACGAACTAAAATGTTTTACAGATTATCTGCCCGTTTACCAAATCATTCTAATTACTTTGCCTCCATCTTACCATGTCAAGAATCTTTCGCCAAATCGCCATCAACGAAGCTTCCAGAAGGAATCCCAAAATTCGCACTACCCTTACTCTATACCGCGTCAAATTTGACCGGTTTCTATCAGTTTTTGGGTTAATGTTGTTGCGCCGGTTGATATCGGATGTCAACCTTGCCGCGAAGGTTGTTCGTATCATCGTGTATTTCGATGACTGAACTGTAGCTGTTACGGTGACTTGGTCTAGGATAATGACCCATTAAGACCAGTTTGCCTTGGAACATCAGCTGGTTGGCTTCACGTATTGATTTTATCATTGAGGTGTGGTAGGTATCGTATCCGTGGTGTACAGTCACGAGCACCCATATGTAAACACTTAACAACTTTTAAAAGTGTTTTTCTCCTACCGTTCTGATTAAAATTTAATGTTGTTACGAACATAGTATTCTGGAACTCATTTAAGGTCCCCTTAAAATAGGTGGACAAATTTTAACACAGCGTTCAGTATGTCTAACCAAAGATATCCAAGCAAAAAAAAACACTGATTAAAGTGATTTTATTTTACCTACTTAATGGATGTGTTTATTCTAGAGTGCCGCGGTCAATTTATTAATTTAGGTCAAAATAAAATCACTTTAATCAGTGTTTTTTTTTTGCTTGAATATCATTGGTTACACGTACTGAACGCTGTGTTACAATTTGTCCATCTATTTTAATGGGACCCTAAATATTTTTTATAAAAAAGATCTAGATCTAAAACTATCTCTTAGTTATAATAGTTATTTCTCTCGAAAATTGCTTTTAAATTCGGGAAAGGTATAATACATATTGGTGCTCGTGACTGTACCTACATGCCGCTTCATAGAGGTAAATAATGTTCTGGTCACTATGTCATTTGAACTTCAAATTGTTGAAGATTGTGTCACCATAATATTTACTCGCAGCAACTCTGCTGCTCGGCTCAAGCAAGTTTCATAAACTTATATACGTGTACTTTTGATCTTAGTAATTAGTACTTAACTGTAATTTAAGAAATTAAAATTGCCATCCAGATTAAAGGTCATGCAATTGAACATCTTTCGACTACATAACTCGTATAATTGTGTAAGCCTCAATACTATTTCGCTAAATTAGTTTTTCTGTTAACGACTATCATTAGGTTTCCTTCAATTCCTAGGTAAATAAAGGGTGTTTTCCTTTATCAGTGAACTAATTAAGTGCCGAACATTCTTCATGAGTTTGATGTTTGTTTTGCTGAAGTAGCAACGCTAAAACATGTACTGTTCAACGACCTTTTAATGTACACATTGCTGTCATGTAGTCCAAACAACTTCGAATCATATAATTGCGTTTGATTTAATGTAGAAATAGGTCCTTCTGCTCTAACTCCAGTTTTAATCGTCCTTTAACTAATAATAGTACAAAAGTATCCAACATTCCGGCTCATAATAATACATGTATATTAACATGCCAAGAGCTTTCCCTTGAAAAATGAGACAGGATTAAGTCGTAACATTCGAAGACCTAACGCCGGTCAGCATCCTGAATCACACACAAATCTAGCAGTTTATCATTCAGCCCATAAATAGTTAATTGTTAATCTCGACGTCTAGAATAAACCAACTGGGTGTTAGTCTAGACCGTTGCGACGTTCTCGGGCTGAATCATTCAGGTATTCAAAATCCATATTTATAACTCTGGCTGTCGTCCACTTGGCTTATTGTGGGTATAACATAAAACATTCTCTTCATTTGTGATGCAAACGAAATGGTGGAAAGCATCTGTTGTTACCTAATTTTCGTAATAGTTGTTGTGTTCGTTTTTATTTTTGGAATTTGTATTTTGCACTGAATTAAAATAAATTTGTGACAGCAGCAATGTCGACGCTGTTGGGCGTGATAAGAAAATTTACACCAATATTATTTTTGTTTTTGTTGTTAATCTATACTAATATTATAAAGAGGTAAAATTTGTTTGTAAGTTTGTATGTAGGAGGTAATCTCTGGATCTACTGAACCGATTTTGAAAATTCTTGCACTAATAGAAAGCTACATTATCCCCGAGTGTCATAGGCTATATTTACAACGTGCCCGTGGGATAATTTCCGACCAAAACGCGAGCGAAGCCGCGGGCAACAGCTAGTTTTCCGTAACTTCATCCCCGCACGAAGAACTACCGACTTTGCCTGGTTAATTAATTTAAAACGAAGGTGAGGAATCAATGGAACTTGAAATAACTCACAATCTGTCCTGTTGTTTTCATTGTTACATGTTGATCTTCAAAAAACATTTTAATTAGCAGTTAGTCTATTCTCTCATTCACTTACTCGTCTGCTTCAATGCTTTGTTATATCAAGGTAATCATCACGAGATAAACACCTGTTTACTTAATGTTAATGAACATTTTCTCTACTCGCAGTCACGTTTACCCGCTTGTTCCTTATAAAAGATAGAAGTTAATTTTCCTAGATAACACTGCCATGTTTATTAATCATTAATATTTTTTCCAGAATTATATCTTTACAAAAATATGTTAAAGCACCTACTTAACACCTTTTTGTAAAGATGTAATTCTGGACAAAATATTAAAGTCTATTTTTAAGATTTTTCATTATCTCGTCCACGTACTTTGGTGTGCCATTAAGATTTTTTCGTATTCTTCTTAGACAAAGCCAGTTGTAATTAGTAAAGGGTCATTAAAATTTCATGCGAGAACAATTTCGTAATTAGCCACGTGTGATATTTCTTAGGAAATTATATAACCTTGTATTTTAGGAGAAGCTCGATTTTCTCTTGCTTTTCTTGTAATGGAAAGTGTTGCTCGACGATATTATCGTTTTACTGTATAAGTAAAGTACGACGTAAGAACATGAGTTCACACCGTAAATAAAATTGTACGTGTGTTATTTGCACCAACATGGTGACTTAATAAACTTTGTTGTTAAGGCCTAAGAACCATGAATGGTACTTATTTTACTAATATATCTTAGGCATTTGAAGTATTGACGCATTTAATTTGTAAATGGCCAGTGCGGTTTAATATTATACTGTTTTTTTTTTAACTTAATATATTTATTCAAAATGTATTAAGTACTAAATTCAGTTTCTTATTCCCTACTTTAACTACGAGTAATAAGCCGTAGGCATTTGAAGTATTGACGCAATCAATTTGTAAATGGCCAGTGCGGTTTAATATTATACTGTTTTTTTAATTTTATATATTTATACAAAACGTATTACTAAATTCAGTTTCTTATTACCTACTTTAACTAATAAGCCGTAGGCATTTGAAGTATTGACGCATTCAATTGGTAAATGGCCAGTGCGGTTTGATAATATACTGTTATTTTTACTAATTAATATTATATTTATACAAAATTTATGACTAAACTCAGTTTCTCATCATAGCATAACATTAGTTACAGCAGACCATAGTTACAGAAGTTTTCCTAAGTGCTTTATCGTTCTTTGAATAGTCTTCGGATTAGTAAAGTACTTACGAAGCACGTGGAACTTTGATTGGAATTGTTTTAAACAACTACCAAGCTTGATATCGAATAAAATTAATGTGAAAAGGAGTATCTGGTATCATCATTCGCGACCGAGTATTTTTTTACCACTGCATGCCATTAAAGAACCGGGGTTACAAAAAGTTCACCTCTGCCATACGATTATATGAGAGACCACACTGGTTACGTTATTATTGTAACAGCTGACACATCTCGATTAAAAACGTATTCACTCCATAAGGTGTTACTTCCATTATTCAAGTTGAACATCAAACAAACAAGTCATAAAAACTTTCCTCAAGACCATGATTGTGCATGACATGGCTTGTTCAGTTTCGACTGAAGAATGGCCATAGTCCGCACATTTATATTGGAAAGTTGTCAGCATTGATGGAAATCTCTCGCAGTGAAAGTAATGTTACATCGGGATGTTAAATGTTGTACTTTATTCCTAGTTTCCCTCATATGATATGCGGAAACTGTAACGGTAGTGGATAGATAAGACCACGGAGCGGTTATCTAGTAAGAATGTGTGTAATGTTTGTAAAGGTGTGCGCTCCAAGAATTGTTCAGCGAATTCGAAGCGATTCTAATAGTCATTCGTAACGTTTCTAGCGTTGCGTATTACGTTACAATAGTAAATAAATTGTATCGCTTCGTTGGAGTTGATAATATCGGCTAAACTATTACAAAATTACTGATTAACTTTTTCCTCCAAAATGACGATGCATTTCGAACTCCTGTGTTCTGTTACTTGTGTTGGTGTAGCTAAGAATGTTATCAAGCGTGACTTTCAAGGATAATCCAACTTTGGAACTCCAAGGTTAATCCAACGTGAGCCCTCTTCGCTCGTTCAAGAGCATCCACAGCGGTTAGCTTGCTGCCTTCTATATCGGGATTCGCTTGATCCTTTAACTTGTCGCAAACAATGCCTTCAAAGTCATATACTTGATCGTGTTGCCAAGAAAGCTAGCTATCGCTTCTCCACCCAGTTTCTACCTTAAAATTCCACCAAGAATATGCAGTTATTATTCAATGTACGCAATTACGCACAGGTTACATGTCCTATTACGTGTACATGTACGAAGCCTACCAGTTTTATTTTATTGCTTACCGCTCCGGTTGGTATGCGATAAGATTCAGACGCACCTGATAGTAGATGTACTATTAAAATTACTATTATGGCTACTAATAGTATGCTAGAAACTATGGCGAATCGATCTACGTTCTCCAATCTTAGTTTTATTATGTTCTAGAACTTTGTGAATAATTGTAACTTCGATACCGTGAAGTCCTAAGATGTTACAATGGTTTATCTTTGGTCAAAATATTGGCGCCGCTTTCTCATTACAACAGTCTTTTTCTTTTATTTAAAAACTTGGTAATCAAACTTCTTTTACTGAAAAAGTCTATTATGATACTTACAAAAGTTACGTTTCAGATGAGCTGCTTCCATCGTCTCTTGTATTTTCACAGCTCGCTTCGTTAATTTCGAGAGCTTCATAATTTTTATGATTAATTAATATATCTTCGGATACCTTGTTAAGCGTAGTTCCTGCCAAGAGTATAACCTCTGTGAATTATTAAATAAACCCTCAAACTTACGTAGGAACAGGGGCGAGTGGTATAAAGCTCAGTGGCTCAGGTCAGGTGGCATCTTCAAAGTTTGATATTATCTTGTCCTCCTTAATAAGAGTATCCTTCCTGAATTGGGAACACAGAGTACCATATTGTTTCAGGCTTGCTTCATACTACCTAATACATGTTATTTTGTTAAGCTACTGGTTTTCGTTTCCTACTGTTATTCACCGAGCAACATTTCCACGTTGAATAAAAAATCAATCCACTCAAGTCAAATCCGTTTGCTCTCAAACAAAATGCTTTTTTCTTTGCCGAAAAAATCAGGGCTCCCTACCAGCAGCGTTCAATTACCTAAATTGATGTGTGCAGCACACAGATCCTGTCAAACGAGCCTGGGGCCCTTCGTCGGTTTAATTCAATCAATTTCTCTACGACTCTCTACGTCACGTGTGTATTTTGCTTTTAATTGTGTACTAACCAGCTTAAGTTTTGATTCTGAAACGCCCTAGGGAAATTGTCTATCTGTGAAAAGGTCTTTAAAAGGTTTTCTGGAAGCAATTTCTTGGTAGGTTTGGCTGCATGTAGGGAACGTAGAATTTTGATTGCTTTTTAAAGTAATCAAGTTTAGTCCAAAATAGACAATAGGTATGTAAATTTTCGAACAAGAACTAGTATTTACCTCTTTCTTTTGCAATTATTATAATTTAGTTTTCTTTTTGACTTAGGTTTTCGCTTAATTCCAATTCAGTTTCGCCTTAATTATCTTGTCGGAGTACGTTCTAAAAATCTAGACTTTAATCTTTCGCCTTTATAAAGTCGGAATGAGAACAGACATAACCATAATACGTCGTAAAACCTCGGCAGAATCACCATAAAACATGTTCGTCTCATCTCGGCTTCTTGTCCGTGAGAATCTTACAACAATGGCGATCGTCATTAAATACTAATTGTTGTTTAAAATGACAAGCTGAAATTAACTCTTTTGTTATCTCATTCGTTGCTAGAATTAATGCCGTATTCTTCTTATTATTACAGTTTTTCGTCAATTTCAGAAGTTGTAATTCCGTAATTTTTTGCTCCGTTTTACGTAGTTCTTTTGTTTTTAAACACGTTACAAAGGTCTTGTTTTTGTAAAAGCAATTGTTGTATTCAATTTTGAAGATTGTTTTTAAAATACTTATGTTAATGCATTGAATTTTTTTTGCTCGTGAAGTATTTTTTTTGTAAATAAATTATGAAATTCGTCACAGCTTTACTGAGTAACCTGTCGCTGTTGCTATTGTGATGGTAAGCCGGCAATTACTGCTAAATGTGGCTTTGATGGAGCATCGCCAGTCCAATTAGTGTTAGTGCCACTTGAAGCATACTCATCCTGTGGTTAATAAACTACCTTACAAATCTTACAATACAGCCAGACAACTTCACTATTTTCCCCCTCTCCATTTATTTTCGCACTTACAACTTCGACCGTAGCTAATGACATTAATGTAAAAGTGTTAATATTCATGTCCATATATTTATCCTCGTAACGGGTTTAAACGATAAGGTATTCTGTTAAGCTGCAGTAAGTTTCGTAACCGTCACATATTTTTAAGCATTAAGTAAGCGGCCTTTAGAAATCAATCGGTTCAATGGATATTTTAAATTAGCAAATATATTATTACTTTTAATTAATATGCTAATGCATAATACCCATAAAGCTCTATCTATTCTGAGGAATTAGATATTATAACGATCGAACTAAAAGGTAAATTGACTTCAAGTTCAGTTTAGTTTTTGTTTTGCTTCATTCAGACATATTTACATTTCTAATAGAAATAACTAAAGGGCATACATAGATAACTATTATATATAAATAAATATTAGTATTTTATTTTTCTCACCAAAGCCACAAGAAGCTAATAATATTCACAGTGCACAATAACATGTTTTCCATAACCAACATTATTCCTCACAATCCCTTATAAAGACCCATACAACAGTAAATAATCTAAGCAATCTACATATAAACACGATGGATAAACAAACAAAGTGATGTACACAAATAGCACGATCAACAAATAAACAGCGTAATAGTGTTACGTCAGTCACTAGTGTCAAACAAAATTAAACAAGTTTTGGACGATCAATCTCCACAATGTTAGTAAAAGTATGAAACCGCGACGAGTTCGCGTGAGCAAAGACTGTCAATAAAGTTCGATCTTGAAGTTGTTTATCAAATTAGGAGCTAGCTATGAAATCGTTAAATATTCGTGTACCCATTTTTACTTTAGCGTTATTTAATCAGGTTTCATTTTCATGATTCACCAATCCTTGATCACAATATTTTGTAAGTAAGCAATGCAGTAAACAATCATCCATATAAACTGCATATTTTGACAGGCATAATTAAACAAATACTAACTCACCAAGCCGTTTTATAAAAGAGTTAAGGATCATATAGGTTTCGCGAACTACAGGTCAATGATCATAGCAAACACAGACATATGATTGACAACTTAACATGTTTAAGTCGTAACTGATGATATCCCAAGTTGTGATCTATTACGGTGCACGTAAGGACGATTCATTAGCAGGCATTCGTTTCTCCTGTGGCATTTGAATCTCGTAAAACAATTAGCAATTGATCACACAAGCATCGAATACTTATTTCATAATGCTCAATCATAATCGTAGAATAACAAACTGCTTTATGATGCAATATATTAGTTTGAAGATGGCACTGCCAAAATTTCTCAAACACTGATCTGACTGACTGTCTGTTACTGCCGGAACAATTAGTATGACCCCTGATTACGTCTCGATATTTGGCAGCTATGTGACCGTCGAAAGGTTGATCGGAATTCCAACCTGAGTCTACTACGATAAAGCGATGTCAAGAGGAATTAGGGGAATTAATCTCGACTTCGTCTGCCACATTCCTACGACTGCGCTCCGTGTCTTTCTAAGCTGATATGTAGAGAACAGACTAACGAAAACACCGAACAGCGACACTAGCAGCCAAAAAATCTCTTAAATCCGCAGAACTACTGTGAATGCAGAAAATAGAACAGGAAATAATTTTCAGACATTTGGACGCCGTGCTACGTGAATTTTCATAAGACGCAGCTGACAGACTAGATTTTAATATTATTTTCTACCGAGTTCGCTATTTGAGAAAGGAGAAGAAGTTTTGAAATGGGTTATGAGATTTCTTGGATCTGGTTTTATTTTGGCGCATCTGCTTTGACTTGCAACACGACTCTGCCATTATTCATAAAAGTGCTATTTGGGAATGCCCAACATTCCGAATCAAAGAATTGGTCAAGACTGATTGTTTTTAAATGTACTTACCCAATCCATATCGATTGACCTCTATTAACTATGTGGAATTCATTGTAACATGAAGACCAATGCTGTTGCGTTTTGGTACAAGAATTTTATCTAGCTATCTTATAATCCTCTAATCGATTAGCTCACCGCTCGCAAGACACACAATAGATATAAATGCCGTAACAAAAGCGACAATTTGTAGTACGGGATTGCAGAACAAAGCATTTCAGCAAGAGTGGCAAAGTGTAGAAGACATTTAAACTTTTGAGCTTTAATTTATGACCGGAGAAGAAAGGCAAATATTTATAAAGGAAGTCTTATAAATATTTTCGCACGATATTCTAGAACAAAAACGTGTACCGGCAACGTTTTCGCCTTTTTGTCTACAGCTTCATTAAATAATCGTTGCATAACATTAACAGTTGCACACAACAATTCCATATAAACAAAAATTACGACATCCTACAAAAGTTACATAAAAAATATTCACAATACACGTGGGACCCAACGTGTGTACGAAACTTTCACGTTACACTCTCGTTAGACTTTCGCCGGTAATTAAACCTGGCAGTAGAACAATAGCACGTATAAGAAGCAGATCTCTAACGTACAGCCGATGTTGCTATTAATTGTCTATCGAATCGCCCACGCTTTCTAACACCGTACCATGTAAGTAAACTCACTACATTTTCACCGTAAGAAACTAAAAACCTGCGTTAGATCGACACGAACAAATGAGATTGATGAGGCAAATGAGACTGCACACGATGGTACCTCAGCCACCACAGGTGATGCTAAAAAATCAAGTGAATGAACAACGTGCATACATGCACGTTGTTCATTCACTTGATTTTTTAGCATGTAACATGTAACAATAGAAATATTTTTTGCCCAAGGTTCATCGGTAGAAAGTGTTTGAACGGCTTAAAGATTAAACTTTATGGCATCTCGTTTGATAACAATGGCCAATTTAGCTGGTGAATTGTGTTTTTCATTGAATTTTATTATGTTCGAGTGCCGAATTTAATGTGAATCAATATTTTGTCCGCCGGTGGAGGGCATTAAAAGCCAAACCTCATCGGACATTCTAAAAATATACTTAGCAATGTAATGTATTCAAAAGAGCGAATGATTAAATACAAACAGATAGTCTGTTGAATTTTATCAGCTTCGATACCAAAGAATCTATTTATCTAATCAACACTACAACACGTATGATTAAAACCAGCTTGAAGTCCATTAAATTGTACTCTTTTCCCACAGTTGATAAACAGGCTCGTTTCCATATCTCCCGGCTCATATCAGATATTAGAACAAGGGAGTCAATATGGTCGTTATACGGAATACTGATCATAAATCAAATTGTACAGACGTCTATAGATTACGTGATATTTGTGCAGGTAACCAGTCTTTTCGGAATATGTAATATCTCTGAATAATTACATGAATATTTTTTTATTTTGTAACTTATTCTCGCCGCCGAATAATTATTTTTATCATATTAATCGATAATGAATCGTATCGGCTATATTTCATGCGGTGCAAATTATGATAGAGGTTGCTTACGCAAATGGAACGTACAAAAGTAAGTAGTTTATGGGTCAGAGAGTACAAAAGTATGAGCTCAATTTATTATTATACGCAACTTATTATTTAGTACAATCATAAACATCTTTCTGGTATTGCTTAACGATGATTATGTCATTACTTGTGCATTCACCGATACTCAACAAGATGAGTCTTACTCTTAATTAGCCTAAGTTTCGCAAAAGAAAAATGTTCAAATATGAACCTCTAACCCTTTTCCCCTCTCTCCGTTACCAAATCTTTACTCACATACTCTTGAACATAAAATCATGTTACGATAACAAAATAATACCATAGTCATAAATAATACAAAAGATACGTATAAAAAGCATATATAGTGACTTTATTATGCTAAAACGTTGCCAAATTATACCAATAAAGAAAGGCATAAAATTAATATAAACTGACTAATTTGCCACTGTTTAAACTGCCGTCAATAAATCATTAATAAGTATTAATTATACTTTCTCATCTCATGTGTGGCTTCCGTCAGGTGATTGACGAAAGTCAAACTGCCCATTTCCATGCTATTCATTTCGTTTTCACTTATAATTATGTGTATGCCATTTGTTTTAGCTACGTATCACTTCCCTTTGATATTGTAAAAGGTAACATCCATCAGTCAGAAAGATAATTTAAGAAAATGAAGAACTCCTTAAAAAGACGCTGTCTGAATTGTATGAAAAAGTTGACAAGGCTCAATAACATAACTGAAAAGGAATCCTCCTTGGTCGGTAGCAAACTAGCGACTAGATAGCAGACTGTGAATTCCAATCCACTTATGGTGTAAGATTTTCCTTAATCATTGAAGAATCTACTAATTAATATAATCTGAAGGCGCACTTATTGAAATTGGCGGTAGGCAATCGCGGTAAAGATATACAAATGAACGAGGAAATAGCTAGAAAAACCATCACTAATCTCTTATAATAGATAGATTATGTTATTGACAATTAATAAGATATGGTTACATTATGATAAACATAAAAAACCGATGGCTATAAACCGTATATACGGTTGGACCTAAACATGGAAACTCTTAATGGGAGATAACAATTGAAGGTATGATTGATGTAAGATCAAAGCTAAAAAAGCATAAGAAGCTGCTTCTTTGTCTTGAATGCTTTCACGCCTTTTAAGTAGTGAAACGGGGGGCAGCACAGCACAGCTACATTTATGATTTCTGAGTTTTTGGCGAAATCTTCCACATCGTGTTTAAAATGGAGGTACAGCTGCTTGAGTTGCTCAGTTAGAAATCTCCTCAAGAATCACTGATCCGATTTCCTCATTACTTACTAATTGAACTCATGGTTAGTAGTTTTTTACATTTTCTTTCTAGACAGCATTGTTATTACATCTGTACTTGATTAAAGAAAAATGTGGAGCGTACTATCTTCCGCGAGGCGTAAAAACTGACGGTAAGGAACGCTGATACTGTTTTTAACATTCCTGCAGTTGTTACGCCTAAAACGTTTTTGTTACTGCGCAAAAAGTGTATTAATGCCTTGAACGCACTCAGTGGGTGATAAAAAGTTGAATTATTCATAATTTTATCTTCTTCATTCCGGGTTACTTCCCGATTTTTGCCTGAAGCTAAAAGAAGCCATTGGGGAGCTGCCTAATATTAGGCTTATTCAATTTTACTGCATATTTTGAATAACGCTAATCCCGATCCCTTCTTAACTTCATGGCTATCAAAGAAAATGCTTCCGCTTTTCCACTATACATTATTAGGGAGTTTTGCGTCTTGTTTCATGGGCTTAAGTTGTATTTTCGCAACGTTATTGTGTATAATCTGTATTGTAACTCGATTATCTGTGTATGTGTACGTGACAACGTAAGCGTAGACGCCAGGTTTGTTTCGAAATGTCCCGAAATACACACACATAAATCATACACTGCCTAAACACACAAGATCTAGAACGCACGATCTCGAATTGTCAAAGAACTACTTATACTGAAAGCGTGTTGTTGTAAAGGGTGAAAATTTAATAGAAAAATAACACATGCAAATCAATGCTTTCAAAGCCGAGACCCTCCATTTAATATACTGTTTCGATTATAGCTTACAATAAAACCGTCTTGGGTCTTGTGCCGAACAAAATCAAATGTCATTTTACTATATCTACTTTCTATTCATGCATATTCTTCAGTACAAGTGCTCTTTGTCCAGCCATGGGCACCAACCGGTCCGACCTCTGAAAGCACCTGATTTAATGTAATTAAATCTGCTTGTTATTTCTTGCATTCAGATGCAGCTTATTTTTGTTGATGAAAAAAACTAGGTATTTTAATTGGGTAATTTTGCTGGTAATGGTTGGTTCTAAGAAAAATAGCAAAAAGGTTAATTAACTCGTCTAAAAACACGGAAGCTTCATTACATCTAGGATTAGGAGTAATGTGTTGCGTAAGCTGCTACCCAAAGTACTAGGTTAGTCATTTTGCGATCTGGCCTTGAAACAAAACATGAGCTTTATACTAGCATGGTCCATAGACAACAATGGTTGCGCCGGCGCTTAGCCCGGGTCGTTGACCGCTGCACGGGTCGAACCGCGAGTTTTCTTAAACCGATCCGCTTATTAGGTATTCTGTAGAAGCAAGCTGGTTTTGTGAACCCGCTCTATATTAGTTACCTACGTGATTTTTCTTTGGTTCATTCAGGAATGTTGGTTTTTAAGTCCCTCTGTGACCTTAGATTTAAAAGCACGTACTGTACTGAATGGGTTGTTTAGTCGAGCTTCACTTGAAGTTGTTGGGTTTGAACAGAGTTATTCAAAGTCCCAACTTTGCTTAACAAAGAGTATCTTTGTTTTGAGGAGCAAGAATTATTAAGGACCCGACCGCTGGATATTCAATGTCAATTGAAGAATGGACCGTAGCAACAAGACTTAAGATAAGAAAGAGTTCACTGAGTGAACTTAGTTCATTACGAAAACACTAAAATACTATCTCTAAATAAGATGAACTCTACACGCCCTCTAGAAGCAATAAAAAGAATTCTTGTATTTATAGCTATCGCCTGGCCTTAGTAACCCCGGAGTCATAGCGCCGAGTTATCAGCAGTAACCCTGAAATGCCTACATAGTGCATGTCTAATCATCCATACTACGGCGGGTAGGAGTACAAACTTATCGAGACAAAGTAGCATAGAAACATGTAAGAAATATTATAAAGGTCAGTGTTTTCAAGAACGATGTTACTGTCAATGAACTCTGTAATCTTTCGCACGATCCATAATCTGAAGACGAAGAATAGAAGATAGATTAGAAATATGAGAGGCATGAAAATAAATAAATTGGGTTGAATAACTTATTAAAGGTGAAAGGGGCGTAATGTAACAGAAGAAAAAAGTGGTTAAAGGGAGGCATGGAAGCTATTTAGCCCTATAGAATGGTTAACATTCAACAAACTACACTCCAACACAATTATATTTACACTTTCATACCAAAAAGTACCACGAAAGTACACAAATTAAAGCGAGAAATGTTCTAAAATCAATGTCACAGTGTTTCTCTACGCCTCCTTGGGTTCCATTGTCCCTAATCCAGATGGAAGGTTTAGTGACCTCTCCAGCAGATTCCTTACACCTCGTTGTTGATAATTTATTACTGTATACTTAGCACAGGCATGGGCATTACAGTCAACGAAACATGAATATTTATTAGATGAATTTTGCTTTAGTATGTGCGGGCCTTTTGAAGATTTAGTGGGGATAAGCTAGGCGAATGTATGGAGGCAAGACGACTTATTTTTCATGAGCTTTGAAAGGAATCTGTACTTACCCATTTTCCTTTTCCCCAGGAAGTGGTTTTTCTTTTTACTTCATCTTATCGCAACATCGAATAAAGATGAACTTTGTCCTCAAATTCAAACTTACCACGTCCATCAATGCTAATATTCTATTTACATCTATGCCAACATTCCTAAGCAAGCACATAACTTTACCGTTACAGCATCGTTCTAACAACAATTTAAGCAGGCTAAACAATGTAATGTCAAAGGAACAATAGTCGCGTCTTCAAGTCGACAGGTTAGGCGGACTGCGTCCAAACAGGTCTGATCTCGGAGGCTTAGCTCTCGGCTTTCGAGCAAGTTGGACGCGGGCCTACGCTTTGTAAATTAATACAACAAATCAAGCGAGGTTTACGAACGATTTATCATTGTTTGGTCAAATGCTCCGATGATTACAACGTTTTCCAAAATTCTCTGGATACTGAATAGTCCTCTTTGTGTTGAAAAAATGGTCTTTCTTACCAAGATAAACGGGGAAAAGTCTAAATGATTTCTCTGATCAATGATCAAAATTATACAAATAGTGATCGTTACCACTATTTGTATCATTTACCTACTCAATACTATATCAATGCATTTTGATACATCTACCTCTACCAACGGTTCTCACACGGTATTCACTAAAAGCTTTAGCCTAGTAACAGGAAACAATTTCGATAAGATAAATTTATTTTCACTTAAAAGAACAACATTTCGACGGAAGTGTTTCCAAGTTACGCATGCGAATATTCCGTACTTATGGTAGTGTTATCTCGGTCGCAGTTTAGAATGTGCGTAAAGAGATATTTTCCACACGCACACGCAAATAATACGAATAGACGCGCGAAATCAGCAAATTATGCGTCTTCATGACTTTCAAGATCGAAATGTTTTAATCATTATTTAAAATGAAATGGAATTAGCAACGTAGACAAACTCGAGTGAAAAGGAAAAACGTTGTTTGAATAAAACCTGCTGCGGATTACGATGGGAAAATCTGTTGTTAATTGCTATTCCAGTTGGCAGTCCCCATCATGTATTCGTCCTTGCTGCTACGCCTGCGGGCTCCCTCAGTTGATTAGTTCTTTGAAACGTAGGGGAGTTCGGTCTCTCGCTTTGAGCATCACTCCTCTATTAGTTTAAGTATTGTGAATAGAAGCCGGAGCCCGCGTTTCGATTTCCGTACGGCTTATGAAGACTAAAAGCAATTTAGATTAGTTGCCGTCAGTGGTATCAGTTTTAGTAGTTTGATTGTTAATTGATGTTGTATTTATTTGCGGTGCCGACGTAATCGACTTTAATAGCGTTCGGAATTTTACTCAAATTGACTGAGAAAATGAGCGAGAATCTTAGGCCCGTTTCTGACTAAGCTCTGCTTTACAAAATAAACGAAAAATATCAAGGCAAAAGTGTCCATAGTAAAAAGATAGTTTAGCCTAAAAGAATTCTTTCTAAATCATTTGCTCCGCAAACTATGACGCCACTGGCATACATTGACGCTAAATGGCGTTTATTATTTCAGCACTGACAATTTACTTTTTTTTATATTACGACCTACTTTACCTAAGACGTAACAAGTGTACCAACATAATAAACAAATAAACGTTTCAATATTGGATATCGCAGCCTTTCATTGCGTGTTACTAAGTGCAAAGCAATCAAGAACTCGATATTATCTCAAGAAACAAGATTCTAAAGAAAAAAAAAACTGTTTTAAACACTGTTAAGTAATATCGATATATTACGCAGAGCGATTATTGCGTTTTTATTTATTTTTCGTTCGACGACAAGGTTAACCCATTGCCAGTACAATGTAATTTGTTCTTTAGTACTTCAGTTCAAGATACCGGCGAAGTGGAAAGATGCTATCTGAGAAAGTTTGACGTTTAAATTGACCGTTTTTGTTAATTTACTTATGCACAGTTGAATCTCCTGCGAACCGATTAAAACAACATGGAAGATTGATATCATCATTCTAATAACTCGAACTGTGTGATGGATAGATCAATTGATCATAGTAATTTGACATCGTTGCGAAAGTGGCCAATTATTCTGAAAAGTACGAACTAGAAATACTTGAACACGAAGGCATGCATATGCATTGAACTCATTATTTAGCATTACTTGGCTCTCATTTTATACATGTATGTGTGGACTACGTAAACTTTCATTTACTTGGCCTGGCCTTGCGCCAGAATAATCGTAAATTGATAAGCCAGCATTCTTCAGAATTTTATTCGACTGCAGTACAATATATGAACTGCATAATATTTGTTTCAATGCCGGACTGAATTGATTGTTACAGAATGAAAGGGCATTTTGTTATATTTTCATACCTTGCATTCTGACATTATGAATGCAAACATCGTATAATTCATAAAAAGTTTGCATTGTTAATTGATTCATACATACATACATATCTTTAAAATAACGTAAGCTCAAACAATACCTATTATGTTACACTTTCAAAACTTTCTTAACCACTCTTCTCTGGCTGATGTTTTTATTAAATGTGAACGATGTTTTCATAACGAATATATTTTTAGAACAATGAATGATGAAAATCTATTCGAATGGACAGATGAGAGTGGCTGAACTGAATAGTAATCTAAAACAATCCACGTACAACATTCTATCCGATGACTTCACCGACGCAATATGTAATGTAGCACAAAAACGCAGCATCCCGTCGCAATCTCTCAGCACTTGCATCGCAGCGTGTAACAGCTCGGTCAGGTAACACGGGTCGGTCGACTCCCCCGGCGACATTCCTCTCGCGACGAAATCGAGAGTCGACTCGTACGCAATCGTTACTCGACACTCGATACTCGTTAGCGAGTGGGATTACCGGAATCTATGGCGTTGGCGACTATGAGCTGAATGTGGGATTCGAGCTAATAGGCGGCGTGGAGGTTTCCTGGTCTGGATCTGTATTGGCTGATTAGATGCGGCTGCCAAGAAAC
This sequence comes from Eugnorisma glareosa, assembly GCA_947578425.1. Classification (NCBI taxonomy): domain Eukaryota; kingdom Metazoa; phylum Arthropoda; class Insecta; order Lepidoptera; family Noctuidae; genus Eugnorisma; species Eugnorisma glareosa. The sequence goes on along the minus strand of OX387961.1, from coordinate 19,509,580 downwards.
TAGATCGAAATCTCGCGAAAATGCCCTTGGCAAAGACTTTGATACAGATAACTACTTATATCAGATTTGGCCAAAACTGCCGAACATTGAGCAGGTTTCAGTATCAAAACCTTTAAAGTTACCATACCCAATGGGAACGTAGCAACTACAGAAAAGGAGGATAGATTTGATAGTGACTTTACTGAGCATTGATGAATGTGTCGGTTGGTTATCGAGTCCAAGTTGACAACTGTCAGTTGGGAAGACAAGTGCGCCGAGAGAAACGACGACCAGTCTGTTCACAAACAACTGGTTATCTAAGTATGAAATAGATATTCTTAAGTTCAATGCTTGGTTTCTAGCATTTGATTTTAAAATCTGGAAAAGCAAACGATTAGGCGTGTTGATTAACTAGCTGGCACATGAATCTTGAAATGATGGCAAATATTTCCGTTCTGAGTGTCATGGTCTGATTTCAGTCATTGCTCACCACTTTTCCTATTGTTAAGCCTACCCGTTCAAAAGTCTCCTTCGTAGCAAAAACAATACCCATTATGTGGTTGTGGTCACACATTTCAATAAACACCTATAAATGATTCATTCATTAAGCCAACGCATTCGAATACCCAACGCACATCCGAAGTGAAATATCTTTGGGTGTTGAAATCGGGAAGTTTTCCGGACCGTGTGAGTTATGCATCAAGTTTTACGGTCGGCATAATACTTCTGCCTTGTGGATTTGGGTGTAAACGTGGGACCGTGGGAGATGTTCCGTTAACTTTTAGGGGACATGTGTATTTGCATATTGGTAATTTTACTTTGACGATGTAGGTAAATCCATTCCGGCGCCTAAATGGTTTATTAAGTTTACGTCGTGTGTCTAGACTTGGTTGATTGCACTTCATTAGTGTTTCGCAAGACCAATAAAGGCAGACGGCAGGTGGCCTTCAAGCACTGATGGTATGAATTATTAGTAAATGATTCTGCGGTCGATTAACCATCTGCCAAACGTTGTAAATAAGGTTTTCTGGGACAATTCCTTTTGGTCATTCGACCGAGGCCTATGTCTAGCCGTTGACTTATACGGGCTGATATGATGTTGTGTAGCATAGTCATAATTTATTATAAACGACACAACTCCTATATTTAGCCAACATTATTCCTAATATCAAGTCTAAACGATACCATATTAAGATAATATGACCTGAAATGCATGCACTTAAATCTTACGTATGCCTGTACAACAGGTTGATCAAGTTTCGCACATTTTACCAACGAACTTGTTTTGCCCCATTTGACATAATCTGATGGATGACGGTAACGAATCCATTCCTCCTGTTGCACGTCTAAGCGTGATGAATGGCTATTTTTCTGGAGACTCATCGAAATAAATCTTTTAAGAGAATACTTCTTTTCTTTACAAATGTGTTTTTGTACTGTCACGTTTCGGCGCTTCTTACAAAAGCAGTGCCAACATGTTTTGCTGAAATATTTCGCAGACTCGTTTTTAAGACGTCTGCTTCTTACTTACCTTTGCACAAAAAATGCTTTCATTTTCTTCTTAAATCATGATTTAAAGGCGACCTCAATCCTGATCAATGAAAAGTGGAGTATCAGAAATGAAAGTTATTGAATGGATGTCAATATTATTGAGGAACTTCCAACTTATTACACCCACCGGCCGAAAAAGGAAGGGTGTGCCAATTGTATAATTTGTAACACATTTTCAACATCTCTTATACAATTAACACAATGGCTGTTAATTCGTATACGTAATTACGTAAATGTTAACAACAAACGCTGCATGAATGAGGTGTTTAAATAATGTAACCACAACGTAACGAGGTTTAACTTTTCACACACGACCTGGTATTATTAAACTTAGTTTCCGAGTCTTAGTAAATGATGAATGACCTGCTTTTAGAATGTTTCTATCTGTGGATGAAATGAATACTCCTGTGGAGTTATTTACCGACGATTTAGTCGTTAGATGCGGTGTTATCTGTCTCAATCAGCGTGTGAGAAATTTGTCGGAAGTGGTTTTGAATTTCGTTTGTACTGTTGCTTTCCACGGTTTGTGAGTGGGAGAAATAGTGACAGGTGCTTTTCATCACGGTAATACGTGTCCAAATTCCTTTTACACTATTTTTAACGTTCTATTTTAAAAACCGCCTAAATGATCAAGACTAGGTGCTCGAAACAAAATTGTTCTTTGAGAAATTGACCGTCATCCGCTGTCCAGCCATCTCATGCTGACTAGTGACATAATTTAGTATTGAGGCTAAGTCTAAATGATTACCTGATTAGTATTAGTACTTACATCACCAAATTACCTGCTACTAGTCATGCAACGCTGTAAAACCGCATCCGTACTGGATCATGACGTCGCACTTCATTTCCTGACCTTCTCCAAACCTCAGTACAATCGAAATTTAAAAGAGTACATCATGTTTTGACAGTTAGTTCCGCAAACATTAACAACAGTGACGACTTGCATATGGTTTGACCAGTTTATTCAAATCTCACAGAGGCGCCACTTGCCAAGGCCCTACACAAGAACGAACCTTATAAGAAGTGATAAACTGTAGGAATATTTTTTCCCAAACTAAACCTCCTGAGTTAGAAAATTTCCCCATATATTTTTTTTCTTCCTTTTTTTTTTGTCAATCGTAGACAATGGTCACTAAGGAGACGACAAAGTTACTCAATTTCAAGTTGACTTTAAGTTGGTGTCCTATGTGGCTACGATTAGCAGAAAAACAGACGGTCTCGTAAAATTTAGGTAAGAGTAGCTTTTGCCCGCGGCTTCGCTCGCGTTACTTTTGAATTTGGCAATCAATTCGGGTTCTACTCTGCTTGTAATAATACAGGCTGTCGCTTTGTATTCTGGTCAAATTCAAGAAGGTATCCATACTAGTAATTCTCGAACCTAATCGATTGTGAAAAGGGTTTTTTTTTTTTTAAATCTACCCGTATATCACCCCGTAGTTTCCATACTGTCCATAATTACAGTGTGGAATAAAACGGTTGCGTTTTTTGTGTGTGACGGCGCGTTTATAACGCTAGGAACAAACGGTATAATACGGGTGATTTACACTTACCGATTTCCGTAAAATAATAATAAAAAAACTACGAGAATCATTAGTATAGATACCTCCTTGAATTTGACCAGGATGCAAAACAACAGCCTGTATAATTCAATCATGAAAAAACATGACGCCATCATTCTATTATCATAAGAACGTTATGTTGTTTCTCTCGGGAACAGTACTTTTTTTCGGGACTAAAGGAAACTTATGTCCTTATGTCCGTTCCTGTACACCTGACAACGTATATAATGCAAAATTTCAGGATGATCGGTTCAGTGGTTTAGGCGTGAAAATGTAACAAACAAACTTAGTTTCTTTCGCATTTATAATATTAGTAAGGAAGTTAGAATGGCAGTAATAAGATCGCCCCCCTATTACTTGTAATAGGGGCGTATGGCGCTTGCGCTATATACATAACTAGCGAAATGTTTGTACTATTTGGTACACCTCTGTCTAACTCTTCGGAAAATGTTGTTAAAATACAAGATTACTTGCCGTAAAATTCAGTACATACAGGGTTAGTTTCCAAAGACCAGCCAAATTCTCAGATATAATGCAGTACATCATTCTGAGTCCCCCCACATAGAATTTTTTCTTCGGTTATTAAAAAAAAAATCAGCTGTTTCCTACAAAAGTGCAATACCTACATGGTCAAAATGTATGGAACAGCTGTTGTTTTTTTTTAATAACCGATGAAAAATTTCTATGTGGGGGGGCTCAGAATGATGTACTGCATCATATCTGAGAATTTGGCTGGTCTTTGGAAACTAACCCGGTATAAATTTAGTTCTTTGTACCGAGATGTAATAGTCTAAATGTTACACCACATAATAGTTAACTAATTTCTTGACGTTTTCTAGTAAGTATGTAACACGTTGTAAACGTAGGTTGGTGATTACTCTCGGGTTATGTGTGCTTATGTAATGCAGAGGTCGTTTCATTCAACTTTCGTGTCATATTTAATAATGCTTCATTTTCACCGCGGGTGTTCGTAACTGTACTTAGTTGTGATTCATTGAAGGCGCTGTGAAGCTTGATTAAAAATGAGTGTAGATTTCAATGGATGCAAGAAGTAGTAAACCTAAACACATTATGTGTGTCACCCTATGTGTTTTCTTTTATGAATGTTTTTGTATGGTGTACATAATAAGGAATATTCTATTCTATTATTTTCTAAATTTTTAGGTGTTTTCTGCTGAAGTCACTCCACGAGATAGTTGAATCCCGTTGGTCCTTCGAGTCGGATTTTTATAAAAACAAAAAATACTTTTCTCTTTCTTGGTGCATCGCTAAATAAGTTCGAAATATCTATTTAATTAATACGGCCGTTCTATTTCTCTAAGTAGCAATAGGCCAAGGCTGAAGAAGCCGTTCTATAACAAACATTAATCCACAATCCACATGTCAAAACACGCGATTCTCTAAATCCGACATTCAGTCGTTGCGATTAATCGCTGCGTTTAAATAGTTCATGAGAATAACGCGTGGTAAAAACTGGCGAACAAGTGATATAAATCATTTTCCTTGAAGGCACTAGTATGTCTTGTCCGACAAGTCTATGCGTACTTTCTTAAGCTTTTCTTGTTGTTTGATTTTCTATATTTCTTTTCTTGCTGTTGTATGGGGATAGGCGAAATAATATATCCGTAGTTGTAAAGGTTTTGTCAACGTGTGCTTAGAATTCCTAACCTATGCCCGGTTTCACTAAAATACGACATCTAAGTGTATTGCACTGTTGGAAGTTAAACACTGGGTTTGGAACCGACGAGGATAGAGCGCTTATAATTACGCATTCGTTTAATGATAATGAAAACGGGCATTAGTTCACAATCTTTATGTCCTGTGATCTTGTCCAGTAAATGGTAATGCCTCTTTATTTATTTCGTATAATAAGCGTAGAAATATAAAACAATTTAGATTAAATTATTGGTTTATCGTTCACGTCGCTGATTTCATGATTATCGTTAATATCTTAAAGATAGGTAAATAGTTTTGATAACTTTGGGCTATCAGTAAATCTTGCAGGTATTGAAATTTTCAGCTACTCAGACAAGCAATTATTAAATGAAATGAATAGTCTGCCATTAAAACATTTGCAGACATTCCAGAGAGTTTTATAGGCGTTTTTATTCATCCCGTTTTCACTAAAACTAGTAGTCGTCTAAATAAAAGCGCACTATATCGTATTCCCAACCCTCAACTCAGCGCCGAAAGCTGAAATTCCATCAGTTAGAATGGGCATTAACAAACACCAAATAGATTACCTATTCTTGTTTACCTTTTTGTTATTCTTTCATTCACCCTAATCAAACAAACCCCGTTTTAAGACTAATCGGCTTACCGAATACCGAAACATGTCTGCCCCTAAACAAATACGTGTTGAGCTTAAATACTTTAATTACCTAACATCGTTAGTATAATAACATAAGTACCCATTTGTTTTAAGGGAATCCCATTACTCTGAAGGTCGTATGTCTAGTAGAAAATCCGCAACACGAACAAAATTATATTAGGCTGTGTCTACACTGGGCTAGCCAAACCCAACCGGTGCACAAGCTGAGCGCGAATTTGCATAGCAACGGGTGATTGGCTCTTAAGTCCGTCTACGCCACATTATACAAACCTTTTGAAATTATAGATATTACTTTTTTGATAAACTAAGGATCTAAACCCTCGGGGTTGGATTATACTAGATGTGTGCCGTCCTCCCTTTTATATGCGACGACGACGGTCTCAAAGGGAAGACCGGCACTACTTGCCCGATCTACTCCATAGAGATCTACGCTAGAGAATGGGCAACTACAGTACTTTCACAGTTTTTAAGCCTTGTGACTGGGACTGTAGCTACATTTCATTGTTATATTTGTTTCGACAGTCAAAAGTGCCTGTAACTGGCCTACTTGAAATGAATGCTATAATTTTGATTTTACTTTTCCTATCTGGCTAAAGGGACAGATCCAAAAGGACAAACAGGAGCAACTCGTCTTCGTGCTCCACTCGTGCTCGTCTCACCTAGTGTAGACGCAGCTTTAGCTATAAGTGTCCAAACAAAACATTAGGGTGATTCCTAATCTAATTTCGTCAATTTATAGGCTTTGGAAATAATCTGATAAGTCACTTGAATTTAATACTGTAACAAGATTTGCACACGTGATGGCTAATTGAGACTACATTTATATGGCCCCCACATTTGACCTTACAAACAAAATTATGCTGATTTGTCTTTGCTAATAGCGGCATGGACATATGAAGAAAATGTCGTGAGGAAATTTTAAATATGAATGTGCATGGCTATAAGATTAGGGTAAGATTAAAAAACGATGGATGGACTGTGTAGATTTTTTTTACTAGAACGGTGGTGTGAGGGCGCGCAGAAGTCATGCTGCGCCGATCCCAAATAAATAAAGAGCCTGATGCTTAGCTAGTACTGTTCAAAACAGATCTTGAGCAAACTAAACAATCGGTGTGGAACTATTAAGGGCTAGCCATAATGTTTTTTTTTGTTATATATACAATGTGTAACAGAATAAACGCACAACCTCTTAAAGGGTCATTGTACTCATCATTATGAACAACTTTCACTATGGGACCAAAACTGAAATCGCGAAAAAAAAAAAATCGACTGCCCCATACATTTCTGTGCGCATAATTCGACCAAATGTACTGAACAGCTGATTTTTTTTTTCGCGGTTTCGGCGTTAGTCCCATAGTGAAAGTTGTTTATAATGATGAGTACAATGCCCCCTTATGAGGTTGTGCGTTTATTCTGTTACACATTGTATATACTGACAGGGTGAATTTTTCAAGTGGGCGTGAATGGCCAAATCCGAAACTGTGAGGAATATTGAAAAATGCTCAAAAGAGTCTCCAGCCCGATTTTGATGAAAACTAAAACTGCATCAGTGGATTTTTGAAAAATAAATATCCAGACAAATAATAGGCCAAGAATCGAAACTATTGGTTTTGAAAAAAAAAAACACACTGTATTATTACACCATTTGATAGCGTCGCCATTAAGAATCAAATTCTGGTAGTTAAGAGTGAAAACTTACGCCATTCTTGAGGGTATGCAGAATCTACAGAACACCACCACCTTCACATACTTTAGCTTCGTCAACTTTGATACACGCACGCCACATTTAATCATGTCATAAATTCATATCTTAATTACTTAATTCGCTTTCGTAATACATTAAAGTTATTTTTGTAACAATTTAAGTAATAATTGTAAATACATAATGTGGGTAGAGTTAAGTAACGTAAGAGCCCTTCACCAGGAGATTGATAGTGCGCAAGAAATTTGGTTAATTGGAAAAAAACGAAAGTGCGCGTGTCTTTTAATGGCTTAATACAATTAAAGAAAACAGTAAGCAAGTACAGACGCTAGTACATCAAGCTACCCGAAACTGACAAATTCTTCCAATCAACCTTGAACCTAATCATCATCATCATCAGCTTACGGCAGTCCACTGCTGGACATAGGCCTCCCCAATCGCACGCCACTCAGCTCGATTCTCAACAGCTCGCATCCAGTTGCCACCCACCCTGCGAAGCGTCGTCGCTTCACCGAGCCTTGAACCTAATACTTGAGCGATAAAGTTGAAAATCTATTAAAGAAATTTGACAGACTGTAGCAGCATGATGTGCTAGCGTCTGTAAGCTTTTCCTTCACTCATAAAAAAACTACTTATAATAAAAGGCATAGAGGAGAGACTTTCTAGTTCTCTTTACAGGCTTCATTTCTAACTACGAATAGATCTCTGTTAGAATTTATAGGTACTTCTTAGTCTGAAAGAGAGAAATTTTCTATTTTCTTAATCGCTTGTTTTTTCATTAATTGCTATTGTAATTCATCATCCTCTGGCTAGCCTCTCCCAATTATGTTGTGGTTGGCTTCCAGTCTAACCGGATGCAGCTGAATATCAGTATTTGAAACGAAATTCCATTCCATTTTCAATTTCCATTCCATTTACTTAAATCCATTTTCTTTTTCTTTATTTCATTTTGTTAAATCCATTTTCTTTTTCTTTATTCCATTTTCTTAAATCCATTTTCTTTTTCTTTATTCCATTTTCTTAAATCGCTTGTTTTTAGGGTTCCGTACCCATGGGGTAAAAAGGGGACCCTATTACTAAGACTCCACTGTCTGTCTGTCCGGCTGTCTGTCACCAGGCTGTATCTCATGAACCGTGATAACTAGACAGTTGAAATTTTCACAGATGATGTATTTATGTTGCTGCTATAACACCAAATATTGAAAACAGAATAAAATAATAATATGTCATTTAAGGGGGGCTCCCATACAACAAACGTGATTTTTATATAGCCATTTTATTCTACTAAAGAGCGGAGCACAGCCGCTCTGCTTACATATACGAGAAGGAACGCGACAAAAATTAACATTAAAATCGAATAATACAGCTAATCTCCATGCAATCCAATGTAAACGTCACTACTAACTAACGATGAACACTTTATCATTTAGAAAAAAAACTCATTACAATTAGTAACATCGTTTTCCCAATACATTGGACAACGGTTTATTTCATTTTGAATATATTACTTCTAATTAGTCGAAATAGATATGTACGTTGTTTCTTCGTTTGTCACGAATTGGTCTCTGATTGAAATTATTGTCACGTGAAATGAGGTATATATGAAGAAATTCTCTTCGATTATTACTCCGTAGTAGGGTAGTGTATTGCGGTCAGTAAGGGCGCTGTGACCTGATGCGGTATAGGATTGTTCCATTTTCTCTGACCTTATTTAAGGGTTTATAATTAACCACTGCATAAAGCAGATTAGACAGGGAAAACATTTTTAAAGCCTTTTTTTTACTCTAACTTAGTATTACTCTTTCCTATCCGACTTGACTAGGTATTTAAAGCTCTGAAAGATGAGTAACAAATTCATGAATTAAATTATAGTAAAACGTAATACAACATGTGTCCTCATAAACACAACAACGCCACTAAGGCTGGCCAAGTTAAATATTCACAGATAACATCGAATTAATGAATCACCACAACTTAATCGTTCACGTATGATTCACGCATTACAATTCAAGCCACGCGAAAAGGAACACAATAAAACGTCATCTGTCGTAACCCGTCACTTGCAAGGTCGAATTTAAAATGAACCAAGGAAAGCAACTCGGAAGTATCGTGCTTAAAACGTAGAAAGTGCAAGTCTCGGTATTAAATTTACTCGCACCGCCATAAACACTGTATGTTAATTGAAATCACCAATTACTCGGGCGCTTTCTACTATAGAATCCCCATACAGTGTGTAATAACTTGACGACACGCTATGCAACTGTTTGTTACGAGAGCGTTTAGATTGGCGTGGCTAACGTTCAAGAAGATTGGCTTAGAAATGATTTTGAAGAGTAATATACCTAATCTTATAGTATTGACTAGATCTCTTCGCGGATTTGTCACGGGAAAGATTCAAGATTTCTGATAAAAAAGGCAATAAGTCAAGGACGAAGAATGCGCTGTTATTTCGCCCAGCGGAATGCGACTGGATAAAAAGGGTCTAAGCCAATGACACATTTCTTAAATATTTTTACTCTCCGGAGAGATCTGGCATAGATTGTAATCGTAACGTTCTCAATAACATATTAGTCATCCTAGCGGTCAGAGGTTATCGCCTTTGTCTTATCTACCATACTAAGATATAAAGCTAGCTTCAACCGACAGACAAGTGATATCTCAAAATAGATAAAACTAAATTGGTCAATTATTCTGCATCGCAGTGTAACAAGGCGTCAATGATCTAAGATGGGTTTAAAACGATTGTTCCGATTCCGTGACAAATAGACTTTGAATTGTGATTAACAGACAATGAGTTTGACGATTAACGATTAATACTGACCTAAACTTAAAACGTATTAACTTAATGGCATCTATTGACGATTACTTAGATCCGTTAAGGGGTTATTATGTGCCCACTATTAACACCTTTAAAACAAACACTTTTAGGTGGAATTGCTTGCGGAATGACATTAAATAAATTCTAGTACAAATCTAATGTTGGGTTGTTGTGGGCTCAGCGTTTTATTGCCCAATAAACTGACACTAAAATACATTAACACCAATACCTAAATAATGCAAATATTTGAAGCCGACTGTAGTCCTAGTTGGGAACAAAAACGCGTAAAAAATGCAAAACTAGAATCGAGATATGAAAAAATAAATTAGTACAAGTAAGCAGGTGCGTAAGCGGTCATACTAGATGTCTTAGATTCTATCCTACAACAAGTTGCTTGTAACGTTATCTTCTATACTAATATTATAAAGAGGTTACTTTTGTTTGTAAGTTTGTATGTAGGGGGGTAATCTCTGGATGTACTGAACCGATTTTGAAAATTCTTTCACTATTAGGAAGCTACATTATCCCCGAGTGCCATAGGCTATATTTACAACGTGCCCGTGGGATAATTTCCGAACATAACGCGAGCGAAGCCGCGGGCAACAGCTAGTTAGACTTATACTCTGTTTCAGTAATTGGATTAGTTTATAACAAAGAAGTTTATTAGTATAAATAATTAAGTTACAGCGCCTCTTCTCGCGTTTAGATGCTAAACATATATATCATCTATACTTCTACACTAATATTATAAAGAAGTATAATTTGTTTGTATGTAAGGGATAATCTTCGGAACGCCTGATTCGATTCCGAAAATTAGTTCACTTACGGAAGGCTACATTATTCCCGAGTCTCCTAGGCTACATTTAAAACGTCCCCGTGGGTTAATTTCCATACATAACAGGAGCGAAGCCGCTAGCAAAAGCTAGTTAAAAATAAATAACTACCTTCTTGGATTGCCTAATTAAAAACTGAAAGATCTCGTTAGTGTCTACTGGTTTTGTTTGATTAATCAAATAGAAACTCTGTACTTAATTTTAAAATATACTTTCGCACTAACCACTGGCATACAGCCAGGTGCCGTGCCATCGCCACTTAAAAAAAAAATAAAAGAAACATGCTGACTTACTGAGCTACTAAGGAAAAAGAATTAATTAAAACTAGCCCACATCGGGACAAAAAAACTAGGAATCCATATATGCAAAAATTAAACACTCTAGAAGGTGAAACAGTAAATAATTAAGTATCGATCAAGGAGGTAACAATTACTGACGATTTCCTCGTCATTTTACACGTACCGTCGCATTAATAACACACTTCATTTGCAACAAAAAATGGCAACACGCCAGTGGAACAGTTGTTATTGCAGAGTTATCAAAATATTGTAGCAAAATACTTATTTTATCATGCTACACTGGTCTCGAGTTGAAAACAATCAGTACAACTGCAACTGTATAAAGTACATCGAGGAATCGAGAAAAGCTCCAATTATTTCACACGCTAAAATGTTCCAGCTCTAAAAGGTTTGGACTGGAAAGAACTTTAAATAAACAGAGGTGTCTGGTGAGATGAAGAGTAATAGACAAAGAAGTATGGAAGAAGAGGACATGCTGCGCCGACCCCAAATGAATTGGGATAAGGGCATGATGATGACTTTAAAAAAACTTTAACCTTTTGTATTAGGATAAAATATCGTTTAAAGTTAAACGCTAGTGTGGGGGCACTATAGTCTATTTTCGTCCGAATCTTCGCCCGTCACTACTAATTGCGGCTTTGAGTGTAACGATTTATAATTAGTATCAGTATCGCAGTTCTCGTACGCGAAACTATAAATAAAATTGAAAATAAAAAAAAAGTTAATTAGTGTTCCAAATACGAACGAAACTGTGAATACTGAAGACCAGTTCTTAATCAACAGATATTAAGTATTTTGTATTGGATGTCGTAAGAAAATAAAGTGTAGACTTCAACTGGGCTGCAAGTGTAAAAACGAAATGCGTTCGAGTCGGCCGAGTTTAGCGACCCACTTGGGTAAGTAAAAGGAGTATGTGAGGATTGTAGCAGGTGGCGTTCTATAGTTTATCCCCATGGAAGATAGGTGTGAGTCTATGGAATGGGACTAACCCGCCACAATATTCCCAAACCACTGCAACTGAAAACCAGAATCAACAATGGCGACCACCAGAAAAGCGCCGAGACAATGAAGCTCAACGAAGTCTCTGATAAACAATTAAACTGTCTTTGATCCCGCAACGAAATTAATCAGAAAATAATAGCAGAGGAGTAGGATAATGGTTTCGTATGTAAAGCTTGTAAAGGACTTGGTAAGTGCAATGAGACTCGACTAGAATTGTTATCTATTTTCATGTTTTCATAATTACTGTACTACCTATTGTTTTAATAATCTTCAACGGTGCTGGCGATTATTGTATTCTCCTTGTGAGTGGAGCCTCTTGTATATTATATAAAAATAACAATTGTAGGTATATAAGCCTTTTCTATGGCGTTTTTATTCCAAACAAATCATACCTTTAGTATTGTTAGAAGATGTTTCTCATAACCTAGGTCAGTGAGCATGATCCTATACTTTCGTCAGATGAATACCAGAATATTACATAGATCGACTGCCTATCTGACCTCCAGAACCTTTCGGACCACTGACTACCTGTAACGACTGTAAAAGATCTAAAAATGACAGCCGAGATCAAGGGCTTTTCGTGGTTTCCGAGGCACGGAGCAAACTAGTTCTGTAATGGATGATCATCCGTCCACGGACCGACCTTGGCAAAAAAATCAACCCTTTTGGCTTTTATTATAACCACAAGCAACATTGAAGTACAAAATCTACATAATCTTTATTACAATATATCGGAACTTTAAAAATAATTAAATCACCACTGCACTTATTTTATCAAAATGGTCTGCAACAAATTACAAATACTTGACTGCATCAGTGAAAAGCAAAGCCGATAACCGAAACCGACACTATAAACATTCAGATTCGCTGTTTCAAAGTCAACACTTTCTTATCTGCTAACACACAATAGGCGATCAAAAAAAAATCAGATCAATTGAGTTACCCCTTTTTCTTATAGAAATCACAATAAAAACATTGGTCACGACACGACTGTAGTACGGACGCTTCCAATGTAACGGTCAAAGAATTATAAAAGCTTAAAGTTTTACTGGGTAGCGAAAATCCAGATACGAAATTGACTCAAGATAAAATAAAAAAAAGAAGACAATATTGTTATGTAATTAATGACCGCAAGTAGTGTACTTAGTTTAACTATAAGTTTAGAAAATAAGTTTTTCTTGTATGGAGTTCTTTAGATATATTTATTAGATATTAGATATACCTTCATTCAGATCTATAAAAGTAACACAAATCCGTTATTTTGTAACATTTTCTTAAAATTCAATTCTCATCCAGTTTCGCTAGCTAATTTAACTTAACCCTGTATTAAAAAATCCGTTTAAAAAAAGAATTTCCGGTGTTATAGTCGCGTGCTAAGATGGGAGTCGCTTGCGCAACGTTCGGAAACACCGCAACACGGGAACTGGATGTAGTGTAACTGTCTTTATCATCATCATGTTAGTAGTGAAGCTATGCATGCAACGTTTCCGACGATTATATTGCTTTTTTGCTATTGCTGTGTGTTGCCGTTTTAATAATATGCTCGATTTAGCAATGTGTAATAAAAGGTCGTAATTTGTTAAATTAGAATGTTGGGATGCGAATTTATTTACTGTATTCGAACTGTTAATTTACATATGAGCAGAAAAATATTTTAAATTGTTTTAATGTGTTATTGTGTACCAAAAATAACTGCGACACATTGAAACATTTATATTTTAAAGGAGCCTGCCCAGTACGCCATACCATGCCACGACCGTGCTATGAACGTATCAGGCACAAAAATATGCTTTGTGTCGAAGACAAGAAAAAGTAGGGTCGAGACTATGCCACTAGATAGCTACGTCGCAGACCCAGACCAACACCGTCGCGTGCCATGCAGGTAGCGTATCGGCACCGGCAAAATATTTTGGCCCGCAATTTGTTTACGCTCCGTAGATGGCACGCCGATGACGGAACGGTCTAGTGGGCATAATCTCACACGGTACGGTGTACGGGGCAATCTTTTAGTGCATAAACTTTTAACGAGTCAGAAACTTTAGCAATTTATGTAGAACTAGCTGTTGCCCGCGGCTTCGGTCGCGTTTTGGTCGGAAATTATCCCATGGGCACGTTGTAAATATAGCCTATGGCACTCAGGGATAATGTAGCTTCCTATTAGTAAAAGAATTTTCAATATCGGTTCAGTAGATCCAGAGATTCCCTACAACCTCACAAACTTTACATCTATCAAATATTAGTATAGATTTACGTCAAAACTACATGATCATTAAAATAACAAAGGTGAGAAAATTTCTAACTAAAGTTAACATCGCATATTTTAAGTATTAATGAGGTTTTTCGCTCATCAACAGCTTGACATAGTTTTATTTAAGTAATGCACATACTTAAACAGCGTTTACCCAAATTCGCTTAAAAACGGTATGGCATAACTAAATTACGCAACAATCCCTTGTTGTATCCACTTTTATGTTGAAATTCATGTTACATGATAAAACTAAATAATTGATCGATTCATAAACATGACAGTTCATATTTATGTAAGTAAGCCATAGAGTATTTATGACATATCAATATACGCAAATCTGTTACTTTATGGTCCACAGTGACGCAAAATGACTTGATGGTGTATCGCGGAAGTGTCCTCATAAATAAATACACTGCGAAAATAACGACTCACCAATGCAGTATGATTTTTATTATTTTTTAAACGAGATTGATGCCGCTAATAATCTAATATATCATTCTGAACGCTAATAGCCTGCGAATACGACAGGTGTTTAGACTCGAGTACAATTACCTAAATGAAAGTGGGTGCAGATAAGAGTGGAAATGTACGCAGAGTCATCAAACTCGTGCTTGTTGTCAGATGAGGGAAATTCGCGATTTAGCAGCGCTCCAGGGATCTTATAAGTAATATTTATGTCTTGGTTTATTATTCATAATTTGTCTTTATTTGTATTATGTCTGAAAACTTTCACTCATTTACGTTGTTGATGTCTTCGCGTACCTACGAGTATACTGCAAAATTTTACGAAAACCGTTCAATACATTCGTTCTAAATATTTGTTTGATCCTTAATTCTGAGTTTTATCCGTTCATGTACCCAAAATAACTTCAACGTTTCTTTGAAAAAAGTACAGTTGACAACAAAAATCTAGTGGCTTACGACTTGACGAGTAAATCCGACACACATTACAACCGCTTCGCATTCCGCAAAACATGTACTGTCCTCAATTGTCCGCAGTAGTTTAGCAAACATGTAACATTCTTGTTTAAATTTTCAACGACTAATCAGTTAGTTAATTTGTATTGTTGGCGCGAATGTGGGTTAACATCTAGCTAAAATAGAACGTCGCTACCGTCCGGTTGGCGGGAACGGGAAGATTTGGATGCGGTTGTTATGCGGACGGTATATTTTTAACCGACCGGACTGGCTACGGACACCAATCTTTGACAGATAATTCAGTACATTATCTGTCAAAATCCCTTGTCCACAAACAAATTGCGGACACTAGACAAATTGGCCTCTGGACACTAGACTGCGACCAATATATATAATTTACCTGAAGTATCTCTGACTGTACGCAGCCAGTCCGTACCGGCTTGATTGAATCTTAACTAAACTATACAATTAAAAAAAAGTTTTGTCTATGGAATGTGTGACCTAGTGCTAAACATTTTGTATGCCTAAAAAGTGTGATAGTGGTATAGTGTGTATTCAAGCCGGTTTTATCGCGGTTTCCGTTCCGCATCACATCAGGACAAGTATTTGTATGGCCTACAGATATTTTGGTGAGGTCAAATAGTGCGTGTGGCTGGTCAGCCGCAGGGAATCCTACTCCTAGTGAGCAATAAGGATGAATCATTTTAAGGTGACTCATATCCAGTTGACAAATACTGTTGAATTAAATCTGAACGATCGCATGTTATGATTGCTCACTTCCCACAGTCTGACTTTTATTTTGTAATCTTTGGAATCTATCCAAGTCATGATCATTTCTGAAGAAAAATATATTATTTTACATTCACTTTGCCAATGCAAATGATTCTCATAATGATTTCTTAATGACGGATCGTGTTATGTTTTAAAATAAAAGTATTATTTATGTGAGAGTTTATTATTATCTTTCGTTGATTAACATCCTGATAAAAGTGAGAATATTTATTTTATTTGTGTACATATAAATAGAAAATAATTTGCGTACGGTCGCAACTGCAGTAACTGTAAAGTCTTATAAACGGTACAAATAAATCAAAAAAATATGAAATGATCCCTATTGATGATTTCTAAGAGTATAAATATCATCAAACTATAATCACCATCGAAATCTGAGACTATGATAATCAGATCACTAACTGGTTGAACGCAAAACAAATACAACGATTATGTGCCACCAATCAAAATAATCCTACTTAACCACTTCTCGATTACTCATATCGATGTCAATCTCCACATCAGACACACTAACACACAAACAAACACTAGACATTTAAAAAAACCTACTTAGCGGCCACTTATTCTGCAACACAGTGCAATATGCCGCGAGGTCAATGTTTCCTAGTTTCGTGTCAACGCGCACACGATGAACCGGCTTCCGTCGTACGAAATACTTTATAATAAATGTTATGTCACACTATACAGTTGAAGAGTTGTATAGAATACTATGAAAATATTACGATAAGAGCTTTTTCCCGCGGATTCAGTCGCGTGGATTTTGGTAATTGTACTACCGGGATAAAATGTGTCACATAAACTACCTGTGTGCCAAATTCCATCAGAAGAGATAGGTTCATCCATCCATCCTCACAAACTTACGCATATAAATGTAGTAAGTTGTGTGGATTTTATGTCCGTGCGTGGCTTTAGAATGGAATGTGACAAAGCTCGTGTTTATTTACACTGTCGAGCAGTATTTTTACGCCACTGTGGGATTAATTACGATTTATAGGTTTAGGGGCTTTTCTTTTTCCTAAAATGGCATAAATTATGTCAATAGTCATAATCTGAGGTTAACGGCCTCTGATCGTCTCAAGTTTTAGTTTCGTAATCCGTGAAGGTGACTGTACTTGTTTGTAATTTGCATCAATAATGAACTATATTGCGTAGGTACTAATGATGTTTGCAGATTAATCACACAGTGGGTTTTGAATCTGGTTTTGATGGTTCCCTAGAGAATCTCGAGCTTGCAAATTTAAATTCGTCAAAGAACATTTTAGATGAATTTGCTTTGAATTCTGAAATTTAATTAATGAATCCTACCTAAAATAAACACTACGTGCAAAGAAGCGTTTTATACTTTTACACTCAACTGTAAAATGAAAAATCTAGTTCTCAGGCAGCGTATTTTCAAATCACTATTTGATCTTTGAGCACCCCGCGCTGATGTCTAATAGCATCCAAATCATTACACCAGTAGGTCACACAGCATGACAGATGGCGCTCATCAGAGCTCATATATCTCGTATACATTTCAATCTACCCACTTACTGAGTCGTTGGTCTAGTTGACGCGAGCGATACTGCTGCTGATACTCAGCATGTGATCCTGGGTTCGATTTCCAGGTCGGGCAAAGTGTTATTGGGTTTTTTTCATCAGGAATTTCTCAGTAGCAGCCACGGAGTCTGGATTGCAATAGGCTTGCCCACTATTATATGGGAAGTAGACATAACTGGCGAAATGTGGGTGTACTATTAGGTACACCGCTGCCTCCTTAACAGGCGTTGCACAGGGGGTGCTCCGGACAGGTTTTTTAAGAGGAAACGGTACCTCCTGCCATGTGCGGATTGTAACCACCGGGTGGTTTTAGTAAGGTAGGTAGAAACTCCACACTCCCCGGTCTTATTCCCAAAGATCGGTCGCCTTTTGAAGGTTTCCCCCCGTAAACAAAAAAAAAAGGTATACCGCTGCCAAAGCAATCGTTGATAACAAGGCGTGATGTTATGTTTATTTCAACCTAGTCTGAAGACTGAACGATCTTTTAATATTATGCGGCCCACTCCTCCAATTCACGCAATTATGTATGATGTTTTATTTCCCCGAATTGCACACTAACACAGTTTCGTGTTATGATTAATTAACTGTTGTGTAATAGGTGCTAAATGTTTAGATAATTATAATTTTACTCAATCTAAATAACGCGAAAGAGGTAAAGAACTTGATGATCATGTGAACATTCAACACTAAACACACGAAATTGCCATGAACAATCATGGATGGATCTGAGGGCCAAAAATTTTGGAAGCAAAGCGACGTAGAGCAAGATGAAGCGCCCCCTCTTCCTCTTGCGCAGAATGAAATAGATAGGAGTTAAAGAAGAATGATAACATGTTCTCCCTCACAATGTTGAAATTAAAATCTTGTTTTGACGCTAGCCGCCAATATTCAACACGAAAGCAGTACCAATAAAGTTAGTAAAATGGGTCAATGTGACGGTTGTATTTTCGTAAAGAGTTATATCTTCTTGTGGGTTCCAAATATTTCGACAGCATAAAAGTGATACATATGTATACTGGCTGTTTGATCTACTATTTTAACGATTTTATAACAACAAAAAATACTTTGTTTCTTTGAGCAGTATCATAGCAAGCTTTTACGAGTACGTCAGAGTTAATTAGGTATTCAGTAATTTTTTTATCGTATCCTGTCCTCTTCTATTATTCAAATATAAATAATAACAGCCGCTCGGGTCGATCTTTAGGTTAAGCCGATCTTGCCTAGGTTGGTCTGTGGATGGGTGACCGCCCATTAGAGTTTCTTCCGTGCCTCGGAAAGCACGTCAAGCCGTTGGTCCCGGCTGTCATCTCTAGATCTTTGACAGTCGTTACAGGTAGTCAGTGGCCCAAAAAAGTTTGACAACCAGTCTTACCCCTTGGTATCATATTAGCCAGTACTAACTGGGTTGTGGAGGTCAGATAGGCAGTCGCTCCATGTAAAATACTGGTATTCATTTATTATGTAAAATACTGGTATTCATTTATTATTATTATTTATTATGTAAAATACTGGTATTCATTTATTATTATTATTTATTTGACGACCCGAATGGCGCAGCGGTAGTGAGGCTGCCTTACGTTCTTAGGGTCCCGGGTTCGAATCCCGGTAGGAGCAAATGTTTGTGTGATGAGCAATAGACATTTGTTTCCGAGTCATGGATGTTTATACATATAATAAGTATATATTTACAAACAAAAATTATCTATGTAGTAATATCAACTATCTGGTGTCCACGACACAAACCTCGTTGCTTAGTGTGGCACCTAGATGGCGCTGTGTGTAATGTCCAGCAATATTTATTTATTTATTTTATTATTCAGCTGCATCCGGTTAGACTGGAAGCCGACCCCAACATAGTTGGAAAAAGGCTGGGTAGATGACGTATAGAGGACTCGACCCCACGATTGTATTTAAAAGCACTCCCAAATCAAAATACAACTCTTTTTTGCAAAAAAAAAATACAACTGACCTTTTTTTTTTGCAATTCAATAAAATACTAACGATCCCACACGAGAAAATCTTCTAAAGAGAAAAACTATCTATCTCAAAAACCCAGAAGCCAAACAGTAAACGACCAACGGCAAGCCCTATCAAACAGAATAAATTAAAAAGTTTGGAGGTCACGACACACTTCCATACCACAATATAAAATTAAGCAGTAAACCAACTAGACCCTTTTTGTGAAATCAAACGCGACTGTCAGGGTTGTCAACTTAACTTTTTGCTATGTTATAAAACATAACCTCTGTATCGATGTGACTTACAACTAACTTGTTACCCGAAAGCATGCTTAGAATTCGTGTAAAGTTTTTGCATGTCTGTGTATGCTGATTGCCACCATTTATTCCTAGTTGAAATCATCGTCTTCCTTTCTTGTCCCATATACCTTGAGGTCGGCCCAACACGTCTCTTCCCCCATCCTCCCCAGCCGTCACGCTATCATTTTCTTGTAGTTAAAATACAGTGTGGTTTTTTTACCATAACCCATAACCTTCCTCTTTTTTTGTGTGCGGTTTTCTCCGGCCAATCTCTTATAATCTGAAAGATAATACTATTAAATGTATCTACTGTACCCATACCGCTATCGTTCTGGCCGTGCTCATCATATGACAGGGCAGGTGTAGGGAGCGCCGGCAGCGTCGCGTGCCATAGGCAATGATCGTTAGGAAGTATATGGAGTTGTGTTATACAAACTAGGCGAAGGGCTTCAATGGTGACGTTTTTTTCTTTTAATGGCTTTATTGGGAAGGGCTGTTTATACTGCTCCTCTTGAAAACGCATATTTAAAAAAAAAACGCATAGATATTGATGAGAGAATCAGATCAAACCTGTTAACATTCACAGAATCGTCGTTAAAGAATCCAATCCCAGATATGGCAGCTTTGTTTATACAGGATAACACCCATCAAATCCTCAGCATTTTACATCGAAAACTATGACTAACGAATACCGTGTATTAAAAATCCACAGAATTTCATAATACCAGTGGGAACGGGCCACCCATTGCGTGGCGATCACCCGTATCGTACCGATAGAGCCTTTGTAGGGCGTCCAATATATCTTGGTAGACGGCAAAATCGGGAACTAAATAGAAATGATAGAATAAGACCTATTGTTAGTACTAGTTTAACGAACAGCGCCCTCCCATGAAGTGCCAGGGTATACTGGCCGAGCTGAAACTCGATACACACCGGTATGACATATAATCAGCAGTGTGTATTTCATTCCACTAAGTGTCCTTATGATTATGGATAAGTCTGTGTTTTTGGTTTTGAATGTTACGTATTTGACGATTTGGGAGGTGGTCCTTTGATCTCGGATCAAAGGACCACCTTTTTATATTCTTCTTTATTCCAAGACCATCGGTCTTATTTTTCATTAAGTTTCATATATTGCCTGTGACTTGCAAATAAGTAATTTCATATCTAACCGCGAGTGTCGCAGAAACGTCTATTGATACTGTTATCAATGCGCAGGTGGCTCCTGTTGTGCATTCATCTGTACACTGATAAATGATAACAGCGACCCAAATCTTACCACTTCGCTTTAAGCGAACAACAATCTCATTCATATTTTCCTTAATAATTGTTTATTCTACAAACGGGGGTTCGTTTGTAGAATATACAATTATTAAGGAAACACTAAAACTATAAACACATATATCACTATGATTTATCCAATATCTTCTTGATTACTTAATAATATGTTCGCATCGAGCATAAATTCTAATTAGACAGTCGCAAATTGGCATCACTAACAAGTCAATTAAACGAAATCCAGTGGTAGTATACCGAACAGGTTGATGCTGTGGAACTTAAACCGCTTTCTAGGTTTTGTAGCAGTGGCCGCATTCTCAATGTCACCTCACTGCCTTGCCCTTCCGTCGTGCTGGGCTGTTGTGCCGTACCGATGGGGCGCCAAGGTCAGTGGAATGGCGTATTTAGGAGATGACTATAGAAGTTGTTCTATTTAGGACTATCATGAAGCTTAATTGCATTTGTAGATAAAGAATGAATGGTGCTTAGTGTAAATCGGCTCAGATCGCCGACTGGATTAAAAAAACTTAACCTCCGAATTTCCCACTTCTGATGACATCACATTATGCAAAAAAATAACACATGATTTCCTTTCTGTTTCAGGTAAGCATTGACAATCAGAAAAACAATTGTATTGTCACTTTGTAAGTATAATGGAGTTTTGTCTATGGTACCTTGCTACTGATTTAGAACGACTCTGCATACAATCAACTTTTCCTCCTTTCCAATCCATAATTTCACCGCTCAAATCGATTGACAGTCGAGAGCAGACACAAAATCATGTATTGCTCGTTAATGCAGTAACAAGTTGCATGTGTAGTTGATACTGAAGGCGATACTAGTAACTTGTTGTAGATGACCTTAGTAACTCGTTTTCTTCAGCACACTCTTAAATCTTGCGACAGATGGTAAACAGCTGATACAACAACATATTTTAATTCAACTTGCATAATAAATATACGTGATACTGCTTTCGTTTGATTGAAAACGTCCTTCAATGTTTTCCACATTCCACAAGGCTTGACAGCACATCGTTGTTTTTTTGGAAGAGTGTTATCGTGGAGTGCAGTGGGTTGGTAAATGTAGACTTCTTTACGAATAGTGTTTATTCTGTTTATAGCATCACTAACATGTAAACAAGAGTTATTGAGCCCAGTCCAAATACTTAAACACAAACGTAAGCAAGGCCTTATTATGTAACTGTTGACAAATCCACGAGTTGTTTACTCACCGCACGCTCCCATAATAATCAGATAACAATGGAAGCTCAAGTCGCTTCAAGTAAAGACTACTATTTTAAACATACTCCGTCTGTATTTCTAGCTCAAGACATAAACACGCATTTAGATTCCTGTTTATTCTAGTCAGTTGACCTACAAAACTCAGGAGTTCTCTGTTTTCATTCCGAAGATTCCGATCGTATTTGTTCTTGTTTAAAAGGATATTCACTTTCTCTGCTACGGAATTCGGAACTGGCCAATAAGATTATCCAATTTTGGAATTTGAGATAGGTTTGTTTCAGTTTGCTTGTTGATTGATGTGTCCTGCATTATGTAATTACGAATTAACCTTTTGACCACCAGAGCATAAACGCACGCGCGTGCCCCCCGCCAAGCCACAATTTACCTACTATTTTGTCACATATGTATTTGTGTCGTTTGGCGTACAGGGCACGCGCTTGCTTGTCACGTATACGTGACAATAGCCGTCAAAAGGTTAAGGGGTAGCTGATAAGTGTTGGTTTCTTCATTCACGGTTTATGTTACAATGCATGGTCATAAGTCTAAATGTTTGGGATGCCTTTCGGTGTATATGATTATGAATCTATTAATGTCCTTCTGGTCTGTTTGGCAATGACACCTCTGACAGCTCTAGATAAAGTTTAAATCCTACTAGTACCAGCTTGATACTATTATGTCTTGTCTGGACAGTTGCATGGCTGGTTGCATCCTGCATTGAATGTTGCATTCATTCTACTGCGATTAAGCTAAGCTACCATCTTAATGTGACACATTTTCAATTGTAGCATAGTCCGTTTACTTCTCTTCTAGTAATCTACGGCAGTAATTCTAGTATGTATTACTAAACATTCGATCTACATCATTGGTTCTCAACCTACAGTCCGCAGACCTCCAATGGTCCGCAAAGACTGTTATTCAAGAAGATGCAAGCTCTAAAAACATTGATGCAAACAATTTAAGTAATTAATTTCTTGAAGATGCTGTGTGTGTATGCATTTACGTAACCTTACAGTTTAAAGACTACCTTAAAAAGAAATTGACTTGTTTTTAGTTTAGATTGTTGCAGTTTATTTTTCTTGGTGGCTAACAATCAATAAATCAAAGTGGTCCCTGGTCAAATAAACTTTGACAACTACTGATCTAAACCGTCGCCGATGGACCAGCTAGCCTATCGCCTAGTTTTGTGGCCAGGTAAGCAGCAGTTTCTCAACGCGACAGATGGTTCGCTCGCCCACACGGCGCCAGACACGCGTGGACTTATAATACGAGTATAATATTGTGAGGCTTCAGTTACAGCGAGAATATTGTATTACATTAAAAGTTTAGGCACGAGGGGAAAGGAGTATGTGAGGATCGTAGCAGGTGGCATCCTGTCTGGCCCATTGGAAAAAGGCGTGAGGTTAGGTTCATGCTTTGCCTGTTTTGGAAAATCCACACCAACCATTTTCTTGTTTGTAAAAAGTCAATACATATCTTGATTTAAAAAACGTTGACGCCCAGAAAAGACTGAGAAGTGAGAATATGCCAGGATGAGGAAAATACTGAAAAAAAGTACGGGTCACATACAAAGTTTTTGAGAGACCGAAATCCGAAGATAAAAAGTAAAGGGTTCGGAATATTAAGGAAGTTTGGATTGTTGCTTGTTCTTCTTTATATTAATTTCGCAAAGCTCTTGTACTTTAATTTAGGAGGATTTACGACCATCAGACAGATTTAAACGCTCAGTGCTAATGAATTATTTTTGAATGAAAGACATGTTACGTTCATTTTCAAAACTACAATTATATCCTTAACTAGAGCAAAATTTGTATATCTACGATCGAATACCAATTATGATGCTATCTTTATTACACCTAAGATTAAAAGATAATGAGTCTGGGCTAATTTTGAAACCCACACACCGAATATATCTGCGTACCGCATCAATTCTTTGAAAATATAGATAGTCTGCCCGAAAAACTATAACTGTATTAGCTGTTTGTTATCAACCTTGAGTGATAAGTTTCTATGATAAGTAAACACGTTGAGGAAAATGTGACACGTGATGAACGGAAATAGAAACAGGCTTCGAACAGCTGAAAAACACGAGACGCGCACAATGTTCGTTTCAGTAAAAAGAGCCCGACTGTCTTTAGAAATTGCCCGTCAATTTCTTGTCATCTTGCTCCAAGTTGTAACATCTCTTCAGATACAGCAGTGTTAGTTTTTGTGCTAAATATTGCAATAACAACTTACAAAATTACTGCTTCACGATTTTGCTGTTTACGTGACTGATAACAATGTTGTATAACACAGTTTTGGCAACAATGAAATAATCTCATTTAAGTAACACTTTCAGGAAATATTGTGAACCGTTTAAATTGCTTCATATAAACTACATTGTGGACTTTGGTGTCGGGTTTATTATTATGATGTAGGTATACTAAATTTTCATAAACCTCAATAAATTTTAATTAGGCTCGTAGTTTAATTATTTTTCATTTATTTTTCCAGGATGCCACCACATTTAACCACTTTGGTAACATGGACGATAATTATGCATATGGTTTTAGAATTAAAAAATATTATTTAATACAGAATATTTTTTTCTAAATTAATAAACGGACCTTATTATTCATCACTAGCTGTTGGCCGCGGCTTCGCTCGCGTTTTGGTCGGAAAATATCCCACGGCCACGTTGTAAATATAGCTTATGGCACTCGGGGATAATGCGTAGCTACCTATTAGTAAAAGAATTTTCAAAATCGGTTCCATAGATTCAGAGATTACCCCCGACAACCTCACAAACTACCTCTTTATAATATTAGTATAGATTATTTAATTTATAATTATTTTTCAAGATTAATCAACGGACGTTAATATTCATCATAAAAAAAAACCTTATAATATTACTGCATCAGATATTAATAAAAAAATATCTGATACCTCAATGTAATACGATAAACAAAAGCTGGAGTTGACCGTCTCCCAGCTAAGACCCTTTGTTGTCTGTCGCTTTCAGTTATCCTGCTTTCTTCAGCGATTATGCACCTGCATAATCGCTAACATTGTAACCACACCTCAACTGCACGATCGAGGCCGAGTTTTTACAACGGGTGTCGGTTTCACGCGTGTAGGCTGTTTACGCTCGTACACGTACCTACCTACGTGAACCATCTCAGATCGTGTGCACTCACTATAATGACACTAGTGTGTAAACCATTACTTTATGTCCAGCGCACGCCGGGGAGACCAGGACAGAGAAACAAACTACAGATTCCAATGTTCAATGCCGAAAAGGGAAATCCCACTTAGATGTCTTGGGGTCGATCTCTAAGAGGAATCTGCATCTTGTAACCAATAGCTACGTATGAATTTACGTTGGGTAAAGATAAAATGCTCTGCCCTGCCGTCTCCGGTGTGCGGTGACCTTTATTCAACGGCCAATATACTACAATGGTAGGTGTCGTTTACAAAAAAAGACAAAAGACGACGCGCACGAGTGTTATAAAGATGAATCGAAACTCGTTTATCCATATCAGCTCAATTAAGATAGTATAAGAACAAATTGTACTGAGACTAGTCTTATGTGACCGTAGACATGATGTAGGGACGTTTGTCACATTTCGATATTGCTAAGGGCTCTTGAGCAAGTGAAGCCCGGTACGTGTTTGGGAATTCGTCAGTGCGTGTGATTAATATTGGCACCCAACATGGGATAGTTTCATCGACGTTCAGATGCTAAAGGCATAGTTTCAAAGGTATGTGAATTTCACCATTCTTGTTGATTTGCGCGAATAACCAATAAAAGGAGTATTGCTATATAAATGAAATGTTGAATACTTAAAGCTAAGTATTCATTAAGATAACTGTAAAGTTCGAAAATCTCGAAGAGATTTCAAAAGCAACTGGTTTTTGAATAGACTGACGGATAAGTTATGTAATAATTTAGATGGAATACAAACAGTCTGGGTTTTTGAGAGGCTGGAGCTATAATCTAAAGCAAAGCTGCTTCCATTGAATTTTCACCAATTCTCAAGAAGTTACGTGCAATAGCAGCGTTGAAGCCATTTGAAATATTCAAAGACTTAGCAGATTTACTTGAAAATCTTCGTGAACGTATATCCCCGAAAGCGTGCCACGTAAAACAGTCTACATGGTTCTCTTAAGAAAACAGAACTTCAATTTTACATAAGCTTTGAGTTTATACACTTACAGATAGACTAAACCCTAGCTGTGTTAATCCTAAAATGGAGATTCATTTTAAACAGTACTTAACATTTAAGTAAGGTTGCTGTCATCTTCAATCAACGAGTTACAAAGCAAAACAAAGAATTTCCATTTCCATTGAATCTACTTATTCAAAAGCAGAAAAGCCCCAATTAATAAAGAATTATACTTAGGCTTGTTTTACGCAGATTCCGTCCCAGATTACAGGCTTCTTTTTACAAGCTCCGAAATTCATTAAAAACCTTTTAGAGACGCTTACAATAGAGTGATCATATAAATTCAAAGAGGATTTTGCTCCAAATTGGATTTGATGTAAGCTTTTGTTGAAAGTAATAGAATTAGGATCAAACAAAAGTATCTTTTGGAACATTAATGCCCACCTTAATAAATGAAGACAATGAGGCTCAGGGTTCAGGTACGTTTATTTAGTTACGTTTGTTTAGTTCCCGATATAATTCGTCTTGGAAAAGTTATGGTGGAAGTTTGGAAATTAAGTGGTAGTTTAAAATGTTCCTACTATGGCTACTTGTGTCACGTCGAGTTCGTAGTAACTATGTTTGTGCAGTTGTAGTTCATAAGGATTCAATTCCAAAGTAAGAAATCATCCATTTCCTGTAAATGCTTCACCACAAGATTTATTAAAAACATCTACACAAGTGCTCCATTATCCAAACATATCAATTTCCCTCACGATAACTCACCTGAGAAAACACAGAACAGTGTTACTCTGTCTTTTAAAATTGAAAAGTTACCACTTACAAATGTTACACTTGTGTCAACAAATCGACCAAAGATAATCCTCCAAAAGCTTCATTCGCTCTACTTTTTAACCTTAAACCAACCGCCAATACTAACCACTGATGTAACCTTAGAGAAAATAAGGTATAAGAAAATTCGGACTGAAAAAAAATCGTATGCAATCCGTAAGCGCCCATACAAAATAGTATCATGACTACTTCGAAGAATAATTTCTTAGTTTTGGATTTCGAATCAGAGGCTGTGCGTAAGCGCACGAGTCTGTGTATTCTCTGTTGTTTCGCAACCCAGACAAGAGTCACTTTATCACGGCCAGATAACGAGAAAGCTATGCACTTGTTTACTGTAACTTATCACTGTGATATCGTTAACATGATGTAAATAATACTTAAGCGAACATTTTTATGGAGATATTATGCCATTAAACACTAACCTAACAAAAGACAAAATTTGTGATATAATCTTGATTGTAATAGTCATTGTGACAAAGCTGTTTTAATGTTTTTACTAGCTGTGCAAATTCATTGTTATCTTCAGCAATACATTCTTAACGGATAGCATTAAAAACAAGAATTCTTTAAAAGATGGGATTTTATGTGGTCTCAAAATCATTGCCAAGCTTGACGTAACGGAGTCAATAGAAGATAGACAAACTGCAAATAATACTGCAACTTGTTGAATCTACGACCTGAATTCACAATTAAAAAAACCCGTATCGTTTACAACTAGGTATATGTGATTTTAAACGTGCGTAATTCAATTTGAATGGCGATACGGAGGTTAAAGAATTTTTATCAACGTGTGTAACGGTAGGAATGCGAAGGAAATTGTAGAAACGGTGAATGAAGTTGTACGTTGTAAATCAAAAGTAGATATGTGGTTTGTTGGTAATGCAACAGGTCGTACTGGTAATAGTATTCGGACTGCCTTAGCAAAAACTAACACGAACTGCTTTAAACAGAAAAGTAAAAATGTTCAAGCACAGAATCCAGAAGACATGCAAAACCGTATTTTAACAGTCTAAAACACTCTGAAGTACTAAAGATCAACAAATCCCCCGTTTGAGATCTGAAGTTTAGATTTATATTCATTGCCGAAATCTAAACTTCAGATTTCAACGTAAAGAGATAAAAGTCACCAAAGCGGAAACGAATCGTAAAGAAAATTTCTTTTCGGTCTCAAACCGCATGAATGTGTATAATGAAAGACAAAATTGAATTTTTATAGTGTAGTGTATCAATTACGATTGCTACCACAGTCCATTAAGCTCAGAGGATTCGCACGGCTGATTTTATTACCCGAATTATTTAAGGTCGGGCGAAAATGTTGCTATGGTGATCTTGGGGAATAAGTGTAACTGATGTTTGACGTCCCGTGTCAGTAATCGGTTTTGTATCGGATGCTGCATTTGATGTTAGGAATGTAGTTAATGGTTAGAGAGGCGGAGAGTGCCATATAAAGGATATACTAATGGGTTCTCCCGCTTTTAATTGTCAGAATGGGTTTTATCTTATACTTAATAATCATCATAACTCCTGGTATACACTGTACAGCGAATCAAAGGCTTCACCCAAAACGACAATTGCTTAAAAACACTAAACAGATCTAGTAGTAGTGACTAGTGCGGTCCTTGTAAAAGTATATCATTTCACGACCCTACCTCTTACATGATCTTTCGTCATTTGTAACTGTATCTTGTTTAAGTATTTTATCATCCATTTACCGAATTTCATCAAAATCGTTTTTCACTCAAAACATGAGTTAGACTTGGTAGTTCCACAAGGCACAAAACCCGTTCTAATTCCGTCGGGACCTTTTATTTGCGGATCCGAGATCGGAAGTCGTTGACATTTTATGATTTTACCGCCTTCCTTGTTTCAGATCATTCGAGATCGTATTGTAGATTTTATTTGCATTCTTTCCCCATTCTCTCGTTGAACAGAGGAAACTTTTCGCCAGGTTTCACAGGCATTACCTACTTATTAACTGAACTAAGCCCTAATCTAATTAGCTCAGGAAGGCGAAATAAAAACCATTTCTCGCTAAAAAATATGGACTTACAACGAGGTTACGCTTTTAGCAAAATATTTCGTTGTATATTTTATAGATATGGCAACTCTTTAGGAAGCACGTCAGACCAATCCATCAAAATATTAGCGCACTGAACTGACAGCATATGTTAGGATAAAGGCACACTGAACTTGTTACTATGCTGACAAGTCTGATGAATATTGATAACGGCATAGAATAATGGAGGTACAGATTAAAAGAATGAATAAAATTATTTATTTGTAGCAATTACCTACGGTTTGAATGCTGAAAAATGTTAGCTAGTTATAGCAAGGATGCTGAATCATAACAAAAACACAGTAGGTAAAAGTGCAAAACCAGTAAACAGCGTATAACCTTCCCGTGTTTCAGGACTATTTTTGCATGTTCTATCTGTTTTCAATGCAAGACATGTTTAGGGTAATACAAAAATAGATACTTAAGAGTTTTGGAACATGATAACAACAAAACATTGCAGCATTTCTTTCTTAT
Organism: Eugnorisma glareosa; assembly: GCA_947578425.1. Taxonomy (NCBI): domain Eukaryota; kingdom Metazoa; phylum Arthropoda; class Insecta; order Lepidoptera; family Noctuidae; genus Eugnorisma; species Eugnorisma glareosa. The sequence continues at coordinate 19,479,725 of OX387961.1, read as the reverse complement.
CAATAAGATAAACAAAACAGAGGACCCTCTCAAGCCGTATCAGTCAACATAAAAGATCTCATTCTATCTATCAACTAAAGTACGATTGATCATAGCATGAGTCATGCCACAGTATTGTCGGGAAGTATCGTTTGACATTGAGCGGCTACCAACCGTGGCTTTGAAAAGGCCTAATCTGGTACGAGATGCCTATTAAGTACCTACGGGACTGAGTTTTAACTTCAATAGAAAAATACGTACAGAAATCTATGTTGCTAACATTGAAAATTTATTACTAGGTCATCGCAGCAATGTTCTTGTTTTGAGACATCGTAAATTAGCTGTTTTGATTGTCTTCAGAATACGTTGTCAAGGTCAGACTGTAGTCAGTCGGAACCTACTGGATTGAGGAAAAGGCTAGGCATCTTATTGTTTGTGAAGGAGTTCCTCGCAGAACTGCCGTTATCCTACATCCAATGGTTCGGAGCAAGACTGAATTTAGCAACAGTATAGTAACGATGAAGTTGAACAAGGCAGAGGACATCACAATTGCTGTATTAACTTAAATAGGTGTATGTAGTTATTTGTCGATAATCGCTATAGTGAGTAACGCGAATGACTAGCTGATGACGTTAGAAGATTTTCCAAGCTACGCATAAACAACGACTTTCCTTGTGTTTTACTAGCAAACAACAAGACGTTTGGAATCAAATGAATACAGACGTCCTTTAAGCCCTATTCCCAAGTTAACCCATCCAATACCAAGGGCGTAATCATAGCATAAATCAATCAGCCCATGATGTTCCCACTACTGGGACACAAGTTTCCTCTCACGCGGGCCCACTGCAGGCTGGTGGATGTCACACATGGCTTCGAATTCTTGTATCTAAAACAAATGTTATTAGAAAAACCGCCTGATCTTCACAAATTACCCAGTCTTTTCTTCAAGCGTCTGAATGCGCTTGACGACGATTTATATTCGCACGACAACCGGGACAAATACATCGTGCCCATCGAAGCACGAATAAACAATAGTGACATTAATTAATCATAACAACCGAATCTATCATTAGTAAACATTAAAAACGTCACCAGGCGCCGTTCAGTCGACTTGTGGAAGCGTCGTAGACGTATAAAGACAATGACGCTAATTTACGATACTGCTCGTTAATTGACGATAGTCTTTACGTCGTTTTAAGTGACCTTAAGGACATGTCAATGTTAATAATTACAAGTATGTTTTTGGTTTAAAATACACAATGTACATTATAATTTGCGTCGTGTTGTCAATTGTAGCTCTTTTTTATACAGCTGCATCGTCCTATTGTTCGGCTGTCTGTGTTTCGCCAATTTCATTTTTTTCTGCTCTTTATACTGCTCAAACAATTATTTAATTCTCTTCGATCACGATAACCTCACAATGTACAGTGAAAGTCCCATAAAAATCCGTCCAGTAGTTTAGAATGATGCGCACGCAAATTGCATAGTACAGAAATTATTATTTTGGAACTATATTTACCTTACGATTACTGCCATTAGAATTTCTCCCCAACTAACATTTTCCATAATACAAGTTTGTTCACTAAAGCTGCTTCAATAGGCTTTTGTAAGCAAAAAAATAAAAACAAACACGGTGTAAAGACCGTGACCTTTCACATTCCTTTCAGCCCTCAAAATGTCTAACTTTATACATGAACTGCGTAAAATACTAGACCTAGCATGCCTCAGATTAACTATACCAAAGATAACTATGGATAAAGAAAAGCAAAGTTGTGAATAGACAGATAAGATAGATACAACGGCTTATAAATTAAATCGATTGTACCCAAAACCGCCATGTAAAGATATATTACCGATTTATTATGGACGTTAACCGAAGGCATAAATGTTAAAAAACTCATATTTTTTTCACGACTGACAATTGGCAATGGACATTTTGCAATGCCTATTAGAAATGTTAGCCTACAAAATATACGTGGAAGTGTATAGCACGCAGAGTTTAAAATACAGTTGACTTTTATGTCGAATATAATTTCTTTTTAGACTGCATGGATTTAAGATGTAAACGTATAACGAATGGAATCTCTCCAAAAATGCGTTTTTTTTTTAGAGAACCTTCTTGGATTTGGGACTTACAGCAAAGTTTCCGAATGGATAAATACACCGCGAATAAAATGTCACGTTTTGTTCGCGACAAGTTCAACAAAATAAATCCGATGCCTTTGACCCAGTCGCAAGCACTACTAAGGCTTGGCAATACCATGTAATCCGATTGAAAAAGATTCTGTATCGATATATTCTATATGTTTTCATAAGACATCACATTGTTCGAAGCACGCATCGGATTTGGAAGATGGCTCCCTAAGCTGCAAACGATGGCGAATATCTGCCATTGAATCTATTTCCGGTGTTTTATGTTGTTGTTTTCCTGCATACAAATTTTCTGTATACTGTTTTAAGACGTGTCCTCTTGCAAGGTTGTACGCACAATTTCGCGATGGTTCCATATTGATAGCTCCCACATTTGTGTGTCCTGCTCTGTGATCCATTTGTTTTCAAAGCACGTCCACTTCTTGACTTCCGAGGTCTTGCTGTTATCTTTCACAGTCCGCATGCTCGATCATATTTATTGAGGAAGCAGCCCTTTATTTCTCGATTTCTACAATGTCAAGTGCGATGTACTGTAATGCGTTGTTATTCTGTACACAGTTACACACAACAATTATTTTGTTCCTGATAACAATAACCTTCGCACGAAGTGTTATGCACATTAAAATATCAAAGAGAAAAACGTGAAAACGCGAGCTCATTGCGCCAGGGGCCCCTTATCTCCGGCTTACAAAGAAGCGTAGATATTTCACTTTCTTAGTTTAGATCAAGATAACAAGCAAGCAGTATGACGGATGGGCGAGCCAAGAGGCGCGTGATTACATAAACGTGAAAGTATTATGTCGACCAATTGAAAAGATCATGATTTAAATACGCATCTCACTATCGCAACACTGACTTTGATCTGGCAAGGTATAATTGCTTACGTCAATTGTAATATGGTACGTGGCCATGAAAAGCGTAGAAAAGAAAGTAATAAAGATTTACCAGCAACATTCTTGAATGATATCTATCAATATGATCAGAAGCGATATGTTACTCAAGTGGCTAGTTGCCAGGACGACGCAAAAATTTCAGATGAACCTTTCAGGATCAAAGAGTTTGATATTAGGATACAGAAGTTGTAACAAACACAGACATATCATAGGAACATTGACATTACACAATACATAGTCAGTAAGATGAACATTATTTATGCTCAGTTGATTTCCTCATTACAGTACACAATAACTTTCATATATTACGTAGTTGAATTTATACCATTTAAATTAGTAAAACACAGCATGACTTTATAATTTCTTTGTTTTCATTGTTTGTACTTCTCTTTATTGTGCCTTCGGCAACATTTTGTTCCTTTCCTTTCGAATGGCAAACCACAGTATGTCAGTCTTTGTATACCAATATTACCAGTACCCAATTTAAAAATACTGAGGTAGTCATTTATTTTATGTTCATAACCCGAATCCAAAATTCTTAAATCGCTTGCATGGCTATATTTATTCAATTTCATTATGACCTGTACTAATATAATTATTATTTCTAAATCACTACCTACTTATTCATTTTAGTACTTCACCGCTATTTCAATCTATCGTAAATGATTTAATTTATCACTTATCAAAAGAAATCACTGACACTTAAAATCGAAATCACTCGCGACTCATTCATATAGAAATGATAACTTCTACACGAATGAATTAGAAATTGAGGTCCTAATAAGTGTCACTTGTCACACTGACACTCTTCTTATATTATAACAATACGTGACTTCAATTGATACGAGCACGATAAACGATAATCACTTCTGTACAATACACCACTCAATAGTACTCTTGAAGAATACGTAGTACAGGCAGATGATACAAATCATGTTTTGGGTACATTGCTCTCTAAGATCTTAATTGCTGCTAGAACTGAGGGAAACAAAAGGGTAACGAACGCAAAACAAGCTGAAACTACCGCAATATCCTCAGCGTGGAACTAATCGCGAACGCAATGGAATCTGTAACGAACACTTTAATTTATCTATATCGATATCGGTATGCGAATGTACGTTGCGTGTACACATATACAATTCAAATGGCAGTTAAACAAGTGAATGTAGCAATTTGAGATTTTGGTGCAGATAGACCTGGTATAGTGTTTAGATGTAATGGTAATTGGAAATTGTGTGCAGACGCGTGTCTGGGTACAATTTGCATTGACTTTCGGGAATTTTTTTTATTTTTTTCACCTACGACAATTGATGTAAAAGACCTGATTGCTGATGAAGACCTTAATAGAAATGGTAATTTTCGAAAACACTTAGTACATCATCAACATAAACCTAAAAACACAGTTCCAAAATCTCAATCAAGTCAAAATTGATTGATGATCTATTAATCATTTTATAATAACACCGACGGAAAAGACGATTTAAACAAAGTGAACAAATCACGGAACAAAACAAAGGCGGATCTGTGCAATTATCATGTTTTTATCGAAAAAATGGAGTAATTCGATCAGTTGTTAGTAACACAGGAAACGGACTTAATTTCGCTTGTGAAACAATATTCTAAAAAGGAGAATCTTTAATATGGAGGATATGTTTGTCGATGAAGTCTAGAAAAACAAAGCTTCTTCCGTTGAAAACTGTTGAAATTCTCTCACAATGATAAGAATATTTCTCGTGACTTGGAATTCGGCTCTTTTGGCATGCCACCCAGACCTATATCTTCGAAAGCACTTGAAAGCTGTACCGTTTGACTGTTATTTATTAAGATAAAGGGAGTTATTTCGTATGGGCGAATTTCTTGTCTTGCACCTGGCGGTTAAATGATTATAAATTCCAATAAAGAACAGAATGTAGGCTCCATTACAAGTTAGTATTTTCCATGAAGATAGGTCGAAATTTTGAAATTCCGGCAACATTGACTGTAACTTGACAAAAGTCTACGAGACAAGCCAGTGGAGCTGATCAATGGTGCAGCACCGAAAAAAAAGTAAACAAACAATCTATTACTTCATAATGTCTATTATCAAACAGCCAATGACCTTGCCACAGTTTGGCCCAACACCAAGTGCCGATGACTTCTCTGGCACTTTCTACTACTTTTTATTACCCAGCGGCTATCAAAACAATTCAACTGACTATCCGAAATTGGTTCTTATACATCGATTGTTTTGTTATTTGAAATATGGAAAGTTACAAATCCAAATCAGCAGTGTATAATGTATTGGAGTTTGTGTCGACTGATGTTCAGATATCATGGTTTTATTAATGGGTTTCGTTATCGGCTGTCGTAACAGTTCATTATATTGTTTTCATTACTTCATGACGTTATCATTCGGGTTTTCCACGGGATATTCCAGATAATCTATTTTTGATAATCTGATATGTAAATTACTATCGTTGTATCGTTCTTTTTTGGTAACATTGACAGGTGGGTGTAAAATATTATTCTGACCTTGAAGGCAGCTTTCTATTTTTATTCGGTCCAGATTCCTTCTAATTCAATGCTTTATCAGAAGTATTTACATCTATTAAGCTGTGTGTATTTTCTGTTATGGCTTTTACTACTTTCTTACGTCTATTTACTTATCTTTAAGCGGATAGTTGGTTTAGCTGTTTATGTATAATTAAAATACCTTCCTTATAGAAACTGTACACAGTGCTTCAAGCGTTTGAGAATTCCTCTTTAAGTTGACTGGTAGCTGTAGTCATAAACACAACAGTATCGTCATCTGGCTTAATTACTTACATTTGAGTGACGGATAATATCTGTCGACGCTTAATTATATGCTATTATTTCTCAAGCATACCATGCACTTTACAATCTGTCTTCAGAAGAGATCATCAGATATTGCTCACAAGCACATAAAGTGCTGCATTCTGCGTTAATGCAATTTGTATCGTTCATCCAAACTACCATCTGCCAATAAACCTAATTCTATATGGCGGGTTTGAAAACCCACGCTTTATTTTACTTCTTACCAAATGCACCTGGAAAGTTCCTAAAAAAATATAGAAGCATCTAATTCAGTGGCAGATGTTAACGAAAATTAATGCGTTGGCGCACCTGCCTCTCGTTTGCAATATCAACGTTTCATTTTATACATAGACGTGTCGCGACGTGGGGTATTTGGACATATCTTCACGCTAATTTCCCTCGTAAAGTTGGGCAGACCTCCAACTGCATATGAGAGCATTGGCACCGTTCGGCCGTGCTGGGTAAAGGTCGTAATTTTCGCGCTAGGTTGTTCACCAGAATGTTCTGATTCATTCATGTGATTCAAATAACGTCACTCTCATTCATCTTGGAATATCTCGTTATTTTGCGTTTTCATAGACACGGCTTATTATCAAATCACAAAATGAAACCAGGATCTCCGAAGTCCCAGACATGTTGCTGCTAGACCAATTAAGCAATTTATTATAATACTAATACCATTTCGGATGACATCCAGATGACTGTTTTGTCCGTCGTTGATGCTCTTAGTTCTAAATCTAAATATACTCTCACAATAATTCGTCGTCCTACATTGTATTATTTCATAATTACCTCGGCGTGCCAGATAGTCGTGTGAAATGCTCGGCTTATCGCAGGAGACAGTTATATCACAGTAATAACATTGTCGCAATGTCTTACATGTATTCTGCTCTTATTTGATGAGCTGATAGTGCATCTTGGTTTTTAGATTTTTTTTACCTGTTGTATGTTTGGACTGTTTCTAGGAATAAATCTCTTTCTTGTTCATCTCGTGAAGGGCGTATAGAGGACTTTCTTAATTTCAAGTCGGGAGAAAGTCGACAACTATTGCTGTCCTACTTGAACTTTATTCAGTCTACTGAAATTCTAGAATTACTTTGTTTTATATTATCCGAAAATTCTTATCTCCGTTATTCTTAGACGTCGGACAACTCAAATATTGAATGAAAGTGTCAGTTAACTCTTCAAATCCACAAGGGACTTATTTAAATGTCAATTTACCCTAGTGCCGAAACCGTGCCCAATGCCTTTGTGATTTCTAAGCGAATTCATCGAGAACACCTCGATAATTCATTTTAATTATCCTTATCGATAGCGTGATTAATTCTTGAAGTATATCTTCCTAGTTTTTTGAATACTTAACTATTATTTAGTCTTGACGTTACTTTTCCGTTTACATGCACATTTACCTTTATATTAATTATTGTTGCTATTAGAAAATATAGGTGCGTGATTAGAAATCTTGAATAACTCTTATTCAAGTTCGTTTAACAGCCTTACTTTACAATCGATAAAAATAGATTCAAGAACAACTATCGTGATAATACAATAAAATATGTCATTAATTAAACCTGGAATAGTCAAATTCTATCTTCTGAAGATCAACATCTTCAGAAGATAGAATTTTACTATTCCAGGTTTAATTGATGATGATATTGATGATAGAAAGAACAAAATAAACGATGCTGTAACGTCCAATACAGAAATCCAAACACACAATAAGCAGACTTGTTTACCGATTAACCTCTAAATATATTGACTATCTCAGGTAATTTGGGACGCAGAATTCTCTCAGCTCATTAACTGCGCAAATAATTGCCCTCACAAACGCCGATGTCCAATAAAATCTGTTTACTTATATTAATTCTCGTTCAAGGCTGGACACTGCGAAATTAGTTTACAAAAATAGAGCTTAAAAAACTTCCAAAGAAATCGAAGACTTTAAACGATACTACGCCCGTAACGTAAACATCGTAGGAGTTAAGAATACGAGTAATGTTGCCAAAACCAAGGACTGACATTACGTCTAGAAAATAATCCAGACGCTATTTATTTTGGTCTATCCAAATAGGCTGATCGTTTATTTATTTATTTGAAGCAATAAAGTTGTTACAAGAAGTGTTTGAAGTGAAAAAACATGGAATAGGCTGTTTTATGTCTAGTGGCGTAATAGTTTTTTTTTGGGAAATTCATTGGAATACTAAAGTTAGGTACTAAGTTAAATATTTAGCCAAAAAATTTATTTATCAAAGCCAAAAATGTGTAGGTAATAATGATGTGAATGTGAATTGTATGACAGTCTGGTGAAATAAGTTACATAACTATAACGAAAATCTTTTGATACCAGATTAATCAGCTAATACAGTTTTATCCAATAGCATGTTTCAGATAACATAGTTAGTAGTAGACAAACATCAGCACTAGGTAAATAAAACGTAGCTCAAAGCTTTATTGTTAATGAATTAACAAAACATTCGCTTCACATTATGCTCTGTCGCTAAAATACTGAAAGCCATAACCAGCCTTCGTAAATTTTAATTCTAACTCCAAACGACTTCTTTGGAAAGAGTATAATTGTGCAGACCACAGATCTAAATAATGCTATGCTAGATGCTATTACTTCACCGAGTTTGTTTTGTTAGACGTTTGAGCATAGCATCTCTTTTCTTGAGAAAAATCACACGGATCGTTAAAACATTTCGTTAATCTACTTTAACTATTCTTCGGTAATACTTGTGAGAAAACTGGCTGTAATGTACTGAAATTATGTTGAACAGTTTCTTTGTTAGCAACTATCTGAGGACCAAGTAGCAAGTTACTATTATACGGGGTGGAATATACCGACGCGAAAACTGTTACCACGCATTCAGTACATCATTCTGAGCCTCTACATAGAAAATATCATCGGTTATTTAAAAAAAAAAACACGGTCCAAATGTATGAAACAGCTGATTTCTTTTTTAATAACCGATGAAAAAATTCTGTGTAGGGCTCAGAATGACTTACTAAACACGTGATACACGTTTTCGCGTCCGTGTCCTTTCCACCACGTACTTAATTCGCCGCCGTAGTTATGTTGACATAGGTACTATAAATTACCACTGTTATCTTCTCTCAAATATTTTAAACATGCAGTGACAGCCAATAAACCGTAGTCCATGATCTAATTTTTAAGGACGTGATCTAATTCTTTATGTGTCATGTCAACGGCTATTTCTACATAACACAACCGCCATTCCTGATAAAAGTATTACATCACTTTAATAAAACTCCCTGCTATTTGCCAATACGTATCGATTTTAATATTTCCTCCTTTTCCTTTCCATATGAAACTATTGCGGAAGAACCGAATTCTTTCAACTCACGACATTAACGAATTTGTAATCTTCTCTCCTAAACAAGCAAACAAAGAAAATTGCTGCTCCATGTTAGTCCAACAGTTGCATATCCTGACGTAACAAGCCATCTCGAATTTCATCGCGTATCAATGTTAATCCGCTTCGAGGTACTTTAATGAAATGCTCTATTGATCGTTTGTAACTAGAAAAAGCATTGCTGAGATTCAATTACTCTGTAATTGCATGCGTTGAAAGTAAAATCGCATACGTCGATACGAAGAGCGTTGTTAACTTTCCTGTGAAGACGAAGATTGTGTTTTTATAAATGATCGTTCGTATTCACTTCCTAGTTGATAAGTGACTCGCTAGAATAGTATGTCTTTGAAGAAAAAGTTCTTTGGACTGCCTCCAATTTTGTGTAACTTTGTCTTGTAGATAAATTTGCGTAATTGTTGTGCGTAATCGCTGTAATTGGCGTTCTCTAGGGCGATACTGAATACTGCAAATTAGGTTCATTGCAGTAGAAAATAAGAATTATATTAATGGTGTTTGTTAAGAATCTGTGAATCTCGTAACTTTAGCGATAATCAATCTCATTTAACATCTACAGTCACAGATTACTACCGGAGGCCGATTACTTAACGATTGCTGGTTAACCTATCACATACAAATTATGTGGGCATAATAAAGTAAACAAAGGTTCATCCTACTGTTAAGTATTTTCTGACCAATTCTTGTAAGCGATTTATCAATCCTACTCGATCTTCCCACATACCTTCACGAATAACGATCAAAAGAGTTACAACAGTTTCCGAAGTATTCTTTCATCAAGTAGGCGAAGGAAGTTGCATCAACAGCACCTTGCTAGCATTGCCCACGTACTGTCCCAGTTCGGGGCACTTCGGAATACTTCGGACTTTGCCACAATTGGCCCTTCATGGAGTTTTTGCTTGAATTGCAAAAAGGATCGAGCCATCGAGTGGTACTTTTTATTCATACGTTGATAGGTCAGGTGCTATTGTTCTATCAAGTTATTGTTCTCGACTAAAAAAGCCATTTGAGATGAACGTTGTTTTGCGAATGTTGTTGAAACAACTTTGCCAATGACTTTTATGTAAACTGGGGAGTGCAAAAGCCCGATATGTCTTTGTTTGCCGAGTATTCATTTTCTTTTCTTTTTCAGGTAAGTCCAGCTACTGCGGAGTTGTGAGGTATCCATGAGTGAATATTTGTGAAACGACTTACTGGTGGTTTGTTTACAATGCGTTTGAAATTTTGCTTTAACTTAATTCTATAAACCAAACGCCATTGCTCAAATCTTATAAATACCCAATTAGGATTGCAAACCGCACATTTTTCTCTTGCACTGTCACGCTCCCATAACCATAACAAATGGCTTTACGCATTCCAGCAAGACAAAACGTATATCTAATTATAACTGTCCATTAACAGGCGAAGGACAAGAGTCCAAGTGACCTACCATGACGTCTTAAAGCAGGAGTAATTCCAGTGGGAAAGAGATGGCGCCGTATAGCTCTGTCTCTATCCCACACTGGAATTACTCCTGCTTGAAGACGTCATAGTACCCCCCCTGGACACGGATGCACTGACGCATCAGCCCGATCCGTTCCACTTCACACGCATGGTTATGTGGCACCGTATTTATAACAGAAGCCCTCCGGTATTTAGACTACGTGTGATATTCAGTTGGCACTTGGTCCTATTTATTTTGGTACACGCATCTCTAAATGTTCTAGCGGATTTCGCACTGGAAATTGAGACTGCAATTCGTGTGCAATTTCTTGATTCTTGTGTTTGTCACTGGACAGTCATTCATTGTTGTAGCGATATTTCTAGTTCATTTAGCTGAATTGAATGGAAATCTGTTTATAGATCCTTCGCGTTGTCAAAATGACGCTTTGTATGGAAATGTACTATGTCTTTACTTTAGTATGTTGTTTTGTATGTATTAACGTTAAAAACTGCTCAAAAGCAAATTAAGGTATCAAAAAAGTTTTGTTTGACGAGTACTCGAATACAAACTACAATGTTAGTAAGCCTTTCAGTGCAGCGTGTAAAATCCGTCGCTTTCATAGAGTAAATCATATAACTTTTATCCGGTAAACGAGCCTTCGTATGAGTCTTTACGCTTTAATAAAAAATTGATATTTTGTTATACTTATATTGTCGCCTTATTGAGTGCTAATCTTAGGACATTATCATGTAACAAGTGTATGAGAAGAATACATGAATCCACTAACATAACACTTTGAACCGGTCGCGGTGACGTGCTTGCCATTTTGGTGATTGTAATTTACTTTATTGAATAAATGACAATCGATTGATTGATCCCACACATTTCAGACCATTTGATAACCGGTTTCCTTAAAGTATGCGGACGTTAGATGGCAGTCGTTTTACGTAAACCCAGATATCCGCGATTACTATCACGAATGAAGAAACGATCAGTGCGTCTGGTTGTAAAAGCACACTCGACGTATCAATCTACTGAGGCAGCCATAAAATAAAGAACATTTTGTATTGACGCCGATGAGAACGTTGTTAAACATGTAATACCAAAGAAAATTATGGACGTCTTCCGACAGATCCGATGATATAATAGAAACAAACGCAGAGAATGCTCATACAATGATAACTCAAAAAAATATTGTAATGTCACGGAACAGTCAATCTCTAAAATGGCGAATCATGATATCTCCCACGGCGAGCTACAACCAAACTATTGATTTAACTCATTACATAAACAAAATAGTTTCGTTTTGACTACTTATGTAACAAATCAATCAATGCATCTATATGAAAAGGCTCAGTCAACATCAATAATACTACACTACAAGAGAACATTCTCCAATAGTCAATACAGATATTGTTTGTGGGCATTGTTTACAATCCGACGGGGGTCTCAACAAACAACATGATAATATTTACAATAGGAAATCGGCTACTTTGAAACAACTGACGTTATGTTTAAAGGCTTAATATTGGATGATTGGAACAGTTATAAAACCACGATGTCATCGAATTCTTCGAAATCCTTCGGTTGTTGCGAGTATCACTGTTAACACTGTTTCGTTTGTTAAGTAACCAAAAGTACAAATTACCAACTTCTCGAACAATAACCCTCACAAACACTTTTTAAGCAACCGAACAGTCAGAGCGTGGAATAAGCTCCCAGAAGATGTAGTCTCAGCCCGAAATATAAACCAATTCAAAAATCGACTGAAAAAACATGTATCATACTGCAAGAAGAAAACCTAGTGGGGAACAGCAGGATACAGGATCAGTTGTTTCAACTGCAATAAGTAAAGGAACGGGTATGCACCGTGCTTTCCAGTTTTATCATCGGATACATTTATTTGCTTTTCTTCGGCGCCGGCTACAGTTGAAGAGGCAATAAAATCCAGTAAATATTTTTTACATACATTAGCTTCAGATTCTAGACCGCGTTTAGTTTATAAGATTTCAGTTAAGCATTTAGCTCAGATCTCTATAAAATACACATAAAATAGTCTAAATCTAAGTCAATACATTCACGCCCACTTAAACAATAACGTATGTAACTGTTTTATTTTAACCAGACATTATTTAAAAACATCTTAAGAATCCCATGTCATCTATTTGTCATTGTTAACCCACTTTCGAAAATGTACTTTTAGACCCAGCTGACATGCTTAATGATTCAAAATGTCATGACACTTTTCGTGACTATATTGTTGGCAAAAATTGTGTTTAGATCATTAAGGTGTGTTTGTTCGCTTTCTATGCTGTCTTGGAATTCTCTCATGAGAAACTGATTTCTGTTCCCATAGCTTATCTCCGTTTTAATCAAGCGCACTTCATTTTGATTATTTCGTCAAGAGATAGATGTAAAGTTACGCACATAGGGCACACATTTGGTCCCACGCACGTCGCCAATCCAAATGTTGTTAAAACATTGCAATGGACAACAATGTTTTAAACATCCCAATGTATATTTAAAAACTATATGCGGAAATACTTTCCCAAATGTTATGTTATCTTATAAAAGTGTGATCATCCATGTACGGCGTTCGTTCAGCATCAAGAATGTTTGTAGGGGCTTAAGGGTGACTGGCCCACTTCTGATTCTACATGTTTCACCAAATTCGACGCGACATTGATACTTTCAGCACCCACACATCTTGACATCTGTTCAGAACACCGCGTAAATCGACGTTTATCTTGAAACGGTCGGCCTTGGTACAGATTCCGTGACAGTTAGTGTTACCGCACGTTCTCTATTAAACTGTCGTGTTACCGTTTCTACTGAAATAAGCCGCGGATGTGCGCTTGCGACTCGATGCCACTAACGGACGGTGCATTTGTGTCGTTTGGACGATTGCGCTTTGCGTTTCTCGGCGCGTCGCGTTAACTCGACGCGTCATAAATAACTCGACTAATTGTCGTTACGCATCATTTAACTGTAATTCAGAACGCTAACACTTTTTTAATATTGAAAGTAACCCAACAATGCTTAAGTACTTTACGCGAAATTATATACTGTTCTTCAGCTGAAAAGGTGGCTATGACATTACATTATGGTGAATGTGTATATTTCTCAAGAACTATTTGACGAATACTAATAAGTTCAATTTGAATCCACACCACTCCATCGGGATTGAATGAATTATAGGTTGTAAAGTTGCGATATTTAGTAGTTTACAATATACATAAAAGTAATTAATTTCCATGGCTCCTCTGTCAATTGCTTTCATATTCAATAAAAGTTTTATGAGATACTTTAGTTCGTGATAGCCTTGTCATAGAGTCATTTAGATATTCTATCGTTCTTAATACCCTACAGATCGGGACCCAAATTAAAATAAAAAAAAAACAATAGAAATAACACTTGGGACAACGAAATCCGTAATACAGTTATGGCTATCTCCTCATTGTGCAATACAAACTATCCAACCACTTCATTGGGCCCCTAAACTAAAATAGAATATTCTAATTTTTACTATTATCAACATAACATCCTTATTTTTACTGCCTCAACATCATGTTTTACGCAACCGGAAAAATGTTAAACCATTTCTCTGTCGAGTGTATCAGTATTAGAGCCTATAATTTCACTTCTCACTCACATTTTACGTTTAACGCCATCAATATTTCACCGAGTCACATTTGATAGCTGCATCTCTTTCTCTCCTCCTCGATTGCCTTAAGGTAAAAGAGATGGCGAAAATCTAGCGGTTGCCCGAATAGACTGAATTCCGACTGTCACTAACTTTACATAATAGTTTTAACGTTCTGTTGAATCTTAGAATTGGTGTTTACATGTGAAACAGGAAACCCATACCTCTGTGCAAATAAATTAGAACCGTCTGTCTTCGATGCTCTATTAAAATGTGTACGACTAATGTTCTAAGATGTCATTAAAGAAGGCATTCGTTGTCTAGCACTCGATTTGTTTAATTCAATCTCAGCATCTAGCACTTGTCCTGAATAAACAACAAACACAAATCTGTCTTAAAGCCTAGTTGGTACGTTTAGAACGCGTGAGAGGAAATACTTAACGAGAACTACGAGGAAATATCCCCACTAATATATACTGAGCCAAGTCCAACATTAGTTTTTACCAAATACAAAAAGATCCTTGGGTTGACGAAATTGTCAAAGTCGCAGGTAACACCTGGATGAGGGAGGCATGGAACCTGGAAGTATGGTAGAAGAGGAGTGGTCAATACCCAGCAGTGAGTGATTCGTGGCTTAATTAATGATGAGGATGACCAATTAGTATTTCCTATACAGGGTGTAACAAGACCCTTAACGAAGCCGTCAACCAAGAATTATGTACATCAAACTTACGCAAACATTATTGCTGCCAAACGACTTTTTTTGGGGTGCAAAATCACGTTTTACGGTAGGGTAGGACTCAATGTAACGCAATCAAAAAATTGTGCTGATGCATGGATTGAATGGTACGGGGGTCGCGGAGGTGTATAAAGTAAAAATCTTACATTAAAAAAATGTATTTAAAAAAAAACCTTTGAAAAATTTGGAACTTTCTCCCCCAATATCTCTTTTACTAGAAGGATCCCAAGTATGGTCTGGAACAAAAAAAATATCGCAATGACGTGGAGAACAAGTGCCTTTCGGCTTCGTTAATGGTCTTGTTATACCCTTTATAGCTCTGCATACGAATAGTTTTTATCCCAGATACTCGTACTATTAAGGCAAATGGAGATGATGTCAAGGAAACTTTCCTACTAACATTTTCTCAAAGAAACCTCTTCCTCATCATAAAGTCCACAAACGCAACCACGAGCACGACTAGCCTACAGCCGCGGTTTCGCAGCAAGACGAATCGATTACGTACGACGCGCACACGCTTCCCTCTTAAAGACGGAATGCGTGTCTATTGACAGCGGGTCGCGTGCCACCTGAATTGTGATTGTACAACGGGATCTGAATGAGAACCATTCTTCAATACGGTTTATTTTACCTCGTTCGCACTCAAATTGTTTTGTTTCCTGAACGAAGATTGTTGGGTATTAACAGAGCCAACCAAATTGGTATCGAAGAGATTGTCTTGGGTTACGGTTCTGATTTCATTTGAGCTTCTCGGGTGGGCAGAAAACTTGCGTGCCTAGCCCAAATCTAGAGATTGGGAATATTCGTCATCGAAACTCCTAGCAAAGTGCTACTTAGGAGTTAGGGTTACTTTTATTACAGCATTCGTTCTCAGAAACTTGGAGGCAGCTTATAATCTTCCAATAATTCATGCGATAGCTAGTATTGGACGGTAGACAGGCGCCAGAATAATAGTTTCATTATTTATCAAGAGAACGTGTTGAGTGATGAAGTAGATCTTAAGCTTATATCAGTAATGACTATTAAGATTAAACATGTCACGACACGCCCCAATGCGGGGGCTGGCGCAACATTTAGAAACATTATCGATGCAATAAACTCACAAGGCAATATATTTATAGTTCTTTCTCTTTTATGTAACGGTGCACGAGACTTGCATAACAAGATGCATCGAGATATCGCCCTATTAGGCTTCACTTCAATTATGTATCGAATTATCTTTTGCATATTTTGTTCCGATGATTCCACTGAGGGTCAAAACTGTCAAGATTAGTCGAAAGTTCAACTGTTATTGATGAACTGACTTCTAGATCACTATTCGACTAATCGCTGGCTTTTAAAGGCGCCGTCAATTTGGAGTCATAAAAGAATAGACGAAATTCCATCCTATCATAAATGGGCAAATGATGTCAGTCCGGATCAATACCTATCCGAAAAATGTCTCGATGTTCAAGTCTTGAGCACTTATCTGTAATATCAAAACATTCCACACAATTATCGGCCCGTAATTAAACACTGCTTACCCCAAATACTATAACTGTGATGAAACCCCGATGATCAAGTTAATTAAGTCTTCGATCACGAACCACAAATTCAAGCGTTGTGTCGAATGTGAGATTTCTAGGTCACACTAAAGCAGCATTGCAAATTTTTAAATACCATTTTGTAGGATAAAGAACGCATGCTATGTGTGCCGTTTACTTCTCCTACGGCCTTCGGTAGAGTGAGGTTTCGAAATATGTATTAAGAAGAAAATTTTGGAGATACGGCACGAATTCAATAACAGTATAGGAAATGGTAATGGTTCTCTGGATGAACTGATGGCTATTTCTGTTTAGATGTATTGTATTCTGGCAAGAAGGATATACGTCATTTGCCTGTTGAAAAGATTTGTTTGCTATGACGTGCGATAAAATTCCCAGCATCAGTCTCTTTAAAGATTTGCAAGGATCAATTACTGGCTCTGAAAACCCTTTAGGCTGTAGTACAAATCCATTCAATGTTTTAGTAGTTATCGACGATTAAAATCAATGTGCAAAATAAACAGTAGCTGATGGGTGAGCTTGAGATGGTTGAGCATTCGGCACAAAAACTAAAGTCCGCTGCAAAACGCACACGATCCCTTCTCGTTTAGCAAAGTGCATAAAAACTGCATTCACGACGCACGGCGCTAAGCCGTCCACCATTATTTTTAGCTGGCCACAAATAGAAGTGTGTCGCGCCCAACGCATTCGTATCGCCTTTATAATCGGCGGAAGGGTACCACTCGAAATAAAAGCGGGAAGAGATTCTATATCGGAGATGTTGACCAGTTTGATATATGAAGTCCAGTCTGTAGGGAAACCTTTATGGTTTTCTTTTTAGAGATTTTCTATAATTGAGACGAAATTGTGATATAATTTTTCACATTAGCTGTCATTTTTAATTTTCACGTAAGGAGAGTCTGAAGCTCGTGTCACCCTCATCAATTATTATTAAGTTCAGTTTAAACATCTTCCTGGTAGCCTTAAACGTTACCTTTCATTTCACATCAAAATATTTAAACAAAGTGTTACAATGTCCTTGTTAAGTATTTTGTCAACTGCTCTTTTATTATTTCGTCATTCGTTTAAATATTGACATTTGGTATTAAGATCATATAATCAGCAGCTTGAAGAATGTTGCCAAATTTTTTAATTCTTTGATCTCCTGCTGCGATATCATTATTCATAACATAAATATTAAATTTATTGTATTGACTTACAAACGGAATGTTTTGGCTACTGTGCAGACAGCTGATGGACGAATTTCTTTCAACCTATTTATTTCGTTTACCTTCGTTGGATGTTTTGGAAGATCGTCGAGATCCATCAGGAAACACCATTTTACCAAGAACTCATTCAAAATATTACCACAATTCCTTACAACATTACCAGGATTTCCAAGATTAATCCCATGGGGGGTTCAAAGTAATTTCTCACCGTGGCACCTTGGTGTGGTTTTGAAAAATGCGCTCTCTCGCAATTTGCGAGGGGGAAGCTTATCGTACATCGACCGTCCGTTACCCGTTTGGAACACCGACGGTATTGGTGTCCGATGCGGAAGGCAGCGTAGTAAACTAACTTCCAAACGTTGCTTTGCTTATGGGCTTTTCCTGTTATTCAATGCTATTAGTGATTTGTGCATCGATAACGTTCCAAGAATGGGGTTATGAATTTTCGCTTAGAACGATTTAGCATTTTGGTACTTAAGTGTTTGTAAAGCATTGCTTTGTGTTTTGTTACAAATATTTCTTCCATTTCCAGAAAATTGGCAACGTAAGTTTCCCTGAAGCTAACCTTCCCTATTTTCTGGAAATTAATAATGAGTTCTTCTTGTAATTCAGCTTGAAGTATGTTCGATGCTAGAATTCTAATGCAATATTTTCTTTGAACCTCTTACGCAAAGATGCAGCGAAT
Source organism: Eugnorisma glareosa (assembly GCA_947578425.1). Taxonomy (NCBI): domain Eukaryota; kingdom Metazoa; phylum Arthropoda; class Insecta; order Lepidoptera; family Noctuidae; genus Eugnorisma; species Eugnorisma glareosa. The sequence goes on along the minus strand of OX387961.1, from coordinate 19,461,257 downwards.
ATCCGATTTGATACGAATGTATGAGCTTGATGCAGTTTATTTAATTCAATAGCATTGAACTGTTCTATGATCTAAGTCCAATCGATTCGTGTTTCTATGCTGTTATCACAAGGTTACTTACTTAAAATGTTAGTTATTTTATATGTTTCTCATGCGTGCATATTTGTAAACTCTAATAAAAACTGATTCTCCAAGGTTAAGTTGTACTCGGTTAAATAAAAATAGAAGTAAAAGTGTTCACTGCAATTAAGACTCAACCAAAATAAGACAAAGCTGGACATATCAAAATTCATTTGCACCCCATTTAACAAATTCACGATGCGTCGTCTCATCAATGCCGCCGCCCGCGCCGCCGCCGCACACAGGGCCGGTTTTACAATTTACGATGACAAAAATAAAGTGTAGGTTTTTATTTACTTTTTGACTTGGTTATTATGTATTATAAGTGTTACAAGGTAAAAATAAAATTTTAGGATGGTACTATACCTAAACAAAAAAAAATGTCAAAGAAAATAATGCTTTATTTAAAGTAAAGTAAAAAGGTCCTTAACTTAGGTTCTACGAGTATGCTACCTACTGCTCATCGTCATCCACATAATTATCGGAATCTTCATTATCTTTGTTTTCATCCTCTTCACTACAAAGATATGTAGGCATCCGTAACATCCCTACAACAACATCATTGTATATCTCTCCTCGTTTCTTGGGTTTTTCCCTGAGACTAGTTACGACAGGATCCGATGATACAAGCATCCAGTGAAGAATATCCATATTTGTATTTATTCTGGACGTTTTCCTAGAGTGATACTGTCGCAATTTTTTGTAGTTTTTGTGACTTGCTTCTATCACATCTTCTGATAATTGACCTACGGGCAAAGCCAGAGATTTAATGATGTCAGCACCGTGAATTAAAAGTTTATGTACACTTGCACTCATTTTGTACCATTTATATAAATTGATCGCCATTTCAGCTGTGCCGATGCAATAAGTCCTAAATTTCTCTTCGTCTATGTAATGTCCGCAGGAAATGACACTCAAAATATTTGCAAATCTTTCAATAAGTTCTTTGGACACACCTGTGATTTGAGAAACCATAACAGGGTTTTTAAAAAAATTTCTTGCTGTATTGCCATCGTTACTGTTGCCCCCTCCTTGTTTTGGTTGGTCAACAACAAGTCCCATTTCTTTGTAAAAATCTTTGCATATTTTATTTTTTCGCTCTTTCACTTTTTCCTGTGCTTCTTTGCCTCTAGCTTGCCATTGCTGCAACTCCAATTTATAAGAAATATGCAATAAATATTCATAGCATCGGAGATGAGCATGTAGAATAGAAATACCAAATTTGTATGTGTCTTCGTTACATACTCTCTTTTTTACATTATCTAAGTCGTTCATATGAGTGGGTGTCGCTTTACAGACGTTACAGGCTTGTGTACTTTTGGTTTCTGTTAAAACATTCACTGTTTTACCATCCAGCATTGTGCAAATAGGGATATGTTTAAAATATATCGTTCTGTCTCCTAGTATAGTGTCAGTGAGCTGCAACTGCCTTATTTGCTGCTCAATCTCGTGGTACTCATCTTTAGTGTTTTGGTCGTTTTCTTTTTTTAATTTAAATGAAATTGGACGACAGTGTCTGGTAGAAGATGGAGTCTGATTTTTCCAATAAATTATTTTCTTCCTATCTTTCATTTCCGATAATTCCAGGGGCACAATTGTACATAATATTATGTTAGAATCAGCGTAAATTGAATCATTCGAAAAGTTTTGCTTGTATATACTGTGACCTCCACTACCATCTAGGCCCCACTTATAATAGACTTCCAGAGTGTCGTTATTGTCGTCAATGTTGGATAAAATTACTTCTGACTGTACGTGTGCTAGTCTCCGTATGGTGTGGTCTAAAAGATCTTGTAACGGCACCACAGCTTCATTCTCAGTAACTCTTAAATTAAGCGGATAACACTTCAGTTTTGCATCTGCCACCACATGGTAAGAGGGATACAAATCAGCACCTCTTTTCTTTGCACCTAGACGCATCGTACCGTATTCGTTTTTGGTTAAATTAAGGTCCACTATGAGACCTAAAGCTTCTTCAGCACTATACTGCATAATATTTACAGAACACGATGATGAGTGGACCTGTTCCATTTTTTTCAACCTTTTCGGAGTCGAATTTATCGCAAGTTTTACAACGTGAGCTGCCTTTCTTTTGCCAGATTTCACCAGACTCGTTTCAGTCGCTAAACAAAGCTTTTCAGGCGTAAAACGCGAGATAAGAGACTTAAGTTTTCTCTTTCTACTGCGTTCAGAGCTGGCTTCAAACAACTTTTTTGGCCTACCTCGCTTTCTCTCCGAAGAAGTAAGTTGTTGTGAAGTTGTTGATTGTGTCTCCGGGAGCTTAAATTCTTCACTGAGCCAATTGGCATGCTTAACTTTAAAGCGGTCGAACATATATTTACACTCACGCCATTTAGCTAAAAGCTTTGCCACAAACACTTTAATGACATCTTTTAACTGTTTTATTAAAGTCTCAGACGGGTCCACTATGCTTAACTGGTTCATTATGTATTGTAATAATCGTTCATTACACTTGGATGACGAAAAACTAAAAAAACGTTCATCTCTTAACAATAAAAACAGTTCATTTCTACACAACTTCCTCTGCTGTGAAACGGGATCAACGCGACTACCTGGAAATAAAGGGCTCTATTTATCAAAGGGAGCGATATGGGGACGAGTTCTTTGCTTGTTTTGAATCCTCACGAGTCCTAGTTTCTAAGGAATTATAAAATATAATGGAACTATGTGGAACATTTTTTAAATGTCTATAAACTCAAGTAAATCTTAAAGATTTCTGTGTAAAATTAGTCTTCCACGTAAAGTTATATTACTGCTCGATTTATGAAAAAAAGAACGACAATTAAGCAATAGTAATTAGAGTACACACCTGACGCTTCAATTTCCATGTTAAAAAATGTCAATTTTTAATCACTGCGGCACAAAACAAACGTGTTTACTCCGTCAAACTTTCGGCCGAACTCACTCACGCCGTGCAAAAAAAAGGGCCACAAAGCGCGCTCACGTAGGCTTTTGTGTTACATTAGTCCGTTTTTTATTTTTATGATCCTATTGTTCGTTTAAAAGTAGTTTTGTTAAGTTTCTAGACATCACAACATTTTATTTTTGGCACCGTAAATCGTAAAACCGGCCTTGTGTGCGCCGGTTCAACGTATTTAACTCACAAACTTCCAGTAATTCTAAGTTTAGACCTGTAAAAAGTGCACGTATGTAAATAGTTTCCTTAAGAAACTATCAGTCCGGTAATATATGGCTACGATCCAGGCGTGCAAATCCTGAGTCCATCTTCCCCCATATATGGACCAGACATGCCTGCAACGAACGTGCATAAGTGCCTTCAAGACCGCCACTTATTATATCTTTCTGTTCATGTTAAAACTATGACTCACTCACGTTAATTTTTCGAGAAATCTCTGTAGAACTACAATAAATCTGCCAGTGTCACTAAAATGAAAACACGAGAGAAAACTTGTTAGTCAAAAGTGTCAGTGGTGGACTTCGGAGAAAAGCTATAAGAAGTACCAAGATAACACTATCGTGCAACCACGTGAAAATTGTCCGCACTAGTAAACCTAATTTTTTAATACTGTTTGTTCCGTTCCCACAGACAAACCGTGAAAACGGTTTTTCTCTAAGTTAAGGTTTTTTTTTTTGTAAACATGTCATTAATAAAATTAAAAAAAACCGTCGTCAAAACACAACTATAAAAATTCAACGATAAGTGTTAAAAGCTACGAAAACAATGGCTGTGCACCGATAGACGCAAAGTATCTGTCAAGACGTCCGTCACGACCGCGCAGTTCAAACATCCGAAACGTGTCTACCCACAGCCGTGAGCTGAATTACTTCACATTGTTCCCAAAATATACTTCCATTTTCGTAAAAACTTTGCTATCCTAATCATAAATGAAAATCTAACCGCCCGAGGCATTCGCAACATGGGAATCCCAATTACTTAATCAGACGGATTCTATTAAAAGTTCGTGAATCCATTTTCTTCGATCAATAAAACAATCTAATTAATTATTCATGAACAACCTTCACGCGTTTGCCAAACATATTCTCATAATTTCGATATCTATGCGCGAATAATTTTCACATGCAATTGAACGTTAACAAACGATTTCAAAACAAATCTTCTACCAACATGTCCAATTTGAGAGGACTCTTCATTGCAGCTGTAAATCCGTGCTTGATACTCGACCGTGCGAAACACAAGATAGGATCGCCATTGTCCATATTTGTGCAGGGCACGGCCAGTTTGGGGTCAAAGTGAACCCTTATTATCTACAGCACTAGCTTGTTGCTTTTCAAGCGGTCGCAATTATGGAAATTTTCTCTGGAAACGTGGCCGGATTAAATATGCTTTTGGACGCTCTCGTAGTTTAGGATAGCGGGAAACGTTCCGAGACTCGCTACATTAAGTTGGCAAGTTGAGTGCCAATTGGAGTTCTTTATGCTACATTGTTTTGCCTCCGGACCGATGGTTGTTAAGTTTATTACGTATGTAAACTCTGTGATACATAACTCTTTTCAAGGAAATGAAGCTTCATACTGTACCGAGACAGACATTATGTATGCTGTTGCAGCATAAGCTTTTTGTAGCAGTAGCTTTTTCATATTTTAGCTGTGATTGCAGTGTACGGGCAATGTGCCAACCGATATTAGAATTGAATTTTTCATTAGTTTCTATCTAGCACAAGCCCGGGATGTTGATCAGCTGATGTACTCCATTTAATCCCCAATCAACAGTGTTATTTAAATTAGCTTAAAATCGGGTTAAGTGTCCCAATAAATATTGACTCAAACAAACCAGTTCTATCTGTAATTGTTCAGATATTCAGAACAGCGGAATCTAACTGGAGCACAGCATATGTATTTATTGGCTCCAAATCTCAATGCGTCCATTACAAAATGCAGCAGCATTATTAAGTTTATTGGAACATGTCCAAGTCGTTGTTGCAGAAATTGTTAACGCCACAAAAAAATCTTTGTGATTTTGACAGTCGGCTAGGATGAGAGAAAATGTTTGTTAGTCACTCAATCATATTTTATGAGAACGGATGCGAAAAGTTTGAACTGAGTAAAGGCCTGGTCAGACCAGATGCGTGGCGTGACGTACACGTGTAAACGCGCGTGGTGACGCGCGTGAACCCCTGACAGACCGGGTTACTCATATGCGTACGCTTACGCTTACGCATACGTGGTACGCACGCAACGCACCGGTCCTTTGCGTACCCAGCAATTCTTGTGCACGATGTCTGAAGAAGATTGGGTAAATGGACCAAGTAGTTCATCTGATGAAGAAGAAGCAATATTACTGTTATTGTGACAGAATATTCCTGGGTGTGCCAAAAAACAATGGGTTCAAGTTTTATATGACATATTTTTTACTCTTAGTTTATTGTGTTGTACAAACAATTAGTTTTTCTTTAATTTCATGATTCATCATTAAAACCGAAACAAAACATCACTTACTATCGGTAAAACTTGAAAACAAATACAACTGAATGCGTAAGTCACGCGCAGCAAAGATACGTGCGTGTTCAAACTTGTTCGGTGTGACGTCCAATACAGAATGCCATTGACTACAACGTCATCACTGCACGCATCAATGTGACGTTGCTGTTCCGCTCTGCGTAGGTACGCAGCAAGTTTGACACATGGCAGCTGCAATGCGTAGCGTTACGCATGTAGTCTACGCGCACGTGTACGTCACGCAAGCGGTGTGCCATGTCTCTATAAAGTTCCATATATTACAACGTCATGGTACGTGCACGTGCACGTGCACGTCTACGTGTACGGATCCGGTGTGTTTCGGCCTTAAATGGTTTTTGTGGTAAACAATATAAACTAGTTTGTGACTTGGTGTCCTCAATTCAGGAAAACAGATCTGGAATAAAAAAAAAACGCTAATGGATCACAAAAAAAATGTGATGCAAATGTGGTTAAGTAAAAAATAGGGTAAACATGTTGTAAAATGCTTGGTCACGCTCTAGGTCCTTACGAAACGATCCAAGAAGCGTGTTACCTTCCCTAAAGGTGAGTAATATTTCGTTATAAGGTGATAACGTAGCTGCTCTCATCGCGATACTAAGATGAAGTATCGTTTTCTTCGGTGGCCAAATATGACCACCGGTGTCATCGCATCATAAATCGCCGAGACGTTTAGCACGGCTCCCATTAAATTGGGACCGATCAACGATCAAATGTTTTACCTTACCGTTCACCAATTATTATGTGGGCCTATTAAACCTTTGTTTGTATGTCCAGTCTGTTTTCTTTGCTGGCCCAAACACAATGTGACGTCATATAGTCCAGTACTATCCCTAGGTTTGATATTCATATTTTCTTCAATCCCATTATTTTTTCTTGAAGTAAGTTCATTTTCGGGTAAAATGATTCCTAAATTTCGAATTCCAATCTTCTTCATTTCGTTTTTATCGAAGACGACTTACCAGATTCTTTGTAATTGCGTAACCAAAATTAAATGAATTGGCATTCCTTACATCGGCGGGTTTATCTGAAGTGAACAAGTATAAAAAGGAGTTTCGATTTACAACGAAACCTGGTGCTTGCGACAAGTTAGGTGTAAAAATACCAAACCCTTTTTAGGTGTTGGAATGCGTAAACACTGCTAAGAAACTATTGTTTACCTTGCCAGTATGTGTACAGTACGATGTATAGTTATGCTACTCTAGTTCTGATTTTATATATGGTCAGAGTCATCGCTTTGTTGAAATTCTTTTGAAGAGTAATGGTATGGGTTTCTTGGAAGCCTTCCTTTTCTGACCTTCTTGGTGTAAGCTAGTCCTCTCACTGTTACCTGTTTGGAGTTACTGGTTGGATAGTCTATATACCTTTATCATCATTACAAAATCCTGTTGTCTTAGTGGAAGGTGATCTCCGTTCCATGACAACCATTCTTACTCGCCTTACGTTGCGTCAAATAAATTACCTCCTCAATAAAATGAATAATTAACTCCACTATATTATATTGTCCTCGTACAATATCATTACATTTTACAACTTCGTCCTCTGTATCGGCGCACTCTCTTATTGTCCGATAAGCTTATTTTTAGTCGCCCATGTGTCATATAGTTTGACGTCGTGCATTGCGGATTTTTATCTTATCGTTCTACACAAACATTGGCTTAATGTCGCGCTCTGTACGGACTGCATTGCTGTTGGAAAGACGCCGACGAGCAAACATGCACTATTTTGATTTAGTGTACCGGTTTTTACTTCGTGTGTTTACTTGTGAGCAGGGCTTTTAGAACTATCCTCTTGTTTTTTTTTTCTTTTTGAGAACAGTTCCTTTTACTAATTCCTTGTTGAATATGGTTAGTGCAAATTGCCAACAATCTGATAATGCCTATTCTCTAGTTCAATGGAATTTTGGGTACATAAATAAATTAAATTATAAGTTTCAAAGGAGCCCTTAGCCGTAACAGTTTAAATTTGTATACTCCTGTGCAATTTTCACATCATCACTATTTGTAGCTATAAAAATTATGATGGTCTTGTTCAGACGACGGTTATTACTTGTTACACCGCCTGAGCTGACGCCCGTTTCCCATCGCTTCAATATCACTGGCATAATAACTTTATTTTTATAACCGGCTGTACGCACATGCCTTTGCCTTTACTTTTCTTCTTTTTCATTGCATGTTTTACTTGCGCGATGCAACGGGCGTGTTCCACGAAGAATTTTCAACATTCTTGCGTGCCAGGATTACGTGTTATCTTCAAGTCATGTAATAAAGGCGAGATTAAGTCTTTTTTTGTTCTTTCTTCAAACATTGTGGGCGATATTCAAGCACCATGGTTCTTTATAAGACTTACAAGATTTCTTACTTGTTGCAAAATAAAATAGAATTTGCATAGGAATTTCTTTAACATTGACGTCTTTGTTAAATTAGATGCACAAATATCACGTGCAATCTCTTGCTTTAGCAGCGACATTTAAGACTATTGAGAAATGCTCATTACAATTGATTGAACCGTTTATAAGCACCCATTATTTTAAGTATCATTACCTACTTATGCACTAGGTATTGCAATAGTCAACGTACTCACATATGTGTGTCTCAACTCAACCTCTAATGTCGCTGACTGATTTGATATATTAACGATTTACTGTACGGATGTACCGTATGGTTACATTGGTTCTTAGTTTAAATCTCTGGTAAGCTTGCTTATTCCGAAATCTCCTCTCCCAAATCTCATAACTGCAGGTTTGGGTGCATCTACACCTGTTGAGCTCAATGCAAACTTATTTTCAAATTGCCCCGACTTTTGCTCTAAGATGGAACCATTTTCAAATCTCCTATTTCTTTCTGTATTTCAGTAAGCAAGCTGCTCCTTTATTTAAAACCAACCACTTTGAAGTAGTGCTGCACTTTTGCTTGCGTCGAATTAGAAATCCCGTCAAAGTTGTTACTCGTAAAGCGTCATCATCAGTTCGTTAGCGAGGCTGTGTCAAGTGTCCCAACGAGACCACTGACGGACAACCACACAAATCGACCTTATTCCTTTCGAACATCCACAGAACTGTCACCCTTATTTCTGGCGAATCAAGGCTGACAATTCGTTGCATGTTTCGTTGGCTTAAGGGACTGCTGCTGACAGTGTCAGAGTCAATACGAGTGGGTGTCGAGTACTGTTAGTAGGTGCCACTCGGGATGAAAAAAAAAACTGTTTATGCTTCTTATTAGACAGGTATTTGCTTTGGTTTATGGTACCGTGGGAGTGAAAATGCGGGGCTATCAATACAATATTTTATAGCTTTGCGATCTTTTTGATGGTGGGTTTTATTACGAAATCACTGAATGGTCAGTTTGCTAAGTATGATATTCCTTTTTCTTCTCGGTTTTTTAGAATGCTGAAGTTAACAAAGTATTTGAATTCTTCTTTTCGGATCGCTGGTCAATAAAGGGTGTAACAACTCTTAACGAAGCCGAAAAGCACTTGTTCTCCCCGTCATTAAGATCATTATTTTATTCTAGACCATACTGGGGAACCTTCTAGTTACGGCGATATTGGGGGTCAAAGTTCCAACTTTTTCACAAGTTTTGTTTTTTATGTAAAATTTTTACTTTTGCTCCACGACCCCCGTAATACTCAATCCATCCAACAGCACAATGTTTTGAGTGCGTTACATTGAGTCCCACCGTAAAACGTGAATTTTCACCCCAAAAAAAAGTCGTTTCCCAGCAATAATTTTTGCGTAAAGTTACTTAGTTTGATTTACCCAACGCTTGGTAGACGGCTTCGTGAAGGGTCTTGTTACACCCTGTATATCATTTTATTTAATGAGTTCGGCTCAGTAGATGGCCATGTCAATCGTGGAATAGCAATTATGAGACGAAGTAAAAACTACAATAATGGAACCATGCAGGCTTGCAAAAATGCACGTAGTAAAGGATTGAGTACTAGCAGAAGATGTTAAATCGAACACAATCAATAGTTCCTAAAATAAATGATTAAATAAAGCTAGCTTCCTGCCATTCCTTGAATCTCAACAGACACTTCCAATTTACATTTTTAATAATTTATAGATACCCTCCATTTTCCTCTTGGAACTACTAGCGTCGCATCCCTCAGACGTTTCACGGATCCGGAAATAGAATCTGCGTTCCTCTGAGTATTCCGACTGAGACTGCTGCGGGGAAGTCATTTACTACTGCATTTCCTTACGCCAAGCCAATCTTGAAGTTAGTTGGCTATTACATATACAGGGCAGTTTCCAAATACAAGCTGTTTTTAATCAGTGTAGCAGTACACCGCTTGCATTGTTTAAACTACAAATGAATGAATCAATCAATGATAGGATTTTTTTAAAATTCCTTTATCATGAACTTGGTTATCTTCGTCTTTTTTTTCGCTTCACTATTGATGGAAAGGTCGTGTTCACGATTAATTGTGTCGAATAGCAGATGAAGTCGTAATTAGCTGGTTACCAAGTCATAGTTGATGAATTTTTCACCTAGCTTTTTTTAATAATGATATTTATATTGTTGCGAGGTTCCTCTCTCAAGAGCCCTGACCATCGGTAGCTCGGACCCTGTCCCCGATGCCAGTGGGCTCCTATTTTTATATTTTTAAATGTTTTTTATATTGTTTTATATTAGAATATTTAAAAATGTAAATAATATGTGTTTAAATGAATGAAGGAATAATAATAATCGTTTATATATAAAAACGGGCACATTTACAATAAAATATCTTAACAATAAAAATACTTAGAGAACATTTGCTTATTTGCCTGAAATAGGTTGAACCTGTGTTTCAGGCTACAACGTGCATAAACCTTAAAATAAATAAATTAACATTACAAGAAAAGTAAAGTAAAACTTACTTATATAAAAGTACAATTAAAAACTGCGTGTTAGCAGTTTATTTGCAAACAACAAGTAGATCTTTTACATAAGACATTGGTTGTAAAAATGCAATCATACATTTTTTACAGCTAAAATAATTTAACTTATGTATACTTAGTTTTCTATTTAATAAATTGTACAGAAATGGACCTAAAAACGAAAGAATCTTTCGATAAAGACATGTTTGGAGGTCACATTAGAAATGCAAACTATGTCAAGCAGTTATAATGTATGCAGCATTTACATTATGTCCCTACTTTGAATTAGGGTTGTTGTATTGACTGCATTTTTTTTTTAATATAAATTGTAAACACAAATGAGTCTTTACATAAGACAACTATAGACCATGGCATAGACACACAAGAGTTAGAATATTTCGAAATGCACCAGCGAACACACATTGCCGTGACACTAGGACTTCTTATTGACACCCTGACGAAATAATGAGCCAAACAAGTCGCAGACATATTGACAAAAACTTTTATAACTAAATCATATCATCATAATTCATATCATTTCATTTAGTTTTTAAGTAAAATTGATATTGTACTCAAATTGTATGATTGTATTATTAAGATTTGAGAACTTACATATTATGTTGTAGTCACTATGGTGAATGCAGGTATAACCTGTAACAGGCATACCTACCAGCACTTTTATACCTATTATTATTTTTGTTTCCTATTACTTCTTAGTATGTACTGCTGTTGGTGTACCAATTAATAAAATAAATTGAGAAGATTTTGCGAGAAGCGTATCGAAATATTAAAATTATTGTAGTGTAATGCTAATGATCTTTGACTATTGGCACTACCTACCTGAATTGGTAGCTACAACAGCGACACCAATTACAGCGATAGATATTTAGCGTTGACTCGAAATATCTCCCATCTTTCCATTAGATATTCTATAGTAGTAGTAGTGTGTAGTAGTATTAACAGCATCAGCAGTCAACTCCTAAACTTGTTTTTTTCCAATAATATGCTATTTATAACTCGAACCTCGGCTCGATTCTCATTGAAAATAGCAATATATCTTCAAAATTATTCTTTATTTCGGGTATACTGTCATAAAGCACAAGTTCAACAGTGCAACTTTTCTGGCTTTAGTATATTGTGATGACTAGTGTTATTCAAATAACACTGTCTTTACACCATACCTGCGACATAGAAACCAGTTGCATCAGGTCATCATATTGTACGACCACTTCACTCTTTACGTTTATTTGTTTTGTTTAATAACTCGTAGCGGTGTTGACATAGCGAAAGGTCGAGTCAGTTGTGGTCAATTGAACTTTTGAGTTGATCGTTCTTAGAACTAATATGGATGGGCTTGAAAGTGTTAAAATAGACTGTTTTTGCGATGATATTGAATGTTTCGTTTAGATTTAGAAATAAAATCACACTTCTCAACCTTTGCTATCATCTGTGAATTAAAAAAAAAAGATCTTTATGGCAATAAATCCCACTGCTTAAAAAAAACGTCATTGAAGAATAACTTCTAAGAAATCAGTCCATGATCTAATAAATGGTTAGTTTATCAGAAAATCCAATGTAGGCTGCCAATTACAGGCTTATTATTTAGTCTAATTAACAGAAACATTCTGAGAAATCTCTTTATAACACGTATTTCTGTTCGGTAAAACACGTATTTAAACGATTACATTATTAATCCTATTAATATAAATCAAACTAGATTTGTTGATAACTTTGTTGTCGTGTGTAACAAGCCTAATCACAACGAAAATAGACTATTTGGAGTACCAAGAAACAACCCTTTGACTGTAATGAAACTGAGAACACGAAACACAAACTAATGGAGCACATGAATACATAATAGATGGAAAATAAATACTGACTTGGTGGTGATCATTTGTTTCTAGTCAGAATCAAATCAGAATGTTGGGCCACAAAAGCGATGAATGAACCGCATTTGCATGTGGCTGCGATGAGAATGCTAAGGGGGATGTGTGGTGTTACGCGAATGGATATAATAAGCAATGAGTAGATAAGAGGAAGTCTGAAAGTGGCGCCGGTGACTGAAAAGTTGTGTGGTAATTTGTTGTCGTGATATGTGATGCGGATGAATGAGGAAAATTTCGTGAGGAAAGTTTTGAGTATGACTGTGAATGGATATACCTAAGAGTAGAGGAAGAATAAGACATACTGCGCCGACCACAAATGAATTGGGACAAGGGCAAGAGAATTATGAGCCTTTATCATGACCAAAAGCTCAGAAACAAGTGCTGATCACAATATAAGGTATAAGTTGTAATAGCTCAAAGCTAAACTGAAGCTTAGAAAAATACAAACGTGTTAAAACATTTCCTCAATCCAAAAAATCGACTGCAAGAAGTGAACCTGTCACGCCAAAAACATCCAATTACGCCTCCCCAAAACGACTTCCATTCCAATCATAAAATATCAAAATGGATAGGAAACTAGGAAATAAACACATAATATATCGTGTGTATAGTTGACACAATATAAATGGTTATTTAATGCGTCTTACCGTTACTCCGCCATAACCGAAGGGGACGTTAAATGATGTTGCGTTTTCTTGCTGTGTGTATTTACGTGAACATGCGTCTTAAGTTTTCCTTGTTAGGGGAAGAGAGATGGCTTGAAAAACTATCGGTCAAAAGTAAGAATCCCACAGGGTTAAGCCCAAAACTTTGTCTGCTTGGTGTAACTTGAGCGGTATTTTTACCGAAACAGTTAAGTACACCTATGCGTCCTTGTTAGACACTTTTGACACGTTGACACAAAGCGGTCCTATGCAGTTAAAGGGCCGTAGTAGTATGGCCTATTCCCCATACGTAATCAGTATATAACGTACCCACTCCTGGGACACGGGCCTCCTCTACGTAAGAGGGGTTCCCTACGAATTATGGTAATTTACAATTTTTTATTGCAATATTCAGGTGAGATGGTATTGCGGCACATCACCTAAATATGATTTTGTATCACATACTATGTATACTATACTAATATTATAAAAAGGTAAAATTTGTGAGGTTATAGGGGGTAATCTCTGGATCTACTGAACCGATATTGAAAATTATAATTATTAAATATAATTAATTCACTAATAGGAAGCTTCATTATCCCCGAGTGCCGTAGGCTATATTTACAACGTGCGCGTGGGATAATTTCCGACCAAAATGCGAGCGAAGCCACGGGCAACCGCTGTATCTCAATATAGCTGTTCATGAGTCGTGACACCAACGGTAGGAGACCTGTCTTTGCTCGAAACTTCTTTGGTACTTACAGGAAACTTTTTCCTTACTCAGCTGATAGGATTTGCTCGAGTTCATTCATAGAAGTTCCGTTTATTTTTAGACTCAACATCAGCATCTTACAAAGCTATATCTGTCTTTAAGTTAATTACAATCAGATTGTTTTCAACAAATAATAATTATACTTGTGAGGCAGTTATCTTCCTTTATTTAAAAGTAATGTTTTGTTCTCAGTAAACATAATTATTCGCTTATTACCTCCGCGTGTCGGTCACGTCACTTTGGGTTCACATCTAGGTTTAGTTCTAGTAAATGCTATGCTATTATCCACACTAGGTTTTTTATCAGTTTTAGGTGCCATATGCCACAGTAGGAACGTCTGACCTATTGAAGGATTTGCCTTCTTCATATACCCTGAAAAGAGAAAAAATCTATTTAGTTTCAATTTTAATTATTTAAAAATCAAAACTGAGAAAATAATCTTTCACCTTCAAATTCCTTGATATTGGCTAAAACAAACATTTTCTATTGACTTTATGATTGTTACCGTTATCTAGATTAGTACAAGTATACAAAAATAATGATAACTGCTCTTTAAATTCTTTGTATGCATTAGGTAAAGAAACTTCGTAGATATGCAATTAAAATTGTAATTAAGAAATTACTGATTACAATGTAGTATCTTTCAAATGCCGCACCTAGTGTATAAGTGTATTCAAATGAACATTATGATGCAAAGCAAAATCTTGGCACAGATGAAAGATCTGTTAACCAGCAATCATTACAGGGAGCTATTCCACTTATAAGCATCGCATCAGCTATCCTGGTACAAAAATCGCCTGCGCACTGCAGGAAGCAGTTTCAAAGGATTATCAGCTCTGCGGTTTCTCACAGAGCTTGCTCTTGGTCAATGGTAAGATGCCTCCGAAGTCTCGGTGAAAGGCAGTTTTCTTCTCGATACTGTTTCACGAGAAGATTAAACAGACCTATTCCGACACTGCATCGTAACGCACACGTTACGGTTAATTCGAACGGCAGTCTAGAAAACTAGAAATCCAATCTAGTCTGGAGCACGAAGCGGCCTAGCCTACATACAAACACTTGCATTGTTTACGATATGCACGGAAACTGATGCTGTTAACATGGCTTGATATAATGTGTGAAAAGTGGGAAGATGGTGATTGGAATTAATTGATATATCTCCTGTTAATTGACTTGTATTTGAGCTTGTCTACTGAATCGTAATGTTGTTAATTACGCTTGCCTGGAAGAATAGGGTCTCTGATGAGCAGTGATGATTCGGAGATTTCAATACTGCTACAGGATTAGAGTTTCCAGCAAGTGCAAAAATGGATTTAATCTCTGACAGAAACGAAAGTAAGCACTTTCGAGACTTCTAAAGAGGTTGTCAAAGGTATCCGTTCAAAGTTTCGATTGAAAGGAAATGCTTTACTTAGATGCTTCCACCGACTCAAGATGCTTGTGCAAAGAATCAAGGGTATTTATTTAAACTTCATGCACAGTAGTGGTATACATATAGACGTACTTAATACCATCACGGATTCGCAAGCTGTCAGACAACCTTAGGATTAAGTTGGACAACATTGTGATAACGTTTCCTTGCTTATCCCTCCCGTATCTTGAAAAAAAAACAATCTCCACTTATTGGCACTCCTAAATTCTTCCTAACGAGGAACATAAAATCTAATCAGCTCCTAATTTCACTTAAAGACTTGATGGTTTTCGCAAACGATGTCACGTAGGTCGATTCCGTCCAGGTTAATTGGCGTTAGACGTTATGACGTCATAAATGTGCTGCCGGGATTACGGGAGATACGAGATTTATGGGCTGCTGGTATAGAGGCGGTGCTGGATGGGATTTTGATGATAAATTACGGTCTATGCTTGTAGATACTAAGTTGGTTTTCGAGTAATAGTTTGTTAGTATAACTTTGAAGCTGTTTCTAAGACTGATCATCATTAGTGGTAAAGCCGTATGAAGTCTGTACAAGGGAAGACATTCTTCTCATCATCATCTGTCTGGCCTAACCGCAACATTGGGGCTTCCAGTATAACCGTACACAGCTACTGGTATTCACAGTATTAAACATGAAGCTAATGTCTCTCCATAATCTAGTTACTGGGTAAGGAGAGATGTTCTTCTATCGTGAGGTTATTGCGATGGCCTACTGGAATATGGAAGTACTGACTTACGAAATCTCTTAAAATATGAATGATTAGCCATTTGCTAAATATCCTAAAGTGTTCCATCTTACTTTGGATGAAACTAATAGTTATTTCTTTGTTACAGGTGACGAACAAGACCTCCGGCAAAGTGATGGTGCTCAAGATGAACCAGCAGCGCGCCAACAGGCCCAACATGTTGCGAGAAGTGCAGCTCATGAACAAGCTCAAACATCCTAATATACTCGGGTAAGTCTTGTCTTAAATCCATCAACAGATGCCTTAACTCGTATAAGTATTGTTAATACCACATTGAGTTAAGATACCAATGCACATTATACAGAGCCCTCTTTCCACTCATATTCTGTGATGCAGCTGAAAACTGAGACTTAAATGTAGCAGCTTGTTGTAAGCAATTTCACGCTCTTTATGCCTCGAAGGATAGGCTATTTAATATAACATCTTTAAACCAAGAATACTGGAAGAGAGCCGAAGACTCCTTTGCCCTGAGGACGACCATGGTTAGTGTTTAATCAAACATGCTGTTCTAGTAAAAATTTGGTAACCCAAAAAATAAGCTTCTCAGAAATAATATTAAAACCCTCTGGGCTGGAACATCGGCTTGTATTACTAAGGATAGTGTGCATCCTCATAATGTTACTGATGGAGAAGGATGTTATGTGCTTCCCCCTTTCGAAACCGTTGATAGACTGGTAATAGAGTTTAATGCGGAATTACGAATGACATAAAAACGTAGGCGAGCATTATTAACCTACATAATTATATAATGAACCAAATAAGGAAAATCAATCTTGTAAAAAAATTCGCACGCGGTGCCTCTCAAGGCCGCCAAGTCATTTTTTGGATCAATAAAATCCTATTCATAGAAAGAATGCGATTGAAATTATAATATACTAAATGTTAATTACAGCATGTCACCGGAAACATTTTGGACATAAATCAGACGCAGATATAAAATCGAATATCAAATTATAAATATCATATTTTGTAAGACAACAAAATGTTTGTAAAGGTAACATTTGCGCAGTAACAGGAAACTTCTGACAAATATTTGGGCTTCTAAGGAATATAAAATGTAACGGTTAGGAGGGTGGCAGGCAGCGAAGCGAAGCCAAAGGAACATGTTGGAAGACTTCCTTGTCTAACGAATTTATTGCCCCACTGCACTATAGCACTACTCCAATTTCATGTATTATTCAAATGTGGAATGCATGAGGCATAAAATGCTTTACGTTTTTTGAAGATCCAAAGATAAAATTATTTCTTTTTTACTGACCCTTGCGAATTCAATTAAACAAGAAAAGTTTTCAATTTACTTAATAGAAATATGTAGTCATTTATTGAGAGGCAGGTGCTGCCTTAAACCGCTCGCCCTGGGTCTAAAAGCATGAAATTTTGCATCCGAATAAGGAAGAACAAATGGCACGCGGTGCGAACCAATACATCTTCCAGCTATTTAATCGTATAAGCCCGTTTATAAATCGTCCTCCAATAAACTGCCCTACATGATTAAACCAGCTGTGAATACATCTAGGTATACACGAGCGAAACCAAATAACAGAAGACTAGTGCAGCGTTCAAGTGATTTATGATATTTTGCTACATTGAAGTTTAAACGAAATCAAGCGAAAATGATAATAAGGATAGAATATGATTTGCATACTATAATTTATTTAATTTTAATGTCCTATTTTATACTACGCAGTAGTAACACGTGGCTTCAAGGATTGAATATTATAAAAAAAAACATTCAGACGAATTGATAATTTTATTTAATTTTATTGTGTGTGTTTTAGATCCTTTCGGCTGTACTCTATGTACAGCCGAAACTAAGTACACGTACACGTAAAAACTAGGTACACGTTTATCTAATTCTTTGAGAATACCTGCATAGCTATTCAGAAACGCTTCGATTCGATTTCGATTCGGAAAGTCGTATGTCAATCTCGCTCAGTTTCGTAATGCCAAAAAAGATAGACATATGACTTGTCGAATCGAAGCGTTTGTGAATAGCTATGCAGGAGTGATGTTGTAAATGAGGTCCTCGACTACTTTGAAGAGCTCCTTCGAACCATCAATCTCTCTTTACCCACAACTTGGTATTCGGCTCCTTACTGTTTTGGCAGCCGATTTCTTTAAAAAAAAGTATCTGAAAAATCGAAAGACCAGGAACTTCGAGAAAATATACCGAAAGAATCATCAATCTTATATCCTAATTGTAGAACAAAAGCATCCTTGGACCTTTTAGAAGTTCTTGGAAGTTTCTGATGAAAGAAATCCTTTTGACTCTCAGAGTTTTATCATTAAAAGGCTGGAAGCTAGATCCCTCTTACTTAATCATTTTGTATTCAATAGATGGGACAAAGTTTGTACGAGATCAAAACTGATACGAGACACTAATACCTGCTAACATTACCATATATTCGTAAAGGTTAATAGCTCCAAGTACAATTCAGATAGGGAGCAAGGTCGTAAAGATCAGTAATCATTAAATACATCATTAGCATAGACTAAGGAACCTTCGCTTGTACAAACTAACTTACCTTTGGTACCAAAACTGATTGTTTATAAAGACGGAGGTAGAAATTCTATCACCAAACGTTTTAAGAATCAAGCAGAGATTATGGACTTAATTACCAATAACCATAATATCAAATATGCATTAATTTCCAAAAATGATATCGTCCAAACTCGGTCCAAGGTTGATCCCTCCAGCTGCCCATTTAGTGACGTATGCACCGAACAAGGAGCATCGTTGTAACTAATTATACCTATGACGTCAGCAGTTCATATGTCTAACTGAAGGATTATTGAGACGGCGCTATATTTAACTGATTTCACTGGGTACGCTAATATGGGATGGTCTTTGTCTGTATCACACTTGACAACAGACTTAGTGATAAAAAGGTGTGAATCTTCTTTAGTCTCCAGTTTTGGTAAAATAACTTTAATTCCCACAGAATTCTTTATTTCTTTCAGGAGTTCTAGTCGTACAGAAATCGTAAAAATACAACTGATATTTGTTCAAGTTGATATAAAATCAATTGGAGACAACGATTTCAATCAAGAATTCAAAATTCATGCAACTTTTCAAACATGAGTTATTGGTTTCATACATTGTGTCAGAACCCGTCCCGTCTGGGAATGTGTGGAAAACGTCATCTGTTTATAATATCGTGTAAGTTATGTCTAACTTCATTCAACTGAGAAATGCACAAGGAAATTGTTTTGTACACAATACGATGGAACTATTTCTTGCTAGCGTAACATTTTCTTACTGTTTGTTAAATGGAATTGTGAGATTCTTTTGAAATGTTTGAAATTGAGTTCCTAGAAGTCTTTAAGTTATTTTGTTTGCTACTGCAAAAGCATCTGTTTGCTGAACATTCATGCTTCTTTTGGAACATCCGTCCATCTCAGAATCCCCTATTCCGTTGCACCAAGGCTTGACATTTATTTATTTAATACATGCACACAAATGTGCAGAGGCGGACTTAATGCTATAGGCATTTTCTAGCAGTCAACCTTTGGGTGATGCAGGGATAAACAGTAACATTTGATCATGCCAAGGCATCCCACAACTCACCTGTCTACTCACTTTGTCCTGCCAAGAAAGATAATCTTAAAACACATAATATAAATCCAAGATGGTGTAAAATTCATAAGGAATCACACGTCCTGACAGATAAAGCCAGATCACCTTGATTTTAAGCATTCTGGCAAGGAAACGTAATAAGTGTGAATCTTTTGTACCCATCACTGTTTTTATACACGAATTTGTAACCACAGCAATCAAGACTGTTTACGATTTTCTTAATCTTAAGACAAACCTGTTTGCCAAAATATTCGTGTACAGCGTTTAATTACTTGGTTTAACACAAAAATTGTGGTTTTGAGGCACCTAGACACGAGAGTTTATAATGTTGTTTCATTAGTTTTATGATGAGGGTTAATTTAATTTGCTGTTTTAGCTCACCACAATATGTTATGTAACTCAACCCGTGCGACCTTCATGCGAAATAACAAAACTTTATCCCCCTTTTGTATGTTATCAAGTCAAACAGTAGATGCATTCGCTGCTGTTTCCTCGGCATTCCCAACAGTTTTGTTATTCTCTTAACTACACTCAGTACTAACTTGCACGTCCGCATTTTCAGCAGTAGGCACAGTGGCTTTTTCATTGCTTGTTCGCCTTTTAATGTTTATACGTTCTTTTAATGCTCCGTCAAGTTTTACACAATCGTCAATATCGAAGTTCTCATTTATGTTTCTTTTCATCATTTTAATAATGGCAATGTACAGTTTGCCTATATAAATGGTATTGATGCCAGATACCGTATTGCGGTTGGCACACTATCGACTCTTCAAGCCTTACAAGAGAAGTGTGAATTGCTTATTGAGGGAATTATCACATTTTATAAATTTCTCCTCTTAAAGAGTGTGAACCATGAATCATGGCGAAAATATTGACGGAAAGGTCAACAAAGTGTGTATGGCCTTTGGGGTCGTCTCATTAATATGTACGAGTAATGTATGTGCATACACTGTTAAGACTCGGAGGAATGTTAAAAGGATGACTTATGTCAATATCTTAAATAATGTTAGGAGCTCCCCAAACATAATTTATTAGCAAGAGGTGCAGGATTCTTTCTACATCTGCTTCTTTTGATTTTGTCTTCAAATAACGCAGTAGTCATCCAAATTAGCTTTGCTGAAAAGAGCCATCAACCACATTGACTTGGAAACACTTCCGTTAACAAGAATTTGTGTGGTATACTACCACTAAAACCCCGACTACTGAAAAATCACACACTAATAATTAAAATCGGGGTTTTTATTTCGGTTTGTAGACGATGTTACACAAGCCATAATAACGAATCGATTGACCCCTTATACTTCAAAATATAGAAGAAGAATAGTTTAGGCGCTACGGAGGAACATACGTAAATACAAACATACATACATAGATAACATAGACTGCTAAAATCATAACCCTTCCTTTTGGCTTCACCGTCGGAAAACCAACTTAGAAGCTGATTCAAAAAGGTTTTGCGTAACCAAAAACCAAAACAACTCATAATCTAAGTTTTCTTCAAAACGACACGAAATTTTTCATGAATACCCAAATAAGCACATTAACAATTGTTTGTGAATGGCGCGAAAACCCCGCGGCAGTTCGCAGTCGGCACACAAATTCATTGGTCCACCCTTTGTTCCAATGTTTGTTGACCAAACAACCGGGGCCGGTTGCCGTTACGTCACCCACAGGGAGCTGCGCTAAGTTTTATTTTGTTTACACAAGCTTTTTTATTGATATAAGTAAAATTGGAAAACATTTTTTATGTTGTTTTCTTATAGCATCAAACTTGAAGCATTTATTTCAAACAGACCGGCTACAGGCACTTTTGTTATTGTGAAAACATAAAGGGAAGCTACAGTCCCAGACACGGCGGCGCATTATAACCACGTACGGAATTTAGTTGCCCATACCAAGGCGTAAATCTCTATGGAGAAGAACGGGCAAGAAACTCCACAGACACTCTTTTAAATCAGGATCAGCGCGCGATTTATATGTTGCCTATATTTTATCCTGAAGATTGAAAAATAAGGGAGATGAGATATTTTTCCAGTAAATGTAGACAAATAAATATCCAATTAACAAGATTAAAATGGGTATAGGTAGGGAAATCAAAAGATGTGTAGCAATTCCCTTACAAAAAGGGGACTCCTGGCTATGTCTACATCATGAAACACCATTCAATAGCTAACGAGATCTCCTGGTATATTTCTTACATGCACATGCTTCAAAAGACTACACATCTTTTGCCAAAAACTATCATGAGTAACATTGTCACTATAAATGAATAAGATATGGCTTTGATTCAACTATTAGTAAGTGAAACACGTTTTATTTTCAGAATTCACACAATTTTATTCACACGTACATTGTCACTTCCTGATCTCGTACATACCGACTCTGGCAATTTTTTGGTTCTCATTGTTTCTTTTAAAACACATTTCGCGAACGACATTTCTTATTCTTTCTTACCCCGAATTTGGTTTGCATAACATATTACGAAATGGAAACGATGAACCAAACAATGGCACCCACTGTCCCCCATTTCGCCCATTTCCGGCCCGCTTATCTTCGGAAATAAAAACAATGCTTGCTCCGATTGTTTGTCTTGCATTTTTTTTCATCCATCTACCGCAGCTGTGTTATTATGTACTCTTTTTAGTTTCGCCTCAGCTAATGTAGCACACATTATGAAGCCAACGCATTTGAGTATTAAAACATAGTTCACAAAACCAAGTAGCCGAATGAAGAAATCTCATAAAGAAGAGCCAAACGTCGAATTATACAAAAGCATTAAAAGCCCCATTAACGGATGAGCAACTGGCACCGCGACCGTGCCTGCGATGATCATCTATAATTTTACGGCGATAACCGGCATTAAACAAACTAAAAGTGTCAATTAACCTTAACTCTTGTGTTCTTATTGCGTGCCTGTAAACACCGCTTCCTAGGAATAATAGACTAGCTTTCTCCCCGATTGTTGCTGTTTTTTGACCTTATCTTATTATCAATGGGAGTTTCATTATAATTAAGCCCTCTTTGATATCTCTGCACGCCAAGTTTTTAATTGGCAATTTGCATTGATTAAAAGATGATTACTCGGTGGAGCCTTGACATCTGTCTCATTGCGTGATCAATACGATAATCACTTGGTAGCAGTGAGATTTTTGTGTTTTTGTTAAGCAACTGCCTTTTATATTTCTTAGTGCTGATGCTTTCGTGTTTCGAAATTTACGTCACAGTCAAAGGAAAATCATTCAGTGAACAGTTCAACATTTGAAGAGCGTGGCCCTGCATTTTGATGAGTATTTTTGTCTGGTAACATATCATCGTCGGTCACGTCACTCTGTTAATGTGATACACAATCAGCATGATAATGATGTGTACATGTGAGCTGAGGAAAAACTTGTCGTGGCTGTCGTGCTCATGAATATATTTCAACAATATTTCAAGTTCAAGTGTCTTGTCTATCTGATCTACCATATTTGTGCGGACAATTCCAAATGAGATCACATCTATTTGTTCAGTTGAATGTACGACAGGTTGATCGGCGCGTCAATGAGGCCATCTATTGTGGTCGCATCACTGGGAATCATTATTGAGGCATCTCCAATCTTTTCCCAATTACTTTCGAGACCATACTCG
Source organism: Eugnorisma glareosa (assembly GCA_947578425.1). Classification (NCBI taxonomy): domain Eukaryota; kingdom Metazoa; phylum Arthropoda; class Insecta; order Lepidoptera; family Noctuidae; genus Eugnorisma; species Eugnorisma glareosa. The sequence continues at coordinate 19,438,129 of OX387961.1, read as the reverse complement.
CGCGACGCTCATTGTGTACACACTTCATTATGATAATCGGATTTCTAACCATCAGTGTGCATCGACCTTGATATTTCGCGTGGGAGAGTATTAATGGAATGCATCTCGTATTTTGATTACAAAATTAAAAGTAGATTACACATCGGGTTAAAAGGCAAGTCATGCATTCATCGAGAGGCCTTGAATGAAGTGTATAATTAATGCAAGATAATTTTTTGTAATGCCCTCATTTGTAAACACAACAATGGTGCAATCAATCGTCATTTGATTACGGGTGCACTTCAATGGGTGCTTCTCGGGGGCTTAGTAGTACATTCTCTACGCTTTCCACAGTTTTTCATGGCTCATACACGTCTCTTTTTGTATTTGTATGAATAGGTTCACTTTCCCCATTGAATGTGGTTTTCACATACGTAGGCAATAATCATTTCTGTCTATCGAGTGATTTAGATCAATACATTAATAACGTTCATTTTCTATAGCAACGCGGTGAAACTTAAGCGGGTAGATACTGAAATTAATGGGATTAGATACGTATTCTCACTAACAGATATATTATCTTTCCTCTCTAATTGCTGATTTATTGCTTAAGAAATTATGTGAGACTAGGCCACTTACTGATATACATTTTCTCTTACAACAACACTGTCCGATCATTTTAAATGTATTTTTTCTGCATGTATTTCTAACCACAATATAATCAAATCAATTGGCTGTAGTGTAGGTCTTTGAATCTGTAGTTCTCATCAATCTCAGCGACTATAACATCTGATTTGTTTATTCTTAATCACCTTCATAAATAAATTCAACTAAAAGACGACTAGTTCTAGACCCAGGCTTCAATCTTGCGTCAGTAAAACGTCAGGTCCTGTTCAGTTTAGTATCTTTATCTATTACTCGTAATACTTCTAACGGCCACAGGTTCACATTAGCCCTGAATAATAATTAAAAACTAGAAGCCATTGGGACAGACACATTTCCCAACAGTGGGTATGAAACAGGCTTACAGCATCAATATACTTCTAACAGCTTATTTTTTGTTCCACAGTTTCATGGGCGTATGTGTGCACGAGGGCCAGTTGCATGCGCTGACAGAGTACATGGAGGGTGGTTCCCTCGAGCAGCTGATCCTCAGCGTACCTCCGGAGCCCCTGCCTCAGCCCCTCAGGGTCTCCCTCGCAGCTGACGTCGCAGAAGGCATGATGTACCTACACTCCCTCGGTGTCTTCCATAGGGATCTTACTACTAAGGTGAGAAAGAGATTGTTTTTTATCATGAAGGTTAAAGTAAAGAAAAAAGGTCTACATAATATCAATATTTCTTTTGACTTCTAAACGACATTTTTAAAAGCTCCGATGGAAAGGCGCTGATTTGACTTTAAAGAACTATAGACTCTGTTTTACGAGACAAAAATGAGTAAAAAGTTTGTTTTTGTCGCTGTGGTTATCAGCGATACTTAATAATTGTGCCGTGTCTTATATCTACTTCAAGAAATTAAAAGAGATCAAGATGTGAAGGAAATTCTTTCGAAAACTTATCAGTGTAATCAATTGAACAGTATTTTGACATTTCTTCTAACAACAAATTGTTTTCTATTTCCAGAATGTACTATTAAGAAAATACGGAGAAGGCGACTACATGGCTGTTGTCGCTGACTTCGGCCTCGCAGCCAGAATACCTCATCCTGTGTAAGTAGCTTTAATACTTTATACACAAACAATCTCTTAGCATAATAACAATCATGTTTTTACGACACCCAAGGGGGTTAGAAGGCAATAAATAATACTTGGAATTCTCAAGGGTTTGGCAAATTTTTACTTTCAAGCTCTTGAGGATCAATAGCATGTCGTGATTACGAATCGTAAACCGGTCTCCACAATAAAGTCATTTAGAAAATCATGGGGTTTTTAATTAGTAACAGTAATTCAATTCGCAGTCACGGCAACATACTCCATCAAAGCCTAGCGGGACTTCGGAGATGTCCGTAAATAATCGATTACAACACCGAGGGTACTGCCTTACGTGATCTCCGAATGAAGCCATTACAATATCAATAGAAACGAACGAGAGACAGTTGCTTGAGTTCCTTCTATAGTTATGTAAAAGCGGCCATTGGTTGTACGATGACGAAATAATGCAGAGCAGAGTTGTAGTCAGCTCTTTGAAGAACAGCTCGTCCGGAAAAGCCCTCCTACCTAAGGCAGTCAGTCCTACAAATAACCAAGCTAACTGGCTTAACTTTGAAGTAAAATATATACACATAAACTCACAGTTTTCTCATAGGGGGTAAGCAGAAACTAAAAAACGATACCAGCGTCTTTCCTTACATGTTCAAAGTAGAAAAATACCAGGTAAGTGAACGTGGCCGAAACAAAGGCTTTATCCACGTTTATACATCTAGTACTTTTTTAACATCATTCAATTATATTGACGGTCCAGCCAAACTTGGTTGAAAATCAAATCAATATCATTTCATTCACACAGGCTGAACACCGTCCGAGCCCAACAACCTGACCCAATTAGTGGGGAATTTACTGATACTGGCCCGAGATTACACCAATTTCGGGCATTACCTCCCCTTTCGGATAGGCTTATATCCGATAAGCTGTTTTGATTGACTGATCCTGTGATCTACATACTCTGTTATTTTGTGTGTCTAGTAGGCATGAGGTCCTGGATATGATTCCACGGACGAGCAAAATTTTATCGGTATATCTCTCTTGAGATTTGACCCCTTTTACTTGGATAGAACATCGGTCCTTACGGACCCCTTCCTGTTTGCTGAGTCTCTTTGAGGTGCGCGTGGAACACGAACGCGCCGTCGACACGGCCTGTCAGCATAAGACGGACGGACGGCGAGCTGGCCCATAGCTCACCGTCCACAGGCCCGCGAAAAATGCTATCTACGTTTAACATCTTAGCGAAGACTAGACACGCGATTTTTTTCTCAGATAAAGTCATATTTCTTCTAATTGAGGAAGACGATAAGTTCGTGTGTAATTGTGCCTTGTTACTTACGTATATACTTGTGTGCCTGTGATTGCGAACACGCGCGCGTCTTAATGTGTGCGGACACGCACTTTTTCGAATAGGGTGTTCATTTTCCTAAGAGTTTTTGTAGGATATTATGCTTTTATGGTCGACTAGGCACTGGGCCCGTGTGGTGGGGTGTGGCCTACCATGTTCCAGCTGTGGGCACGCTGTAGGCTAATTATACTAATGGTAACTGACTCTTACCAAGGGGTATCGTATTACCCAGTACTAACTGGATTCTGGAGGTCGCATAGGCTGTCGCTCCATGTAAAATACTGGTATTCAGCTGCACCCGGTTAGACTGGAAGCGACCCCAACATAGTTGGAGAAATGCTGGACAAATAATGATACTTATGGTAAAAAGGAAATCCGATAAAATTCCTGTATTTGACAAGAAGGATATCCTAACGATATTTGGCCATAAAGGCCGGGGACTCAGAATGAAAAATCGTGAGCTTCAAGTGTACTAAGAGCTCTTAATTTTCTATCGGTTTCGAGTGCTTTACTAATACACTCCTGATTCGGAATTTTTTTTATCAGCTTATTGTAAGTGCATGAAAGCTCCATCAAGAAAATTGTATAGACCGATAAACCCATTACTTATAATATCTTAAATGTATTGAATGGTATTGATTCTTATGGGAACCAAGGCCCTAGAACGAACGCGTGACGTAAATGAAACCTAAATTCGGATAATAACCGATAATACATCAAAATTTGCCTAAAATTTTTGCAACGAGCACAATTCACAATAATCTAATTGATTGTGCGCGTCGTTTTAAATCCTGAAACCACATGGCAAATATGATGTACGAAATAAAGTATTCTTAATTTAAAAATCGATCCAAAATACGTTACGTATACTCACATATTCATACAAAGGCGCGACTCACAAAACAAAATTAGAATACTTAAAACGAAACGACATTGATATACTGCTGAATATTACGTAAATAATACCCAATTACCACATCTTACAGACAAAGTAAGTGGCAAAAATACAATATATTTTACAATTAAGCTGTCATATGCTGTCTTGTGCACGCTTCGGTATTGCGCACGCTACTTCGCGTGTGGAGACAAGCCGATAGTCACCGTACGATCATTACTCACTCTAACGTTATACCATGGAAATTGCGAAACTATGTCCTGAGTGGTCCCCTTGACACGTTTGGAAATTCATTAAATTAATGGTCATGTTTTTTTAAGATTAGTAAAAGTTTAGCATGTTTGGGCGTCTCATTTTAAACAAAATGCGGTATTCACGCCGCATTTTAAAAAATGATTAAAAATCTTACGTTTCGCAAGAAATCAGCTCTTACCAATAAGTACAAAAACACACACACAACATAGAAACTTTAACCCAAATCTTTGCGGGTCATCAAGGTTAAATGTTTTTTCAAATATGGTGTTCAGAAAGTACGTTAAGCCGTTGGTCCCGTCTGTCAATTGTAGATGACAGTCGTTACAGGCAGTCAGTGGACCCGAAAGTCTGACAACCAGTCTAAACAAGGGGTATCGTATTACCCAGTAATACCCAGTACTAACTGAAAAATTCATGACGGAACAAAAACCATTTTTGTCGTTCAATAATGACATAAGTTCTCCCAATCTGTGTCACAACAGCATGTCATCATTTTTGGTAGACGATCATAGAGTTTTAAATTACCCTCTTTTGTTTCCAGGAACGGCTACAGGCTGCCGAGCGTGGGCTCCCCGTGGTGGATGTCCCCCGAATGCCTGCGCGGGCGGTGGTACGACAACCGCTCCGACATATTCTCCTACGGGATTATACTGTGCCAACTTATCGCCAGGGTATGTTCAGCAGTAGATTGGTATACATTAGAGCCTGTTTTAACAAAACACTTTTCGCAGTTATAGAGTAACTAGCTCCTGACTAAGGGTCAAGGGTATCAGGCAGTTAGGTAACTGGGTTTCGTCAGCTGCCTGAATGTCAGATGCAAGAGTTCGACTTCCTAACAATCGCAAGTTTTTATACCGAGCTATAAAAACTTGCGATTGTTAGGAAATCCTTAATCCTCGAGTCAAATTTTCATGGAAAGACCGATCTCCAAACAGACAAATCTGCGCCAGATCTGTCTACATGTAACTATTAGGCTATTTAGTTTCACCAGTTTTCTTCTAAAAGTTGTATGCGAATCCTAAAAGCGACAGTAAGTAGTTCACGTGCTACGGATAAGAGGGACCTACTTTAAAATGGTTTGTGTTGTAGGTGGACGCCGACCCGGACGTGCTACCTCGCACGGACAACTTCGGCCTCAACTACATGGCGTTTGTGGAGCTCTGCGACGAGGACACCGTGCCCGACTTCCTAAGACTCACCTTCAACTGTTGCATCGTGAGTCACTTCTGCATAATCACAACCTGACGCTACCCACTGTTGCACAGGATACTTTTTGTTCGTGTCAACGCCCCTGTACTAGTTTTATCCAGGTTCTACTCGTACCCACCCATTTTCATATTATGTATGGTTTTTACGTTTTAAGGCTTTGAAACTTACTTTAAAAACGTTTTAACACTTTTCTAACTAAGAATTTTGGAAATGGACACTCTTTAAACTTCAGAAACGTGAAAGCTTAAGTCAGATATAAGTACTTAAAATTTTCATTGTATTCATTACAGTATGAGCCAAAAGCTCGTCCACTATTCCCAGAAATAGTGAACAAGCTGGCCGAAGTGAAGGAGAGCCTCGACGACGCAGCCTGGGGCTCGCTGAGTACCAACAACTACGAGAGGTACGTATCACAGAGTGGGATAGCGCTATATGTCTGTTGAACGTTAGAAGCAGAGCAGATTTAAATAGTCAGCTCGCCTTCACCGGTAGTTAGAGTATTGTTAAGATTTCTTAATTTGTTTTTATCGACGAAACTAAAGGAAATCAACCAGATTGGGCTATTTTCAAAAGTAAACTTCAAAAGTAAACCGGCCAACAAAAATAAACTTATTTTTTAGATAGAGCATAACATAATAAACACTTTTTATTATCACACCTAAGTCGTAAGTCAATTCGCCGAGAAGTCATTCAACCTCAAAATATCTGAGATCACACAGGTTGAGCAATTTTTTTTTTCGTCTTTCTTCACGATTTGTGCATTTAGCCAATGTCATGTCCGGCAATTATGTATTGTTTAACTCATTGCGTTTAAAAATAGGGTTAATAAATAAAAATAAATATGATATATACAGCGTGTAACAGAAAGGGTATAATCATATGAAATACTGTGGTACGGACCATCAAACTGAACAACTTTCTCTATGGGACCACCATCGAAATCGTAAAAAAAATAATCAGCTGTCCTATACAAAATTTCAATACCTACTCGACCCAAATGTATGGGACAGCTGATTATTTTTTTACGATTTCGATGATGGTCCCATAGAGAAAGTTGTTCAGTTTGATGGTCCGTACCACAGTATTCCATATGATTATACCCTTTCTGTTACATGTTGTATAGTTCATTGATTAATAAATTGTAACGAATTCAATTCATTTGGGCGTAAGAAAATTATTAAAATCATAGTGATTTTGGCTTCATGCGGCATGATCGTTGCCTGCACTATTAAAAAAAACGGAGTTCCCTATGGGCTCGTACATTGTTACGAGAAATAAATTCATAGCAATTAGGTACCAAGTTCTGTAGGTTCTATTCCGCAGACAAAATGGATCTTTTGCATTTATTTTTATTACTATTTATACTTTTTTTTTCGGATCGGAAATCCTCAAATGACCCCTCCCACTTGGGGCGGAGCGGAAGGTGTCTGACTAAAACCCTTGTATGTTGCCTGTCGTCATAAGATGGACGGACGGCGAGCTAGCCCATAATTCACCGTCCAATTACTATTTATATGTAGGTTTTCTAACATTTTAATCTTTATTATTTACTTATAACTTGGGTAAGAACTTGGGTATAATAAAAAATGTTTATACCCAGAAGCTCTATTTAATTATTGCGTTTAATTTAAAGAACCGGCAAAAAAAATTTTGCTCAACCTGGGTGATCTCAGATATTTTGAGGTTGAATAACTTCTCGGCGAATTGACTTACGATTTAGGTGTAATAATAAAAAGTGTTTATTATGTTATGTTCTATCTAAACAATATGTTTACTTTCGTTGGCCGGCCACTTTTGAAAATAGCCCAAAAATGTATGGAGGCTGGGTTATCTCCTTTGCGTCTGACTTGCGACTGAGTTTTCCTCCGTAAAGCGGTGAAATGAAAGGGTTGCGTGCCAAATCGTGATGGGTATCCCTATAATGTTATTTCGTTATTTGAGTGTATAGTATGTTCAAATACTGACAATGTATGTGTATTTGCAGCGAGGACGCGGACTCGTCGGGGCCGCGCTCGTGTCCCGGCCTGTACGCGTGGCGCCGCCCGCAGCGCTTCCGCTCCGAGGGCTCGTCCAGGCACCACGACCACGATCAGCGTATGTGTCCAGTTCGATACCTGTTATCTATGTTCGTAACGGGCGATAGTATGATTGTTTTCGGTGCTTGAATATTTTTTTCGTTTCGTACAGCTCAGCATCGTCGGTCGCTGTCGGAGCTGGAGTGGGGCGCGGCGGGCTGGACGACGGCGCGGCGGGCGCACCGCTCGGCGTGGGCGCTGGGCGCGCCCCCCCCCCTGCCGCCGCCCGCCCCGCCGCGCCTGCAGCGCCTGCTGCGCCTGGCGCACATCATGCTGCTGCGCGACGAGCACGCGGCGCCCACGCCGGCGCGGCGCGCGCTGGGCACGTTCCGCGGCGTCAAGAAGATCCTCGAGCCGCACCCCGGCTCCGCGTCCTGCGCCGAGCTGGGCTCCCCGCCGCGCGCCGCGTCCCGCGCGCTGGACCTGTCGGACGACGCGCGCGCCGCCTCGCTGCCGCCGTCCCCCGCGCTGTCGCGGCGCGGCTCGCTGGGCGCGGCGCCCGCCGAGCTGCGCCGGCGCGGCTCGTGCGAGTCGGGCATCTTCTCCGTGGCCAACGAGGAGCTGTGTCCCGCGCGCCTGGCGGGCCGGCCGCGCGCCGCCGTGTGCCCGTGCTCGCTGGTGGGCTGCCACCGCTGCTGGTGGTGGCGCCGCGACGCCGACGAGCGCTCGGCCGAGCCCGAGCCGCCGCCCGCGGGCGAGGCGCGCGCGCGCCTGTGCGGCGACTGCCTGCTGCAGTACGACCGCGCGCTGGACCGGCCCGGCCGCCCGCGCGCGCCGCCGGACGACGCGCCGGGCGAGCTGCGCAGTCTGGACGACGCGGACGAGGCGCGCGCGGACGGCTCGCCCTTCCTGTGCGGGCGGCCGGACGCGGACCTGGACGCGGACGCGGACGGAGCCGCGGGCTCGGCCGAGCGGCTGTGCGAGTACCACATCCTGGCGCGCTGCTGCTGCGTGCGCGGCGCGGCGCGGGACGGGTCGGGCCGGGGCCGCGCGGCCGCCGTGCGCTCGTCCAGCGTGTACACGGACAGCTCGGAGGACGTGGCGTCGCTGGCGGGCTCGGACAGTCTGTACTGCGACGAGCGCGTGCCGCGCCACGTGCGCTCGGCACAGATCAGCAAGATCGTGGAGTACTTCGAGCGCAAGGGCGCCGACTTCACGTGCGAGCGCTCGCGCGGCCACTCGCGCTACCGCCTGGCGCCGCGCGACGCCCGCAAGTGCCCGGCGCAGGCGCGGCTCATGGTGTGCGAGGGCGCCGTGCGCTCCAAGCTGCCGCTGTTCGACAAGAAGTCATAGCGCTAGCCCGGCGCGGCGCGCGACTGCTGGCCGGCCTGACCCGCCTGACCCGCCTGACCCGCCTGACCCGCTGGGAACCACGAGACCGACAGGAACTCTTGCAGCAATGATCATAAGCCTGCTGGACATAGGCCGTACCGTGATAGTGACCGATAAGTGTGACGTTACTTCCAACATTTCGTATGTCGCCCGCAGGCAGTGCCGTACTGATGTGACTCACTCCGGGTCCTCGCGCCCGCAGACTTGTGACTTCCATAGTGTTTACAACAGAAGAAAATATTTTTGTCGTTACAGCGCGCCGCCGCAAACGATCCATTATTCACGTGTTAAGAATATTTGATCACAATTATTATAAAATCAGTATTTTCCAAGGCTAGTGCCAACGCTGTCACGCCGCGGACGGGGCCTATGTTCCCGACGAGCCGTGCTGTACTCATGGCGAGTCTCGACACAAATTCACGTTTGTTTGACTGATCGTAACTTCGTACTTTATTTATATTTATAATAAAGGCGGAAATTGAGATTACAAAGAAGGTTGTAGAGGAGATTTGTCGAAATTATCGGTGATATAGTCAATGTGTGGTTGAATAGTCCTTTATAACGTGGCCTATCCGTATATTATGAAGGCCTTTTAGTCGTTTTTAGTCTAAATATTATAGACGGCATCGCGTTCTGTACTTTGGTTTCGCTAACACATCAGAAGCAGTGTTGCAACCTGTAAATAATAATTAATTTTAGGTTATGTTTCAATAACTCTATAATTTATTTTTATGTTTCCAGTATTAAATATTACTTGCCAGTTTACAGCTACTTTAAGTGTGTACATAATTTAAATTTAAAGTTAAGTTGTCATAATAAAACAATTAAACGTTGGCTACGGTAGTACTGAAATTAATATTTACGTTAGCAGTGCAATACTGATTGCGTTTAGTACCTAATTTATAATTTAACTATACAAAGATTCACTTGCTATATTTCGTTAAACTTCGACAAAGTCATATAATTATTTAAAATTATTATTTACTTTTGAAAGAACATTTTTTTTATTTATCTTTACTTTACATCATAAATATATCTATACTCATAATATACGGGCAAAATACGTCCCAAAATTATATAAAGATACAAAATAAAGTTGTGGCGCGTTGCTAGTCTTTTAAAACGCGCCATGTTTGTCGAAATCCGTCGTATTAATTAATAGTGAAGGATGGTGTAAACTACTTACGCGAAAATAATTATAATATAAAATGTAATTCAGAACGAACGTGCCGCCGACTTTAAAAGTGCGTGCATTTTGAACGAAACTCTAAAGTCACGAATAAGATAATGTTATCAATCCTTAGAAAATGAACTCAAGTTCGCGTCTAACTGTACGCACATTTAGAATTTGAAAGAATTCATAGATCAATTTCGAGAGAAAACCATAAAATGTCCCAGTAATATCAATACGTTGTCGTATGTATAAAATTATTTTACATGCCTCTTGTAGTGAAACAAGAATGGTCACATATACATAATAACATTTTCTCGACTTTAATCTATGAACCATCGTTCATTCCACCTTCCAGCATCCTCTAAACAAATTATAATGTACAAATATGTGTCAAAAATCAGACCGAACTATAGAAAAATGTTTTCTGTTGCCCGTTGTTTTGCTTACTACTAAAATGGTAGGAATATTCGCAGAATAGCGAATTCAAATGGTAGAAATTCGGTATGATGATGGCAAGTTTTAGGTGAAGTTGTTCTGAAAAAATGTCATATCGAGATTCTCTGTGATTATCAGCTGATATTAACTTTGTCAAAATAACGGGCAACACTAAAAACGTTATAGTAATATCATATTTTTGTAAATACAGTATTAACATGGTGTATTTAAATATCGTCATCTTATAATAAATTTTACTTTAAAATCATGGTTATATTGTTAAATTCAGGGTATACATGGTGTAAATATTTAATGTTGGGATAATAATGTGAAACAATTGATCCGCGCATGCGGTTTAGATGTCAGTGCCAAAAAATATTATTTCAATAAACAAATTATAAATTCACATGCCTGATTTATGGTGTCTTTTCGTTCAGAACAATGCAACAAGCCATTTTTATGACAATACAGGGACACTCGGCTTATACATAGTATTCTTAGATTAACATAATGTAGTAGAAAATGCGCCCTCACCAGGTACTATTCAGAATAAAATGGTCCAAGTCTTATTTCGTACACTTATTAATCGTTTCTGACCAAGAACACACAGCATCAAACATTCAAATAGCCATCTGAACGAAAGGACATCGTCAGTCAAGGCTAACACAAGCGTCGGGATGTCGAATTAGTGTTGAAACTCCTTAAGGTGGATGCGCAAGGGTATCCCGCGAAATTTAAATTTTCTTACGTTTATTGCAATTTGCAGGTCAGTGTCAGGTTGTATGTTGATGAAAATATGAATCGCGCCAGTTACACGTATGGAGTTACAGAATTATAATCATTCAAATCATCAATACAGCTCTCCAAGTTCATATAATCACATTCAATAGCTATTTCATGAAAAAGTCACTTTTTGAGATTATATGAACTTGGAGGGTTGTATTGATGATTTGAATGATTATAATTCTGTAACTACATACGTGTTACTGGCGCGATTCATATTTTCATCAACATACAACCTGACACTGACCTGCAAATTGCAATAAACGTAAGCAAATTTAAATTTCGCGGGCTACCCTTGCGCATCCACCTTAATATATATATATATATGCAAGAGCAATTACGTGTCCGTCCATAATTAGGCGAAGAAATGCTTTTTATCCGCGGTAGCTGTATCTTCTCTCAATTCTCGCAGTTGTTGACTCTATGGTGACGGAATAAAAGACGAACCTCGCGTGAAATTGATAGTTGAAACAAAATTTGGTATTCCTAACATACCTAGTAGATTTGAATGCATTTCTATCGGTCGATACTTCGCCCATAGGTCCCTTTCACGTACCGATTGTCCTAAAAAGTACCAATGTGTACACTTTCTGGTACCTGTTTGTGACCAATGGGTTCTAATTGGACACTAAGACTGATAGTGGAACTACTTAGCAGCTTTTTGCAGCCAAACTGTCCGAGACAGTGTACTAAGGCATAGGACAGATGTTACTCAATGCCGTATAGATGGCGCTACCATCGATTGTTCCAATCATTATCATCACTACGTATAATGATAGTTTACCAGTGAAAATCACGTAAAAAACGGATTTCGTAACACTGTCTCATGTCTTAGAAGTACTTGCTTACATTGTAGGTTTTATTATTGCTATTTTGTTGTTCTATATATTCAAATCGTTGCTGTAAATATATACCATTGTTTTCCTAGCCGATTCTATTAGGTAATCCCATTTCACTGTAATAAGCAAATGTCATTTTCATGATTAAATTAACCAACACCGATTGAATGATGATTTATTAATCGTCTATCTGTAGTTGTATTCAGCCAAACACGAAATATTATGGCGTTAATATAGAACAAATTGTACCTAACTATTAGTGTAAGGAAATGACGCATTTTTGGCGTTTTTTCAATTCAATTTAAATCATTGTGATGTGAATAAAATAAGTAAATTGAACATTTGTAATAAAAAAACTGTTTTGGTTATCTTATCCGCGACCTCGAGCGAACAATCAAATTGATGGAGGATCTGATAATATGTCTGACAAAATAAAGTGTTTTCTATATTTTCAATAAATCTTTGACATGACCTATTAAATAGAAGCTACTAGAATTCTTAATACAGATTGTAAACAGGACATCACCTTGAGTGCGCGAATAAGATCTAATTATTATACATGTCTGGTGATTAAATAGTTAAGTTTTCGCCTTGGTGTTAAAATATTGAGTGAATTTAACTTTCTATAGTTTTGATCAACAACAACGTGTTTCAACAATGTATAATAAGTTTCAAATCTTTCAACTTTCGCAACAAATTGTAAAATTGGTTCAATGAAAACCGTTTTGTGCAATCGAAAACATTCATTTTGAAAATATTTGGATTGGCAACACTATTGAAACCTGTACATTTTTTTCACGCCATTTTATTGTGGCAGTCAATGTCAGTTCGATTCTAATTCTAATTTCGGAATGGCGCGAAAGAATTGTAAGATGGTAACACTTTATTGTTATATTTTTCAAATTGACTTGTGTTGACGCAGCTAGATTAAACATTAGCGAATGAAAACAAAAACAAAAATCAATTACTTAAAAAAAAAACAAATCAACTTCACGCAATCACAATACTTTCAAATATTTTAATGTAAAAGCGAATATCTAAAACTTTTGTCACCTTAGGTGTAACTTTTCTCATATTATGAATAAAAGAATAATGTTTCAGCACTAATTCGAATCAGTTTTGTCAGTTAGTTATTTTTTAAGGAATATTAAAACATACTTTTTTGACGAAAAAGGGTCAAGTTACACCGCAATAAGCATATCAGTTACAGAGCGTAGGTAATGGTTAGTTATTTTTATATATTTAGGTTTTAACAGGAACGCTGCACGACCGATTATAGTTATCTTACTAGCTGTAATACAATATTCTTGTTTCATAATATTATAGTCATTTGATGCTAAATAACGTTAATACTTTCCCTCTCTTTTACATTTGAAATGTTTTTAGATAAGCTTCCCACACAACATAATATTAATAAGTCAATTACTTAGTATTTATATTTATCTACTGCCAAAAAAACAATCATCCTTTCAACGCCGAAAATAGTCCGTCAGATAACAGAACACAATATAGACTTGTAGGTTAAAAATCTTTATTTAAAACGCCGACTCGGGTATTCCCCAAATAATAAACCCTTTTACAAGTTATGATAAAAAGTGTGGGTACATTGTACCTTTCCTTCATATGATTACGACCAAGACACGGTTCTTTAGTTTATCGATAATACAATATCCTTCTGTTCTAACATTATTATCATAGTAGGACACGAGTTGCGATAAGAAATATACTCTTATCACTTTTCGGAATTAAAACCTTTCAAGAAGGAAATAATGATATCATTGTTATCTGTGCCGAAAAGAATTCTAAAAATAAAATTAAAAGAACTTATGTTTATAGTCTCTTCATTATTTGCAATAAGCAAGACTTCTAATATCTACTGACTGAAGTTTGCTTATCGTTTAAAGAAAAATATAACACTCGGCTCGAATTACCCGGTGTGGTGGATAGATGTGGATGTGAGGATCATTCATGGGAGTTGGCTATAATAGGAAACTAGTTGGCGTAGATTAAAACTAATTATAACGTTATTTCTCCCATAGTAATAGGTTTAGTAATTAGTTGTATAGATAATCGCAATACATCCACACTGACAATAATTTAATCACATACCCATGTTATTTTGTAATTATACCAACGTTGTATCAGTTTTACCAACGTTAGTACCTTTATGGATGAAGATAAACAAGCGAATTTTATGTGAGTTGAAAGTCGCGTTATTTAAGTCGCTCGCTTGGCCTTGCCCTTCAACTACCCTCAGAAAGTCAAGATAAATATAATCGGTCGTGTGAGCTTCGTGTTAAGTATATAAGTTTGTGTAAATAGCTCCTAACGTTCCTTGTTTTTAAGGCACTAACGGTTTAATGTAGAACATTTTCTTGTACGGTTGTGTCATTTACAAGCCCAGACTTATTATAGTTATAGTTGAAGCCGAAAGGCAGTCACGAAACGAGAATTTGTAAAATGAAGATCGTATTAAATATATTTTGTTTCAAAATGTTTTTTTTTCTTTTTGTCCAGTATCTTCAGGGCTCAGGGTTTGTTTTCCTGTTGTTGTTAATTAACACTGTCAATGACTGTCACTAGAGGGTGTAAGGGACCTCGGTGCGCAAACTGACCTGTGGCCTGTGATATAGGCCTCTTCAAAGTTCGCCTCAACACCCTATCGACCAGACCTTTCTATATTTCTAGCGAAGGAATTTCAACGTCTGTTAATAAAACTGTTCGATATATTTTGACGTCGTAGGCGTCTTACTTTTGCTTGCCTTGTTATTTTGTTTGTATTGGTTAAATCTTGCAACTGAATTTCGAACCGACTTGCAACCGATTGAGTTGGAAATTTTGCACACACCTTTGGTTCTGGTGACAATACATTTTATTTTTCAATTCATGTCTGGCATCGATCGTCTCCTCACGAGAGAACTCCACAATTAATAAACACGGACACGAAACTTTGTATACGCGGTCAATTATTACAGATAAACCAATTTTAATAGAAGCCTGGTCTCATTTAAAAAATGTTTAATTTTTAACCGACTTCATAAAGGAGGAGGTTCTATGTTTGGCTGTATGTATTTTTTTATGTATATTTGCGATTTCTCGGTCAATTGTGGATCGATTTTGAAAATAGTTTTTATGTTTGAAAGAGTATAGAGGATGGAGTGGCGCTACGAACCGAAAGACGTTGCGTTGGAAGGCTTCCAACTAGGTGTACCGATAACCTGGTGAAGGTGGCGGGGATCCGCTGGATGCGAGACGCACTGGACCGGTCAATGTGGCGGCACTTGGGGGAGGCCTATGCTATGTCCAGCAGTGGACGTCTTTCGGCTGAAATGACGAGGATGATAACTAACCGACGAATCATTTCTATGCTTATCCAGTGCTGAAGCTATGTAATACTAGCTTTTACCCGCGGCTTCGCTCGTGTTAGTTTGGAATTTGACAATCCATTCGGGTTGTACTCTGCTTGTCATAATATAATTCAATCATGATTCGAAAGACACGTGGCGCCATCTATTATCATAGAACGTTATGTTGTTTCTCTCGGGAACAGTACTTTTTTTCAGGATGAAAGGTACTTATGTCCTTATGTCCGTTTCTGTACAGGTGACAACGTATAATGCAACATTTCTGGATGATCGGTTCAGTGGTTTAGGTGTGAAAAGGTCACAAACATACTTTCGCATTTACAATATTAAGTTAGGATAGGATGGCACCCAACACTGAAATTAACAAACTTATAAGGCCTGCGCAAGGGTCTTTTGTCCGCTCAGGACAAATAACCACGAACCGCCACCACCGGATAGTGAAGCACACGTTAAGGAAGCAAATATTCTCATATTACGTTGTGTTTTTATTTACATGAAGTTTGTGAAAAAGAGGAGATATTTTAAAAGAGAACATTGTAAAGCAGAGTGCAATTAGCCAAAAACATCTCAAGAGGTAGAACGAAGTGGTCGGATATTCATGGGACTTTTTTTTTCTTTTTTTATTGGGTTCCTAGAGGTGTGGAAAGATAAAAAAAAGACTTGTGCCGCTCGCGACTTTTTTTTTTGTTTTTTTTTTTTTTATGAATAACTCCAAATTCGACGAATAAACCAATAAACCCGTTTGCCCACTGTTTACTACATGCCTGCCATTAAAGCCATCCGACAATCACATCGAACTTTAAAAGAAACATCTGTTTTGCACGGTAAATGTTTATTTATGATATCTAATCACAATTTACTATTTCATATTGTATGGAGTTTGGAACATGAACATCCTTTCTTCTGTTTCGGCGGCGGCAGACACGACGGCGGCGGTGGCTGTACCGGCCATTTCTGGAAATAATAAATTAATATTACGTATTCAAGTACAACTACAGCTGTTCGGCTGGCTCGCTGATCTAGCTGTCGCAAGTGCTACTGCTGAGCATGAGGTGCCGGGTTCGACTCCTTGGTTGGGCAGTGTTATTGGGTTTTTCATCAGAAATTTCACAGAAACTGCCCAGGGCCGTGATGTGTGCCCGGTTGACGCCGACAGGGTCGTCCTATAATTACATACGATTTAAACGAAATGTGGGTGTACGTACATAGGTATGGTACACCTCTGTCTAACCCATCGGGGAAACAGGCGTGATGTACCATACAATACATCAAAATTTGAACCTAACGAAACGGACAAAATTTCAATACACGAAAAGAGATATCCATTGAATACTGCGGTGCATCGGTGCTGCCTTCCGTCGTGAAAATAAAAACTGTCCATACAAGGGCCGCTGTAGTTGTGCATAATGATGAGTTGTTCCATGATGAGTTGTCCATGATACATATTTACATTCGACATAAAAGGTGTACATTGAAATATATCAATATATTTCAATGTACACCTATATTTCAATGTACACCTTTTATGTCGAATGTTACCAATTTATCACAGGCGTAATATACCGACCGTACTTTTAGTAAGGCTGCCTGGCAGACATGCCGTGGATTACCACAGCTTGCCTTGGTATTCTCAAGTCTTTGTGGCAATATAAACGAAATGTGAGTATACATAGATTCATAATAATTTCCGCTATAAAATTGGCAATGCTAAAAGCAACATGTCTGTTGAAGTTCTAAGTTCAACAGCGACCATTTTTTTTCCAAAAAAAATATTTAGGTTCACTTAATACCTGAACATTATTTATAATTACGGCTAAAGTTACCTGTTTATTGGGATCGAGACAAGGCGAAGGCTTCGGCTTAGGAACGAGGTGTCCTAGTCCCACAATATCAAGAATTTCGCGTAGCGTTTCGTTGTCCACAGTCTTCAGCACCAATGCTATGAGAGCGAGCAGAAAGCCCAAAGTACCGCCAGCGATCTTCAGTGGGCTGAAGTACGGCTCAGGCTCTTCATCGGGCTCAAATGCGGCCTCCTCAGCTCTACGGCGAGCTGCCTCCTGTCTCTTTCGTTCTCGCTCCCGCCTATCTCTCTCTTCGCTACTGAAAAACTCAATATACATAGGTACTATCGGTAATGATGTCCGCATACCTACACAGAGTCGGTTCTCACTTGTTCGTTACGTCATTTTTAACATAAGGCGGTAGGTGGTTCTGGCTGTCCACAGTCGTAGGTCATCGGTACATCCATTCATCAGTTCATAATTCATTCAATAAGAATACTTCGTCGATGATGCCGCGTGCGATAGCACACCCCCTCTGTTTCTCGCACTAGCAAATTACGGTTCTAAGCAACGGAAAAAGTTAGGGACATGGAAACATGTGATTCCGTGCTGATGGATGTGGTGCAACCCTTAGAAGCCACGGGCGGCAAGCGCTCGTGCAGTAGGAACCTACGTGCCAGTTGGATTAAAAATAAGAAAGATAGCTCATAACAGATTGTTTTTATTATACTAAAAGATAACTTCAACAACCAGAAGTGACGAACTCGCACTACGTAGGTACCTACATAATAAAGAAAGATGACCACTCACCAATCGCACATTGTTGTTGGTAATCTCGTTTTTAATTGTATGTTTCAATTAACTTGCATGATTGTGTAGCTGTAAAGCCTTTATTTATAAAAGTAGTATCATTGTAGTGCTTCATTTTGCCTGATGTTACGGCATGACGGAGCAAATGACAACCCGTTGACATTACAAATTCTTCTTTGTTCCGACAAGTTTAGAGGAATGAGTTTCTATTTTCCTATTTTTTTGGAGCGATGAATTTGGCACTGTAAACAACATTTTCGGTTTTAGGTCAACCTTCAAACTCGCACAGCCACAAGTGCACTATCAATTGCAAGTACTTCCAAAGATGTGTGAGAAGGTATTTCGAGGTTGTGAGGAAAGTTTTGAGTATGAATGTGGATGTGTATAAAATTAGAGGAAGACCTAAGAAACGATGAATGGACTAGTGAAGGATGATATGGCAAGAAAGGAGGTGTATGATGAGATGACGATTATTAGAGAAGTATGAAAGAAGAAGACAAATACAACGCCGACCCCAAATAAATTGAGAAAAGGGCAGGGGTCCAGGAGAATGATGATGGGAAGGTATTCCCATGGTGTTAGGTATAGATGCTAGAGTGGCTGCGGACACCTTACTGATCATCAGCAGTCCAGAACCCAGAGTTAATGAAAACTCGATACCTCTTGGAAAAATGGTTGTCCGATTTTCGAACTTCTGACTACCCGTACCCGTAGCGACTGTCAAAGGTCTACTAAATCACAGCCGGAACTAATTAACGCCTTAACATGCTTTCATCAATGGTACGGAGGGGCCTAGGTATGTACCTAATCGAGGGCCACCACATGGTTGGTAAATTGTTAATGTGTTTATCAGCCTATGTATGTAAGTTTGTATGTTTGTTCCTTTGTGGTGCTCTAGAGACCAAATGCGTGAGCCGATTTTGATGATTTTTACGTCAATCGATAATCTGACGAGTGCTGTGGGCGAGTGTCACTAAAGATATGGCAGTTATCAAAATCAATACGGCGACCACTAGACGCCATATTTTTTTTTTAAAGAAAAAAATGAAAGTCGACGAACTAAGCTTTTTAAAAACACAATACTTATTTTGAGGCAGATCAATTATAGTTGGGCCAAACATACCCCAGACACAATTAAAATGTCGCTGCTGTATGAGCATGCGCCCCTGGTTTGTTGAACCCATACAAAAATGATTAATTGCTACCCTACAATGGTTCTGGCTGCTTACAATGGCTACTAAAAAAACTCTCTGAGTAACCGCTAACACAAACAAATCATAAGCGCAAACCACTTTACAAATCAAATTTCACGAACGTAAACACTGAAACTTTACATCGCTGTAACTTTGGAAATCCTGACCTGATTTCGATGAAACAAAAACAAAAACTATTATTATTTGCACGAGTACGTGCTTTTATAGTAATATTTTGATGTGTTGGGGTGACTCATTGGCTTTCGGCAGGTACGTAGGCATACGTTCACAGTGCATACATTTTCTGACTCCTAAGTCACAGGTATTCCTAGTTTAGGAGTCAGGGTTTCAACTTCTGTGCGCGTTTAATTATTGAGAACTTTAGCTAGATATTAAGCATATTGTAAGGACTTGTATCAATAAAGTATTATTATTATTATACAAACACTACGTCATGCCACACATTTTGTTAATGAGAAAATAAGTAAGGTCTGGGGGCCCTGGGATCTTGGACTATTAGCAACCGTTCTCGATATAGGGATATTATTTTATTGAACCAACGTAATGTCGAGTATCGGAAAACCGAAAAAGATGTAAATCTTTAAATAATTCAATATACTTACGAGTAATAACCTGACGGCGGCGAAGCCCAAAAGGAGGTTATGTATGTGTTAGACCTGTACGTACCTATAATATACATTTAATATCTACATAATTATGTTCCCTCATAACTCTTAAACGGATGGACCGATTTCAATAAATTAAACGTCCTTATATCTTGGTGGCGCAAATGTCACCGGCATAGAAATATAAAAAACAGGAGAAGTGGCTAGGGGGCGTGTCGGTGACGCCGCGACGAGCGCACGATAAGCATGTCATAGGGCAAATGGCCGTCTCCGCGAACTAGTGTGTTCGACCGCGATCGTGACAACTTATAAGAATGCCGTGTTGTTCAGTGGTTTCTTGTAAAAATCGAAGCATAAACCAAAACTTTATAAATCATAGAATCACTTACTATATTATGTATGTACAAGTATTTTACTATATTTGTCTTTAACATCACAAATCGTAAAATATTTCTTGCTCTTACTATGTTATTTCTGTTTTAAAATATCACAGCGACTGTACAAGTTTTGCAATAAATACATTGCTCCTTAACCACTACCAAAGTTTGTCGCTAAGTGACTGGACAAGCAATGTAAAAATCACGAAACGATACTTTTTTAAGCATATGCATCGCGCAGTACGGCCGCTGCTTCTTGCGACGAGTGATGTGCTTGTGCAGATTCAAGTAACGTTGTGTAGGCTATCGACAATGTCGATTGACGCAAGAAATATTGCTATTATAGTTTGTTTTTCAATTTTATCAACCAATTTCACCCGGATGGAAAATCGATGACGAATAATGTTTTTGACGTATTTTGGTAATTTTACAGCGTAGTAGAGAAATGTGTAACTAATTTTCGTAAAGTAAGTTAATTAAATTTCAGTTTAATAATCGGTGGTGTTTTTGGCTTTGAATGATCATAATATATGCCATCATAATATATGATCAACAATGACAATTCCTGCCCAATTCCTGTTTTCACCAACACTATGTGTCACCTAAGTCAATGCCTAATACGCGTTTTCACCAACAGTAAGTGACGCCTAACTGAACGCCTAGTTCCTGTTATCACCAACACTAAGTGGAACCTAACTCGACGCCTAAGCCCGTTTTCACCACCACTAAGTGTCACCTAAGTCAATGCCTAATGCGCGTTTTCACTAACAGTAAGTGACGCCTAACTGAACGCCTAGTTCCTGTTTTCACCAACACTAAGCGACAGCTAAGTCAATGCCTAATGCGCATTTTCACCAACAGTAAGTGACGCCTAACTGAACGCCTACTTCCTGTTATCACCAACACAATGTGGCACCTAACTCGATGCCTTAAGCTCGTTTTCGCCACCACTAAGCGACACCTGACCTAACTCGACGCCTTAAGCCCGTTTTAACCACCACTAAGTGTCACCTAACTCGATGCCTGAAGCCCGTTCTCACCGACACTAAGTGTCACCTAACACAATGCCTAAAGCGCGTTTTCACCAACAGTAAGTGACGCTTACCTGAATGCCCAGTTCCTGTTTTCATCAACACAAAGTGGCACCTAACTGAACGCCTAGTTCCTGTTTTCACCAACACTAAGCGACAGCTAAGTCAATGCCTAATGCGCGTTTTCACCAACAGTAAGTGACGCCTAACTGAACGCCTAGTTCCTGTTAGCACCAACACTAAGTGGCACCTAACTCGATGCCTTAAGCCCGTTTTCACCAACAGTAAGTGACGCTTAACTGAATGCCCAATTCCTGTTTTCACCAACACAAAGTGGCACCTAACTGAACGCCTAGTTCCTGTTTTCACCAACACTAAGCGACAGCTAAGTCAATGCCTAATGCGCATTTTCACCAACAGTAAGTGACGCCTAACTGAACGCCTACTTCCTGTTATCACCAACACAATGTGGCACCTAACTCGATGCCTTAAGCTCGTTTTCGCCACCACTAAGCGACACCTGACCTAACTCGACGCCTTAAGCCCGTTTTAACCACCACTAAGTGTCACCTAACTCGATGCCTGAAGCCCGTTCTCACCAACACTAATTTTAAGTGTCACCTAACACAATGCCTAAAGCGCGTTTTCACCAACAGTAAGTGAAGCTTAACTGAATGCCCAATTCCTGTTTTCATCAACACAATGTGACACCTAACTGAACGCCTAGTTCCTGTTTTCACCAACACTAAGCGACACCTAAGTCAATGCCTAATGCGCGTTTTCACTAACAGTAAGTGACACCTAACTGAACGCCTAGTTCCTGTTATCACCAACACTAAGTGGCACCTAACTCGATGCCGTAAGCCCGTTTTCACCAACGCAAAGTTACACCTAACTCGATGCCTTAAGCACGTTTTCACCAACACTAAGTGTCACCTAACTCAATGCCTAAAGCGCGTTTTCACCAACAGTAAGTGACGCTTAACTGAACCCCCAATTCCTATTTTCACCAACACAAAGTGGCACCTAACTGAACGCCTAGTTCCTGTTTTCACCAACACTAAGCGACAGCTAAGTCAATGCCTAATGCGCATTTTCACCAACAGTAAGTGACGCCTAACTGAACGCCTAGTTCCTGTTATCACCAACACAATGTGGCACCTAACTCGATGCCTTAAGCTCGTTTTTACCACCACTAAGCGACACCTAACTCGACGCCTTAAGCCCGTTTTCACCGACACAAAGTTACACCTTACTCGATGCCTTAAGCACGTTTTCACCAACAGTAAAGCGTACCTGAATGCCCAATTCCTGTTTTCACCAACACAAAGTGGCACCTAACTAAACGCCTAGTTCCTGTTTTCACCAACACTAAGCGACACCTAACTCAATGCCTAATGCGCGTTTTCACCACCACTAAGTGTCACCTAACTCGATGCCTAAAAAGCGTTTTCACCAACAGTAAGTGACGCTTAACTGAATGCCCAATTCCTGTTTTCACCAACACAAAGTGGCACCTAACTGAACGCCTAGTTTCTGTTTTCACCAACACTAAGCGACAGCTAAGTCAATGCCTAATGCGCGTTTTCACCAACAGTAATTGACGTCTAACTGAACGCCTAGTTCCTGTTATCACCAACACAATGTGGCAACTAACTCGATGCCTTAAGCTCGTTTTCGCCACCACTAAGCGACACCTGACCTAACTCGACGCCTTAAACCCGTTTTAACCACCACTAAGTGTCACCTAACTCGATGCCTTAAGCCCGTTTTCACAAACAATAAGTGTCACCTAATGGAATGCCTAAAGCGCGTTTTCACCAACAGTAAGTGACGCTTAACTGAACCCCCAATTCCTGTTTTCACCAACACAAAGTGGCACCTAACTGAACGCCTAGTGCCTGTTTTCACCAACACTAAGTGACGCCTAACTCGACTCCTTGAGCCCGTTTTCACCTACGCAAAGTTACACCTAAACTGTCACCTAACTGAATGCCCAAACCTCGTGCTATTTGCGTTGCGTTTTTTATGTTTTTACCCGACTGCGCCAGAAGGAGGGTTATGTTTTTCGAGAGTATGTATGTATGTTTGAATAATTGTTTGGCACGCTCTGTGGCTTGAACGGCTCGACGGATTTTAGCTTGAGAGGTGTCGTTAGATTCGTATTTACTGTGAGAGTGACACTGGGTATATCAAAATTAAATGAAATAAAAAACGGTAATTTAAAACAATTAAAAACCCGACTGCGTAAAAAAATAAAATAAAAAGCATAGAACTATACACACACATAGCAACATAGCGACTTAACAGTCGGGACCCATTTACATATACATATAGACCGGCTTAAATCGTCCCAATAATGGGTCCGTCGCTATGTTCTATACTTTTTATTTTATTTTTTACGCAATCGGGTTTTTAAAATTTTTTAAATTACCGTTTTTTGTTTTGTATTTTAGCTTAGAATACGTTATAGTAATCGGCATGGTTCAGATAATATAATAGTGACTTTTGCTTATAATAAGTCAACATAATTATTCATGCAATTTGTTTATGTTTGTTTGTTTTCATTTATTTACATTTTTTTTCCTCTAGGGTTTTTTTTATAACAAAAATCTATTACGTGCGAAGTCATTGCGTAACACACTTTCAGTAAGAATCGATTATTACTTGAACACATGAATATTCGATAACTTTTCGATTTAGTCAATCACTAGCGTGGGTATTCAATTAAATTGCTTTTACCCAGCACAACGATACCGACCGATGTTTTTGTGTGGGTAAGTTGTACGGTGCATGGTAAAAATACACGCTGTGTTTGATAGGATAAGGTTTATAATTGATTGTGTAGTACTGCGATGTGGAGGGAAGGAGGGGTTAAGTAAATACCATGTCGTGTACTTGTCCATGAGTCAACTGGAGACTGAAGACCCCAGACTCCCTTTATTAGTGTAATATATACCTAGTCCGTGCGTGACATATATCATAATATAACTATGGACATAGCTTATCTACCTTAACTTAAACTAAGATCTAAACGTGACGTACGTGACACACCACATCACCCTTCCTAAAGTAAAAAAAAAACTTAGTTACATTGTTTTTTTTTTTTCCCTCATCTCTTTACATTTTTAAACTTACATTCTAAGTCTTACAGTATAACTTTGTCCTATTTTTATGTATTACATCTATCTTATTTTTATACTTAACTATTACATTTGGTGACTCGTCCTTTACAACTACAAATGGTCCATTATAAATACACTCCAACTTATTGCCTACTTCGTTTTTTATCAAAATCAAGTCACCTTCCTTATAAGTTATAGAATTAAGATTCTTATCATAACAATGTTTCCTTGATAACTTACTTGATACCAAATTTTCTTTTGCATCATTTTGAGCCCTTTGTAACCTGTATTTAAATTCTAAAGGATAATCATCAAAATTATACAAAGGTTCTACACTTTCACCTTGAAGACTACTTGGTAACCTACAAATTTTACCATAAACTAATTCATAAGGCGTATACTTAGTCACAGTATTAACTGTTGTGTTATAAGAAAAACACCAATATGGAATCCAAGAACTCCACGATGATGGATTATTATCTGTTTGTATCCTTAAATAAGCACCTAAAGTTTTATGAACGTTTTCCAAAGACCCTATACTTTCATGATGATATGACGTTGATAAGATTTTATTGATGCCCAAGATATTACATAGCTCTACCATTACTTTCGAAATGAACTCAGAACCCCTATCCGTAGCAATTGTTCCCGGTATCCCATATCTCAACACAAAATTTTCTGCCAACGCTTTTGCTACCTCATTTGCGGATTTATTTTTTAGTGGATAAGCCTCCACAAACTTCGTAAGTTCACATTGAAGAGTTAATATGTAAACATTACCATTTTCGTCCCTATCAAGTGGCCCCACTATATCTAAATAAATCTTTTCAAAAGATGAAGATGCAGTGGTAGTAACTGTCATTGGTTCTTTAGTATGTTTGGAAAACTTTTGTTTTTTACACTTATCACATTTACCAACGTACTCCGCTACATCTTTCTCAATTGACGGCCAATAATAATATTTCTTTATATTATTCACCATCCTGCGTATTCCTGAATGACCACTCGTAGGTAAAATATGAAAATCACTTAAAACAATTCTCTTCTCATCTGCCCCTTCTATTTTCCGTACACCCTTCACTACACATATTCTAAAATCTCCACATATCGAATTACTATTTTCCTTCAAATATTTGGCCATTTTTGCAATAAACTTAACGTTATAACGATTTTTCAAAATAATAACTTCTTTTATGCCCTTTTCAATACAAAAAGTGACTATGTCTCTCGACAACTCGTCTCGCGATGATGCCGATAAAGATTCATAGTTTACGTAAATACTCGAGTTTTCTGGCACATACATTAAATTGCGCGACTTTGAAAATATTTTTCCACCATTAGTGTTACGTAACATCTTCTCCCACTCATTCAAACATATCTCAATGTCATTTCCTTGTTTTTTAAGAACTTCCACGATCCTAGGGTGATCAGTCCTAGATACCACAGGGTCCGTATCACAAACATTTGGTTCTTCCAACTGTTTGTACTGCGCTCTCGTCATTACGGATATAGTTTTTTCACGCATGGTTTTCAAATCTTCACTTGAAATTACTATCCTAGAAAGTGCATCAGCTAATACATTTTCTTTCCCCTTAATATACTCGACCTCAAAGTCATACTCTTCCAAACATAAACGAAACTTAGTTAACCTACTTGATGGATCTGTCATGTTAAACAAGTATAATAGTGGCCGGTGATCCGTTTTTACAACGAACCTCCGCCCATACAAATACGGTCTAAAATATTTAACTGACCATACTATAGCCAATAACTCCTTCTCTATAATAGGATAATTTAACTCACTTTTCCCCAAAGACCTACTAGCGTATGCAACGGGTTTACCGTTCCCATTACACAAAACACTTCCTACCGCATAACCCGAACTATCGGTTTGCAATATAAACGTGTTGTCTTCAGAAAAATTTGGATAATCCAACACTGGTGGATTCATTAACGCTTCCTTAAGCAACAAAAACGACCTCTCACATTCATCGGTCCAACTAAACACTACATCCCTCTTACATAGCTTATTCATAGGTATCACTATACTAGCAAAATTTGGTATGAATTTCCTATAATAATTTGCAAACGCCACAAACCGCTTTACTTCATCAACTGCCGATGGACGCGGATATTTCTTTATGGCTTCGACCTTTTCAGGATCTGGTGAAATACCTTCCGCTGAAATTACGTGTCCTAAATAAAGTATTTGTTTTTTCATAAATTCACATTTGGATGGATTCAGTTTAAGATTGACCTTTCTCAGGCGAGAAAACACTGACATAAGGTTTCGGTTGTGCTCATCCAAATTCCGCCCGAAAATAATTAAATCATCCAAATATATCAAACATTTGTCATAATTTAATCCTGACATGGCTACAGTCATTAACCTGCTAAAAGAACTTGGACTTATCTTCAACCCCCTTGGTAATCTACACATCTGATATTGCCCTTTATCTGTCGTGAAAGCTGTGTATTTCCTACTACTTTCATCTAAAGCACACTGATAATATGATTGTGATAGATCACAGTGGCTAAAGTAAACTGCACCCGACAATGAATCCAAGATTTCATTAATATTTGGCAAAGGGAATTTATCATCCTGTATCTTTTCATTTAACTGCCTGTAGTCTAGTACTACACGCCATTTTTTCTCCCCATCACGATCTGCCTTCTTGGGTACAACCAAAACAGGACTAGACCACTCACTAACCGCCTCCTCAATAATATTACTACCCAGCATCTCCTGCACTTGCCTATCAACCTCCTTTTTCTGTACATAAGGTATTCTATACTGTTTCCTGTAAACTGGAGTAACATTATCTTTCAAACGTATTGACTGCGCATACACATTCGTGACATCCAATCTATCTCCCGGAATATAAAAAATATCTGGATATTTTGCACATATTTGCTCAACTGACAACCGTTCCTCGGCATTCAAATAATCAAGATTAAGCAAAGAAAATATTTTCTTAACACGTTCAACACTTACTTCTGTTTCCGCAAAACTACAACAATTAAAATCACTTAACGGATAGACTTCTACATCGGACATACTACACACAACTTCCTCCGTGGTTGTGTTTAAAATCCTAATGGGCATCATCCCATTCTTAGGTCTAGCTACTACATTTGCTAAGAAAACCCCTTCTCGCAACTCTTTCCTAAACACTACACAATCTTCTGCTCTATTAACGGGCAAATACTTAACCATTTCACAACGTGGAGAAATAGTCAAAGAATAATTATAGGATTTAAGTGGCATCGAAACCGTCTGCTGCTCACGGTTCTTTAGAGATAACCTGTTCCCCGAAAAGTCTATAATACCACTATACGCCTGCAAGAAATCCTGGCCTAATATGCCAACTGACCTACATGGCAAATCATTGAATATATAAAACTTATGCACGAACGAACATTGTTCGTATTCCAACGTCAAATATACATAACCTATAGCCCGTAAACTACCCCCTACACCATTAATCACTAATTCTTCCTTAACTACTTTACAGCACAAAGCATTATTCCTCAAGAAATTACTTTTTATTGCCGATATCGACGCACCCGTATCGACTAACCATTCCGAATCCACATTATTTGCTAGAAAATTCACCCAGTTAACACTATTGCAAGCTAAAATATGCTTAGCCTCGAAAAAACTGCGTTTCATTCAATTGTCTGCCTTCGCTACTTCGTGACATTGACACTGCACTTGAGTCAGCATCGCCCCGCACGTGCTCTAGACACGCTACGCGCTGTCGACCTTGCTGAGTCTGCCGTCCACGATGAGTACTATTGCTATGACCGCGCATTCCACTACTATACCTCACGTTTCCATTTCGGTACGTATGCCCAACAGCTGTTTTTTGCTGCGCGTATCCATTACCTACAGCGTGCCGCCTATAGTTATTTCCACGACCCCTATTTCCCGTAGAAAAACTACCACCCGCGGACCACCGCTGGAACGTCATGACTTGACCGTCAACAAATGCTTCTTCATGTCCGTTAAAAGACTGTCTACAGTCGTATAAGTAGAGGACAATCGCATCTTAGCCCCCTGGGTAAGTCGCGTAGTTAGCACGAATCTAATTAAATGAGCACTATCAGCCGCTTCTAACATAGAGCTGTATAAATCTATGGCATCAATCAAATCTTGGGTTACCTGCTCATCCCCATTCATTTTCGGGAGTAAGCTAACCGCCGTTTTCAATGAAAACCTTTCCAACGCCATCTCTGTATCGGTTCCGGTACCGTTTTCAAACTTAATAGTGTCTACATACAAATTTTCTATTTTACTCACTAGCTGTGCTAATTCCTCCGAAAATTTGCTACACTTAGAAACTACACACTTAAATTTACAATACAGGGCTTTTACCTCGCTTATCTTTCCATCAAAATTTTTGCCTTTCCGCCTACTGGGACCTAACTTGACAATTGACTCCCTCAATAACTTAAGCTGTACAAACAGTGACGTTAACTCCACTTCCATTCAAAATTAATGTCTCTAACTGATAGATGACCGAAAATACTCGCCACTACACTTAAGTTCAAATCACATCACTTACTCCTCTTGTCGCTCCGCCAGCTCCCGGTCAGGCCATCTGCACAGCTCGCTGCACCTCACGCTGATTGATCTTCTCTTCGATCCAATTCTGATGACACCTCCTGTACAGCCGGACTGCCACGCCAATGATGACAATCGCCAAACACACGGCGATAAACAACAGCATCGCGCTGATGGTAGATATCTGCTCTTGTGTTACTGTCGCGGTATTTGAACCACCCGCTGTTGTCTGGGCTATAATAACCTCTTCCTTGGATGACGTGGTCCCCATGGCCTGTGACTAACCAACTGTCGAGAAACTGACTGAAGCCGACTGAAGTGACTCCGATGAGATCCCGGTCGGGCAACTATAACGCCGTCCAGTCGACTGGCAGGGTCGCCATGCGATGTGGAGGGAAGGAGGGGTTAAGTAAATACCATGTCGTGTACTTGTCCATGAGTCAACTGGAGACTGAAGACCCCAGACTCCCTTTATTAGTGTAATATATACCTAGTCCGTGCGTGACATATATCATAATATAACTATGGACATAGCTTATCTACCTTAACTTAAACTAAGATCTAAACGTGACGTACGTGACACACCACAGTACGTTCGGTTTTAAGAATTGCGGGTGTGTGCGCGACTGCGTATCTATTGCTTTTACTGAATTGCATGTGTAGTAGTTGCCGGGTGGTGGGAGAAAACGGAGACAGTAGGTTGCGATACATTTTCGTAAAAGGGGCATATCTCTTTATTTTATTATATCTATGATCACCGGTTAGGTACATAAAAATAATTTAGTTTTTGTTCCAAACTATCGCATGTTGTATCAAAATGAAGGGTTTTAAATTAATGTAATAGTAGGTAAGTATTACAAAAATATTAACAATTTAAAATAAGGTGACTGGTAATTACTGACCGATACTTAAACACGTGAATGTACTCATCATAATTTGTTATGATACTGCCTACCCACTGTTGCATGGTTCGATAGTAATGAGACAGGACGGCGTCACCCGGCTAACCGCTGATAGGTCACAGGCGCACGCGCGCGAATTTCATACGGCTGTTGTGTTATTGTGATATCGAATGAGTATAAATAAAATGTTTGTTTGGGAAAGTTGTTTGTTATCATGAGTACAATCGCGTGTTTAAGTATCACCGTATAAGCTTAAACATAATAAGCCGGGTTGCCTCAGTGCCTCGTTGCTCTAGTGGTCCTGGGTTCGATTCCCGGGTCGGGCAAATTGATATTGCGTTTTTCCATCAGGAATTTGACAGTAGCAGCCACGGAATCTGGATTTGTGCCCGGTTGATGGCAATAGACTCGCCTACTATCACATGGCACTTAGACATAACTGGCGAAATGTGCCAGTGTACCTCTACCTAACCCTTCGGGGATTACAGGCGTGAAGTTCTGTTTATTTTAAGTCATTGCTTAAAATTATTTCGAAAAGTTAAATCGTCCGCTTGCTGAGAATGAGGTTCTGTGTTCGATTCGCGGGTCGGGTAAAGTGTAATTAGTAGCGCTTGCGAGCATTCGACCAACGAACAGGCCTTCGTCTCCCTCTCTCAAATCTACTAAAATGTTGGAAATCAAAAAAAGTAAATATAAAAACTAAAAAACTCCCGACTGCTGTAAAAAAAATGAAAAGCAAAAAAAAATAATCACTTTTAAATTGATAAAAGTTGGAAGCAGGTGGGACCCTTTTTTTTATAGTTTTGTATTTAAATGGGTCCGGCACTGTCCCGCACATAGAAAATATATAGTCTTTGGTCCCGCAGGACGGATGGAATGTTGCCTCACTCACCTAAAGGATATTAGGAAAGGTTCGGTGCTGCGATAATGTGGTTATTGTGGCAATTGACAAACAACGACATGTGTATGTAGTGTACCCAGGTCAATAGCTCGGTAGGTGATGGTAGCCGAATTAGGTCAAGTACACTTGTATATCTTCAAATGAAATCTTGATGTTCCGGCTTGTCAGTGGATTCCAACCGTGCGATGCAGGAGCGTGTCACTAGTGTATCACAACATAGTATAAAACAAGTCGCTTCCCGCTGTGTGTCTGTCCCTATGTATGCTTAGATCTTTAAAACTACGCAACGGATTTTGATGCGGATTATAATAGATAAAGTGATTCAAGAGGAAGGTTTATATGTATTACATTGCACCCGTTCGAAGCCGGGCGGGTCGCTAACTAGTGCGTTTATAAGTAACTACTTATAAAATAATTATTGTTGTAGCTTTTGAGCATCAAATAAAAACAAAGTCGAAGACACTGCCGCTCATTCATCTGACAGACCTCGCTATTAAAGCACTTGTTCCACCACCAGCGATAATCGAGATGCAGGTCGAGAAACTAGCGAGTTGAACCTAGTCAATAAAGCCGAGAACATACAAAAATCGATCAAACATAAAGTAGTTAGAAAATCAAAACTAACACCGTATGACCGTACACAAGACATCAAATAGTTAAAAACTTAAAATTCAAACCAGCTGTTGGTTTAGTAAAAATATAATTATTTACTGCGCTATTTAATGATTGCACCACACAAAATAATCGCTTCCGATAGTTCAAGGAAAAAATATTTACGTAGTCGCTTAAAAAATAGCTTGTATGAGGGTGCATATTTCTTTAAAATATTGAAATCGAGATGATCCGAGATGCAGGCCGAGCAACGGCCTGCATCTCGGATCATCTCGATTTGCGAGTTGCTTGTTTGTCAGTTCTTGGGCGAGAAAATAGTCGATAGCTAGCCGTTAGCTCCTCGTCAGGAACAGGAGCCTGGCCTTAGTAACTCAAGAATCAGAAATGTGCTTTTAAGGTTTGTAAACTCACCCGTTCCTTCCCTTCTTTAGAGCATGTGCACTCAGTAGGTGCGGCGATCTGTTGGTTGTACGTAGCAAACTTAACTGTTTTACCAGTGAAGAACATTTTGTACAACAGCGCAAGGATGCCAGCGCTGATGACCACCCCCGCCACCAGGGGTAGGATGTTGTCATCTCGGCGGTCGGCCATCGTAGCCCATCCGCGGTACACTTTTGCTACTTTTTTATCATTTTCGCTTTGTGTGGAAATTTTGTAGTCTTTTATGTTTGACGCATCGAAGTGATTGAAGAGTTATGTCATAGTTTTGTCTGCCTGACTTTTATAGTTACGGTGCAAAGAGTTATCATAGTAATCGCACAAAGCGATTTTATCGTCAAGCATTCTCTATGTAGGTAATTAATAGTAGGTAGGAACACCGGGGACATTTTACATTGCCTGTATTGATTAGCTGGTATTAGATAAGACTCTCGACAAATGTTTCGCGCCCCTGAAGGATGCCCGGTGGAGGAGCGAAACCCGTGTCGACTATACATAGGTTCGGATTGCATGGTGCATGACGGGCACATCAATTCTCCCGTAATCCATTTTTTTGGTTACGGCTAAAGAGGGGTGTGAAGATAAACATAAGGTTAGTCAGCTAAACATAAGTTCAGCCGGAGGCTCAGTTTAGTCAGTTGGCTACACCCATACCCCGTGAAATACTCATTACCAATAACAAAAAAAATAATGTACCAAATATATTTTTTATTAAAATAGGATACAGTCATACTTATTTGCCATAATAATGTTATACAAGTCATCTAATATTGTCATAAATCTTAAAAATCTTTGATTTTCGTAAAATATTATGCCTAGGTACCTAGGTGATATAAAATGTTTATTTCTTACAACTATATAACTATAAAATAGAAGCAATTACTGAAAAATACATGATTTATTAGAAATATAAATGCGCATCTCGTTTACATTTCTCCAAAAAGGTACAGACGCCAGCACATCAAGCTCAATCAGTCAAATTCCTTTAATAAGTCTTCGACTTTATCGCTAAAGCATAAGGTTGACTGGGAAAAAATGACAGTTCCGGATAGCTTGATGTACTGGCTATCTGTACCTGAACAATAGCCAGAAAGTCGTTAAACACTTCAGCGCATTATTATCGAGTACATAATTTAGGAATGGGAGCAATGCTAAATAAAGATAATACCAAAACATAGCTATAATGTAAGTGCAAAATACAGGAAAAGAGTATAGAAATATATTTGTGTCTACCAAGTATTGCAGTAACAAGAACATTGTAAAACTTTTTGCCATACATACCGCCATTTTGGTTCAACTTACGTGCCGCGAACTATACCGCGAGGGCTGGTACGAGGAGGCACGGGAAAAGAGTATATGGAAGGAATTGGGGGGGACTTTGCCCAGCAGTTGGACTATACAAGGTAATGAAAAAAAAAAAAAAAATTTTTAAATGTGTAGAGGTATACAGCGTGTAACAGAAAGGGTATAATCATAAGGAATACTGTGGTACGGATCATCAAACTAAACAACTTTCTCTATGGGACCACCATCGAAATCGTAAAAAAATAATCAGCTGTCCCATACATTTGGGTCGAGTAGGTATTGAAATTTTGTATAGGACAGCTGATAATTTTTTTACGATTTCGATGGTGGTCCCATAGAGAAAGTTGTTCAGTTTGATGGTCCGTACCACAGTATTCCATATGATTATACCCTTTCTGTTACACTCTGTATAACTTCTGAAAGCGGCCACTGCCGCAACCGCATCGGTAAGGAAACTGTGCCGCAATGGCTTGCGTTTGTGTAGCCGCGTTCAGAAAATTTGTACCTTTACACAATGTCAACAAACATATCGCCAATTAATATTATTATCACAGGATTCCCACTATACCTTTGTCAGGGCTACGAAAGATTGTGCATTGTGCTTTTTTTCGAGACGGTAAAATCTTTTGCTTTCCTGATTATGGTATAGTGCGCTTAATAACCAGGGACCCTAATTAATACATATTTTTTTTAATTTTTTTTTTGTCTATGTCGTTTACATCAAAGTTCAAAATAACCTTCAGGCGGTAGGTTTTTTTTTAATTACGGCAGTACCACCTACATAGCACCAAAACACCCTATAGATACCTGGGTAAGGTATCTTATATTATTATGTGTTGTACAAGTATTGATAAAAAGACCACTTAAACTAACTTTTATAATACGGTCAAATTAAATGGCATAACTTTATACAGTGATGCTATGATGATTCGCTAATAATTTAATTTGACGTTTCTATTTAGCCTAGTCATAAAAAGCTACATCTACGTTATGTTTTAGACTGGCAAATATGTAAGAAATTCGCATTGTAATATTCAAATTCAGTTCGTGACAACAAGTATTTAGCGACCCACTTGTATTGAGCGGGCTGCTCTAATATTATTAGGAGAGGTTCGAGTTTTGTCTTGTATTCGTCTAACGTCTTTCTGTCGACAGCGCCTATGAGGTTGTTGCTCTTGTTCCAAAAGTATGGAATGTTACCCGCGACTAGAGCCTGGTAGAGTCTTCTCACCATCAATTTGAACAAGGTTGCCGGATTGTTCTTTTGCCAAAAATCTGGATTGTTGATCGCGACTATCTCCCAGAAGAATAGAGTTTTAATATAGTAACTTGCGATTTTCTTCATGCCTTGAGAGTCGCGAAGTTTTTTCACCTGAAATAAAGTGCAAAATCAATTATAAGGATTACTTAATAGACTTTATATCCTGCAACATTAAACTTGCAATATAGTTTGTTTCTAAAAATGTAAAAAAAAACTTGACGACGGCAATAGGGCATGGACATGTAATCACCTCAAACATAACATTATATCTGAATCTCTGCAAGGTTAGGCAGAGGTGTACCCTGTAGTTCACCCGTATTCCGTCAGTTGTTTAAGTCCCATGTAATAAGGGGCGAGCCTATTGTCATTAAGGTGGAAGCGTCAGGGTAGCCCGCAAAATTTAATTTTTCTTACGTTTTTTGTAAATTGCAGGTCAGTGTTACGTTGTATGTTGATGAAAATTGAGTCACGCCAGTAACACGTATGTAGTTACAGTAATTTTTCATCTACATACAACCTGACACAGACCAGCAAATTGCAAAAAAAACGTAAGAAAATTTGAAATTCGCGGGCTACCCTAACGCTTCCACCTTAGGGCACAAATTCTGGCCGCATTCTGAATTACGCTGTAACCGCTTTAAGCGTCCATAAACCAGTTCCGAATGACCGTGAGCGCGATATTGATGTCCCTTGAATCGTCATAGATGACGTCATGATATGCACCATCTTGCGATTACACCGAGCATGCCCCAAATAAATATCACCGTGAGCGCTGTCAAAAATGACAGTTCTGTTCACAGGTTGTGTTGTTTTGCTAAGGTGGAAGCGCAAGAGTTGCCCGCGAAATGTAAATTTTCTTACGATTTGCAGATCAGTGTAAAGTTGTATGTTGATGAAAATAACAATGGCGCCAGTAACACGTATGAAGTTACAGAATTATTATCATTCAAATCATCAATACAACCCTCCAAGTTCATTTTTGAGTGACTTTTTCATGAAATAGTTATTGAATGGGGTTATATGAACTTGGAGGGTTGTATGTGCAGCAGAGTCAACCAACATATCGTCCATTTTCAAAAATAGGTCTTGTTAAAGTTTTCGGTTTGGGGTTTTGTTCACTGTGAACGCGTTCACGAGCGTTCCAAATTGATGACAGCTCTTAGCTGTCATAATCGTGATATCTAAAACGGAACGCAAAATATAGATGTGAGCGCTGTGAGTGATTATTTTGTAATTCGGAATGCGGCCTCTGACTCCACGAGAAATTGATTATGGAAACACAGCTCGACAGAATCGAAACCTAAGACGTCATTCTGAGCAGTACCTCGCGCTACTCAATAGCTCAACAAGGGAATCGTTTATTTATTGAGCACAACATCTTATCTCACTAATCTCACTATTTTAAATGCAAAAGTTTGTGAGGACGGATGTTTGATACTCTTTTACGAAAAAGATATATAGAACGGATTAGGATGAAATTTAGCACACGGGTAGTTTATAACCTGGATTAACACATGGGATACTTTTTACCGGTAACAGATCCCGTGGGACAATGTCCGAACACCACGCGGGCCATGCCGCGGGTTAAGCTAGATAACTAATAAGTATAGGTACTTACAAATCGGATCGCCTGTCGTAAGTTGTGTGAGTTGTGCATCAGCTGGCGCTCCTGGTTGTGCAGCGCGATGCGCCACGAGCGCGTCTGCTCGGCGACGCTCGCGGCCGCCTTGTTCGGCTTGCCCACCACCATCCAGTAGTCCTTCTTGCACTCGCGGGGGATCTCCCGGTAATCCTTGCTGATCGGCCACCGATCCTCCGGGAACTTCAGACACGGCACCAAATCAACGTCCAGCTTAAAGTTCCTCGACTTGTTACTGATCAACAGCGTCATCGCCGGACCCGACTCGGACTTATCGATGACATAGGGGACGCCCTCCACGTAGTACAGCGGACGTCCATTAACGTTCACTTCGAATTTGTTCAGCGCTTTGCTCACAACACTCTTGAACCAATCAGAGAATTTGGAACGCAGAAGATAGTTGCTTTCGTCTTGCCATTCGTATGCGGCTTTGTTGTTGAGCCATTCTTCGGCATCCCTGAAAGGTAGCCGCTGGAACTGGACGCCCAT
Source organism: Eugnorisma glareosa (assembly GCA_947578425.1). Classification (NCBI taxonomy): domain Eukaryota; kingdom Metazoa; phylum Arthropoda; class Insecta; order Lepidoptera; family Noctuidae; genus Eugnorisma; species Eugnorisma glareosa. The sequence goes on along the minus strand of OX387961.1, from coordinate 19,401,683 downwards.
CTTGAGCTCTACAAAGCCGGGCGCCTTGGCGTCAATGATGATGTCGCTTCCTTGCGGATTTAATGCGTCAGTCTTGATGTTGAGAGGCAATCCGATCACAATGTCCATGTCAAACTCGTCGGGTTTTACGATACGCAAATTGTCGTAGTGGCTGCCAGCAAATTGCACCTAAAAATTAAAAGAAAATAAGTTATCATTGTAATTTAAACCTAACTTTCATTGCAACAAGAGTCACAAGGCAAGCTCATGCCCATATAGATACGCACCGTGCTTGAGTATTTCCCGTAATAAGGATCTACTTCCTTCATCTTCTTATGCAGGTCTTGGAAGATAGTGTCAAACACTTTGTAGTGGAGACCGAACTCACTAAGTTTTATAAATCTCACATGAATGTCTGACAACAGTGAGTTCAGGTTGGATATCACAGGGTTATCAGGAATGTTCGGAATCTCTTCAATTGTGACACTGGAAGAGGAAGAGCCCCCTCTAAAAACATAAAAATTAAATAAATAAACATAACTGCCGAAAACTACGTGTACGCACGACGCGATGCCCAATCAAACTATGAAAACCAGTATACGCTGATCTCTTATTGTCCAAAAAGTTCATAAAAAGCGAGGTCAGGTTATACTGGATATGTTCAGCTTGATGTGTCGCCGTGTGTACCATAATGTACACCTCTGCCTAGTCCTTCGGGGGTTTACATGCGTGATGTTATGTTATATTAATACACCACTACCACCACCACAGCCACCACCACCACCACAACACCACGTGTTTTACCACTTCCACAATTTAATTGAGGTGCTTCTCATATTTTTTCTTAGTACTACTCGTAATACTTGTAAGAAAGCAAGCTCTCTAGTAACCACTGCAGGAAACACTTCACTGCATACTATCATAATCAATTAGAAGCAGGTAAAACACAGCAAATAAAGTGTTGTTATTTTTTTTTTTCAGGATAAAAATTTATTGTGTTTGATACATTACCAACATAACAAACTTACATCATACAAAGAAAACATGATTACCCTAGTCAATTTTTTTTTTTTTTTTTTTATAGAATTTGAATATTATTATTAAAAACAATTCGTCTATTATACAAGTTTCTTTCTAACAGAAATGCTTTGACCTTAGCCTTAAAAGAGCTAGTGTTTAACAAACATTTTAAGTCCGCTGGCTGTCTATTAAATATTTGTACAACTTGGTAATGAGGCTTGTCATTGTTAAAATTAAGTACAACTTTATTTTTAAAGTCCTTTCTACATGTGTTTTCACTGGCTGTTCTTTCTCCCTCAGATTGAAATTCATGGATATATTTTTCTAAATTAACTAACAACACAAGACATTTAACTGTATGCAGTAACAGTATAACAAATAATGTATTAAATGATCTGGGTTGTGGACATCAGATAGGCAGTCACTCCATGTCAAATCTTGATATTCAACCGCATATGGTTAGACTGAAGCCGACCCCATCATAGTTGGGAAAAGGCTAGGCAGATGATGGTGAATGTATTAAATTATCAATTTTAAACACAATATTGTAACAAAAAACCGGAAGTGTTAGGGTTATGTCTGCACTTAGTCCCTAAAGTGGACCATTTTACGTAATTTATGTACGTTAATAAGGATTAATATGCTTTTTAAATATTTTTTTTAACTCAGAAAATAACTAGGAAATATGTGAACAATTTGGTGGTAGTAATTATGTGCCCATACTAAAACTGATGATATTTCCGTTTAAAAAAATAATTTTGTTGGTGCCAATTAAACTGTCTCTACTTATCAAGTACCTAATAAATGTGTTATTTAGTTGAATTAAAAAGTCTTACCGTGACATACTAATTCTGCTCAACATGTCAGAAAGGTATGATGAGGATGATTGATCATCGCAGCTACCTCCTCTTGGAGATTCAGCAGCAGGTATGCTCCTTTGAGTTGGTTTCTTCTGGGCAGCACTCTGTTTCTTCTGCTCCACTGGTTTCTCTTCAGAGCCACTCCTCAGATAATATGCAGCACCACCGATCAAGGCACCAGTCAGACCAATAGCTGCCGCTGTTAGCCATGGACTTCCCCCTCCATTATTGTTGTTATTATTATTCGGATTACGCCTGTTATCGTTATTCATATTTTCTGAAAAAAAATTGAGTCAATTTGGAATTATTGGTGATTAACCATTTACAAGCAACATTACAAATAATAAAAGTGTCTGTTTGTAATACCAAAATAACAGTTTTATACTGAATGCAAAGTATATTACTTCATAACATAAAAACGCTTTTTTTTGTCTGTCTGTTTGTTCCAGCTAATCTCCGAAACGGCTGAACCGATTTTGACGGGACTTTTACTGGCAGATAGCTGATGTTAAAAGGTCTAACACAGGCTATTTTTATTTTAGAAAAGTAATAAGGGTCCCGCGCCAAAAAAATCCTTGAAATTTTAACAAAATCCGTTTCAAACGGCAGGACCGATTTTGGCGGGATTTTACTAGCAGATAGCTGATGTCATAAAGGGTAAGTAAAGCTCAAACTTAAACTTTTATTTAATTAGACCCTTGAAATTGGTAACAAAATTCGATTAAAAAAGATTTTTTCTTCAATAATAATAATTTCACGCAAACGAAGGTCGCGGGCAACAGCTAGTGTTCAAATATAATTGAAAAGCATAACCAACTGCCTACAATGTATATGATTTTCCTACAAACAGTGCCGCATTATTCTACCATAATATCGGTAGACTTAAACAAAGAAATTGACATGTTTTTTTAAACATATGCGAATTTAGTTTGATTAATTTAATTAAAAAACGTTATGTACATAAACGTTATATACATAAATAATTTATGTATCCTTACCTCACGTTAGGTCTTCGTTCTTCACAGTTATAGCCTGAGCAAAACGATTGAGTACTTGAATGATAGGTACTGAATCAGAAAAGAAAATTAGACAACATTCGGGATTTACAATAGAAATTAAATTACAATGCAGACACCAGCACCACTCATCGCTCTCGTGCTATCAATTAAAAACAAAAAGCCTAGGAAGCCTACTTGCGTTATAAATAGCATGCAATGATAACTTGAGTGATGACATATACGTATTAAAAATTCTTCTAATCAAATGACGTGGCCGTTGTCCCACTCATTAAATACGTTTATATTGTGGACGTAATGTGTAAAGAGCGTTCTTAAAAGGAAATATTAAAACAAAACAGGCGATAACATCGATTAATAATAATATTTAAATATTTATATAGGTTGTCGACATGTGGGATGTGGACTCAGCGATCATTGTGCCGATAGTCGTATCAGCCCATGGCTTAATTGCCAAGAGCCTCGATGAATACCTGAGGAGGCTCTCGTTAGGCAGCTGGATCAAGGGCTTGATTCAGAAAGCGGTACTCCTGGACACGGCTCGTATTGTTAGGAGGTTCCTCTCTCTGGAGCCCTGACCGCCGGTAGCTTGGACCCTGTTCCCGATACCGGTGGGCAACAATTTTTTTTATATTTTTAAATGCTTTTATATTGTTTTTTTAAGAAATATTTAAAAATGTAAATAATTTGTATAAAAGTTAAATAAAGTAAATCATAATATTTAAATATGATTTTCAGTTACAGCTTTTGTTGTTGAACCACTTAGAACACTACGAAATAGTAGGTCCGTGTTTAAGTGGCAACACTGTACAATGGTCGGGAATTTCCCGCATTTCTTCGCTAATTTAGTTAGTGTCTATTTATCATTAAATACATTGTCGGCGCGTCCATCTCCAAATCGGGATTTGTGTTATTTTCGCCGATCTGTTTTAAAGTTTGATGATTTTAAACTTATGAGAAGGCAAACATAAATTGTCGTTATAACCAAATTACACAATAACGTTAGATTGATGAATAAAAAAACACGTAGTCATATATCTGTTATGATGGTCTCAAGAGAAGACGTTTATGTTATTATGTTTGTTATTTAATTCCAATAATATGATTTATTTTATTTTAAAACACATTGTATACGAAAAGGCTGGTATCCAGGACAATTTGGATTAAAAAGGTTCCTTGTCTTTTTGACACATTGAAAAAGAGTTGCCAAAATTAAGAACTATTCTTCATTAAGGGGTAAACTATGGTCTAAATGTTAATGCCAAAATGTGTTTTATATGCATTTTTTAGTATCAGATCATTTTCATATAGTTAGTAGTTTAATTTGGATTCAAAAGCTGACAAACTGCCATGTGTATTTTTAGACAGGTAAGTCTTCTATCGATTGAAGCGTCAGAAAGAGCAATGTCCCAGATAAACATTGAACCTGTGTTTGACGAACGTAAAAGATATCTCGATATGATTCGAACTGTCGAACGCGAAAGATATCTCAGTTCAGTTACATATGCTCGCCAAAATACGAAGCATACCAGTAGTCTTTATGATTATAATTATCTGTGATTTTTTTGTCCGTCGGTCAGCGAAACTATGTGCTCCGATTATCAGCAAGTATTAGCGAGCGTAATACTTGGAAACAGACAGGTCCAGTGTCAAACCAAGAAATAAACTTCGGCCTCTCTTAGCTCATGGCAGGAGCTGTGGAACAGCTCAAGCAAAAAGAAAGGTAGTTTTTACTACGCGGTCCAACCGCTGATAAAACTGAAACCGTGGTTCTACCATTACAAGAACGTACCTAAAAGCGTCATATCGGTCCTATGTAGAATTCGCCTAGGCTTTTGCGGTTCTCCAGTTTTCCTTCGTAAAATTTGTGTGCAGGATTCGTCTCTCTGCGAATGCGGATTGGATGAGGGTAACTTGGATCACATTTTTTTCGACTGCATCAACAATGATCCATCCTACGACTTATATAGTCGTCTCCCCAAATTAAAGATTCCTGTGCCAATTAATTTCCACTCCCTTTTAACATACTCCTCCCCAGAACTGCTCCAGATGCTGATAGTTTTTATCCGTCTCAATAATATTAAATTGTAAAAATGTTTTTAGCCAACAAAAATTGTATTTGATGTGATATATGTTTTATATTTTAATGTTTTTAACAATTATAATTTATGTATATGTATATTCTTGTTGGTTTCAGTGCTGTCCTACTAACCCAACAACAAGTTCTACAATGAGTTCAACTCAAGCAGCTATTTAACTGTTTATTACCCTTTTTTTTCTCTCTGTACATCATTTGCTTTCTCATTCACTTCTGACATTGGCAGAATTGTCGACATTGGCATCGACAGCATTTGCCATAAATAAAAATAGAATAGAAGTCGTAGGTATATATACAGTGACATAAACGACATTGTCAAGGGGGTGTTGGTAAACATTTGTGAAATAGTCTCCGTGGAAATTGTATTGGAAAAAAAACAAAACCGGTATTAGTTCCGAATATAGGCGCCAAAACATTCATGCTGTACAGTGTATAGATTACTACAGATGCCAGCACATCAAGCTACTACAATCTGTCAAATTTCTTTAATAGATTTTCAACTTTATCGCTAAAGCATTATTTTCAAGGTTGATTGGCAAAATTTGACAGTTTCGGATAGCTTGATGTGCTGGGCTGCTGGTGTCTGTGTACATGACATGCTGTAGTATCAAATTATAAATGTTACTTTGTAGATGATTATAGTGTTATTAATTATATACTAAAGTGACATTATTGGTAATGAAAAAAAAAAAACAAATCTGTATCTGGGCAGAAAATAAATGAAAGACTACTACTAAATTATGGCTCCCTTTCTTCATTTCTTGCTCACGCCGCTTTTTGGGAACTAATTAATTCGAAGGATCTCGTGCAGTGTTGCCAGAAGGTTTCATTTCTTACATTTTTCGTAACTTTTGACCCCCTCGCGTAACATGTAAGTAATTTTTATATTTTATGCCATTTTCGTAACTTTTCAGAACAACGAGATTTGCAATACTTTTTTTTGCATTGAGGCGTTCTTGCCCTTTATTAACAGAACCCTCTTACACTTGGTAGAACAAATAGGTTCTTTACGTATCGAATATAAGTACTTGGTTTAGTGTAAAAGTAACAGATGTACCACCTCGTAGTTTTAGTTCAAACTAAAAGAATAAGTTAGGTTTTAGACTAAATAGTAACAACAGTGAAGATGGCGTTGCTGATTAATGAAACTAGTCTGTTTTATTTATCATAATATTAAATACCTATATACATCAATTTGCCTCTAGCCTCCGCCCCAAAAACAGCCTGTACTTAATTTTTTTTTTTTTTTAATGTAACTTTTGCAGCAAAAATGTAACATTTCAGGAAACAAAACGTAACTTCGACTCAAGGGCCCTGGCAACACTGATCTCGTGGTATCATTCCTTTTGAGAGCGTCAACACTGAAACTTCCTATCATGGAAATCCCGATTGAGCTAAGTGTAAAACAAAAGTAGGTAAGTCGCCTTGCCTGGAAACATGGAACATTCTGCTTTCGACGTCAACAGAATACGGGTGGCAGTAAAACCGGCCTATTTTATTCTTTCAATAGGTACTGCAGTGTTAAGTTTTGTGACACCAATCTTGTTTGAAAAAGGCTAATCTCTACACATTGGTGAGTTTAGTTGTCAAATAAACTTTGCCCATAGCTTCATTACAAACGAGAAGACCCAGTATATATAAGATGCTCTGTGGAGAAGACTAATGTCATACGCTTACAGCACGGAAGTAGAAAAAAATAGGATTTGATTGTTTTAAAACTAATTCTATAGGCGGCGGACTGTGATCACTAAAACTTTAATTAAGTAGGTAACTTTTACTTCATTCTTTAATACTAAAACAACAACAATAATGTTAACTCCTTAAAGCTATTAATTACATTAACTCTAATTAATGTGAAACTAAGAAAACATTTACGTCAGTTTCGCTTAGAATGAAAGATGGAGTTTATGGAGAATGTTTGTCTGATTCTTCACAACTTACCTACCTACGTTTATTTTTATTAAGAATTTGCATAGTTTATACAACATAGGTACCGTCAGAAACAAACAGCAACTTTAATTATACATGTATCTACTATAAGTGCCAACTTTCATCTACACTAATATTATAAAGAGGAAAGATTTGTGTTTTTGTGTGTATGTTTGTAATAAATAAACTCAAAAACTGCTGCGCCGATTTCAAAAACTCTTTCACCATTAGAAAGCTACATTCACCCTGAGTAACATAGGCACCCGTGCGAATTCGGGACGGCCCACTAGTCATTAATAAAATGGTTGAATAGATTTTGTAAATTATACAACAATGGATCGATAACCACATTAATAAAGTAACCTATTTTTTGTTAGTTCTGCTGTATAGTTGTGATGCTGCATTTTTAAACAGTTGTGGCCTAGTGGGAATTTGTGCATGGTACAGACTTTGGTCAGTCGTCTTAAGGGCCATAAAATTGGTAAATTTTTCTAAGTCCTTGTTCAAACTCAAAGCATTTAGTTCAATTAGACCATAACAGGCACTTTTGAATGTCAGAAAAATAAAGGCGAAGCTACAGTCACAGACACAAGGCATAATAATTTGTGAAAGTACTGTAGTTGCCCATTCCAAAGCGTAGATCTCTATGGAGAAGAATGGGCAAGAAACTACATGGACACTCTTTTCAATCAAAATATTGTTACAAGATCTTGGTTACATCATTCATGTCGAGATATTTCTGAGAACGATGTAGAAAGACGTGCACATTAAGAGCGTCCAGAGTAAAAGATTATAATTATCAACAATTTAAAAACAAAGTAGTTAAAATAAACCAGCTAAGAAGCTGCCACGGTTTATTTTAACTACTTTGTTTTACGAACTTTCTTGAACGGGCGGACAGCGCCCGTTCACGAACATGATGCCCCATGGAGCCCCTAAGGCTTCACTCCAACCAAGACTTTGTATACTTTCTTCTTTCATTCTATCTCAACTGCTCTCAAAAAGGTAAAGGAAAACATTGTGAGGAAACTCGATAGAAAATAGACATGTAATATCCATCCATCATATTACATGTCTATGAAATTTTGGTTCTAGCTATGCTCAACTTTTAATATTTTACTATTGTAAATTATCATACCTATTTATTATAAAGGTTTCTAATTTCTAGGTAAATTAGGAAAATTCTTGGCAATATTATTAAATTTTGGACCTACTAATCTCTAGGCTAGTTACTTTTGGTAGTTTGTTCCAGTTCCATGCTCATCTACATATAGACCCGTACTGAGAACTATGTGATTTGATTGGGGGATACCGCGTATGAATTCGCCGCTAGAGGCGTTAGTGTAGCGCGAGGTCACCGAAATGTCAGATGTCATAATGTTCGCGCGTTTTTAACACTTATTTTTACTAATATTCACGGTTGTTGTGTAGATTGAGCCATTCCTGATTAATTATTATGACTTGAAAATTTTAAGTAGCAACTTAGGATCTTATTTTTTAATACTTGGAGGCATTTTTAAATGTTTCATGCTTGCTAATTTTAGGGAGAATTTTGTAAATGTGTTTCTGATGTTAACACTATGTTGTTATACCTAATAAAATAAACTTTTTATGAAGTTATTAGTACTTTAAAGTATAAAATAGAATTATTGACATGAACTTACTCGACAGTGGCGCCATCTGGTGAGCTCAAAAACGATACTTAGCCCTCATTAAAATATTGTTTGGTGTTTTATTAGTCTTGTAAGTTATTTAAATCTATTCATTGTTCTTTTTTTATTGGAGATAGGCAACCATTAATTAATTACAAATAGCATTTATATTCACTTCCATATTAATACTTTTGAAAGTGCAAAAATCAATTACAGGCTAACACCACAAGCACCATTTACGGTTTTACATTTTAATATTATTAATGATAGAATGTTGGTTCACAAAAATGATATAATTCTAAGCCCATATTAACCACTGCAGGTAGGACCTTCCATTTCTCTGTGCTGGTAAGGCCTACTGGGGCTAAAATACAGTTAATAAATAATAAATAGAATGCCCCTTTTTCACTAACATAAGACTTATTTTACTTAAATTATTTATATTTTTATGTAAGACACCACTTGACATATAACTTGTATTTTGCTTTCTGAATATTATTGTGATTACAAGGCAAGTTGACATTGTCGTATGATGCTGCTGTAGCGGCCAACCCGTCATACTTTTCATACACACGCTCGTACGTGATTATGCAGTTGTTACACATCTATCTTTGTTTTTTTTGAACTAATTGGTATTTTGTGCACTATATCTAGGTTTCTATGGTAGCAAAAAATAAAAAATTGTAGAAACAAATTCAGTATAAGCCTCCAAAAATTGTTGTTTTGCACAAATTTTAACTGAACTTTGGCCGTTCATAATGTACTCATAAACTGTAAAAGTAAAGAAAACATCTCGATAGAAACCTTGCACATGTAATGGAGATTCTTATTGACAAATTTCACACACTCGTAAGACTTTTTCAAAAACACGTATTTCCTCGAACAAGTTTAAGAAATTTTCGAACACTATTTTTCGTTCAATGTCATCGCGTTAGGGCATATGAGGTGCGCGGGAGACGAGATATGCGGGGTCGGGGCGGGGTAAGACCGGGGAATTGAAAGAAAATCGTCGCTGGGGGTCTGGATGAAACAACAAGCTTTTCGACCATGCTCGCGTTGACGATAGTCGGACCGGGAAGGGCCCTCTTAAGCCTTCAATGCTGAACCGAGTCACAAGTTAAAATAAGAACTGAGATTTCAGTAGCAACAATGTGTGATGTGGAAATAAGTACATAGCAATACCATGATGCAATTATTTGGCATTTCTAAAATAAATATAATTTAATAAATATAATAATTTTGCAAACATTGTACATTCTTCCACTGAGCTATTCTCACTAGATGAAAGGAATATTTTAAATCAGGAAGGACTGCAGGAGTCTCATAGTTAAACATTCTTGAGGGACTCTCCGTCATTGCAAAGGTATACATTAGACATAATGAGCTAAATATATAATATTAAACAATACATTTCCTAAGATTTAATAACTGATAAGAAAGATTACTTACTTATCAATCAGACAAAATAAACAATATCGAGTACCTACCTAGTTATCTAACAACAAATAATACCTATACCAAGTAGGTAGAGCCTTGCAAAGTACTGGGTGATTTAATGATTTTGAAAATTACATTTATTCTGCGAGAAAACAAACCGCATGCAAAGGATTCTGCAATAGGATTTAAATTGAAATGGAAACAAATAAAACCTGCAGGCACCTCAATCCCCTTACACAGTTTCCTAGGATTCTATCGCATCACGAAGGATTTTGAGAAAAATCGTAAAACATTGCTTGATAAGAATGTTAAGTTAGAAAAACTTCGTTTCTTTGACAATGTATAAGTAATAACAATGAATGTTCCTGAGTTCTTAAAATGAATAGCATTGAGAATGCGAATGTGTTAGGTACGCAATATTACCCCGCTAACTTACTTATTATAAAACAAATGTTAACTGCGTGGTGCCAACAGTATCGGAGCAAAATGGCTGTGAAAAAATCTATAAGGGCGCTTTCAGTGCGTGTTCTCGAGCGTTCGCGGTACCGACGCCGCACTGCTGCCGCACCGCGTCGCGCGTTCTTTCTATGAAAACAAACAAACGTCCGTGCGCAATCCGACAAACGCACGTTTTAGGCACCGCAGCGGTCCGACACGAAACGTCTAAATTGAAAGCGCCCTAAGGGTTACGTTTTTTGCCATTTATCAACGGAAACCTAAAAACATAATCATTCAATTAAAAAAAAAACCCAACTAGTAAATGGCTGCACCGATTGTAATTATAATTATATAAATTGTAAAATACACATCTGGGCTTTCGTTTGATATCCCACTTGGGTATATTTGAAAATATTCGATTTTTCATACCCACTTTCATTCCCCATACAATGGCTGCACCAGTTTTTATAAAACATATCTAAGAACCATCGCCAAGCTTTCATTTTAAAAGAACTGCATCCACATCGGTTCACTCGTTTAAGAGCTACGGTGCCAGAGACACACACATAGCGTCAAACTTATAAAACCCCTCTTTTTGCGTCGGGGGTTAAAAATGACATCAATCGGCCTACGTAACCTGTCGTTTATTATGTTATTATGTTACTAGCTTACCCTGATTATTATGTTACTAGCTGTGCCCGCGACTTCGTCCGCGAGGACTTAGATCTAAATAAAATAAAAAGATAAAAAGTATCATAATTATGTCCGTCTTCTGGTTCTAAGCTCTCTGGCTGAACCGATTTGGCTGAAAATTGGTGGGGAGGTATCCCCACCAATTTTCAGCCAAATCGGTTCAGCCGTTCTTGAGTTATAAATAGTGTAACTAACTCGACTTTCTTTTACATATATACTATAATATAGATGACGGAGGCTGCTTGGATAACACTCACTTTGTCCGTTCCCAATCAAACAAGCACACATACACCAACAAACGATAAGAAGTTACGTCACACGATAAGCAATCGCTATTCGCCTGTGCTTAGGGACGCTGACTTGCAAACTTGCGACGGCTAGGCAGCAGGTACTTACGTCACATGAGTTTCCATGGGCTAAGTCGGTCTTTGACGGCTCCAGGCAGAGAAATGTGGAAAGAAAGAGTACCTACCGTGAACCGTACACCTAATCCATCATGGACTGAACGGACCTATCTACAGACGCCAGCACATCAAGCTAAACCTACCCGAAACAGTCAAATTTTCACAATCAACCTTGAACCTTAGCGAAAAGTAGACATTTGACGGATTGTAGTTGCTTGGTGTGCTGGTGTCTGTACGTTGTAGGACGAACTAGGAAAAAGTGAGTGCGTGTACACTACCTACTACAACCGACCAACATTATCAGATGACTAAACAGAGTACTTTTAGATGACTAGGTGTACGCATTTACTTTCATCTTTGCATCAATGTTTGGTTCAATCGGCTCGGGCGTGTTCGGCCGACGACTTGCAACAATAGTTCGTCCAATGACGGCATAGGTGTTCTCAGTTTCTCACGGCGACACATCAAGCTATACCTACATTTCCAGTATAATATGGCCTCGCTTTGTATAGATTTCCCAAAAATGAGAGAACCGCATAAACTAGTTTTGTGCTTGATTGGCCGTCGCGTCGTGTGTACGTGTATTTGCCATGGGTTGCAATGGTGCAAAAAGCGATTTTAAAAGAAAAAGTTTTGTGGTGAAATAAGTTTTTAATTACTTACAAAGCTAAAACCTCAATGTTTGCATAAAAATTCTCAAATCTGTGACGAAGATGTAGTAATTACCCATTCGTAAAGATTCACCACATTATTATTTTATGTCTTAGAATCATAACAAAACCTGGAATAATATAATTTATTACAACATTGAGTTGTTCTGCAGGGCTATTGCGTAACTCTGTTGACAGTATACTATGACAGTTTTGCACGTGGTCAGTTGAAACCAACAAGAACGGTCATTGTATGTCAAAACTGGCCACGTGATCATCACTCAGGACCTCTGTACGATGGAAATTTCGTAATTATTGCTTTGCGTCACATGACTTTCGGAAAGTGATTGCGGTTGATGTAATTTTCCCGATCATGTACCTCAATATTAATTATTGCGTAAGAGTTTTCCTCCCGATGACTAATGAATAACTGTCGCTCACGGAAACATCTCAAATCGAACTCGTCTCAAAGTAAAGAAAGCATTGGGTCTGGGGTTAGGTTATGATAGGGAAATGTAAGCTTCATATCTTGTCACGTACAGTGAAATATCGAATAAGTGAGGATGGTTGACGACGCATTTAGTGCCAGTTTTCACTAATATTAAGCGACATTCAACACCAAAAGAGCACTGTTTTTAAAACGCTTGGTTCAACGCCGACGGCAATTCTAAATTCAATAGAGCAAAAACATATACCTAGGCATTCATTTTTTTTTTTTTTAGATATCGTTCAGTGTTAGCGAAAACGGGCATAGATATTACGGTTTCTTAATAAGTTGCTTCTTTAAAGAATAACAAAATTAATAATGCCTTGGACTTTCTATTTATCAAGGAGCTCGTGGCTAATAATATGTACTACCAGCCGCTCGGGTCGATCTACAGGTAAAGCCACGCTTGCCTAGGTTGGTCCGTGGATGGTTGACCGAATGCCGAGTTTCTTCCGTGCCTCGAAAAGCACTTTAAGCCGTAATTGGTCCCGGCTGTCATTTGTAGATCTTTGAAAGTCGTTACAGGTACCTAGTCAGTGGCCCGAAAGTCTGACCACCAGTCTTACCAAGGGGTATCGCATTACCCAGTACTAACTGTGTTGTGGAGGTCAGTTAAGCAGTGTTCTGACTTTTCTACACTAATATTATAAAGGGGAAAGATTTGTATTTTTGTGTGTATGTTTGTAATGAATAAACTCAAAAACTACTGCGCCGATTTCAAAAATCCTTTCACCATTTATAAGCTACATTCACCCTGTATAACATAGGCATGTGCGAAGACGGGACGGGCCGCTAGTCTCATATATGTATAATATCATTGCTTTTCACCCAATTTGTTTCGGGTCGGATGCGACTGTTCCTAAATAGGCTTAAATTTTAGTTTTTTCCTAATTAAATAAAAACTATTACAAGGTTCAGCTTATCATGTAGGCAGAGCAGAAAATAAGTAAAATTGTTACATCAGTAATAATTTTAATTTTATTATTACATCAGTAATAATTTTTACGTACCTAAACTCAAGTTATATAAATGGTGGGTTTACTTACCAATATCCATTCTCCCATTTTTTGTCAGAAGCTCCGCTTAACCGACCCGTTATTTAGCTACCTGCTTTTTTTAAAGTTAAACTGTCGCCATCATTTGGGTCTTTTGTTACTTTCGTTGTAACCGCGTGTAAACTCGAATCTCGTCGGGTATAGGAATTAGCCTATCTGCTACTCAAAAATCATAGTTTTTTCTCTCTCTCTTGCAGTGAATCATGAGCTGTAAAAAGAGAAGTTTGGACTTGTACCTAGGAGAGGTGTTCAAGCAGTTCATTTCTATCAAAGATGACGACTTCAAGAAATCCCAGGAAGTGTTCAAGAGCGTCTTCGAACAAGTCAAACAGAAGATGGGTGAACAGTGTAACTACTTCAAGAAATACAGTAGCCAGGTATTTTTACTTAAGTACTTATTTATTTTCCAAACTACCATGTCGCTTTGCAAAATAATATTCGTCAAATATCAAATACACTCATGATTTTTAGACTGAAACCAATTTAATTCACAAGTTAACAATTGGAAATCGTTTGGAGAAAAATTCAATGCACACTAAAATGACCTTCGGAAAATACCTCCTCCAAAACCTTTGAAAAAGAAAGGGTGAATATTTATTTTTTCCTTACCGTTAATTATACATACCGTAGGTACTATAATATAATGTACTACTACTATGTTTAATTAACGGTTCATAAACGTTCAGCACTACAACTTCCTAGACCTTCCTACAACTAATTTATTCATAGTGAAGTAAAAAGCTTTCATTCTGAAGCTAAGTGTTTGTATTAAGATTCGATCATTAGTATTGTCTATTCAGCTGCTACAAGACACCAATACCACCATAATCTGCCTATAACGTTCCCACTAGTTGATCACCGGTCTCCTCTCCACCACCATGGTGAACAGAAATTACAACATCTCCTTCCATCAGATCATGTACGCGGGAAGCGTCTCCGACGGCATCAAAGTGGGGAGAATGGACGAATTCGACATGGACATCGTGATTCGTCTACCAATCAACTACAAAGACATTACGATTGAGAATGAGGAGCCGGGGTTTGTCAAACTGAAGATCACGGACGCATTGGACCACTTAGACAAGCAGCCTAACTGGGAGAGCTGTCACAAAGTGACGCGAGAATGGCGGGATGGGGACAAGTATTTCCTGCAAAATAAGTTCCGTCAATGGATGCACAGGAACGTGCAGAAAGCCTTGAACCTCATGGAAGGGAAGGTTATTGTGAACGGCGACGTGTATCTACTGACGTATAAGGAGTCCGGGCCAGCATACACACTGAACATTAGGAACGATGAGGGCACTGACAAGTACGCGTTGGACGTGGATCTGGTGCCGGTGATCAAGTTCATGTATCCTCGCACCCCTGACGGTTACAGGTTAGCTTTCATTATCCGCCAAAATTGAAACTAAATTATGTTAAATCTTTGAAAGTAAGGAATGTAGTTTGTAACAAGAAGTGACAACTTGTAGGACTAAGTCTAAATATCGAAACAAAATTCATACAAAAATTGATTTTATTTGAAACAGGATAAAAGAACCTTATATTAAGCCAGACCATAAGCATCGTAATATCCTAGTACCGATGAGGGTCGCAGTTTATAACAACGCTCATAAATAAAGATTACAGATATACCCAGTCTAAAGCCCACTGCAATGCCAAAGAAACCTTCCTTTCATTGTACTACACAACAGGCTATAAATTGGACTGCATTGATTGTCACAAACTTAAGATTTTTCCTTTGCCATTTCAGGGTCATTGACGGAATCACAGCTAAGGATTGGCTCGTAGTGCCCAAGCCGAACAAGGCGCTAAACGACAACGCAATGAAGAACAGATGTTGGCGTCTTTCCTTCCAGGAGCAGGAGAGAGAACTCATCAAAGATTGCAAAGCTTTGAAGACTACTATTAGACTGGTGAGAATATTTCCTCGATTTCTGTGTTGCAAGCGCTATGGGTATGAGTTCCTGGGTACGATTCCTAGCTCGGGCAAAGTGGTATTGGGTAAATGGAATTGTGCACGGTTGATGGCAATAGGCTCGCCCCCTATTTTATGGGTCTTAAACATAACTGGTGAAATTTGAGTATACTATGGTACACCTATGGGGTAATGTTATGTTAAGTTTGGTGTACCTGTATCCAGTTTTATCTAATGTTAAATATTTTCTTATTCTCACCTGCTGTTTTTATGCCATTGTCTTCGGCTCTTCTCAGGGCAGCAGTAACAGTGATCCGAGAATTATCGAGATAACCAGGGCTCTGACGAGTCTTTTCTTGGTGTAACTGTTAAAGTTTTGGTGAAGATAAAAAAAGACTAATCATTTTGATCTAAATGGTAAAGCAAACTTATCTTTGATTCGGATTTCATACTATCCAAATAACACTCATTAAAATTGGAGATATCCGGTGCATACCTGCTGAATAAAGCTTATTAAGTTTATAGAGATCAGAGGATACATAATTGTTTGAACGACGTCGTTTCACTGTTTCTACGAACCTATGGTATATTCGTTGATGCAGGTGATGCAGGGTCGCGAGATGACTGCATAGGTCCTAGTAATAGGCGCTAGACTTTATCCATAGTATAATACTTCCTTACTAGAAATCCTAATCAAGCAATTATTTTACAAAATTCCAGGTGAAAAAATTACGAGATGCTCTTGAGATGAAGGCTATCGCTAGCTACTATATCAAGTCACTCTTCTTGAAGAAAGTCAACGATATGCAAGACAAGACGTACTGGCAGAACAAAATCAGCCTGCTGTTCCGCACTATGGTGGAAGAACTGTACCTAGCCATCAGCAAGAAAGACATCCCGTTCTTCTGGAATGACGAACACAATTTGATCGGCGGACTAAGACCAACTCTTCAGAAGGTCTATTGTGACAAATTGAAAGATGTAATTGCGGCCATCGACGCGAACGATATCGAAAAAGTCGTCGGTGCTCTGCTGACAACAGAGGAATTGAGGGAGTTTAAGAAGTCAGAGTTCTATCAGAAGCAAGGGGAGTTGCCGCCTGTTCTGATGCCACACGCTTCTACCTCCTCTTTCGAATCATCTCAGACTGACAGCACCTTGTCCGATCAAGTGAGGATGTTGAACGACGAGCTCGATACGCTGCGAAGCAAGAATGAGAAAGACGAAAAGTTTGAAGAACTGGAAGATAAATTGAACCGACTTGTCGACAGAGTTATTCTGTTGGAACGTAGGTTGGCTAAGGTAGAAATGGCAGAACGAGAGAAAACTCAAGCCAGCGTAGCTGATGTTATCGCCGGGACTAGTTCCATCCAGCTGGTTGATTTGATCCAAATGGATTAATTGGAGTGAGCAAATAACTAACTATTCATATTCAAAGCCACGATGAACAGCATTTTTTTATATTTTTAGCATGAGCAGTTGAGCATGGGAAAACGAGCAGGTTTATGAAATGGATGGTTTGGGAAAATTGGTTTTGAACTCGGATCTCAAAATGAATTTTACGTAACTTGGCGCCATGGCGTCACATAAACGTGAAATTGAATTGATTCACTGACTTATTGTGTGTATGTGTTATTTAATGTATTTCTGTCGTTGTCATTATCATTTCATCCTACCTCTGTCCAATTAATATTGGGCCATATTTTAGTATTCATCACTTTTTATTTTATTATACAAAAAGTTCATTGTGTCCTTGTGTCTAAAATAATCATGAAAAACATATTTTTAAATGAAATATTATTTTGTAAATTTTATATTTTATTGAAAGACTTATGAATTCCTAATTATATATTTTAGTTATAGTTAAAAAAAAAAAATTAAATACGTATAGCTTAAAAAAAATAGTTTACTTATTCCAGTTGAAAAATACTCATGAATATTCGTTGTGGTTCCTCCTAGTACCGTAAGTCAGTCCTGAATCTGGCTAGCAATATTATTGCAGGATTAAATAAATAAACACAACACTTGCAGCCCTTATGATATTTATTTCTTTGTTAAAAACAGAGTACAAACTATCGAGAGAAACTTCTTTTTGGAAATATACAACGCGTAATATAATACATACAAACAATACTACCTACCCTCCTTCAGTACTTGCCGCATAGATAGATATTATATTAATTGAGATATTCTAAATGATTTTAGTAATGATACAATTCTATAATTTTGTTTGTTTATTATACTATATAACAGTCCGCACTTATAAGATACATCATAAAATAATGGTAAAAGTAATCACGTATAAATTCATCTACTTATTAGTATGGAGTGGTAGATCCACAAACTCTGTGACGTCAGTTCAATTAAATCGCATGTCATGTGATTTTCCTATTCATTTTATGCATATTAATGAAGATCAATTAAGTATCCATCGCGCCCCGCGTTTTTTGCAACGTGACCTTAGTTGTATGAAGACAGATTAGACTTATATGCAATATATATGATACAAATATTTTAGCTTTAGTGAGCAATTAAGTATAATTTCCTCTTTTCTCGTATCCGAACTAAATGAGGGTAGTTCATACTGTAGCGATAGTTTCTTTGAATCATATTTGAACTCTGAGCAAGCTATTGATAGGTTTTTATGAATGATAATTTTATTTGCGACAAGTACTCCTCTATTGGTAAACAATACTTTGTATGAAAACAATACTAAAATTTAAATATTCAACTATGACTACATACCTTTCTGTGTTTACGGAATATCGCAACATTATTGAAGCCCTTATGTGTGGCCGCTGATAAAATAAGTTTTTATTACCCTCGTCAATGATTACGTTAAGTCTTTAGTAAATAAATTAGACTAAATTCATAGACGGGTCAGTCAAGGATTTAGATTCATAGACAACTAGACCAGGGAGTGCAACCGATCAAGTGAGGTAATGAGGCTAGTTTTAATGCAAAAGGTCTCTATTAACAGTAATAATTATTATTGTGCTCCTACAAAATATTGCCAACCCACACTATATTCGTTACACAAGTCCCATGTCAACCATTACAATTTTATTTTCATGCAGGATGTTATTATATGGAGATATCATAACATTTTTTTTAGTTAAAAACTTCAATTACCTATGGGGTTAGATTCATGCCCTTTATTTTTTTTTTTTATGAGCAGGTAAACATAACATTTTTATGAAAGAGAGCTATTTTCATAGATAGTGTTGTGATAGTTTAAAGCTTGATCCACTGACAGCAGCCTCAAAGCGAGGAGTGCCTCAAACCGAGGCGCCTCGAAACAAGGCGCGTGCCCCAAAGAAAGGTAAGGAAATGCATATTTTTGAGGCACAAACTGCGTATACAGTAATGTTTAGTTCCAAAAGCTTTAACATTGTAAAATATTTGTAAAGGAGCATTGTGTAACTCAAGCCGAGGTACAACTTGGAGGCTGCCTTCAACGGTAAAGCTAAAACCAGACTTAATTGTATATTTTGTAAAACGCCTTAAATTATGTTAAACTATTTGTTCGGATCAAATCTACAATTCAACGTTTCTAAACAATCTACTTTAGACGAATCCAACCTTTAGATGTCAGTTGACTGTAAGATTTTTTTTATAATAACTCAAGGTTTATTTTTGAACACTACAAGTGATGGTTGTATAAGTATGCAGCTGTTCCTTTATTCGTGATTTTTTTTACACGAATCATTGCGTTATTACTAAGTGTACCAGGTACGAAAAAGCAAAAGTCTGTAATAAATTAAAATGAGATACAAGACTGGAACTCCTGCTAAATATTTTGTAACTACGTTATAGTGAGCCACCAATCAACAATCCCTAATAAAAAGGCTATGAAAAAATAAGACACTTAAAATGTTCATTACATCTTTGCGTGTGGTATATTATTTTATAGAAAAAGACAAGTTACAGCCATACAATATAAACGCACCATTATATAAAAATAATATAATTATTATAATTGAACAAATACCTCAAATAATTTTGTGGAATGCTACATTTTTAAGATCATACATTGTTCAGGTAGTAGCTCTTGACATGGCGCAATGACATACATCGCTCAAACCACGGTGGATTCGAGGTACTTCCTGGTGAAATCCATTCTATCTCCTCAAGTTATGTTAACCTGTCTTAGTGTACAAGAGCTAACTAATTTATCGTGAATGCCAAATCCATTAAAAAATAAAACCAAATAATTCATAATTTATATAGAGAGTTACATATCGCTACAGCCTATGCAAAATTGACCTATCCATAATAATGTTTTAATATTAAAGTGTACGTACTGTGTGTGTTTCCAAGTATTAACACTTGTATCTTCATTTCTGTTTACCTGCAAAGAGTTCCGTACATAGTATAATTTGCCTCAGTAGGCATACTTGAGCATGTATGGCTACCGCTATGCATGAGTGCAAAGGAACATATTTCAGTTATTGTCTCAGCAAAGTCTGTGACAGAATCAAATAAAAGAACGATTATATTATATCTAGATTAAAGGCTATTACAAATCTGATAAACCTATCGCGTACAAAGGTTACCAATTTCGTTGATTATTTGTCATAATATTTGAAGATTTTATTGATCAATGTTCATAACAAAATGTCTATAAAATAAGAATAAAACAAATGTTTGGAGAAACTATTTGAGATAATCTTCCAAATATAATTAATGCGTTTGATAAAATTAAGTAATACTAAAAACGCCGTTAACGCAAGACCGCGAGATCCTGAGGTGGTTACAGAACACCACCCGTCAAGGGCGCTAGTGAGGCCGTACTTTATTAAATTTTTGGTTAGACATTACCATGATTAGAACATAAGAAATAATTTCCACAATAAATTATAATAAATTTTACATATTTTGGTAAGTTTTCCACGCCAACTAGCGCCTCGTGATGAAAACCTTCACTTTACTTGTCAAATCTATGTATATTACAAGATATAACTATATATAAACGTTTATATAAACATAATGTGCAGTCGAAGCGGGTTTTTAATTTCAATTAATTACACATCTAGTGACTTTTCTATATTCGACGAAACACGGCTAGTGTAAGAATAATTTTGTTGAAAGATAAAAATAAATAAGGATTTATTGGTTTGAGTCATGAAGACACTATTTTACTGTATAAAATATACATTAATTTTTACTTACTGAAAGCCGTTTATGACCTACTTTTCTACTGTTGTGTCCAATAAGATTCAATGATTGCTATTACTTCGACCACAACTGTTGATCAAGCACATTATCCTAATTAGGAGTCTTTATCGTACGATTTCTTGGTCCTGATTGAAAATACTCGTAAAATATTGTGTCCATACCTCAAAATAGTACATTTTGACAAATTTATACATACATTACGTATAGATCATTTTTATGTTATATACAGTTTGTGCCTAACGTAACAGAACAACAAAATTATTCGCACATTAGATACTTTTAAACTTATTTTTTTAGCTAACAATATGAGATAAGTATATTTATAATATATAACGCTAATATTATTATGGAATCTAAATACTCTAACATGATAGTACTGCATCTAAAATATAGTTGCTTTTAGATGAAATAAGTTTATAATATTTTTATTAAAATTAAACTCGATACAATTGATATGTTCAGGTTTAATTTTACATTAATCTAATGAAGTATCTACTATTGATAAGTTACCTGTGACGGTAGAAAGAACACCATATACTTTAAAGGCATGTCCCATCAAATAAACATGAGCTATTTATCTAAAAGAACCTATACTTTAGATGTCTGTGTACATTTCTAATGTGACAACATTATCTTTTCACATAAAAGGCTTATTGCGTTTTAATAAATATTTGATGTAAATAATTAAATATATAACAAACGAAATTACAGCTTGGCACCATTTTCAAACAATGAAAACTAATTGAAGCCAATGGTTGTATTGTGACAAGATAATTTACCACATTTGTTTTAGAGAGTGCAAAACTCAAGCTAAATTTATTTATCACGACTCAAATGGCTTGAAAATTAATTTATTCACAATGAATTACGTAAGAAAGTGTTTGGGCAAGAAAATAAATTTTAGACTCAAAGCGAGGCATAACCTCGAGACGAGGCAGCCTTGCAAGGAATACAAGAGAAGATAGTCACCAAAAGATTGTGCTAAAGAATTTTCAGAGACCAATTAGGGTTCAATGCTTTCTTTAATCAGATGCTAAGAAACTGCCTCACAGTCACATCAAACCATTAATTCATTGTGATAAAGTATTTAAACACCATTACAGCCGCAACTTACATAATAATGCAACAAGATCATCCCTTTATACACAATCTCTAAGGCGCAGTCCTTTTTTGTTCAAACTTTAGAATTTTGGGGATATAATATTGAATAGGTATTTGTTACATTACTCGTGCACGTCAATCATTGCAATTCAAACCTTATATCAATGACATAAGTCATATGACGCTCGCCTATAATGTAGAAAAAGTTTTGAATAGTAATATTATGATTATGAGTATACTTGGATCTGTCTCCTCAGGGGTCCTTATCAGTCTCATAGCCAAGTATACAAAGTAGTATTTAGGGCCAACATAACCACCGTAATCGTCAATCCCATAGCATTTGATGTCTAATTTGACTACAGAAAACAATTCGACTTTGTACGAGGCATAGGATAGGTTGTGCCTTTATGCCTCGTAAAGAGTCGAGTGTGTTTTTGTCATTTGTGCACATTTTGAAAAAAAAAATTCGTTTTCCTCACAGCCCTACATGAAAACTCCCTTTAAAATCAAATAAGTTTTTATTAAAGCCAAGATTTAGAGTAAGAATACGCATAAAGATCTTGCTGCGCGACTCTAAGAGAACACAAAACTCAAGGCCTTGAAAATAAAGTTCAGGCAAAACTGCGCCTTAAGTGCTAAAGATGTCTTGCACATAGAGTCGACAATCGTATGCGATTAACGCGCGCTACCGGACTTACTGTGCGCGATGAGCCATTGTAGCGTAATGTCGATGTTGTCCTTCTCTTTGCACGAGATTGAGTAGCAGCAGATCTCGCGGTCTTGAATAGCTGACAGGTTCCTGTGAATTTAATATAAAATGTAGTTTATTCTATGGAAATAACGCATATTTTTAAAGGGCATATCTTCTTTCTATGTGAAGAATCCTTAGCGTTGCAGAGGGGCTACAAACAGGAACATTTATCAGGTGAAAAACCGAGAACATGGAAAAAATTGGAGCCAAAAGATTACGTATTTTAAGACTGAAAATATCTTTAGTTTTTTGCAATAATGCAGCATACCAAGTATATTTTAATAAACTTACGAGCTTGTACCCCCTGTTTTAAATAAGTAACTTTTTATAAATTTTGATGCATTAACAGCTGAAAGCATTTGGACGAAAATAGGCACCCAGATAGACCTCTTAGAATAGTACTGGCTTGCCCGTCAGATGCGGCTTCTCTAGATGGCAGTGGAGCTCTAGGTATATAATGTGAAGTAGTTACATTCGCTCAATGAGTCCATGCTCGTCGAGCGCGTGCGGCAGGTCGCGCTTGTTGCCCAGCACCAGCACTGGGATGCCCGTCAGCTGCTGCTTCTCTAAGAGGCTGTGGAGCTCGTTGCGAGATGCCTCGATCTTGTCCGGGTCTGCTGCGTCGACCATGTAGCTGTGGGCAAGAGAATTGTACGTCAACATCTAACATTGTAAGTTTGTACAAAAAAGAAAAAAATGCCAAGCCTATAATGTTCTCACTGCTGGGGCAAGACTCCTTTTTATGAGCTGATTGGGTCGTAAACCACCACGCAGGCTCAACATGGGTTGGTGGATACATCCACCACCATGTCACGCTTTCGTGTTTTAGGGTTCCGTAGCCAAAAAACGAAACCCTTATTGGTTCTAAGACGTGCCGGTTTCCCTTTTTTTTTTAGGTATGACCACTCGCAGCACAACAACTCTACTGAGGTTGAAGCTGCTGAACCGGACTATCCTGTGGTGGCCGAAAATTACTTTAAAGCCCCCAGCCAGGGCTTACAAACTAAGGATTTTCATTTAAATGAGCGTTCACTAAGGGCACCCCCTGCGGGGTTCGGGCCTAGGCTTAGTGCGTCATTGAGGGGAAGGCGGCTAGAATTTGGTTGGTTCGAATTATTGAGTGGGGAATTTAACGTTACATGCTCAGCGGCGCGGGCTGGCTCGTCGAGCAAGGGTCGGGCAGTGGTATTACGGGGGGGTCGCGGTGGGCCTCGGCGGCGGGGCCGGAGTCGCGGTCGATACCTGTTTTTGTTCTTACTAGTTTCCCTACAGCTCTCTTGAAGGAGGGTGATGGGGTCATCGGGCTCGAGGAGGGTAAGACGGGGTCTCCTAATCCTTCTTATATTAGAGGGGACATATCGGGCGGCCGATGAGATCAACGGATTGGTGCCGGTTTCCCCACGATGTTCTCTTTCACAGTTTTGACAGCAGCGGTGATGAAATAATTCAGACAATGTAAAGTGGCTCCGGCTCGGCTGTGCAGTGTTCGGGAAGTTGCGTGGTATCTTCTCGTCCAACTTACCGCAGTGTCTCAAGACGAAAGTCTATGACCAGTGTGTGTTGCCAGTGACGGGTACGAAACGTGGTCGCTCACAATGGGCCTTATTAGAAGGCTTAAAGTCAAGGGCAATAGAGAAGGCTATGCTCGGAATCATCAACCACGCAAGGAAACTTCCTTGCGTGATTGAATCAGAAATGAAGACATCTGTAGGAGAACCAAGGCTACCGACGTAGCCCGAAGAATTGCAAAACTTAAGTGGCAGTGGGCAGGACACATTGCTCACAGAACTGATGGCCGATGGGGCCGAAAAGTTGTGGAGTGTCGACCGCGATCCGGAAGACGTTGCGTTGGAAGGCCTCCCACTAGGTGGACCGATGACCTGGTGAAGGTTTCGGGGATCCGCTGCATGCGAGTCGCACGGGACCGGTCAGTGTGGCGACACTTGGGGGACGCCTATGTCCAGCAGTGGACGTCTTTCGGCTGAAATGACGAAGATGAAAGTTCGACCCTGGGTTCCACCTACAACTTATAGGTCGGGCCTGTTCACTCGGTCAGTCCCTTAGTCACTTACAAAATATGCTTAAAGTTGAGTACGTTACGTAGGATCAGTTTGTAAATATCTAATTCCTAATTTAATTTATTACAAAAAAAATACATACACAATAGCATTGACACCTCGGCAATATCTCTCCCACATGGAACGGAACCTAGGCTGGCCACCGATATCCCAAACCTGAAAAAAAATAAAAACGAACATAAACACATATTTTATCACGCAAAAGGTAAGTGACAACTGACACGTTACGCACTGTAATGCTCGAATCTAAACCGTTACATAACAGGCGAATGCTCCCATTGAGGGAGAGCCTTAAGTAAAATAGCATGTTAAGTTCTCTAGTTTCTGCCTACCCTCCTAGGATAAGGTGTGAGTTTATCGTCGTAATTTAGGGTATCTATAATATAAGTTATCTCTTAGAACTGATTTAAGCAGGTAATAAGTGAAGGTGACTTTCACATCAATACAGCACAAAATATTAGTTGAAGGTGAATTTGCAAAGTGCAAACATTGTTACTTTGCAAGTAAAGATACATATGTTAAGAGATAAAGATGTATATGTTTGAAATCTTGATAGTTCTATTGACAAATGAGTAAAAAGTCGACCAGATACTAGATTTACTAAGTTAGGTATTTTTACCTGATGCGTTTTTAAAATGTATTAGATTCATGATGTCATAAATAATTGTCTATTTGCAACAATAAAACTTTATATTTTCAATATAAATATAATTTAAACAACAATTACCTTGATAGTAACATTTCCTTTGGTGATTTTGCGCATATTGAATCCAACTGTTGGGATCATGTCTTCACTGAACTGACCAGACTGTGGAAAGAGAAACAAAAACAAAATTAAAAGAAGTAATAAGTGGAAAACCAACTACTGCAAAAATAGAAGAATAGAAGGCGACGCGGTAGACCTCGCAGGAGATGGCGGATCGAGCTGGACAGAACCGACGACCAGTGGTCCACATTGTCCCTTTTTTTTTTTTCGGGTGGGAAATCTTCAAATAACTCCTCCCGCTCTGGGCTGAGCAGGAGGGAGTGTCAGACTTTTACTGACTAAAACCCATCCATGTTCCTTCTTTTGCCCTTTGTGTTCCAGGGCCGCGGTATGTCTTTCGAACAGTCCCGCAACCCTGGCAGGCATCGGTCCTTTCGGCCTCTTCCTGTTTGCTGACATCTCTTTGAGGCGCGCGTGGAACACTCACGCGCCGTCGACACGGCCTGTCGTCATAAGACGGACGGACGGCAAGCTAGCCCATAGCCACTGGCCCGCGCCTAAGTGGCCGGGGGCCACCACGTGGCCACCGACGCCCGGATCCACATTGTCCCTGGATCGAAAGATTTGGAGGTCATGCGAGGCTAACAGTAACAGTAATACAAGACAAGCTGTGTTCTGGATGGGATTTCCCTTATGTAAAATGTTGAAATCCTATAAAAACTTTTATCCCCAATTTCACCTATTTAAGAGATGAATTTTACGTAAGAAACTTGAAAAAAAAATGATGTTTGTCAGTGAATTTAAGATTATTACAATGCAGTAGTGAAACTAAATGACTAGTTAAAAAGCTATCTTGCTGAATGAATAAAAAAATCCTAAGACATGAGTTATATGAAGAAAAAGAGGTCTTTTCAAGTTCATCTACGATCTACATCTATTATCTATTCAGCTGCCCTATTTATTTTTCTTAGCTTTGTAATTATAATACCTTGGGATTGAAGTAATAATTGGTTAACACTTTAAAATGCCCAACAAAGAAAAAATCAATATTGACCTTGATGTGATTCTATTACATATTTAACATCAGGCAGATTAGCTGCATCTCCTATTACTAACAAAATATATTCATGGAATATTATCAAATGTAACTGATAAGAGATCATTGCTATGTAATATGTATTAATTAAACTTTTTTATGTTAATGAAACCGCTTTAGATCTACAATATCTGCTTTTGTAAATCAGTGAATCTATAATATTGACAACATGAATTTATATGAATACACTAGTTTAAGCTAACAGTTTCGCCTGTGTGGATGTCTGATATTACCCCTCGGAAATGTATTACCGGAATGTATTCAAACCTAGGTGGAATTACTCCCGCTTTAAGATGTAATGGTAGGCCACCAGATCCGTTTAGCTGTTAGGCTGTGAAAAGTCAGAGATAGATTAGTGTTGGTTGTACCGTGAGCATATTTTATTGCTTTTTCACTTCACAACAAGCATATCTCTGTGACTCAATAATATTCATAACAAAATGATAATATGAGCATTACAACTATGTACTTATTGTACTTACACATTATATTCCTATTACCAATAGTATATGATTTGGAAAGACAGTGAATTGGCATGACATAATTCTTATTTATGCAGAATTAACTTCGGCCCATGGCTTCGCCAGTGTAAGTTAAATTTTTACACAATATCTATTATAGTATACTATAGAAATATTGCTGTAGATCATCATCTATGGTTTGACTGATCTTTCACTTCAACTTGAAAGTTTGGTGGAAAATTTAAAAGAAGAAATAGCTTGCATTTTTGTTAGTGTATGGTAAAAACTTCATATTTGACATTTAGATAATGCAGGTCAATCCTTTCTTCGACACCGATGCACAAACTGCGGGCTCAACTATGTGGGGCTTCAGAATTATTTACTGAATATGTGGTAACCCTTTATGTGTTGGTGTCCCTTCCACCATGTATTTTAGAGATGGTAACATGCAAGGATAAAGGCCTACTGCTATTTATATTACCCAAGTTTCCCTGTTTACAATCTACATGAACATTATGTAAGGTTTAGAGGACCTTTAAAAAAAGATCTAGTACATTCAGACATTTAAAAAATATGTAACATAATTATAGGCTGATAATAATAAAAGTACCTTCTAATAAAATTATCATCAAAGCATTCTGTTAGGACCAATAGTGTGCCACAAGCATTCATTTAAGCGCTACTCAGTGTTTGTGACAACTGGCATTATCCAGTATATAGAATGCTTAGAATCTCATGCTGGAGATAAGATAAAGGGTAAATGAACTACAGTCAATAGTGTGATTATACTGACATTGGAATCGGACACAGATAATGATTGTTGATTGAAATGTGACCCTTATACATAAATATACGTAATATAATATAGGTTTTTATGTGTTGCTATATGGATGGATTGTGTGCCATTCGAGAAAAAGGAGTAAATGGTACTGTGACGACTGTCAGGGGAGAATGGACGAAAAAAATGTGTTGCATCAACCCCAAGTAATATGGGACAAGGGCGGGAAGATGATGTTGATGTGTTGCTATATGAATGGTTGCGAAAATTTATCAACTTAACAGTCTGTGTCAATTTATTATTATTTCATAAATTGTTGAAGAATTGTGATGGAATATACAAACTATACAAAACTAAACTATTCAAATTGGTGACCAGTTTGATAATCAATCAATTTCTGTGACTTTACATTGTTATTTCTGAATATGGTATGGAATTCTGATATTAGTTTTATTAATCTCATCTTTATTCTAGATGTATAACAACAAATAATGCATTTTTTTTAATGCAATGCACTTTTAACAAATTGAAGGCCATGCAGGTCACAAATGACAGGAAACAATTGATTTTTCATTCTGTCTGCTGCATAGACTTATAAGTAAAATAAAAAATATTTAATTAATTCTGATTGAAGATAATAGCAATTAAAATGTTAATTTATTATTATAGATCCTTTAACAGATATCAGCTCATTTTATTTAATTCAAATATCTGATGTGAACGTTGAGAATTTTAATTAAATAAAACATTATTTGCATCTCTGGGAGTTTTTTATGAAATTTTTTGTAATGGTACTTTCACCAAATCCCCTGTAATGTAAATCTAGTCAACTGTAATTATAATCTTATCAGATTCATTGATGTGTTCCTTTGTTAGATGACACAGAAAAACAAACGTAAAGAACAATGAGTAATAGGATCACATAATAATATACGCAGACGATACATGTACCTAGAAAATATGAAAAAATATTTACGAAACTTATTACCGAATGAAATTCGATCGGCCAATCATCAAGTTGATCAATACATGATACAAAGCTGTTTTATGATGACGTTAAGTACACAAGGAAGTTCATACAACACAAAAATATTGTTTTCAGATAATACTAACGGCAATGACGTTAACAAAAGTTGTTTTTCCAGAGTACTGCAATCCGACCAATGTTAGCTCCATTTCTTCCTTCCAGAACAAGCTCTTAATCCAATCAAGGATACGATTGATTATAGCAAGCATTTTTAATGATAAAACCACTGTGCTTTATGCAAAAAACGTAAAATAATGAACGCCTCTTCCGAAAATCTGCTGTACAATTTGACAGATATCAATTTACGTTTAGTTAGCTCTTCGTGATGACGTGTTATGAGTCATGTCAAGGAACATTTACAAAGTAATTCATTTCTCAAAAGATTTACCATGGAAACGAAATATATTTAATTACGTGCCCAATTATTAATATCAAATCTAGAACATATTCACTAAATATTTCCGTAGAGTTCTGAAATATAGTACAAGTAACTAAACGTATTATCAGCTGTCAATTTGTGTGTTGCCATTCCAATAAAATATTTTTGTTTTTTTTAATAGGTCCTTCGAACGGCTTTTTAGCTAAAGTAAATAGTGTTTGAAAATGAAGCTGAAAATGAATGAATGATGAAAATGAAGCTTTTTGATCAAAATCTTTTTATTTTAGTTGCTCTTGTAGTTCTAAAATTGGCCATTACTGTCTCTTCATAAACTAACGAAGTGTCTTCTGCATGGCGATCCATACATTCCATTTTTTTTATGTTTTCTTATTCCTATTGTTTACTAGTAGGGCGTCCTTCGCCAGGAACCTTGCCATGCTCCCCCGGCCAGATTTTGGCCCAAATAAAATAATCGTGCGGACCCCTTCATCGAACCTGCTCCTTATAGGAGGCACACGCAGAGAACACGTCGGCGTCGCGCACAACATGGATTTATTAGAGTTTCCTAAATATTAAAATGTACCTATAAAGGATAATTAAAGATTAAAATGTGATTTATTGGTAAATTTTGTGTGTTTCTTGTATTCTACTTTTTTTTTTCAGTATAATGATATTTCGATGGAATGATTAGGCGATGCGTTGAACGCTCGGTCAAACAAACATTCAATATTTTGAACACTCGATGTATTGAGTGTACGATATAATGAATGTTCGATTTATCAACCATTCTATATTATGAACGTTCGATTTATAGTGGTCGATCAATTGATATTCGATTATTTGGCATTCGATTTGGCATAGTACACCCGCCATGGACTTAGTATGTTGGCAGCATATCCAAAAGCATCCATAATTCTATGAAATTACGAAAACAGTGCAATATCAGAGTGACTGTCAATGTCTGACTGATTAGCTGAATCTGACTCAGAAGCAGTGATCGGAATAGGTAGAGCTAATGTGCCTAAAGTTCAAGGAACAGAAACGAAAGTAGAGACTTCAACTAACTTCGACCAACAAGTCGAGGCAGCTTGAGCCTTCTATTTATACTTAGGTCAGGTTAGGAAGCAATACTTGGCTATTATGTACCTATTAAATAAATACTAGGCTTCTACTTAGAAATGAAAGCCTATGGATAAAAACACGTACCCAAAGAAATTAGCATAGAAAGGAGGATGATGATGAAAATAACTATTGGCTGCACTCTCATACAAGCCTACAAGTTTAATTTACCCTTATAACCTACTTACCTGTGCTACTACTCTTCATGATGTTAGAGTTTCAGAACTGTACCTACGCTTGCATTTCAGGCTTTCTGTATTGTTGGCCATACGCACGCCCGCCACTAATTAAATATTAATGACACTGAGTCCTTTAAAAAATAAGGTTCCTTCCCAGATGTAAAAATATGTTTTCCGGAGAAAATTCTGGACAGTTGAAGAAAATTCCAGACTTTCGGAATTCTGCAATAAAATAAAAAATCCGCGATTTTTTTAGAAATATATTTATTACGAAGGATTTTTTGCAGAACATGGCAAGTGCCCACTATAATTTGATTCCGAAATTAATTTCGTTAAAAGAGTTTTTTCAGGACCTAGGTATAAGTAATCAGTTATCGATTCTTTTAAATTTCTCGGTTTTGGAAATTCCGGTCATTTTAGAATTCCTCCCGCACTCCGGACACTGATATAAAATTCCCGAAAATTACGGACGTATGGCAACCCTATGTTAACACAATGCTTTGGACAATATTGTTAGTCTGCTCTCATTAGATAAACAAAAATGCCAGTATTTAAAATTCCAATAAATCCATGTTAACTATGAAGTCAATACGCACGCAAATGTGAGTCACGCCAGACCTCACGTGTACTAGGCACATAACATTTAAATACAATAAAAAATTATGTCAGATCGATTGGATGTAGTATAAGTATATGTACTAAGATCTAGATAAATAAATATAGATTCGCACGTGTTTCACAACACGCGAGATCAACAATGTGCTACATAAACTAGTTGTCAAATCTAATGCTAGTTTTTTGTGATTGATTTACCGCCACGGTAGACCGCGAAATTCAAATATTACGTTTTTTAATGTCAGTGTCAGGTTGTATGTTGATCAAGGGTTGCGAGACTGTTCGAAAGAGATACCGCGGCCCTGGAACACAAAGGGCAAAGGAAGGAACATGGATGGGTTGTAGTCAGTAAAAGTCTGACACTCCCTCCTTCTCAGCCCAGAGCGGGAGGATGATATCCCATACGAAAAAAAAAAAAAAAGTTTTGTATGTTGATTATTTGATTCGCGACGGTAACAAATATTGCTTTTGACTGTTGGTAAAACATTTGAGTTTCGGCTTTACCGAGTTAAAATCATTAAAATCATCAATACAAGTTCATACTAAAATACTGGATTTGGTGTTCCCCAGGGAAGTATTTTGGGCCCTACCTTATTCCTGGTTTATATTAACGACCTGTGTAATCTAGATATCAAGCACGGCAAGATTATATCACATGCTGACGACACAGCACTAATTTTTTCTGCTAAAAACAGTAGCGAAGTCTTTGAAAACGCTCAACTCGGTTTTAACACTGTGACTAATTGGCTTCAAAGCAATTTACTAACATTAAATGCTGACAAGACAAATTTGACTTATTTGTGGTAATTCCGAGTCCTTTTCCTAAGCACTGCAACTCCTGAATTTATTTCCGCCAGAATTTATGAATGTAAACAGTAAAAAGAAACTCCTTACAATTAAAACCACGTAAATTGTACGTTTCGATTGAAGTTACTTACATAATCACAGAATAAAGTTGAACCCACGCACCCACCAAATTATCCCCAAAATAGGTAAGTACACAAACGCACTCGATATGTGCGTCAACCGTTTAATTATACTATATTTAATTGTGTCACGACTACCTAAAAACGTGCAACCCTACATTTTCCATGTTACCAACCCATTCATAACCAACAAACAATGATGGCCGTGTACTCCGCAACCCGTGCGAGAGAGCGCGAACAAACACGTTTTGCACCTCACTTATTATAACCCGTGCACGTTTGAAAGCACTACCTAATCCACTTTAATGAACATGCGTACGGAAATAACCCCGCCGCGTAACCACAGTTGCTGGGCTTCATTCCGAGCAACTCTGAATTTGTTCAGGGCACAGTCTTTATATTTTTGGACTACCGTTACAGGAGTAAATAAGTTATACAAAAGACGCCTCCCTTTGAAAAGATTTTCCTTGTTTTTTCTTTCAGAATTACGATTTTTGTTTCATAACTTAGGCCCGATATAAAAAATGTATTCTTAAGATTGACCTTATATAAATTCTGTTGAAATGATTTCGCAATTCTGATTCTTTTGTTCACCAATTAAACTTTTACGTGATTGCTTTCTCCTGGAAATAAGAAATTTATATTCAAGGAATATCTGAGAAACCTGCGTAGGTAACTGGTACACAAATAAACTGATTACGATGGATATCAACATGACTTCATTTTATAAGTTTCACAGGACTTAAAGTAAGACAAGTAATCCTACGGATCGTCTGTCATCAAATCATGCAGAACAACTAGGAAACAATTGAATGCATATGCATCCCATAACTCAATTTCTGAATCAAGTTGCACCATACACTCCATGCACTAACATTACGCCTACGAAATCACGAGTTCTTTGAACACATGGTAGGTACCTATTTAGATTCTTCAACACTAGTTTAAACTTCAATCCTATAAATTAAAAAAAACTACAAGCAAAAACAAACAGGATGAGTAGAGGAAAAAATGAAATGATGGATGGACTGTGTGACGGATGGTAATATGGCTAGAAAGGAGGTGAGTGCGGAGCTATTCTTCAATATTATATTTGCTTCTGCGAAGTAAATAGCTTGACCCATAGGCGCGGCTCCTATAGCCATCGCTCGCACGATGATGCGTGCGTCCGACGACAATTATCGTGCGACCGTGCGTTCAAACATACTCATGATGATGACTGAATGTCCTATTGAAAGTCGTGCGATCATGTGATGCGACCAAATTGTCTAGTTTTCGTTGTGCGACCATCGACGCAGATCATTACCATTTATATCTTTATACTGTGTCATTACTGAATGTCATATTGGCGCTCGCACGACCAAGCGGAGAGGAGGATTGTTTTTATAGAGTATATTATTATGTGGTCTAGGGTACGTTTTGTTTTTTTAATCCTATTTACGATTAAATAAATATTGCTCGACAGAATGATCGCATCGCTCCAAAATAGGACACACGATTTCTTATCGCGCGAGCGGTTTCATCGCACGATGAAATCGCATCGCGCGAGCGATGGCAATATGACGGCGACATAGGTACTTGTCCTATTCACGCTATGACATCGTCAGACAGATAGCCGTGAGTGAGACAGTTGCGTCATTATCATTATTCAAAGAATATGTCTCGTGGTAGGTACTAGGCGTGATACATGCGGGCCTATAACTAGTACATAATTAGTAGGTAAGGTATAGTGGATAATGTAATGGTCCATTCTCACAGAGAGGACTGCGTTCCAGTATTGGGGAGGTTTCTTACAGACTGATTAATTGATTACGCTATTTTGATTCTTTTTTTTTAATATCGCCCCTTGCTAGGAATTTCTCCTGTATCGTGGGTGCGTTAACAAAGATTTAAACTCGCATACACAAACATCCACACCCGGAACAACTACCTGTAGGCTAAACAAATATTTGTTCCGTGCGGGGATCGAGCCCGCGACACGCAGCGCAGCAGCCAATCGCTCAATTGTGATGTTAATAATATTATGTCGTCAAGTGCTGAAAAAGATACAATGAAATCAAACTGCCGATATTTTTGTCTCAAGACAAGGGCGACTAGTTGGCCCATCTTTATATTTTTGTTTCAAGACAAGGGCGACTAGTTGGCCCATCTTGATATTTCAGTCCGGAATCACCCACTACTGCTGGGTATAGGCCTCCCCTTTCTTCTGTCACACTTCGTTTTGGAGAGACGCCATTCAGGTTTCTGACTTTGACTTCCTTGATCCGATCAGTATATTTTTTTTTTACCTTATATGTAGACCCCCAGATCCAAATCCTCAGATCCTCTAGTTCCTTATTTTTTTTACCGTGTAGAAAAAATATAGAAAATGACCAATAGCTTCCAAGTGTGTGAAAATGTGGCCAGTAGAATATGACGGTTCAATCAAAGTATAGCATCGCCCGAATTAAAACGAGATGGTACGATGATCAGGAGACATCCTGAATCAGCCAGACTATTTCAGTCCATGAAAAGTTCGTGAACCAAGGTGGTGACAACGCCCACCCATTTTACCAATCGTACTTTTGTATCGTAATCTATACTAATATTTTATAGAGGGATTGTAAGTTTGTATGTCGGGATAATCTCCGGAACTAATGATACAATTATAAAATTTTTTTCACTGGCTGAAAGCTACATTATTCGTGGAATCGTGGGTGAGGCTATAAATTATATTTATATCATGCAAATTAGCCGAGCTATCTCAATTTTTGGGGACGAAGTCGCGGGCGTAGTGCTAGAAAAAATAAAGGCAAAAAAAATCCATTTGTTATACTGCTAAACTCCACTAAATGGTCGCTGTCATTTACGACGTCATCGTCGAGACATATCGATAAAATTAGGTGTAGCACTAATCTGAGCACTGGTTTCTTCTTCTTGGACTATGTAAGGAATCAATGTCCGTTGCTATATTACTTGACTACGCGACCCGACCCGCCCGGCTTCCCACGGGTGCAATGCTATACATATGTATAAAGTAAACCTACCTCTTGAATCACTTTAAAAAAAAACCGCATCAAAATCCATACATAGGGTCAGACAGCGGGAAGCGACTTTGTTTTACACTAAGTAGTGATGAAATAATTATTGAGTACCTACTTAACTAACTTTGGAATAATTATTTTATTATAGGCAAATATCTAACAACGCAACATAATTAGATATCAGCTACAACATACTATAATGCGTCTGTAATCCCGGAAAATAAAATAATTCTAGTAAAATCCTCTCAGCTCTCAAGTAAGACCTTTCTACTTAAAAGACAACGTCGGACA
Organism: Eugnorisma glareosa; assembly: GCA_947578425.1. NCBI lineage: Eukaryota > Metazoa > Arthropoda > Insecta > Lepidoptera > Noctuidae > Eugnorisma > Eugnorisma glareosa. Next base: position 19,366,339 of record OX387961.1, on the reverse strand, counting down.
AACAACGTGCAACGTGCTGCAGTCAGTGAATACTGAAAAGCATCCCAATAATCATGGATCAAAATCTAATTAAAATAAAACAATGGAATAATGAATCTTTCCCAACAGAAGCCTTTACTAAAGAGGAGGCCCGAGTCCCAGACGTGGGAATATTAAAGGGATAGGAAGAATGAAGGATATTTTTCCCACTATTGAATATACAGAAGGACATATATATATATATCATATATATACATATATATGACAATAACAATAAACCTTCGTTATTTAAGAGCGGCCAACCCGCCATACTTTTCATACAAACGCTCGTACGTGATTATGCCGTTGTTTGTTACACATCTATCTTTGATTTTTTTGAACTAATAGGTATTTTGTGGACTATATCTAGGTTTCTATGGTAGCAAAAAATAAAATATTGTAGAAACAAATTCAGTATAAGCCTCCAAAAATTGCTGTTTTGCACATATTTTACCTAAACTTTGGCCGTTCATAATGTATTCATAAACTGTAAAAATAAAGAAAACATCTCGATAGAAACCTTGCACATGTAATGGAGATTCTTAATGCCAAATATTTATTTCACACACTTGTAAGACTTATTAAAAAACACGTATTTCCTGGAACAAGTTTAAGAAATTTTCGAACTCTATTTTTCGTTCAATGTCATCGCGTTAGGCGGTATGAGGTGCGCGGGAGACGAGATGTGCGGGGTCGGGGCGGGGTAAGACGAGGGAGTTGAAAGAAAATTGCCGCTGTGGCTCTGGATGAAACCACAAGCTTTTTGATAATGCTCGCGTTGACGATAGACGGGCCGGGAAAGGCCCTCTTAAGTAAACCACTACCTTATGATAGGGCGCCGCGCTGTGTCACGTTTGTCGGGAAATGCCTGCATTTTCCGTCCTTTCGCCCGACTGCGCTAGGCAGCGTAAACGCCTCGTGAGGAGAACGTCACATCTCAGGGCTTAAATCTAAAATAACTCTTCAATATCGCAAACACTTTCCTGATTTTGTCTCGGGTACCTCTCTAGATTATTGCCTGAGCTTGTCACGCCACGTGCACGCGGCGTGGGTGCGGCGGCGTGGGCGCTTCGTAAACGCCACACCCACGGGGGACACGCCCGTGTTGTGTGCCTGACTATTGGAGCAGGTGAGAGATGGCCTTTTAGGTAAGAAACTTACATTACCTATCGTATTCGACATCTCCAGGCCAGGAGACATGATTGTGAAAAGTGGCGTATTTTTTAAGACCTGCCAGTCCAGGCCGTGGCCCCCTTGGCCATAATATCTCTCTTAGTAATAATATACGCCACTGATTATGAACAAGTACATTTGTCTCCCTGTCCATCTAAAGCCTAAGGTTTTCTGGTATTACAGCGATAAGACCGCCTTCCGCCGTTTATTAATTTCAGTCTTTAATTTTTCCTTTGGAGATTTACCAATTTTAGGGACCAAGTACGATTAAAATATTGCAGATTAAATAATACTAATTGCGTATTTTTACCCCACAATGTATAACAATAGGGTATACCTCGAAGCGCTAAGTATGATTCGCTTCTCGCGGGTCGGAGCTATCTATCGTATCGGCGCGTCACGGCGTCACAGCAGTCACGTGCGAGCAAGCGTGGCCTGGCCGGCGACGTCGCGTCGCTGCAGCCGTGGCGCGGACTAACTCGAACAGACAGACACCGGCGAAACTTATGCAGGGCATCCATACAACGCCGTAATGCACAAGAATCAGCTTTAAAATACCTAGACTCTTCCAATTAATTAAATATCTGCATTTTACCCTAGGATTTAGAGTTCACGCATCGGAATGTGCGCCGGCATTCCGACGCCCCCCGTCCATATTTTGACGCCGCACCGCGTCACATGACTGAAACCGGCCGGTGTTTAGAGTACATCCGTTCAGAACGGCCGCGCAGCTCTCAGGGTGACGACGTTGCCACACGCTCCATACATGCAGTTAAATACGATAACAATTTACATATACTGTGATCGTTTATCGAAAATGGATTGCGGAGAACTAACTTAAGTGCTATAGTTTGTGATAAGTGCTGAATAGACCTACCCGTTACGGGAATAAAATGTAAACAGAACTCGTATTTGATATTAATTCATCTGCAATTTTGTTTAACAGCGTTTTGTTGTTTTGTTGTGATTCCAAATGAATATGGAAACAAGGCATTATTGGGAGGAGAACGGGCATTCCGTGAAGTATGACAAGTAAGTTTAATATGGACATGTCTTCTAATAACGTTTTACATAATGGTTCTTCATCAAAATGGCTCGTACGACGTTTGTATTGTGAATTATGTATTGTGATAAAGCCAATGATAATATCATTGGTTACAGCCGTTACAGGGAGTGGTATCAATACACCATTGAGTGTAACATAAAAGAGAAATTACGACGTGATTACGATCAATTCTAAATACACACTCGTTTTCTTTACACAGTGAGTGTTATGAGGGAGATTCTAATACGACATAACCATAAAACAATTTTACGTGACTATCAAAATAGGCTGGTAGTCATTAGTGATACAGAACGTTGCTGTATTTTGATAGATTTCTCTAAAAAAAACTTTCTGACGACCGACCTTGACCCTGAACAGCATTATTCATCTTGTTTAACATTTTCGCTCATTTTCGGCACCTATCTGAAATACAGATACGAGTACCTAGCTGTTTATGGGGTTCAAAGTTTTTGATTAGATTTTCATGAATTTTCTCGGCATTTGTATTTTATTTGGTGTAACGGGTGTAACTAATTCTGTTAGCGGTAATCTTAAACGCAAAAAAAATGAATAAGTAATGTAATTTCAGTTAATACCTATTTCACGTTTCTTATTTTCACTTTCAAATACCTAAATATTATTGAGTACCTATTATCGTTTTCAAAGTTTCAGTAGCTGAAAATAAAATAAAAAACGTTTGTTTTGGCAGGAAGCGAATCTTATGGATTACCTACCATCTCACCTAAAATATTGTAATAATGATCTAAAGTCATCAAAATGTCAAATGAAGGGGTCTAGGTAGCTAGGGTACCTATCATCAAGCGGAAGGTTGGGTACCCGGCGCGGCCGCGATAGGTTAGGGATGATTCTTCTTTGTCGCGTCGATGTTTCCCATCCTAGTTGAAGACAAAAACTTGACACTTCTACTAGGTACTACAATCACAGAGTAGGTAGGTGAGGTATGCTCAATGAGAGTCAAATGCCAGTCTAACGTCAAATTTCAAGCAGTAATGTTCAATAACAATTTAACCACAACTGGTAAACACGATTTTTGTGGAAGCAGGCGCGGATGTTTGTGCAAAGGTTAAGTGGGTTCAATGTAAGTTACATTTGCTCAAATAATTCCTTGGACTGGATGTACAATAAGGCTCCCTTGTCATTACAATCTTGGCTTTTTGTGGGACAGACCAATCCAGGTATTTCCGGGATCACGCACGGTGTTGGAAGACTCAAGAGCAAAAAAATCAATCAATCAATCAAAATCAAAAATTCAATTCAATTTTTTTTTTGTTTATGTTCCATTTGGTACTCTTTTAGGAGTAGCAAATTGAACCCCATTGATTTACGAGTGAAATCAGTTACGTATTTTGCTTGAGGGGTCCCGGTATTCCGGTATTGCAATCCGTACTTGGCAGTGTCTAGTGATAATTATGTACCTACTACTCACGCAGCCTCTATACGATCTGGCATTAAACCAAATGAAAACGATGGCTCGAAATCATGAACTGACCTACGCTAACACGTTCTAAATGAAGCATGAAGCTACTTACTATCCGTCATCAATTGTTTAAGAACGTGAGAATCGTATCGGATAGGAACTTATTTTATTAAGCAACTTACTCTTCAACCACATTGAATTCTGTGACATATTTGTCCAAAACTAATCTTCCTACAGGATAACTTGTTACGATACTTCAGTCATTGCATTGATAGCGTCCTCAGCTTTTGAGGAATCCGTTTTTCGGGATTTAGCGTCGTATTTCGATTCTCTGGCCTGATTTCAGATTGGCAGTTTCTACCTTTATTGCTTCTGTTACATCTCGAAGTCTTTCTATAATTCTTGGTGACAGACTTTTAGCCCTGAAGCCCTTACAGGCCTTTTTCTTCTTCTTCAACGTATACAAAAAGAATATTTGCCAGGAGTCGCCGGAAATCCTTCTCAGATACATTGCACTTAGTTTGCTTTATCATTTGATAAATGCAACTACATCTTTATCAAGTGTTTTATTCAATATTCTTGATCTCTTGACCCAGTCGCTAAAACATCAGCACTATACCTAATTTATCAAGGATTTCTTGTCAAATGCAGTAAAACGTATTGACTATCGTATGATTACAAACATGTGATATATTTATCGTAACTCGTAGTAAACAAGCTTGCAGCTTTGGTCTATTTTTGAATGACGGCGGGAATAATGGAAATATCATAATGAGTCATCCATCAACGCATCATCATCCATTTATGTAATCATTTGCATGCCGTAAGGTAGACTGTAGCCGATCTCATTAATTTATGTATAACATCTTATACCTGTACCTACATTCAAAGCAAATAAAGATTTGATTGATTTGATTGATTGATTTGATTTGAACGCACTACTCGTCCTCAAAAGTATTATCAATTTGAAATGAGGCAGCTTCATTTCTTTAGACGATTAGGATAATTTCTAATGGCTTCGGGTACCAAGTCGTTATCCAACTTTTCTAGAAAAAAAATCTTGTCTAGCTCTATCTCCTTCAAATTGCTGATTTTTCTTAGGACAGATATCTTTTATCGGTGGAATTAAATTGACGTCTGACAAAAAGCTCATTAGAACTACAAAAGCATAGTATGGATTAAAAATGGAAAATCGCTAAAATTTTTGGGTATTTCCAGTTACTAAAGATCTTGAAACTAATAAGTATAGCCATACGTTTCAGTTCAGTAACGTCAATCGCCGTCGAGAGGGTGTCTGTGTTATATTGCTTACATAACATGCAATGAGCTACTTTTTCCCCCACTTCATTATAATAAAAAAGAAATATTACGATAAGGAAATCATTACATAACTGCACATAATGTTTCTCTATAACCTCTGAAACCTTAGATACGCGTCATTTTCCTGTTTCCATGTTCGAGTTCTTTCTTTAAATTTTTCCCGGCTACTTTTTGTTCGTCCTTTTTTATGAAAGCTATAAACGGCCAGTTATTTATACCTACCTAACCTACCTATTTTAATTCTCGTTTCTTTGCGTAAATATTTTACAATTGTACGTTTTCTGATTGGAGTAGGTACCTACTGAGTTCGGAGTTTTTACTGCTTTGTTTACGTTTGAAACTTTGTGACGAATGGAGCAACAGACCTTGAAGTGTGCATAACTGAGGGCATTGTATTTGTATGCAATAGTCGATACATATCTTATCGTGAGGTGAAAAAAATATGCAGGTACCTGGTCTTGGAAGCTTAACGGTGGTGATACCGCCACTGTTATATTAATTTACGTCACAGCGTGACAATTTCATAATAAAATTGGTCCTCAAGAGGAGTCTTTCAGTCATTCCTTCCCCTTTGGAAACAGGAATTTTCCATCATCTGAAGAGTTCTTCTTGTGAGGCTTGAAACTGAGTTACTTATGCCAACTTCTTATGCACTGAAGAATTGTAAATATTTATCACAGTTATGGCATAGATATGCTAGTGTTAGTGATATTGCGATATGGTAAGCTTCACGGGCTTGTAAATCTGTGCCACCTGCACCAGGTGACGTCACAGAAACTTGTGTATAATCTATTTATAGACCAGAGTTCAATGCTACAAATGTTTTAGAACAAATCAGCGATATAAGTAGGTAGGTACTGCGTTAGATTCTGTATCGAGAATGTATCCAATTAGCGAGTTTGTTTTTGATGGTGATAACGCTTAGTACGATCCATCATTGCGCGGGTCAAACAAAAGACGAAAAAAAAAAACATTTTGAGAGTACCTACTTTATTTACACTAGGTTTATTACTTACCTACATAAAATAAATTCACGTAACAAAACCTATGAATCGAACGTTACGCAAAATAGTGCCGATACTAATATAATACATTCCACATTTTAGTAACAAAACAAAGTTACAACGAACTGAAAATTCCTAATTGATTAATTCGACATCTGAATAGATATTGTGATTTGTGGCGAAAGCGGAGCGAAAATAACACCTCAGTACACGTGACAGGCGCGGGGTGGGGTAGGGTGCGGGGCAGCACGCGCCGTGGCCGCGTCCTCAACACGCCGCGCGAAACGTGACCGATCCAACACGCACACACCAACACAACGTAAAGCACACACACACAAAACGCGCACGATCGCGTTCGTTCGTATCGCCTCATCGCCTGCCTCTATTTGTGGGTATACCCGACTGTTATAAGATTTTATTCTTTTCTAAGGCTTTTCTTATGAATGGCCAGTTAACTTCAAGTTATGTCATAAAGGAATTAGATTAGTCTGCAATACTTTAACCCTCCTATTATTATCTTATTCCAAGTTTAAACCTTTGAAAATGTATGGTTATTCCTTTATATTCCTTTATATTGTTATTCCTGGTATAATTTTATTCCGTGTTTATTAATAAGAGGGTAGGAGTTTTATAACTTTTGTGTGTTTTTTCTGATGGAGTTAAAACTTGTGGCTGGAATTGGAATTGCGGAAGTTTTGTTTGAGTTTTTTTGAGGATTTACAAATATTGTTTCTTTGCTTTTGCTATTGACGTATATTCTGATGGCTTTGCTTTGTGTGCTTGCTTTTGTGAGAATGCTATAAGAATCTTGCATAGGTATAAAATGCGTTTTATAGACAGAGGCAAGACATACCTTTGTATGTATTGCAAGCTGTTGATTCGTTTTTCCACCTACTAACATAACTTGTAGAAAACATTTTACAAAATAAGTTACTAAGTTATTAGCAGTACCTAGGTTCCTAGGTAGGTCTAGGTACTTAATAGATTATAGCTATGTTTTTTAAAATAATTGTTGGTTTCTGTGAACTAAAATTATTAACCACAAACGCCATTATTTAAAAATTAAAAACATAGGCATTTACTCATAGCAAAATACCACGTAAACTTTTATAGGTACCTATTTAAAAAATATTAAAGAAGAACTATGACCTCATTGATTTTAAGTTTTTTACTAGGGTAACCAACCCTAAGAATCCAGCAAGGAATTCCCGGTTTTTTTTTAATTTAAATTTTTGACTGACTTATTTTTTTAAATCCAGACTGATAATAGTCTGTATTTTAAAACGTATTTTATTTACCTACGTAAAACCACCTCTTTATTCTTTATTAGATCACGTTTTAGCAATTTCGCAAGTTATAAAAAAACTTGCCATGGCATGGGTATGGAAGAATTTAATTATACCAAACGTCACCGACGTGTTAATTCTAATTACAAACAAGTGAGAAACAAATGACCAAATGATAACTCTCTTCGTACGTCTATCTATACCCAACCTACTTCTCATCATCTGCCTAGCCTTTTCCCAACTATATTCGGGTCGGCTTCCAGTCTAACCGGATCCAGCTGAATACCAGTATTTTACATGGAGCGACTGCCTATCTGACCTCCACAACCCAGTTAGTACTTGGTAATACGATACTCCTTGGTAAGACTGGTTGTCAGACTTTTTTGGGCCACTGACTACCTGTAACGACTGCAAAGATCTAAAGATGACAGCCGGGACCAACGGCTTAACGTGCTTTCCGAGGCACGGAGGAAACTCGGTATGTAATAGGTGGTCACCCATCCACAGACCAGCCTAGGCAAGCGCGGCTTAACCTAAAGATCGACCCGAGCGGCTGTTACACCTAACCTACTTCTATTTTTAGAAATGGCAAGTTTAGTAACAAAGTTAATTTAAACTGTGCTAATTCGAGAATTAGTAATTTCTATAAACAATTCATAGAATATTTAATTCAGACATGAAAAAACATTGGAAATTCAGGAAATTCACCTGTAACCAATTCAATAATTCGCCAACACGTTTGTAGTAGGCAATTACTTTTCTATTTTGCTAGGTAGGTAAGTATCTACTTATTTAATTAATTGCACGTAAACTTTTTCGCAAAGATACTAATTTGAAGAGACAGGTATATAAGCCACATAATCAGTACATACAAGTGACAAGATTCGAATGAATCAGTCATTTTTGACACTACTAAAGTACGAACGTACGCTAAACACGTGCATCGTTTTTTTCGACAGTTTATACACACTTACGTTCGACGACGTATGTACCAAACTCGTGTTTCGGCACGCTTTACGTAAGATATAATATGATTAAATTATGTGTTTATGTTTTACCTATATAACTGGCATTGGAGATTCCGACAGTTTATCTTTGAAGTATCTTTACGAAGGACACTCGATTCTTTGGGCATATTTTAGCTAGCCATAGCTTCTATTTTATCCCAATTTCCCGAAACAACAGAATAAACACAACTTTTAGTACAGATATTATACATAAGATAATATAATCGTGAATGCCTCTTAAAACAGTAACTATGTATTACCAATTTAAAGTGTTTTACTTAGCGGATTCAATCAACTAAACAAAAAGCTTATCAATGAACTACGTACTTTAAAAGAATTCATACACGGCACAATTACGTAACAGGACTATTATTATCTATTTGTCATTCATTAGGTACTTAGTACTTTTATTTAATGGGCATTAGCCTACAAGCGCGAAGCCTTACTAAACTATAAAAATAACCTATAAGGTGTTACACAGATCACGCATTTAGCAAATTTCTATTTATACATGATTCAATTACTGAAGATCACAATTGTGTAACTTAACCTCTGAAAAAAACAAACGAATTTCCAGTCCACAACTACTCCACTCAACATAATATACATATACTTGGCTTTAAATTACATAATCTACACCCTAACTGAGTCTAATAAAAAGCCCATTCATTTTCCCCATTTCAATAACGTGACGTAGACTTTTAAAACCGCCAACCTTCATAATGTTGCCATAGCTACTTCACCCTTCGACGGCTCAATAATTGAAATCGTCGAGTGAATCTGAATGGTCATTGTACCAGCAAGTAGCTCGTTACTCATCAGTTCATCAAAGTACATCGCCACACGTGGACGAGACGGAGCAGTCAGCACGTGTTGCGAATAGCATTATTATTCACTATGAAACCGCTTCGCAACACTGTTGCAAGTAGAGTTGCCAGGAAGAAAAGTAAAGTTGCGGATTGAATTTCTGATTTATATCTAAAGTTGGAACTCCTCGCAGCATTTCAGTTCTGCCCACGCAAAACGTGGGCGTTTTTACTACTTGTACTGAGTTACTGACATTTTGCATAATTGAAGACATTTAGAAGCGCTGGCTCTTGCTATAAACAAAGATTTATGAAGAACTAACCTTTGCCTCGGCTTTGCCCGCGTTAATTTAGAATTTGACAATCAAATCGGTTTGTACTCTGCTTTTAATAATATAATTCTGTCATTATTCGAAAGACACGTGGCGCCATCTATTATCATTAGAACGTTATTATTGTCTTTCTCGGGAACAGTAGTTTTTTTCGGGATGAAACGTACCCCATTTCCGTTTCTGTACAACTGAATAACGAAAACATATAATTATGCAAAACTTCAGGATGATCGGTTCAGTGGTTTAGGCTTGAAAAGGTAACAAACAAACTTAATTTCGCATTTATAGTATATAAATGCGTGTAATAATACAGTATGTGTTTTTTTATCCAAACCAACAGGTTCGATTCCTAGCCAGGAGAATTGATTTTTCAAGAATCCAATGATGCAGTTTTAGTTTTCATCAAAATCGGGCTCGAGACTCCTTTGAGCATTTTTCGACATTCCTCACAGTTTCTGATTTGGCCATCCACGCCCACTTGAAAAGTTCAAGGAAGGAAGTTAGGATTATTATATGATGAGCAATTGAGCATACAGGAATAAAGAAATTCATTTTGGACCAAGATACGATTCAGAAGACTTACAAAGTTCATAGTTTTGTGATAATCCAGCATTCAACCCAAACGACTCAACATTATCTGCGAAAAAGAGCATAATTAAAATTACATTTTAGAAGTAATATTTAACGAAAATATGATACTAAAAACGAAGGTAGTAGGTATTTAATTACCGAACGTTACACCCATAGTTTCCGAAAAAGTCCGGAAAATTTCAGACTCATGGTGAACTTAGTGGCGGTTATTTATGTCATATCAAACATGTTCTCCACTCTACCCTTTAGAACATGAACATTTAAGTTATTGAAAGTTTTCCTCTCAGGGTGTGTTGGTAGGGGTGGCAATCATGTAAGGATGTTGTAGATACTTTTTAGTTATTCTGGGTAGGGAAATAAGGAAAACTAAGAGTTACCTAATTAAAGTGCACGTTTCATGAAATTGCTTTTACGAACCCTAATTCGAAATAGGAAAAGTATTCTTGGAAATATGAGGGTTGAATCATGACGTAATTAGAGAAATCATATTATGTAGGACCTACATTTATACTATCTGTCAAGAAAGTACTGGGAAACGATCAATAATACACAAAATGTTAGTTATTCATCCAAAGTTATTTTATCGCCTTCAAAGTATGCTCCTTGAAAACGATACACTTACGCCAACGAATAATCGAATCATACAAACTTTTTTTTAAACACTTTGTCCAGATTTGAGTTTAGTTCTCGCCGCGAATTCTCCTAAGTCTTGTTGAGTTTTTGGTCAAAATTCGTTCACTATGATGGCCTTGTGCGAAGGCGCATTATCGTGGTGCAAAAGCCAAGAATTTACGATCGTCGATCCGTACCATTTTAAATACCATACATCAAGCACCTTATTCACCAGATATGGCTCCAGCAGACTTATTTCTGTACTATTATCCTATCATTGAATGAATTGACACCTTCAGTAATATACTCTATTGACACGATACACGTCAGTACCTAATAGGAATCGTCGTAATTAGCCACATTGTCACTGAAGCTCGCAAACAATGCAATAGAGGCAACACTTGTGCCGTGACGTCACTGACATAAACAGGTGTGATCATGGCGTATCTCTTGTCTGTGTCAATAGTACTTATTGTACTATGAGCTACGTTTTCATAAGTGATTTAGGTATATTTTTTTAACAGGGGGTTACTGTGACGTAATTCCGGTGTAGGAAAGAGACAAAGCTATACAGGTCGTCTAGCGCCATCTCTTTCCCATGCTGGAAATTGGAATTCAACTGCTTTAAGGTGGATGCGCAAGGGTAGCCCGCGAAAAAAAAATACAACCCTCATAAATCATCAATACAACCCTCTAAGTTCATATAATCTCAAAGAGTGACTTTTTCATGAAATAGCTATTGAATGTGATTATATGAACTTGGAGAGCTGTATTGATGATTTGAATGATTATAATTCTGTAACTCCATTCGTGTTACTGGCGCGATTCATAATTTCATCAACATACAACTTGACACTGACCTGCAAATTGCAATAAACTTGAGAAAATTTAAATTTCGCGGGCTACCCTTGCGCTTCCACCTTAAGACGTCATGGTAGGCCACCAGGTACCTGTTTGAAGTATTTTCAAATTAAAAAAAAAAAAAAAAACTTTTTTGCAAAAAATTAAACCGACTTCAAAAACACAAAAAAAGTAAAAAATAACTTTAGCTTCAGAAGTCGGTGACTTTTGCTAGTTTGATTTTGTTTTTTTTTGTCCCGACTTATGAAGCTAAAGTTATTTTTTACTTTTTTGTGTTTTTGAAGTCTGTTTAATTATTTGCAATTTTTTTTATTTTTCACTTTTTAGTTTTTAGTGGTTCTCATGTGCTTAGTGCTTACCCCTTCACAGCGTACCGGCGTGATGTTATGTTATGAACTGGTGTAAACAATAGACAAACATGAGATTTCAGCAATGCCAGTCCATTTGCTATCATTTATTGAGGAGTTCCGTTGCCTATCTCCGAAGTTCTTCATCAGATCTTCACAAAATTGAAATGGGACCACTCTTTATCTATAATTCAGTCTTGAATCTGTAGTTTCATCTGAAATATTCACTCTGCTAAAAAAATAAGTATTAACGTAGTGGAGTCAGAAACGCTCTTAGACTACGCAAAATAAAAATAAAACTATATTGGCATTTCTAGTTTAAACGAAATATTGTTTTATTATAACTAAACACGCAACTACGTAACAGTTTCAAACACTTAAGTTATTTGCAGTTCGCACGACTTGACTGAAAAGTAGTTTCTAATTGAGAAAATTCATTTTTCATGGAAACATGGAGATTTGATCATGATGGTTAAATCCTCTTTTCGTCTCGTATAATTTTAACATCACCTTGTATAGTTTTTGCCGTAAATAAGTCAGGGTGGTTTTAAATTATTTGGGGCAATCTGTCAAAAGTGAAAGTATACATAAAAATTAATAATTTTATAATGGGATAAACTCTGGCTACTAAAAGATAGCCAGCAAATCCAAATAATACGTATTTAGTTAAGTTTTTAAGGATTCTAACATTTTGTCACGTCCATGTCTACTTGGCCTGTGATTCATATGAAAACGATACTTGTAAGGTTATGTTATGAAAAATCTATTGAATTATTTAATTAATTTGATACCTACTTGTACTTGTATTACGGATGATGGTGATATTTTGATGGTATGTATGTACACTATGTACCACATCACTACATAGTATAAAACAAAGTCGCTTTCTCTGTCCCTATGTCCCTTTGTATGCTTAAATCTTTGAAACTATTATACGCAACGGATTTTGATGCGTTTTTTTTTAATAGATAGAGTGATTCAATAACAATAACATTGCACCCGTGCAAAGCCGGGGCGGGTCGCTAGTGTAGCAATAAGTCCAAGTAAACCAATTGAAAGAAATAATACCTACTACCAAGTTTGGATTTCAGGCTTATGAAAAATGCACCTGAGTTTATTTTAACGCATGCGTTAGATTTAAACAATAAATGACTATATTTGACACAGATAAAAATCTTTAAAAGAGCATTTTAATATTGTATCGGATAAGGCAAGATAAGGGTAAGACATCGATCACGAGTCACTAGTCACAACGAGTCACTAGTCACAACGGTTAGCATCGGCTGGCTAAAAGTGATGAAACAATTTGTAATGATCTAAGGAAGACGTTGCGTTATAAGGTATTTTACTAGGTGGAACGACGACCTGGTGAAGGTTGCGGGGATCCGCTGGATGCGAGACCGGTCAATGTGGCGACACTTGGGGGAGGCCTATGTTCAGCAGTGGACGTCTTTCGGCTGAAATGATGATGATGATGAAGGATCTAAGGATAAGGAGAACTTCAATGGTACTATGGAGAAAAGAAAAATCCGATTCTTAAGATACAGCTCTGTGACAGACAGATGGACGAAAAGGTAGCGGAACGTTAGTAATAGGACCCCGTTGTCACCTTTTGGGAACAGGTGGCCTACCATGACGTCTTAAAGCAGGAGTAATTCCAGTGTGGGAAAGAGATGGTGCTAGACGACCTGTATAGCTCTGTCTATTTCCCACACTGGAATGACTCCTGCTTTAAGATGTCATAGTAACCCCCCAGAACATTATAATGTTGAGTAGGTACCGAATACTTCCGAATATCATCTGAAATCAGGTAAAAGTGAAATTGGAAAACGTGACCTTTTCAGCTTAGTCGTTATCGGATAATAAATGTCATTATTTCTTTAATCATACTTAGTGTTATTAGAATAAAAGATTACAAGGGAAAAAGATATTTTTAAAATCATGTGACCTTCGACGTATGTGAGTTAGACCAGTGAATAGTAGGACCTTAACCAACAACAACATCCATTTATTTTCAGGCTTCTTTGGACCATAGATATATACCTTACAGACTAACATACATAAACTATGTTAGTAACACTTCACTTGCGCACTATGTCATTGTGCGTTGTGTTCATGTGGCACTTGACCGTGGAAGCGAAGGAACACCATTACACCACTCCCTGCGGCCAAAAGTCCTCCTCCAAGACGAGGTGCAGATAACACGTTGGTATTCGCACCACGAACGCCTTAAAGTTGACGTTGCGGCGCGACTCAAGTAGCTGCTTCTCGCCACGTACTTGGTCTTCTGACGCACGTACTCCATGATGTCCTCCTAGAGAACGAAGTCTACCTTTTTCGGTCTATCTAGATTAGCGTGAAGTTTCTGGAGTTGATGTGATGATATCATTCATGTAATGTTACACAAAATCACGTTCGTGACAAGATCGAAGTCTATATTGTTAAATACGATAGATTCATAAAATATTGGGCGGATTGGTCCTTTGGTCCCAGAGAACAAAATTTCATAGAATCTAGATTTTGTCGGTAATTACAATTGACTGACGGAATAATCTTATCCATCAATAAATTTTGTTTCGAACAGGTACATCTATTTTATGTTATTACCCAGCTATTTCGTGACAAATTTGCTATGAAAATCAATATTTGAGAGATCATTCAGAGGCGCGTGACTTTGGTAAATAGCGTAAATTAATATTTAAAGAAGACCACTAGGTACGTATATAGACATTGGTTTTATGTTAAGCTGCAGACATACAATTTCACTCTTACACCTAGTGCAAGAATGAAACCATTCGAGACAAAAAATAAGGCTAGGCTAGTTTTATAACAAACTAAACCAAAAATAGACCGATGAAGTCATTCGAACCGAATAACAATACATATTATGTCTACTTTAAATACCCTAGTGCACGTGTTTCGTTTATATTGATAAGGCAAAACGAACATGCGCCTAAACGATTTGCTTGCAGATACAGAGAATATTGTACATTGAAATATTATATTCAGATCTATTGTTTGTTTCTTTTTACCGTAGACGACGTTATGACTATGAACGTTATTAGTTTTTTCATGTTTCATTGTACAGAAAAGCTTTTGAATACGGTCCGTATTTTGTTTGATCCTTCATAACACAATCTGTACTCGTAACAGTCGCTCGTAACCATCTCTTTCATATCGTACCATGTAATCTAAAGGATATTATAAAATAACTAGCTTATTCTCGCAGTTTCGCCCGCGCCGAGTTCGGTTATTATCCCACGGGATCGATATGTTAGTTACGGTTATAAAGTATCTGTGTGGCAAATTTTTCGCAAATCCGTTCAACCGTTTTAGCGTGAAAGAGGAACAAACATCCATACGTCCTCACAAACTTTCGCATTTATAATACCTAGTAAGTAAGATGATATGAACATTGATATTTAGAATTCTGTCAATATGGCCATCGAAAAATGATGGGCCGAAAATAGTACCCTGAAGAACCCCAACAATAAATTTACATAAATCATTAGATTTGTTCCCAATTAGAAAAGAATTAGACGTTTTCATTTAAAAAATATCTTTTACACTTTTACAGTTTTATAGTTTCCTTCCAAAGCCTAATTCTTTCCATTTTTTCAGGAGGAGTTTAGGCGACAGGGCGTCAGACGCTCTCGCCAGGTCTAGGAACACCCCGAGGCAAGTGCCTCAGTTTTACTAACTCTCTGTTTAGGTAATTTTCTCGTCGTCTTCTGTAGTTGCTTTGTTATTAACTGCCTGGATTAGTGGTAATTGTTAATTACATATAACATTTGTTTATGAATATTTTAACAGGATAAGATAGGTTTCATGCATGCATATTTTCGATATCCATGTTTCTGATCTTAAGCTAGTTAGTTTTGCTGTGTTTGTGGTAGTATGAGGATGATAGATTTTAATATTTCACTTTATAATTTAGGTTATAAATAAATATAATACTCCATATTGAGACACTACATTATCATTACCGTTATACTTGTAACTTTCTTGCAAAGTTCTATTAAATATATTTCGATAAATATGGCCAGATACACAAAGGTCGTGAAGAAATGAATCCCTGGTAGTCCACTTCAACTTGAGAGTATTTGAAGTCACTGAGGGAATAAATCGTGGCAGTTGGTAACGTAGATACTAGAAAAACCATGACCCTTACTGCATCAGAGTAAGTGCAATGAAAAACGTGATCGCAAGGTTATGAATAAAATCCTACACATGAATTTATAACTGTTTTAAAAAGACTTAGCTATTTATGATGGAACACATTTTCATGCACGTTCTGTTATGCATTCTCTTTGGAGTCGTATCTGCTATGGGATTCTTATCATAGCCTCCTGTTGATTCGATTTTATGATGTATTGTTAGAGATTTAAAGTTTGATTTCGTAGTTGCGCGTAACGTGGTTAGGTTATCGTACGCGGTACGTCACGGAGGCGGTTAGTCTGTTCTGTAGTTTGTGCAACGCTCCTCGCGGGGCACAACGTGACTGCTGGGTACACGTCGTGTCCGCCCATGCTGTGCGCCGAACACCTACTGATTAATTATTAATAAGCGTCCGATCCGATATTTATATGTTTACAACATTGTTCTACATTTCCTGTATCAAAAGGTATCTTAAATACTTAAAAGGAATACATTTATACGGCTTTGAGACAGGAAAATTCCGTGTCGTTTACTTATACATGCTGTGCAGTGACTTTAAATTTGTGTTTTGCTGCGGCATTGTTTATTTATACATAATGTATTCTACGTAAATGACGTTACGGACACTACCTTACTTACCATTAACTATTACGGATGCGTCATCGTCAATATCATATTGATTTTCGCTGTTAGGTACTTTCGTTCATTACCATTGATTTAGCTAGCTTAATTCTTTCACCTTTCCTATTCGCCTTGACACGATGTACTGACTTTTTTAAATGCTTTTTATTTACTTAAGATTTTAATGATTTTCATCGTCTTTTCCTTGACCAAATAGTAACAAGTCATTGGGAATAATCTTTGTTAACGCTTTACCCACGTTTAGACAAATTGCGTTTAACAAGAGTCAACAACAGACATACCTATTACCTACCAGTGGCGAAGGTTCCGTACACCTCAATTCCTACCGGCTTCCCTTTGAAAATGGCACAGTCAGTATTATAAGGACAAATAATTTACTCACATTTAAGATAATTATGTACTCCGGCTTACCTCTTACAAAAATTGACCCTTCGCTACTGATACCTACACTACATATACCTACATACTTACATAATAATACGTATAGTAACGACGTGCTTCGTGCCATTCGTTCATTTCACATATCACGTTTGCACCCACGCACAACTTTATAAATAGGCCAATCATTTATTTTAGGACACTGTTTACCATTTAATTGGTACTGTGCAAGTACCTAGCTGTTTATTGCACCACAAAACGAACAAATCGATTTCGAGACTGGCACCACGTGTGTCCAAGTCCATTTCAAAGTCAAGAACTTTACGGAAAGGTCGAAATATGCAAATAAATTCAAATGATATAGACAGATAGATAGCTTGCATTAAAGATGCTTTGTTATAAACTACAATCATTTCATCGGTTGAATAGTAAACCATAATTTAAAAAACAACATCTTGGAGAAGTCAGCAGAACTTGGCAACAAATAAAGCAACTAGGTACTAAACTTCGAATAAAAGGAGAATCATTAGATCAATAAGACAATAATCTGACTCAAATAAATGAAGTAACAAATATGCCACACTTTTAAGCTTCATAAACTACTAGCTTGCTAATACAACCGTATAGATTCAAACGTAGATAACTGAAGCCGATTTATCTAAGTAATTGACGAAGGTTAGAACTACCGTTACCTTGCCCAGGGCTCGCTTGAGGCACGGGGTCACTCGCGTGCAGACAAACGTAATATAAACCTAAAGGTAAGGGAAACTAGAGCTTAAATGTTACTAAACTTAGAGAAGTTAAACTGTAGCCATGTAAAAACACCTAAAAATACAATAAGCTGTGATATTTTTCTTTTAATATTCATGAATAGCCATTATTATAAAGAACCTTTGTGTATAGAAAAGATTTCCACAGGAAATCAACATGAAAGATTTGGATTTTAAGGAATTGACTTTCCTGTTAGCAACGGCTCGTGTATGCTAAATTTTCGATCTACCCGGGAATTTTTCAGTTGTTCTTAGCATAAAAATATCATCTATTTATAGATAACATACCTTTTTTATGAGGTTCCTTAGTAATTCACTGTGCTAAATAAAATCGCAAGGACCACGTAGAGTCTGCAAGGATTTTGATAAACTTAGAGCAAGTGTGTTGGTGTTCCGATGGATTTTATTCTTAACCAATAATGGACAGATCTAGATACTGTTGATTACTGTACAAGTTGGCACTCTTATCAACATTTAACAGCAAATTCTTTGTTCACGATATTTGAAACGTGCACGCTTCCTTGTGGGTGAATTTAATTTTATAAATAGATCTCAGCTAAAAAAGGAGGTATCCTAAAATAAAGACCCCTTTTAACCTTCAACCAGTCTTGCAACCACTAACCTGCTTTTGGTCCTTTCTTCCGAACAACGTAACCAAGAAGTTAGAAACTTTATTTTAAGAACGAGGAAAAATCCAAAAACACTTTTCTGACCTTTCAAAATATTGTGTTGATGAAATTTTACCAAATTAAACGAGTATTTCCGTGAAACCCCATAAAAGCGAGGGAGGGAAACTTTTTATTCTATTGTTTTCTTGGCTATGAAAGAGATTTAAAAGAAAGAATGGCCAATTAAAAAAAAATGTTAATTTAGATTAAGGTGGTCATGGACTCCCCTTTTAACGTTTTCAATGTGGTTATATCACTACCATGCTTTTACCAACGTGTTTCAAGTTTTGTGAAAAGGAAAAATAAACTCTTTGTACGTATTGTGTTGTGTTTATTGTTTCTTTTTTTTACAAATTAGTTTATCCTTCCTTTGACAAAGTTTCGTACTTAAATGCTCTAAGAGAATTTCCTGGTTAACTTAAAGCTTTATTGCTGCTATCGTAGTGTCTTCTACCTGTTGCACAACTGTTTTGGCATTTTCTGTTTCTTTTTTATCTCTTAGTCTATCTGGATTTGTGATATGATCATTTTTGAGGAATTCTAGCATAGAAGAGAAAGCATAAGTTATTTTTGAAATCTTCTTGTTCCGAATTTATAACTCAATGACCTATAATTGTGACCTTCTTTATTGTTGTTTGTTTGTTTGTTTGTTTACTGCCTAACCTGGTGTCAGAGGTTTTATGCCGCCCACATGCCGTCAAGGAATATCTCTCAGGCATGCTGGTTTCCTCACATTTTCCTTCACCGAATCAAGTGATAATTATACAATACGCACATGAATCTGAAAAGTCAGAGTTGCGTGCTTTGGGTTCGAACTTGAGACCTATGACTTGGTATTCCGATGGTCACACTCACACCGCTAGGCTATCACTAGGTACTTTTACCTTCTCTAATGGAATTGCATTAGTCTCTAGTCGGTCTTGCTCCAAGGCCTAGTCCACTAACCCAGGATTATATCTGCATTTATTTTTGTCATTATCATGATTAAACATTTTAATAAGCACTGCCACGAGAGGATGTCTTTTATGTATGATAACTTGATTAGATTACTTAGACATATCCACTTATCGAGAATTTCTCCATTACGTCATGTAGCTAAATCCGTGAGCCCTGATATTCTTTATCTGCCCCGATTGTGAAAAGGCTGAAATTGGAAGGCACTCCCTGAGTTCACTCCCTGAGTACCTGAAGTCCATTTAGTACAATCTGTACTATATTTCTCTGAATTTAATTTTGCTAGCAAGAGGAGTCCAAGAAGAAAAAATTGCATTTGTCAAACTCAAGATTGATGTCTTGACAAACATGGCAAATTTTTGTTATTAAAAATAAGAAAAATTTGCTTTTTGGCTTTCACGAATTGGTCCTATTCTTAACATATTCAAAGTTCTTAAAATAACCGAGATTCCATTTTTTATGCATTTTCTAGAAAAGTCACACGTATAGTTGTAAATAAACCGTTTTAAACCAAAATCAGTGGTTTAAAACCCGTTTTAAATTTGTTTAAAACGGTTTAAAACCACGACCATGTGGGCCGCACATTGATGACGAATTACTTTAAAAAATAAGTTTAAAAGGCTAATTGAAATCATTTACTATTTTTATTAATACATGTGAAGTCAAATATCATACTTATAAGTACTACTTTTCAGGATCAGACAGACTGAAAACAATCATGATATGCGTATTTATTCAAATATAAACGGCAATGCCGCATTTTTATTTTGCACTAGGTATTAGGAGAGAGGGAGCAGGTAGAAATCGATTTTATGTTTGTCTGTCATGAATGTCGCTTGATTTTAAAATATTTTTGATATATTCTAAATCAGGGTGAGGGTGTGGTCTAGATAACTTCGTGTGAAGCTTCAGTTCATTCCAAAAAAAACATTTTAAACCATATTAAACCACTAAGTGTGGTTTTAAATCGTTTTAAACCAAAAAGACTGTTTGAAACCAAATGGTTTAAAACGTTTAAAATCCGTTTTGCATCTATAGTCACATGTTAGTTAAATTAGACGTGTCGTGCCTGTTTCTAACGATTAAACTGTCCTCTAATTGTCATTCCACATTTTAAATGTTATAAAAATAAAGTGAAATTTAAATCGAACGCCTGTTTCTTGGCTAATCATAGTTATTTTCCCATTCGCTCGATTCTGTCACGTTTATCGACTCACGTGCTTCGCGTATCATAAACGAGAGGCGAATGAACTTTCAGCTTGCCAGGCACCACGCTTGTCTACACAAGACAAAGGCGTTTGCTGTTCGGCCCCAAAACCCAAAGGCCTTGTTTTTGTCAAGATGTA
Source organism: Eugnorisma glareosa (assembly GCA_947578425.1). Lineage (NCBI taxonomy): Eukaryota > Metazoa > Arthropoda > Insecta > Lepidoptera > Noctuidae > Eugnorisma > Eugnorisma glareosa. Next base: position 19,345,583 of record OX387961.1, on the reverse strand, counting down.
AACCAACACCGGAAAACATAAAAACAAATTGACTTTTCCCGGGTAATATTTTTATTTGACAGTTTCGAATAGGTAAGTAATCACTACATAGTATAAAACAAAGTCGCTTTCTCTGTCCCTATGTCCCTTTGTATGCTTAAATCTTTGAAACTACGCAACGGATATTGATGCGGTTTTTTTTTAATAGATAGAGTGATTCAAGAGGAAGGTTTATATGTATAACATTGACCCGTGCGAAGCCGGGGCGGGTCGCTAGTTTAATTATAAAAATAGTCACGATTGCTTGTATGTACAGCTAGTTAAAATAATTTATAATAAAATGTTCCTGTAGACTTAATTCAGAGCAATTTAGAATGTTCGCATATACTTCAGTGATTTCCAAACTTTAATAGGATTAAGCCATTTTGCTTCATATAGTGTTCTATGGAATCTCTTTTACCTATTTAAGTACCTAAATATCGAGCTAAACTTGCAATGAGGTTAATGTATTTACGCACGTGGACTTAATGTGAACCACGTGTAAGAAACTCGTGAATATCATATTAAAGCAAACTCTTGTTTGAGCCGAGCCGTTGACAAATATTTCTATGTCTATGAATAATTCATGAGATTACAACAACAATATTCTCTTTGTGACTTGATTTACTTTACTTACTAACAATTCATAATTTGCTAATGTTAGATTACTAGAGTAAGTTAGTGTACCATATCTTGAATTAAAAATTGTTGGTCTAGTCAGGAACACCTGGAATGCCTACGCGCAAAGGTCCAGTAGGGATCTAGTGGGCAATAACTCATTGTAATGATGTTTATGATACCTACTACTGGGGCTTTTCCTATAAAATCAAAGTGGCAGTAATCTCTTTATTTATCGTGTGGTTAGTGCCTATTCTCGTGTTAGAGTTTTTATGCCGCCGATGGGCCTCTGACTTGGCTTAACATGTAACATGCCGTTGACATATATCTCTTAGGCATGCAGGGTTTAATCATGATGTTTTCCTTCACTATACGTTTAAAATTGTTTTTGAAATAATCTGTTCTTGCCTCTGCAATCATTTTTGAAACGCCCGCCGTAGAAGCGAGGATGTTTAAAAAAAAAATGGTCGGTGTTTGGTCCTTTGGAACAAAAGAAAAAAAAACCGGCCTAGTGCGATGAGGACTAACGAGACGAACGAAAAAGAAAAAAAAGCTTTTTTGGGTGGGAGCCCCCCTTAAATATTTACTTTATTCTGGTTTTAGTATTTGTTGTTATAGCGGCGACAGAAATACATCATCTGTGAAATTTCCACTGTCTAGCTATCATTTAGATTTATTGACATTGTAATTTTTATATTTTGACATTATGATTTATATTTTTTGGACATTTTGATTTATATTCCTGAATTGACCATTGATTGTTCTGTTATTTTTAAATTGCATTTTAACGAATCTTAACCAGTCTAAAATTATAAATTAAAATTTCATATCTTTATATACCTAATATCCTTGAAATGTACCTAGCTAATTAATTAATATTTCTACACCAGCAATGGTAGTATGTGTGAAACAAAATTTAATGTAAGATCTCAATGTACCATTTACTAAGAAATTAATAAATACAATACAATACACGGTTCACGAGTTACAGCCTGGTGACAGACAGACAGGCAGACGGACGGACACTGGAGTCTTAGTAATAGGGTTCTTTTTTTACCCCTTGGATACGTATTACGGTACCCTAAAAAAGATTTCCTTTTGTTCCTAGATTTGCTATTTAATTGCACAGCAATTGACACGCATCATGTAACCGCAACAATGCAATCTATGACTCAGACAATAAGATTTCTTATTCATTAACATGCAACCTGCGAATGCGCCTCTTTAGTTCTGTTTACGTAAGCACACGTGACTTTACGTCCGCAAGCTAGGTACGATACGACGTAAACATGCTTTATTGTCAGCAATATTTAGACTCTAAAACTAATAGCAATGAGTCGAATTTTAAATGGTGTTTATTTTTGATTACACGTTCCAATTTTGCCTCATTCGAGTTTCAACATTGGGAATAATTGGGATCTAAGTATTTGATTTTAACACCGGCAAAGAAAGATCAGGCGCGTAAAATTAAATTTCAATTCACACTGATTAAAGAAAGCTAATAATGATTGATATTAGCGGGTAAAGCTTGGACGTTTGACAGTTTTAACAGTTTCTTTGCAGATTAAATTGAACCTCGAATTATTTTTAGGGAAGCCATTTTTATTTGTGCGTTTTTCTGTATACCAAAAATAAACACCCTGTATAAGTCCAGAAAATCCCAAAGATAAAGAAAAACAAACTTTTATTAGAAAAAAAATGCCTACAATTTTCTGGGGGCCTAAAATGGAAGCTTTATCAGAATCATAATGTGAATCACGTTAAAATTTTAAAATTTTTAAAATGGTCTTCAAGGCTATGACCACAAAGTCCATTTTAAGAGTTTTATATTTTTAACGTGATTCATATTATGATTCTGATAAAGCATCCATTTTAGGCCCGCTGGTGTCGATTTGATTCTCTTGTTTACTTGTATGACAGCCAATACTAAATTGGCACTTCACTACATAGTATAAAACAAAGTCACTTCCCGCTGTCTGTCTGTCTCTATGTATGCTTAGATCTTTAAAACTACGCAACGGATTTTGATGCGGTTTTTTTTAATAGATAGAGTGATTCAAGAGGAAGGTTTATATGTAACATTGCACCCGTGCGAAGCTGGGGCGGGTCGCTAGGTCTTCATAAATAACTTGCCACTCCCCTCTCGACTAAATCTCAAGGAATTAAGCGTAATAAAATACGTAGGTACATGTACCTATGTTTCAAGGTGTACGACCATAGGTCAAACAAGATTGCCTCGTTGTTGGTCTAGTGGTTGCAGTCGCTAGTCGCTACTGCTATTCTCAGGCCGGGCATAGTGTTATTGGGTTTTTCCAACTGGATTTTCTTAGTAGCAACCCGGAGACAGGTCTTGAGCCCGATTGATGGCAATAGGCTGCCCCAGGGCATGGGATTAGAAACATAACTGGTGAAATGTGGACACACCGCTGCCCAAATCCATGTTATTTCAAGGTATACACTACCTACCATAGTTAAAATAACTAGTATCCGATTGCGATCAATCAATCGCTGTATCTACATTCTCGCAAGTCGTCCGGCACGTGAACGTGAGTCCGGAGCACGTGAGCGATGACGTCACCGCATGAGCGGCGCTGCAAATGCAACTTGCAACGCTATAATGATTGAACGAAAATGGAGCATTGAACCACTTTGATACGTTTTGTAACTGGCAACCTCGATTCTAATCGATTTGTTTCTTCTTTTATCGATTTTTTGCTCGATTGAATTAGGGCGAGTGAGAGTGACAGTGTGACACATCTCTATTTTAATGAAAAAAATCACAGAAAAAAAAAAAAAAACAATTTTGTTTCAGTAGGTTGATTTAATTAAAATTATCTAAGTGGTTCGTTAAACAAAAGTGCAAATACTTTCTATCTGTTATTTTTAAACCAACGAAATTAGTTATATGCAATAAAAAATCACCCCAAAAATAAATATCTATTCTGAAAGATTAAATTCCGAATCAGATTTTGCGGATGCCAACATCTATCTATTTCTATTTTTAAATCACGAAAATTATCATCGATTGCGAAAAAGAAAAAAACACTAGACTAACTATTATGACAGTTGTGGACAATCCCTTTGATGACATGTTGAAAGGAGCATCACTCATCCATTCGAAATCAAGCCGTATGTGTCTTCTGTCTGGTATACTATACGTTATTATACGTAGTTATGCATGTGAGCGCGTCGGTGAAACACGTGCCGCAGACAGAGTGACCATGACGCTTGTATAAATGGGACAATCTGTGTTTCTTTTGATGAGAATATAAAATTGCGTAGTCTCATCGGATTTCATATGGTATGATGTATTCTGTTTGTATTGATTTAATTGTATGGTCTCTCTTAATTTATAATTCACTTATGTATGGTAGAACGTCGAAACAAGTTATACGTGGCCGATATTCGGTCGGATTATAACATTACAAGACAGCTGATTTTAAGGAAAAATGTGTGTGATCTTGTTTATTTTACCAAGGTAAATAGCCTTACCATTTATTTTTCGCTTTTCGCTCGCTTTTAACACATCCAGGCCAGGCAAATCAAAGATATAAACAAAACATTAAAAAAAAAAATTGTCGCTAATGTCTGCGTTTTGTTTTTAATTCATAAAGGTTTTCTAGAGAACGGTGTTGTTTTTTTATGTAAGAAATACTAACTAATTTAAACACGCGACATTAAATTGGTGAACTTCGTCAACTTACTAATCGGATTAAGTTCGATTTGTAATAGATATTGGATAAAATGAGGTTTATCCTTTCGCAAGCATCGTGTGGGAAGCGAACAAGTCACGTGAACTCACGTGCTTTATATTCAATGACCCATGACGGCTCGCCCGATCGGCTCAGCGGCAGCGCTAGCGTCATGCGTCGGTTTAATCGACAAGGCATTTTAACCAAAATTTCGTTAATCCCGTTGGCTTTCTTTAGCTTTTCTAACGTTTCTCAGAGTGTCATGTGTTTTGATTGACTAACTGTTGCCCGCGACCTTGAAATTATGTATTATAAAAAATATTATTTCCCTTTCTGAATCGGATTTTATTAACAATTTCAAGAGTTTTAATTAATTAATTTAATTTTTTGCACGGAGCACGGAAGATAATTAATTTTCTAACATAAAATAGGCTACTTTTATGTCAGCTATCTGTCAGTAAAAATCCCGGTCCAGCCGTTTCGGAGATTAGCCGGAACAAACAGACAGATAGACAAAAATTGAAATAAAAGTGTTTTTGTTATAAGTGCTCTATATATTTTCATATGCATTCAGAAAAAGCTGTTATTTTGATGTTACAAACAGACACTTCAATTTTATTTATTTGTATGGGTGCAAAGTACTTGTTTTTATTAATAGTATTTTCCCAACTTAGTCATAGTTCCTATAAACAAGATAAAGCCTCTAATAGAAAATTATAAAAGTGATTTTCAAAAACGTAAGATCTTCTTGTGTTTTTCGTTATAACCAAGAATTTGCACGCAATGTGCACATGCCACCGTATTTCTGTCATTGTTCTTAGCAAATAAATTTAACAATTTATTATGAATCTACTTGTAAGTGAGGCCAATATTTCGTTCAAGTTCGGCAGTTATCATGCAAGATAGCATATAAATGAAGAAAAACGTGATGTAAATGTTCATACAACTGACTTTCTTGGCAGTCATCCTTTTATAAAATATCACGATAGACACATTTTATGCAGCATTTTTTTTTTTGTTTCGAGAGTTGTGATTGTATCAAATTATTTTTATTTTTTTCTTTAGGTATCTATCATTTTCGCTGAATCACTAGGAAATTTTTATTGTAAATGTGACTATGAGTTTGGAGTTTAATAATATGATTGTTTACTTTGTGTTTGATAGCAGCCGATTGTTATGACTACAATATTTTTTCATCATCTCGATGTTAAAGTAATAATTGTGACGTCGAGTCCCAATTATTAGTTTAACATCGAGACTATCCCACAGAGTTCCTCTCGCATGTCCATCCTATCAGCACAAAGCACATTTTAGCACATCACTATCGCGTTTTGTGCGTAGTTGACGGACGTGTTATCAGTATTTCAACTTCAACCGCTTTAACAATCTTGGATTGTCCCTTATTTCTTACACTTATATCGAACCTACAAGCACATGTAGTGTATCGTTGTGTCGGCACGTTGTTAGTAGTGAGAGTGGTCATGTACTCACCTGTCGCGTTTACCAAATAATAGTGATGAATATTTTACTGACACCGTTTTCGAGGCCCGACGTACGTGTGCCCGACCATTTTCCAGGATTGCTGGCGTAAGTGTTTGTTTATAGATTGTACTGTGACAAGTTGGCTGTGGTAGAGGGTTTCGTGTTTGTGCTGTTTCAATGCTTGAAGTTAAACAGGAAAGAGGTGGTATTTTATCGATTAATTGACTCAAGTTGACATTGAATTCGAATGTAATGTTAGTTGTACGGGTCTGTTTTTAAGTTTATCTCTGAAACATGTTCTGTTTTATCGTAATAGCTTTCTTTATTAAGGTTTAAAGAGTTTAAGATGGAGTTATTATTATTTTGTCTCTGTCACTTAGCTTGTTCTTCAGGCTGTGATTCTGAACTATAAATACGCAGTTATGCACTGACTGGTGTGGTCCCTGTCATGCTTATTGTGCTTACATCGAGCACTAACATATTTTGTGATTTTGACTACAGGAAGTAAACTGCTGGTTAAAATTCTATTCCATGCATTGACTGAACTGATACGTAGGTTAAAACTAACCAATAATATTTTGTAAACATATAGTCTGTTGGAAAATATGGACGGTTGAAGGTCGCAGTTTTAAATGTTTGAATAAAATATTATGCCCTCACGTGGCTTTTGTAAATGATGTAGAGATAACCACTTATAATGCTACATATCTAGTATCTCGACTAGATTAGTGCATGTGATTCAGATACAGACACTATACAAGATTACCTAGATGTAGATAGGTAAGGTAAACTTCACGTATTAAAAAAGTATTTTCAACGCAAGAGAAGCTCCTCTTAAGAAGTTTTTTTTAACTTTACTGTGGCTATTGGCCATCATCATCATCATCAGCCTATAGCAGTCCATCCGTGGACATACGCTTTGCAATCGCACGGCATACAATTGCCATCCTGGCAAGATCTTCGCTCCACCTAGCCTGAGAGCGTTCTGATTTACATTTGCCGATTTTTGCAATTTTTTAGTCACCGATAGCATAAATGCTATTTAAGTAGGTATTGCCCGTTCCTTCCGAATGCAGGATGTTGAATGATGGAAACGAAATAACTGCTTGTTAAACAATCATAATAGAATTTAAAGATCATACCTTGTGCCTTACTTCAGAATATAGTAGTCTGCAGCTGGTCATATTGGTCCCTCCCAAATAAGGTGACGACTAGAAACAATAACCGCTAGAAGAGCAATGAATATAATCCATTATAGCCACCCTCAGGAACTACTTAGTCCGTTTATCGTTCCTCATAACATTTGTCTTTTCAGTATGTAGGTACTTCCACCATGGGATAAGATCTTTTAAAGATCTAAGCATACATAGGGACAGACAGACAGCGGGAAGCGACTTTGTTTTATATTTAAGTAGTGACTGGCTGTTGCTTGCGGCTTCGCTCGAGTTTTGGTCGGAAATTATCCCACGTGCACGTTGTAAATATAGCCTATGACAATCGGGGCTAATGTAGCTTCCTATTAGTGAAAGAATTTTCAAAATCGGTTCAGTAGATCCCAGAGATTAGCCCCTACAATCTCACAAATTTTACCTCTTTATATTAGTATAGATTCCTCAACAGATTTTAACACAATGTATTGACAAAAAACCGTATAATTTAGATAGAAATAATATATCTACTTTGAACCAGCTTTGAAATAATATTATTGTGCAATAAGTTGAGTCTAAAAAAAACACTCCTAGCTTATATTATAAGAAGTCGGTTAAAAACAGAGCAACTTTTTTAAAGCATAATAAAGTAAACGAAATATTATGAAGACTTCAATTATGCAACAGGATTATTTAATAATTATTGATTTATATAATATAATGTGAAACAGATAAGCAAACATTAATTAGAAATAACCAACGCAGTTTGTTCTATTTTTAGTATATTTAATAATGAAAGCATTTTTTAAAGATCATTCTAAGAAAATTTACTTTAAGTTCACGATAATAATTACTGTTACTATTACACCTACCTGTACAGAGAAAAACAATAAATAAAAACAGTTCAATAAAACGATTAACATTAAGGCGAACTTCTAAATCATATTTTTTTAAATCTATTCTTACCCTTTTTAGATAATTATCCTGTTTTATTATAACATTTTGGTGTCACTACTCACTAGTGAGAGTGACACACCAAAACTGCAGTAGGTAAATTAGAAATAGTAAAATAAAAAATCAAGAACTGTCAGTTTTTTCATTATGTAAACTAAACGAGAATCGTATCAGTACTAGTGTAATATTTTACGAGTATTTGATGAGTTTTCAGAGACCAAGAAAAACAATACACTCTCATTTTCTATCTTATTGGTTTTGGCGTATGTGGTGCCGCGAATTCTAAAAATACACGCGGCACGTGTAGAGTAGCTCACGTCACGTTATAATTTTCACGTGCTCATGTATATTGCTTATCTGACAGAGCATCGTGTGACCACACTTATCGGTGTTTACTTTTGTGTTGGAAAATAAGTATTAGGGCGAGAAGAATTATGTTTCTCGTTCATTTTGATGTTGGCTTGTGGAATTTGGTAAGCAGTGAGAGCCATTGCCATTGCGGTAGGCTTCTGGCTGGACAGTTCAATACCTAGGATTTTTCTTTTCGTTTTCCAAAAACCGAAAACTGGTTAGCTTTTTAAGGTGTTTTTAATGCCAGATAAACACAATTTTCTTTCTTTCTTTAGCTTTCATTTAGTGAACCTCAACAATGTACATACCTATGTGCCTGTGTATTAGGTATACAGTATACATGTACCTACTTCGGTTATAGTTTCAAAAAAAAAGAAAAAGCTATCTCCACATTATGTAAATCTACAGTGGCAAACTACAACATCTGGTGGCCTACCATGACGTCTTAAAGCAGGAGTAATTCCAGTGTGGGAAAGAGATGGCGCTAGACGACCTGTATAACTCTGTCTCTTTCCCACACTGGAATTACTCCTGCTTTAAGGTGGATGCGCAAGGGTAGCCCGCGAAATTTAAATTTTCTTACGTTTATTGCCATTTGCAGGTCAGTGTCCTGACACTGACCTGCAAATGGCAATAAACGTAAGAAAATTTAAATTACAACCTGTTGTATGTTGATGAAAATATGAATCGCGCCAGTAACACGTATGGAGTTACAGAATTATAATCATTCAAATCATCAATACAGCTCTCCAAGTTCATATAATCACATTTAATAGCTATTTCATGAAAAAGTCACTTTTTGAGATTATATGAACTTGGAGAGCTGTATTGATGATTTGAATGATTATAATTCTGTAACTCAAGACGTGTTACTGGCGCGATTCATATTTTCATCAACATACAACCTGTCACAGACCTGCAAATTGCAATAAACGTAAGAAAATTTAAATTTCGCGGGCTACCCTTGCGCATCCACCTTAAGACGTCATAGTAACCCCCCTGTTCTCATTTCCTCTAACGGAGCGAAGATAGCAGGTTCCGCAAAACTTTTCTCAATATTTCCGGAACTGATGCTGTATCACGATCTCGATATTCGTTGTCTGTATGTTCGAAGCTCTTTCTGGAACATTCTGGGTAAAATATGAATCATGATTAATGATAATGGAATTGATCGAATATGAATTGTCTATGGGTTTCTCAGTCCAAAGTGGCTGTGCTGGGAAATCCAGACAATACAATAATTAGCAGGAAGGCTAAAGTTTGATCTGGGGGGTTACTTACTATGCATCATAAAGCAGGAGTAATTCCAGTGTGGGAAAGAGATGGCGCTAGACGACCTGTATAACTCTGTCTCTTTCCCGCATTGGAATTACTCTTGCTTTAAGACGTCATAGTACCTAACCTCCCTGAACAACTTTGGTTTCACCAGTACCAAACTGTAATACAAGTAAATTCGGGAAAAAGCTTAACAAAGAACTAAGTAGATTACACTTTAGGATTTCCGTTCTTTATATTAGAGATAATTATAACCAAATCACTTTGCTGAATCTAGATAGATAGCTTTTTGACCGGACTACGGCGAAAAGGGTTATGATTTTAGCAGTCTATGTATGTATGTTTGTATTTACGTGTGTTCCTCCGTAGCGCCAAAACTATTCATCCGATTTTGATGAATAAGGTGTCAATCGATTTGTTATTATGGGGTAACAGAGGCTATATTTTAACCGAATTCAACAATAGGAGGAGTCGATTTTACCTTGTAAACCCCGAATTTAATTAGAGCGTGATTTTTCAGTAGTCGGGAGTTTTAGTTGTAGGTAGGTAATAAACCACACAAATTCTTGTTTTGTGTTTATTATATCTATGTATGTTTCACATTCATTCATATTTTAATTATAAAAACATCTGTATTACCTCATTAATTAATTCTCTGACAGATGTCTTCAGTTTTTGTCGCAACCTTGCCACTCGGGGATGTCGACTTTTTGCTCTAATTTTGAGTAGGTACCTATTAAGTTTCATTTTCTAGGTACCTAGCTAATGGTAAAAACTTTTTAGTGTTTTCTTATCCAAAAAAACCTAGGCAGATAATTTGACGATGACAATCATTTTTAATTAGGCAAGAAAATGTATGCGTTGCAATTATTGCCTGCCTATTCAAATTGCAATGGCTTTCATTTTGTCAACTCATCAAGCTATTACTCAATCCACGTAACATCAACAAAGTAACAATAACAATTTCACGTTCATTAACAAACCAACTCAAAACGATTTTTCTCTTTTCTGAATGAACCAACATTAAAAATAGCCCTCCGAGCTGCCCCCATACCTACATAAAAAATATGTTATTCTTTTTTCACCACGTGAAAACATTCACAACCAACTTTACATAATATTCATCCCTCGTTTCTCTCCCGTCCCGAACTCCCCGAGTTCTCGGCTCGAGTAAGAAGCCCAATAGGTACTTGGCAACAAAGTAAGGGCAAATTTCGTCAATGAACCGCGATACGGCGATAACACAATATCCAAACTGCAATAGTCTATAGTAATGATGAGACTCACAGCTCTTGAACGCAATTTAAACGTGCTGAGCGCGTTCAGTTTAATTAGTGGAATTGGCCCTCAGTCGGCAGCCAGACTGTGAGAAATAAACAAACGTAAACTCAAGTTGAACTCGGCCACGAGCTGCGTGCAGAACGCGACGCGACGACCTTGAATCGATGCGTTTTCTAGGTCGAACACGTGACGACTGTTAGTATTTTCTTCATCCAATCTTAGCAAGCACTTTTGTGTTCTCGTTTGGAGTAAACTGTAAAATCTTGTTAAATGTTGTTGTCTTGTTATGTCACAGTTATGGCGTGGTTGGAGGTTACTGGAAAACGCGTTTATTTGTTCTGCACTTTTTATCCGGCCGTGTTTTTTTTGTTGTTTTTTTTGCTTTTTTTACCATGTTAACAAAATCCTCCTTTGCAAGTTTTACATAATTTTACCTGATAATTTAAATAGTATGCTTTTCATAGGTCCGAAACTCGTATTAATGCAATCAAAGTTCTTCATAAACTATATGGGCCAACATTTCAAGTCTTTTCGCAAGTCTGCACATGTTACTGTGGGAAGAAAGAGGACCTTGAGGACCCAGACTGAGAAAAAACGTTGCCAGTTTGCCAGTTGCTATCCTACAGTCCCGCGGTCCCCATTTATATTAAGACATACATGCGTGTCGGTATGAGTAACTGAGGGTATCAATGCATTACCATACCATACAAAGGTTTTTTTGTTCCGCACCGCAGCAGCACAGCAGCAGCTCTAGGGCTGACTAAAATTGGCGTCGAATGATATATTGTATACTTACTATGATATTTTCTGATATAGCATCAGAAAAGCGCTACATACGACGTCACTACACCTGTGTCTTCATTATTGTTGGTCGGTTATATAAATTGTATTTCTAAAAATCATTCCGAATCACTGCGGCGTTACCTGACCAATCTTCCCCTCTTCTGTTTTGTAAGAGGGGTCAGGTAATCCGGGCACTGATTAAGTAATAGCTATGTCCGTGCCTGTCGCCTGACATATGGTTGTATTATTAATTTATTACGCTAGGTGTCAGCAGAACTTATTGATCAAGTAACTTCTCTAACGAAATAATAGTTCGATTCAAGTATCAATTGATTCCAACTGTTCTCAATGACCTTGCGAACACGTTTTCTGATCATACGTCGCCAAAGACAGCCTTGAGCAATACAATATATTAACTTTTAATAAGCATTTACTTTAATCCTCTCCATCACTATAAGCCACATCAAAAAAAAACTCCGTACCAGCCAACACTTGAGTCACAAATAAAAATGAGAGGAACGATTGTATTTTAATTTTTGTTTATTTTTATTTTGTATGGTAAATGAGTTTTAAGCGAGTCAGATTTGCGTCATACTAAAGCCCAGCTACCGGATAAAGCAAAACTCAAAAAATGCTGGCAGCACAAATTGGGTGCTCTCACAGTTTACTCTCAAAGCTTGTGGTGTGCCTACTTTGACATCAGTAAAAAGTTGTTCTGTAGAATGAACGACTTGAAATCCAAACAATATGAATCCTTCTTCTAGCTTGTTTTACTGTCTTTAGCAACAATACCAATCTATGTTTCTTTTTGTTACAGCTACAATTCAAACGACGGCTTCGGCCGCGTTGGTGGCGACCAGCTCAACTTCGCAGCCCCATCCGAGGACGAGGCTGAATACCCGCCCGGCAACTACTTGAAAAAGGGGAAGGTCTCGAGGGCAAGTCATACTGAATATGCCCGATTTTTTATACTTTTTTGACGTGAACTAGTTATGGGCAGACCCCATTTTTATGTTTGTGTTATAGAGTTTCAATTTCCCGATGCATGCGTAGTTTGTGGTGGATGTTTTCTTAATAACATGAAAAAAAAAAACTATTAAACTAACTAGAAATGTTATCGATTAATATAATGATTTAAAAAAAATATTTTGTTTGAAACCAAATAATATTCCCGAGTCAAAAGTCGAGTGAGCATTGCAGAGGGGTCATCCACAAACCACTGAAATCTTATTTTTCTTTGGATAAAAAGTGAATGATAAGATACTCAAACACAAAAGTTGATGAACTAGCCTGTAAAGATATTAGCAAGTAAATAATCACAAAAAAAAACAGTATAATGTAACTTACAAAGTGATCCTAATCTCAGTACCAAAATTCTTACAGTTCTATTACTTTTTTAGCAAGATCCGATGTCGCACAGAATAATAGAGAAGCGTCGTCGGGACCGAATGAATAACTGCCTAGCGGACCTCTCGCGGCTCATACCGCCCGAGTACCTGAAGAAAGGCCGCGGCAGAGTCGAGAAGACAGAAATCATCGAGATGGCCATACGCCACCTCAAGTACCTGCAGGAACGCGCAAACGGTTCGTACGGAAAGCGCGCCTTATTTGGTCAAATCTTTAGTTATAATTGGAAAACAACACAAAAAGGTACTTTTTGATTAAGCTCCAACCCGTCAGATCTTTGATTCTGTTCTGTGAATGATGAAAAAAGTTGTATGAGTAAGTATGTTTTCATCAAATCGCCAAGTTCTAACAATGATTGATAGAAGATTGACTGTATTTGGCGTTGTGCAACTTCTATTTTCTAACATTTGACGTCATAGATAAGAATTAGTTGATCTAATTGGTTGGAGTGTTTGAAATTTAATACAAATTGTATGCGGGCTTGTTTTTGCGAAAGACTGTTACATCAGTAACGTGTTAATAAGCTGACGTATGAATAAATAATTCTTCAATAAAAATCGCAGATTCAAGCCCGAGTTGTTTTTTATTTTTCAATTATTTCTAAAATTGTCTTGTATTTACTAAGCGCATATTTAAATATAATATGGTTTCATCAACTAGAGACAATACGAAAAAAGTGAACGTCTTTCAAATAAATATGTTTTCTTTTAATACGAAGACGCTCGGTGCTGTGCTGCTTAGTGAATTCAAGGCCTCTTTATATTTGACTGATAAATAACATATGAGTATTTAAATCATTTGTTATTTTGCCCACACCCAAATTTTTAAGTTTTTGTACAGTACTTACAGAAAGTCTGAAGAGTAAAATTAAAATTCTTAAGTTCAGTAGTTCTGGATCATTCCAGTGTTTTAGAATCAATCTTGTTAGGAAACGATTACCCGTTGTTAGGTCTCCGGTAAAACTTCTAGTGACATGGTTTTCTTCAGAAGCTTTCAAATGTTTTAAGATTGATGTCAGAATACAAGGAAATTAAAGCAACCTAAGTACAAAATCTGCTTTAAAATAGGTTACATTCGTATTCCCGCATAATCTCTGAATGTTTAAAGTTATAACATTAACAAGAGCAATTTATAAGCCTGATCTTATGAATTAGAGATACATAAAGACAATGTCTGTTTTGTAACCTATATACATACATAATAATCGCATAACAAAATTAACAGTTTGAGAAAAAATATCACAAGGTAGGGCATCAACGAAAAAATAATTAATAATTATTATAAAAAAAAAGCTTGATATTTAAAAACTATTAATTATTCAAAGAATGCAAGCTATTTTACTTTGTCAATCACACATCATGTAGTGCCAAAACAGTTTTACATTGTAAATAACATCGTCATGCTAGAGGTAGCCAGCGAAAATCTTTAAATTATAAATTAATATGGCATATAAGTTTTTTGCGTGTAATCCAACAACGCTAGATCTCTTTTACTGTAGTTACCCTATTCTGATTTGCGTCATTGCTATAACAAATAATGACAAGGATTTCATTATTAATTGAAAGCAAATTATGTACAAAAATGAAAAAGAAAGGTAAATAAAACTTCAATAGCATGTTAGATAATACTCAACAACTCTTCTGAACTTATACAGAATTTTTGTTGTTTAATTGATGCCCGATGATATCCATCCATTTTTTTTAAGCAACTTATTCCTTTGCACTATCGTACATAAACCATAATTATTAATTTTATAAACAAGTAGAATCCTAATTACGAATTGTAAAATTATAAATAAAAATTTCGAGTGTTGCAAAAAAAAACAATAAACTTAGAGAATATTTCCTAAAACTTGACACATGGTTTATGGTCGACCCTCAATTCCACCGCGCACAAAACCCTTCATTTAAAACAATACAAAATTCAAACAAACCATTTAAATCAAAACCACATTTTAAAACCATCACCTTAAAACAATCACTTATCCTATCATCACATTCATCACCAAAGGTTTACAAAAGAAAATAAAAGGAAACGCGCTCATAATTACCACTGAAGAACGCTAATGTTGTTGGGAGTTCCCGCCGGAAGATGTTCCATCTTCGCGTGGGGTTCTGTTATAGCTGCTGATCGCGGTCTGGGCGAGGAGAGCTTCCGAGCTGGCTACCAGGATGCTGTGGCTGAAGTCATGCGGTTCCTGGTCGAGGTTCACGGCTACGGGCCTGGAGATGGCTTGTGTGTGCAGTTGGCTGCGCATATGCAGAGGCATTGCGAGGCGGTTGCTAAAGGTATGTTCAAAATTTATAATGTTATACGCTACAAGGTTTTTTTTTTTTTTAATACAATGTTAAAGGTAGTATTACTTCGTCATGCATATTCATTACTTTTGGTTTACAACTGTTTAGTTAAGTCTCAAGTTGTGTGTCGGGTCGTTGAGCTCTCTAAGATAGGGTTGAGCTCGTGAAATCTGACATACCTATACATATATGCGTGGATATTGTGACGTTCCAAAAAATTCGTTAAATATTTTAATCAGTTCTAATCTCCGAATATCATGTGTATTTTATTTTATAGAGATTTGAACGTTGACGCATGATTGTATCTAGTTTAGACCAATATCATACCGATCGATACTCAAATACTCATACCACATCATCTTCGCTATTCCAGGCGAGCCGCTTCCCCGTGAGAAGGCCCGCTCGCACCCTGGCTCATCCTCCGAGACAACAAGCTCTTCCGGCAGTTCGCACGGCTACAACATGAAGCCGGGCGTCATCGCGCAGGCGCCGGCCCCCGCGCCGCCCAGCTTCGCGCCGGAGACTTACCAGGAGCGTCCTCAAGAACATCCGTACTCTATGGAATGCGAACGAGGTAATAATGATGAGGATATTACTATTAGACCGTACAGTTTGTTTTAATAAAGCAGACAAAAAGAAGAGATGTTGGTAACAATGGATCACATGAGTGCAGATAAAATTAGCGTTTTCTTTAATCTGTCAGGTAGGTAAGGTACTGTACATTAAATATCGGTGACGACAGCCTGCCGAGACATCGTCATGTTCATTGTCAAGACTCGCCGACAGGGGTAATGATCGAGGCAATCTATTTTTTTTTATCAC
Source organism: Eugnorisma glareosa (assembly GCA_947578425.1). Classification (NCBI taxonomy): domain Eukaryota; kingdom Metazoa; phylum Arthropoda; class Insecta; order Lepidoptera; family Noctuidae; genus Eugnorisma; species Eugnorisma glareosa. Next base: position 19,329,455 of record OX387961.1, on the reverse strand, counting down.
AGTGCTGTAGATAAAGCTAAAATAGAAAAAATACCTATTCATATTTTTAGTTTTATTTACCTTAGATTCAAGACTTATTGGCATCAGGCCGAGGCCGCGCAGATTCAGACAGGTGCGTTTGCTATATCGACAGATGAGAATCTCCATTTTACAATCTGACGTGTATAAAGTACGACGACGTCGAATATCAAAACGAACAAGTAAGGAACGCTAGGACTGGGTTCACGACAGAGTATTTGCGACTTATCGCAATTTGTGACTCAAGAGTTCGATGACCTTTGTCGCAATTAATTTAATCTCAATCCTAATGTTTCTGTTTTTTCTCTACAGTGTCAGTGGCACAGAACCCCATGGCAGACGAAGGCGAAAGCCCGCCCGAGGCAGAGCCGCTGCCCCTGGACGGACGCCGCAAGAGGGGCGAGCAAACCCTGCGAACAATCAGGAAGCCCGACCATACAGAAGACTATCTGCATTCCTACAAGTTCAAGAACTCCATTGAAAGGCGGTTCTCCAGATCGCAAGACACGGAGGTAACTAAATACATTTTTATGATATTCTGATTTATCGATGACTGTCTCGCTTGTCGAGTTCGCAAGCGCGACTGCTGAGCATTAGGTCCTGGGTTCGATTCCCGAGTTGGGTAAATTGTTATTAGGTTTTTCCATTACGAATTTGTCAGTAGCTGCCACGGGGTCTGGATTTGTGACTGGTTGATGGCAGGAGGCTCGCCCTCTATTGAATGGGACTTAAATATGAGCGGTGAAACGTGGGTGTACTATCAGGTACACCTCTGCCTTACCCTTTGGGGATTACAAGCGTGATGTTAGGCAACCGAGAGTGGAAGAGTCAAACAGGTGACATTCTTTGCCCTCCTTGTCATTCGGAAGTTAACTACTTGAACAGGGGCCAAGAAAAGTTTTTAATATCATGATTTTATGACGTTATAGGAATGTTACCATAATAGCATACAAGTTATAAGCTGAGAATAAAGCCGGCCTAGATAATAATAAAAATAATAATAATAATAAGTGTTTATTTCTCACCACAAGCCAAAAAATACAAACAATATTTACACATAAGCAGTAGCCAACGATTTATGGTTGTGGATGGCTGGTGCCTGTGGTAGGTAGTAACACCTGTAATACAGGTCACCAGGTCACCACCTGTTTAAAGTTACACATTTGATAGCTTACATCTGGTATCACAGCAAATAACAAAAGTTTCAAACAATTAGTGAGCTTATTAAAAAAGAGAGACACACTCTCTGTATTTCAGTAATATAAGTAAAACAATTAAAAGGTTAAAGTACGTTGAGTGGTTTTTATGAATGTAATTTTGTGTTTGCGTGTGTGTTTGTAAGTGTGTGTGTATGTATGTGTGTTTTGGAGAGACTGTTAGTGGATGAGTCTGATTAGACTAACACGTTAAAGAGAGCTTCTGTGGCAGTATATGTTTGGCTTGGTAGCCAGGCATGTAAAGCGATTTTACAATTATGTTTGTTCATTGAGTGTAGGGCAAGAATTTGGTTTAATTTATTGTAAAGATAGGGTCCGAGGAAAACAAAGAATCTTTGACTAAAAGAGGTTTTAAGAGGAGTTGCTGAGGCCACTATACGGTTACGACGATTTGTTTGCTGTGAATAGTTGGAGATAGAGTGTTGCTTAATAGCAGTGGTCAGTACAAACAATTGCCTAACCGTAAGGACTTGACAATATTCATAGAGCTTGACAGTGGGATAAATAGGTGTATTATGTACTCTTTGAATGTAAGGTTGCGGTCAATCACTATGCCAAGATACTTTATCGAAGTGACTCGTTCAATGTTACAGTGATCATGGGTGCCACTGCCGTCGCTACTACCATTAGATAGTGTCATCTGGGCAGCAACATTTAGTGAGCTTGCAACTGACACTATATTTCGAATCGAGAAATTTATTAAAGAAGATAAACAGCAGGTACCTTCCAAAAATTGGCAAAAGGGATACAACTGGGTGCCTATTCTTTTTATGAAAACCAGTTATGATAACGAATAGAACCGCAGATTATTGTACATTTTAATCATCACTACATAGTATAAAACAAAGTCACTTCCCGCTGTCTGTCCCTATGAATGCTTAGATCTTTAAAACTACGCAACGGATTTTGATGCGGTTTGTTTTTAATAGTTAGAGTGATTCAAGAGGAAGATTTATATGTATAGCATTGCACCCGTGCGAAGCCGGGGCGGGTCGCTAGTAATTTATAATTTTAGCTATGATGTAAGTTACGATATTAACATTCAGCTCATTTAGTCATTATGTAGGTCACGTTTACCTAGCCATGCAAGTAGGTAATAGGTTACTAAAGAATGTAGATAAAGCATCAGAGATAAGAAAATACAGTCATATTTGAGCTTGTCATGGTCGGGATCCGCAACTGGTTTACCCCAAACACCTCTAGCTAAGACGACACGTCTTGAATAGCTAACAGGGGGGTTTCCATGACGTCTTAAAGCAGGAGTTATTCCAGTATGGGAAAGAGACAGCGATACAGGTCGTCTAGCGCCATCTCTTTCCCACACTGGAATTACTTCTGCTTTAAGACATCAAGGTACTGATGGATGTTAAGCGAATGATCACACTTGTTGACACCGCCGTAGGAGCGGCGAACAAAGAAAAACGAATAATTCAGTGCGACATGTGGTCACTCCCCAATACAGCACTTTGAATTTTAGAGAAATATTTCCACATTGTCGTTACCCTATAATAAGATGATTAGATAATCCCCATCCAGGCCGCCGACATGCTGGCCCGCACTGCGCACGCGCACGGGAAGGTGTACTCGCACAAGCGCCGCCGCGCCGCTAAGCCTGCGCCCTCTACCTCCACCTCCAATTCCGGATCTACTGAAGATGCTAGGGACACCTCGCCACAGGTATTTTTTTTTCTGAGGCCCTTTGGAGGTTCGGTTGAACTGATAACGACAAGTTGCTGACAGCGGACGCTGATACTTCAATCCGTATATTATCTGTCCGAGTTCGATGACCGGTCCGCAATTCGTTTGTGCAACGCCATAATTATATTGTTTTGCTAACTTCTACAATTAAGCTGCTCGTATTTCTAAAAAGATATGTAATTTGTTTATAGGACACTTCAAGCGAATCCCCGCATCATCATCACTATGACAAACCACCTCCTCCAGCGCAGTATGTCCCTGTTTTCGCGTTGAATGCTCTCGGTAAGTTAAAAGAAGTGAATCTTTATAATAAGTTGCATGGTTTCTGCAAAAAATAACAAAATATACATTGACCCTAACACTAACCCTTTATTTTACTTTTTACAGGAAAATACTATGTCCCGCTAAGTGTCGACTATTCGTGCCTTCAAAGGCACCTTGGACCCTACGATGTGCTAGACGCAAGAGCTGTTCACCTAGCTGCGCCACTGCATCCTGTGACTATTCATGTGAACTTTCAGCCATGTCTCAATTACCATGTCAAGAGGGAACCGAACGAGCGAGACCAATGGCGAGCTGTATAAGCCAAAAGACACGTATCCAGTGCCAGATAATGAGCTAGATCGCCATATTGCTATGCAATAATGGCGCCAACAGTTGAACGTGACAGCTAATAAAAAAGAAATATTCTATTGAGGCAATCACTGATGAGAACTAATTTTGGAGGAAATATTACTCCAAAAACTGTTACTAGCCTTTAATAGTCGAGCTATTTTACTAATTATCTAAAATATCATATATTTTTGTAATTAAAACAGCTGAATATTTTTGAGATTGTTCATGATTTAGGAGTTCCGGAGCAGCTAATTGATAATAAGCTTTATAGGTAAGATTACCAAGAATACCTAGAAAAATTAGCAAAGGAATCCTTGAAGTTTTCTCATACCTACCAGAAAAATTATTTCAGCTGTTAAAATGTGACTTGAAGCTGGCTTAATCTTCAGCTATTCTAGTCAAATGTGAGTCAAATTAAAGTGCAATCTGGAACATTGCAAATATAAATACTTGCATCGTACCATACCTAATCAACAAGTGTTTCGTTAAAAATAATTTATTCTGTGGGCACATTCATGAAAGGACATTATTAGTCTGTAAGTTTTTAGCTATGAACACGCTATGCCCGTAGTTTCGGCGACGGCATACAGTGAAATGTTTGTTTGAAGGACTAAATTATGGTGTGGACAATGTTTTCAGTGTTCTTAGTTACGGCTGTGATAAGTAAAGAGTAGTCGATATATTATTATACTGATAGCTACGGGACATTATTTTCAGTACGCGGAGGATGGTTCTACATTTGATACTTGCTATATTAGTACAACAGTACAATATAAAAATTAGATTAAGAAATTAAGTGTTAGTAACATAAAAAATCATTCTCGCTTTTATTTCGTGTATGAATGCGTTTAATATTGTGCTGATATAGTATCATCTGGAGAAACAGCCATATACCAACTGATGATAAAACCCCGCAGAAATCAGAAGTAACTAATTTGAAACATTATTTTAAGCAAACTTCAGATTCAAGGCCAAACTAAATTTTATTTTTTAAGACATGTTTCCCCACCAAAATTCCAGAGCCCTTATGCGCTTTATTCAATTGAATACGGATTTCGCATATTGGGAGCTGCTGAATATTGTTTCAAATATTTTTATTTTTAATTCGTGTTTGGAGGTAGTGGTGGAAAAAAAATGGTGTGGTGTCCACTTGTGGACAAGATATAGACTGAGGTTTTTATTTAGCGTTAAAGTTTCGATTTATGATTGTTTCAGCATTGAATTCTCACTCTAAATATTATATACTATAGGTTAGAGTTCAATGTGCAAAGTGTCAAATTTTACGTAACGTTAGTTCTAGATACCATTTAAAAATAGATGTTATGTACTTTATATTTTGTAAATACATGTTTAAGAAATAAATGTTAAATATTTTATGGAGTCGCGTATATTATTAAGAGACTTCCAAAAAGGAGGAGGTTCTATGTTCGACTGTATGTATTTTTTTGTATGCTCACCGATAACTCGGTCAATTTTAGACCGATTTTAAAAATTCTTTTTTATTCGAAGGAGTATACTCCCGAGGTGGTCCCATTGTAAACATGTCAGTATCTGATGATGGAATCCCAGGGAAATCGAAGGCAACCCTCAATTTTTATTGGCACGTATTACGTGCTTCATGTTTTTTCTAAAGCTATTCAAGTATACGCAATGGGAGTCATCGCCTCATGTTGATGAGCTGATGATGCAAGGTATAACTCCTTAACAGTTAGGAGTTGGAGGATAATTCTTTAGTAAAATATTAACTGTGGACCAATATTCAAAATTATTTTTTCTTTTGATAGAGTATACTCCCGAGGTTGTCCCATTGTTACCATGTCAGGATCTGATGATGAAATCCCAGGGAAACCGAGGGCAACCCTCAAATGTTATACGCGCGTTTTATGTCTTTTCTGACGCTATTCAAGTATTCGCATCTGGGAATCATCACCTCATGTTGATGAGCTGATAATGGAAGGTATAACTCCTTAACGGTTTGGAGTTGGAGGATAATTCTTTAATAAAATATTATTGAGACTTCACAGGATGTAATTTTTCAACGCCATCTGGGGGAAAGTACTCGAAATAACATTCCTTTATTTTTTTAAAGAAATAAATCTGCATTCAAAGATTTTCGAAAATTTGGTTGCAACTCGGGAATCGAACCGCTAAATTCCAAGAAAATTACATCCTGTACTTTTCTGACATCAATAGATAGGGTCAATCATAGGGATCAAATCAAATCTCTCTAATATTATCTTTCACGTGATTTATTTATTAAAATGTCGAAGCAATTTGCACAAGCAAACACGTGCCAATTGCAATCTTCTTTCTTCAATTTATTAATTAGGTACTAACACAAGTAATGGAACGGACTTTTGAGTAAAAGTGCTTTTACCTATCCCATTAAATTTATAAGTGTCGATTTCAGTTTTCCTCTTTTAATTTGACGTTTGTTAGAGATTTGATCCATATGATTGACCCTATCCATTGATGACATAAAAGTACAGGGTGTTACTTTTTGGAATTTAGCCGGTTCGATTCCAGAGCAAACGAATTTTCAAGCGAATTTTCGAAAATCTTTGAAAGCAGATTTATTTCTTTTTAAAAGTAAAGGAATGTTTCCTTTGAGTAAAATTTTCTATCTCGAGTATTAAAAGTACTTTTCCCCCAGGTGGCGTTGAAAAATTCGACCCTGTATATATTTGTATTCTTTTAGGTGATCTAGGTGAGCTGAATAGGAAGTAAAACTCATTAAGAGTTATAACGTTAAAAGTCAAAATCAAAGTCGAGAATAATTACTTAGGATAAATGACGTAGTTCAACTTACTACGAACGTTTATGCGAATTATTATTTACACTAACAACTAAAAATGGAAAACAATAAAACTTTTTAATGATAATGTTCGGTTATTGGGAATAAAGGAAAGGCGCTACATCTACATTCAAACAAAGATTTTATGTAATTAATTATCATAACATCTTTTATTCTCTAGTATTATTTTAAATTTTACATGCTTAGTTCAAACATTGAGAAGAAATAATAATATTTAACATCTGGATAATATACAGCTTTTCTATTTACGATCCACTTAGCGTTAAAAAATTATATTATATATATTGCAAAATATTCCATTGTTACATCGAATACCTTACATAAAAACATATCCGACGGGGGAGCGGGACAAGCCAAGGTGGGTGCGATCACAAGGAGTCGGAAGTACCAATCAACTAGCTTCATAATATGGCAAACGATAGAGAGTGCGCTTTTTGTTCACCATAACAAAATATAGCTTTCACTTAACATTAACTATTATAGTATATACACTGACGCTTCTCTACGGGTTGATATAATTAAGAATTTTTATCACAAAGATTTTCATCTAATATACTACAGAAACATTAAAATGTTGGAGTGCGTTTTTTGTCGTATAAATCCTTATGTATATACATTTGCTGGGCTGCCATAATGTGAATTTTAAATCTACAACTATTTCAAATCCTACGTAAAGGTACTATTTCATTTAGTAATAACATTGAGATGAAGAAGACTAGCTAGAAGTACTGTTTGCAATATAATGCACAACAAAACGCACTCCAACAGAAAGATATTAAGCAATTAATTTACAGTTTATTAAAACCAGATCGAAATATTTACATAATCTATTTGACACGAGACCGACACTGTCGCTCTAGTCGGGCTGCGAACATGCTCAATATTTCATATTAATCTATATTTGATTCAATAGAAAAAATCATAAAATCTACAATTCTTTTTATACAATACAAAAATAATAAAATCATGGATTAAATAAAGCTGTTAAAATATATTTTCTGTGTGTTAATAACTATGTGTATTTGCCTTGAAGGCGTATTATTGCAACGTATTTGACTATAATCTAAGTTTTAAAGATTATGCGTAAAGCACTTAATTTGTTTAAGTAGTAGCTCAGTGACGACCCGAACTCGCGGGTAAGCAAAGCTTAATGCAACTACATAGAAACTTTCTATACGGCTGCACGAAATAGGAAACGAAAGACATTATAGAACAAGTTAATTGAGAACGACCCTTCGATATGTACTTGTTAGCCACACAGCTCACTTGGATTCGATTCAAGATAATAATTTTATCTTTGAAAAATAAATGACTCATCATTAAAAGTGCATTACAAGTTGACAATCATCGAGACTGTAATTGACACGTAATAAGCAGCGAATGTTGCCAGAACATCACATTTTACAAACCGCAAAAAGCACACAATCTAATTAGAAAGGGGTTCCAAATGAAACACCAATTTTCTGGAACCCATGTTAGAAATTTTGAGCAAAATTTGGATGAAACGTCAGACATTGGGCATTATAAACGTAGTTTAACTACATAGATTTACTCTAAATTGCAACAATATCCACAGATTGATTTACCCAAAAAAATGGGGCAAATTCCACTAATAAGAAGACACCGATCAAATAGTTACATCCCACCATCAAAATATCAATGCCTGTTATTTAACAGAAGAGCACGAAAATTTATCTAAGAAACTTTAAAAATATGTTTCCTGTCGAAAGCATTATTGCATAAGAAGCTAATTATTGCGATCAAAGTCACAGACGAAACCATGGAAGAAAAATGATTCACTGAAGCGCATCATTGGACATACAAATATAACACGCAACACTTGTATCGTACTCGCCGACTAAAAAACACCAGAAAAATATTTTGTAATATATTAGACTACATAATCTGTAATAGCATTTCAAGGCAACAATCACACTGCGAATATTAGACAGGAACCTCAGAGATGGCACTCATCGCTTTTCAGTGCAAATGTTGCTTAAAAGTAGAACTGAACTAAAACTAGTATTCCTACGGAAGCCTAACTAAATATAACAAACAGAATATTTTGCAAGTGCCTGCACATAGCTTCTTTAGATCACTGGGTGCTTCGGTGATAAACACTATTTTAGCCCGAGGTTATTCACAACATCGATTCGTTGTTATTATGGAAGTATTTACAGTCGGCAGTTTATTAACAATTGCAAATATTAGTACATAACATTCAACTGTATAAAGATAAGTGTAATTATAAGCATCTTTAATTACAGAATAGAATGGCAGAATGTTATTTTACATCGTCATTTTGAGCTCTGCAGTTTAGTTCTTACAAAATAAAGTAAGATGGCTGTAAAGCCCTAAAGTGTAGAGTTGAATAATGTATTTGTTAAAACTTTACACTTGTTAAATATGCTGCTTAAACAATGTGTTACAAACAATTCGCAAAATAACAACCAACTCAAAAATCGTCATCTCAACGACCACGTCGCTACGCAATGCAAATTATCGCGAATTCCAGCACAAAATGTACACAGTACATATCTCACCAATACCTCTATATACGTTGATTTGTAACACATTGAATACAAACAAATTCGTGTTCAAAGATTTAACTCATAATAACAAATAGCAAGTACTAACAAGTAATCAGTGCTTCTTTAGAATCTGCTTTCATTATTTGTTGTGTCAAACCAAACAGGTATTTTATTAGTACTAATAATGTGATTGCAATTCATATCAGTCAATTTTTACGACTTCCTTTATCCAATTTGGATGCAAAAGCCACGCTAAACTAAGTCTTCACCCACGACACCACATTGCAACTCTGCATTTTAAACAATTTCTATTTTTATTATGAACAATTCAGTCCACGTTTAATACTTGAAACATAACCAATAATTATTCACTTTCGAACTCCGCCGAGAGTAAACTGCAAGGTGACGTCGTGGACAAAGTTTCAGAACACTATTACCCAGCTGCCTCAACATTCGTCCTTGTGATGATGGATCAAAGAAACAAATCTTTGCACGATACGCTCCACTTAAAATATAACACAGATTTAACCTCTAGAAATGGCTAATGCGACAATGCGTATCTGATGAAACGACTCTAAAATAGACGTGAAACCACTAACAAGAGACCTAGAACTAGGACGAGCCCTCTGACCCCCTATGTATACTAGAAAAAAACAAATAATAAAAACAACTATAATTTACTTAAACATTATGCGTACAAAAATCCTAGCCATCGTTCCCTAAACGCACTATCGAATTAATCGATAAAAAATAAATATATCAATAAGATACATATACATGTACATATATAAAAATCTTTCATACAACATTATACATATATACTTTATCGAGTAGTTTCCCTATATTATATTATCTTAACTCTCCTATATACAATATGTACAAAGGGAAATAAAAACAATTTGTACTTGCAGAAAAACCGTGGGAAATAAAAACGTAGAAGTGAAACGGAAATATACAATATGCGCGCATCGCATCTAACGTACACTCATAGAAAAATTTATTTATGCTAGTTTTATATAATACAGGCGACGGGGGTTAGTCCGTCTGAGATTTACAAAAATAATGTGTTACAGGCCACTGCACTACCTGTCTCCCCGCTTCGCACCGCCCGCGCCATCTGCCGGACAAAGCATACCAGCGTTTAGAAATGAGAACACTATACTCGTATATAACAAAATTTATTCACAACATGCCAACATAATATCTCTATGTATTATGTACAAAATTAATATAACTGGTGATTTCATAATGTCTACATATTAAACAGTAATTAATATACCATACATTACCCTATGTATTACTACAAGTATGATTATGATTACACACAAACCAAATACTTTTTCTATAAGCGAGATCCATTAAGCTTAAGGATTCATATTTAAAATATGCAGCATGATTATTATACAGGATGAATTCTTCAAGTGGGCGTGGCATGGCCAAATGTGAAACTATGAGGTATAGCGAAAAATACTCAAAGAATCTCGAGCCCGATTTTGATGAAAACTAAAACTGCATCATTAGATTTTTGGAAAATAAATTCCATGACCAGTGTGTGCTGCCTGTGATTACATATGGAACCGAACCGTGGTCGCTTATCAGAAGGCTTAAAGTCACCCAAAGAGCAATGGAGAGGGCTTAGCTCGGAGTTTCTTTGCATGATCAAATCCGAAATGAGGACATCCGCAAGAGAACCAAGGTTACCGACACAGCCGAAGAATTGCCAAACTTAAGTAGTAGTGGGCAGGGCACATTGCTCGCAAAACGGATGGCCGATGGGGCCGAAAAGTTCTGGAGTGGCGACCGCGAACCGGAAGACGTTGTGTTGGAAGGCCTCCCACTAGGTGGACCGATGACCTGGTGAAGGTTGTGGGAATCCGCTGGAGGCGAGTCGCACGGGACCGGTCAATGTGGCGACACTCGGGGGGAGGTCTATGTCCAGCAGTGGACATCTTTCGGCTGAAATGAAGATGATGTATATTCCTAGCCAGTGATTTTCATAAAAAACACGCAGATTATTACCCCATTCGATAGTGTCGCTAATAGGGATCCAATTCTGGGAAGTAATGACATGCGGCAAAAATCAACGGGTTCAATTTCTGGCTAGGAATATTTATTTTCCAAAAATCTAATGATGCAGTTTTAGTTTTCATCAAAATCGGGCTCGAGATTCTTTGAATATTTTTCGCTATTCCTCATAGTTTCCGAGTTGGCCATCCACGCCCACTTGGAAAATTCACCCTGTTTATTGGCCATCACCTACACCTACTGTTGCTACTGTTACAATGATTGAATTCATACACCCCTTCTTCCCCACTTTAACCCTTTTACTCCTGTTTTATATCCATAAGTTGTACTATACATATTATTATTCCATTGATTATCAACAGGATGTCCCATTTGCTCCAAGGTTTTTATGTTTTGTCCCCAAGGGTCTTCATGACAGTTGGTTGGCGCAAGAGATGGTCCTGCATGGCCCATATGGGTTCGTCTGTCATGTCCCACTGGGGCTTCAAATATGGTTTGGGTCACACTGCCAGCACCGTGTCCCATAATGTCGTTATGTCTCCAAGTAGACATACCGGTGTTTTCGGTAGGTGGTCTCGCCTCTTCGTCGTCGGGTAAGGCAAGACCGAACTCCCGTCGTAACCGCGAGCTGAGGTTCTCCCGTTGACGCTCCGAGGCTGTAGGCTGGGCATCGAAAACACCTGCACAAACAAAAATGTACTTTAAACAATAGGTACAATTATAATGTACTGTATGTATTATCTATTTTTGGACTGCAAAACATTTTGTTGAAATAAAATTGCATACATAATAAACACGTGGGCTCTGCTTATTCTTGAAAAATATGTTTGCGTTTAAATTGAACTCCAAACCGCTTCGGATCACCCAAGCTTACTGCGTAGTTAAGAATAATCAGTAATCACACACGCCCATACATTGTAGCGATGAGAAGGCTCAGTCCATAGATTGCATTTACAAAAGCATTTTATGGGACGACACGATGCTCTGAACGAATACTTTAACTAAAACTGAAAATATTCTTAAGATTTCGTCATTTTACGGCCAACATTTGCATCACAACATAACATTCCACTAAACCCAAGTTTAAACATTCTAAAATTACTAAAAACGAAAACAGTAACCCCATTCTACGATCGTGTCGTTTACCGCGATCGTGGGCTAAAAATAATATGCTGGTGCACTTTACGAACCAATTTATCGCCGTCTTAATTATTATATGTGAGTGCAATAAGATGTTGTATAAGTAGATATCATATTGGTGTCGGATTATCTCAGCTCGTTGGCATGTGGGAGTGAAATAAAAAAAAAACCTCGTATGAATATTAGTTAGAATTCTGTGCGGCGCAGTATTGTGTTTACACTCGCAGCCAAGGTCGCGGCGGTAATGATTTTAGTCTTTATTGCTGAGCTCCTCGCTCGTATATGCGCAGCTAATGTTATTGCTTTGTCTTAATCATTTGAACAGAGCTTCTGTTCGTTTTATTGAGATGCTTGGCTGCTTGTTGATGTACTAAATTAAGTGAATCATTTAATACAGCGGCCATCGAGCTTTAAATAATTTTTACATAATTTTGTTTGAAGGGCCTCTTTAATTTTGACGGATTTATTGGTGCGAATAGTTCGACCTTGTAAATGATGGATTTAATTATATTGCGAGCTTCTTTTTGCCCTAACATTACGGAATAAAGCCAACAAATAACACCTCTAACCCAAATAAGCCTCATAAACATGGCGCACGAACGCTTTACGAATAAAACTTGTCTACCTTGCTTGCAACTAATATGCCACTTCAGATTGCTACTCTCGACGAATACACGCGCATAAAAATATAGATAAGGCTGACACGCGCAAAGTTGCTATGGAAATACTTGACATAACAACAGTAATGTTTGTGTGAAATGCCGTTATCAATGAATTTAACACAAAAACATACGAAGCATCGATAAACTGGGGCCGATTATTGCATAACGCAGTCGCAACGTGTACCAACATGAGTATATTTTCAGTGTAATATACCCATATTACCTAATGGTCCAGTAATTATATTTAGTTAGCTAGCAAATAAACAGACCCATAAAATATGCAAGGGCGTAACTCATTTTAAATGCACTCGTTTTGTACTTACAGCCCAGTATAAACTAGATAGATATACTTAAGAGAGGAAATATACCCACCATTCTAGACATCCTCTTTAAAGCTCGCTATAATTAATGACTCGTAACGACTCGTCATAATGGTAGTATAATTAACAAACTGATTGTTTATCTCAATTGGAAGGACAAAGATGGCTGATTCTGCTTATCCCCTCGATATAGACCTTTAAACAAATCTTCAGTGCAAGTACGTACTTTGCATCGATAAGGCATCGAGATCGCTAAGGTTTGCATTTTTATCGATCTTGTTAACGAATTTGGAAGTACGTAACACGCGACGATAAGATTTATCGTGGGCCGAATCGAGTCGCTAAGGATCGCTTGTCAAATGGCAACACTGAAGACGTCCAAAGACAAAACATATTTCTGTGGCACGACTAAATCGACTAATGTCCGAGATATTTAGAAAATCCTTGCTTTTCATAGATGTTTGGCATTGTAAACAATGTTTAAGGGTTTATTTTAGAGAAACTATCAGTATTTACCTAAATATCCGTTTATTTTGGTAAAAATACAGAAAATATTCCATTTTCTTAGCGTCGTCGTGTTTACCTTTGCCAAAATAAAAAGTTTGTAGTTGACATTACTTTCTTGAGAATGATAAAAATACGGTCAGTGGGTCGTGTTTACAATAACAATATTTCAATTTCAATTGAAACATGAGTGCAATCGACACAACCAAGGCAATCTGGCATTCCAAATTTATGCTAGAATTCTTCTACGATGGCTCTTTTTTCAGCTGCACCTGGGAACTTCACGTAGGCGTGGAAGAGGTGGCGTACTATTGCCCTCGACACTTCTCGCACAACCTTGCTCACAATTTTTTGGCCATGGGCAAGATTGTACTCCTGCCCAATGCAACTTTGGTAGCTCTCAACTGCATAAAACCGTACGGCTGTCAAAACCTAAGTCATGAAGTTTTAGTATGTAAAAAATGTGTATTTGGACTAGAAACTCTAGGTATTAGAAAGGGCGAGTTATTTTCAATAGGTTCCTAAGAACTTTAATAGGTAAAAATTGCAGTGCGTGATAAAAAAATATCATAGTTTTAGGTTAGGTATGATTGGTCTAGATCTCGAATGAAGTAGGCACCTATAGTAAAACCACGATACCACATTATGGACAGGGCGTCCAATGGACCGTGTCCTCTGTACATCTCTATCCCTTCTACTAAAATTACTGCCACTTCTCGAGTCACCCGAAAATACGAACAAAATCTTCTTCTGGAAGTTCCAGAGGATTGTTCGTGTCTCTGAGACGTCGCCTCCGAATACGCTTTACATTGTGATGGTGTTGCCGTTCCTCCTCAACACCCAGCAATAAAACCAAAAGTCTTGAATCCATTATAATTATTATCGATAAGCATAACGCACTTTTACAAGGTGTCGATAAATTACCGAGCTCGACAGCGTAAATAAGCGATCTCAACTGTCAAAATGTCGTTTCGTACTTGCATTTTCGATAAAATCGTTAAAATTTTAGAGTTTAGTTATCGATCGTTCAGATAGTAGTTACGTACTTGCGAAATCGATTCGAGTCGCTAAAAACTCATTTTATCGAGAATAAATGTCAGATTTATCGAATCGAGTCCTACGTACTTGCACTGCTTATTTTACTGATGAGAACTCATACTAAGGTAGATATCAACTTTATACACAGGCACACCTCCTAAGAATTTTAGGCAAAACCCCATACTAAATGTTATACCTTTCCGATACGATTTCTATAGTCTTCAATGCTCGATGGTTCACATTCCCTTCGAAAGCGCATTCACGAGGGAAGCATAACAAGGCACGACGCTGCGCCGACGCTAATCGCCTATGACAGCCGTAACCGGTGCGCGGGCGAATCAACCAATTGAATCAATTGCTTGCGTGCCCCACTTGACGCTATAATTGCCCACAATACGATGATGCAGTCCCATAATCATATTGTGAATTTTATTGAATCGATTAGAATATTATATTGGTTTTTAATGTTGTTACTCTTGTGAAGAAATGATTCTTTGCAGTCAGTTTTCATGATCAACTATCTGCTCCCATAGGCATAAGTTTATGTTTGTCCAATCTGAGATGTGGTAGAATTCGGTACTACGATTGAAATGTATTGAATTTGACAGCTGGATCACGTTGTAACTGGGTTGCGGAGGTCACCTAGGCAGTAGCTTCATGTTAAATTCTGATGTTCAGCTTCATACTGATGTTCGGCTTACAGTCTACCTGTAAGCCGACCCCAACATAGTTGGAAAAAAGGCTAGGCAGATGATGATGAGGTGGATCATGTTTTTCTAAGCATGCAGCGCCTCCCTGATGTTTCAAATCATATTGGTTCTGTATTAATGTATGTATGATATCTCACCTTTAGGCGTTTGCTCGGCGGCGAGTTCCCGGTGCAGACGCTGCTCCAGTTCGTCGGCTGCGGCCTGCGCGGCCAGGTCGAGGCGCTGCGGCGACAGCGAGGCGGCGCCCGACGACTCGCTGGACCACTCGGGCGCCGCCTCGCCGCCCGACCCCGCCTCGCCCGCCTCGGACGACGAGCCCGCGCCCTCCTCCGTGCACCCGCCGAGGTGCCGCTTGCGGTACTCCGTTATAGAGAGCTGCCCATTATAAACAATGTTACTATTTGCTTGTCGCAAAATGGAGATTTACTAAGCTTACTGCCTAACCCTTCGGCGATTAGAGGCGTGGTGTTGTAACAATTTGTCATACTTTTAGGACATCTTAAAATGGGCTGACTCCATCGGACAAGACAGTAAAAAAAGGAAAAAACAGATGTAACAATCCTAACATTGCAGGGCGAAGTATCATAAAGAGTTTCAGCATTCGTATATTATTAAATTATGCGTAAACACGGCCATGTCGTACTGAGTTATTATTACGCTTACACTCTATTGTTTGCTATAGGTACCCCGCATTGATGCATAGCTAAAACAATTTACTTTTCATGATTTAATTGATTAGTTCTCAATACAGGTGTAAAACGAAACGCCGACCAAAAAATCCTGGCTAAGTTCCAAAAAAAAAACTTACCAACCTTCAAAAACCATATTCATTGTCAGAACAAGTGTGACCAGAATTTTTATAATAAAAGAATAGGATATTCATTTGACAATCTCAGTTTATCGCAAAGTTTCGAAATAGAATCTTGGGCCGCATTCCGAATTACGCTGTAATCGCTTTGAGCGTCCATAAACCCGTTCCGAAATACCGTGAGCGCGATATTGATGTCCCTTGAATCGTCATCGATGACGTCATGAGATGCGCCATCTTGCGATTACACCGACCATGCCCCAAATAAATATCACCGTGAGCGCTGTCAAAAATGACAGTTCTGTTCACAGGTTGTGTTGTTTTGCTAAGGTGGAAGCGCAAGAGTTGCCCGCGAAATTTAAATTTTCTTACGATTTGCAGATCAGTGTAAAGTTGTATGTTGCTGAAAATAACAATAGCACCAGTAACACGTATGAAGTTACAGAATTATAATCATTCAAATCATCAATACAACCCTCCAAGTTCATTTAACCCCATTGAGTGACTTTTTTATGAAATAGTTATTGAATGGGGTTAATTGAACTTGGGGGGTTGTATATGTGCAGTAGAGTCAACCAACATATCGTTTATTTTCAAAAATAGGTCTTGTCAAAGGTTTTGGTTTGGGGTTATGTTCACTGTGAACGCGTTCACGAGCGTTCCAAATTGATGACAGCTCTCAGCTGTCATAATCGTGATATCTAAAACGGAACGCAAAATATAGATGTGAGCGCTGTGAGTGATTATTTTGTAATTCGGAATGCAGCCTTGGTGGGGCCCCGATAGCTATATTCTAGCGTTAGAATAACATCCGTCGCCATATCGGTCGATGCACTGTTTTGAAACACTCGAGATCGTCACTCTGCTCGAGTGGATATTCAATCAATACTATGTAGGCATGTATATTCTGTGATGCAAATAAATTGAGTTCGGATACAGGATAAGCGAAAGTCTCCGACCTCTAACTTTTACTGCAGATAAGAAAATATTAAATTAAGTAAATAACTATATGAATTATAAAATTTCTCTGTATACAAACACATTGAATGTAGGTTAGTTAGAAAAGTCCCCATAGCACGAATATCACTTGGACATCAATTTTTACTATTATCTAATCTGTGACCTTGATCTGGTTTTACGTGTTCTGACGCAACAGTTTTGGTTATTTTAATTTGTAGGTAGGTAAACAAAAATTCATTCACAGCTTTCTGTTCTAGTAATGGAAACGATCGATCGAACGGGCCTTGTAAAGCAATCGTGCCGATTGATTTTTGAAGATAGCATTGTCCTTGCTTGCCCATTCTTACAAAATCTGGCCAATTTTTTCCCAATCTAGTGACTGGACTTTTTTGAGAGGTATTTAATCTGCAAAATAAAGACAATATGAACACAAAAAGTTCACTCACCTTCCTTCTTACAGGTTTTGGTTTTTCTACAGGCGGAGGGTTCAGTCTGGGGTCGTTGGTCCGCGGGCAGTACGGCTTGGCGAGCGGCTTGGGCGATGGAGCCAACAGGCCCGCTTTACTGGTACTGCTTAGCACCCCCGATAATATCACACTGTTATTTGAGTCCATATTGTTCACTCGCGTTAATATCTCCTGGACACTCTTCAGTTCGTCCACAGGTGTAATACTGTCCTTGTCAAACAAACTACTATCTAAACTTGTAGTCCTATCTATTGCACTCTTTATTATAGACATGTTTGGTACATTCTCGTTTATTGAATTGTCCCTGTCCCGGTCCATGTTGAACGATTGAGACATGTTGCTGAAGATACCAGAGAAGAGTCCCGTTGAACTAAAACGCGACGAGAACGGTAGAGTTGAATTCTCTAACACGGACGGCCTGTCGATTGAGAACGGCTTGTCAATTTTCTCGGGCTTGTCTACTACGGGCGATACAGGACATACGGCCTTCACCGGCTTCATGGGCTCTTGGGGCAGGGGTATCGTTTCTGGCGGCGGTATTAAGGGCATCGGGATCGGCTCTTCGGGCAGCGGTATGTTTTCTGGATTGGGCAAAGGAATTGACTCGACAGGCGGCAAGGGTATGTTCTCAGGAGAAACAATTACTTTGCCATCACTATGAAGATCGTTAACTTCATCGTGAATGTCTCCATTGATATCTATTGGTTTTGACGTGTCGTTTTCAGTCCTCAGCTGAACACTGATCTGATCGTCCACCATGTTGAGATCGAAGTTCAGATTCACTTTCTTCCGTTTCTCTTTGGGTTTCTTATTTCTGCTTTTGAGTATCTGAATGTTCTCCGTGTGGAAGGAGTGTATTTTCTTTTGTATGTCATCCATTTCGTCGCGCTGTGGCGATGAGTTCCCGCTCGTGTCAGCTGACTGGCAGCTGTTCAGTTTATCGTTTGGGCTCTCAATTCCTTTCACGTCAATGTGACTGTCCACAGACTCCTGTATTTTTGGTTGCGCAGGTATCGTGGTATCTATTTCCATTGGTACCACTTTATTGTAATTACTTTCATCTATTTCAACATTATTATTATTAGTTTTGATGTCGTCTGGTTTAGGTATTTGTAATTCAGGCGGAAGTTCCTCCTCAGGCGTCGGCACTCCTATTATTCTCCTAATGTTCTCGCTGTCATGAGGGCCCTTAATGTTCATGTTTAACACGTCATTGTCTATATTGCACTGGTCGTCGGAGCCCTGGCCGCTGTCCGAGCGAGTTCTATCCCTACCGTATATACTATCCATAATATTTCGCACTTTGTATTGCCTCGTCAATGCTTGCATGTCATCTTTGACGGGCGAGTCTTCTGACGTTAAAATAGGCGAAGTTTCGTCATTACACTGCGTAAATAAAGTTTTAGGGTTAGTAACTTTCATGACAACAATCTCTAGAAGACAATTGCAAACCTACTTACAGGCACAATAGTGTTCTGTTCGCAAGATAGCGATTCTCTCGCTAACCGCCTCTTCTTCAATGGTGTCACCATTTCGTTGGGGGGCGATTCTGAAACAAATACATCTAAAATTCAAAATAGTTATGGATTGTTCAATGAATAAACAAATATTCGTTATTTGATATTCAAGAACAAACCTGCAACAGGCGAGTCACTCTCCTCACTGATAGCTTGTCTCAACCATCTCTTCTTGGCACTGTGTTGCGGTATGATTGGCTGGACTACTTCGGGTACCTCGGGTGGCGTACTCCTAGTTATTCGCTTGGCTTTCTTTGGAGGCTTATTTCGATCTCTTCCCGGGGTTCTGGGGGGAGAGGCTCTACTATCCTCTTCGTGGTCTAAATCATGACCACCACTTAAATCGCCAATCATCGTCGATGCGACTCTGACCAAGCTTTCTAGGGACGGCGCGGACACTAAGGTAGGTCTGTAAGGGGACCTATAAGGCGATGGCGTCCGTTCAGGGGACCTCCCGATCCATTCTGTTGCCATTGTTTTCTTGGTTTTTGGTAATTTGAAGGCGGATTCTACTGACCCAACAGCTGCTTCGACTAATAAACATGCAGAGCTTAACCCCAGTTCCTGAAATTAAGAAGTATGATTTAGCCAATTCTTCAACAGAGCGGGTTATCCACTTAATTTGAGTCTAAATGAGATCCAATAGGATTTTTGAAAATCTTATCAGGGGTAATAACTAGTTGGATTTCTTCAAAAATTGAAAGACTCTTCATACCTGACGACATATCTCATGCGGGGGCCCATCATTGGTCCGGTCATGGTCCATGCTGGGCGGAGGCAGGGCACTGTCGCGCCTCACCGGCACAGCTCGCGGCGGCGTCAGTGGCGTAGGCGGCGCTTCGTCACCTGACGTCACCATATCGCTGTCAGCAGAGTTGAGGCGACGCCGGTTGGACTGCGATGTCGTGCGGGCGCGGCCTTTGCGCCTACACACAATTTAACATAAGTATTTTTATAACATTGTGAGGGATGAAGCATCTTTTGCTTCATCCCTCACAATTGGAATAAAAAGAAATGATTGGTCAGATTTCTAGAAAATCCTATAATTTACTTTGTAGTTACTGGTATGGTAATATGCATGTATCTAAGTGGCGTATAAAATGCATAACGAGTATTCAAAGTAGTTACTAGGTTTGATAAGTTAGATTAATATCCTAACATTATTGCGCATCTAAAAAGAAATATTGTTTGTAAAATAGAAATCTACACGAAAAAATCAGGAGGGCTATGTCCAGCATCAAGCTGTAATATATGATTAATCATAAAAATAAAATTATTGCAAACATAAATAGCAAATTTTTGTTATTAAACACCTCTAGTCCAATGATATAATAATGTAAGAAACTTTGTTTATTGCTCTAATCACATTTTAATCTACAGATTTCTTATCAAGCACCTAAAATTGTATTTTTTCTATTTATTTTATTTATATTGAACACTACACTACATTTACCTTCCGTAATAGTTGTTTAAAATTGGAACCTTGCCAATAATAAAGAAAAAGATTTTTCAACATGGCGATTATAGTAAGCAGGAATGTAACTAGAGACAATGTGAACTTACTTTTTCCTCTTTTTCGATGTGTTGTGAACTTCTTCGTCTTCATCCTTATCATTAGCATTGGGGTGAGGATCAGACTCTCGTCTCTTTTGCCTTTCTTTGACCTCCTGTTTGCGCTGTTCAGCCTTTTCCATGCGTTCAAACGCCTTCATTATAGCTTCCATTTTACGTTCCTCGCGCGTCTGTAATTTAGATACAGGTTTAGAGTTTTGTCTGGTCCCAAGGCTAGGTGGTTGAGTTTCGATTAAGCTTTTCGAACTAACCAATTTCCTCTTTTCTTTCTCTTTGTTATTATTTTGTATTTTGTCTTGAGAATCATCTGTTTTGTCGTCCATAGAGTCTTGGTTCACGCAAGTCGTTCGACTGGATCTTGATGATCTGTCGTGGCACGCTGACTTAGCCATGAACTCCCTTGTCACTGGTCTATCTTCTTCTATTTTCGGTTCCTCTATGGGTTTCTTCTCTTCGACTTTTTCTGGTTGCTCCTCATCAGAATACACAGGCTCCTCCTCTTGTTTTATTTCTTTTATTATCTCCTTGACTTCTGCTTTCGGAATGACGATTGGTTTCGGTTCTTCTACAGCTGGAAGCGGAATAAGCTCGGGATGTTTTATTACCTCGAATTTCTCTTCCATAGGTTCTGGTTCACAGAAGTCTGGCTCATCTATTTCTTCAGGTTTCATTTCTTCTTTGGCTGTCAGATCTATTTCAGGTTTTATATCTTCTTCTATCGGCTCAAGTTTAGGCGGTTCATCGAAGTTCAAGGCCATTACAGCTGTTTTGACAGGCGACAGTGGCGGGTATTCGTGTTTTATCTGTTGTGGAGATTTCTTTTCTGATTTTATTACGGAAATTTGTGGCGCGAATTCTTTGACCGGTGTGGTGATTAGTGGCGCGAGAGGTGGAGAGACTGGAGATGAAGAACTGAAGCATCTATTCCTACTTCTCTTCTCCCTGGGTGGGTAGTCGACGCTCTTTCTTGAAGCTAGGGTGTTGAGGCCGTTCACTTTGCAGTGTTTCGGATTACCGCAAGCGCACGGCTGCTTGCTGCCATCAGCATCGTGCCCCACAGTTATTTCAGTGTTGGACTGGACAACTCCAATACTCACTAAATAAACATGTAATGTGCCTTTTACTATACAATGTTGTAATTCGGCATTAGGTTTACACGATCTTCGAACGAACCTCGCTTCGTTCCCGTACGTTCTTGTGTCTATACATATTTGCGTGTTGTCTTTCGGCAGTCTGTAGAAGAATACGAAGGGTCCAGGCTTTTGGCTTCCTGCTCTGGCCGAATTTTGTAGTTGTGGCCTGTGCTGGTTAGACAACATGTACTTGCCACGTAATTCTATTACAGGCGTGTTTTCTTTCAAGTCCTTTGTCGCAATCAATATTTTCCCACCAGCGTGGGGCACCGTAGTACATAAATGCGCGTTCATAGCATACGCCATGTTAGGAGTATTGCCCAATTTACTGCTGTACTTCATTATCTTCGCCCTCAGCTCTGGGCTGTAATGGTTTGTAACGGCTGATTCGTAAGAGTCCTGGAAGTGCGATTGATTAGACATTGTGGAGCTATATTTACTTCTATTCAGCAACATTTCTTTCTTGCGTTTCACTCGTTTTTCTGATAGTTTTCTCTTGGTACCTTTTCGTACCACCTCTGGTTTCTTAGGTCTCTTCGGTCCTCGCTTGGGTAACGCTAATGATGGTTGTGGCAATGGTGGAAGCACTGGGAGGTTGGAGTTATAAGTAGTGACACATGAGCCACTTGTGTTGGTATAAGTGGTGACGGTCAGTAATCGTTTTCGTCTTTGTCCAGGAAGTCGACTGCTTTCAGAAGAGTCAGTATCAGAGCCACCGAGAGCGCTGAGTTCCTCTCTCTTTCTCATTTGTATGGCACGAGCGTGCCGTCGGTCTATGGGGCGCGGCATGCACAGCTCACACATGTACGCGTCTGGTATGTTCTGCCTATCGATGCCCATACAGTCGACGTGTTGCCACTCACCGCAGCGGTCACAACAGATCATGTAACCATCGTCGTGTGTGAAGTCGCAGATGCATCGAGTTTTGCCTTCCTCCTCGCCTTCTGGAGCAGTCTCCGTATCGCTACCACCTCTGTTGGCTTTCCTGTCTCCATCTACAGAGGAGATCACAGAGGCAGCGTCATCGTCAGGTGGCGGAGGTGGCTGTGGCTTATAAGTAACTGGCGCCATTTGTATAGTAGACACAGGTATAGGTGTTCCAACAACACTGGTAGGCACTGTCAAAGGCATTTCGTAAGAAGCAGTGGACATGATTACAGGTGAATTACGTTTTAAAGGGCTCATTGGTGATGTAGTTAATGTAGGTGAAATGATGGTGGGAGGTGGGCCAGTGGACACCGGTGTCGTGGGTGGCGTGGCTGTAGGCTGCTTCTGGGCAGGCTGGGCGTACGTGTGGTCCAACATCACGAAGGCTAAGGGCTGGAAAGAGTACCTCCTCAGTTCTTCTGAAAGGTTTGGCCTCTCCTCCATGCCGATTATGTCATCCTCAGTAAGTAGTGTTGTTTTGTCACCACTGAAACAAAGACAACAGAAATTAGTATCCATTGATAATGAAAATTAAATGTTGCTTTTTGTAGTCCATGCTTTATTGACTATAAAATTAATATTTTTTTATTCCATATAGGTATACTCACACAACAATCCTTTTTTGATTTACGGGTTTGACATCCACTGGTTCCTCAGGCGTAGGCGGTAGAGTTGTTATGTGATTGATTGGCGTGGGACTTGGTTGCAGCATTAACTTGGGTTGTGAAAGTGACTGCAGGATCTGGGCAGTCAGCTGCTGGTTTGCAGACACTTGTGACACTGTGGATATTGGATTATCTGCAGGCCCATATGTCTGAACGTATCGTAAATTAGGAGTAGACCCTGATTGCACATAGTGGGGACCCTTTGGTAAACTCGTACTAATTGGAGCAGTCGAAATTAAAACTGGGCCACATGGAGACTGTAATACTAAACGCTCCCCTTTAGGAGGAAATTTTGACAGAGACAGTGATTGGCTCTTATGTGTAGGACTGCCGACTTTCTGAATAATTTTCGATGCATTGGAGTCCACAAGTCCATAGCTTGGCTGCTGGCTTTTGTATGTGACGCTGGCGACAGGCCAAGACTTCGCCTCGGGCTTGTTAGCTGACCCAGTCTGTTGTATTATTTTAATTGGCCTTGACTGATTCTTCTGATTAGAAACTTGTCCAGAGCTCTTAGATCCCTTAAAAGTATTGACGGACTTTCTTCCAGAATGTACAGACATCTTATTTGGTCCAGAGACAACACGAGATAAAATATGGCATTGTGTGTTGCCTGAGGAGGCAGCAACCATAGCATTTAGATTAGCACCATTGTTTACCTTATTTAAAGATTTAGTTAAGTTTGTGCTTTTGGTAAATGTATGATTGTAGGGCACATTCTTGATAGGGCTATTGTTTACAACATTTGGCGATAAGGTGGAGCAGCCAATCAAAGATTGATTCTTCTGGGGTTTAGTGCAAAGAACTGAGTTGCTCAGTTTGTAAACATGATTTTGTGTGCCATATACTGGAGCTATATCTTTCCCAGTTAAGTATTGCTGGTTATAATTTGGATTCTTCGGAATAGATATATTACTTAAGATCTGAACTTTGGACGCCTTGGGTCGGCTTATGAAGTTAGTCTCTGTGACTATATTTGATCTTCTTGCTTGAGTTGCATCATTAACATAACTCTCGCTGGTGATAATGATTTGTGACACACCAGCTTGTGATCTATCATCGTCCATCTTAGGGTCATTTGTAGCAGCACTGGTTGCAAGTATTGTAGGCAGCCATAGGGTCTGGTTTCCAGATACATCTTGTACATTCTGTATAGATGTAATATTTCCAACAGCTGCATCAACATTAATTGTAAAGTTCTGAGGCAATTTAGTAACATTTTGAACGATTGCAGTGCTCAGTGGCGCTTGTATGAGGGTTGCAGAGTTATCTAAATAACTGCCATCATTTGAATCTTCTGTTTCTTGTAATATGGGGTACGCTATGCGCCCTACATTATCTATGGCTTCTTCAAGCCTCACAATGCCAGAGAGGGAGTCCACAGACATATCTGTATCACAATGTTTCTCAGCAATGTGATACTCAACTTCTTTGTCTACTTTGTGCACAGATTGAATTATACTTTCAGGGTGTGTGGAGTCAGGTTCAGGATCACCTTCAGTGGGAGACAAGGGCAGGGCCCTCAACACAGGAGTTCTCACACTAGATACATTCATATTTGTTAATTTGTGATCCAATACATGTTCGTAAACATTTTCACTGGAGGTGGTCGGCCCGTAATCCTATAACAAAATATAAAATCAAATTAATCTTTGTGGAATTCAGTAAATGCAGACAATGCACATAATTTCGAATTTGTAATTAAATGTGACACTTCTGCATAATGTGCATGAATAAACATTTCAAATTATACATACAAACTGTGTTGCTAGTGACTTGTTTTCTAAGCACTGTGATTTGACTGAGGCATAGCAGTTATGATAGTGCACTTTTACTTGAATCGTGAAAACAAGCAATTTGCAGATATGAGTAAACCCAATAGGTCTTTTACATTTCATACAGTAAATAGCTGATATGTCTCCCATACAATAACTTTACTAACATATAATCAACATATATTTTGTAGACAGGAGTTATGGAATGACAATCAGATCAAATGCCCTCATTTACTTACAAAACTTGTGATAAGTTCCGCGGTAAATATATTTAAAAACAATCTCACATTACTCACCTAAAAGCTGTAAAACTAAAACTTAATAGGATTTCAATGAATACACTTTTCTTTTCAAATCTTTATTTATTACATGTCAAGGTCCTGAAAATAGCTAGTCTGTAGTATTATTACTTTAACTATTTTTAAAACACTGAGGTAAATAGTTTAGCAAAGATTTTAGGAAGTTCACACCTCTCACTTATTTATTTATCTCAGAAGCAAGTTTAATGCACTGTGAGGATAATTAGTAGGTGCAAGCAGGATTTATGAAATTGTGTAACATAATACTGGTGAAGGAAGTAGGAAAGCAGTGTAGGAACATCATGTTATTGGTTACAAAATCATAATATTTACAAATATAGAGCTAAGTGACTGGCTAGGTGCCCATGTCAGCAGGACTGGTCAGGGACCTTGGTGGTAGGTTTTATATTAGTAAATATGTTCTACTCACTTGCCGGGCCGCTGATTCGTAATCTGATGTAGCAGACATGCTGTATATACTATCATCTTGGGTCAAACCCGAGATGACGCCTTGGAGTGCACCTCGGCCCCCAAATATTATTTCATGTGACTGCAACCGAAAATCTATTCTTTACCCATATATCTTCAAAATGATCAGGTATACGTGCGATGTACACCATAATGTTCTTGGTAAAATATTTTTAGTCCACAAATAGGATACGACCGCCGAGGTCATTGTTCCACAAAACGATTTGAAAGTCACTTTATTTTGTTCCCTACGAGAAAATATAAAGAATAACACAAAAAAAATGCATAACAAACATAACAGCAATGGAATAAACGCGTAAAATAAGCGAATAGGTTAATCCACTGCCGCCATTATTGTAGCACGGAAACTGAAATGTCTCAGTAATAAACATTAAAAAAAGTAAACACTATCCTCATAAGAGGAATTTAACTAGAATATAATAGTAGTAAACTGATATAATCGAAACATTAAACTATCTAACGCCACTAAATCCCCTTAGTAACAAAGACATGAGAAATATAAGTACATACGAAAATGAGGTTTGTATATTTATATCACCTCAATTAAATGATAATTACTTACTTGTAGCGATATCATGTGTAATAGCGGTTTATATTAAAGAATAAACCAAATATTTATAGAAAATGACAACATCACAAAAGCTAAGCAGTGTGAAATCCAGATGTAAACACTTTTCGAGAAAATATTGAAGAAAACTTGTACTGACCTGTATATGAGCGAATTTGTAACACCTAGGACTTAGCGAAACTATTTCCATCAAATAATTGCATAGCACGTAATAAATAGGCCTCAAAGTCCGTAACTACGACCAAAACATTCACAAGACTCGAAGATGGCGGCCATTGCATTTTCTTGATACAAAACAACGGGGGTTTCATGAAACATGATGAACTACCAAGTACTTCCGGTCAAATGAGTGACGAAAAAAATAATTTTATTTTAAAGGGTCTAAAGGACACTGTAAGTAAATTAAATGAATTTTATTTGAAAATAATTATTTCTTGTTTGATTAGCAACTCTTTATACATAGAAATTATAACATTTTGGTACAAAAAGTAATTCAATTTAGTCAAAGTTGTTTATGGATAGAATTAAAAGACATTTTTTTGTATTTTTTTTATTCCTTCTGGAAAATAGACAAAGTTATTCTAATTACGAACGCGTTCTAAAATAAGGACTTACTATGTCGTCTACAGTCGTCTATGGACTATATGTAAAAATGATTTGATTCATTTTTATGATAAAACACTGGAGTTACTAATTTAGAGCTGTTGTGAACATAGAAAACATTTTAAAGCTGGCTTGTATCACTAGTATTTAGCGTAGCGGCTCCGGCTACAAAAAAAAAACTTTCTCTGTTTGTTGCCGAATCGACAGCCATATCAGTAGCCATATCACATCAAAAATTCAACATCATTATTATTACCTATCAGCCTCGAGTTGATTCGACTCGAGCTCCCCGAGTCCCTTTTCTCTCCGTAACAGGAACAATATTTTTCGGATTTTCTGTAATCTATAAGCAATGAACTTCATTGTGTATTTTTTCTAAATTTTAGGCTCAGCAGTTTCGGAGATTAGGGGGGGTGAATGGTCAATTTTCATCTTCTTTCATGAATAAAATCAAAACTATTTATTTTACAATAATAACAAAAATATATTTGAGATCCTCATAACGAGCCCTTTCATGATGTATGACACAGTAAGGTTTGCTAAACTTTTTTTTCAATTTCCTAATTTATCCCCAAAAAATGACCTTAGTTAAAAGAAAAAATATTTATTTTCTTCGCACATCTGTGATTTGTTGCAGTAGATTCGGAGCAAATTGGCTGTGATAGACGGACGGACAGACAGACGCAGGAGTGATCCTTTAAGGGTTCCGTTTTTTTCATTTCTTGTACGGAACCCTAAAAAATGGTTTGTAGGTTGTCTTTTATGTATGAATCAAAAAAATAAATATGAATGTTGAGCCTCAAAATCACGAATGAAAGGCATTTGCATGTGGCTGAGATGAAAATGCTAAGGGGGATAGTGGTGTTACGCGAATGGATAAAATAAGAAATGTTAAGTCTGATAGTGGTGCTGCGCGCCGGTGACTAATTTGTGTGGTAATCGGTTGTCGTGGTATGGGCATGTGATGCGGAGGAATGAGAAAAATGTCGTGAGAAAAGTTTTGAGTATGACTGTGGATGGTTAGAAGAGTAGAGGGAGACCAAAGAAACGATGGATGGACTGTTGATGATATTATGGCACGAAAGGAGATGTCTGATGAGATGACGAGTAATGGAAGAAGAAGATATGCTGCACCGACCCCAAATGAATTGGGACAAGAGCAAGAGATTGATGATGATCGCCCTGTGTAACCTCAGCTCTATCGGTTTTTAAGCGCAGTGCACACACCAGAACTGACTTCTAAAGCTCGGTACACACGCAGTGACCTTGACTGATGACGCGGCGGCTCGCCAGTATAGAGGAATAAGCTGCAGAGTTGACATAGCTGGACTTGCCCCTCTGCCAAAGTATGTTGGCCGTAAGACCATAGACGTTATACAAAACTAGTTCATTCGCCGACAGACGCCATGGTCGTTTTATTTCACAAACACTATCGCTCTCTAAAAATGGTTGTAGGCAGATCTGCATAGCTATTCACGTCCGCGGGCGTCCGTCCGTCTTATGACGACAGGCCGTGTCGACGGCGCGTTCGTGTTCCACGCGCGCCTCAAAGAGAGTCAGCAAACAGGAAGGGGTCCGTAAGGACCGATGTCTGCCAGGGTTGCGTGACTGTTCGAAAGAGATACCGCGGCCCTGGAACACAAAGGGCAAAGGAAGGAACATGGATGGGTTTTAGTCAGTAAAAGTCTACACTCCCTCCTGCTCAGCCCAGAGCGGGAGGGGTTATTTGATGATTTCCCAGCCGGAAAAAAAAGCCAATATTATTCATCAGCAACTTGCTCTAAAATACAGTCTTGTGGAACCGGAAGTGCCGTAGTATAGGTAAGTGCCCGACCGAGTTTTCGAAAATGGAAATATCACAACAGTGTGATATTTCCATTTTTATGATCCAGTGATGGATGATGGATTCCAGTACAGCTGGGATCAATCCATCATCCATCACTGACTGGACTATTGTAGTCAATAAGCCTGATATAGTGGTGGTGGATCGATTAGAACGACGTGCAGTGATTGTTGCTTATCGGCCCCACATGACGAGAACCTCGCAAAAGCCGAGAAAGATAAGCAAATCAAGTATCTTGACTTGGCTTGCGAGGTTATCGACATATAGGATGTTGACTCGGCGATCACTGTGCGTAGCAGCCCAAGCGCTTCGACCAATACCTGAGGAGGCTCTCGTTAAACAGCTGGATCAAGGGCTTGATTCGAAAAGCGGATACGGCTCGTATTGTTAGGAGGTTCCTTTCTTTTGGGGCTCAATTTGCACTTTGAACAAGGGTGCCTGACTACCAAGTTACGCCACTGGTAGAGGTGGTGCCAAACATGATGCGATACTCTAGCAGTCTGTCTCAATGAGTTAATTGATAGAAATATAGGTGGGGATGTCCTATGCATTACAGAGCACTTTATGATGGAAACCTATGAAAAACACCTGAATTTAAACAAATAGTGTTTAGCAGCCTGTTACAGTCGAAAAGGGACCAAGAGAGGTGGAGCGTGCATATTATCGAGGTCCGGTCATAAATGGAGAGAGTTGCCAAGTATAGCAAAAATATCCACAAGTGGTGTCTTTGAAGGTTGCGCCATTGAACTTATTGCTCACAAAATAGTACGTGTTTGCATTTACAGAGTACCAAATATAAATAATTTCAATGAATGTATTAGTCAATTAGAACGGATATTAAGTATTTTAATGAAAAAGGATTGTACAAATATTGTTTTGGCAGGAGACTTTAACATAGATGTACTTAAACGAAATAATCAATCAATAGAATTCGAAAATATGTTATTAAGCTTTAACTTGAAACTGGCGCTTTATCAACCTACTCGTCTTAAGAGCAAAACATGCATTGACAATTTTGCGCATAACTTTAATAGGTTTTGTAAGGCTTCAGTATTAGAGTTATCATTGTCGGATCACACAGCTCAGTTACTGAAATGTCCAATTAGCACAGTACGTACTATTAATCGATGGAGTAGGAGAAGACGCGACTATCATAATGATAATATTAAGAAGTTTAAGGTCTATCTGCGTAGTCTAACGTTTTCAGATGTACTTATATGAATCAAATGACCCAAATGAAGCCTATAACGCGTTTTCTGATATTTTTTAAATGCTTTACTGAAAGTGCTTCCCCGAAACTGTTGTTTCGGTAAAAGTCCATAAAAAGCAAAAATGGGTATCACGTGGTATCAAAAAATGCAGCCAGAAAAAACGACAATTACTGTGGAAATTCCGTTTAAACC
This sequence comes from Eugnorisma glareosa, assembly GCA_947578425.1. Lineage (NCBI taxonomy): Eukaryota > Metazoa > Arthropoda > Insecta > Lepidoptera > Noctuidae > Eugnorisma > Eugnorisma glareosa. The sequence continues at coordinate 19,299,133 of OX387961.1, read as the reverse complement.
CGTTTTGTAAGTATAAAAACCAATTTAAAAATTACTCAAATCTATTCTAAAAAAATTATAAATGTAACCCAACGAGCTCAAAATAATTATACAATAAAAACTTCTACCAATAAATCCAAGTCAACGTGGCAAATAAATAAATAAATAAAGCAGTGTCCGAGGAAATCTGTTGTCCGATAAGTTATATTATAAATCTGTGTATAAGCGAAGGTATTTTTCCGGAGGCCCTAAAAAAATCGGTAATTAAGCCTTTGTTTAAAACACAAGATAAAGAGTTAATGGAATACTATAGGCCAATTTCATTGATACCAATTTTTTCGAAAATAATTGAAAAGTATATTTATAAAGAACTAAATTTATATCTAGAAGCGATTAATATTCTTTGCAACAATTAACATGGCCATTTATGATTTTTTACACACGGTCATGATAAATATGGATAAAAACAATCCAGTGTGCGCAATATTTTGTGACATGACGCAGGCTTTTGATTATGTACAACATAATATTTTACTAAAAAAGCTTGAGGCTAATCGTAGGAAAAAAAGGAAAATCGTATCTACATGACATAAAACAGGTAACGGAAATTAACAGAATAAATGTAAGCACCAAAAGAGAAGAAATCTTTCTTTCGGAGTTCCACAAGGAAGTATACTAGGACCACCGCTTTTTACATTATATATTAATGACTTTCCAAGGGCAATCAAGTATCCTATGACACTGTTCGCGGATGACAGTACGATAACTTATCCATGTAACCAAAAAGATTTTTGTAAAAAGGACATAAATAACGCATTAAAAGAAACTGTAGCATGGTTAGACAATAATAATTTTAAAAATACATTAATTATGCGTTTTAGCCAGCGCGCATTGAGTCTGCCAAATCTTGACGTAACATACAATAATAACGAAATTGACACAGTTAATACAACCAAGTTTTTAGGAGTCACGATAGACAGAAATTTAAATTGGAAGGCGCATGTAGAGGCCCTGACTAAAAGAATAAGCAGTAGTGCATTTGATTTATACTTTTTCCTCGCAAAGTCAACAAAGATGCCTTATTAACTGCTTACTACGGGCTAACGGAATCTGTTCTCAGATATAGGGTTATGTTTTGGGGCAACTCAACTGACGAAGAAGCCGCGTTTAAAGCACAAAAGAGTTCTCTCAGAGCCATGTTTAAGTTGAAAACCACCGATAGTTGCAAGCCCTATTCCTTACGTTATAAAATATTGACACTGACCTCACTTTATATTCTGGAAACAGTAATGTTTATTAGGAATAACAATAACTTATTTGAGCGAATGGCCGAAAAATTCCCCAGAAACAGGCGTGATCAAATCAGCTGTGTCTGCATAGGAGCAGGACTGCACTTAAGCGCAAAAATGTTTTCTGCATGGCTCCTATTATTTATAATAAGTTACCTAAAACTTGGAGAGAGCTTAATAATGTACAATTGAAGAAAAAACTAAAATCATTCCTAACGACAAAGCTTACTAAAATATTGATGAATTACTGACAGAACCATTTGCTGTGACATAGATTAAATTATGATTTTAGTAATTATGTTTGACATGACTGTGTATACTTTGACATTTATTATTTTATGCGTATTATTCTTATTTCGATTTTTTCATTTTTTTTTTTGACGTTTGTCATTTTGACATTTAGGTATTCATCGGTGCTAATTTTACATTGTTTATATTTTTATGTTTGCAATATTTTTCCTTTTTTGATATATTAAAAACCACAATTTTAAATTCAAAACGCGCCATAATATGTGGCAAACATGTCTGAAGTCTGAACGAATTTTATTTATGTCATCCAACCTGCACTTTTTATTATTGAATGTGTACACATGTTTGAGCAAATAAATATATATTATAACCTAACATAGGGTAAAAAATGAAGTCGCGGGCAACTTCATCGGCATGGATTTCATACTTTCCTAGTAGGCAGAAGAAGAGCTAGTATGTAAGAAAGAGGGCAACTTAATAAAGTATTATTTTTTTACGTGTCTTGTCATAAATGGCTCGCTAGACGCAATGTACAAGGGCTTCCAGGAACGATCATCCAGCCATCAAAAGTTCAAACTCCGATACCGGCATTTCATTCACAAACAATCGAATCGAAATCGAATCGAACGATTGGCAAAACGCTATTCACAGATTGGAAGCGGTTTTTTTTTAAATAAAGCAAAGAATAGAAAAAAATTAATAGGTTTGTTTAATGGCTACGTTACAAAATGGTTGGAAATAGAAATCGTGGTAAAAATTTAAAGTGACAAATAAATTATCTTTACTGGGGATTTTGTTATGTGCGACTATAGAATCTACATTTATATTATTATTACATATATATTACATATATATTATTTGAATATAGAATCTACATATGTATAAAAATAATAACAAAAACTGTTTGTTTTATTAATTATAGTTTAGCAGATCAAGATCTATAACAAACTTGCTTTGTAAACTTCAATTTAATGTCAAACTAGGAATTTTAATCAGAGATTTTAATAATAATCTCAGAACTGCACAAATAATCTTTTATTCACTTCGCAAAGGAATTGAACCCACTTGCACAGCACTTGTGCGGTATTTAGTGCCATTGTGTTCTTCATTATGGCCCTGATAACAGATGCCTTTGACGAGGACTTTACCTGGGTCGTGCATCAGGACCGCATGCGGCCCGAGCCAAAAAAGAACTAACAGCATCAGCACCGCCCTCTCCCGACACGGAGTAGAACAGGTACTGATAGACTGGATTACTAATATGTTAAGCAAACGAGTGGTTCGCCTTGCAGAGGATCAGCAGTTGGCCATGATAGCCCGAGGATGTCCCCAAGGAGGAGTACTATCCCCCCTCCTCTGGAACCTGGTGATTAATGATCTTATTACCAAACTCAACGCGAATCATTTCTATACTATAGGGTACGCCGATGACCTCGCCATCCTCATCTCAAGGAAAGTGACGGGGACAATCTGCAATCTCACTCAACAGGCACTACGCATCGTTGAAAGGTGGTGCAGAGAGTTCGACCTCTCGGTGAATCCCACGAAAACTGAACTAGTTATGTTTACCCATAAGCGTGTACTAGGCCCCTACCGCCTACCCAAACTTTTTGGTACAGAACTCCAGTTAGCTGACGAGGTTAAGTACCTAGGAGTCATCCTGGACAGTAAGTTAAACTGGAGCAGCCATCTTGACACCAAAATAAACAGGGCCTGCATCACCTTTTGGCAATGTCGGAGGATGACAGGTAAGAAGTGGGGTCTATCCCCCAAAATTATATTTTGGCGGTAATACTGCTCGGTAATCCGACCCATGATTACCTACGGGGCAGTGGTCTGGTGGCCCCGGACTAGTGAATAGTCCCGGGAAATCCCGGAACCGAAAGTACCGGGAAATCCCAGAAATTTGCTTCGTTATGGGAACCGGGATTTTCAAAACCAAATCCCGGTTCTTTCGGGACAAATACTTCAGCTTTAGAATATGTATTTCTAATTTTATTGCTTAAAGCCCGATCGCTTAAAGCGTGCTATACAATATGCTACCTAGTAGTACAAGAGCATGCTACTTAGAACAACAACATCTATTTATTTTCAGGCTACTTTGCCACATAGATATTAATTATATATATACCTTAGACTAACATACACATGATAAAATACAAATTGTGTTAGTAAATAAAAACTTAAAACCATGTTATCTAGTAACACTTCACCCCCCTAACTTCTTTTTCTTCTACTTAGTAGCATTCAACTAGCAAACCTATACGAAAAGAGCATGAGTATCATACAGACACAGAGAGCAATGAGAGCATGCTACCTAGTAGCAAACATGCATACAAAATATTGTAATAAATCAAGCAGATAAAAGAAAACAACAACTGATCGGCAAAATCCAGAAACTAATATCAGAAGGCATAAATTTTATATACAGGGTGTAACATGACCCTTCACGAAGCCGTCAACCAACCATGTACATAATGCTTGGTTGACGGCGAGACGATCAAATTAGGTAACTTTAGGCAAAAATTATTGCGGGGGTCAACTTTTTTTTTTTGGGGTGAAAAATCACGTTTTACGGTAGGACTTAATGTAACGCACTCAAAAAATAGTGCTGATGGATGGATTGAATAGTACGGGGGTCGTGGAAGTGTTTACAGTAAAAATCTTACGTAAAAAGGTGTAATAAAAAAAAACTTGTGAAAAAGTTGGAACTTTGACCCCCAATATCTCCGTAACTAAAAGGTTCCCAGGTATGGTCTAGAAGACAAAAATGATCGCAATGACGCGGACAACAAGTGCCTTTCGGCTTCGTTAAAGGTCTTGTTACACCCTTTATATCTTTTGACGAGTGGACATCCATTCCTAATAGACGACATTATTTGGCCTGAATCTGCACTCACAGCGTTTACCCGAAAATTTCAAAAATCTAGGAAATAAGAGTGTACCATTATCAGCAAAAGGATGCGTCGAAGAAATAAAGTTAATAATGAACAGAGTTTGACCCCCTTAAGTAAGCCGCGTGATAATATGGCCTAAAATAATAATTTCAGTTTTTATTTTGTACTGTCATTTAGTCTCTTTTATTTTCTCCGTTTCAGCACTTTCAACTCTATCTTAGAAAGGCTAACTTAAGTACCGAAAGTACCGGGAATCCCGGTTCTTTTGCCAGAAGGTCCTAAAAATCCCGGTTCTTAAAAACGGAACCGGTTCTATATTCCCTACCCCGGACCAAACTAGCTACAGCCTCCATCAAACTGCAACGCTTGCAAAGGCTTGCCTGTATGGCGATAACAGGTTGCATGAGGACTACTCCGACAGCAGCTCTCGAAGCCATGTTGGGGCTCCCACCGCTCCATCTGTTCATACAGCAGGAAGCGACGATGACGGCAGTACGCCTCAATACACTCCAACTCTGGGGTAAGAAAGAAACTCAGCATACCGCAGTACTGGAGGGATTCTACAACGAGTTCCCCCTAGCGAAAGCAGCAAACGATCGGATACCCAAACAGTTCGTATGCGATAAAAAATACAAAATCCAACTCCACGAGGACCACCGCTGCGAGGGATTGAGCCCCGCAGAACTGCGGATCTTCACGGATGGATCTAAAACAGGTACTGGTACAGGTACTTCAATTGTACGATTGCTCGATTCGATATGACATCGAATCGAATGGTTGTGAATAGCTACCCGGGTGTACTTTTATTTCATTTGGCCAGTGTTTTTTTGGAAAAAAAAATGTGTGATGTGATAAATGAATATGCCTTAAAGTATTTTTAGGGTTCCGTTGCCAAGTGGCAAAACGATTATTAAAGATTAACACATTAGCACAGACAGTAGACACTTCTTATCCCAGGTATACTGATATGGCGAACAAAATCGCTGGAAGAAATTAGTAACGGATCCTTTCAAATGGGTACATGGTAAACCGACGTCATGGAACAAAAAATATAGTCGAGAACACGAAAAGAAGACAAAATATCCAACTTTTCCATGCCCGATACTCAAGTCCGCTCCACACGTTCCTGGGTCTTGCTTAGTTTACAGCACAGAGTACAGTAATATAATGGTTTACAGCAAGAACGTGTGGAGTGGACTTTATACGAACTAAAAACTACAAGACTGAAACTTCACTTGTGGGATGGCAGCACTACTGGGTGGTATTATTAATATTAATTAGTGATGTGAATTAGTTTTCTGTTTTAGTCTTGGTTTTAGGGCACGATATAAGTGGCGTCGGGTAATATTCATTTTCTGTTAAACCAAGAAATTTTTTCATTAAACTCTCTTTTGTAAGGTTTTAATTGTTTGAATGGTGCCATTAAAATAATAACAAAACGACGTTTTAATCAATAGAGGGTTTCATTTCTCATTATAGAAGCTTTAATAAAAGGAATATAGGAACGTACTATCTGTGATAAGTACTATCATTCGTTTAGTTTTGGCTAAAAGGTCTCTGATACCAGGCCATAAAAATAATTAAAAAAAAACACTGGTTTTTTGGAATTCTACTTTTTGGTACTGTCACGTCTGTCACGCTAAATGTCAAGTACACGTTTTAAATTGAGGTTATGTTGTTGTGGAATCTATTATTGATCACACCATTTTACCAAAAAAATTGACTTTTAGTTCAAAATGAGTGACTTTGTATTAAATGACACAGACTCCGAAGCTGATTCAGATGAAGAAGTAAGTACTTTTCAAGGATTAAGTAAAGTTGACTCCGGTAAACGAAACATCTAACAATCTTTTAATTTATGTGTTGCAGTTGCAAGAAGCGTTCGCTAAAGGCTTGCTAAAGCCTGGCCTTAATGAAGAAATAGAAAGGGTACAGAAAAATTATGTAAATAACATAGCTGATTTGAAAGCGAAGCTGAAGGATATTCAGTTAAAATTACCATGGATCGAGACATTAGATCTAGTGACAGCTGTTGCACCGATGGCTCCCGACGTAGCCATGCAAATGCAGGAAACAGCACAGAGAAGAAAGTATGTAATCACCATTTTTGAATGAAATTATGGTTTGGCTAAATATTTCATAACATTGCACATTAATTGCTATTCTTTTGGCGACCTTTATTTGAACATTCAAGCCACACCACCACCAGTTACATATCTTGTATTGTCACTTTCACATACAGCTTATATCTGCTGGAATAAATAATTGGCTAACTGGCTGTTAAACATTTGAAATTATTATACTTTGAGGATGTGTAAAATTAACCAGTGAACATTAGTTCACTAGTTATTTTTGACTCAGTGAAGGTCTGGTGCAATACGTATATGTAATATGACTAGCCTATTTAAACAGTAACTGTTGTGCCCTTTAAGGCCCTACTAGTAGGGCAATTGCTTCCCTGCACTCATTCTATGTTGAATTTTCAAATCTGATAATAGTAATAAAATACATGTTAAGTTGACCAAACTTTTTAATTTACAGGAATCTAAAAGAGAACAGCAAAGGACAACAGAACTATGACCCAACTCAAGACCCCGTCCTCAATGAATTCAAAAGAGAGAACCTCTTACACAGACAGGCACAGGCTGCTGTGATTGAGGGTATCAAGAAGCTGAAGGACCTCGGAGTACCTACAAGAAGGTATGGTAGTTAATTTGGTATTTCTTTGCCTGGTTGCCAGGGCTAGCAATGCACGCAGAATAAGCGCTTGGATGTGGAGTCGCGGACACCAGCCTATTATACAATAGGGCTAGCAATGAATGCAATGGCACATCTCAGGGCTAAAGTCATACCTGTGCTGTTGGATAAAGAAGGTAACACAACCTTGTGTTACCCAGGAAGGAACGGATTTCTAAAGGTCAGATAGGCAGTTGTTCACTGTAAAATACCAGTATTCAGCTGCATTTAATATGCTGTAAGTCCTAGAATTATTGCTGCTACTTAGCCCCCCTTAGGCTAGGGGGCTTCAGAAAGACCTAAGTGGTCAACTCTTGACTAGCTAGATGTGTCTCGTCTGATAAGATCTTGGGATTTCATTTCACAACACAAGACCTTCATGTATATAAAGAGATTTAAAGTATTTCTAATTTGTAGCTTGGATCTCATATCCTAATTAATTTTTGATGAATAAAACAATTTATAATGGAAAAGTTTCCATATTTTTTTTGGGATAAGTTTAAAAATTTAAATAAGAAGAAACAAAAATGTGAAATAATCATTAAAATATCTCTAGAAATGAAAAATGTTTTAAGTGATGTCACTTTACCTCATTACATTATTTAGTTTGATGTGTAAAACATACCTGAGAGAAAGTAGATAAGTTTGTACTTACTTGAAAAATTAAACTCCTTTTATATCAACCTTAACATAAGACAGAATTGAATAAAAAACATCCAGAACTATATAGATATTTTATTTATTTAGTTCCCACTTTAATCATTTATTTCTTGGACATTTTTCCACCGATTTCCTAGTTTTAATCTGTATTTCAATTCCATTTAGTTAAATATAGTATTATCAACATCATGAAACATCTCCATTGGTATACTAGTTGGCATACTGATTCCTTGACATAATATTTTTCGTTACTTCCAGGCCTGATGACTACTTTGCAGAGATGGCCAAGTCAGATGATCACATGCAGAAGGTCCGCAAGAACCTGATGGCGAAACAGGCAGCACAGGCTCGCACAGAGAAAGTTAGACAGCTCCGAGATCAGAAGAAGATTGCTAAGAGAGTTCAGGTAAAGTTTGAACCTCACACAAATATGCATTCTTGTTTATTTCACTGATGGCTATTGCTTGTAGGGCTTCCTAGGTGGAATAAGTACAAACCATCTACATATATTTCAATCAAGTTCTTTTAACTTCAGATCTTATTAAATTTTGATATTCAAGAATCGTTGTTTGCGCTGCATCCCAATAACATGGGAGATAAGATAGGATTAGCTAGGAATAACTTTGTAAAATTCATAGGCTGTAAAATTAACATACGTATTGTGTCGCTCGTGCTACAGTATGACGTCCGCCCGCCCCTCGCCCGCCTGTAGTTGGGTAATTGACCCCCGCGATCGTAATACCGGAATAAAAACTACTTGACCTATGGTGCATTTGTGTGAAACATCCATCCATCCTCCTGTACTTTCGTATTTATAATGTAATAGTTATTTTTCACACCATAAATTAGTTGCTAATTAAAATTTTAATTTATAGACCGATGCAAGGGTAAAACAAGCCGCTGACAAGAAAGAAATGTTGGAACAATTAAAACGTGTAAGAAAAGGAAAATCATCTGACTTAGGATTCCTAGATGACAATAAAGGCAGTAACAACAAAGGCAAGGATGGCAAAGGACCACAGAATAAGGTCAATAAAAGACGACAAGCGAAAGATAAGAAATTCGGTTTTGGCGGGAAAAAGAAAGGCGGCAAACTAAACACGAGGGAGTCTTCAAACAATTTCGATGGTTTTAATGGCGCTGCTCCACAGAAAAGACAAGGCAACTTCAAAACGAAATCGTTCCAAGTCAATAACAAGAAGAATGCTAGGCCCGGCAAACCTCAGAGACCTGGAAAATCTAAAAGGAAGAATAATAGTAAGAGATAAGAAATAATTTGGTTAAAATGTTCTAGAATAAATATTTTACTTATAATAAGAATGGTTGTTTTATTCAAATTCCTATGTATATGTGCTAGAATAGAAGCACTTATAACAACCAGGGGATACCAAAATCGATGTACCAACAGCACCCATGATGGTATAACAGACGTTCATGTTATAGTCGATTTATTTTGCGAATGGACTTAATCTTTATGAGATCTAATTCGCTGGTGGACTATGAACATAATGAAACAGGTTTTCTGTATGTCGTATTCAATTACACCCTTTTTGACCCATTGAACACCAACCACTGCGATGACACAACTCTAGAATCGGCACTACTTATATTGTTTCTATCCTTTAGGCTTTGTTCAGGCCATCAAAATGGCGGCAACCATCTTCGTTGACGAGTAGCTAGATGCTTGTCTAGTGTCTAATTATTTAGCACTAGCTTTAGCGCTTCTACGATTTTGTCCGCGTCTAAGAGACTTCTTGTGTCCATTCAAACAGTGAAAGAGTTTTTTTTTAATTAAACGATTATTTCTGGAGATTAACTCCTACATCCAAACCACCCATCACACACCGAGTTTCCCCCGTGCCTCGGAAAGCACGTTAGGCCGTTGGCCCTGGCTGTCATTTGTAGATCTTTGACAGCCGTTAAAGGTAGTCGTCGGTGGCCTGTAATTCTGACAACCAGGGTTGTGTGGAGGTCAGATAGACAGTCGCTCCATGTAAAATATTGGTATTCAGCTGCATCCGGTTAGACTGTTGTGAAAAGGCTAGGCAGATGTAGATCTAAACTTGTATCTCTTTATAATATTAGTATAGATTTTTTATCTTCAAGCACACAAAGGAAATCGTTACATAATAAAACACAGCATAGCTGATATATAAAACATTTAATATTGTTCTTGTACTACCACTTGCGTCCCTTGCCCTTTTTCTTCTGCTGCTGTTTACGCGACCAGGCGCTGTCGGCTTGCTTGTCGACGCGCGGAGACTTGGCGGCGGAGGCGGCGGCAGTTGGGGTTGGTTGTTGCTTGCTCATGTCGCTGGAGGAACGGAAAATAATATTAGAATAGCGGAAGAGAAAAAAGAAGAAACCTGGATATTAGGGTAATCTATAATAATATTTTATAGATGTAAAGTTTGTGAGGTTGCAGAGCGTAATCTCATAATCTGGACCTTGTGAACCGATTTTGAAAATTCTTTCACTAATAGGAAGCTACATTATCACCGACCAAAACGCGAGTGAAGTCGTAGGCAACAGCTAGTATTTATATAACCAGCGAAAATCGACAGACGTGATGGGTATCGATATCATCATCATCATCATTCTCCTGCCCTTATCTCAACTTATCGGGGGTCGGCGCAGCATGTCTTCTTCTTCCATACTTCTCTATTACTCGTCATCTCAGCAGTCACTTCCTTTCTAGCCATATCATCCTTCACACAGTCCATCCATCGTTTCTTTGGTCTTCCTCTACTCTATGATGGGTATCGATATCTAAATACAAAAATGCTCCGGCTCCTATTCTGGCCTCTGAGCCCCAAAACATGCAGCCAGAGCGCCATCTGCGCTACCGTGGAAGTGGCGACGTTCTGGGCCAATAAAATTTATTTAGCGTGCCAGCTACACAAAGAAGGATACAAAAATATCGTTTTTCTGAACCTGTTCAGAAAATCGGTATTTTTACTTTTATACTATTTGTAATAAAACTACCACTACTGTCGTTGACTCAAAAAATCATCGGGCTTCTTTATCACGCTTTGATATGTTCCCCGTACACACCAAGTGTAGCTTCGCTAGCTAATTTTATTTTTCTACAAAAGCAAGCTCCAATGAATTGTTGTTTGTTGGAGAGCATTAGGGCGCAATAGCTTTGGTCATTCACTCAAAGTCCTATGGAAATCTGGCTAGCTGCCAAGTGTAAACGACCGATGTCGAAACGCTCGTCTCAGAAATCATAGGAACCACTAACCTCGTCTAGTTTTCATATTTTTAAGTGTGTCAATTTATATCCAGAATAAACGTTTTTAGGGTTCCGTAACCGAATGGCAAAAAACGGAACCCTTATAGATTCGCCATGTCTGTCTGTCCGTGTATGTCACAGCCACTTTATTCCGAAACTATTAAGAATACACAATTGAAACTTAGTAGGTAGATGTATTCTGTGAACTGCTTTACGCTTTTTACACAAAAATAAAAAAAGTAAAAGATTATGGGGGGTCCTCATACATAACTGAAACTAAAAACATAATTTTTCATCAAACCTATACGTGCACTCGTGCAGGATGTCTATAAATAGGTCTTTCAAAATGACGTTGGGGTTTCTAACACCATTTTTCTCAAAATCGATCGTTTGAAACATAGACACTTCCAAAGTGGTAAAATGTGTCGCCCCCTCTAATTTCTAAAGTAAGAGGAGGAAAATTCTGAAAAAAATTAGGATTGTAGAAAGTAAATGAAACTTTCAACCAAAATTGGTTTGAATAAGATTTGATGTTTAGTTTTTGAGATATGGGACTTTTTCATCAAACTGCAGCAGTAACTTTGTTTTTCATTAACATACTATGAAAAACAAATTTAGTTTTGCTGTTGAATGTAAAGCAATACAACATATGAATGAGCCTTCAAAATATTTTTATTATTATGTTTGCTGCTACGGAACCATGTGTGCGTGTGACTACGACTCGCACTTGGCTGGTTTTATAATTTTTCATTGTCGAGTACGCCCATGTACTTTTCGGTTTGATCGTCCATCATGCGAAGATGATTTAGATACAACTACTTCATTACAACAGATTCGTTCTACGGTACTCAGGCAATTTGACTCCCAAACTGTCCATCAAAAGTGCAAGTCTCACTGCCGACGAGGACTCGATTGGCTATAGACTGTTTTCTCGGTCAAGAAACTTACAATAGAATATCTATTGTAATTCGAAGACATGTGACATCTGCCAACCTGCACTGGGCCCGCGTGGTGGATTATAGCCCAGCTGTGGGAACATTATAGGCTGATTATGCTTATTATAATTAAAAGTTGGGAACCACTGGTCCCATGTTGATCGCTGATTCACATTGCCGGCGAGAACTCTCTTAAGGACGCGTTCTCAAATCCGACAAAAATAAGTTATTTTTCGGTAGAGTTTGCGTTGAAATGGAACTAAATCAATAAAACTTACAATTGCCACACATAGATTACTTCTTGATCTCCAAATGATGGACAATTTTTGGTTTGAAATTTTGGTAATTGATATCGTAAAAACGATTTTCCATTACCTCTTCACACAAAATTGCCGATTTGGGGCTTCATTCAGGATCATTTTTCTGCTATTAGGTACATAATTTTGTTTCTTAAAAAATAACCTAGATAAGCAGATATAATGTTTTCAAAATTATGGACAAAATATTCATGAAACTGTTCTAAATAATGTCAGAAAAAAATAAAAACGAACCTAATAAATGTGTCTAATTTTGCACGTAATTTGCTCTTACGCATGAACCTTAACGTGTGGTTTTAAGGGTTATTTTATTTTGTCACTGTCTGGAGTATTGCATAAAAAGTTCTAAAGAGAAAGCGTTAGTCCGCTCTCGGCCGCCGTCGTGAGTGAACTTGCTAAAGTATCAAAATCAGTTTAGTTACTCCCGCAGTTTACCTTGCGTATGTGTGTGTGTGTGTGAGCCGTATCAGTGTAGTGATGCGATTCAATAACTATCTGTTTTGAGAACGCGTCCTTAAAGACTCGTTTGTAGTTGCTGGTTCTACACGGTTCTCGCTACTCTTTAGCGGAGGGACAAGGGCCTTACTTATTATGCTGTTAACTTACTATTGATCAGTAGCAGTCGTGGACATGCCCTGGCTGCCCTTGATGACGTCACGCCGGACACCGCGACGTTTCCTGTACGCGGTACGCTCGTACTTCGGTAGCCATCTGTTGATAAGAAAAACAATTGAGTTTGAAACGTGTATCTGTTTATTGCTGGTTGAAAATTGAACTTTTTGGTGTTTATTTACAATTAAAGACTTCAAGATCAATGGTCCTTGGAATAGAACATGATTTAGCAATGGTAGATCGATGAACGTCGAATATGTTAGAAACTGTTTGGGTTGATTTTAATGTTCAACAAATACTGACGAGTCTAAAAACTGTGAAGGTATATTACCTCTCTGGATCCGGAGGTTTGGACAGGTCGGCGTTGGGAGGCAGTTTGGTCTTGCGCTTGCGTTTCTGTTTTTTCTTGCCGAGGAGTTCCGAACCAGGCGTTCTGTGAATATTAAGCAAAGAAAAATGGTTAGTAGTTTTTAAATCATAATAGCGACAAATGGTCGAGATTGCTATGCTTCGAAAAGTTATTAATCGGGAAATAACTGATTTGGTGATGACTGACTAGTAATGCTAAGTATAAAATGTATAGTTACCCAGGCGATTGTTCCTGTTTGCTTTGTACGGTTTTCTTCACAACCTTTGCTCCCATCATCCATTTTGATGATTCTAAAGCGTCTATGTCGATTTTGGTCTGAAATAGTCAAATATAACATAGTTTTACGTAATGTAATTTATGTATGTGTGTAGAAAGACATTGTTTTAAGTGTTTTTTTTTTAGGTAACAAAAGTTATAATTTTTTGTTGTATTCTAATCCAAAATCTGATTTTTTTGCGGATGAATGGACGGAGTATATTGGCGTGTCAGAAATGAAAGATTCATGAAAGCATTGTAATTTTTATGTTTTCTATATTAATGTCTATTTAATTAATTAATTTTTGCCACTGCCACTTGAAGAAGGGCATTTTATTCTTCGATAACTAAAACTCTCTTTTATTCACTGTTATCGAAGAATAAAATGCCCTTTTTCGAGTGGCAGTGGTAAAAATTAATGAATTAAGACATTAATATAGACAGACGGACAGTGAATAAAACTCTCTTTTATTCACCGAGTGAATAAAAAAATTTCGAATTTGGAACGAGTACGAATTATAAATACTATATATACTTCTATTTGTTTTCTTGCAGCAATGGTGAAAACTAGAGTACACAAGTCGTGTTTTTTTTAATCTCGATTCTTGTATCTCTCGCTCTGCTCAGGACTGGAGTAGAGTCCCGAGCGTAGCAAGGTAATCCTTCGCTGCTCTCAGGACCCAAATTAGTCTCTCGAATTGAATTCTCATTTTTTCACTTGTTCTTTAATCTACTATAGTTGGTTGCTAACCGATTTTATAAAAGTGAAAAACAACAATACCTCAAGTTGATGCAGCGGCGGCAAGCTCTCGGCGAGCTGGCGGGCGCGCTTGGGGTCGGGCTGCGCCAGCGCCTTGACGAGGCGCGCGAGGCTCTTCTTGTCGGCGGGCGCGGCGCGCGCCACCGCCTCGTGCGCGCGCGCCGCGCTGCGGGCCGCGCCGGCGCGCGCGTGCACGCCCGCCGCCGCGCGCCACACGCTGATCAGGGACGCGAAGCGCTGCCGACCAAATTATACTCGTGTTGTTTCATTACAAAATATAAAAAAGTATATTTAAAAAAACATCAACCTTGCTTGGCAGTTGGGTAATAATAGGAGCACAATATTACTAATACTGCAGTTAATATTTGAATGAGACTGACACAGTCAAAAATAAGTCTACGAGCGTGTAATTACAGGCATCAGCAGAATTTTTTAATACAATTACATTACAATTGACTCAGTCAACCTGGCATGTCTGGTACCACTTTGACCTTGAACTGAGGTCAGTTCAAGAAATTCAAGAAGTTGAAATTCTGCACTAAGCCAGGTGGCTTAGTGCAGAATTTCAATAGAATAATAAATCTGCTTATTCATCATCTACCTAGTCTTTCCCAACTATATTAGAGCCGGCTTCCAGTCTAACTGGATGCAGCTGAATACCAGTATTTTAGATGGAGCGACTGCCTGTCTGACCTCCACAACCCAGTTACTATTAGGTAATACGATACCCCTTGGTAAGACTAGTTTTCAAACTTTTTGGGTAACTGACTACCTGTAGCGACTGCTTATTATAAAGCTTTATTACCGTGAAGAATTCCGCAATCAAAAATGTACTCTAATTTCTCCAAAATAAGTTATTTATCGTACCTCATCGTTATTGTAATGCTCATACACGTCTGTGAACAGCTGCGACGCCTTCTCGAACTCATTGTCGGCACACAACAACGTACACAATACGCCAATCACTCCCGGACGGTACTTGAACTCGCTCTCTTCTAGAAGCTTCACTGCGCCCTTGCGGTCTCCCTGTTATATAAAACGAAACAATTAAAATAGATTACATTTTTATTTACAATGATAAATGTGATTTTGTATCGTAATAAATAAAACGATGCCTTTGTCTTGCTAACCAAATCTGAGATCTTATGTGCATTTACAACACAAAATAATATCACAGTTTACAAACAAACCGATCTCTCGGAGTCTACCATTTCATTTCATTTATTCAATAACAATTTTTACATTGTGTCTGAATATTACAATCTACTCACGCAATCAATTAAATAAACACATAATTCAGCTCAACACATTACACATACCTACATCAATACTATTATAGTCAAATAAAAAAAAATAAAAAAAATTCAATGAAAAGATAAAATACATGCCATGTCAAGAAGAAATAAAATAATAACAATGTCCAGTATCTAAGTGTAAAAACAGCAAGCAATTAAATTATAACTTCATGTCCATAACATTAAAGTCTATTATTAAATGTCACAATTACATTAATTTATGTCAAATTTAAAAAAAAAAAAAAAAAACTAAAATAAAAAAGTCTATTAAATTACTGAACAACTAGCTAAAACACGTCAGTGAGAAACTCATCAACAGCATAATAGCATTTATCCACCAGAAAAGATTTAACTTGCTGCTTAAACTTGTTCAAATTATATAGGGTCTTCAATTCGATAGGAAGTTTATTAAATAATTTGACAGATTGAAAACTTGCTGCATGACTAACCACTTTCATAAGTGGGTGTATGTCATACTGCAAGTCCTTACGCCTTGTAGCTTCTCGCTTATGTCTCTCTTCTACTGTTTCTACCCTGTTTAGCTTTTTCATAAGGTCAATAAGTACTACTAAAATATACAAACACGGGACAGTCAATATCTGTAGTTCTTTAAAATACTCCTTACACGATACCCACTGTGGGATTCTCACTATAGTTCTTATGGCCCGTTTTTGAATGACAAACGCTGTATTAACATTGTACGCGTAACTACCTCCCCACAGAGAAATACTATACCTCAGCCTAGACTCCACAAGAGAATAGTATACGACTTTTAATTGTTCGATAGTTATCTCCTCTCGAAGGCTTCTAAGGGCATAGCAAGCCGAGCTAATTGAACTTTCTATTACTGACAGTTCCTTTTTCCAATTTAAGCTTTCATCAATGTAAATACCTAAAAATTTTACATTATTTACTAAGGCTATATTATCATTATTTAAATTTATGTCAATTTTATCCTTATTTCTCGACGTTGTTCTAAATAACATGGCATTTGTTTTACTGATGTTAAGGTTAAGACAGTTGATGGTGAACCAAGAATGGAATAGAGCCAGAGCCTTGTTTACTTTATTTGTCAGAGTTTCTATGTCATTTGCGGATATTATAGCATTCGTATCGTCAGCAAAAAGAACAAGCCCATCAATATGTGTTTGCATGTAATTGATTAAATCATTTATGAACAAAATGAAGAAGATTGGTCCTAATACCTGTGTCATCCTTACAAATATTTATTCCGTCTTCTTCTTTATTTGCCTGTCGATGTATTCAAATTATATTCGACCAGTGTGTAGCCACTATCACGGCTCTACCGATAGTCAATGACTGGTATTTTGCAAATACTACGCCAACCATTCGATTGTCAGCTCAGTCCTAAGCTTACATAGTGAAGTACAAGGGTGGGTATCGTTTTTTTTTTATTTATTTTTTTATTAGCCTATTTGTGTGTCCCGCTGCTGGGCAAAGGCAT
This sequence comes from Eugnorisma glareosa, assembly GCA_947578425.1. NCBI lineage: Eukaryota > Metazoa > Arthropoda > Insecta > Lepidoptera > Noctuidae > Eugnorisma > Eugnorisma glareosa. The sequence goes on along the minus strand of OX387961.1, from coordinate 19,282,079 downwards.
CGAATTTACAACTCTTTATTTTTATTACATCTCTTCTACTTTCCAGGTCAAGTTTACGGGTTACTGCGATTTATGTGGGATTCTTCATATTTCTAAGATTTCATAATTCATATCAATAATAGACCCATTTTTCGGTTTCCGATCGAGCTGAAATTTTGCATACATGTTTAGTTTGGATGACTATGCACGGTTAGCTAAGTGACGTCGTTCTAAATCCAAAATGGCGGAGTTATTTTTATGCATTCTCATGATATGGGTATCAAATGAAAGGTTTTGCTGAGAAGAAAGAAAGAAAAGAAAAAATGCTGTAGTTCCAATATACAGGCAGTTTTTATAATCCTCACCTGCGCCAACAAGACCTGCGCAGCCGCCAGCGCGAGGTTCCCTCCTGGCTTCAGTAGCAGCGCCACCGCCTGCTGCCTCTTGCCGTCCTTCATTAGAGAGGAGGCTTCCACCAGCGCCGCGCGACGCTCTCCGTTGAACTCACGGACTAACTTCACGCAACATTGCTTGCAGAAGTCGGGCTGGAATTTAAATTATGATTTTAACTTGGCTATGTGTTATCAAGGAATATAGTTTTTGTTACCTTACTAAATAATTTATGCCTATATGAATAAAGTCGGAAATCAAATAACATTGAAAACTTTTATGTTTTCTATTTCGCTTTTTCAGTACTTACTATAATAATAGAAATTTCAACCGATCAGGGGGGTTACTATGACGTCTTAAAGCAGGAGTAATTCCAGTGTGTTGTGTCGTCTACCGCCATCTCTTTCCCACACTGGAATTACAACTGCTTTAAGACGTCATGGTAGGCCACCTGCCCGCGTAGCATGGCAATACTATCTCTATTCTACCAAGAATCGACAAAGCTGTTTCTATACAACTTGTCATGTCTTGTCATTCATTTCTAACATCGCCATGCTTGCGACGATAGAAATCTTTCCACAATCTGTCATTTGCTACGATTCTTCGTCGGCAAAGCCCGTTTCTACGGTGGTCATGCTACGCGGGACCTTGTCATTTTAGTGTTTTAAGCAGCAGATTAGGTAGTTAGGTGTACCGGGTGCACATACATTAGAATAGTTGTACCTTTCCACACATACCTGGTTAGAATAGATGGCGAGTATAGCCTGGTTGTAGGTGATGGCGGCGCGCTGTCTCGAGTTCAGTTTGTGTTCTAATCCGTCAGCCGTCGCCGCCTTCATACGCTTGCGGGAGTCGAACACGTTTGTGTCCCTGGAAAATGAGAAAAACGGTAAAAAAATAATCGAATTCTCAATATCCTAGCAATCCAAATACACATATTTGGACTGCTAGGATATTGAGAATTCGTTTTTTTTATATTAGTCTATACTGTCCCACTACTAGGCAAAGGTCTTCCCAATTCCTTGAAGGAGATCTTTTTTTGTACCACCTCGAACCAGCCCTCGTGGTACGCGACCAACCGAGCTATACAAATCCAGTTTATGCGGATCTCTCATTGTATTTGAAATCCATACAAAGCGAGGCCATGTTATACTGGAAATGTATAGCTTGTTGATGTGTCGCCGTGTGTACGCACGACGGCCAATCAAGCTTTAACCAGTTTATGCGGATCTCTCATTGTATAGGAAATCTATACAAAGCGAGGCCAAGTTATACTGGAAATGTACAGCTTCATGTGCCGCCGTGTGTTCGTGTCCAGGTCCTCTTGCTATCTCTTTCCCTCTACAAGTTATTCACAACAAGCAGTTTCTTATTAATTAGAATCTTACCAGCAACATTCGTCAGTAAAATAAATGGGAAGAATTTGTTTTATTTTTTAAATGTGCCAAAAGCTTTTTCTATAAATCTAATAAAAATAACTTTGATTTTTTATTTTTATAAAACTCGTGTACTTCGTCTTTGAACTACTGAACATTTCAATGTCCGATTGACCCAATAGTAGTCCACATTTTGACAACTATGTTTAAGTCCTATGTAATAGGCGAGCCTATTGCCATCCACATGCCATGGGTGCACAAATGCAGACTCCGTGGCTGCTACTGAGACATTCCAGATCGAAAAACGCAATAATACTTTGGAATCCGACCTGGGAATCGAACCCAGGACCTCATGCTCAGCAGTCGCGCTTGCGACCACTAGACCATCGAGGTAGTCATGATTCAAGTAGTAAACGTATTTTCCTTACACACAGTGACAGTTGTTACAAAAAGTGTATTCAGTGTGTTACAGAATAAACACAAGACCTTTCGTCAAACCATGAAACATAACCACTTTTCTATGACTTTTCTTCTCGTTCTTTATCGTGTGGTTAGTGCCTAACCTGGTGTCTGAGTTTTTATGCCGGCCATGGGCCTCTGACTTGGCTTTACATGAATTCAAGAAATATCACTCAGGCATGCTGGATTCCTCACGATGTTTCCCTTCACCGGAGCAAGTGATAATTATACAATACGAACGAAAAGAGATAATTATACGTTCGAACTCGAGACCTAAGACTTTTGAAAATTCATAACTTTTTATTTCAGCCTTCCCATTCATGTTAATCAGTTTATCGCGTCAATTCCTGTATATAAATAAAGTCCAATATTTTTTGCGAATTACAAGAACTCGTAGAACAATAGTTCCTCAGTTTCTTGGTCCGAGACACCACGTGAGAGGTCTGGCGTTTATTATATTACACCTTGTATAGTATGCAAATTAAGTTACCTGTTAATAACAACAATATTGTTGCTGGCAATAGCGACAAGCGCCTGGTCGCTCGGCTTGTCCTTCAACACGTTCTGGTAAATGGATGCTGCTTCCTTCTCCCTACCCATTTGTTGCAGGCAGTATGCTTGTTGCACCCTGTGGGGAAGACAGAACATGTTAATAAAGTTCTAAAGAGTTCTCTATTTCGTGCTGCTAGATTTTTCGGCATATACACGGTAAGTTGTGTGCAGTCGTGGCAACTGGAGTAGAAAAAACCAGCCAAGTGTGAGTCGGACTAGCGCACAAAGGGTTACGTAGCATTATCCCAAAAAAAAACCCGTTTGTTGTATAGAAGCCCCCCTTAAATATTTATTTTATTCTGTTTTTAGTATTTGTTGTTATAGCAGCAACAGAAATACATCATCTGTGAAAATTTCAACCGTCTAGCAGCTAGCAGCAACAGACAGACATACGGACGGACAGTGGAGTCTTGGACTAATGCTCTGACTTAGCCCTTGGCTTGCACTAATTTGTTTATCGTACTGCTTACCGTAAAGAGTTGAAAATCCAACAAAGCCCATGTTTGACGAATGACGCGCACCTCAGAACGTCAACATACCGAAATGTTGATTTTCAACTTTCAACTTAATATTGAGAGATGAAAATCCTGCGCGCGCTTCAAAAGCGCCTGTGTGTACTAAAGCTAAGTGCCAAAATAGAAAAATCATCCCTACAACTATGCTTCCATCCATTCATCCATTCCATGCATCTTGCAGAAATCAACCAAAAAAAAGGTAGTTTAGTTACAATTCACCTAATAATAGCGGCTTCCTCCTTCGCCTCCTCCTCAGTCCCCCCATCTTCAATCACACTCTCGGAGCACGCATGTTCAGCCTTCTTCAGCACAGGCAACGCTTCGTTGTACTTGCCGCGCATGGCCAGCGTGCTGCCGGCGTTGTATGACAGCTCGTACGTGGTATCCTCGAATTGAGGGAGGTCTGATGACTGGAATAGGAGATGATTATTTTTCGTTTAAAAAGGGGATTGCGTGATATACTGGCTACAAACTCGAACAGTAGTACTTGTGGAGCATGGTCCGCCAATAATAAATAATTGATGATAAAAGTTCTTCTGAGTTAATGTGCATAACTTCTTGTGCACATTTAAATGGTTATAATATATCAGGAAACTTACAGGGTTGAGTGCAGCGAGGTTAGCCACTACAGCCGACATATTCGCCTTCCTCTCATCTTCATACTCATCGGTGGTATTCTTCACAATGTCACGGTACAAGTTGTAGCAATCCTGGTACTGTTCCAGACGGTACAGGATTTGAGCCCTGGAAAGTTATATCTTTTAAATTGTACCTTATTAATATAAACAACATGTTTCAGAATAGTGGGATAGCACATAAATAAATGGCGATAGTATTACATATTCTTCAATGAACAAAAGGTTACTTAAATGTATATATCCTGTATTGAATGTGGATCCGAGAAGTAAACTAAAGTTATCTAATAATAAAAGTGCGTGAAATCATTTTGTTGATCCATGTTCTGGCAGTATAACAGGATTGTGAGGATTCACGTTCCAAAGGCTGAAGATTAAAAGATCTTGTCAAGACTTCAATAATTTTATGAGACTCTGGGCTGTGATTTTTGCTCTCCTATTACAACTAGAATAATTAAATGGAGACTCGCACATTTTGAAAAAAAAAAAAAAAACTTGTTAAAGCTTACCTTAACTCCTTCAAAGCAGTTGTCAGCTCAGGAGCATTATCAACAGTCTGCAGTGCCTCCTTGGGGCAGTTGAGACGGTACTGAGTGTATGCCTTCTCAAAGTGCAGTTCGGATGCCAACGCAGCATTCTTACTGTTGCTGAGAACTGCGAGGGCTTCCTTGAAGTTGTGCAGTTGGATAAGGCACACTATCTTGCACTGGAATGCCTTCTGCTCATTTGGAGCTATTTGAAGGACTGAAACAGTTTTTTTTTTAATTTTTTATTATAATGGTTAAAACATGCAGGTACACGAGTTATACACAAGTTGAGATCTCTTTACATTTACAAGTTGAGATCTCTTTACATAACATACATAGTCTTAGTTGCTAATTGGTGGAAGATTTTAGTTATGTTAAGTAAACAATGAGTGTTTTTCTATAGATTTTCTCACAGGCTTTTCCAATTTTATTACAATTCCACAGCTTTTTCAGATTAATTCGGAATATATGTAGTTCTAAAATATTTAGGTATGAAATAGGATACTTCTACAATTTAATGACACCAGTTAAAAAAAACTGCATAAATGGAGTCCAAGCTTTATACAAATTATTAAACAAATACATTAAATACCAAGTTCAATGTTTATTTAAAATTATTCTACTAGGTAAGTTATTTACAGCAATATGCTATATGCATGATAACATATGGATTCATTACATAGTTTGCAATTGGAGTAGTCAAAACCAGTTAAACAGGTCCCTGTTACAGATGAATAAGAGGTTTGAATAATAAAAGAGTACATAAAAGGAAAAGCAGGAGAAAACACAGACAGTTATTTTAATATCAATATAGTTGTTATCTGTTGAATATTAAGTATCTTAGTAACCATGACACGAACTGTTGGAAACACCCAAATTTAAATTATTTACAAACATTCCACTACGAATATTGACCAAATTTTACTTGTAAATCGATATGATAATATATCTATGGCAGATTTGTATGATTAAGACAATATATATACAAGAAATCGAGAGATATGTGAAGAGATAGGAATGGAAAGTGTGATAATCTTATTTCGTCATTTATAAATGAACCGTGCATACTTTTATGAAAATATTTTAGGAATAGATTCCTTACCTTTTCCTGTTGCTTTTAACGCTCTATCATAATCACCACTCTGGCAGAATTTATTTAATTCAATATAAGCCTGAACAAGGTTATTTTCCTTGTTGGCTGACATTTTTTTGACAACTTGGCATGACAAACGTCAAATCGTCATCGTTTCGCTGCGCTCAGTTTCATGCATAGAAGATAAACAAGGTAATAAAACCAGGGCTTTTGCAAATTAAAATGATCACAGACGATTCTTAGCTAATATTGTTTTCTAGTTAGTTTACCTATCTTTACTTGAATCATTAGTTTATTTTACTAAAGGGCGAATACAAAAGGCACATCGTCAAACTACCAAACCGATATGATGCCTGGTGAGTTGTTAAATAGCGACTACACAAATTATTGCTCGTATTCTCCAAAGTGTAGGCAAAGTCATACTGTAAGTTTTTACATAGGGTGGATGCGCAAGGGTAGCCCGTGAAACTTAATCTTACGTTTATTGCAATTTGCAGATCAGTGTCAGGTTGTATGTTGATGAAAATATGAATCGCGCTAGTAACACGTATGGATTTACAGAATTATAATCATTCAAATCATCAATACAACCTTCCAAGTCCATTTAATACCATTGAGTGACTTTTTCATGAAAGAGCTATTGAATGGGATTATATAGGGTGACTGGTAATTAGTGACCGATACTTAAACACGTGATTCTACTCATGATAACAAACAACTTTCCCAAAGAAACTTTTTTTTTAAACTCATTTAATTTTATCACAATAACACAACAGCTGTATGAAATTCACACGCGCGCGCTTTTGACCTACGAGTATCAACTGGTAGCCGCATGACGCATGTTATGTCTCATTACAATGGGTGTGTTAGCAGAGAACCCGCGCGGCTCGCAAGCCCGCTTCTTAATCGTTGTACATGAGCAGTGTAGGTAGGTACCTACATGTTTAGGTAGCCGCTAAATTAAAAAATAATAACCAATGACGACCAGACGCCAGACGCGACGCTCCGGCCGCCGCGTGGCCATTTAGGTACACAGTGATGTACCTACATAAAGCTTCTCTGTTTACGACACGGTGGGGAGAAAAAACACGGTGAGGTAAAATAAATAATAAATTATCTAGTATTTTGGCACTTTACGTGCGCGCGCTACAATAAATACCTAAATGCATTATCTTTCTATCTAAACAAACTAACTTCAGAAATTGCGTTTGTTTTGTTACCTACACGATGTTTAGAAACGGCAAAGATACAGCTACATTACCACCTGACTTCTCGACACCGGGAATTGTTCAAGTTATTCCAAGTTTCCCATCACACTTTTCTAGGATTTGGACTAGCAGTCTGTTAACGATATTTGAGTCTGAATCAGAAGCATGGCAATCAAAATGTATGTATTAAACACTTGACCGTTATTTGAAGCTTACTAGATTGAGAGTGGCACCACTGGTTTCCGCTATACTTCCCTCTCTTTTGCTCTTTCCTTTAGTTGCATATATCTTTCTCTTTCGCACATCCCCGATTTCTCACCAGGTGGCGCTGCCTGATGTGGGCATAGCCATGGCAGCGCATCGCTGATCATTGGCGTCTTTTTCCGCTTAAGAAGAAGGTTGTCTCGACAACCATTAGTAAATTATTTTATATTTATTCCTATAGAATAATATTTAAAAAAACGAAAAGTGATTATAAGTGCATTCCATCGGACAAAATTGTAAGTAGAAATAAATTTTCATAAAACATTTCGGTGATACGATGCATAATCGCAATGTATATGGGCAAAGTTATAATTAATTTATTTAACGGTATTACCGTTCGAGCTTGCCCTTAGCCAACATTGCATTATAATATTCGCAATGCATAAGTTTTTTAGGAATTTTTCCTTTCCTATTTTCTTTTTAAACTACCCTCATTTGCTCTACATTGTTGGAAGTATTTTATGAATAATGATTTGACTCGATTTTTGTCGAAAGTTTTTTATGAATAATGATTTGACTGTGTTTATCGTCGTTTAATCGTTTTCGTACAAACGTGCGTCGACGAAAAAAAAAAAAAAATAAAAATATATATATATATGTCGAAGTCTTTTGTTTAATTAGGATGGAGGGTACAAGTAATCCAATTACGATGGACGCTCCGGGGCCGTCAGGTTTGCAAACCAAGGGGTCTTCGTCACGTCGAGAACATCGGAAAAACGAGTCGTCTTCAAGCTCCTCATCCAGTTCATCTAGCTGTTCCACTTCGTCATCAGCAAAGCCGAAACGTCGTCGTCACTATAAAAAAAAGAGGGGGGGCCGCCATTCCCGTAAAACAGATCTTTTGCAACAATTAACTCAAGAGGTTAGCGAGCTACGGGAACGTGTTTTTTACAATGATAAAATCTCTGCATGTTCACCTCGGCGTTCAGTAGAAATGCAGGTAGACGGTAGCAATGACGAAATTTCTTTATTAGATAATAATGATTATAGGTCTCTGTATGATTATGAGGTAGTAGATGAAACGTTAAACAAATCACATGAATTCAAATTTGATTTACAAGTCAAATTAAAGGAACCGCCTGTTCCTAAGGCTCCTGAAAATTATCTAAAATATTTAAATGATATTCAGCATTTCAATAAAAATGAATGGAGCGAGGTTAGGTATTCGGAAGTGCAGAAGTTATATAATCACAGTCCCGGGTTTACCGAGCTGGAAATTAACGAAGAAATCAAACCATATGATTCTTCAAGACATTTAGCCTTAGCTGACAAAGCCTATGGTGCTCTAACATTTTGTGCAATTAAACAGCGAGAGGTATTACAAGCTAGCATGGCTGATCTTTTATCTTGGGCACGTGTTAAAGGTAGTGTAACACCCGATCAGTTGCATAATAAAATCTCTGAATTATTTGCGGACGGTGAATATTATAAAGTGTCCTCAGATATGATTCAACTTATTTGTGGTCATCGTGCAGAAATAATTCAAATGCGAAGAGATGGGATAATAAATCATGTTCGTGATCCTCTTGTTAAGTCAGCGTTGCGCAAAATTCCGCCTTCCAATCAGTTGGTTTTTAGTCCTGAGATGCTGTCATCTACGTTGGAAAAGAACGGAGGTGTTAAGAAGACTTTCTTGCCCCCAAATAAATCCAGTGGCTTCAAACCTACTTCGCAAGCAGGATATAAGAAGACCACTCGCTACCCCCCGCAGGGGTCAGCTTATTATAGGGCACCCTCGCAGGGTGCCCGCCAAGCATGCTGCACTGCGCCATGCTTCCAGCCCTCGCAGGGCTGTGGACACAACCACACCTCACAGAGGTCAGGTCATTGCCATCCCTCGCAGGGAAACAGCAATAACAATAAAGTAACACGTGGGCCTAGCCATAACTATCAGGGGCCCTTTCGTTCACGAGGAACTCACCAGCAGTCTAACAAGCAGGAGACTATCAGAAATAACAGAAAACGGGCTTCTGCCACCGCATATCCCCCGGGGGGAAAGAGAAGCAGATTTTGACAATCGGGACTTCAGAGCGGGCCAGTTAACGTTCTATGTCGATCGTTGGAGGCAACTCGGAGCACAAAAAACTCTTCTTCGCATAATAAAAGGTTATCGCATACCTTTCATCAAAAAACCGCCTCTAATGATACCCAATGCAAAAAGCCCATTTCAAACAAAGGTGTCCGAGGCAATGTCAACTATCATATCTCAAATGATAACGCAAGAGGTGCTAGAAGAAGTTTCACATTCTCCGAGTTTCCTGTCCTCAATGTTTCTGGTCCCCAAAGCCGATGGTACCAACCGGCCTATTTTCAACCTAAAACATTTGAACGATTTTGTTTACACGGAGCCATTCAAGCTCATAAATGTGTTTCGTGTCCCAGACTTCCTCCAGCCAAACGACTGGCTGTGCTAAGTCGACCTGTCCCAGGCTTACTTCAATTTGCCAATACACCAGTCACACAGACGATTTCTACGTCTCAGTTACAGAGGAAAATTACTACAAATGACCTGCCTTCCTTTTGGGCTCAGCACAGCCCCCAAAGTCTTCGCGACTTTAACAAACTGGGTAGCGCAGACACTAAGAAAAGAGGGTATTCGAATACTCGTTTATTTAGACGATTTTCTGCTGGTTCACCAGGACCAGCAGGTCCTGCGAGTGCACACCCAAATAGTGCTAGATCGTCTACACTACCTGGGGTGGCAGACGAATTGTCAAAAATCTGTTACAACTCCGTGCAAAAGCCTCGTATTTCTAGGTGTTCAATGGAACCCTTGGACAAACGAGAGATCATTGCCACACGAAAAGATCACGAAAATATCAGGAAGGGTGCTGGATATGTTACACAACACACAACAACGTTGAAAGCACTACAAAGCCTGGTAGGACTTCTGAACTTCGCCAGTTTCGTGGTACCAAGGGGCAGACTTCACTTTCGGGACACACTAATGTTTCTAAACAAAAAACTAAAAGAAAATTGTGTCAGTGTAGTTTTACCTATAGAAGTAAAGGAGGAACTAAATTGGTGGCGACTAAATTGTCATCGGGCCTCTCTGATTCACGACCCACCACCATCCCATTTCCTGACCACAGACGCGTCGGATCTAGCATGGGGAGCGCAGCTCGACGGATACGCACTGTCAGGACCGTGGACAGACCAAGAGCAACAGCTCCATTGAAATCAAAAGGAGATGCTCGCAATACTAAAAGCCATAAAAGAGCGGGGCCCACATATGTCCAAAGCTACCGCTCTAGTTCAGTGCGACAACAAGACTGTTGTAGCCTTTTTGAGAAACGAGGGGGGGACCAGGTCTCCTTCACTACTAAAACTCACGAAGGAGATTTTTCAAATCCTAGATCAGTACCAAATCAATCTGAAAGTCCAGCATATTCCGGGAAAATACAACTGTCACGCAGACCATCTTTCTCGTCATCGGCTTCCTCCAGAGTGGCATCTCCTACCCCAGTGTACGGAGAAAATATTCAAAAAGTTCGGAGTTCCACTGATAGATCTATTCGCGTCAGAACGGGCAAAAGTCGTAATGAATTATGTTTCACTGGATCTGAACGACGTTCGAGCAATATACCACGATGCCTTCTCCCAAAACTGGATTTACCAATTAGCCTGGGTGTTTCCTCCACCTTTCCTAGTGCCCAAGGTACTAGCTCACCTCAACTCTGCGTCGGGAGTTTTTCTAATAGTAGTCCCGAGGTGGGAGAGAGTCTTTTGGAGAGCGGATCTAAAAGCCCGTGCATTAGCACCTCCATTCACAATCCAGAAACTGCATTCACAACTGGTAGACACGGTGACAGGCCTTCCACCTCCAAGAGTCCGGGAGATGACGTTAGAAGTATGGAAATGTGGGGGTGGGCTCCGACCCTAGTTGAATGGAATGAAGCTCAGTTACAGCTCTTAAAATCTTCTTGGCGGCCATCAACCAAAAAGACTTATCAAGTAGCTTGGAATAGATGGCTTACATGGACAAAAAAGCATAAATTAAGCCCCTTCCAGCCAACAGGTCAGATTTTGGCCCGCTTTCTTGCAGATTTAAGTATCGTAGAGGGTTTGGCTTATAAAACTATTTTATTACATAAATCTGTGGTCTGCACGCTAAGCAACCCTGAACAATCTGCCAAATTAAGTTCCCACGTTTTAGTTACTCATATATTAAAGTCTATTGCTTTAAAAAACCCAGTAGCTCAAAAGTCTTTAGTCTGGAACGTTGATCAATTAGCAGAATTTATGGGAAGCTATTCTGTAGACACGAATAATGTATTTGCTACTTGTAGACATACGGCAACTTTGTTACTCCTTTGTTCCGGCAGAAGAGTTCATGATCTGACTCTATTAGCTGTAGACTCAAAACACCTGTCAGAAAGTAATGATGGTCTGATCCTATGGCCAATATTTGGATCTAAAACAGATACTGCCGATTATAGACAGTCTGGTTGGAAACTATACCTCAATCCTACTAACGAGAATTTAGACCCTGTACTTTGGGTGAAACGAACAATAACCATACTAAAAGATAAACGCCAGTCGGCGTGTCTCAATAATCTGTTTCTTAATTTTAGAGGAAAACCAAGGGTCGCTTCTCGTACAGTCATAGCGGGATGGGTCAAATCTCTGTTGTTAGAAGCAGGAGTAAAGGCTTCTCCTGGCAGTCTTAGGTCTGCTGTAGCCTCTAAAAACTGGGTTAACAACTACTCCTTAGATGAAATACTCTCTAGAGGAAATTGGCAGTCTCAGAATACCTTCACCCGTTATTACTGTAGAGAAGTGATGCCCTGTATACCCACCAGTTCTGGCTGTAATGTATCTAGGACGTTTAATCCTGTTAGTTAAATTGATAGAGATGAATTTTACTCTTTATTTATTTTTCGTATTTCTCAGGAATTGCTCAAAATGTTTAAAATTACTAAATATCATTCAAGAAACAAATTAAGGTAGCTGTTGTGCAGTCTATCTATATGATTATATCTTTTAAAAATTATGGAGATATTAGATCATTTTAAGTTATTGAAAATAATTATAAGTAGTTAATTCGCGTAGTAAGTCTATTATCTTTGTACCTAATGATTTTTTCCTTGTATGCGTTAAATAATTCATTCAATAAATGTATTTTTCTCTATGCGCATCTAATTTTTATTAATTACCATTCTGCGTTCACATTGGCGTCATTCATTCATTTCCCACCAGGTGATAACAAACACGTCTCAATCTAGTAAGCTTCAAATAACGGTCAAGTGTTTAATAGCAGTGTTTTACCTAAAAATAAAACACATATTAAATACTTACCTTATTTGAAGCTTACGTTTAATTTCTACCTGGTGAAGATTTTCGACACAATGATCAGCGATGCGCTGCCATGGCTATGCCCACATCAGGCAGCGCCACCTGGTGAGAAATCGGGGATGTGCGAAAGAGAAAGATATATGCAACTAAAGGAAAGAGCAAAAGAGAGGGAAGTATAGCGGAAACCAGTGGTGCCACTCTCAATCTAGTAAGCTTCAAATAAGGTAAGTATTTAATATGTGTTTTATTTTTAGGTAAAACACTGCTATTTTAATGCTTCGCCATTACCACCTTCCGAGTAGTAACACATCACCATATCACTGTACTCACTCGCTGTATAATTGTACTCCATAGCGCGCATGGGCATCAAAGAAAATCAAAACATGCGCCTGCGACGCGCTCTCCGGGGTGACTGTTTTTAGTGTTTTACGTCATTACTGCACTGAGGCAAAGGGTGCGGGCGGGTGGGGGGCGCGAGACGCTACTAGTACAAGTACATTTTTGCCCCTTCCCGAGGTCAGACTATCAGCTGATAGATTGTGCCTACTTTTTATGTAGGGCGCGCGCGTTCCTAGATATTTTGTAGTTATGCGGACATACGTTGCATCTTAAAAGTAGTTATACTTAAGACTACTGTGGAACACGCAGTCTTTGGATATTATTTTTTAATTTAGCGGCTACTTAAACATGTAGGTACCTACCTACACTGCTTACGTACACCGATAACATTGTAATGAGACATCGGCGTCACGCGGCTACCAGTTGATACTCGTAGGTCAAAAGCGCGCGCGTGGGAATTTCATACAGCTGTTGTGTTATTGTGATAAAATTAAATGAGTTTAAAAAAAAAATCCTTTGGGAAAGTTGTTTGCGGTCACTAATTACCAGTCACCCTATATGAACTTGGAGGGCTGTATTGATGATCTAAATGATTATAATTCTGTAACTCCATACGTGTTATTGGCGCGATTCATATTTTCATCCACATACAACCTGACACTGACCTGCAAATTGAAATAAACTTGAGAAAATAAAATTTCGCGGGCAACCCTAACGCTTCCACCTTAAGGTGGAAGCGTCAGGGTTGCCCGCGAAATTTAAATTTTCTTACCTTTTTCCATTTTGCAGCCTAGGTCAGTGTCACAGAGCATCATATAATTGTATGTTAATAAAAAATATTTCGCGCCAGTAACGTAAATGTAGTTACAGAATTATAATCATTAAAATCATCAATACAACCTTCTAAGTTCATTTAACCCCATTGAATGACTTTTTCATGAAATAGTTACAGAGTAGGGTTAAATGAACTTCGAGGGTCGTATATATGTGGAAACCTTAAACCCAAAAGTTAAATAAAGTCCCATCTTACAATAAAATGGCATGTTAGTACTTAGGTCGAATTATCAAAGCAAGCATAATTTAATAACCTCTTTCTGAAAGAGGTAGGTACGCTTATTGTTATTGTACACGCTGGCATTAGCGACACTAAATAAATTGGTTCTTCGTTCATTTTATACGTGCTGCAGTTTACAAGCTAATCGTACCCTGTTTTCTATAGATATAACATGGCTTTTCCTTCTACATTGAATGCCAAGAACTTTGTCCAAAATACACAGAATTTAAAACACGTAAACGTCGAACGAACAAAGCGATGACAAAGTAAATTCGGCCGAGAATTTTATTCAAAAGTATAAAAATAATGTAAAGGAAGCATTGTGCAAGTTGGGGCGCTTACGCGGGCGCTGTGTGTCGAACTCATCAAAGTTAGACTTGCGGAAGTTCCAAGACCAGCTATTTTGTTGCTAGTTTTTGAACGTCGAAAAATTGAAAATTGTTGCTGCTAGTTCTAGGAATGTGGGTCATGACGTGTTGGATATGCGGATGTGATTGGAAAGATTGGAAAACATTATCGGGTGACTTGTGGTAAAAAACCAATATGGATCTACCTACCTAGAGTTGACCGCAATTGACAACGAGAAGAGGCGACTATGTGATAGATGAAGAATTGGGGACTCTTCTGCCAATACTAACCTTGGCATTGGCATTAGCAAACCAACATACCTACTGCTGCTGTTAAGTAGTTTTCATAACGAAGCATCTGCCTCAAGAATTCAATCTGGCTAGCGCTAGGTAGCCGGTTCCTTTTTTTTACTTGTTCATCTATTTGTCTGAATCCGAATAGAAAATATCCTATAACAAAATATCACGAAGGCAGGATTTCTCCATCAGAAATTTTGGTCTGAGTGTCGCCGAGTTATAAAAATGTTTTGGTCTTTTTATTATTTTATACAATCTACCAATTTTATTGCAGCATCGGGTTAACCTTGGCCTTAAAAACCATTTAGCCTCTGAGATGCCTTGTTTCCGTGATATGGACCTTCGATTTTTTTGTAGCATAGGTACATTGCATTTCTCAGCATAGCAGCCCAGAGTGTGGCTTTATTACGTGGAAATTAAACAAAACAAACATGACTTTAAGAAATATAGCCACAACTTCAAATTCTCAAGCTGCGTATATAAGTATATAGACATCTAAGTAGATCTGCTTGCTGACTTAATAAACGCCTCAACTCAACCCCCATCAGTGGGCCAAATCCAAACACAATCAAAAATTATATCACCCTGTTACACGATCCTAATTAATCACCCCAAACAAAAACAGTGAGAAAACTTCACCATAATAACGGCTTCAATGTCGCAGCCTCGCAGTCCGTGGATGTCGCAAGACAAACAACGTTAAAGTAACATCTATTGTCGCGGCGTCCGACGACCAACTCGACTTTTAATCGCATTACTGGAAGTTGCCGCGAACTTCGGCGCGAAGTTTCGTATTGCGATCCAGACGAAGTCGGTGCGATTGTGGTTTCTTTCTAAAGTAATTTCTATTAGGTAGAAGCTAGTAATGTTTAATCTAGCTGACTTTAGCGGTTGATGGTTGTTGTTTATTGGTGTTTTATTTTACCAGCTACTTCGATATCAATATAATTTAATTTTTCTGTGGAATGGTGTTGTATCAAATGTCATCAGTATAACTCTCCCAGAAATTACCAAAGGCACTCAACTCACGCTTGACAGGTGGTTTGGAATTTGTCCTAAGTAGGTACAACAGCAGTTCTAAATAAATTGAGATAAAGGTAGGAGTATGATGATGGGCTACCTATAGTAGCGGTTCCTCAGTGAAGATTTATTTTCTCACTACAGGTCCGGAACCTTTTGGTTCAACATGCAGTTACACATCAATGCCGTCAATTTCCAGTCTAGCCACGATGCAACTGAATACCAGTCATCATTCTCTTGCCCTTGTCCCAATTCATTTGTGGTCGGCGCAGCATGACTTCTTCTTCCATACTTCTCTATTACTCGTCCTCTCATCAAACACTCCTTTCGTGCCATATCATTCTTCACACAGTTGACACAGTTCATCCATCGTTTCTTTATTCTTTCTCTACTCTTTGACCCATCCACTTTGCCGTTTCCTCACAACATTTTCCTCATTCCTCCGCATCACATGCCTAAACCACACCAATTTACGATTATCACACAACCTTTCAGTCACCGGCGCTACTTTAAGACTTCCTCATATGTACTCATTTGTTATTTTATCCATTCACGTAACACCACATATCCCCCCTTAGCATTTTCATCTCAGCCACATGCAAATGCCTTTCATTCATCCCTTTTGTGGCCCAACATTCTGATCCATACAAGACAACAGGTCTAACCAATTGTTTTATAAATCTTCCCCTGGATAAGTTTAAGGGGATTGCGGGAGTTGCAGATTGTTCCCATGACCTGCCGCCATTTCATCCCTCCCGTGTGCAGTCTGTGCTTAACACTACGATCTATTTTGCCATCGCTTTGCACGTACCATTATACATACTCATAAATCGTGTGAACTGTCTGTTAAAGTGCCAAACAGAAAATACATTTATCACAAGTCACAACACTCTCAACTGATAGATGTCTAGTGATACCAGCGGAGTGATACCAGAGAGCGTAAATTAAGATTGTAAAGTCAGCCAGACTTTACCCATACGATCTTAATTTACGCTCTCACCAAAAATCCATAACGATTCACCTCCCGCGGAGCATCACTTACTAAATTACACCACGCATACTCTTGTAGAATTAAATCGTTTCAAGGGGGAAGGGGGCCGTATTTTATCGAAGCCCGCCTGATAAATTGCGCGAAATTCAATTTAAACGGGTAATGTTTGTGTCCGTATTACAACGTCACTCGACGCCCGCCTATAAACTCTGTCGGTCCACTGAACAATTGAAATATTGTACCTTCAGGTACCTTGGTCCATAAAAATATTGGAGTAACTGTACGGGTCGTGCCACTGAGTCGTAGAATCTGTTGGAGTAATAGGTAGAGTTTTCGAGAATGTTTGATGATTTGTAGATTTTTCTCGATCGATAACTTAGTCTGATCTATTCATGATGTCTAGTCTTTGAAATGTCATGCACACTGTGCTCCACAGGGCCGCACTAGGACGGAACCGGATGCATCGATAAATTATTATTATTATAGAACCTTAGTTTTGAAAGTCTGATAATATATACCATCTAAAAGCTCAAGATAAGTTTCACCGACAAAAAGTATGTTTGCCTAGACACTTAAGTATTCAAATTACCCTTCATTTACTATACGAGTGCCCCCTGGATAATCTAATGGATTAATGTTCAAAGTTTTGTGGTCTAGTACGGCTTAAATTTCTTCATGTCGCGCTATTAAGGTTTATTTATGTTCTCATAAAAATTGTAACCAAGGGACCAATGTACAACAACTGTCATCCAACTTTACATGAAATTTGTCAATATAAATCCTCCTTGTACCGACTAATTTTCGTGCAATACGCAAAGGGATAACAGATTAGAAAATTCCGTTATTCTAAAAAAGGTTGACCCATTTGTTACCACGCGGGACACTTTTTTTCCTGACAAATTGCCTGAAAGTAATTTTAAGCCCAAGACCAGTTATTTATGTACATTACTTTAGCTTTATGTTCGTTCAGCAGCGTGTAGATATTCATTTGTGTATTCTAACATATCGTTGGTTCTACATCTACGAATTGGTATTTGCGGTGTGAGTAAATTAATATTTAAGACAATGAAGAAGCTGGTATAATGGTTGGCCTTGATTTGAGTTCTAGGTACTGGCTAGGTATCTACTTTAGGGTCTTTAGGATGCCTATGAGAAATAGATATCCATTTAAATTATGATGAGGCGAATATTAGTAGATAGATACTCCATGTAGATTTGCTTGTACTTAATTAATCCTTGTTGCCAGAATAACACAATGAATTTACTGGAAATTGGTTAAGATATAAGTACTTAATTGCTTCTAATAATCTAGCTAGATATACACATAGACGCGCCACCTGAACGAAATTATTAATTCAGGGAAGGGTATTCGAATTTAGTAAATCTTAGTGTGTAGAGCATACCACTAAGCTAGACAAAGGTTCTAAAGTTTCATCTCTATTCCAAGTTTCTCAACAATACATTGTTGTCGGCTGCCCTAACATAGTTCTGACATGAATTATTTTTATCTTAACTTTCCCATTTCAAGCAACTACTACTATTCAAATTCCACTTTGCTAGCAAGGCACACCAAAGTATTTCGTTTAACATTCAAGTATTTAATTTCATGTGCGACATTTCTCGTCCCATTACAGTAAATGAAACGACATCGGATGCATGTGGATGATGATTTGACGCAAATTGGACAGGTGTCAGGAATGCCTGGCGGCGCGGAGACGAGGCTGCGATCCTTAGATTCTACTCGTCGTTAGTAGTATACTAGACTTAACGAGTTTGGTTCTCGAGGTGGGTTAGGGTTGGCATGCGAGAATGTGATTTTTCGAAACAATTTTTGAATTGATTTCTTCTTATACCTGGTGGGTATACATGGCTTCAAGTTCTTCTGTATTATTAGAAACAGCAGAGTAACCTATTACGCCCAGTTTACGACTTCAGGTGATGCGACTTCCGTCAGGTATGTATGTCACGGGTTGGTCACGTCGTCGTTAGTTTCGTTTGTGTTCTGTTTGTGAGCATGTAGCCCGCGGCGAAGCAGTTTGAGTAGAATATCATCACCATCTTACTGCCCTTGTCCAATGTTACTTGGGGTCAGCGCAACAGGTTTTTTCTTGCATTCTCCTCTGTCAACCGTCACGCTATTTATAGAGTAGAACATCAATTTAAAAAAAAGGAAGAGAAAAGGCTCACCACTCAATACAAAAATATAAGCACAATGCTACAACTTGTCTTCATAGTTGATTATCAAGCATTAAAACTGCGATTAGGCATAGACATATGTTTTCGTATTAAAGTTATGAAACGTGGAAACACTCAACGTTTACCAGCTTTTACCGAAACCGCATGCATATTAACTTACAAACGTGCTAGCATTACTAGGAGCGCAGAGATTACTAGCAGGTCAATTCCCGAACTTCACCCGTTGGCGTTAATCCGCTCGAGGTTCCCTGTGTTTGAATAGTGAAACAAATCAATTCCGAATTGCCAATGGAGTTACATTATTGTGCGTGAGTTCTCAATGAAGCTGGTGTGTAGATAATATTAGTGCTGCAGCATAAATTCACAAGCCAGTGGCTGTTTTGTTTGTGAGACTTGGGGTGGCTACTGATTTTGCCTTGTTGGTTGTCCAATCTGGCCATTTTGATCATTACAGTTCCATATTTCTACTACGTAGATCGAAGTATTTTTGCTAATTAGGCAACGTTGATGGATTCCGGTCAAGTGACTTATGACGCGATTTGCGTCAAGGTGGGTTGCAAATTAAAGGTCTTTTACACAAAAAAATCCCTTTAAAAATCGACTTCCACCTCGCTAACCCTATCGAGAATGGGATGTCAGTAAACCACCACTAGAGTCGAGTCGACAACGATCGTTCGCTATTGCCTAATAAAGGCCCGGTCGTATGAGATTTCAATTTAGCGGCTCAACTGGGCTTCATTTTGCGAAGCACGACACGTTTCGAATATTATTAATGGGGTGGAAAGAGAAAGTACGAATAAGGGGCGTTAGATAAATTTTATGGTAATAGAAATGCATGGGCGTGATTGGAATTTTTGGAGTAGTTTCTCACGTGAGGCATTCTTACAATCTGTTGGACGTTGGTACAAGCTGGGGTGCTTTGTTTCAGTTGAAATAGTCACATGCTTTGGATATTAAAACCAGTTGGTTGTATAGGTTCGATCATCAGTCGTCAGATTTGATATTGGGGATTTTTCTTAGCGTTGATTACCGACCCTCTTTCACAAAGGACGACGCTGATGTCGCAGACTTAGAATTGTAGTTATCTACGATTTTATTTGACAATTTTCAGACATCATTTAAATTGCCTGAATCGTGCATCAATATGTAAAGAAGATAAATCTTATTGTCGAATCTAAAACGAACTGCTCACTTAGTAAAGCCAAGATAAAGTATTGCTAGGATTTTGATTTACGTAGACTATTTCAATTTCAGCCGAGCTGACTTTTAACCCTCAATAAATCTTCATGTATTAGAAAAAGTATCGAGCTATTTTATTTTTATCTAATTTATTGAGAGCATTAGGAATATTTAAGGGACTTTATTTTCCAAAAAAGATAAATAAATTATGTAAGGTATATTTCGCACCGGACGAAGTCGCGGGCAGAAGCTAGTACCAAATAAAAAATAAACATCAAATAATCAAATCGTAGAAATATGAATAATTCAAGAACGAAAACCAGCTCATTGAGTCTCGTGCCTGAAGACAGCACAGTATTGTCTCGTGTTCACACAAATCCGTCGTTGTGAAGTAGGTAATACATCAAAACGCGACGCTTCATCCCGCGGATTCTAATCAGCAGGAGATAATGAATCCCTACCAGTGCAGTGCGAGGTATGATGTAATTTATATAGGTACAGTCTGTAGGGATGTAGAATTATGTGGTGTTTAAAAGTGAGGTAATTTTTCTGTTACATTTTATAGCTGCTTGGAAACATAGCCATAGTTATTTACTTTTGATTCTTTAGTTGTTTATGATGTTTAAATTAGGTGTCTAGGTACTACAGAGTTAGTTTCAACTGTTTCAAGACAAACTTGAGTTGTTATGTCTATTTGAGGTCCTTAAATCTGCGAGTCAAATCTTCAGTGAAGTTATCATTATAAACTTTTGAATTTTGTAAAACAAGTCGATTTGTCTGTGAGGAACTAATAGGTAGTGTTGCATGTATTGGATGCTCAATTGACGTTCTTATTCACTTCATTGACATACCTAAGCCTAAAAATCCAATCCCAAACGATTCACAGCAGCGATTTAAAACAGACGTTTTCGCAAACTCAACGAAAAACCTCTCAAATATTCGAATAGCGCGCATTAAAGCACAAATCCTCATTGGAATCGAGCCTAACAGTTCAATTATAGAGATCGGCTCAGAGCTGGGTTCTTGATCGCCTACATCTAGATTTGATTCGTTCTAACTAGACATCACAATCCGTTTACCGCATCCGACTATTGAAAAGTTTTCTACAATGGCCTCGAATTTATTATTAGGTCCTAGTATTTTTTAAATGATAGCGTATTTTTCTATGGTGTAGAATAGTCCAAGAAAAGTATGTGTACTTAAAAAGCTCTTGAATAAAAGTATTCAGATTTTTTGTTGCTACTTTTCTTAAAGACCACGGCCACAGAATCCTCAGATCATAAAAATCAGTGGAAGTATTTCAGATAAAAACAGCACACATAAAAGTAAAACTGGTTTCCCATGAATCTACTCTTTTAAACCGTATGCAATTTTTCTACGTCTACTGTGGAGGCGGCCCAGTGGGTTAATTCGGCCAATATCGGTGGTGCGCGGTGCACGGCGTTCAGTGGGCGATCGCACGGAAAATTGGTCTCCTTCGCCATTTGATTATGTACCAAGATCCCTTGCGAGAATTCAGACGATTCCCCGTGAAAAATAAATTGGACAATATGAGAGTCAGGTAGGGAAGTTTTTAAAAGCCGTTTTTCGAATCAAAATTCTGTACACGAACCTGTTTTACGCTACAGTGAGTAGAACTCGTTTATAGAGATGATTAAAAAAATGATAGTATTGGGAAACATTTTATTCTTACACGCTTACGCTTACCTATAGAGATGCTAAGTATTAGTTGATTGGGTTGCTACGTTTTTATTTTTACGGAACAGAATTAAGTAGTATTCTAATTATTTTCTAAATATCTATTTATTCTTAAAAATCCAAATCTGTTCGTCTCTTCCTACTATAGAGACTCTTAAACTACTGTATCTATTTTGGTGAAATTTTGCATAGTTGTTCCACGTATCGCGTAGAACAACAAATAAATGTAAATTACAACTAATAAATGTAAATTACAACTAATAAATGTATTTATTTTATTTTATTTATTTATTTATTTTACTATTTATGTACACACAATAGATTACACAGGAAATAAAATTATAATATATGAGTACAAAGGTACTGCTTATTTCTTAAGAAATTTCTGCCAGCAGACCTGCAAAAGGAGAAATGGAAAAGAAACGTAGACTATAGTGTCGTTTATTTAGTATAGTGTAGTTTATTTTATTTATTTGGGAAAACAAACGGTTACACTTTACAGTATTACAGAGAATTATATCTAGGGTGTGAGTAAATGTATAACCAACGACATTTTCCACATATTATAAAAACAATTAGTTATAAAAACAAATGCGACTTGCGCTAACAATTAAATGCGAACAAAAAAAAAAAACATAATGTGTTAATGTTTAACAAGCAGGCATATAAATTAAAAAGAACAAAAAATACATGAAATGATAGTAATCTAGTTAATGAGATGAAAAAAAAAAAAAAATACCACCATCTATTTTGGTGAAATTTTGCACAGTTGTTCCACGTATCGCGTAGAACAACAAATAAATGTAAATTACAACTAATAAATGTATTTATACAGCGTGTAACAGAAAGGGTATAATCATCATATGGAATACTGTGGTACGGACCATGAAACTGAACAACTTTCTCTATGGGACCACTATGGAAATCGTAAAAAAATAATCAGCTGTCCTATACAAAATTTCAATACCTACTCGACCCA
Source organism: Eugnorisma glareosa (assembly GCA_947578425.1). NCBI lineage: Eukaryota > Metazoa > Arthropoda > Insecta > Lepidoptera > Noctuidae > Eugnorisma > Eugnorisma glareosa. The sequence goes on along the minus strand of OX387961.1, from coordinate 19,259,686 downwards.
AATGTATGGGACAGCTGATTATTTTTAGAGAAAGTTGTTCAGTTTGATGGTATGATTATACCCTTTCTGTTAAACGCTGTATATACAGTTACTAACAAACATGCCACATACCACAATCAGTCCTTGTAGCAAACCGTTTATTGTATTTGTATTTTGTACAAATCCATCTCTTCAAATTCAATGATAATTTAAGTGCACAAACTTAAAAAAAAATACTAACGCACGGCGAAAGTCCCATTAATTCACCAACTGCCGGATAGTTACGCTACCGAATGTATTTTTAAACTGGGTTTTAATTAAACGAAACGTCGAACCTTTCCGCGCTGTGAGATCGCGTTCAATCAATTACAGGGCATAGGTACCATTAGTTCTACTCACACGCCTTAACTAGGTCCTGTGAGCTGTGGGATAGATCTTGGCAATCAAGGCTTTAAGTGCTTGTTGCTGCAATCTACGTGAGTTTTATACCTTAAAACCAGATGATCAGTGGAGTAAGGAGATTTTTAGCGTTGTTAGTTATAGTAGACGTGATTTGAATACCTACTGTAATAAACTTATGTCTAGATAAACTTTGAGTTCTAATTAAAACTAAGCGTCAAATTATTAGATTGAAAAAAAAAAAAAACATTAACTCAGAAAATAGTCAATTGTTTGTAATGTCACAGAAAATGCACCTAGTTGCCTTCCTAATTCGGCCCTGACTAAAATTAACGCCTTATAAAATTTGACATCATCCAGTTTTTAAATACGTTTTATCAGAGACAAAAACTTGCACTACACCCACAGAAAGCAATGCATCATACAGAAAAATACGAGTGTTTAAAAAAAAATACCTACTCAACTATCGCTGTACTAGGCGAGTAGCCTATTTTGCACCGGAAAACTTTTTTCCTATTATTTTATTTCACAACAGTTCTCGCTTCTATTCCGTCTCAACAATAGTGAGCTAGCACAAAGCTAGCCAGGCAACAGAAACTGACAGGTAACACGGTAAACAATGACTTTTGGAACAGTTAACAGTCGGGTAAGTTTCCCAATTAGCGGCCGCGTGATTATGACGAGCGCGACCTACTCGCATTGCCACGTGATAAATTGTTTTCACTACAATTGTGTCTGCTCTGTAAATGAATTTAACTTGTTTATGAGGTGTGATGTTTCGGATTCAATTAATGAGTGGATTTGCGGTGCGTTTTATTTCAAATTGTAAAGGTGTTTAACCCTTCGTCTGCCTGAACGTAGATCTACGCGAGACAAAATAGCTTTTTAATTGTGTCTATGTAGGGTGAATGGTAATTAGTGACCGATACTTAAACACGTGATTGTACTCAAGATAACAAACAACTTTCCCAAAGAAACAATATTTTTTTACTCGTTCATTTTTATCCCAATAACACAACAGCCGTATGAAATTAGCTGTCAGTCGCGGGACACCCTTCTGTCTCCCACTATTCTCTGCCTACCCACTGTTGCATAGTACGATAGAAGTGAGATAGAACGGCGTCACGCGGCTGATACCTAGGTGAAAGGCGCGCGCGCGCGAATTTTATCGCGCGAAGGAGTAGGTATAAAAAAAAGTTTATTTGGGAAAGTTGTTTGTTATCATGTGTTTATGTATCGGTAGCTAATTACCAGTCACCCTATCGGCATACGAAAAGTTAAGGTACCTACGTCATACGTCGGTATTAAGGTACCCTACGGCCTACACTATCATGTACTGAATTCATGGTAACTATGTATGCGTCGATGTCCTTTACACCCTGTTTTATACCCTGCAAAATTTAATGCCCTAGAATAACTTCTGCACTGCACCTAGCTAGTTACTCTTCCTTTATACAACAACATCATTTGCAGCTTTGTTCCACCTCTCTTTTGTGCTATTCTTCCCTGCAGGGGTATTGCGTATCTCTGTTGACAGTTCATGTGATCATCACTTGGCTAGTTTTGATATACAATGACCGTTCGTGTTGGTTTCAACTGACGCTACCCGTGCAGAACGTTCATTGTATATCAAAACTCGCCAAGTGATGATCACTATGAACTTTCAACAGAGATACGCAATAGCCATGCTGGTCCGCGAAAGTCACAACCAAGTGGCCTACCATGACGTCTTAAAGCAGTTGTCATTCCAGTGTAGAAAGAGATGGCGCTAGACGACCTGTATAGCTCTGTCTCTTTCCCACACTGGAATTACAACTGCTTTAAGACGTCATAGTACCCCCAAGGTCTTATCCATGATCTTCTGAATGTCGTCCACCCATCTGGCTATTGGTAACCATTCAGTGAGGGCTCTGTTCCACCTGCCATCATCACGTTTTGCCATCTACTTAGATTGTAACAAAATATACCTAGCTAAGTTATTTTTTACCGCAAGCATAGAAACTCAGTAGGTAACGCAAAACTTCTTAGTCCTTCCTACATACCTAGTTTCTCTAACCCTAGTTGGGTTGTTTACACACAAAATCTTATTCAAGCTCACTAAGAAGACGTCGTGTGGAGCGCCGAGCACCGGGCTTACCTAATAAAGGACTGCTACTCTGTTCCGGTATGACGTTTCCGGATCACATTATAACGTTGAGATTCTGGCTCGCTTGCAAACAAACTCTCATCTCCTGTTTGTAACTAGGGGTCCTTACTATTTGTGGAAGTCGAATTTGAGGTTACGATCGAGTATGTTGTAGTTAGTATGTATGTATGTAGGAAAGAAGTAGAACTCAGGTTAACTTGAAAACTGGAGAACCTCAGGTATTTCAACGGATTAAACGTCAAAGCCAAAACATTTATTTCAATTAGGCCTCTAAAGCACTATTGAATGTCAAACTTAAAAAAAAGGAAATAGAATTGATTCTACACCACGGAAACATGGGGCATTAGACCTAACTAAGTACATAATACAAAGTATTATCATGACATCCGGAACACAACTTGCAGTTCAAGAACGTAATAAGGTGTTAATTGTTTTCCACTAGAAGGCTGCATTCAATACTAGGGTCACCACCCTATATCATGGTGTGAATTGGCCCATGCGGCGGACCCAATAGGCAGAGCTTGGGAGAGGCTTATGTTCAGCATTGGACTGCGACAGGCTGAGTTGATTGGATGATTGAAAAAATCATTGATAAACAGGGCACACCACAGACAATTGTATTCGAAATATGACTAGAGAAACATACATTTAATAGGAACTGCCTAAAGACCTTCAGTTCTCTTGACTCTAGATATTATTTACAAGTCCTCACCGGACACTTGGTAGTGGTCCTGGCATTTCACATAACATTACAATGCATAGTCTTTTGTCACTTTAGTAGGGAGTTACCCGAGAATTTGTACAAGTCGAGCGAAATATTTGTCTCCAAATTATGCTAGAACAACAAGAAATCTAGATTTATTCATTTACAGGACAGAGGAGCATTCGAAAGTGTGCCGAGGCCGATGGAATTATTACCTAATGCTTCAAATTGGTTGATCATAATTATCTTAATTATCGTCAAAATCGCGGGAAACAGGTGGATAAGTCACGCATAGTATAGAGAACAATGGCAAAAGAAAAGGGAGACCAATCCTATCTCAAAAGTGGGTGATTCCGGGCTGATATAAATGAAGATGATGATTTTAATACTTAATATAATTAAGTCATACAATTTAGATCACTGCAACATGAGACATTCTCTCTGCATGTAGAGGAACCATTTGTTACCTTTGCTAAAACGTATAAAACTGTGACAAGTTGTATGGGAAACAAAAGAAGTTCCATAAACAAAAATACGCCTTCATTTTCGGAGCATTTATCGTGATGGTATTTAGATTGGCGAGCCCGACTCGTCACTGTTACAACTCGTCATCAAAAACAACTGATCACGATTCACAACTGTTTCATTGTTTTTTACCTGCCTTCGTTTTCATAGTCCCTTGTTTTCCCGCCACAATCAAGTGAGACATACTACTTTCGGGGAATTATTCGGGGAATTTAGCCGTGCTAGAACAATTAATTTACAACATTCAGTTTTCCTAAATAAGAATATTCTAAGAATTTCGAAACAAGGAAAACAAAATTAAGTCGAAGAATTTTAAAGAAATGGAAAAAGGTCATTTGCATTTCTTCCTTCTGCTTGGAAGTTCCATAACATCTATCTGTGCTATAGGCAATGGACCGCTGGAATTAAAAAAAAAACAACGTTGAACTGGACCTTCGTCAGCTGTCACCGGCCTGGACTCCTGTTCGAAATTTAATTTGCCGCCATATTACTTAGGAGTTGCCATTTAAGAGGTTATACGGTTATACCTGAGTTGTGTAGTAAAAATAAATAAATGGTCTGGTAATACTCCAGTACCTATATTCTCCTGCATATTTTGTGGTGTCTCTAGAAGAGGGTTTCCTAAAAACTTAAAAAGTATAGGTAGGTATCTACTAATGGTAGGTACTATAAATTACCAATCCGTACTGGGCTCGCGTGGTGAATTGTAGCCCATTCCCTCTCTAGAGAGCAGGCCGTGTCTCCCAGCAGTGGGAACATTATAGGCTGATTATGCTTACTATTAAACTACTACTACTTTAATATTTAAGATAGGTATGATTTAAACATAAATAATGATTCGTCTGGTAAGTTTCATAAAGCAGGAAGAAAGTTACTTAAAGAACTTAGAAGTTTCAACGTATTAATCATTCAAGAATTAGAAGTTAATCAAATTCTCCGAAATGTTTGCTTGATTTGGAAATATCTATTTATAGATACACGTGTAAGGTTTCTAACATCGTGAGCAAACCGAAAATTTAAAGACAGTAGTGATAAGACATAATAGTTAGGTGACTCAAACGAACCCGCAATAGGCCCGTGTGTCGGATTACGCTCACTCCATGTCACAGGGAGTGTCCCAGCTGTGGGATCATTATTAGGTTGAACATGCTGGAAGGTTCCTAAAATAAAAGTAAAAAAAAAAACAAAAAAAAAAGTATTTATTTGACTCGCACAGGACAAAAAAAAAAACCAAATTTAAAATAATTTAAAAAAAAAACCCGACTGCAGAACAGTAAAAAAAGACAATTTAAAAGTAATGCACTAGAAAGACCGAAACAAGATTGAGAATAGAAAACAAAATTAAAATAAACTATAAACATAGTAAACTCTACTTGGGTTTAACATATTATAATAAGAGCTGAAATACCCGTATTAAGTTCAGTAGCAACCGAAACCTATTTTTTTTCGGTTTATATTGGGCCCCGCTACAACATAACGTCAGCGAAGAAAACAAAACAATAAAATTATTCTCGGATAGGAGGCTGCCTGAAAAAAAACCCAACCCTTGTGTTTGTAGTAAAAGAGTACTAAGAAAATTAAAAGGCAATTTGCAATGTAGACTGGCCCTCAAGAACTGCTTCCTCGTGTAGTTTCGGTATTGGGAAGATGAGGGAATTCTACTTTACGTTACGTTCATACGTTCTTTGTTAACTCAAACTTTTAATCTTAAAAATGTTTTAATCCAATCAAAAAGAGTGAGTAAAATTTAAAATGAATTACAACAAAATTCGCGAGATTTGTCCTAGGAGTTGAATAGATGCTACGCGCGCCGCGCGCCGTGGCCAAAATCGCTCGCTGCTAGCTTCGTAGTCTCGTAGCAGTAGTAGCTAATGAACGATGTGCTACGACGAGTGTTCTACGAAAGATAATTTGTTTTATCACAATTTGTAAAACCGAGCGGGTATGGAGCGTTTTATGGAAAAAAGTTATTAGACTACGTCACCCCGACTAGTTTACTACTTTTACTAGCTTTTCCGATCTCAGTAGTGTACAACTCGCTAAGCATTAGACCCCATAATATAACTTCTACTCAGCATTAATTCGATATATTTTAGCATAGCTAGTAGGTACTACGGCAAAGGTAATTAGACTAAATTAGGTTATTTATCTACGGTGTAGGTGCCAACGGAGTTAAATTACGTCAACAGCTAATCCCGAACTAAGCCAATCTAGTCGTTTCCAGGAATTTACAAAATGCTCAACTCCTTGATTGAATTTGGAATTTTCGAGTGATCTGGGTAACTTTATGTTTAAACACATAAAATTCTGTGAGGGACGCGGGTCAAGCGTTGAGCGGGTGATAATAAAGTTATGTTTATAATTAATTTGTGTATTTTTTTTAAGAAAGTTTGTTTCCAGCGGCCCTGAAAGAAGTGGAGAGACGATCTGGACACGTACCGCGAGAGGTGGTTCGAGGAGGCACGGGAAAAGAGGTCATGAAAGGAATTGGGGGAGACCTTTGCCCAGCAGTGTGACACTAAAGGCTAACAAAAAAGAAAGTGCTTCCACCAAATACGATCAGTCCATAATATTCCCACTCTTGGAACACAATAATGTACCACCTGGGCGCAGTGAAGTTTAGTAGATGTCATATCTTCAAGATATTTTGTCAGTTTGTCTTCTGCGTTTGCGTGCACGTAACATTACGTAAGTGCGCCAAGTTCTGAGAAAAGTTCGAATTAAAAAACGAAAAAGTTTTCTAAGCCTGGTATTGCTTCTGATTTTATTGTTAATTTAATGTTGTCTTTATTTAGCTACATTCTTCTATACTTTAGCCAGTTAATTTAATTTAATATTTCATGCACCATTCCACTTGCCGAATTTAAAAGTTGTTCAAACTACGAGTACTTAGTTGTAAAGCGAAATTCACGATTTAAACACATCGAGTAAAATCGATTAAAACTAGTCTACGGGGTCTAATACATTCTACGACTGGTGAAAGTTGTAGCAACACAGTTGATAGCTCTTTTGGGACCTTAAGTGTATTAAAAGTTTAAATTGTGACTGTTTTTGAGTTTTATTTATGTCTTGGGCTACAGCCACGAAAAGCTGTACTCCTTTGGATCAACTGAAGTTTAGATACAGCAAGTTACGCGTCAAGTTAAACAACAGAGAAACAGTTTTAATTGAATCCAAACAATTACATCAGCAAAATTTTACGAGTTTGTAGGAAAATGTAGGTAAATAAATGTTAAAGCTGGAAAGCCCTTGTTAATCTTGAAAAAATCTGTAATGTATTATTTTATGTAGTACGACGTAGTGAAACGATTGGTTTAGACTTTATAACTCGCACAAAACTTTTTATATCAAATTAATATAGGTGAAATATTCACGATTTCTACGTACTTTCGTCCAAAAATTCGTCGAGGGCTGTTGAAACGCTTCAATTAGTCGGTACGGTATCCAGTACATTTCTTTGAAATCCGTAACCCCCTGTAACTACAAACACCCGACAACAGAACACGCGACGACAGGGAGGTGGCTTCAAATGAAATATTCCCAGAATAATTACATTCACGGCGACGAGTTTCCGAAGTCTGTGTACATTATACGCAGGGCGCAGTTAACACAAAATTATGCGCTTAACGGCCTTTCTGTAACGCCGGTTCTTATAAACACATCAGGCTAATCTGACTAACAGATCTCGAGTCTTAACTCGTTAATTCCACTCAGATTTGTCTAACCGCACAATCAGGAATTCAACAACAAATCTTGAGTTATAGCAATTACCATGTAAATTTGCGAAGTTCGCGAAATAATTTAACGCGGTGTAGTCGTCGGATTCAAAACAATTTATATGTTAATTCTGTAGATATGGACTGGGTTCTGTACACAAACGAATTAGAGCCGAATGCTCCCGAACCACGAACAAGCCGGCACGTTGTCAATCGTAGAATCATCTACTTTATTGAGATGAGTACGTGACGTACAACACGATCTATTTATAGAGCTTGTATGAACTGAAAGATGTGTTCGAGTCATGGAAGTAACTACTACGAAATTCACAAGAATCATATACCTACCTACTACCTAGATAATGCCAAAATACGAATGATGATATGGCTGGAAAGGACGACGAGATGACGTCTAATGCTTATATATATATGCGCCGACCCCAAATAAATTGGGATAAGGGCAGAAGAATGATGAATTGATGAGGAATATACAGCGTGTAACAGAAAGGGTATAATCATATGGAATACTGTGGTACGGACCATCAAACTGAACAACTTTCTCTGTGGGACCACCATCGAAATCGTAAAAAAATAATCAGCTGTCCTATACAAAATTTCAATACCTACTCGATCCAAATGTAAGGGGCAGCTGATTATTTTTTTACGATTTCGATGGTGTTCCCATAGAGAAAGTTCTTCAGTTTGATGGTCCGTACCATAGTATTCCATATGATTATACCCTTTCTGTTACACGCTGTATAAAGTACTCTGTGGATGATGATGACACTGCCAAAATACACGACGGCCAAAACAACTGCTACATTTCCAACAGAAGTGAGGTACTTATCAAAACAGTTAGTGAAACTGAAGGATAAAATAACCCCTAAGTTCTAGACCTGTTCCAAAAGAGATTATGGGTATCATACTATTTAAGTCGTAACTTTGTAAAGTCAGCCCACAAAAAGGAAATTATCCATTTATAATATTCCACACGAAAATGTTTGTGATTCGTGTGACAGTGACTATTTATGTTTAAGTTTGGACTAGCTTGGAAACACAAAGTGTACTGGGACAGCGAAGTTAGAAAATGTAGCTATGCAAGGTGTGTAGGTCTCGGATTAAATCCAGGCAAAACAATAATGTACGAGACGGGAGAGGAAATTAACTTTAGACGTGTTACGTTGTTTTTAATCATTTCTGCAGGGTAACTTTATAAAGTTTTATCATAACTTAAGAATTTCTCTGAAAGTATAAACACAATACTTGATAAATAATTTATCTAGTTCGTTGGAATCAGTTTTGAAGGTAGAAATTCAAACCTAACAAACTTTTATATCCTGGATAACTCTACCACATTTAAGTTTAACAATATTGAACAAAGGAATATGGGTTCCGTGTCAACGAAACCGACCTAAATCGACGAACATGAATATTTTCGAGCCATTTGCACACCGATCAGCACAATAGATTAGGTGGAACGTTACGGGCATCCCCTAGTATACCACCAACGTTATTCGTCTCTGTTGGTGAAAAGCTTTAGTGAGTAAGCTCATCAATTTGGACCGACAGAATGGTGTTGGTAATTGAAAACACAGGCGCGCCGGGACAGTGATAGCTCATACGAGGGAACACGCAAATATACTACATAGCATTTAATCGAATTCAAATCTGCAACTGCGCTGCAATCGAGAACTCGCTGAATCAGAATCGATTAAGCTTGAAATTTCTCGTTAATCGATTTAGTCGGAATCTTGGGAGTTGTCGAAGTTCGCTGGCGTTAGTTATTATTCGTCTGATTGTATCCTATTGTAGGGTATCCGTTCTAACGCCGAAAGATTTCGATGATGACTTGTTCCGAAAAGGTTTTTGAATTTTAATTATGGTATTATTGTTACTTTTTTGTTTATGGAAGGTCCGATTTACTTTTCTCCGGATAAGAATATTTCAACGACCTTCTATATTTCTGAAGACACTCAATCCTAATAAAAGGCGTGTACAACGTTTCGCCAGTTCTGTTTCTTATTTTGATGTATTTATTATGAAAAGTTTTCATTACCCCCTTCCCTCTCTGGCTTGTTATAACAAACGATTACAACATCCGTTCTTCCAGTCCCTTGGCCACATGCCAGTCCTATATGCAATACAACAGGTCAGGCACATACAGTATGCTCCTTGTTCAGGAGATTTGGCGGTCATGCCAGTTATGATAAGCGTAATCTTAGACCTCAGGTCTGTATAACGGCCTAGATAGGTCACAATCGTTTTCAAAGCGTTTTGTATTTCCACAACGACTTATTTCATCTGCTTAGCCTTTTCCCAACTATGTTAGGGCAGTTAGGGTCGGCTTCCAGTCTAACTGGATGCAACTGAATACCAGTATTTTACATGGATCGAGTGGCTATCAAACTGTCACCTCCAATACCGAGTTAGTACTGGGTAATACGACACTCCTTGGTAAGACTGGTTGTCAGACTTTTGGGCCACTGACTAGGTAGTTAGGAACGACTGTCAAACTGTGAAACTCGGACAACTGAAACAACTGACTGTGAAACTCGGTATGTTATGGGTGGTCACCCATCCACGACCAATCTAAACGACTTATAACGGGATTTATATGAGCTTTTTAGTAGCTATGCCAACTTGCCAACCCAATACATCTTTGACTTACCCATTAATAAGCGCTGCGCTTATAGCGTACCACCTTGTTATAAGCTCTCGGATCTTTTGCTCTGATCAAATAAGGTTTTATTTGAAAAAATATTTTAGTGCAATTCAGCAATTAGATATCCGGGGACCTAAAATGGCTGCTTTATCTGAATCATAATACGCATCACGTTAAAAATTATAAACTCTTAAAATGGACTTTGTGGTCATAACCACAAAGACCATTTTAAGAATTTTAAATTTTTTACTTAATTCATATTATGATTCTGATAAAGCTTCCATTTTAGGCCCCCTGTCCACTACTCCTTAAAAGTTTCATCCATAACGTTATGCTTTTGCACATATACGAGTATAGGCCCTGTCTATAATAGACGGATTGCTTTCATGTCAGAAATGACCTGAATGACCTGCTTGTCGCAGTCACGACGTGCAAGCTGGGAACGTCTTTTTTATGCTTTGTATGTTTATTGTTATTTTTTTTATCATTTTGTATGATGCACGTCATGTCCCTGCGAAAGATAAATAATTTTTCTTTCTTTCTTTTTCTAAATATGCTAGCGAAGACTACTAGGCACTTGTTTTTGTTCGCTTTCTTTTAAAGCCATTTTTAGGTTTCCAATTTGTTAAGCCTTTTCCATAAATCGTTTTATAAATTCCCCAAAGAAGGGCCGGTTCCCAGTAATTACATTTATTTTGAATATTAAATGACCCTTTTCAGTTTTTTTATTATTCTTTCATTAATATTTTTATCAACAGAATTCCGGGGAGATTGCAGCTATGTCCGTAAATACTGAAAGGCTAAATAACAAGGGAATTACGCGGTAGGTTTTTTTTTCATTGTCCTTAAAATAAACAATATTTCGTTCGATTACTCTTGTTTTATTTGCTTACTACCGCGAAACACAATACAGAGAGAAAACATTAGTTAGAACTTGGCCTTCCCTCTTCGGTGAATATATTTTTCTAGTTCGTGCTATTCAATAGGGTGTAGAAGCTGTAGCTGGCTCTTAATATCTGCAACAATGCTATTATTTATTGAATCACGTTTTTATTTCAATCAGGTTATTTACAAACTACAAATCTATAATCTATAACAGTAATAAAAATATGTACAAGTATCAAAAGGGTTACAGGGCGTCAAAAAATTCGTCCACATCGCTGTCAACAGGAAAAGTGCCCAGAAGGCTGGCAGCATTGCCACGTTGTATGGCAATGGTGATTCTTTGGCCAAAAAATAGGCCCGCCCTCTGGTCACGTGAAGAGTCGACAAAACGCTTGGCGAAAAAACGTTAAATAACGTTAATTGATATCAAGAAGGTTGTATAAAGAGAAACTTGAAAATGTATCGTACTCCGGTAAAATAAATAATAATCTGCTCTCTATCGGAATATTGTAGTCGTTTTTTGTTATATTTTTTCTATACATGCATCAAATACTGTGATCAGAAATATCCATCACATCTGCGGAGTTTTGTTACCAAATTTCATTTGATCCAGTATTTCTTCTTACTAACAATTTTTATAAAACTTATTTCGCTTACCGCAATAAAAGTAGCCAGGGACATTTGATTGAAAGGTCCTGCTCTGAAGACGAGTATCTTGTCTGTAGTGAGCCCTAGAAGCGCCACTTCCCTTTGTATTTTATTATTCGCTACTGGCCAATTGCTTTCGAAAGTACTATACCCCACAAAGGTGCTCTGAAATTAAAAGTACTTACGTTTTATTTCCAAGATAGAAACACAAATAAATAAATAGTTCGTGATAGTACTTCACCCTCTTTTTCCGGGTGGTAAATCATCAACTGACCCCTCCTGCTCTGGGCGGAGCGGAAGGGAGTGTTTGACTTGTACTTACTAAAACTCATCCATGTTCTTTGTTAGCCCTTTGTGTTCCAGGGCCATGGTATCTTTTTCGAACAGTCCCGCTGCCCCGGCAGGCATCGGCCCTTCCTGTTTGCTGACAATAATACTTCACCCACCCTTTGTTATGAAATTGAAAAATCAAAAGATATCATAGCTAGGTCACTATTCTCTTTTGGTTCGTGTAAGCAATGTAGGCCTACATAATCCTACACACTATACAGGCACCAACCATAACCAAGCACCAAACAGAATAAATGTCCAACGCCACTCTAAGCGTGTTTAAAAATAACAGCCGCTCGGAACAATCTTCCGCGTTTGCCTAGGTTGGTCCGTGGATGGGTGACCCTTTACATACCGGGTTTCCTCCGTGCCTCGGAAAGTACGTAAAGCCGTTGTTCCCGGATGTCATTTGTAGATCTTTGACAGTCGTTACAGGTAGTCATTGCAGTGGCTCGATAGTCTGACAACCAGTCTTACCATTCTGCTGCATCCGGTTAGACTGGAAGCCGATCCCAACATGGTTGGGAAAAGGCAAGGCAGACGATGGTCACTTTAATCTCGTGATAATCATGATCAACTTATTATCGTCCAAAATTAAGCAGGAGCCTACAAATTTCTCTGTCAGCCCAAACTGATGGGCCTGTGGACGGTGAGAAATGAGCCAGCTCGTCGTCCGTCCGTCTTATGACGACAGGCCGTGTCAACGGCGCGTACGTGTTCTACGCGCACCTCAAAGAGTTGTCAGCAAACGACGGACCGATGCCTGCCAGGGCTGCGGGACTGTTCGAAAGAGATACCGCGGCCCTGGCACGCAAAGGGCAAAAGAAGGTACATGGATGGGTTTTAGTCAATACAAGTCTGACACTCCCTTCCGCTCCGCCCAGAGTGGGAGGGGTCATTTGATGATGTCACAACCGAAAAAAAAAGCCCAAACTGATGCGGGAACTAGAATATTTTTAATAAGATGTTCGTAAAAAGTAAGAAAATCACCTCAACAGTAACTTCATTCGCGTACCAGTAGAAAAGCAGGAGCTGGATCAAACATGCGACCACAAACATGATGCTAGATACCAGCGTGGCGACATCGTTCTGAACCTGCACAGAAAGAAGTAACTTAATATTAGTAAGTAAGTATCTTAGTAGTAATATGTAAGAGTGTAGTAGTTACAGTATTAGCAGTAGATAAAGACCGCACACTGACCTGGTGGCCTACCATGACGTCTTAAAGCAGAAGTAATTCCAGTGTGGGAGATGGCGCTAGACGACCTGTATAGCTGTCTCTTTCCCACATTGAAATTACTTCATCTCATAGTAACCCCCCCTGGCACTTTTTAGCGAAATAAGTTAAGTATTACAGCATAATTAGCTTACAGCGTTGCTCAATGTTGGGACACAGGGCTCCTCTATGTGAGAAGATGTGGGCCATAATATGAATGATGGATATCATACTGTCTTCGATTTTTTGGTCCATGGATATGCTGATTTCGTTCAACGTATAGAGAGCTTTTGAAATAATTTAAACAAAGCGATACAAAACGCTGGAAACATGCATGTAGACAAGTTAACTGCTTACCTCAGCAATCTGTATGATATTGACACCCAGATTTACTGAAATAACCACCAAGTACACGAACATCACCGGCGATATCAGTGCGTTGAATAGACTCGTATAACTGAAACATTATGAAATAGGCACACGGTTAATTACCACGATTTTTAAATCTTTACATATACAACGTGTAACAGAAAGGGTATAATCATATGGAATACTGTGGTACGGACCATCAAACTGAACAACTTTCTCTATGGGTCCACCATCGAAATCGTAAAAAAATAATCAGCTGTTCCATAGAAAATTTCAATACCTACTCGACCCAAATGTATGGGACAGCTGATTATTTTTTTACGATTTCGATGGTGGTCCCATAGAGAAAGTTGTTCAGTTTGATGGTCCGTACCACAGTATTCCATATGATTATACCCTTTCTGTTACACGTTGTATAGTCGAGTGTAATAGATTATCCTGATTACCTATAGGTATTGTTATGGTTATCATAAGTATTCCTTTTACTTTTAAAAGTTGATAAAATAGTAATGTTTTGCATAACCAAAAACTTATAACAACTATGTCCTTAAATTACATTATTAAATAATTATTTACTATTTTATCAACTTTTAAAAGTAAAAGGAATACTTATGATAACCAAAACAATACCTATAATCAGGATAATCTATTAGGATCAATTCGACAATAAGGTGGAATGAAGTTTGTAGTGGTCGGATTTTCATTGAGTTCCTAGAAGAGTGCAGAAGGAAGTTAACAAAAAATTCGCCGCTCGTGATTTTTTTTTAAACTTCCCTTGGTTTTTTTTTTCGCATATGATTATCTTCAAATTCGACAAATTCTTATTGTGGCGTAATAGTGGGACCTGCGAGCATCCATTAAACGCCAATTTGATCTGTTTCTTTGTTCATTATCCATGTAATACTTATTTCAAGTGTTTTTTGGAAAATTTCCTATTTTTTTCAATTATTATTTTTAATATACTGGATTTTAAGTCTTTGTGAGTCATTAAGAAATTAAAAAAAAAATACTTGAAATATGAATTACATCGACAATAATGAACAAAGAAACAGACCAAATTGGCGTTAATGGATGCACGCAGGTCACACTATTACGCTATAATTAGCCCAGTTAAATTGGCACTTTCACCTCGAAATGAGAGATAATAAGCAGTAAACTCGTATACACCTTTATTTTGGTGTTTTAAAAGTTGCCTCAAAATTCTCATAAAATCTCGTGTCTGCGTCGTAAGTTATTCAAGGACAAAGGTCATAAAAATCAGTTTTTCGCAATTATCTCGGAGCTATAGAAACCGAGATATGATAAAAACATTTACATGTATTATAAAATTGTAGAACATAAAATTCGCGACAAATTTTGCATTGAAATATTTTTCATACGCCCAACCGTTTTTGAGATAGAGCATAAAAATCGTGTTTATTACCAGGTTCAAAAATGGCTAGTGCATGATTTAGAACCCCAGGAATGGGGTTAGGTGCTGCAAAATGACCTCCTGGAGCTAATACCAACAATATTACCAACAGCTCCTGAGGAATTACTTAATACAGTATTTTGTAATTGTAAGAATGTATGCGGTGTACGCAGTGGGTGCAGAAAATCGGGGTTGCAATGCACTTTAGCTTTTGGCCAGTGTAATGGAGAAGCCTGCCTCAATGATGTTTCATCATAAAGCGACTCTGAGGGAGAGAGTGCATTTGTCTCTGAAATTCTAGAAGGCCTGGAAACAACGAATCAGGACAACGAAGATGGTGATAATGAAACAGACATTTTCACATACCCAGAAGATGACGACGATGAAGAAGAAGAAGAAGAAAATTAATAATCTTGTTATTTAAATATATTTTTTATTACATTTATAGTGAAGGACGGACGGTTGACATTAGCATGCCACTGATGCCACCGTCCAGGCGAATTAATCCGTCACATTATCTCCGGGTGTTCTCGTCGGGCTAACGAAGAGTACATGCATAGACACAACCTTGTAGCCAGGATTATCCATCAGCAACTTGCTCTAAATACAGCCTCGTGGAATCGAAGGTGCCGTACTATAGGTATGTCGATGTGCCCGACCCAGTTCTCGAAAATAGCAATAACACACTGTACTGGGATCAATCCATCATCACTGACAGGACTATTGTAGCTAATGAGCCTGATATAGTGGTGGTGGATCGATCAGAGCGGCGTGCAATGATTGTTGACATAACGGTCCCGCATGATGAGAACCTCATGAAAGCCGAGAAAGATAAGCAAATCAAGTATATTGAAAAACGGTACTCCTGGATACGGCGCGTATTGTTAGGTTCCTCTCTCTAGAGCCCTGATCGCCGGTAGCTTGGACCCTCTTCCCGATACCGGTGGGCTAATAATTTTTATATATTTAAATGTTTATTCATGTTTATGATTTTGTATATATATCTATTACATTTGACTAACATTTTTTATTAAAAAAAAAACAATATATGTACACAAATAAAGATATAATTATAATGTATTCACTCGTTTTATTTATACTTAAAATCTACTTTAAATAAATTAATATAAAATTAGGATATACAATAAGTATTCTAGCCTAGCCTAGCCTAGTCTAGTTTTTTATTACATAAAGTAGGTAAGTATTAGTAAATGAATATATTAGATATATCCAAAATGTTATTAATAATATAATGTATTAACTAATAAGTTATACAAATTATTTATTGGTAATGATATTTCAATGACTTAATAACTTTATACAAGGTGTTATTCACTGAGATTCACGGTTGCCCTTGCATTACAGTGACCATGGCTGAGCTCTGCGGGCTCTCTGCCATCTACTTCAAATAACGGTTGAAAAATTATTGAATGCAATATTTGTCGCAGTTTTATGGTAAATGCTAACATCATTGGAGCTAACGAAACCGAGATAATCGCGAAAAACTGATTTTTGTGACCTTTGACCTTGAATAACTTACGACGCAGACACGAGATTTTATGAGACTTTTGAGGCAACTTTAAGAACACCAAAATGAAGGTGTCTAAGAGTTTATAGCTTATTATCTCTCATTCCGAGGTTGACTTTTCCTAATTTGAATGTTCTAAGTATGAATTCGTCGAATTTGAAGTTATTCATAAACGAAAAAAAAAAACAAAGCAAATGAAAATAAAAGTTGCGACTGGCGAAATTATTATTTTTTTACTTTCTTCTACACTCCTCTAGGAACTCAATAAAAAAAGTCCCATGAAAATCCGACCACTACAAACTTCATTCCACCTTTTGAGTATTTTTTGACTATAATTGCACTCGGTGAAAATGGAAGCAGATCATTACAGTTTGCAATATGAAATAGTAATACGCAGTTTTTGACACTTGTGCATAAAGCTATGCATCTGTACATTGTCATCACAAATAATGGCCATTCTTTTCTCCACGCATAGCACAAATCACGAAAATGACGATCACACATCGCCTTAATTTTAAGTTGCGGAATTTGTGGTCCTATTACTCTGGTTGAGGGCTACCCCTTCTAGTTAGTTGTCTCAATTTGTTACTTACTTGACCAACGTCGTATAGAAACGATGACACTCCGCGATGTTACGGTGACTTTTATTTAAATTCACAGCGTCAATCATCATCCTGCAATATAGGCAGGTGATCTTCAACTGCCCAGCGAAGAATATCATTATAGAAACCACGAGAGTGTCCCAGCCAACGACGTAGGCACTAACAATGTGACCCAAGACTGTCTGGATCGACATCGAGATGTAGTAACCAGGGGGTTCCTTATGAAATGGAGTATAGCCATCAAATATATTCAAATAGATGCTAGTCCCATTCACATTTATCTGATTCTTCTGATAGGGCTCAGAAAAAATGCTGAAGTTAGAGAAGAAAGCGAGGGCCCAAAAGAAGTATGACACCTTCCGATTTCTTTTAATATAAGCATGAATTACTTCGTCATGCTTCTGATCATTTTTGGCTAACTGGCACCTTTCTACTGAAGACATGTAGCTAATGAGAAGCTCCCACTTCTTGTAGTCCTTCTGAAAGAAACAGGACTTTAGGATGCCCATATGAAATGGAGCGTACTGCAGGATCAGTTTGAGGGAGCCAGAGTTGAATTTGATGAAGCATCTGATGTACTGGCTAAAGAAGAAAGTTATGGTGACGTAGAAAAGAATTTGTTTGAAACGTCCAGTCAGGGATTTGCGATTCGGGTGCCAAAGACCAGTCAAACCTAACAGTTTTAAATGTGGACCTAATGAAGGATATTGGGGGTCTTCGAGAAATTTTAGAATGTTTAGAATCGAGCATTTACTAGACATTTTAGAAACTTGTGATGGCTCTGAAATACTTGTAATAAATGATACAAAAGTTCTTTATAATTGGCGTGAGAACTTCTATGTGAAATGCAGTTGTTACGTGTATTTAGTAGCGAATAATAACAGGGTGCTTTTGCCGCTCAGATTTTCTATTAAGAATTCAGCTCTTCGACGTATGTAATTTCATATCGCTTAATTACAATGTACGAAATAAGGAATTTCATTTCGTTGAAGACGTATGTTATTTTATTAAATTGTTTTGAATATTTTTGTACTGTTATTAAGTACACACAAAGACAAAAATAAAAGATGATAGATGGTACCTAGGCATATATTGTACCTGGTATTTGAAAATTTCCACCGTAGGACCTTCCATACAAAATACGTATCTAGCCTGCAATCGCTTAGTTACTGAAAAGAAGGATCAAACTAGAATACTTTTTGCGTAATAGAATACTTACTAATATTATAAAGAGGTAAAACTTGTTTGTAAGTTTGTATGTAGGGGGTAATCTCTGGATCTACAGAACCGATTTTGAAAATTCTTTCACTAATAGGAAGCTACATTATCCCCGAGTGTCATAGGCATAGGCATATATTTAAAACGTGCCCGTGGGATAATTTCCTACAAAAACGCGAGCGAAGCCGCAGGCAACAGCTAGTATTCCATAAATCCGTGCCATAGTAAACACATACATCTTAATGTGCATTACTGTTCATACACGTAAAGTACACAGTGGGTAGCCATTGCCAGAATAAACAGAAATAAAATAACAGACCGATCGTAATGTCCGTGCTTGAATGGGACTTAATAATTATAGCGATGACATGATAACACCGGGGACACTATTAACGTGTGATGCAGATCATGCAGAGGGTCGGCATTAAAACTGTTTCCAGTAAAAGTAAAGGTGGGTATTACGGTGTTATTTGGGGAGCAGATACTTTGCAGACCGTATAGAAATATATCGAACCATAGCATCACCAAGCCTGAGCAGATCCTCATCATAATCATTAATCTACAACAGTCCAGGATTCACTCCACTAGCAAGTTGCAGCAAGTATATATAAAGAAGGCTTCTTTAGTGCATCGCTTCTGACTTGAATAGGGGGGGATGGGGTGGCATAACATCTAGCCGCCCAAGTCAAACCTCACCTGCACGTGGTATCCCTGATGCTGACAGACGAGCGAGGATATAACGAAAACTCACCAAGACGCACTGGCCAGCGTGGTGTTTTAAGGCCAACCACCCCCTTTCAAAAATGAACAATGCCAAAAAGCCCCGGCCCTCAGTTCCCAGCAGTCCCGCTATTCCAAGTTCCGACAGCAGCTCTGGTAACGGCGGGGCAGAAGGTGCTAAGAATCTCTAGATGTCGCCCAGCTGTCACACCCCGACGATCCTGACCCTGGCGTGCTACAACGCCAGGACGCTAAGAACGGACGAACAATTATTGGAGTTTCAGGTTGAGGCCGAAATTGTCAACTGGGATCTCATAGGCCTATCAGAAGTACGCCGAAAAGGTAAAGAGCTTTTAAAACTACAGTCAAGTCACCTTTTCTTCTTCAGAAGATTCCTCGTATGGTGGCGTGGGATTTCTTATTATAGTCCGGTCAATTTAGACATAAAAATAGTGGTCAAATAAAAAAAAACCCGGAGAGCCAAATATTGGTAGAGAGCTGGGGTTTACCATTACAAATAAAGTTTTAAAAATCCCCATCGATCCTATGTGTGCTACAAAAGTTATTCGGGGTCAAAGGTCAAATTTGAGGGTTTTTGCATTGTTCTCGAAAACGGTAAGTTTTATCAAAAAAAAACTTCAGACCAAAGTTGTAGATCTTAAAATTCTCTACAAAAATGGTCTTGATGATTTTTTTTCCCTAAGAGTTACCATTCCTGAGATATCGGGAGTCTGAGTCACATTATACATGATATGCACACATTTCCACGCCACCTGTGAGGTAGTGTACTCGGCGCGTTTTTTTGTTCGCGGGTGGCGTTTGGTAAACTGGAACATAATTTTCGGTCCACAAAGTTCCCTCAGTGTCTAAAAACCCGCCTTTTTAACCAATGTGTCCTGCCAACAATAACCCATGGTGCCGAGACATGGACGCTCACAAAGGACTGTCCACCGAGTACGAGTGGCACAAAGGGTTATAGAGCGAGCCATGCTCGGCATAATCCTCTTAGATCGAGTGCGTAACACCGAAATCCGCCGTCGGACGAAAGACCACGACGTCGGGGATCGGACGGTACGCGTCAAATGGGCCTGGGCAGGACATCTGGCTAGACGCGGAGATGGCCGATGGAGCAAGGCTTTGACCGAGTGGTGGCCAAGGTTAGACCAAAGAAACCAGGGCCGTCCTAAAGCTCGTTGGGTCGACGACATCGTTAAAGTCGCGGGAAACACCTTCCCCCAAACGCCCGCTGGGTATCAGCTTCGGTAGAGACGTGAGACTGGATCGCGTCAACAAGGCCACCCAAGAAAGAGTTGGTGGCGTACCAAGCAAGAGTTGCCGAAAGGGCTGGTTCGAGGAGGCTCCGCAAAAGGATGAAAAAGAACCTTGTAAAATTTGGGGGAGTCTTGGTAAAGTGGTGGGACAGCGTCGGCTTAAAAGATTGGACATTATTCTGCTTTTCCCTAATACAATAATCATTAAGCCTTTTAAATATTTTCCACCTACTTTATGTTGCTCTTTTAACGACCAAACACTGTCCGCTCTCACAATATTTTAATGTGCATGCCATAAAATATTACGTAAGTCCGAGGAATAAAATTAAGCTCCACCGATAAAGTCCGTACTGTCCGGAGGCCATTACTGCGATGACAAAGGGGTATTGAAAGATCGGAATTATGATATTGAACTGACCAGTATATACCCTCAGAGGGGTGTTAAAAATAAAAAGGGGGACAAAGTACAGATATATTGATTGTTTTAAGTGTCTGTACCTGTAAGACTGTACGTGTTTTGTTGTTCGGGTGGCTTTTCGCATTTTTAGCATACCAGTAGGTACCTACATTGGCATTCGTGCAGAATTCATTGGTTAGTGCAGACACTAACCAGGATATAAAGAAACTAGTTTCTATAGGCGAAGGTACATAGGTACCTATTTTATCCTTTGAATAAAATGTACATTATGTACTCCTTTTTAATCTAAATTGTGTCGACCAGAACTGAGACAAGTTTGGTGCCTTCAGTAGCGTCCATCAGATCCTGTAAATGTAATGAACAAACAGGACACGCAGGACTCGATATTTAGTGCCCCATCGTTTGTGGAACAGCACCACATTTATTTATATAGAAAACTTTTCACAAGTAACACTGTACAAAGGCTTCGTACTTTTTCTACATTTATATCCCAAGTGATATCATAGTTTTATCAGGATCTCCCTGTTAGCAGATAGACCTTATATATTCCATAACTGTTTTGATTTATTTGTGTAAAAGAAGTAATTCCTACGAAAAATATAATAGCAAACAAGTTCGGTTGCTGCTGCTACCATTTGTTTTATTTGGTTGCTGCTGTCATTTTTACCCGCCTACGACAAAGACAAAAGTATGTTTGGTTCATTTTTATGTTCCACCGGTAAACTACTGAACCGATTTTGATCAACTCGATTCGTTACTACGGTCCGGTGGTTATAGCTTACATTCTAAGTGAACAAATCAAACTGATGCTACATTCAAAAAAGTACGCGTCGCAATGTTTTTTTTGCTCACGTGCTCATTTGGGATGTCAAATGAAAGAGGATAACTTTCTGGGTTCATTAATATAGTATAACATAATCATAATGAGTACATTATTTAAAATAAAATAAAACTCTAAATATTTACACCCTATACATAATTTTTACGAAAAAAGTTAAAAACTAAAACCCAACTAAGACCAAAACGGCAACAAAAATGTCTAAACAAGACAGATAACATTAAACGAAAACCAAAACAATAAATGAATAGGTATCAAAATTAGTGTCACATTTTTAGTTGCCGTTTTTGTCGTGCCGTTTTAGTTTTTTTTATGTCAGTCGGCCGGCTTTTTTTGCCTGTAAAATCTTTCGACTGTCTTAAACTAGGATCATTGTTTTGTTTTCTACAAATAAAACACAGTGACTTCGTAAACAGCTGTCTAATATAGAGGAACAATGAAAGTGTGTCTATTTCCGAAGTTTTAGTAAGAATCCCGGTTGAATGTTAAGTCTGTCGTTATGTCCAGATAAGATCGCAGGCGGAAATTAAGCGGAAATTGTATTTGTTTCTTATACAGCGACGATGTCACAATAAAGACGATATCCTTGCAACGTTGTGTATAAATAAATGTTAATTTTCTATAACAATTAGTACCTAGCATAGATGGGTGGACAATAGTATAATCTTTGTATTTTAAATATAACTATAAGAAGGGTTTTGTATATTTTATTTCATTTCTAGAAATAAGAAATTGCTGTTAGTTATCATTGATATAAATTTAGTTATTGTATTTTTTTGACATACGGCGCAGGCCTACAGACTACAAGTCTACAATAGATTTATGTCCCGCGGGCTTATAGATGCAAAACGAATTTTAAACGTTTTAAACCATTTGGTTTTAAACGGTCTTTTTGGTTTAAAACGATTTAAAACCACACTTAGCGGTATAATATGGTTTAGAATGTTTTTTTTTTGGAATGCACTGAGGCTTTACACGAAGTTATCTAGACCACACCTCCTTCCTGATTTAGAATATATAAAAGGAAAATAAAATAAAAATGTTTTAAAATAACCTTCATTAACATGACAGACAAACATAAAATCGATCCCTACCTACCCCATCTCTCCCCGTTGCGATTTTGATAGCAAAGTGAAAAATATAAATGCGGCATTGCCGTTTTATTTTAATAAATACCCAAAACATGATTGTTTTCAGTGTCCAATCCTAAATAGTAGTATAAATATGATATATGACTTCACATATATTAATAAAAATGGTAAATGATTTCAATTAGCCTTTTAAACTATTTTTTTAAGTAATTCGTAATCAATGTACGGCCCACGTGGTCGTGGTTTTAAACCGTTTTAAACAAATTTAAAACGGGTTTTAAACCACTGAATTTGGTTTAAAACGGTTTATTTACAACTATACGCGGGCTACCTTGGCGCATCATCCACATTTGAATGTTTGAAATTTGGCTTAGTGTAACTTTCCAGATATTTTTATAAAACACATTTTGATAAAATAAAACTTTTAATCAGATCTAAGAAATGTTTGAAAAATAATATCTTTACGTGCAACGAAACGTTGTGACGCGCGGGCACCGAACGCGAGTCTGTCATGTCAAGTCAATTTTAAAATTTGACGGTTACTTTGACTGTTACGCGAACGAAAGATTTTCAAACACCGCTGTTTATAAAACGGAGTTTTAATTAATTATTATTGAAGCCTTGTGAATTTGTGATTCATGTGACGTGAAGGAACCGTTACAGTTATTCTTTAAGTTGTGGGCAGTTGCGCTGGTGTGATTTCCCAGTAGCAGGCGTCTTCGTTCAATGAGAAATATTAAAAGATTTGTGGTGCTTTAAAATGGTTAGAATGGAAAGAGCCCCGGTGAAGTCTTCGTCCACCACCTTAGCACCATCAAAGAGTGGATCAACACAAAACATGGCTGCAAACGTCAAGGTTGTTGTGAGAGTCCGGCCTCTAAACCAGAGGGAAATAGAAATGAACACACGCATCGTGGTAGACGTTGTGGACGATAAGATGCTGGTGTTCGACCCTAAAGAAGAGATCCGACCTTTTTTCTACCAAGGAGTCCAACAGCCAAATAAAAACTTTTTAAAGCGCGCCAATAAAGAGTTGAAGTTTGTGTTTGATAATGTTTGTGGACTGAGTGCGACCAACAAGGATGTGTTCGAAACTACCACGAAAGATATACTGGCTTCTTTGATGGAGGGCTACAACTGTTCAGTGTTTGTCTATGGGGCAACTGGCGCAGGGAAGACTTTCACAATGATTGGTAACAAAGAACACCCAGGCATCACATATTTAACTATGGAACACCTATTTTACACAATAAACTCTTTTGAAAAGGAAAGGGAGTTTGATATTGGAGTTTCTTACATTGAAGTAAGTAGTTTTCATGTTATTTTTAAGGTTTCTCAAACTAATTAACAGAGCAGTGTGTAACAACTTTTCTATGTTAAACTTGAGAGCTTTGTTGTTGTTTTGTTTTCATTAACCATGCAATAGTTTGATAGTTTCCACATCAGTCCTAAAAACTTCATTTGATTGGCCAAACTTCATTGTTTGTTGTGAACTAGGGAAATAATTAGAGTAACTTTTGTTAATCTTCTTTTGTATAAGTTAATCATTATTCTCCTACCCTTATTCCAATTTATTTGGGGTTGTAGCATGTCTTCTTCCATACTTCTCTATTACTCATCATCTCATGTTATATAAACTAATATTATAAAGAGGAAAGATTTGTATTTTTGTGTGTATGTTTGTAATGAATAAACTCAAAAACTAATGCGCCGATTTAAAAAATTCTTTCACCATTAGAAAGCTACATTCACCCTGAGTAACATAGGCACCCCGTGCAAAGCTGGGACGGGCCGCTAGTTAGTTAATAAAAGTATTATTAACTTAAGTAAAATAAGTACATGAAACTGTAACTTAAAACTTTTAAACTTTATCAATATTTAGATATTCACATTGTTTCAAGGTTAAAGATAAATTATTTTTCTTTGTTTAATTAACTAAATAATTGTTGTAATTTTTTTTGTTTATTGATATTATTATAACCTCTCGCCCATAAACATGCTTATGTTTCATATTACAGGTGTACAATGAAAATGTATACGACTTACTGAAACCATCAAGCACCCCACTACAATTGCGAGAAGACTCAAAGTACGGTGTGATGGTGGCCGGTCTGACGCTAAACAATATCAAGACTGCAAGGGAACTGCTCAATATGCTGGAGAATGGTAACAAGAATAGGACTCAGCACCCCACTGATGCTAATGCAGAGAGCTCCAGGAGCCATGCCGTTTTTCAGGTTTGTGGTTTTCTTGTATGTAAAAGTTAACTGCTTGCTAATCCTGGTAAAGGTGAATGAATCTTATAACTAACAATATTACCATGAGTTGACACATGGGTAAAGGTGCCCAAGTCTGACAAATCTGATTGATTAGGATTCCCTTCTTTTCTATGCAAAATCGGTAGAGGCAGGCAAAACTGTAGATCACTTATGCCAGTGTAAGCATAATATTTTTTTAGAAAGCTCATGTCAAGCTGTTGGCTCATTCAGACTTATTTAATGATTCATAAGTATGGCCTTTATTGTCCCCATTGCTGGCATCACAGGCCGTGTCTGAGCGGGAGTGGGACATATTCCACCATGCAGGCCTATCCGCTCCTCCCTCGCTTGTGAGGTATTTAACTTAGCTTTTTTGGACAGGTTTATGTCAAAATGCGATACAAGACTAGCAGTCAACTCCGCATAGTGAAGCTGTCCATGATTGACTTGGCGGGCAGTGAGCGTGCCTCCGCAACCGGCTGTGTCGGCGACCGGTTCAAGGAAGGAGCTAATATCAACAAGAGTCTACTGTCTCTGGGCAACTGTATCAATAGGCTTGCTGATGGCAGCAGTTATATTCCTTACAGGTAAAGTGTCCTCCATTTAGTATCCATACCGATCTGATGCGCTGCAAGCCGTTTGGTGGAAATCATCCATTATGCATGTTTTTAGGTTAAAGGTTTAATAGAAATTCACACACCTCCATACATGTCTTGCTCCACCATAGTTTCGTATTTATAAACCAATGTAAATTCCTTATAAAACTATTCATAACTAAACTCCACCCTTCCAGAGACTCAAAACTCACACGTCTCCTGAAAGACAGTCTCGGCGGCAACTGTAAAACAGTCATGATCGCCAACGTGTCCCCTTCAAACGTTAGCTATGAAGACACATACAACACGCTGAAATACGCAGCCCGCGCCAACAAGATACAGCTCAGTATTAAGAAGAATATTGTTGACGGAGATATGAGGCTGTCGCAGTATGTGAAGATTAATGAGGAGTTGAAGAAGAAGGTTAAAGAGTTGGAGGCGAAATTGACGCTGTCTAGTGTTAAGATGGTGTCCAGGGAGCCGGACTTGGCCAAGGAGAAAGGTATATTCAATAATTTCACTAGCTTTTTTCTGGATTTTGACTGACCAAACTTCGTCGTATCATTGACACATAATTGTTAATGTTGGCTGAAAACTCCCCACTACCATGGTGTCATCGGTTGCAGCGCAAGGGTCGAACTGTGAATCAAGCAATTAATCAAAGTCATAATGTATAGCTATTCAATACTCTCAATAGTGTCCTACTGCAAGGGCATATCTGTGTTACCTTTTCCGTCCAAATTGTCGTCACTGGCTCCTCAGAGGTCTACTTGGACAAAGTGGCGACTCTGCTTGTCATGGGGCATTACTGTTGCGAAACGCTACAACTATCGCGAAATTGTCCCTTGTCAATTTTAAGAAAATGAAGCATAACATGCTGGCTGTTGTCTTCTGGAGACATATTTTTTGTCATATAAAGTTATCACACTTTGACATCTTAAACTTTTTCTTCTAGCAAATCAAGAATGGCGCAAACGCATTTCGGAAGAAGAGGGGGTCTACAGCCTATTGGAGTCCAAGTTGCTGAGCTTGATGTCACGTCAGCGAGTGCTCGCGTTACGCCAGAGACTGCGCACGCGCGCCTTCTCACACGTCGCTGATCTTGCGCATCGGTCGTCCTCTGAGGCTATGGAGCAGGTAATATTTTAGGCTATGAGTAAATGTTCTGATTAATCTCTAATTACGAACGGAGTGTGGGAGGAAATCCGTTCGTGCTGATTATGTCAATTAATTTGTATCAAGGTATTCAAACAGGCGCGAATAGTGACGTGACTCTTTGATTATTAAAACTCGTTGTCCAAACTCGCATGCATCGTTCTGCGCGGGATTCGCCTTTGTATAACCAGAGCAATACCAACAACGCAGGGTTGATGATTAGTGAAACCATGATATTCATAATTTCAATGCATTTATATGCCTTTTCTCCAATCTAGATGTGTACCGAAGAAATACCGCGACAAGAGCGTGCTGCCGAAAATTACATGAAGCAATCTGTAAGCCTGGACTCCAAAGTAATGGCTACCTGGACGAAATGGGAAGAGAGCAAGAAGAAACTACACACCATCTGCGAACAAGCACTTTCAGACTGCCCCGAATTAACCGACTTCGTTGACAAAGTACAGTTGCAAAGTGACCTACGACAGATCAAGGCCAGAGACAATCTGAGACAGAAACTATTGTCCATAGAGAATTATGAGATTGAAGCCTTCACGGAATACATGAGTGATATGCCTACTATGTTGAAGAAGTTGTATTTAACCCTCAAAGGGTACGACAAAGCCCCACCAGCATTGACATCTGAATATCTAGAGATAATGAAGAAAGCGAAATCAGCCAAAGGCATAACGTGGTCGGATGATGGCCACGAAGGAGACGCACACTTCAAGTTTATCTCAACACTAGATCTACACAAACCCTCCACCACATTAGAATACAGTTTCTCCAAAAAAGATGACGTTAACGCTACTGTAGACATAATTACTGACAGTGAGGACCTAACTGACATAGAGAATAAAGAACCTGTAAGGTTATCAGCTAAAAAACGCAAGGGCACGCCTATTAAACTGCCTAATAACGAAACTATTATAATAAATGACTCCTTTGAGAGTTTGGATGCAACAAGAAACTTGAATTCTGCAAAGAAGATCAAGAGAGAGTATGATATTGCAGCTGATGTAGAAAACTATGGGGTTATTGATCCTAAGGACTTGAATTCGACTTTTGTCTTGACTGGGAAGATGGAAGCAGCCCTAAAGAAGCCTGTGAAGACAGAATTCAAGATGGAACACATTCCAGTGAAGAGAGGATTGACGGATAGGACTAATACTATGGCGCCAAGGGCTATCAATTTCGGCGATAAAGGTATGTACTTTGCTGTTACAGAAAAACAAACGTAGCCTTTTTCGTAACATTTTATTACCATTTATTTTCCACCCACAACAAAACTAAAGTAGCTAGCAAATGTGATGGGAATAAATATCTAAACATTAATTATCTTACTGATCTTGTCCCATGCTACTTGGCTCGGCGCAACAAGTTTTTTCATCAACGTCAAACTCAACACAATAGAGTTTCGCTAGCGAACTTAGCTTTACCCCTAAATATCTCAAGAAAACGATGAATAAATTAAAAATCAAAATCATAATATTTTATTCCACATAGGCCTACATGGGTACTTTTAAAACGTCGAGAAAAAGTTGCACGGTTCGGGTTGATCATTTCCTATGGAGAAGAATCGTTAAGAAACTCCATGGTTACTCTATTACCAAGCTTAATTCCAAGTTGATGATGATAATAATGACACATATTTTTCTCTGCAGCAAAGATAGTTAAGCCGGTTGTCGGCAAGGCAATACCGTTCCGAAGGCCTCCGGTACTACCGAACCCGCCACAAACAAGAAGCTTCGGCTTCGGGTCCAGCGTGCCGAGGGATCAGACGCAGAAAAATATGCAAGGTACATGTCAATAGCAGCTTTTGCATGTTGAAATAGGAACAATTGTTTAATTACCACCTCATAGTGATATAATATGATCTGATCAAAGTAAAAAAGGTAAAGATTTGTCAGACATAATACACTCAACGACTTTATGTCGCAGCTGTAAGGGTGGTTCTCATAGTGCAAGTGTTTAAATGACTTATGACTCGTGTCTGGTAGCTAGGTACTATTGTATTACAAAACTTAGTAGTCACTAGTCACTTGTCTGGAAGTGGTGAATCAGTCCTTGACGATTTTGTTTGTCCTGTCTTTTGTGTTTGTTGTAGTATTGTAATTCCTATTAAAATGTGGATCGCAGCCTGTTTTCACTTACATTAAATGAATGCCTAATTATAATTCATTGTTAAATTGACTTGAAATTTCTTCCGTCAGCACTGATCCAATACCACGCGCTTTTATTTGGGCATTTATTTAGATATCGCCTAGTGTTGTAAAATCAGGCATTTGTAACATTCTATAACGTCTAAAATGCTGTAATAACAAGTGATCGGAATAGGTAGAGCTAATGTACCTAAAGTTTAAGAGGGCCCTGCCCGGCCCGTCTATCGTCAACGCGAGCATGGTCAAAAAGCTTGTTGTTTCGTCCAGAGCCACAGCGGCGATTTTCTTTCAACTCCCGTCTTACCCCGCCCCGACCCCGCACAACTCGTCTCCCACGCATCTCATACCGCCTAACGCGATGACATTGAACGAAAAATAGTGTTCGAAAATTTCTTAAACTTGTTCCAGGAAATACATGTTTTTGAATAAGTCTTACAAGTGTGTGAAATAAGTATTTATAGAAAAAGAAAAGAAAAAAAAATAAAATTTAATTGTCGCAGGGACATGACGTGCATCGTACAAAATGATAAAAAAAAAACATAACAATAAACAAAGCACAAAATTTAAAAAAAAAGACGTTCGTAGCTTGCACGTCGTGACTTATTTACCACTCAGCATGATGCTGTGCTATGGGGGACCCACAGCACAGCGCTGGTTTTCAGTGGTGGTGGTGGTTTATCATTAAGAATTTCCATTACATGTGCAAGATTTCTATCGAGATGTTTTCTTTATTTTGACAGTTTATGAGTAAATTATGAACGGCCAAAGTTCAGGTAAAATTTGTGCAAAACAGCAATTTTTGGCAGGGTTGGCCGCTCTTAAGGAACAGAAACGAAAAGTGGGAATTTTTTTTTCCGAATATTTTTTTCTGAAACTCGGAAATGTAATATTCTCACCGAGTCTTAAGCTTTGTCTTAATCTTAATTATTGAGGTTGATTTCTGTTTACGTTTAGTTCCAATAATTGTACAAAATGAATAAATTGTATGAAAACCATTAAAAATATAAATTGTTTTTTACCTTATCAGTTCTAACTATTAAAGCTGGTATGAAAATTAAATTAGTTTCCGCACTACTAAATGCGGAAGTTAGTTTAATTACAGCGTTCAAACGAAGATAAGGAGATTACCTTTATTTTTTAAACAATAAAAATCGTGCACTTTTTTTTTAAACAGTAACAGTAAATGAATTCTATAGTAGTTTTACTTTATTAATTTTAGTTGTACTTAAGTAATGTTCCGACATTCGGAAAAAATATTCCGAAAAAAAAATTTAGTCCTGAGGAAGTCTCCACTTTTCGTTTCTGTTCCTCGAACTTTAGGAACATTAGCTCTACCTATTCCGATCACTGATATTAACTTTTGCTAAGTAAAGGTGTTATCTAAATTATCTACGCTTTGCGCTGTTTGCGCACGTGTTGGCATAAACCAATAATTGAATATATTTTTTTAGCAGCAACAATAACGCTCGTAATTTTTATCGTCAAATATGAAACAATTTATTCGTTATCATGCGAAACTGCTGTTAATCCTACATAACAATTCATAGTACCTAGTATTAACCCTGTGAATGTCCAAAATATTAACCCACTAACAATTCCCTTACATGTCGTGTCCGTCTGTTTGCCGTATAACAAACTAATAGACTCAATGGCTCGTGGGAAGACGAATGTCACTCAAAAATCAGTCGGTTACAAAGCAGTGAGGGTACGCGACAGGTTCCAGTCACATCCCTACTCCAGACCACCAGCTGTCACCAGGAAATGACGGGACCGTAGACAAGAGGAGTGTACAAAGTAGATTATATAAAAGGTTTGTGTTCGTCGAGTTTTTAATTAAGGATTTTATTTGATACTAAGCTTATTTTTAGTTATTAGACTGATTTTATAATCCTGTTGCATGAATTAAGATTTTATTGAATTAAAATGTTTCATTTACTGCTGTCTCAGGATTGGTTTGATAATGTGTGTATTAAAAATGTAGAACACTTGTTTAGAATGTTTCAGTCACAAATTAACTAGGTAACTAATTAATTTGTCACAAAAATGTTGCTGAATACTTCAAAATTTCAAATAAACATTTTGTATAGCCAAAGCTTAGGCAAGGTACACACCAAACGTATAGCCGGCGGACGAATATGAGCTTGAAGTTGTAAATATATGAGAAAACAAACGCTATCCGCAGCCGACGGCCGACTCGACATTTTGGTGTGAACACAGCCTTATAGAAATAATAAATACACGCGTCGAAGTTTGTTCTTAATTACAGTTTACATACAAAACAATTTTACAGAGTGGTAGATATTAGAAATTCGAATAACATTAGTGGAAATAATTTGTTTCGGACTCTCAATATGTATTTAGACTTGATCGTGTCTACATCGCGAAGTTCGCACTAAAATTTAATCTAAATTGAAACTTTGGTATTGGATACGCCAGAATTATTGAGTGTGCCGCTTTGATTGGACATTCGAGAGCTAAACGTTCTATTTTGTTCATTCGGGATTGATAACACTTTGAGGCAATACACTCGCGTTCAAAATACGTTCCAACTAAATGTAGAAAATCCAAATTGACTTTATAGAGTTGACATTTTTACTGGGTACATAGAAAATAATATAATAAATAAAGTTATGTACCTTTAAAGTTTGTAATTTACTAATTTAATTCAAATATTGACATTTAAATGAAAACCAACATGTGATATTTATAAGGGCTTCCATGTGTATGCTTATTTTTATACACAAAAATGTAGTATTACACATTGCATGTTGCTCAAATAAATAAACATGTGTCGTTTTTTTGGCAAGCATTTATGTTTCAGCCATATTGATTTTTTCCTAAAAATTTAATTCATTTTCGGAATAAGATTTATTTGATTATAGACATTATTTATATGTATAGACTTAAGTAATGAACCTTCGACTAATCAGACCAAAATAACGAAAAAACCCTTTCTACTACTAAGTATTCTTTCATTTTCTCGACGTCTTTAAAAACTTCGTTTCTATGATTTTAAGTGTAGTTTTAACACTAGTTTTAAAATATTGCTTTAATATTTGTAATGATTTTGTAAATGTATTGATGATTTATCAAATGTATTGTATAGGAATTTTGCTTTTTTATAACTTATTGTAATGTAACTTGACATATTTGTAAAGACACCGAACTGAACCCAAAACTGACAGCTGAATGTGAACATGGTATTGATATTTCCATTGATTAAGTTGAGTCTTAATTATTGCGAGATATTCGCAGCACCATTAACATTTTGAACTCCATCAGGATGAGGGAGGGAACAAAGAAATAGTATTTTCGTGTTTCATTTTGAACTTTTCAACCGTTATTTCTATAACTTCATTTCTAAAGTATCGCGGCAACTCCACAATGAAATCGCAACGAAAGTATTTCATACTTTAAAGAATCCGATAACATTTTTAAATGACGTCACTAAAGGAAACGATTCTTGCCGATACGAGTATGGAATATTGTACTAACTTAAATTACTTTTGATACATTGATTGTTTTTCTATATTAGCTTTTAATTTTATTTTGTAAATGAAAATTACTCATACTTACTAAATATCTGGTATTTAGTATTTAATAGAATTGTAACGAATGTTTAGAATTTTAATATAATTATCATGTACCTCTTATTACTAATGACTGAATTACTTTCTAGGCGTATTGTTTTCTAAGATTGAATTTTAATTAAGAAAATGTGGAGGTTTAATAAAAGATATTTGAATATTACGTGAATTTGGTTGCTGTCTTTCTTCAACAACGTCCCCGCCATAACTATCCTGCTTTTCCAAATTAGTTTACAAAAATGTGAACTACAATTTTGATTTTAGAAAAATGACTACCTAACACCCACACATAAAGTTCACTTTGCAGTACAAATTTATCGACTTTTTCAATGGTTCTACTTTTAACTGTTTACAAAATCTTGTAGTTATTCTGAAATGAATTGAATTTAGAATTGCATAAAGTTGATATTGATTTAATAAATTACATCAATCGGAAATGGGTTTGAATATGGAGGTATAATCATTTTGGGCTTCATTGACTGTCCGTTGTGTTCTAATGCCATTAGAAAGGTACAACCCATAGGCTACTAGCACTACATACACTACATATTTCATCTTACTAGGGTGAGTTCACAAAAGCTGAGCAATTCCGCTAGCTATACTGGTTTGTACAAAAGCTCATTTATTTCACCATTTCCAACGCCGTTGATAAGCTTATGCCTAAAAAAACGGACTTGAAAAAAAAAAACTAAAAAAGGCTAAAACAACTTGACTTTCGGAAGCTGGTGTCTTTGTTTGTATCATTGACTTTTTTGCCACCGACTTCCGAAAGTCAAGTTATTTTAGACCTAAAAAGTCTAAAATAACTTGACTTTCGGAAGTCTGTGTTTTTTTTGGAAGTCTTTTTTTTTCGCAGAAGGTTTTTTTTACCCTTTTTAGTTGTAGTATACCACACAAATTCTTGTCATGAATTAAATTTTATATTGTAACTAGAAGTTAGTTAAAGTACTCGTCAAGACGAATCATACGATCCCAAACTCGATGAGGTTTTGTCGTTTTATAACGGAGTTCCTATGGCCACCGTCCAGCTCCATCATCAGACACTGGATACCATTTAGGACCAAAGTACTCGTCCAGACGAATTATACAAACCCAAACTCGATGGGGTTATGTCGTTTCATAACGGAGTTCCTATGGCCACTTTTCAGCTCCATCATCAGACCCTGGTTACCATTTAGAACTAAAGTACTTGTCAAGACTTTCTTTTCTTTCTTTGTCCCAGTTGTCCGGCTAATCTGTGAAAAGTCTGCACTGATTTTGACGGGACTTTTACTGGCAGATAGCTGATGTTTTAAGGCGTAACTACGGCTACTTTGATTTTAGAAAAATAATTAGGTTTGGGTGCAAATGAAATGAAAACCCTTGAAGTTAACAAAATCTGATTCAAATAAATTTCACGCAGACGAAGGTCGCGGGGCACAGCTAGTCTTCAAAAAAGAACATTGATGTGGTTTCCTATCATGTTTTATTTTAATTAAAACACCTACTAACAATAATGAATTCCTTTCTTTCCTTCACCAAAGCGCGTTGACTGCCTCTACAGAAATGCAAAAAAAAACCCGTGGATTCCATAAGTTGGAAGCTAAAGGGTAGCCCGCGAAATTTAATTTTTCTACGTGTATTATTGCAATTTGCAGGTCAGTGTCAGGTTGTATGTTGATGAAATTATTAATCGCGCCAGTAACACGTATGGAGTTACAAAACTATAAACATTCAAATCAATACAACCCTCCAAGTTCATTTAACCCCATTCAATAACTATTTCATGAAAAAGTCACTCAATGGAGTTAAATGAACTTCGAGGGTTGCATTGATGATTTGAATGATTATAATTCTGTAAGTCCATATGTGTCACAGGCGCGATTTATATTTTCATCAAGATACAACTTGACACTGACCTGCAAATCGCAATAAACGTAAGAAAATTTAAATTTCGCTGGCGCTTCCACCTTTAAGCAAGTTCGTGACATGCGATGCGACATGTCGAGCACGCCGCTTCCACCTTTAAGCAAGTTCGTGACATGCGATGCGACATGTCGAGCACGCCGCTTCACCTCTTGAAACTAGAACCCAGCCAGTTCCTCTTCACGCAGTCTACACTCTCGCGACACTCAACACCCCCCAGTTACAGTCCTATGTTAATTTATTCCCATTTTTAACTGCGTTCCTCTCCACTGTGATCTGACCCGTATGCAGACCCCATTAGATCCGGGTGCACTCCGGTACAGGAGTCTAATTACGACGGGTACAAATTGAAGGCTTTGAAATACACCCCGGCTTTCTACATGCCTCCCGTACCGTGCAGCTAAGTTCAAATGAGATATTCGATTCCAAAATTTGCACATACACAACTGAATTTAGTGGAATACGGCGCTAAAGGTGAGCGCTATAAAGTTGTCGTTTTTGGTTTGAATTGAAATTTTTGTGAATGGAATATGACTCGCATATTTTGGACATCCTAGCTCCTTACTCAAGTTTGGTGTGGATTTCTGCGATGTTCTTGGTCAAGGAAAAAAAAGAATTAACCTTTTCATGCCTAATCTGGTAGTGAACATTGAGAACGTTGGTATGCGAGAATGCTGGCTAGGTGATTCCGGGAAATAAAATGAGAATCTTTTTATGAGAAGTAGGTAAACTTAGTCAGCTATGTGTAAATAATAGGCAATACGTTTGTTTAAGGATGGTTTCGTTTATATAACTAGTTAAGTAGTTGGTGATGGAAAGTTAGAAGTAGGTACAATACAACAGCTAATTTCGCCCGAAAAAAAAATTACTCGGCAACACGCGATTAATTAAAATCGATGTCACGTCTCGATTCATTCAGCGCCGGGTCCCGAAGGTAGGCAAAATAAAAAATCGGGCAAAGGTGTCAACAAAAACGCGTCGAACCCTGAACGTACCGCAAATGAATTGATTCGACGCAATCAATTTTTTCCCGCCCTTCTAAGCTCAGGGAGCTCGGGTACACACAGACTCATTCACTCCCGCCCTGATTATCGGTCAATCATTCGGTCTCACCGTTCAGTTAACTGGAAAATTGGTAATTAGGTATAGGTGATAAAATGTGGAAAGTGTGCTGTTAGGAGATAAGAACGGTCAAGGGCGAATATCCAGGAGAGTCCCTGATGTGGGATAGTTTTTTGTTCATTAAAACCCTATGTTTTGGTTATGAAACGGCAAATCTGTAATTTGGGCCTGCTTACGTACGAACTACAACATACCTAGGTATATTCCTTAAATGAATTTCGGTATGTTCAATAGGCCACTACGTTAGAAATCCGTCCTTCTCGGACCTCTGCAGCTATTTGCATAAAACTAATTATCTTGAAGGATACCTATCTACGTGTGTTTGCTATACGATCTGTTGACTAGCCTCTGCTGCGGTCATAAAGCATAGATACCTACACATTAACTAGAAACTTAGGATATGTTTTATTTTATTATATTTGGCTCACCAACGATTGAATGCACTGCTTCAAAGATACAAGATAAATCCAATAGAGTCACAGACAAATGTATTCAGCCTCATACAGGTAAGCACATCATGCACTACGTAATTGTCGTTGAGTGCCTACTTCTATCAGATGAGTAGGTACCTAACTATGCACCGCACACAACTATGTTTTTTAAATACATTATTAAAATTAAATTAAGTCTAATAATGAGATCCAAAAACATTAAAATACTACCCTCCTTTTAAGTCAGATTTAAACATAACCTATATTTACGACTCTTAGAACTTCGGAAGTTTCATACATTTAAATATATATTTAAACTTCATGTACAAAAGTGGTACATAGGCGGACTGAATGCCACAAGGCATTCTCTACCAGTCAACCACACATAATATCGTGCTACATGGGCAAAGCAAAGAGTCGTTAGTATTTCAGCATGTATGCCATTATTTTTTTTTCACAGAGTAATATTTCTTTTTTCACAATATTAATGTCTACTGTCGACAAGTCCCTGTCATTTCCTTTTTTTCAGCAGCTAATGAATAAAAAAAATATGACTCTCCAAAAATGACAATACGAGTAAATGCACCAGACAAATTCGAAAGTTTTTAACATTACAATACAAGAAATCGATAGGAACCTAGTACTGTTTCTTAAAATTTTAATGTCAAAAATAATTGAATCGGCTCAGTTATCGAGAAAAAAAGGGGAATACGAACGTCGATCTCGTCAAAACTTTTGTGTTATGGTCTTTTTTTTTCGGATGGGAAATCATCAAATGACTCCTCCTGCTCTGGGCGGAGCAGGAGGGAGTGTCAGACTTTTACTGACTAAAACCCATCCATGTTCCTTCCTCGCCCTTTTGTGTTCCGGGGCCACGGTATCTCTTTCGAACAGTCCCGCAGCCCCGGCTTGTGTTATGGTTTGAGGTGCAGTTGTCTCTATAGCACTCGCTACGCAGGCAGGCTTGACGCAGCGCGACGGCAATAGTTGTTCAAATACCTAATTTTCAGCCCTGTTCCCTTTTAAACAAAACTGGAAAATGTGGAAAGGTAGCGGGCTTATTGCCATCAACTGGGCACAAATCCAGACTCCGGGCTGCTGCTACCTAATGAATACCTAATTCCTGATGGAAAAACCCAATAAGACTTGACCCGACCTGGGAATCAGAACCAGGACCTCATGATTAGAAGTAACTATAGAGCTTGCAAAGAGTTGTTGTAGTACCTCTATTCTTGTCTAGGATACTAAGTAAGTCTAGGTACCTATTTCACTTACAATTCTTTGTAGCATTGTGAGTTGGACTTCCCTGGGGGACAGTTTCGTCGTTCACAGATCACTACCCACATCTGAAAGTAAACTTCCCAAAACTTCGGTTGTTTGTATCCTTTTTTACATGTGCGGGTTTGTTGTTCTTTCCAACTCGGATAGAATATACGGGCTCAGGAGGAAGTATTAACTTTTTAGTTTTAAATGTATCGACGTCTTGTTCGTAAGTACAGGATGTATAAGTAAGTGCTTACTTACAATGTTATCTCTAGAAGCGTTAGTGTTGCTTCTTTGAACTCTGTGTAGTCTCATCAAGTCAAAGACCGTGTCGACAGAAGAAGAAACGACGAGGACAACGAGGCCGGAAACATGCAGAAACAAATATCGGTCTTGTTTTCTTATAGTTCATCCATTTGTAACTGTCGCTTGTCCACTGCGACTACATCTCGGTGCATTGCATAGGTACCCACACGGCTTTAAAAAAATATTCTCTGTGACTGCACACCTCGCGGTTGTGGAGGGTCTTCGCGTTTAAGGAGCCTCGACCTTCGCACTTTCGCGGGATGTACAGTCTCATCACCGATGATCGTGGGTGATGCATCCAGTTTGCGGTCAGCAGTGTACGAACTCTCCTATCCAGGGCATCGAGTTCGGTCTGAGTCCATTTAAGTATTCCGAAAGAGTACCTACATTAAAACCGGCATGACCCAACTACTTATAGCTTTCGGATGAGGAGAGGGATCTCAGGTGTATAGAATCCGAGAGCTGAATTCCCTCGAATTCCATAATCTCCCCTCGCTTTACATACATGACTGCACATTTGTACACACCAAATTCAATTCTGATGGCGCTACTAAAATTGTCAGTTACTTTCAGTAGCTCATCGTTCCCACTCAAGGACTCAAGGAAGGTGCGTAAAGTTGCATCGATCTTGTACAACTCCAGCACCCTCATGAGCCATGTATGTGGAACCGAGTCGTAGGCCTTCTTATAATCTTTCCAAAATGTCGACAGATCTTTGCGGGATCAACGAACCTGTTGGCTAATGCCCATATCGATGAGGAGTAGCTCCTTAGTACCGCGGGACCCGTTCCTACATCCATTTTGAGAGGTAGACTTATTGGAGTTAATGTCAATGTGTGTATTAATTTTCGCCCTCAAAAGGTATGATGTAAGAAGCTTGTAGACTGTCGACAAACACGTGATAGGTCTATAATTCTTGGGTTCCGCGGGACTACCTGAGCAGGTGGGTAACGCCTGTTATTAAAAACTGCAGTCGGGACCCAGACTCAAAGGATGACTGGAATTGTAGAGCCAGAAATTGTGCAGTCCGTCCGGTCCCGGTGACTTCCAATTCGGTAACGGATGAACTGCTCTGGCTACATCTAAAGCTGTTATTAAGATTGGTTCAATTTCTGGGATAGGTTCACACACTCGCTTGACATCACACATCCAGTCAGCCTCTGTATTATTAATCAGTTTATTTCAGATCAAATTAATCCATACAATTACAAATTATAAAAATACAGTGAAAAAATACAGATAAATAAATTAAATTATTACAATTATAGTATGTACCTATTGTGTTAGTAAAATCTTATGCACTATGTTAGTGAATTCAGTTAAAATCTTATACACCCATCACATTATGCATCCATTTGTTCTGGTTATGGCAATCTACACGAGATACAACCATCTGCAGGATACTGTTGCTACTGCCTCGCACGCGCTGCAACAAGGAGGCTACTTTCTTACGTATAACCGCATGAAAGCCGTCTGTTCGCGTCTCCGCAAACATTCCGGACGATACTACATTATCGACTAATGACCGGTATTATTAATATGCTGTATACAATAAACTAAAAGAAAAGAACAAAGTCACGATCAGGAATGGGCCCAAAGCACAAAAACCATCTTACTAGAACAGTTACCGGTACATTTACATGTTACTGCACTGCACACTGGTACCAACATTAAAATCTTAAAAGACAGGAGTCCAACTCTGCAACATCCTTCCGCGCGCGCCGGTGACAGATGTCACGTCAAACTGGGAATTGGAATTGTCAATAATTGTCAAAGTAGGATTGCATCGTGCCGTGCCGCATTCGAAAAGCCGATTAGTCTACGTGTAAGTGGTTTTTACTGAAATAATTCCCATTTCAAATATATAATACAGGTAAGTGATATAATAGCTATGAAATATTATATCAGCTAGCGACCTCAATGTTTAGTCTTATACGTTGTATTCTGTCAAAGGTTAGGTTAAAATTATGTAAATATGTAACTGCTGTTGAAAATTCCTAACTAAACGTGCTTACAAATTCATGGTTAATTCTATTACCACGAAAATGAACTCGTTTCGTCTCTTAAAATAAATTCAGGACGTTTTGTGATACAACTAGTGGCATCTATTAGATATTTTCGTAACTACGAACCTACAGGTTTTTCGCGGTTTTCATGACTGCTCGACTTCTCTAAAAATATAGGAAAATATTTCTTTTAGTATTTTATGCTCCGGCTGCGATTGAGTTTTTAATTAATCAGTGTTAGTTTCATAATTAAACTGATTAAATTTTGTATGGACGACGTATGTGAGACCGATTTTTATTCTTGTCGTCACGTAAACTGAAAACTTTTAGGTCTGTCGGCCAGTAGTATGCACAGCACGTGAGACTAAGTATCCTGTCCGAAAATAAAATTAATGAAACAATATTTTTATTGATTTTATGTGGCGCGGCAAATATTTTTTACGGCCTGCATAGATTGCATCATGCAGCCATGCAGCGTTCTATAATCAAGCACCGCAAGGCGAGTAACTATCGCTAAACTACTACCGTAGCGTATTAGGTACTAGGGAACTTTTTAGGTCAGCAAAGTAAACTAAATTATACCATCCAACAAATACACACATGCAATGTGTTAATTAGTTTAATCCAATAAGTAAGTACAATTTTTACGCCCTTCCTTTCCTTTATAGTTTTAACTTGTGAAATTCATTAATCGCATTTTGTTTTGCATGTTGTATTATTTATTGGTTACTACTATCGCTATAAGATGCCGCTGATTGCTAGGGGCGCGTCATGATTTTCGCGGGAAAATCTGTGTGACGTCAGAATTTACGACAGCTAGTCGTTGGTACAAATCCTTGGTGTAGTATCAATTAATTTATTAAATGATTCGTATCTGAATTCTGTAGCATATTATTGCTTCCTGGTTTTCCCGTTATTGCAGGCAAATTGGTACCACCAGCTACTTGTAGAACTAATATCTTGTGTAAAGTGCGTTATCGCGCAATTCACACGTAGCGATGTTCATACGTGAATTAATTTCATGCAATAGGTATGCAAAAGGGGTTTTTCGCTTATTCCATACCTATTTACCGGCTGCGTTTAATTTACAAACGATTGCAGTAAATACAGTTATTTGTTGAATAACTTATCGTGTTAAAGAAATCTATGGCACTCTTTAAACAAAATGAATAAAGCCGGTTTTTATTTTATCAATACGGCTCTTCATTATTGAGTTGGTTCGATGAACAGAGATGAATAAAAAATACATCCTGGTTCAAGTCGTGATCTTTTTACAGCCACACGATTATAAAATCTCAATTTCTTTGTAAATCGATACGATATTCACACTATTATTTTAAATACGAAAGTATCTTTCTGTTTGTCTACCTACCTTTTCACGACTTCGAATT
The DNA here is from genome assembly GCA_947578425.1 of Eugnorisma glareosa. Classification (NCBI taxonomy): domain Eukaryota; kingdom Metazoa; phylum Arthropoda; class Insecta; order Lepidoptera; family Noctuidae; genus Eugnorisma; species Eugnorisma glareosa. The sequence goes on along the minus strand of OX387961.1, from coordinate 19,218,829 downwards.
TCGAAGAAATCATCACATAGGTAGCCCATGGCCTGGTTGAGTACATTCCTATGTACTAAAACCACCTTTGCTTGCTCGGCAGTATGTTTCTGTGGGATAAGTTTCGAACGTCGCGGGAGCGAGAAGCCGCGGTTATAAACTAGTGACCAACTCCGGCTTTGCACGGGTGCAATGTTATACATCTATTAAAAAAAAACCGCATCAAAATATTATTTATACTCCTGCCAGGGTTGCGGGACTGTTCGAAAGAGATACCGCGGCCCTGGAACACAAAGGGCAAAGGAAGGAACATGGATGGGTTTTAGTCAGTAGAAGTCTGACACTCCCTCCTGCTCAGCCCAGAGCGGGAGGGGTTATTTGATGATTTCCCATCGGTAAAAAAAAAAAAAAAAAGCATACATAGGGACAGACAGACAGCGGGAAGCTATTTTGTTTTATACTATGTAGTGATGGTAGATAGTAACTAGTACTATAAATAAGTAGTCATTGATTCAATACCATTGTCCAATGAAACTACTTTAGATTTGCACGCGTTACAGTTTTGCAGACGAGACAGTCCGTTACAATGTTTTGAACACGCTTCAAACTAAAATTTATAATTTTTCAGTCACTCTTTTACATCGTGATTTGGTACGTGTTGGTGTTGTGTGTGTTAATTTTAAAGGTATATTTATCCGTATATTTTTGATATTGCAGTCTACTTTTAAAGATCTCCTTCTCATGGCAATTTTAGTTTACGAAGTGCTAGATCGTTTGTTGCGATAATACGTTGTTGCTATGGAATCAATGGTCAAGAAGAAGCAGCAGAAGAGGTGTGTCCTAATTTCGATAATTTATTTACATTTCAAGTTCAAGAACGGTCTTGACGCTAAGGCATTCTATACCAGTTACGGTTAATTATTTTGATTTTTTTTTTCGTTTTCGTTCGTCCGAAATAAGGTTAATAATCCTGTTTGTTGTCGTCCGAAACCCCATTAGGATATACAGCAGTTGCATTAATTGTCCTGATTACATATTGTGTTCAAAGGTATATATGGGTTCATAACACTAGCTGCAGTTATTTTATACCGTCTATTTAGTAGGAATGATGTCGATGCAACACTCATTGCATCAGTTATTCTAGGGTCGACTGTAATGCATAAGGGAAGTCCCGCGATTAATATAGACAACAGCTATAGTGTTGTCTTTACTAAAATAATATAAACAGGTGAAGAGTTTCTTATTGATTAAAAATAAAAGCGTTTGTATCAAAGCGTCCAGTAAATATTAATTTAGAAAACTGATGGATTAAGCAACACAAAATGCCACATGTGGTTTATTAAATTGACCATGATAAAGCGAACCGTGTCAAGATTAAAATAATAATAAAAGATACGAGTACCAGTACTACGAGTAGGTAATTATAATGAGTCATAGGCAGGAAACACCTGTATCAACTGTATTGACACTGATTCCCAATTTTTGTCCGTATCTATTATTTTTATTGAATTCGTTATCGCCACGCGTATAAATTCAAGTTCATTATCAATACCTATGCTAAGTAACATAATTTAATTTTAGACTTATCATGAACCACGTCAAAACAGGTTTGAGACACATCCGGGTCACGATGACCTAATTTGCAAACTCAAAAAACAATGTAAAGGACTTACTTTATTTAAGGCAAATTATATTCTTGCCATTTAGATAACAGTGCAATTTTGTTTTTATTCCGTAAATACTAGGCGTTCTTCGTAAGATTATGCGGTAATCGATTACTTTTCTGTAGACAGTATTAAGCTGTTTGTTTGATAAGAAGGTTTATCACCTAACAGCAACAGACACTGTCTGAAATGGTGATGGATGATAGTAACGCAGCCGTTTTGAATAATTGTCGAGATAGGTAGTTCGTTTATGAATCCGACCTCCGTTCGGACAGAGCTCTTCTTGCGTACCATCCCTGATTCAAATCAACGCCACTGGCCGAGTGTAACCCAATTTGATAATAGAATTTGGACGTATTTAACTCCCGAATCTAGTGGCCCCACCGACACTTCAATTCCACAAGTAATATTTGAATTAAACCGGAGACGATTCAACGCCCCTGGGGAACAGTGTCGCCAAAATAGGGTACTGGTCCCTGAAATGGGCTGGCGGCCTCAACACGGCCCGTCTTGTCAGGGTTAATTGATTTATGTATTCCACTCCCGTAGGCTCAGATTAATAGATTTGTTGCTTAAATAATAATCCGTGATGAATTTAGAATTGGCAATTTAAGTTAGTATGGAGATTCGACGTTATTGTTGTTCCAGATTCATTATCCGGGAATTGGACGAGATTTGTTGGTGAGCTAGTCGTTGTCAATTGCTTTTTGATGGATTGGTTTATTTCATAGTAAGGGTTATTATGATTTTCATTGTAGCTCAAGCTGTAATAAAGTTATACTATTAGTATTCAATTCTCAACAGTAACGATGAATTGAGTAGCACATTAAATATCAATAGGGATTGTTTTATCGTCTTAAATGTATTGTACAATGTCTGAAACATAAGTGAAGTCTATTTATACAATGTTTGTTCAACGTTTCTATTTACCTATAGTTTGAAATGCTGTTTACTTCAAACCCCCGATAGAAATTAATAGCAAACAATCCACGTCCCACACTATTTTCAATTTGCGGTAACAAAACACACAGTTGGGCTCTTTGATAAAGTGAATCAATGCTTTTAAAGTGAACGTTTAGTAACTCTGAGTTAGCCGACTCATCCTTATCCTAATGCTCTCGTTAATGGTTCAAGTTTCAAGTTAAATTCGGTTGCTTAATTAACTCGATAAGTTATCGGTTCTCGGTTCATTGTAAAACTAATGCAATCTTGTGGTTTTGCTGAAGAGCTTTTGTAACTTTGTCTATGACTAGTTTGTCAGTTTGTGTTTTCTTTTTGGCTTATTGTAAATGCAAAACCAACATAAGTAGAGCTGCTCAGATGCTTTTTCTCAGTCGGGAGCTGTACGACAAACTTTTTGTGTACTAGACTATTAAGCTTAAATCCATAAACTTGTTCTTCTAGCAAAAAAACAGGCATCTTTAGAACTTTGCCGAAGTTTGTTTATTAGCTAGTGTAGAGGACTTCATTAAAAGTTCCTTTAGCCTTTCCACTGCATAATAAGTCGTTAAAAAACTAGGTAATCGCCTTGAATAATTTCCTGTCCATTGACTTAGTAATTTGATAGCCGTTACCAGGTAAAGTCTCACTGTTTCGTGTTGAAATGATAATGACGGGAATTTGCTTAATGATATTTGTTCGCAAACGCCAGGAGTTGACGCCGGACGGTCGGTCGTTGTTTTGTGAACTCCCAGTTTCTTTTGTTGGACGTGTTGTTAGAACTTAGTGACCCAATTCGCGTAAAAGCGATTCGATTAATATTCGAATATAGGTTATGTTTCCTTCCGAATAGCATCGTATGAATAATATTGCATTACAATTAGTTAATTTTTTTATTACAGATCCAAAATGTGTGGAATTTGGGCGTTATTTGGCGTGAGTGAAGACTTATGTCCACTATGCACGGAGAGCTTTGTGAAAATTCGTCACCGCGGGCCTGACGCGTGGCGCTTCGAGGCCGACGCTCGGGAACCGTTCGCGATATTCGGCTTCCGACGACTGGCCATTGTTGACGGTCTTCACGGCATGCAGCCGATGAGATTGCATCTCTATCCTCGCACTAACCTCATTTGCAACGGAGAAATTTACAACTGCAAGCGGCTACAGACACAATTCAAGTTTCCATTTGAAACAAAATGTGATGTGGAGGCCATCACACATCTTTACCACAACTTTGGTTTCCAAAAAACTGTGAAGAACCTCGACGGTGTCTTTGCTTTTTGTCTAATGGATGGTGAGAAGAAGAAAATCTGTGTCGCTCGTGATCCGTACGGCGTTCGCCCTCTTTTCGAATACTGGGATGAGGAAAGAGGTGTATTAGGAATATCTTCGGAAGGCAAAGGTCTGATTAAGTTAAAACAAAACGGCAATGGCAATGCTACTTTAAGACAATTCCCGCCGGGTCATTATGCACAATGGAGTATATTAGACGATGGCAAAGTCAAACTTGATTTTATCGAGCGATACACGTCACCCGGTATGCCACCAAACTTCCTGCCATACGTTCCGGAGGCAGATTTAGAAGACAAGAGTATAGAAGAGAAAACTGCGCTACTCTTAGAAGCTGCGTGCGAAAAGAGATTGATGTCAGACAGACGTATTGGGTGTCTACTTAGCGGTGGGTTAGATTCTTCACTTATTGCGTCTTTAGTAGTGAAGCTAGCTAAAAAGCATAACTTGCCATACAAGATCCAATCGTTCGCTATAGGTATGGGTGATTCCCCAGATCTGATTGCGGCTCGATCAGTCGCTGATTACCTGGGCACAGAGCATCATGAGGTTCGATTTGACGAAAACGACGTTAAAGAAGCTTTGGACAACGTGATATATCATTTGGAATCTTATGACATAACTACGATACGTGCTAGTTTGCCTATGTATTTGCTGTCAAAGTATATCAAAGAAAAGACAAACACTACCGTAGTGTTCAGCGGGGAGGGAGCTGATGAATTAGCACAGGGCTATATATACTTCAGGGATGCTCCTTCCGAGAATGTTGCACATGAAGAGAGTTTGCGTTTACTCTCAGACATTTACTTGTACGACGGTCTCCGTGCGGACAGGACTACTAGTGCATTCAGTTTGGAACTGCGTGTACCGTTCTTGGACATTCAATTTACTAACCACTACCTCAGCCTTGACCCGAAATTAAGGCAGCCTCAAAACGGCATAGAGAAGCATTTACTTAGGAGTAGTTTCGCTAAAAGTGGATTGCTGCCAGACTCGATATTATGGCGCCCCAAAGAGGCCTTCAGTGACGGAGTTGCGTCTATAAAGAAGTCGTTGTTTACTATTATTGGGGAGGTAATCGCCGAAAGGTCGATAGAAGAGAACGTTGTATATCCAGGAGTACAGCCAAAGACAGCCGAGTCGAAATATTATCGGTACGTGTTTGAGAAGTCGTACCCCGGCCAGCATGTATTTACTCCGTATTATTGGATGCCGAAATGGGTCGCCGGGGTGTCCGATCCTTCGGCGAGGTTTATAAAGCATTATACGGCTAACTAAAGCAATTTCGAGGCTGTACAAAGTTGTAGAAAAACTTTATTTGCGGCAACCGCTTATTTATGTTGAGCATAGCTCTTACGATTTGGTTTTTTAGTCAATTGTACATTTGATTTGTACTTATTTATCGATACAAACAATTTTTTGATTACCTGCACAGATGATTTAGTAACACTCTTCTTTGAACGCTTTCGTAACTTGGACCCACTTTTTTTTCAACACCAACTTTATTCAATGAACATGTCACGGTAATGGCATATGAGTTCTAAAAGTATTCTTATCTGGGAAATACAACAAAGTCTGTTAACTCGCAATAATAATTGACTTGCGGCGCTCCGCACAACTTTGGCTCTCATTATCCCCAGGACGATTTCGAGCCTCCCCAGTTGGTCTTAGGGTAAATATAATCTACTTCTGATGTTAATATAATCGTTTCGGCTGTATTGAATGTGATTGCTGTAAGCATTGGTTTTGTTTTTTTTTTGTTCACATTTTATACAGCGTGTAACAGAAAGCGTATAATAATATGGAATACTGTGGTATGGACCATCAAACTGAACAACTTTCTCTATGGGACCACTATGGAAATCGTAAAAATATAATCAGCTGTCCTATACAAAATTTCAATACCTACTCGACCCAAATGTATGGGACAGCTGATTATTTTTTTACGATTTCCATGGTGGTCCCATAGAGAAAGTTGTTCAGTTTGATGGTCCGTACCACAGTATTCCATATGATTATACCCTTTCTGTTACACGCTGTATATACGTACATTAGTGTATGTTTGTATTTTTAAAATACCTACCGCATTTTTGTAAACCTAAGTATAGACTGGATCTTTAAGCTAAAGCTATTTTAAGGAAAAGTGAGAAAATAACCTAGGTACACTCTAGGTACTTAAAAAGTTAAATGTGTATTATAACAATGTTTTATTAACAAATTGATTTGTTTGTCGATTGGTTCTTTTTAGTTTGTGCTTTATTTAATACCAAAATTGTGTGATTGATGCACGCCTTTGACTTTTATTAAATGAATTAATTTGTCTACAATGCGTTTCTCTAAACCATTTCAACCAACCATCTATTACCCTGGCATACTACCTACTTGCAGTCACATCACATTGGAAATGACCGGAAAGGCTATAAATGAAGCTTTTACCAAAATTAAATGCTGTTTTGGAAGAGTGCATCCACCGTCCATACAAGGAAATATTGCGGCTGCAATCATTTCAAAATTTGACCTACATACCCAACGGCCAACATATTGTTAGGTCTCTACAATTGATGAGATAGTACCTAATGGCCATTTTTTAAGAACTTTAGTTGACAACATGACGTGACGAGAACTGAATCTCGATCTCGATCTATTAGATCCCCAATAAACCTAATATCGTAAACACGAAAGTGTGTTTGTATAACGAGCCTTCACGGATATTTGGTATACGGATGAACAATGACCTGGGCTAGAATACTTTTTATACCGGTAGCACATTACCGTGGGGTTATATCTTTCCGACCTGTGAAGTCATGGTTTGGAGCTATTCGGACAATAAATGTGAGGATCTGGTATTAATGTTGCACGGTAAACAAATTGCCAGTCTTACCCCTAAGGGTTACAGCAAATCAGTTGGTAATTATCAGAATAGTTCTGGTATTAATTGTTAGCCACAAAAATACAAATATCGACTTTATTACAATAAATAAATATAGGTAGCTGTGCTTATTTTATTAACAATTTATGAATAACCAACTGTATCTTAGTATACCCAAAAACCAAAGCTAATAAAATTAATCACAACACCAGCTAATCAAAGGAATCAATAAACGACACGCAGACACGTTAATAAGAAAATGAACAGAATTCAACATGGAATCGCAGTCCAGAGACTTTCACTAAAGAATCCGGCAAGTTCCCGGGCTAATGGAACGGATTGCTATAAAGGTCGGAAGCAATCCGGTGTCGGATGCCGACCGGAATGCCGATAGACCGGCGTAATTAAAACTGCCACGTATTTTAACTGATATCCTGCCACCTGGATTGTTAGACCAGGAGATCTTGCGGAAGATATTTAATTTGTGTTATGAGATTGTTAAAGTATCATGTTAGTGCTTGGATCACATTTTAATTCATTATGATAAGCAAAAACAAGTAAGTATATTTCATTTGGGAATTAAGGCCGAAACACACCGGATCCGTACACGTAGACGTACCACGCCGTTGTAATATATGGAACTTTATAGAGACATGGCACACCACTTGCGTGACGTACACGTGCGCGTAGAGTACATGCGTAACGCTACGCATTGCAGCTGCCATGTGTCAAACTTGCTGCGTACCTACGCAGAACGGAACAGCAACGTCACATTGATGCGTGCAGTAATGACGTTGTAGTCAATGGCATTCCGTATTGGACGTCACACCGAACAAGTTCTTTGCTGCGCGTGACTACGCGCATGACTTACGCATCCAGTTGTATTTGTTTTCAAGTTTTACCGATAGTAAGTGATGCTTTGTTTCGGTTTTAATGATGAATAATGAAATTAAAGAAAAACTAATTGTTTGTACAACATATAAAACAAAGAGTAAAAAATATGTCATATAAAACTTGAACCCATTGTTTTTAGGCACACCCAGGAATATTCTGTCACAATAACAGTAATATTGCTTCTTCTTCATCAGATGAACTACTGGGTCCATTTACCCAATCTTCTTCAGACATCGTGCACAAGAATTGCTGGGTACGCAAAGGACCGGTGCGTTGCGTGCGTACCACGTATGCGTAAGCGTAAGCGTACACGTATTCGTAACCCGGTGTGTCAGGGGTTCACGCGCGTCACCACGCGCGTGTACACGTGTACGTCACGCCACGCATCTGGTCTGACCAGGCCTTTACCTTACGTATTGTGAACAGTGGTTACTTACATAAAATACTCTATAAATCATACTTCGTAAATAATAATAATCTTTTAGGATTATCATCATCATCTGCTGATGCATTTTCCCAACTATGTTGGGGTCGGCTTCCGGTCTAACCGGATGCAGCTGAATACCAGTATTTTACATGGAGTGAGTACCTATCTGATCTCCGCAACCCGTAGTTAACACTGGGTCCTACGATACCCCTTGGTAAGACTGGTTGTCAGACTTCCGGGTCACTGTCTACTTACTGTAACGACTGTCAAAGATCTTTTGTGCTTTTTGAGGCCAGGAGGAAACTTGACATGTCACCCGTCCACGTATCAACCTAGGGAAGTGCGGCTTTACCTTTGAAGATCAACCCATGTGGCTTTCATTATGCTAAGATATGAATCCTAAAATGATGATATATAGGCACTTTGGCTGGTGACAGTGAAATGGTGACCATACAGACCAGTGACCATTTGTGTGCACTTTCACACATTTGTGTTCGATTTAAAAAGTGAAATACAAAATTGTTGGGTTGGTACGACATATTATAGAGTTAACACATGTATTACATTTTAGAGATACACCTGAGACGAGTCCTCGAATGAAGGCCTCTTCACTCTTCATATCTCACTACTACTGACATAATATCTAAGTAAAGATACTAGGTAGGTACTAAAGTAGATAGCAAAATGTTTTGACAGCTTCAAAGTTTTCTAGAGAAGAAATACTTATTTTTAACCGACTTCCTTCAACAAGGAGGAGGTTCTCAATTCAGATGTATTTTTATTTTTTGTATTTTGTATTTGTTACCTCATAACTCCGTCATTTGTAAACCGATCTGAAAAAATATTTTTTCATCTGAAAGCATATGCTTCCCGATTGGTCCCATAGAAATTTCATCAAAATCGGTTTAGGAATTTGGTTGTTTTCCTCACGTTAATTGTCATATCACGCGACGTCGCGTTCAGGCGGTTAGATGTACATCACGCGACTTTGCGTGATACTTGCTAGTTAAATTTGACACACTTCCCGATTTCCGATTGTGCTGAAATTTTTCACGCATGTGTATATGGTGAGACAATGCAATATTATGATGATATGTAGCTGATCTGATGATGGAGCTGGAAGGTGGCTAAGAACACTGTAATAAAACGATGCAACGCCATCGAATTTGGACTCGTTTGATTCGTCTTGTCCAGTACTTTGTCTCTAGATGGTATCCAGGGCCTGGTGATGGAGCTGGAAGGTGGTCACAGGTAGTCCGTAATGAAATGACACAATCCCATCGAGTTTGGGCTCGTATGATTCGTCTTGTATCCAGTGTCTGATGATGGAGCTGGACGGTGGCCATAGGAACTCCGTTATAAAACGACAAAACCTCATCGAGTTTGGGCTTGTATGATTCGTCTTGACGAGTACTTTAACTAACTTCTAGTTACAATGTAAAAAATAATTCATGACAAGAATTTGTGTGGTATACTACAACTAAAAAGGGTAAAATAAAAATACTTTCTGCGAAAACAAAACCGACTTCCAAAAAAACACTAAAAAAGTCGAAAATAACTTGACTTTCGGAAGCCGGTGGCAAAAAAAGATAGAAACAAAGACACCGACTTCCGAAAGTCAAGTTATTTTAGACTTTTTTTTGGAAGTCGGTTTTGTTTTTTTAAGTCGGTACTTACAGCTGAAAATGGGATTACCTTTGTTCCTAAAATACGTTCATGGATGATATTTTTACACATATTTGCAGTTCTACATCTTCATCCACTTGGGATGGAGATATCGATGGAATGGAAACCCCACAAGTGAAGGAACCATTTTCAATTTTCTTACGTGTGACACGAGTAAAGCAAGGAGAAAATATGAAGTAGGTATTTTAGAATAGTAAGTATAGTTAAAGTATTGATAAAACAATTCCAAGCTCCCGGACTGCCGAAGAGTTTTCTTCCGGTAGGAATTCGGCTCCATCGCGCTACCGAATAGTTGTCGAACATTATTCGGAACAATTGGAACGGTAAAATAAATCATTGGGACAAGTATTTTTCTTGTTACGTTCATAATTTTAATTAATTCAAGGATCGAGGACACTCAAGCTCTTTGGTAATTTGATTAATCTGCGTTAATACGTTTGAACGTTTTAATTTCAATGAAAAGTACAATGTACCTATTTAAGTTAGATACCAATTAATGTACCTATATAGTTGGCTGTTCTGTAACTAATTATGTTTGTAAGAATTCGCAAAACCCTCATTTAAAATACGGATGGCAAGAGTTTTGGTCTTTTGAACTTTTTGGGAAAGAAACATCAATGTAATTGGTCATTTGAATTTACAAGGACAAAGGACCAAATAGACATAGGTATATAAAGCTCCGAAATAAGGATTTATTTTCGAAGAAACACGTCCCCAAGTACTAATAAGTATGACCTTAGCGTCCTATAAGGTTTTACGCGAACGTTTCACCGCGTTACGAAGATTAGATCAATTTTATGTCGTCACCGTTACCCGAGTGACACCTGGCTTGCTCGTAAACCATATGTCGTATTCACTGACCGACATTTTGAAACTGTTTTATGGTTCGAGCGGTGCCATTTTTTTTTCGTGGCCGCGATATTGCGATATTCAGCCGAGAATTGTTTTTTTTCGGTTTTTCGGATTTGGTGCAGATGTTTTAGTTTGATGCCTAACAGTAACTTTTAATGTTTTTGATAGTTGAAATATGTATTTGATGCTGTGGCAGCCGTGGTTAAATGTGGGTTTGCTTTAAAAATGTATTGGCATGTAGCAAAATAGAAAATGTTTACATGAGCTGTAAAACGATGATATTCCGAGTGCTATTTGCACTTTCTTCAATCATTTTTTAGAGTACAGAAACGATCTTAAAGCACCAAACAAACAAAACTGTCTAGACAAGTTAGTTTTCTACAAAAATAGTATCCCAAATGTGCAAAAGAAAATGATACACGAACTGATCTGTCAAACGCACTGTAGATTGATGTTCAACGAAACACCCCTTGTGGGTGGAAAATTCGTCTGAAAGTACTGAAACCGATGTTTCGTGTTACACCTTCGGGACATACAAACTTCAGTAATAAATGCGTGTAAAACTGTTTTTTTTTTTCTTAACTTCGCATCGTAACTTACGTAACAGTATAAAGCTTTGTAAACAGGTGTTTACGTAAAAAGGGTACGGTTTTCTTTCCTTAGTTTCGATGAAAATGTTGGTACTGATTACTCCGGTAATTTGAGCGAACTGATCAGAGAGTCAGGCTAGTTACCAAGCCAGGAGGCTAATTAGGAGTTTGTAGGTTTCGGTGAATATTAGGGTAGTTATTTTGCAAGATATTGATGCGATCTCGACTTTGGGCTGTCCGAGTCCGCATTCTCAATTAGCATCTTTTTTATCTTTTATTATTTATTAAAAACGCTGTTACAACTATTAAAAAAATATATAAACATACCACACAAACCATCGTTGGTTTAATAGTGGTGGTATGCCAGACACGGCTACTCGGTGCCACAAAATTAAAGTCCTCTAATCATAATTTCTCTTATTTTATACATTTTTAAATATTTCTTAAAAAAAAAAAAAACCTAATAAAAAAAACAGTAAAAATATAAACACAACATTATTATTAATCATTACATAGCTAGGTATAGTACAAGAAATTTACTTACGCCCTACGTTATGGTAAGACAAGTCCTTCTGAACAGTCCGTCTCGAGTTCCTCACTATTCTTGACGTCTCCTATTTATTACTTTTGCCATTGCAGAAATGTATTGTACTGTACTGATGTAGACATGCAGTCTCGTAGTGGGAAATGAGAGCAATTTTATCTAAGTACGATTGATGTGGATTTGACCATATCAATATTTTTTTTGTTATTTACCTTCTCAATTATTGATAATTTCTGGAACCGGTTTGAAACACTTTTTCTTAAATGTTTTGTTAAATTTGTAAATACCACAATCTGTCAAACTTTAATAGATTTTCAACTTTAAGCTTTAACTTTAAGCCCTTACCCGTTAGCCCGTTTTTTTTTTTTTTACCCATGTGAAATCATCAAATAACCCCTCCCGCTCTGGGCTGAGCAGGAGGGAGTGTCAGACTTTTACTGACTAAAACCCATCCATGTTCCTTCCTTTGCCCTTTGTGTTCAAGGGCCGCGGTATCTCTTTCGAACAGTCCCGCAACCCTGGCAGGCGTCGGTCCTTACGGACCCCTTACTGTACCCTTTAGCCCTTAGCCTTTAATTTTGAACCTAATGGTTCAAGGTTGATGGGGAAAATTTGACAGTTTCGTGTAGTTTGATGCGCTGGCGTATGCTAATGTAAGCTACAGTTCAGAAATGAAGGACTTTGCAACAGAAAACTAAACACAGTTTTTCGTAATTAGTTAGTAGTACGAGCTGCAAGCCAACACTGAGCAGCAGATATAAAAGATTTTTTTTTTAACTTATTCATTACCTACATTTGGTTAAGCTAAGGTTTCGTGAACAAACAATTATTACATTAACGATAAATGCGAGCAGGTATGATTTCAGCGATTTTCAGTCAATTCCCTATCGGGCCCTGAATGAGGGTTCGAACCTGAAATATGTGAGGTATGGACGCTGAAAGTGATTTTAAATGGCCGCTCATTTTTTTCGTTATTTTGTCCCTTACTGCAAAAGTTGATGTTCTTATTTAAGTAACTAGTTTCGAAAAAGAAAAAAAATTGTTTGGCGTTTTATTCGTGTGATGGGGAGCCATGAAACGCATGTGATTGAATGAGTGATGAATATAAAAAAATATTTATGGGGAGCCAGAAGAAGAGGAAAAAGATGGAAGGAAGATGTGAGGGAGTGAATGAAAGCATCATGGAGAAAGTAAAATGAGACAAGGGCAGGAAGATTCCTCTTTTCCCTCCTCGCACCCTTAATGATAGAAGGTAATTACGTACAATTCAGTCATTGAATTGATAAGCTAAGTAGCGCATCAACCGACCAAGATATTGAAATAGATGATACTTTTCCTGATTTCCTGGCAAAAAGGTTTTTGTATATTTCCAAATAAAAGCAATAATATTGTTTTATCGGTGTGCGTTAATATCAAAGGTGAAGGCGGTTTCGTCTCTTCCATTAATATTAAATACCAAACAAAAACGCAGGCTTGTTTTGACATCTCTGGACTTGTCGTAATTGTTTAAAATGTTCTCCCGCCTGCCGTATGTCGCCCTTTTGTCCAAAAATATACAAAGCGAACAAATAGGCTTGACTTTAGTTCGTCCTATATTTGGGAGACGATACGAACACAGGAATGAAATGATAGGTACAATATAGACAAATGTAGGTGGTATGTGGATACTAGATATGCCAATAAGATGTCAATTTAGGCTATTGAAAGTGCTGTGTCGGACTCCGTGTAAGAAGTCCTTCTAAGATGATTCTGGGTAATGCCTGACTTAATGACTTTCATAACAGGAATTTGATTTGTGATCTGAAGTAAATCTAAATTAGCCTACCGATAGAAACAAATAAGCATACAGAATCGATTATTCGCTTAAAAACTCATAACTCATTCTTTTCTAGACTGACTTTTTATATTAAATAGGCTTTCGTTTGGCTTCAACTTGCCTGATATGATGCGATGATGCGGACTAGGGTGGAGCACGCTTGCCTAGAAGTAACCGATTCACTCGAACTTTGAATAGATCCAGATTATAGTGATCAGGGAACAGAGAAGCCGGCAGTGAATTCCACAGCAGACTGGCGGTTCGCACAATAAATGTGGAAGCATAGCGCTTTGTTCGGGTCCGTGGAACTTCCACCATATAACGGTGACGCTTCTCCATATTTCTGCTCGTCCGATGATAGAATAGGGATGGGGGAATTAGATTGTGTAATTCTGCCGTCCTTTCGAAATGTGCAATAACTCGAGTTTTGCGCCGAATTGAGTTAAGTACATATTCGGAATTTGCAGAACGAGATCTATAGATTCTTCTTAGACAATTTTTACGTATCTATGACGAAGCCGGTTTTAATACTAATACTAACTGCAATATTTAGGTCGGGGCTTTATGATGTACTTATCAAGACCGATATAACTACAGATAGTTTTAACCTAGTTATTGCACTTTACTTCACAAAGCACACTCCCCGAAATGTAACCGATAAAAAAAACGGCTAAATGCGAGTCGTATTCACACGCACATAGGGTTCCGTAGCACCAAACAATATAATAAAAATATATTTTGAAGGAAAAATATATTTTCATTAATATGTTTTACATTCAACAGCAAAACTAAATTTGTTTTTCATAGTATGTTAATGAAAAACAAAGTGACTGCTGCAGTTTGATGAAAAAGTCCCATATCTCAAAAACTGAACATCAAATCTTATTCAAATCAATTTTGGTTGAAAGTTTTATTTACGTTCTACAATCCTACATTTGTTTAGAATTTTCCTCCTCTTACTTTAGAAATTAGAGGGGCGGGACACACATTTTACCACTTTGGAAGTGTCTATCTTTCAAACGATTGACTTTGAGAAAAAATGGTTTTAGGGACCTCAACGTCATTTTTAAAGACCTATCTATAGACACCCTGCACGAATAGGTTTAATGTTTTTTTTTTAGTTTTAGTTCCATGTAGGTGAACTAATTATTATTATTATTTTTTTAATTTAAATAATAATTTTAATGATTGAGGGGAATCGTAAAGCGGTTCACAGAATACATCTATCTACGAAGTTTCAACTGTGTAGTCCTAATAGTTTCGGAATAACGTGGCTGTGACATACACGGACAGACAGACAGACAGATGTACAGACATGGCGATTCTATAAGGGTTCCCGTTTTTTGCCATTCGGCTACGGAACCCTAAACACGGATAGGCTAGCAACTTTGTGGTGATGTTCAAGGCTATAGGACTATAGTAATATGAAGTCCATTAAGTAATTTAAGTATAGTATTACCTATTAAGTCGTACTTTCACTGTGTGTAGGATGTGTAATTGTGTATGGAGAGATTTGTCACGTTAGCTGCGCAGATCATTTTATTTGCCAGCCACGCATCCGTTGGTAGCTTGGCCGTGGTTGGCACAGTGGAAAATCCCGCTTTCATTTTCATACAAACCGAAGCTTGTATAGACTAGCTGTGGCTATGGAGCGCCGTCCATAAGACTTCCAAAGCTGTTTTCAGCTGAACACTGGCTTATAAAGCGCTGTAGCGCTGTAGCTGGGTTGTTAATTTGTTATCCTGTGGGAGCCGTACCACTCGACGGGGAGGCGATATGAAGACACTAGACTGCCTTTCGTCTGTGTATGGCTAATTGGCTTTGGTTATGGTATTTCGTGCAATACGTTGCTACCTTTAACATGTTGACCTATGATTAGGTATCGTGTTGTTAAAAGTTAAGATTTTTTGCAGTTTTCAAGTTTTTTGAGAAGTTTCCAAAAGAATATACGATTTCATGTGATAAGGTGCGCATTTTCCAATTATTTAGTAGATCATAGTCTAATCAGTAATGAAAATCCGAGGAAAGATGGCTACCCCAATATCAACCCGCCTACCTCGTACCTCGTATCAACGAAACTTCCAATGTGCTAAAATGGTGCTAACGTTTAAATTTCTGCAATTTAATTTTTAAGTCTTGACCCCTAGTCAAATAAATGGCAAGCACACCTCTACACTCAAAACCGTATGCGCCGTGCTAAATAAAATGTAACTCCCACCGCGAAACGTAACAAAGTCGGTAAATCTAATAATTTATTTTTCCGTGTAGCCACAATCCGTTATTTTATTAGCTTGCAACACTGCCGCCGCCGTGAGGAATTAAAATATTTATGTTCATTGCCTCGGGCCCGTTTAGGGGAACATGGCCATTGGAATTATTTTACGGTTTTAAGTGGCCCTTCCTTTTTAGTATTCAGTGCGTTCGGGTTATGATTAGCTGTTTCCATCACTGGCTCTCTTGAGGTTTGATTAAAGGAGCTTCAATCGGGTTTATCAAAGAGGATTTGCAAGAAATACATTTGGTTTGTTTTAATGTATTTTCACCAATGGAATTCTAATCGGAGGATTAGAAATGGGTGAAATTCCTAATCCTCCAATTAGAATTCCATTGGTGAAACCACTTAACATCAGTTAGTTTCACTTGCTTAACGAAGAATACCAAAACAAGTACCTAAGTTCTGCAGTATACTCTCCTGAAAACAAAACTGGCTGATATCTTCTAGCGCAAGTTTCAAGAGCTTAGTGTCAGTCGACGCGAGTCCTTGCGAAAGAGTTATAACTGCTCCTCAAGACTGTTTGGTCAACAACTTCTCTGCACTTACTCGTTTCCATGTTAAGAGCAATTTTTTTTAAGCATAAACAAATTTGATTGATGCGTTCCATTTTATTACGCATATTTTTTTCGAAATAATTGAATGACAAACATTTAAAAACATTTGTGAATAAAAAACATCCAACTAAAAAGCGCAACGGTGCTTAGTTTCGTTTCAATTATTTCGTTTTATGTAAACCCCGCAATAAAGCACCGTCGTAAATAAAATATGGAGTTTTTACCATCTATCAACGTTATATCAAGGCACCTAAGTAAATGTATACAGGTGTTGAGATACTTTAATTTGCATTCCTCCTTTAACGGGTGCAAGTTAAGACACCTCGAGGAAATAAACAGGTTACTCGAGCGAGTTATCTCACAGAGGGCGTGATAAAATGCTGATTATTTTATAAAAGAACTGATTTATTCCACTTTATCCCACACACAGACCGCATTTTGAAGTCGACGTCTTCGCACAAACTTTTCGCGCTTAAAATTAAATTATTTATGTGCGCTGGCAAAACGAATAATATATATTTTTTGTCTCTGGAATTTAATATTTTTCATTTTAACGTGTTTTATGAGTCGCTCTTATTGAATTTTGTTGCTGCGTTATTTTTGATTAAGCGCTACGCTTTTCCCGCGTCTGGGGCTTGTGAAATTTTAAATATTCGTTGTGGGGAGCGTTTTAGCGCGGAATTTTCTTATTTTATTCATTCGTACAGGTGTGTTTGTTGAGATGATATGAAGCGCTGCACTCTGTACGCATTTGTCGTCGGCGACATTGTTTTACTGCTGGAATATGCGTATTTTTTTACTTAAACCTTTTTTGATAAATGCGCTGTGGTCATGTTTGTGTCACATTGTTGACGGCACTGTAGTTTCGGAGTTAAGGGGGGGGGGGAAACGTCAATTTTCGCCTATTATTTAAATAACTTCAAAACTATTTATTATTCTCTTCCTATTATCTTTCAATTGCAAAAAAAAATTGAGGTGCTCACAATGATGACCCTTTCATTTGATATGTAACACGATATAGTCTTTTCAAAATTTTTTTTCGTTTTCTAATTTATTTCCAGGTCAAAAGTGGCCTCCATGTTTAAAATTCAGTAATTTATGTTAAACGTCTGTCTTTGGGTCACCGACTTACATATGTGTACTAAATTTCAACTCAATCGGTCCAGTAGTTTCGGAGTAAATTGGCTGTGACAGACGGACAGACAGACAAACACTCGTGACCCTATAATGGGATCCGTATTTTCCTTTTGAGGTACAGAAACCTAAAAATAAATAGACGGCTGCTTATTTAGAGACGGAAGCATTAACAGGTATTATTATATATTCAAACTTTAACTTCATAACAAGCATAGTTTTTTTCAAGTAACGTTGTAATTTCTATTTACGAGTATGTGTAACAAATGGCGTCTAGGCTTGTCTTTCGATAATAGGCTGGCTTTTATTTCCAGTGTTTCTTGTTCTTATTACAAACAATGTTTTAACCCTTTAATCGCTTTAACAATAGTTACGGAATCCCGTTTTAAAAGTAGCTACTGTAAGTATAGGTTTAAATTGATAATACCTACTCACAGTAGCACCACGAACCGCGTACTTACAAATTACCTTTTAAAACGAACCGTTCATAATTGATCCGGCTGCGTAACTCCAACTTTTACATCAAACTTGGTAGAGTCTCTCATAATGCCATAACGAGTTTCATTAATACGGTAATGGATTACTTGAGTTTCACACAAAGGATTGAATGTGACGCGATATTCGATCGAGATGTTAATTTCCGTAACTTTTGTTGCTTTGAGCGTGTATCCTTTGTTTTTCAATATCCGGCCGTAGGTATCCGTATCGGTATAACTATGCAAATATGCTCGGTTCTTTTTTATTTTTGTGTCATGCTCTGAGATAATGAGCTTGTTTTAACGCTGTGTTTCTTGGGAAACCGCTCAATAAACGGCCGTTAATAAGCTTTACTATCAAAGGCCGTTTGAAACACGTGTCTGTGTTTAGCAGTAGATGTTTATGGGCGGAAATTATCGCCGTGAAAAGCATTCACGAGTCACCTACGCTGTCCTTTTAACGTTGAGTTCTATAATAAGTATTCGAGATTTTTCCTCTTTGATTTTCTTGCAGAAACAGCTACTAAGTGGACCTTACGATACGAATAAACACAAGAATGAAAACGGAATATATAAGTCCCGATAATACTGTAAATAAAACAGCGCTTTATTAAATACCTCATCAATTAAACAAAACGCAGAGGTAAGAATCAACACCTTTATTTCTAAACCGGGTCACATACAACCGCTTATTTCTGTTACCCGATTAACTTATCAGAGGGTTTTGTACAAAAGAATCACCCTTACCTTACCTACAGGGTGAGAAATCACCCTTCGCCTTTTTTCTTAAGCGAGTAGAGTTTAATTACATTTGTAAATTAAGCAATGGGACGGACCGAACGTGCGCTGATTCCAGATAGGGTTTAATACAAGAAATAGAATCTTTTGTTCTTATAGCGGTCGGATAATTTGGTGCGAGACTGGCGTGATTATGGTGGGAGTCATTAAAGATTTGAGGCGAGACTGAAACGTTATCGGTTTTGTGAGGGTTTTACAAATAGCTGCTATTGTGTTTCGTGATGACTTTCAAATGAAAGCAGAGCATTCGAACCTTTTTCCTTTTTATTTCGGCAGAAAATACATTAGAAAAGCTAGTTTACATAAACTCACGGCTCTTTTCCTAAGGGTTATAGGCAGAAACTACAGAACGCCATCTGCTACTATCTATACCGTAAAACAGGGTGAACAGAGACGGAGAGGTGATTCGAGACAAAACTTTGAAAGGGATTTTAACGTTGAATTAATATGGTATGCTAACAAGGTCTCTAAATTATTAAAATTAATTAAGTAAATAGAGCAGCGGTGGCCCAGTGGTGGCAGCCCCGACTTATGTACAGTAACTAGTGGGTTCGAAACCAGGCAGGCGCATTACTTTGTGTAATTTATTTCATCACCACTGCTCTCAAAACGGTGCAGGAAAACATCGTGAGGAAACCGGCATGTCCTAGAACCAAAAATTAGGCTGATTATGCAAGTAAATAGAATAGAGTACTTATTGGTATCAACTCATATTAATAAAACCTTTTACCCGGTAACTGCATACCTCTATTGTTTCGTTCAGGTTTATATATCAGGGCATAGACGCTTGCTATTTGTATAAACATTAGCCAGTCAGCAAGATGGACGTAGCCGTCGATCTTGAGTTGTTGTTAGAATGCTGGGGAATTACACTTAAACTGTTACTTAGGGGATATCTTCCGTGAATGTCTTTAATTTTGAGCTCCCGATATTTCGACGCTGTTGCAAGCGTCACAACCCGCGATCATGGCGCTTGCATGGCGCTTACTTGTAGTTGTAAACCGTGAATGTTTAAAACAGTGTTTGCTGGGCAATTTTTAGATTTACATTTTTATATAGGTAATTTAAATACTGGAACCAACAATAAAAACATGCCCCAACCAAGTTATAAAATTCCTAAAATACCTTTAAACCGGGAAGCCGTGCCTTAGTTCCCCAAGGTGTCGTTCTGGTGACAAATTCGACGAAAGCTGCGAATTATTTTTGGGCTCGATCGATCAATCAGAAGAATTCTACATGTTCACTATGTAGTTTGTTGGCAGTTCCTGATATATGTGTGTGACGTAAGTCCACGGCTGTATTCCCTAAAGGAGAAGGCAGAGCTGTACATATATCTGTAGTAATCACTTTTCGTCATTTGTGTTTAATGCAATACAAGAGGGGGCGAGCCTGTCCTTAAAGAGCTAGGTTGACACGTATGTTTGTTTGCTTGCTACACACACGTTTATCAGTTTTGTTTAAGTCCCGTAGAACAGAGGGCCAAGTTTTCTGTATCCGGGTTCAAATCTAGATTCCGGATTATTTATTTATTTTCCTTTACATCAGGTAGATTACCCATAGATTTTGTTAGTATTCCTTAACCTATGTTAGTATAATTTACACACACACAATAAATAATAACGATAAATCTTAACTTAAACAATTAATTGCGCCACCTCCTGGAGATACCTGGCAACGGTACATGCACTGCGCATAGGTGCCCCATTAGGTGGCCTTCCTATTAATAGGCAGTTCCCGATATTTTTTTTTTTACAATTTTTGTAATTAATTATTTTGTAAAGCAAATATTCGAGGAGCCCGTTGCTAAATTATAACAGCTGCTCAGATCAGTCTTCAGGTTAAGCCGCGCTTAGCTAAGTTGCTCTATGGATGGGTGACTATCCAATACATACCGAGTTTACTCAGTGCCTCGAAAATCGCGTTAAGACGTTGGTCCCGGCTGTCATTTGTAGATCTTTGGCACTTGTTACAGGTAATCATTTACACAATTGTTCATATTATTATTATTTTTTTTTTTTTTTTGTTTATATAATTAGTTATCTAAGTTAAGATACTATAATTGTTATATACCTTTTACATATTCGTACCAATTAGATTAATATGCTTTTTTTTTTGTAAATTAAAGTTACCTTCAATCGCCTGAAACACAGGATTACCTAGTTCAGGCACAAATCATGGTGAACTTGACGTGATAGATTTAAGACAAACTGTAAACGCTGTTCCTTATATTTTTGAATAAATTTGATTTAATTTTTTAATTTTTTAATCCGGCACGAAAGTCTGACAACCAGTCTTAGCAAGGGGTATCATAATACCCAGTACTAACTGGATTGTGGAGGTTAGACAGGCAGTCGCCCCATGTAAAACACTGGTATTCAGCTGCGCCCAGTAAGACTGGAAGTCGACCCCAATATAGTTGGGAAATGGCTGGGCAGATGATGACTTAAAGCAAAAACTGAAGTATTTTTTTTATTCTCTAATCCTTTAGTGATAATGAGAATATCTCATGGTGTGGTAAAAACGATTACCCAATCGGAAAGGTGGCCAGCCGTTGAGATAGACTTTTTGATAGCCAATATCATCTAGTACTCTTATCCCTCCAATTACATTTCGAGAAAACACAAAACCAATGACAAGCCGGGCACAAAATAAAAACAATAATATCAAACAAACGTTTGGCTCCAGTATTTTATTTTATTGGAAGTAATGTGAAGACAGATCACTGTCGGCACGGATCGTGTCACTTTCACAAAAGATATTGTTCTCTGTTTATATGCGTGTTGTTTTGTGACGAATCGATGGCTCGCAGTTAGTAAAACGGCGTAGGTTATTTTGTTGATGTTTTGTCAGTCAGTAAGCCATCTTTTTGCCAGATGAGTAGGGATTATTTTATTTGATGTTTGGGGCCTAGAAACGGCGTGTTTTAACGTGCCACCGGGGCATTATTCGCTGCCATTTTTACCTGGTGCTGCTTCGTCAAATTTTGGGAGAATTTTCAATATTGGGAGAGGAAGACCAAAGAAACGATGGATCGATCGTGTTAGGAAAAGTAATAAAAGGCTCTTCCTAAAAATAGAAAAAATTATGGACCATGTCGGGTACAACAATTTTTTTAAATAAGTAGCTCTCTACTTCCATAATTAGAGAGAGAGAGAGTGAGAGAGGGTCCATAATTTTTTCTATTTTTGTTTATTACTTGCTGTGCCTGGCATGCGTTGCAATGCGCCTTTTCCTACCTACTGTAAACTTACCGACTACTACCCACTACATACCCACTACCTACCTACTACCTACCTAATTCACAACTGTAAAAAGTACCAGGCTGGCATGAATTCAAGGTGGTATAATTTTCTGTAAAAAGTACCAGGCTGTCATGAATTCAAAGTGGTATTTTAACAGTTCTGGATTTTAATTATAATTTTCCGCGCAACTTTCTGCGTGATAATTTATAGCCTAAATGTTGAACATGCCTGTAAGGAATATTTGTGCATTTAGAACAGAATCCATGCCGTAGTTCTTACGTGATACGCGTTGAAACGGACAGCTAAACAACAATTTTATTATGTGTATAGATTTACCACCTGTATTGGTACATCTATACTAATATTATAAAGAGGTACCTCTTTGTTGTGAGGTTCTAGGGGGTAATTAATCTCTGGATCTACTGAACCGATTTTGAAAACTCTTTCACTAATAGGAAGCTACATTATCGCCGAGTGCCATAGGCTATTTACAACGTGCCCGTGGGATAATTTCAGACCAAAACACCAGCAAAGCCGCGGGCAACAGCTAGTTATGGATTTAGCAATAAACGATTTGAGATTTGAGGAATGATATGAAAGGAGTAAATGCTAGCGTGGTGACGGCTGACAGAGGAGAATGGAAGAAAAAAACGTTTTGAGCCGACCGCAAGTAATGTGGGACAAGGACAGGAAGATGATGATGCTGCTTCTTCAAATGGAGCAAGGCAGAGAACGTGCCTTTCAAGTAGGGTTGCCACCTTTTTTTTTGTAGATATAGTACTTTGATTAGTATTAGTAAGAAAAAAAAAAGTATATAATAACAAAATAAAGTATAATTTACTTTACTTTAGGGATATGTTTGAAAACATATTTTTTATAGCTCTTTGCAGTTTGTATCGAATTAGTATCTCTACTAAACAATTGCACATCATCTTTACAGACTATATTTAAATTAAAGTAAATAAGTAATTCATTTTTTATCAAATTCAGAGACGCTTTGTTTCTTTCGTCTTGCCATTTGCTATTCATCTCAGAAAAAAACTCTTTTTAATACAGTTGCTCAAAAAGTGGTGTATTGCAGGGACGAATAGCGTTCGGGATGTGGGCTATTACATACTAGTGCTTTTTTTTTACCTTTCCCGAACTCGTGCGTTCTCTTTCCCAACTGTCAAAATAATGTCTATTAAAAAGAAAAACCAACCATGAAGTTTTTACTAAAGAGTTTTTGTGATTCATACAAATACGTATATTTCTAAAAAGAAGCTACTAATTTATTTCAATATCAGATTTAATGATTTAACTGAATGAGTTAGGTTAGGTTTCATTTCATTTCATCTCATTAAATTTCATTTTCATTTCATATCAATAAAAAAAATCTACTGAAGACTAAGCTGTATGGATAGTTCCCTTTGCCTACCAAAATGGGTGAAGAAAAAAAAAACTCTGCTTATATTCTACGGTTGGCGCCATTTTCCAGAAATTTTCTTTGCGAGTTTAGTTGTTTGTTGCACAAAATGAGTAATTTCGACCCTATTTTTTTTTAATTAACACCACCGGAACTCAGTATAATTGCACAAAATGCTTCGGAGAATATTTTACCGGAAAAGTCAAAAAGTCGTTACAAAAACTGCAATTTCAATGTATGTACATGTGTACTATAACTTTTATAAGAAATAAATGATTAGTTAGTTGAATTTATTGTGTTTTTATTATTTTATTAAATTGCTTAATTTTTTCGCAACTGTATTAAAAATAGTCGTTCAGTACACCTGCGGAACCGTCATTGCAACTTGTTCCGACTGTCAACCCTCGCCTTCGGCTGCGCCTCGGGTCGGGTAGACATTTGTCAGAACTCTTTGCAATGACAGCCTTTCCGCTCTTGTAATGAAATATACTATTCTGTGAATGCTGACGTGGCGGGAATAGACAATAAAAACGAAATTACTCTAAACAAGTATAAAAAAATATGAAATTATTAGTGACACTGGCATTGTTGACATTCGAGGTTAGGTTGATCTGTAATGGTTAAAAACGAGTGCTTAAGTGATGTGGCGCTTGCGAGTGGAGACATCAATTCAGCACCAATCGATAAATTTTGGTTTAACGAAAAAATACTTACGACGAAACTTTTCAAAATCCTAAAGAAATCAAATCATGCGAAATAAAGTATTTTCGTGTAGTTTATTGTTCTCATAAAGAATAAAGTACAATTATCTGAAATAACGTACAATACTTTATTATAAAGTACGGGTGGCAACCCTACTTTCAAGTAACGTGAATATAAACAAACATAGGAACATACAAACATTGCAAGTTAAAGAAAAGTTTTGGGCTAAAAAAGACTTCGTGTTCATAGGTCCTTATCGCTACTAGGAATAGGTACAGCACCACATCAAGCTACTACAATCTGTCAAATTTCTTTAATAGATTTTCTACTTTGTTTCTAAAGCATTATGTTCAAGGTTGTTTGGGAAAATTTGACAGTTTCGTGTAGCTTTTTGTGATGGCGTCTGTACTATCGCGGCCTTTTCCGCCTGATCAGTTAAAAATTTTTTCGCCTAAATCATGCGGAGGCGCCGAGCCACGCCCCCTTAAAGTTTAGGCCCATTAGGAAAGCGTTTACGCAATTAGTTGCAATCTGCATTGCGCAGCTTAGTGACGTATCCTGTGTACTCTTTTTGCGAATTTTACGGACGAACTTTGGCGCGCTTAGCGGACCTTTTGAATATTGACCATTGCTCTGTTCAATTTGAAGTTCTCGTTCAATCAATAAAAACGATATGCGACGGACGCAGGAGGCGCGATGACTAAATATTAATATATTTCGCTAATTTATTTAAATACAAATGTAATAATTTTTTATTAACAAACAATATAACAAAACATAAAAAAACATTAAATTGTCCACCGGTATCGGGAACCCCTATCGATTAGTGTATTTATTTTTGTAGTATTAAAATTGAGTAGTCAGTGACTATTTTTTCACAATATTCATTGTGATAAAATAGTGAAGAAGATAAAATAGTAAAAATATATTATTATTTACCGACTGTTCATTAATTTTAGGGAAGTTTTTGTTTAAGTACTGTATTTTTATTATTGTTTTGGGTTTTTGTTGATTTATTGAATCATTTTGAACATAATGTCCAATTTTAATATTAACGTGAATTAAAACTTAGTGAAGTAATTTTGCATTCACGAGTATTGTTGTTACGGGCGAACTCGAATACTTTCTCGCTAGCACACGTATTATATGTTTCAATGTTTTAGGTTTGTTGGATGATTTTAATTTGGTTGAGTATCAGTATTAACTTTTTTTTAATACATAATTTTATTTATGTAGTTAGATTGATTAAAAATCTCGTTTAAATGAAGCCGCTTCTTATAAGAATTAGTGAGTGACTGATTCTAGACTGATTATAACCTTAGATTTATTATTTAATAAGTAAGCAATACAAAATATTATTTACCAACTGTTAATTTAATTTTAGAGAAGTTTTTCTTCATTGTGCCTTTTTATTAAAAAAAAAATACATCTATGCACGGATATTATCGTTTTGTTGTTACGGGCGAACTCGAATACTTTCTCGCTCACACACGCACTACTTGTCTCAATTTCTAGGTTGGTTTTAAAGAAACAATGCTTGCCACTGTGTAAATATCAGTATTAACTTAAAAAATATCTATAATTATAGTTAAGGTTGACCGAAATTCTCTTTTAAATGGAGCCACTTCTTACGGGAATTAGTGAGCGACTAATTATATTGTATGGTAACCCTGTTTTTAATATTTAATAAGTAATAGAAAAAATATTATTTATCGACTTAAATTTAATTCTAGTGAAGTTTTTGTCTATTGTTGTCTTAATTTTGATATTTTCGCATTTATTGCAAAATGCTTATGTTTAAGTACTGTCATTTGTGGCTGCTTTCATCTGCACATATTTTTGATTACTTAATTATTTTAAAAATATTTCTTTTTTTTTTAATAAGAACGAGCAAATCATAATTTAACTATCGTAATTTTGTAAAAAAATCATGAATGGAATAACTATTGTTTATAAAAACTGTTGCTTGTGGTAATAATAGGTCACAGGAAGGGATGTTTTATATTTGTTAAACTGGTAAATTATTTTAAGTTGATTCTATTACTTGTTTTTTGATTTTGTGTTTAACCTATTTACTGTATCCAATTCATATATTGGACCCAATAAATTGTTTACGATAATCTCTGTTTTGTTGTATGACAAAACAACAAAGTATATAATTTTGGTAATAAAATTGATAAACCTGTAAACAGTATTTTAATTTTTAATTAATACACAACCGATAATAGGATTTAACTAATCAAAGTTCTAGTTAGAATAAGAGATGAGATCTAGCTAGATCAACAGCTTTTCACCCGCTAAAGCCCCATTATTTCCAATTTTATCGAAATCGTATCGAAACCGACACACGCACAAACATAATTGAGTAACGTAAGCCGAATTCAAGTAAGGTTTTTTTTCTAATAATAGTAGTCTGAAATAACAATACATCTCGTTCGGCGTGCGCCGTCGTCAGTGCGCTCGGCCGGTCGGTATTGTCTTTCTTTCATTTTTTCCATTCAACGACAACGGGGCGGAGCTAGAGAGCGCTTCAATATTTTGAGTGCAAGCAAAAATGAGCTTAGTGGTGATCAGGCAGGAGTGTCCGCGATAGTACATCATCGGTGGGTTTATTGATGGTTCATCCTAATGCCAGTAACGTATAGAAAAATAAATAGTAACCAGTGCTCACTATCACAATGCGTTGCTAGATAATACCACCATCATCGTAACTAACATCGCGGCTGTAATCCCTGAAGGGTTAGGTAGAGGTGTACCTAACAAGTACACCCACATTTATGTTTAAGTCCCATGTAATAGGTAGCGAGCCTATTACAATCAACCGGGCACAAATCCAGACTCCGTGGCTGCTACTGAAAAAATCGTGATCGAAAAACCGCAATAACACTGCCTGACCTGGGAATCGAACACATAGAACGTCATGCTCAACAGTCGCACTTGCGACTACTAGACCAACGAGTATGTATTATGCATTAATAAGCATCATCAATCGACTCAATTTAAATTGCCATCGACGCGGTATGAAAAAGGAGATAATAAAAGGATTTTCCGGTAGCACCTTATTTTCTTTAAGGTAAATTAAATCGCTTCAGTTAATACAATGTCAAATCCCATGTTAATGTAATTGGCTGTCAGGAATCACAATAGCCACAGTTAATCAACTTGATACGAGTTGAGACAGTTGATTAAATAGAACGGTTGGGTGCACAGGGATCGCCACTGGGTCATAGAGGCTGCATTGGACAACTGGAATTGAGATAGCCTTTATTTATTGGTTAATACAGGGTGTAACAAGACCCTTAACGAAGCCGGCAACCAAGCATTATGTACATCAGTGACTTTACGCAAAAAATATTGCTGGGAAACGACTTTTTTTTGGCGGTGAAAAACCACGTTTTACGGTAGGACTCAATGTAACGGACTCAAAACATTGTGCTGATGGATGGATTGAATAGTACGGGGGTCGTGAAGGTGTATCTTACATAAAAACATGCATTTCTTAAAAAAAACTTGTGAAAAAGTTGGAACTTTGACCAACAATATCTCCATAACAAGAAGTTTCCTAGGTATGGTCTAGAACAAAAAAATGATTGCAGTGACGGGGAGAACAAGTGCCTTTCGGTTTCGTTAAGGGTCTTGTTACACCCTTTATATGCCATTATGTAATTACATCTATACTTGTATACCTACACGCATTCATATCTAATTAATATTATTTTTTAAATACTTGAAGACACATACAATCGCCCTAAGTTACAGCTGTAAAGAAGAATCAACGATAAGAAAGTAAGATTTTACACTTATTAGTCCTGAAGTTTTTATACAACCAGCTACAGAGCCCCACGACACAGGGTATCGTAGTGTGGATTCCAGAGAATATGTAATAATCTAATGCTTAAGGTTCATTTCTATTTTGTTACAAGCTTTTTAATGTTATACCGTTTTATTTAAACCGGTTTTTTTCTGACAGTTTCTTTAGCTGCTCGGGTAACCCATCAACAGCCAAGATTTTGTGACATAACCGTCAGATTTAGTCTCACCGTAGTTACGTTGTGTAAAGTGTTACACTGAGAAGATGGCATTTCTATGGCATATATTTTACATGGCATTTTTTTAACGTTGATTTGTTTTTTTTTTGACATTGTATTTCTTATTTGATGACATTGTATTTATTTTTATATTGTAAATTGTATGTTTCGTTTTTTTTTGTATTTATTTCGTAACTTATGATTGTAATATCCCCGGAACCTGAATTAAATGGATTTATTTTATTTATTTATTTATGGCAGCATGTCACAAAATGTGTGTCAGAGGCAATGACAGAGTTGTCAAAAAGGAAAAGAAACGCGACCACCTTGTGATTGTGACGCGGTAAATCGCTGTCAACACCTGTTTAAAAACTTTAAACAAGCCTGTCCATACTTGAAACAGCCTGTTTCCTTTAATGATAACAATAAGAGCACTTAATGAAGAGCTCTCAATTAGTGTCGAAGCCGGCCGGCAAACATGTCGGACACCCTGTTCTCTGTTCAATTCTTGTTAAGAGCGACCCACGCGTTAACTCTTGTAACTGAGATCTTGTGTGTGGCCACGGAACAGACGAGGGATTAAGTTTCATTCAAATTGATAAATGGAAATTAGAAAAAAGATTGAACGATTTATTATACGAGTAATCATCGCTAAACATATTATCTAAAACATCGCTGTGTCTTTGTCATCTTAAACGATTGCTGGAAACGCAATGATATTTCAAATATTGTACAAATAGGTTTTAAAAAAAAGTTTGGTTTTCTAAACATCACCTTATGTAATTCCGTTCAAATGTCGCTTTTCAAAAGTCGCTTACTATTTTCATTTGGTTCCACTGCTCCCAACTTATGTGCGATGGCCTATGTTTAATTCCAAGAGCTTTGTAGGACTGCCTAAATTGTTGCGACTTACTGTACGCTCGCTAATGTATAAATATTGAGTTTTATTTTTTCGCTCACTAACCAAATACATTGCTTGCCTTGTCTGATAGGTGAAAAAACGTTTGAAGTCGATACAAGTTCAAAGATCAAATCGAAACAATTAACAGAAATACTTCAACACTACCCTGCAGTTCTCGTGGCCGCACCCGGCAAGGGTTCAAGTCATCTGAACGGAGATAATGTGTCGGATCACCGCCTGATTAATTCTGTCCCGGCAGATACCCGACGTGCTATGTAAACCTTGTGACACACTAATTAATCTGCCCCCTGTTTTATATGTAATTATGTATCAAGAATTTTTGGAATGATGGTGGCAAATATTTGGGTTCGTTTTTGGAGAGCGGATACAAGGGCTGCTATGGGGCCATCTGGAAGTCTCTAAACCGACTTCGAAACCAGGTGCGCAGCTGCGGGTACAACTTGGTTCGGTGGGGGCATACCGTTGTAGCAGAGTACGACTGTAGAGTCTCATTCCAAACCATGGCCCACCTCCTGACCTGCTTTTTGTGCAACTCCCTCTGCACTTTAAGGTACCTGTCCGAAGCCACTACCAATGCCGTCGATGTGGCTGAGTTCTGGTCGAAACGAATTTAATTTAAAAAATATTGGAATCATGGACACGAAGAAAAACAAGAATTCAAAAGTAGGAACTTAGGAGTATCTACTTGAGAGACCCGGTAATGAAATTAATCCAGTACACCAGTGTAAGGGTTGTATTAGTTACCTACTTTAAGATCTGTATTACTATAATCTATGCACATTCGTAAAAAAAAAACTTCGAAAAAATAATATCTCAGTATTATTCGAGCATTCACTGGTTTCACTTACCATCAACACCGCATCTTACATGGCGACCCTGCCAGGATTTATCCCAACAATCATTAGGAAGGAACGAAGGAAATAAATATTATATCACGATCACGCTTCAACAGGAAAAGACATGTCCTGTCTGTCAGACATGTTTATTTAAAGGACAAATGTTTTTCTAAATAAACAGGACTTATTTTTTTTATTAGCCGCGAATGTCCAACAGCTGGGCAAAGGCCTTCCCCATAATATGATGGTTGTAATGTATTACTAACATATTTTTAAACTTTTTTTTTTGTTACTAACACTATGGTTTTTGGCCGAAATAAAGACGAATTGTCTTAAAATAACAAAACTAAACATTAATATCTGAAAGTTCTCTGTATCTTCTCATTTTCTAAGTTTAACTATCCAATACTCACAAAATCACACCATCTTAGCTTCTAAGCTCCCGAGCACCTCTCATGAAACTTTATGAAGATTACCCACCCTCTGAAAAGCCTAGTTCAACAATATCCATAAAACGGTTTCGGTGAAAGTAAACTGATCAATGCAGACCGCACTAAACAAAGCAGGTATCCTCCGGGGGCAGTATATGTATGAGGGATAGGTTGCCAGGATTCTGTGTGCCAAGGTTTGATGGGGTTACGGAGAGGGAAGACTTGGAGGAGGTAAAATAATATTTGGAAAAAGTTGAAATGTACGATCCTGTAGATGGTTTTATGCAAGCTGCATTTTATATACAACCTGTATAAAATGCAATGGGTAGATTGTGAATTGTGTATTTTTATCTCTTTGTGTTTGTTGGTAGTGCTGCAAGCACAAAAAGGACACACAATGGCTAGTGCGATGTTATGCTACAGTCACTGGCTACTCAGTTGTAGCACATGAGCTACACTGGTTCTCGGCTTGTCTGTTAGCGCTATTTTATTTTCTCCATTATCGCTACCTCTTAGGGCGAATCGAACGAAAAAACATTAACAACGTCCCTGTTGTCAGTATCAATATTCCGTAACCATTATAACGTCTAGTTTCAATTGTAAAATCGGCAATTAGTAGGTATTTAATAGGTATCTACATAATATTGTCATGATAATTATGGCTTCTAAATTGTCCTCATTATTTCGATTAGGAAAAACATATTTCTTCATTTTTCGCTTAGTCAATGTTTCTCATTTCAGCAACTTCTTCTTCCTTGAAAAATCTCTAAAATCTTCTTAGTTCCTTGTCGAAAGGCTGTATATTTTTAGTTTGATCCATCGCATCTCCCGTAGGCTCAATCTGTTGAGCGGACGAGGGTCGGCATGGCCAGCTTTAACATAACAAATTGGCGAACTGATGCGTCGGCCCATGTTCCCTACACTCGTACCCCTATGCTGATTTTTCAACACTTCGACTTTGTATTTATTTGTCGGTATTAATAAGATTCGAGTAGATTTATTGCTTTTTTTTATAGGATAACCCTTTTTAGGATTCATTTTGTTAGTGTTTTTGCGACACTTTCAGTAATGTCCATTCGTTAGAGCTACGGAATGTCATATATCGTATAGTGATAGGCAATTAAAACTTTCCCATTTATCTGTTGAGACCATGTTTACTTTTTATTCCTTTAAATGTTTGACACATTTCGTTGAAAACATTTAGTTGTAAAGATTCATGTTTTGAACTCACCAGCGACTGGTGCAACAGAATTCACAAGCAATTCAACGCTCAAGTGGGAATAAATTGAAAAATTTTAAGCGCGCGCGAATTCACTAATGAAAGTTTTAAATGACCGACGAAAAACAAAAAAGTGACCTCGTTATTACGATTACAATTTTTTGTTTGCAGTTGAAAAAATATGTTGTGCAGCGTTCAAGTTGGTAGAACTGTGGGGATAGAGCGCAGCGTTGAGCTTGTGCTGTTTTGTGGGCTCCGGGCACGGGTGGCGCTGTGCTGGAACTTTTTAAAACTTTTTTTCAAATCCGGGCAAAACAATAGCCCGCGAATTTCATAAAAGGGTCCCAAAGCGTCAACAACGTCCCGCACAATGGGGAGCGATTTGAACAATTAATCTTCGAGACGAATCGAACTTTACCAAGTTGCTCGTAATTATTAAAATGCTGTGGTTCTTTTTTGGAAAATGTTCTCAGGATTTTCTTGTACAATGATGATGAGGGTGGAAAGTAGAATAAAATATCATCTTCGACGAGGAAGTGAAAGTTCCGAATCGGCGAAGTTATGAATAAAGTTGGTACATTGTTAATGAGGATGGGCTCCTGGTAGCGCGTGTAAGCTATTAATGAGATAATTTATTAAAAGCAAAGTCACGTTAAAATTAACATGTTCTTATTACTGACTCTTCATCTAAACTAATATTATAAAGAGGAAAGATTTGTGTTTTTGTGTGTATGTTTGTAATGAATACACTCAAAAACTACTGCGCCGATTTCAAAAATTCTTTCACCATTAGAAAGCTACATTCACCCTGAGTAACACAGGCATATTCCAGTGCGAAACGGGACGGGCCGCTAGTAATACATATAGCTTAAGGTGGATGCGCAAGTGTAGCCGCGAAATTTAAATTTTTATTATAATTCTGTAACTCCATACGTGTTACTGGCGCGTTTCATATTTTCATCAACATACAACCTGACACTGACCTGCAAATGGCAATAAACGTAAGAAAATTTAAATTTCGCGGGCTACCCTTGCGCTTCCACCGTAACGTATTTGTTGTATATTCTATTTTATCGGAGTCTCATTAGATAAAAAGTGTGCGTGTTGCTGCGCATTGTAACAAGACTTTAGAATAATGATACCAAAGCCCTAAACATATAATCAGCCTATGATGTTTTTACTCCTGTAAACAGATGCTCTCTTTGTGGAAGTTCGAATTTTAGGTTCTAGAAAAAAGTAAGGCGCCTGCGTTCGAACTTAATGTCATAGGTCTGGGCCGATATGATCACTAGGCTGACAGAAAGCCAAATCACTGCTTGCACCATACAATATTGCACCGTATTATACCAGACTATCCCCAAACTAAATCTACCCAAAAACTATGCGAAAATCAACACAGATGCAAAACAAAAAATGCTGTTCTAAAACAGATTAAACATTCCTGGACCCTCATACGTCCCACTAGGATGGCCCATGTCCAGCAGTGCAATTACTTGCGCCGTACGAAACTGGGATCGGACAGACCCAACTTGAATACGAAATAATGTAAATGTGAAATTGAAATTATATGGAAATGTATAGCGGGCGACGCGACGGGTGGTATTGTAAGGTGCGAGGTTGGTTTTCATTAATAAACTTAGATTACTGTGAGATTTTTGTGTTGTTGGTGTAAAGGTACGGTGTTTTGGTGTGAGGTTGGGTGTTTTTCAAGGTCTATACCATTATCATAACATAGCATCACGCCTGTAACCCCCGAATGGTTAAGCAGAGGTGTACATAATAGTACCTACACTCTGCACAACCTGGAAATCATTTTTAGACTGTAGCGGTTTCTGCTTCTTTCTTTATCGTGTGGTTAGTCCCTAACCTGGTATCAGAGTTTTTATGCCGCCGCATGGTTCTCTGACTTGGCTTTACATGCCGTCGAGAAATATCTCTCAGGCATGCTGGTTTCCTCACGATGTTTTGTTTCACCGAAGCAAGTGATAATTATACAATACGTACATGAATCCGAAAATTCAGAGGTGCGTGTCTTGGGTTCGAATGCGGTTTCTGCTACTAAAACTCTTTTCGACTGGTTTTACCGTCTACATACTTGAAATAGATTCTTGAACTTTAACTTGTGTCGTTGCTTGTTTCGAGTTACTGTAGTATCGAAATATTTCCTCTATGTCAAACAGCATACTGAAACCTGTACACTGAAGCGGATTAAAACTGAGTATCGATCGACCAATAGGATTATCATGTTCACTGCGTTCATCTACGTGACGTGATAATACTAGAATCATATTGGTTGATTTCGGTTGTATGTCATCTCCGGACGAATTAGCGTCGAATGTACAATCAATCTGCCTTGCCTTTCCCAAATACGTCCTACCAGCCTAGCCAGACACACTCGCATGCCAGTACCTTACAAGGAACAACTGCTTATCTGACCAGTTAGTGCGTAAACCGATACCTCTTTCTTTCATTTCTTTCTTTTATGTGCAAAGCGGCACGCCGCTCACAGCACACTGCTCACCGCACGCTGCATACAGTACACCGCTCACCGCACGCTGCACACAGCACAGCTCACCGCACGCTCCACATAGCACACCGAACACCGCATGCTGCACACAGCACACCGCTCACCGCACGCCGCACACAGCACACTGCTCACCGCACGCTGCACACAGCACACAGCACGCCGCTTATCGCTCACCGTACACCGCTCACCGCACGCCGCACACAGCACACCCGTCACCGCACGCCGCACACAGCACACTGCTCACCGCACGCTGCACACAGCACACTGCTCACCGCACGCCGCACACAGCATACCGTTCTCGCACACCGGTCACGTCTCTTCTCGGCACCGCTCGCCGCCATCTCCTCTCCTCTTTGTTCAACCTTTTCCACTTAAGCTAAGCGGAGACGAGAAGTGTGAACTAAATTCTATTGGTGGTTTATAACACATCCCCTCTCTTGTCGTCTCGTCTCCGCTTCGGTGGAGTTCAGCCCTTAGTCTGGTTGTCAGACTTTTGGGTGTTCTTACTACACGTTACGGCTGTCAATGATCTACGGATGACAGCTGGGCTAGTGGCAAAACGTGTTTTCACACACATGGTTCTCAATAAAGACGGTCACCTCGCTTAAACTTTTTTTTTTCCTATTTGAAATCATCAAATAACTCCTCACTCTGGGCGGAGCAGGAGGGAGTGTCAGACTTTTTCTGACTGAAACCCAACCATCGGCGAGCTAGCGCCTAGCTCACCGTCCACAGGCCCGCGACCTCGCTTAACCTTAAGCATTACTTGACCTATGGTCGACCCATTTGGGTGTTACTATTTAACATAAACCTTCAAATATGTATAATGTAATTAATGAATTAGTACTTATACATTACACAAACAGCATGAGAAAACCATTTGCTGCAGACAGCAACTCCTGACGTACAGTCAGCTACTAAAATCTCTGGCGTTATTAATGTCTCGCTCTAACTAATGTATCGCCGTGATTACAAAGTCGTTTGTATAATTAATTTGTCTGAGTGTACCTGTCGTATGACTTGTGATTAATTGTAGTTGTGTTTTATTGTTAAGTTATTGTAATTATAACTATTTTTGTCATTCTCTATCTCTCATAAGGTAGGACTTTTGTAATTATGATTGTAATTTATCATCAGTCTACAGCAATCCTCTGCTCAGCTGCAGTTCACTGAACATAAGGCCTTTCCAATCGTACGGACATTCATCTAAATTCTCAATAAGTTTTATCCATTTTCTACTAGCTGCCTTGCGAAGGTCAATGCTCCTCTAAGCATTATGGCGTCCTATCTTACGTTTGCCGATTAACGGTCTCCACATAAGAACACGACTAACCTAACGGTCATCGGTGTAATTATGGCTACTTAAATCGAGTCTGTTTAAAAACCTTAAACACAGTAAAATTATAATACCGACTTAGTTACTAAATGATGCAAAAAAGATATCGAATCCCAAACTTCCGAAACGCACGAGTGAAAAAAATAGTTTCACACATTTATTAATTCAACTGAAATAAAATAATGTTGTCGGAAAGTTATAATTTTACTACACCGTCCGTTTCCTCGTATCTACATTTGAATGTTCGCATATCCGAAGTTTAGACGTCCCCCAAAACTTACACAATACGGACTTGGAATTTGATGTTAGTGACGATGGTCAGGAAGGAGACATAATACATATTGTACCTATTATAGTGGAATTCAAACTGTATTATTAGGTTGTTTTAATGACCGAAGTGGACTTTACCCTTGTAAGGTCTGAAAGTATCCTTTTCATTGTGCCGTTCTGGATAACAGATCATTAATACTGTTCCTTCATGAAGATGCTGGACCCACATACTCGTAAGTCGATGATAACTGCTTAAATTGATTGGACAGATTTTGGCCAGCTTTCTGTTAGTTTTTTTTTAGTTTTTGACCTCATCTCACACTATTTTCTTGGTTTATCATGTGCAAGCCTGTAGATAGCATAAATAAACCATAAGCTCCAAGATAACATATACGATTCTATTATAATTTGGAAACTTTTTAAAATAATCAATTTTCCTATCCGTTTGCCCAAAACAATCCTCCCATACATATGTCCATAGTCACGACAATCTTGTTTTCTGCGGTCGTACGGAGTATAAAGTTTGGAGGGTCCCTCAGCCCTCTCTTGGCCTCCGGAGGTCGGAGCGAGGATAACTAAAGACATATCGACTCTTATTTAGTTTATTGGATGGGTTTTCTGAACGTAAACTTAGTTTGGGATAACATAAGGCTCTTGATCCGATCTTCCTTGTTTGTATTTTTAGTTTTTTTTTTGCTCGGTTCAGTGTTTTGGTTGTTGGTACTTATTTATTTTTATAGAAAAGATTATCTTCGTTAAAGATATAATATCTTTTAACAAGGCCCATAATGAAGCGAAAGGACTTTGCAAGGATCGGAGCAGGTGGCACTCTGTGGTTTTTGCTTACCTCCACGGGAATTCGGTATGAGCTACAGAAAACTAAATCAGTTCAAAATTTGATGCAAACAACTACAAACAGATGGAACTCGGGTGACTTCACAAGAACACACGATTACATAATCATCTTATTATTCTAAGTCTATTCGTTTCGAAGCCTAGTTGTCCAGTGAGACGTGTGTCAAAGCAAACAAACTAATTCAGATTGTCTTCGGCAGCTCGTAACATAAAAGTCGTCACCTGAACAGTGTTGCCATAAAAAAATTGCCCAGTGACCGAAAAACAAAATCAAATCGAGTTGCCACTCATCAATTAAGTTGAACAACATCATCTATGATTCCAATTACAAATAAAGTAACAGAATCAGGTAGCTGTTCAAAATTAAATGAGCTGTTATTTTACGGTTCCATATCAATTGTTAATGACGTAATAATAAATTATTTTAGTTGACAGCGCTGTCCGTTTTGTTATTATTAAATGAGATATTTTAATACAGAGTGGGGCGTTACTAGGAGCGAGTAATTCCGTGACTTAGCGTAGAATTGTAGACCCAAATAAAAGATGGATGGAAGAAGAAGATATGCTGCGCCGAGCACAAATAAATTGGCATAAGAGCAAGAGAATGTTGAATATGTAGATACAGTCTTTTCACAGTTTTCACTTCTGATTATTACGAACAGCCGCAGTATTAATAACAGCCGCTCGAGTCGATCTTTAGGTTAAGCCGTGCTTGCCTAGGTTGGTCGGTGGATGGGTGACCGCCCATTACATACCGAGTTTCCTCCGAAAGCCTCGGAAAGCACGTTAAGCTGTTGGTCCCGGCTGTCATTTTATAGATCTTTGATAGTCGTTACAGGTAGTCAGTTACCCAAAAAGTCTGACAACCAGTCTTACCAAGGGGTATCGTATTACCCAGTACTAACTGGGTTGTGGAGGTCAGATAGGCAGTCGCTCCATGTAAAATAGTGGTATTCAGCTGCAGCCGGTTAGACTGGAAGCCGACCCTAACAAAGTTGGGAAAAGGCTAGGCGGATTATGATGACTTCTGATTATTACGAGCAAGTTTATTCTCATTGAAAATAAGTTTAATAAGTTTAATATGTTGCATCAACGTCAGCTGATGATAAGGTTCCTATTGGGATGCTCTTTGAGTTTCTATCAGAGGTAAACTAACTGAGAAAGCAGTCCTTTCACAGTTAGCACATTCAGAAGTCTACACATTAAGGTCTAAAAAATATCATTGCGGCTAGATAATATTGAGTAACTAGTGGGAATATTGAGTACAAGTACTGCAGTAGCACTGTTCATTAATATTCTAGAGCGAACTATCACGCCAAGGTTTTTCTAATTCCCGTAATTCAAAATAATTAAAATCTAGTCGCGTTTTCATGAATCGTTCGTTCTACAATCAATGCCAAAAATGAGGTTAAAATGTGATCTTTTTTATATATTTATATTTTACATACTACCACAACAAAAATCAACACTGGTGGGTCTAGAATTATGTAGGTGAATTAATTATATTAAATTTAATAAATATATATAAATGTAAAATTAAATTAATTATCTAAATTCATAGGGGCGTATGGTAGGCGTTCGTGTTGCGTATATAAATGTGTTATCTGCACCTCGTCATGACGAGACGAGACTTTTGGCCGCAGGCAGTAGTGTTCCGCCGCTTCCACGGACAAGTGCCACATGTACGCACAGTGACATCTAGTGCACAAGTGAAGTGAAGTGAAGTGTTAATAACATAGTTTTAAGTATTTCTATTTACTAATACAAATTGTATTTTAACATATCTATGTTAGTCTTTAAGGTATACCTAAGGCAACTTTGGGCCTTAACATAATATGGCCATATAATAAGCATAATTGGCCCGTTAACATAATACTCGTATGTTATGTTATTTTATGGTAGGTGATGGTTTGCTCGTCAATATTCCTTTATAGAAATCGCTGACAACCGCTCCATACGTCAACCAAACTCGCTCCCACCCGAATATAATTCAATGGGGTATTAATTTACCTAAAATCAGATTTCATTAATTAGCCAACTATCCTTTGTCTAATCTGGTTTAACAATACGCATTGACGGCTAAATTAATTAATTGTTATTAAGTAAGACGCGCCATTTATCATGATTTTCATAAAATTCTATATTACACAATGGTTGTTGATGCTATAGAAATGTTATCTTTTGTTTATGGTGTTTTGTCTATGTGTAATTTTAAATAACTGATCTTAACTGTCAATTAACCTGATGTTGATCGGATTAATCAATAGAATCAATCAGTTTTATGAAGAATTTGTTAAGAATAGTGTGAATAACGCGAATTCATTAGGGTGATATTACGCTGTTATTTCTACGATTAGTCTGCGGCTTCGCTGGCGTAGAGGAGGGTAACTCATAGAGGATAAAGCTATACATCATACATGGTGTTGGTGTACCAGGGGCCTTAGTCTGCTATTGCAATAGTGTCAGAATGGTCTATCATTGATTTAATAAGGCCCCGCGCAGACGAATTACCCTTTGTACGCACGTCAAACGAGTTTCGAACGCGCTTCAATACGCCTTGAGCTACGGGCCTTATTAAATCAATGATAGACCATTCTGACACTATTGCAATAGCAGACTAAGGCCCCTGATCTGTGTGCCTCAAAATCAATTAAGGCGATAGCCTGACCAAATAACCTTGAGCATTCGTCCCTTTTCGCCGAACTCCACCCAGTGTAAGATAGCGAGATAGAAGATAGCGATATACGTAGCGACTATGCTCAGATTTTGGAAAAAAAAATCTTTATAAAATCAAATGTATGTCTTTTGAAAAAAAAACAAGCATAATGTTCATTATTAAATTGCCTACCCATTTGTGTAAAAAGCAAATCCCAAATAATGGTTACTTTACGAGGCTTGTCATCAATAATCATTTCTCATTTCTGTAGTTTCGTAGTGAGGAGATTAATTTTACATTAAACTACACAAACAAAAAAAGAACTACCATTTTGGAGTCAAGATTATGCAGAAATTTAATGTTTTTTTTTATTAGTTGGTATTTCTTTTGGATAAAGAGTAGATAGCTCCAACAAACGGCTACCGCTGCATTTTGCTCGGGGAGCATGAAAAAACAGACGGGAGTTTCTTTCGCATTAGGTTCGCATAGGACTCGCTTATAAATATAATTAATACGTCTGGATTGCATTGTATATTTCCTATTTATAAATGATATCTAGTGATATTATCATCATTATCGTTCCTACCGTTATCCCAATTTATTTTGGGTCCTTACTTCTCTATTACCTAGTGATATACTATCCCAAAATATCCCCGTATCAGATTTTTCTCAATCGTGAAGATACGCATATAGGTTCCTCTATCTAAGTATTGTCTAATGTGTTGGCCTTTTTTTTTGTCTCTTTTAATTTTTCGATTTTATTAAATACTAGCGACGCACCCCGGCTTCGCACGGATACAATGTTATACATGTCGGAGGCGATCATTGGTACGGGCTTAAAAAGAATCACAAGTACGCGGTGGTGACATCACGCGACCTACTTACAAACCTACCCACACCACACCGTGCTTGTCACAGAGCCTTGTTGGTCACAAAGTCTGAGCCAGGACGACAGTGAGTGTTTGATCGCGGCCGAGTTAAGACCTCTTGGAACTGTACCCAATTCATTGTGCCCCGTGTTATTGTGCTAAGTTGTAATCTCAAGTAAATCGTTAGTTTTGCTAGAAACAGTGTACCGCTCAGTGTCTGTTCATAGCACGAAACCCATCGTCTGCCCACATGATGTAGAAGCCTAGCGGAATAAGTCCTGAAACTTCGACATACATATAGACCTAAGCATACATAGGGACAAACAGCGGGAAGCGACTTTGTTAAATACTATGTAGTGAAGATTGGTCTATAAGCTTTTGCGAGTTTGAATGTTCTCGTATTACAACCGGACCAATGACACATGCTCGATGTGATGTGGTTGTCATTACACATCCGTGTAGTGATTAAAGAACATTTGTATAAGAACAGTTATTATCAGGGTCAGATAATTCTTGGTTACAAGCTGATGAATGTTTCGATCCTGAGTGTTGCGATCATATTGAGCACAAACTATACAATTTGTCTGTGCCTGTATCTTAGCTGAAAACAGCGTGTGCTATGAAAATAATGCAAAATGCTGTCACAGTAATTTAGTTAAGGCGGTACCCTGACCAAATAACCTTGAGCAGTCGTCCCTTTTCACCGCACGCCACCCAGCATAAGATCGTGAGATAGAAAATAGCAATATACGCAGCGAATACGCTCAGATTTTGGAATAAAATCTTTATAAAATCAAATTTAGGTCTTCTGAAAAAAATAAAACGAGCATAATGGTTATTATTAAATTGCCTACCATCTAGTGTAAAAAGAAAATCAAAATGATGGTTACTTTACGAGGAGATGCAAGCCATCAATAATCCTGCCTCATTGCTGTGGTTTCGTTGTGAGGAGATTAATTTTACATTTTACTACTAAAAAAAAAATCCAAAACTACAATTTTGGAGTCAAGAATATGTAGAAATTTCATGTCTATTTTATAAGTTGGTATTTATTTTGGGTAAAGAGTAGATAGCTCCCAAAAACTGCACAAAACACGGCTACCGTTGCGTTTTGCTCGGGGAGGCGCCTTAATCACTAATATTAAAATGTCAGTATTAATCTATTACCCAACTTGCTAGCTAGACACAAGTGCAAGGATAAGTAATTAGTTACGTACCTACTGATATTGGCGTACCTACCGCCGTTTTACCGTCGGGGTCCTCCCTATTAAACTTTAAATATCCAAACATTTGGCCCTACGTTACAGTCCAGATGTTACTTTGTGGTCTGAGTTATGGGAGATAGCGGGTAGACTATAATATTATACCTTCCTATATGGATTCAAAGCATATTTTCATCTACTAAATATCATCTTCTTCTTCTTTATCCTGTGGTTAGTTCCTAACCTGGATGTCAGAGTTTTTTAGGCCGCCCATGGGCCTCTGACTTGTCTTTACATGCCGTTAAGAAATATCTCTCAGCCTGCTGGTTTCCTCACGATGCTTCCCTTCACCGGAGCAAGTGATAATTATACAATACGCACACGAATCCGAAAAATCAGAGGTGCGTGTCTTGTGTTCGAACTCGAGACCTATGACTTGGCAGTCCGACGGTCACACCACTAGGCTATCACTGCGTACAATATCGTTATAAATCCTAAATGGGCATTCGAAATGAAATATGATAGGAGAAACCTTAACATGATTTCAAATACCTATTTAATGTAGTATGAATATGAATTTAATGTTTAACGTAGTAGTCGCCATAATACATTTTGATTACTGTCATGTTTGGTTACACTCGCAAGATTCAATCTATTGACGTAAGAATCATCAAAATCGGCGCGCGTTTAAACATATATTTATAGGTTGGTACACACATTACCCTCCTCAGTCGGGTAAAAATAACGAGCAGGGACTGCAAGTTTTTGTGTCAATGAGTCTATTAGGTGGTCAACTTTTTTCACACCTTATCAATATTTTTCGAGGACGTTTCATACATAATTATAAGATTGACTGTGTTTGAATAAAAATACTGACGCAGATTCGGGCAGGACACGAGCACAACGAAACGCAAAAATCCTCACAAATCACTTCCATGCAATAATTTTATTGAGGCGGGTTTTCTGTATAGAAATGGGGCCCAATGCGACTGTAACTTGCGTCAGCTTTAAATATAAATTCTTGTTCTAAGTGAGTGGATCTTTAATAGCTAACAACGTCGTACATAACTTAATATAGTCTATTGTACCACGCTACAAGTCCGTAGACAAGTTGCGAACTAACTACGGCAGCTGCACTTGCGTCAATATATTTGGGTTTTCATCGATACAATAATATATGACGGAAGTATTGTAAGTGTAATACCAGTTACAAATCATTTTTGAATTTGAGTATTTTAAGTTGAGAACTTCCCAATCTAGTAGAGATTGACGATTTTATGAGTCACCTGGAATCACCTCTGATTACGCTAAAGTAACCTTCTCAACGTCAAATTTTCAGTTTAGAAGCCGCTGTAAGTCATTATTTATTCTGCTAAACGAAATAGTGTTCTTATATTCGACCTTTTTTTTTTTCGGATGGGAAGTCATCAAATAACTCCTCCCGC
Organism: Eugnorisma glareosa; assembly: GCA_947578425.1. Classification (NCBI taxonomy): domain Eukaryota; kingdom Metazoa; phylum Arthropoda; class Insecta; order Lepidoptera; family Noctuidae; genus Eugnorisma; species Eugnorisma glareosa. The sequence continues at coordinate 19,176,097 of OX387961.1, read as the reverse complement.
TCTGGGCTGAGCAGGAGCGAGTGTCAGACTTTTACTGACTAAAACCCATCCATGTTTCTTCTTTTGCCCTTTGTGTTCCAGGGCCGCGGTATCTCTCTCGAACAGTCCCGCAACCCTGGCAGCAGGGACCGAATTACCGTTACTTTTTTTATAACGTTACCAAATACCGTTATGATAACGATAAAAAAGTAACGATATGATTAACGATACCCGTCACTCCGTTAACGTTACCTAATAACTAAAAGTAGTATCGGTAAAAGTAACGATACTTATACCGATAATTTATACTCCAATCTCTTTCTAACGATGTGGGTCGCGCTCGCGCTCGCACAGTCGCACTAACTCTAGTCGCGCGTATATGAATTACCTAGTGAATTAGTGATTGGTGGGTGTATCAACAAATTGTGAAATGGCAGGAAACGGAAAGTATTTTGGTATTTACATGATTGTAAAATTTTAAATAAGTAGGTACCTACAGGGTTTTAATCTAATGTAAACAAATTCTGTTTTTTTATCACTCGAGAAGACACGAGTAAAAACACATTATTATCTATGTTTTTAAATTTAATATGTAGTTAATAGGTAGCTAGTAGCTACCGCTACTCGAGGAATGGGCCATTCGCAGCCATTCGGAATGGCCCCGAATGGCTCATTCCTCGAGGTGGTAGCAGCTACAAATGTGTAGGTACTAATAAAAGTAATAAAATAAGTTTTGTATTTTTTCTTTGCAGATGGTAAACGGTTACGCAGACGCACTGCCTCCCCGAGTCTTCTCGACGATGATTGGGATGTTATGTCCCAATCAATTTTAGCAAGGCCAACGAAGAATGAAAATATCGGAGGACGTGCTGAAAAATCCAGCCAAACAGCAGCGGTAATTCCTGGAAATGACGGGAACACATACGAAAACCGCAAATCATGTACCCAAACGAAAGTCGACCCCAAAAATATGAACTACCATTTTGCTAAATTAGTGGAGTCAAGTTTAGAAGACATAAGGCCCTGCGTTCTGCCTAATGTTTATGCAAAAATCATCACATTTTGGCAGCCATGAGAAGGAAATACAATTTGACACTCAAACTAAATAATTACCAAAGGATTTTTTTTTTCTAGACACGTTTATAATAATAATAATAAATAATTGCCATGTATATAATTTAGTTTTATTTCCTAACGCAATAACTAATAAATAACCCAGTCGCTGTGAGCTGGGCACATTTTGGTTTTCCCTCTCTTTATACCTAATACAAGGACAAATAAAAAAAACTATAATTTCTTTAATAAGTTTAATTTTCTTTCTAATTTTGTAAAACACCAAAAAAAGAAAAAAGTAAAAGTTAATATTATGTAGTAACTGTTACTACCTACTATTAACTTTACTTTTTACTTAAAACTTATTAAAGAAATTATAGTTTTTTTTTTATTTGTCCTTGTATTACGGACCTTAGAGTCCGTGCGCAAGCTCAGAGGAATAGGTGGCTGAAATAAAACCACTGATCATTTAAGTACTTAACTTAAGTGATCAGTGGTTTTATTTCAAGTACATAATACCCTCATAGAATGATTTCATAATTTAGTTCGCGCAGAGTGTAAAATTATGAAATCATTATGTAAGGGTAAAATCACCGATGATTTAAGTAAGCCAGCCACCGATTCCTCGCAGCTCGCGCGCAGACTATAATTTCAGAAAAATAACATTTGTTTATAAGTTTTATAACAGAACAACTTTGGCAATAATCAGCACTAAATCTAGACAAAGAAAACACCTGATATTTTTTCTCGATTTCAGGTTACACAATGCGTAATACGGTAAAAAAAATAGTGAAGGATCACTATTTGTTCTTACTGTATAACGAATTGTTTCGATTTAATACAATATTTTCAATTAAATCTTATTTTAAATTGTATCTGTACCTAGATACTACAAATTTTGAAGATGAAAATAGCCTCTCTACACTAACTTGTGAGGCCGGGGCAACCAACACAACCTGACTTAACCCATATAAATAAGGAAACTTGTTTTTTTTGGTTTCCCAGTAATCAAAAACTTTTTCTCCGCGAGATTGCCAGCAACATCAAGGCGCTGCTGGCCTTTCTCGAGGAGTTAGGGTGGATCGAATAGATTTCCCACCCGTACGCAAAATACACGCTTGGACGTGGAGTTTCGGACACTAGCCCGCTATACAATACAATACAATCAAAAATGTTGGTAGTAGAATTAAGTAACTAAAAAAACTATAATTTCTTGAATAAGTTTAATGACTGGTTAAAAAAACCTGACAAAATATAAAATATGGGTATTGGTACCTATTTTACGAAGATAATAACTAATAACAAACCTACTCATATTACTGTTAGGTACCTAACATTATTACAGTCGACAACACGTAGCTGCATATAATTTGACCTCTACAATTTGTCTTTTAAATATTTTCGTAATGAAAGAGTATCCAGGGACATGTGGTCGACTATAATAATGATTAAAAAAAAACATAAAAGTCCCATCATCAACATCGAACGTAAAGCTGCACAGAACACACTTTTAGGTATCAGGGGGCGCGGGCGCAGCGGACGCATCCTCTTATTCATCTTGCTTGTTTGACAGTCATTCGCTCATTCGCAGTCGCAGCGCACTTCCGAACCTAATCTGTGTTCCGATTTTCCGAACCTCCATAAAGCTTGAACAGAACTAAACAGTACTCAATGGGACTTTTATGGTCGAAATAAATATTTTAAATAAAGATTAATATACATAATTAGAATGATATAGTTTAAGTAGAAAGGTGAGTAGGTACACACGGCTACAAATCAAGCTATACATTCCAGTTTATGCTGATCTCGCATTGTATAGGATTTCCGTACAATGCGAGGTCAGCTTATACTGGAAATGTAGTAACTTGATGTGTAGCCGTGTGTAATTACGTTTAATGTTTTATTGCACAATGTGCAAGTAGATGCTTTTTTTTAAACTTTTGAAATACTGATAAACTCTGTTGCACTTCTTTCGGCCCTTAATAATATTTTTTAAACAAACAACTAATTATAATAACAGAACAACAAAACAAATCTAATTTGGCGTATGCAATGTTTTATGACGTACTGGTAGTGGACTATAAAATGAAACACGCGTAAGTGCGAGCAATTTGACGCATTTTCGTAAATATCTGTCCGATCGTTGTAAAATTCTAGCTGTTGCCGCTCTGAATAGCAGAGCCGAACGAAAAGACGCGCGGCGCGCGTTCGGTTTGGCAACGTCGCGCCAGATAATGTTAGTTTTTAGTGAATTAACGTTATTAGTAACGTTACTTAAATACCGGTAAATTCTATAAATTAACGTTATGTTTAACGTTAATATTTAACGTAGCATAACGTTAATGTTTGGGTAATTTTACCGGTATTTGTTTGGTAACGTTAACCGTCCCTGCCTGGCAGGCATCGGTCCTTTCGGACCCTTTCCTGTTTGCTGACATCTCTTTGAGGCTCGCGTGGAACACGAACGCGCCGTCGACACGGCCTGTCGTCATAAGACGGACGGACGGCGAGCTAGCCCATAGCTTGCCGTCCACAGGCCCGCGCCTACGGTGGCCAGGGGCTACCACGTGCCCCCCGACGCCCGGTACGTCTCCCGCGGCGGCTGGGACGCGAGGTTCTCTCCCTCTCACGTTCCTCCACCTCCTTCGCTAGCATGACTGCTACGCAGAAGAAGATCACGGCGTCCCATTCCGTCTCGCTCCGGACCATGGATTGAACCAAGGCCGGACATGGGAGCCCCCCTTAAATATTTATTTTACTCTGTTGTTAGTATTTGTTGTTATAGCGGCAACAGAAATACGTCATCTGTGAAAATTTCAACTGTCTAGCTACCACGGTTCATGAGATACAGCCTGGTGACAGACAGATGAACAGTGGAGTCTTATTAGTAATAGGGTTTCGTTTTTACCCCTTGGGAACGCAACCCTAAAAAACTAAACATATCCTACATTAAAATTGCAATTAAAACATACTCGCGTCCTGCAAAGTTTTATTAGATCTCATATTTATATAGCCCGTCTAAATGAAAGTAACGATACGTTTTTCCCCAGCAATAGCCCAGTTTGTACCCCGTTAGTGCCTTTTTGCTAAAACAACAGCGCCTTTTATGCATAAAATACGAATTTTTGTTAGTAAGTTTTTGACGTTACATGCCGTTTTCGGGGCTTCAATAGACAAAGCTGAATGAAAAACATGTAGGGTGACTAGGGTTGTTTTTGGCCATCGTTGTTACATATTTATATTTCGACTGCTACCGTTGCATACCGATGTTAAACCCCTGATCGATTGTGTTGGTTTGTTTATGTTTTTTCAATGGTTTGTAACAATGTTTATTCAATAATAAAATAATCTTTGCAACACTGATTTCTTGTACAAGTTAAACTCAGCGGGGTAGTTACGCTAGGCACTCACAAACCCAATGATTTAATTTTGACAGTCAAACAATATTCATTAAGTTATTTAAATTGTCCAGCAGATGAAGTTTTCAAGCCAATGCAGCAATGGATTACGAATTTTCTTAAAAACCTTTCCGACTGAGCAAGTACAAAGTACGCAGTTAGGGTGCTGGTTTCCTTAACATTCCACCTTCATTTGATTCAGTCGTGTCTTAGATTGTTCAACCAAGTACCATAGAAAATTATAGTCTAGATATACGCATTTCCGGAAACTCTCGATCTTTGACGACACTTTTTACGTACATAAAGGTACTAAACTAAAAAATAAAATAAAAAAAACAAAGCTTTTAAAGTTAAAAGGCCAGTAATTAAGTTAATTATTGTGAAGAGCACAATAAAGTTAACATTTAAATTCTTAATGGAATGCTCTTTTTTAAACGACAACGTTTCCTGAGAGAGACGAGAAGAAGAGATAAAGTGTACAATGTATCATCCGGTTCACGTTCTTAGGTAAGTAGAACTGTACATCAATCTACTACAATCTGTCAAATTTATTTAATGTATTTTCAACTTTATCGCTAAACCATTAAGTTGAAGGTTGATTAGGAAAATTTGAAAGTTTTGGGTAGCTTGATGTGCTGGCGACTGTAACTAAGAATACCTGCTTTATCTATACACCTATTACTATTACATACTATATTACTATACAAATTGAAGGGTTTTATAATATCAAAAAAACAGTTTTTTACTGAATGCAAATATAAGGTGTATCTGTTCATACACGAAATCTCTTAAGGGGTCATTGTACTCATCATTATAAACAACTTTTACTATGGGACCAACCCCGAAATCGCGAAAATATAATCAGCTGTTCAGTACATTTTGACATATTGTAGGGAACAGCTGATTTTTTTTCTCGCAACTTCGGGGTTGGTATACGGCACTTATAACAAAAACACTTTTTTTTTCAATTTTGGTCTGTCTGTCTGTCTTTCTTCATGTTTGTTCCGGCTAATATCCGAAACGGCTGGGCCGATTTTGACGGGACTTATACTGGCAGATAGCTCTTTTTATAAGGTCTAACATAGGCTAATTTTAGTTTAGAAACGATTTAGGGTTCCGTGCAAAAATAAAACCCTTGAAATTGTTAGCTAAATCCGATTTAAAAAGGAAAGTAATAATTTCACGCGAACGAAGGTCACGAAGGCAACAGCTAGTACAGTAATAAAATATGCTTGTCGATTAAGAGTATTAAGTCAAAACTACACTTATATTATAAAGAGGTAACATTTTTTTGTAAGTTTGTATGTAGGGGCTAATCTTCGGAACTCATCATTCTCTTGCCCTTATCCCAATGTATTTGTGGTCGGCGCAGCATGTCTTCTTCTTCCATACTTCTCTATTACTCGTCATCTCATCAGACACCTCCATTCTAGCCATATCATCCTTCACAGTCCATCGTATCTTTGGTATTTCTCTACTCTTATCTAATCTTCGGAAGTGCTGATCCGATTCCGAAAATTCTTTCACTAATGGCAAACTACATTATCTGAGCAAAACCTAGTACTAAATATGTCTTTTTAAGGTAGGATCTTCAGATCAGTATCATTACAGACAAAACTCAGTGCTGGCTCATGCTCTGGCTCAGTTCTGGGCCGACACAAGTTTGATTGCCATCGACAAGCTAATAAAAAGAACACAGGCAAAGATGCCATACTCTAAATATTTCGGTATTTCTATCTTTCAGTTCTAGGGCATGCTGGTGTCCTCAATATAGACGGATCAAAACTGAAATAAACGGTCTAAATAAAGTTCATTAATTTAATACTAGTAGCTAGAACAGTGGAGAACTGGTACATCCACCCTACAAAGTGAAACCTATAGCCCCTTTGAATACTGACTGTATTGTAGAAATTTTTGATTTTATTTCTGTATGCAGCTAACAAAGCGCTGGATTCACGTATGAGCAAGTTTTTTGTTTTAAGCAGAGTGTTTGTTTTCAATAAGTGGGTCACCGGCGGGCGTCGGGTCGCGAATTTACGATAGAATATTATAATTATGCCCCCGTTCTATATATCCCTACTGACATATCCCCGCTGGTAGGGATATGCACTTTGTGAACTACGAGTAGTTAAGGCATGTTTTTGATGAAAATGTTATGTGTATTATGTACTTAATGCTCTTTCGCCCAGTAGTTCTGGGTTTGGTCCTCGGGTCAGCCAATAAGTTATTGAATTTGGTCATTCTTATGAATTATAGCTAATAAGTTTATTTAAGGTGCGGTCAAACCGAGCGATCAGGTTATTCCAGCGTAGAAAAGAGACGGAGCTATAGAGAACGTCTAGCGCCATGTATTACCCACTCTGGAATAAGATTAAAATAATACTGCTTTATGGCGTCATGGAAGGCCACCTTTTTAGAAAGAGTCTCTAGTTGTTCAACTTGATAAGGTTGCAATACTGCTCAACCGGAGTATCTTTTGGTGACCTCAAATGTGAATTTAAGGCCAGCCTTTTTTTTTTTCGGATGGGGAATCATCAAATAACTCCTCCCGCTCTGGGCTGAGCAGGAGGGAGTGTCAGACTTGTACTGACTAAAACCCATCCATGTTCCTTCCTTTGCCCTTAGTGTTCCAGGGCCGCGGTATCTCTTTCGAACAGTCCTGCAACCTGCCAGGATTTAAGGCCAGCCTTGGCTTACAAACTAGCAGGACTTAGACATAATGTTATGTACTGATAAATATGTCAAAGGGCGGTGTCCGCAGCCAGTCTGTTTGCACCTTTATAATTTGGTAAATTTTTACTACTCCAATTAAGACGTCTACTAAATTGGAAACAGGAAAAAACAAGGTGGTTTTTTGTTTCTTATAAAAATAAAATATGATAACATTTGAGGTTTGCCAGACGTGAGGTCTTCGTTTGTTCCCTTGTCATATGAACACGATATAGAGAAGGCAGAAAGTCAATTTTCTAAAGCAGGATAGAAAATCTACTGATGACTTATCATGACGTCTTGAAGCGGTAAGTGATAAAGAGTAATCTCATTACAGAGTGGGAAAGAGATGGCGCTAGACGTTCTCTATAGTTCAGTCTCTTTCCCACACTGAAGTGACATTAAAACAATACTACTTTAAGACGTCATGATAACCCTCCTGATGAGAACTGTGTAGGTAGATGGTTCAAAATCGATCGAATAGGTATCAATAATTTTATATTACACTAAATCGATCAATTTTTTCAAAGAGACGCTATTGGTTTATTGTAGTTAGATTTACATTGAAACGGTTTTATGTTTAGTTTGAAATAATTTTAGATGTTTTGTGTATTGAAAGCAGGGTTGTTGCTGATGCATATTTTTGTTACATCAGCGGATGCTGATGCTGATGCTGATTTTAATTATTTTCTTTAAAAAAACAGGAGAAAAGTAGTTTCTATTGTAAATATACATCTAAAAGTTGCAAATTTTTCCTTGGTGCTCAAATAAAAGATTGTTTCAATAATTTTTAATTCCATATTCAACTTTTCAGCGTGGGCGGCATTATATTATCACACAAAAACTCAACAGTTTACAAACAAATCAAAAACTTTCACGCGCAATGACGAATTATAACGTAATGAGACGAGTTCGTGTCACTTTGTGTTTGTTTGCAATCGCAATCCCCGCGGTCGACCCTTTGATTGGTTAAACTCGCAAGCAAAAACTACACGTGATATAAGCCCCGCCTCCTCTGCGGTCATGTCACGACTCGAACATCGGCATTAATAATCAGCATCGATCATTGCGGATGCTGATGCTGATGTAGAAAATGATGCTGAAGTTCAGCGGATGCTGATGCTGATACTGATGTTCGCAACAACCCTGATTGAAAGGTAATTCTTTTGATTTTTTAAATAATAATTAGCGCCGATCCTGATTAGCAAACAACTTCTTTACTTCCTTTCGCCATCTTTTTAGGTAGCCAGTAACAAAATTATTAAAGTCATCATTCTAGTGAACCTTCTTCTCCCTTACTTGGCCACCATAATAACTTCGTTAGTAAGCTCTCACTTCGATAATTTAATGAGGAAGCTGTCTTGTGTCAGACACAGAGCATCTTGATGAGTATGTAGCTGAAAATTCAGCAAAATTGCAATATTTTGTACGTGAAGTTGGGCCAACTTTGTGTTATTGTACCTGAAAGGCGGTATTAGGTAGGGAAAGCAACTTTACCTTTGTTTTACAGGGGTTGCATCATTGAATTTTGATTTAATACAGTATTTTAGGGGCGACTATATGGTGCTTGCCTAGGTAGGTCTGCAAGTTAAGCCGTTGGTCCCGGCAGTTAGTTGTAGATCTTTGACAGTCGTTACAGGTAGTCAGTTACCCAAAAAGTCTGACAACCACTCTTACGAAGGGGTATCGTATTACCTAGTACTAACTGGGTTGTGGAGGTCAGATAGGCAGTCGCTCCATGTAAGATACTGGTATTCAGCTGCATCCGGTTAGACTGGAAGCCGACCCCAACAAAGTTGGGAAAAGGCTAGGCAGATGATGATTTTAGGGGCGACTATTTATTTCCATTAATTGACACCCTTATCTATAAACAAGTCAAAGTGATTACTTGAGTAAAAGTAATTACTGATGTGATTTTTATTAGAAGTTAGAACTGTCAAAAATTTGAATCCTTATTTTTTTTTTTTTTTTTCGTTCGCCTTTATAAAGGCAGGCATCGATCTATAGGCCATTCAGCCTCGTCATACTTTGTATTCTTCTAATATAAAATAAAAGTAAGGCCAAGGCCAAGTCATCAGTGAATTCTTATCGTAGTATCCTTTAATTAAGGCATATGCCATGTCTTCTTTTTTTTCATAGTTAAATGTTTCGTCAATCCAATTTTTTTTTTGTCGTATCCATTTTCATCGTCATTTCCATGTGGTCATTTCCAAGAGTTATGACAATTCAATTGTCATTCGATGTCATAGCCAAATAAAAGTCCCGGTCAAATTTTACACCCACTGGATGTAATAAAATTAAATATGGGAATATATGAAGAAAAATTCTCCAGCAATCCTTGAATGTTTTGAATCCTTAGCTTTGCTTTCTTTGACGGTTCTAAATTTGTTCAAATTGTTGTCTATTGCATAAAACCGACCAAGTGCGAGTCGGACTAGCGCACGAAGGGTTCCGTACCAATATTTAAAAAAAAACACGTTTGTTGTATGGGAGCCCCCTTAAATATTTATTTTATTCTGTTGTTAGTATTTGTTGTTATAGCGGCAACAGAAATACATCATCTGTGAAAATTTCAACTGTCTAGCTATCACGATTCATGAGATACAGCCTGGTGACAGAAAGCCAGACAGACGGACAGTGGAGTCTTAGTAATAAGGTGCCATTTTTACCCCTTGGGTACGTAACCCTAAAAATGGTTGCATAAGTACTTACTTCAATTTAAGTAATTACTTACGCAAATATTTTTAACTTGACTATAGATACGAGTGTGAATAATTGTTCAAAAAGACCTATGAGTATGGGGTCGGGTAGGATACAATTAAACAAAAGATTTTTACAATAACTTTATTAATTACAAATAATTTTATCTTATCTATGTGCAGGCAGGCAAAGAATATGATAATAATTTTCTCTATAGTCAATATTAGAAATGTGTAATAAATGTTATAAACAACTTACAAACATTCTATTTCAATGAATACTTTACTTAAGGTGGATGCGCAAGGGTAGCCCGCGAAATTTAAATTTTCTTACGTTTATTGCAATTTGCAGGTCAGTGTCAGGTTGTATGTTGATGAAAATATGAAACGCGCCAATAACACGTATGGACCTGCAAATTGCAATAAACATAAGAAAATTTAAATTTCGCGAGCTACCCTTGCGCATCCACCTTAAGTATTTTTTACTATTAACTTTTATCCTACTACTAAGTAAAAATGGGTCCTATTAACATAACATAATAAGGTATTTTATCAGTTTGCTCATCTTTCACTGTTCAGTTACTTATTGAAAGCAAAACCTACTTGTGCATAATTTCCCTATATCAACTATAAACTACCAAAAGCTTACACGGATGAGCAGCATCCACGTAACGTATCATCTTCTAAGCGTGGCGATCATAGGATTATACTGCGAACAAACTTCCACCAAGTTGGCTGAGCCAATTTATGGGACTGATTAGTAACTTACTGATCACATTGTTGCAACTTGTGATTAAGGCTGAGGCCAAACGAGCGTAATTTTTTGAGCTGTGAGTCGCGTAAAATGAGTCGCGGAATTTACGCTGCATTCGGTTTCATACTAAAGTCCTGGGCCTGCAGTCTCGACATAGATAGCGATCGCAAAACAACCGAATTCGGCCGCAAAGTCATAACGGTGTGGATTTAAGGTGGACGGGAGCCGGACGCAACCCGCCGGTGTCGGCTTCCACCGTAAATCCGCATCGTTATGACTTTGCGGCCGAATTCGGTTGTTCTGCGATCGCTATCTATGACGAGACTGCAGGGCCTGTCTGCACCACGCGGTAATGTAAACAATGCATTAGTGATGATTAGTGTATTCGCTTCTTACTTAATTGTAAGAAAGATATATATTTTTTATTACATAAAAAGTACATGGACCATCGGACAAAAATTGGTTGTCACCAGATACATATATATATATATATCTAGCAAACAACAAACAACTTCATGATAACAAACAACTTTCCCAAAGAAACATATTTTTTCCACAATAACACAACAGCCACTGTTGCACGTTACGATAGTAATAAGACAGAACGGCGTCACGCAGCTAACAGCTGATAGGACAAAGGCGTGAACGCGCGAATTTCATACGGCTGTGTTGTTATTGTGATAAAATGGAAGGAAAATAAACGAATTTTTTTTGTTTAGGAAAGTTGTTTGTTATCATGAGTATAATCACGTGTATCGGTTACTAATTACCAATCACCCTATATACGCTGTTACATCAGGTAAAATACGTAAAAGTAGGCCACCTTTACCAGATATCAAACTAGTAGATAGATAACTACGCAGCTTTGTGTCTGTGATATTTTCTATTATACTGGGTGGTCCAAATAGTGACGTTACAAAGAATAGATTCCTCATGCCCAGGGGTATCCGAAAATACCCATGTATGTCCCGTGAACAAGGGGACATCCTCCTTGTTTTGCAGACATCATAGAATTTCGTTTCGCAGAAAATGTTTCATATAAAATTTGGTCCTTGTATTTTTATTTCGAATAACAATAATTTGTTTTAACGATTACTTACTTGAATGAAGCATAATTCACAGAAATACAATTCAATGAATTTTTTAATCACATTTTTTTATTTAACAAACTTACCAAACAGTAGAATTATTTTTTAGCGAATAAGTATTGTTTGTTCAGTGTATTTTTCCATGGTATTTTATTTCAACGAATATGAAATTCTTAATGAATGCGAATGCGTCTATCGTACACCATTTTTTTTGCTGTTTTGTACACACGCCACATCAAGATAAACAAGGTATTGTGGCAAGGAAAACAAAGGATGCAAGAGCGAGCGAAGCGAGCTCAAGACTTGGGGCACCTCGATTCCGGACATGTTAGGTTCGAAGGGGATGGCGGGCTCTTAGCTTGCTCGCTTCGCTCGCTCTCTCTCGTGTTAGTTTACTGTAAACCCCTCAGACAGAAATAGGAGCCCCGTGTAGCGGGGCTACGTCAACTACGCCTTATTACAACATTTTGATTGTTAACTTCGACCTAATAGGTTAGGTTAGGTTACAACTGTGACCAACTACGTCGAAATTGATCGCATTAATAAAATTAGGGCACTGCGACAATTATGAACCCGAAAATAAACACAGTAGGTACGTACGTGCATAAGAAATCACTATTAATGAGAATAACAAGATTACCCGCATTGTTTTTGTGAACGCGGTGTTGTAATTTTATAGGAGGGTATGCCATTTGTCAAAGATATGAATTGAAACATTTAGAAACTGTCACTCGATAAAATGTTTTTCTTGGTAATAAGTTTTATATTACCTAAAAAATATGAGTATAAAAAGTATTTCATTTGTTATTCTATGATATGAATATCGAAACAAAAAAAATATTTGTAACAAAAATCAATGATTTAAAATTATTCGAAGTAAGTACGAGTATTCTGCGTATTTGTAAAATTTTTGTATGAAACGAAATTCTTTAGAACCCTTGTCTATAAAACAGTGTACAACCTCCGCGATTCTTTATAGTTTTCGAGTTACAGCTTCTTGAAAATTGTATGGGAACCGTTCATGAAGAACACTTCTTCTTTTTTATTTAAATACAGACTACTCCTTAACCTCGGGCCCTAAAGCATTATCGATGCCAGTATACACAGTAACACACACCCTCTTGCAGCCCCGCTTGAACAGCATGATTGACTTGCCTAAAACCAGCAGTTTCTGTGCCTTTCTGTGCTCACTCGGTGGTGGTTCCCGACGGCGTTTAGACCGGCGGTGAAGCTGGATCTCCACTGCTAAAGATATTGCTGGAAACCCAAAGGTTGACTGTTAGAGAATGTCTTGTGGCATTAAGTCCACTCACGTACCACTACTGTACAGTCGCGATCCAAATGATTTGAAACCATAAAATGTTGATGGTTAAGTTCAAAATTGAATGAGAAAAATTTGACAGTTCTTATAGTAACTTAATGCGCTGGCGACTGTAGAGTGAGATGAGTGCTACGAGAGAGGCCCAGTTTCCTCTAAAGCGGTGAGGAGACGTGGAAGATTCGAGCAATTACAGAAGAGAATATAGACTAGTGTTGACTAGTAAGGAGGTGTTTTTTTCCCCAAACAATTGTGGCCAAACAATGTACCTTAACTATAAAGGTACGAAGTTATAGAAAAAAAATCGCAGATTCTGAAAAAATAAATATTGTATTTATTAATGCATTTGTACCACATGAAATTACCTTTACCTTTTAGAAAATAAGGTGCTACCGGAAAAATATTTTATTATCTCCTTTTTCATACCGTGTCGACGGCAATTTAAATGGGGGCTATGTAAACACCTCCACGACCCCCGTACTATTTAATCCATCCGTGAGCACAATGTTTTGAGTCCTACCGTTCACCCCCCAAAAAAAAAGTCTTTTCCCAGCAATAATTTTTGCTTAAAGTTACTTAGTTTGATGTACCTAATGCTTGGTTGACGGCTTCGTGAAGGGTCCTGTTATACCCTGCAGATACCAGGTTTAGACGTGTTTAGTTTTATTGGTGACATGCCCTAAGTTAAGTCGTGTAAGTACACTTTGCTTTGTATTAAATTCATATTATCATATTTTAACTACCTGCCAACAGATATCCAATGCCGAGTAAACAGAAAGCTCCTCTCAACATCCTTAAAGAGACGGGCTGCAAACCTTTTGTGGATTCCCCTTGTGGCTGCAAACACAAACTTGGATAATAAATCAACGACAATCCTAAACTTATTGTTTAGAACCCCTGGAGGTTATTTTAAGATGTCAATGTCACCTCGAAATTAAGAATAAAATACACGTTGAAATTATTGTGATAGACTAGCGTTTGCCTGCGGTTTTGCACTCGTGGGGTCGGAAATTTTCCTTATTACCGGGATATAAAGAATCTTTTGTCCTAACTTAGGTTATGGCTAGGGTTGCCACCTGTACTTTATAATAAAGTATTGTACGTTATTTCAGGTAATTGTACTTTATACTTTATGAGAACAATAAAGTACACGAAAATACTTTATTTCGCATGATTTGATTTCTTTGGGATTTTGAAAAGTTTAGTCGTAAGTATTTTTTCGTTAAACGAAATTTATCGATTGGTGTCTCCACTCTACAGCACCACATCACTTAAGCACTCGTTTTTAACCAATTTCTGACCGCAACCTAACCTCGTATGTCAACAATGCCAGTGTCACTAATAATTTCATAATTTTTTAAACTTGTCTAAAGTAATTTCGTTTTTATTGTCTATTCCCGCCACGTCGACATTCACAGAAAGAGTTTTTTTTTCTGTGATGAATAGCAAATGGCGAGACGAAAGAAACAAAGCGTCTCTGAATTTGATAAAATATGAATTACATATTTACTTTAATTTAAGTATAGCCTGTAAAGATGCTGTGCAATTGTTTAGTAGAGATACTAATTTGATACAAACTGCAAAGAGCAATAAAAACTATGTTTACAAACATATTCTAAAAGAAAAATAAATTGTACTTTATTTTGATACTATATACTTTTTTTACTTACTAATACTAACCTATGTACATTATCTGCAAAAAAAAGGTGGCAACCCTAGTTATGGCGTACCTGAGTGCCGTTACGCAATGTGTTAAAGGTAACAGATAAATATACCGACAGTATACAAACCTGTAACAGTTCTGACGGATATACATATTTATTAAAGGAGATTTGTCTATAAATTGTTCGGTCGATATTTTTGTAAACGGGATAAATATGAATATCGCGATGTCTACTCCACATCGTATATGTTCATTGAGCCAAGGAAGATTTAATTAAGAATTTATGTGAAATAAAATTTCGGATGAAAATATGGATACATTATTTTAATGGTCGATTAATTTGTGTAACAAGTGTTCGTAATTGTTGAGTTAATTGACTGTAAAATTATTTTCAACGAAAAATTTAATATGGATGATTTTACCAAAACGATTTTCAACTTGTTTCCGTCCTACTTACAGATCGCGGCACGTAAGTTGAACTATGACCTTGAATGCGCAGTAACACATTTTCGGGTCTCAATCCATAATTATACCTGCGCGGACGACCGCCATTTTGGTTCAACTTACGTGCCGCGATCTATAAGTAGGACGGAAACAAGTTGAAACATGATAATGTACATATTCTGTAGGTTCACCATTTATAGTTTTTTTTTTGTAGTCGGTATAATATGGCCATAAAAGGTCGGTAGACTAATATGATTTTCTTCCTGCTGTTTATTTTTATCTCGCAACAGTTACGTCACTCCACTTTCTGTCTTTCGGAAAATGTTAATTAATCCATACAAATATTATAAAAAACGAAAGAAACTGTGACTGTCTGTTACCTTTTCACGCCTTAACGGATGATCGGATTTCAATGTTTTTCAAACAGATACACTAACAACACCTGGATACAATGATATTATAAAGAAAGATACGCTACGCTCATACTGAGCGGCGTTCAAATATCGTTGCGTTGATACGTATGATACAGTAAGGGATAGCTTTTGCGCTTGAAGTGCTTAAATTTCGACAATTGTCTGAATTTGCCTGTAACTACTCTTTTCATTTATAATATCATTGCCTGCATAGGGTTTTTAATCTCGACAGTTACGCGCAGCAAAAGCATGTCTTTATATTTTTCATCTACATACCGCTTGCGACGTGACAGCTGTAGACTCCCCCATAACTTCACCACCCTGCTTGTCACTCTCGGTGACCGGATCCGACCTTCTGGCTTGTTCTGGAAGGTTCTTATACTCGTCTGTAGTTATCTTCGCTATGATGCCAGCTTCAAAGAGTGTCATGAGCCTAAAATGAGGCATTTTGTTCTATTTTTCAAATCGTTACGAATTTCAATGATACAGGAAGTGACAGAGAAGGAAGGTGGATCTTAATATGGTGACTGGGCATAGTTGCCGCAACTTGGGAGAAATGTATGTCCACCCGTGGACTGTGATAGGTTGACTTGATGGTTGAGGGAATGGTTGACGGAATGGCAACAATAAAACTGCAGTTTTAATTGGCATTGCACTTGCCCGTAGTAACTAATAACTGTCCTGTCAGTTAAAGGATAGGTACCTACATTAATAAAAAATATAAATTCATACATTATCAGTATTAGGATTTTTAATTCCTCTAATGAAAGCAGTGTTAATGAAGAATTAATAAATAAATTTCCTTTAAAAAAAATCAAACAATCAACGTATAATGTTCCTACCGAACAATTTTCTTTTTATAAGCTTGTGTTTGTCCGCAACTCGCCTGATGTGAAACAATGACGCGGCCTAGGCTGAACCACGCTTGCCTAGAAGAAACCGAGTCACTCGAACTTTGGAGAAGAAGTCTAGACTATAATGATCGGGAAACAGAGAAGCAGGCAGTGAATTCCACAGACTGGCGCGCACTATAAATGTGGAAGCAAAGCGCTTTGTTCGGGTTCCACCGGCCTTATCTCTGCTCGTATTTCTCTCTATGAGAATGCCTGTATTACATTTTACTTACACATTGTTAAAAGTTTCCAAATAAGGACATCCGATTTGTAAAGCGATTGCCGAGTATCGCGTATACAGTTTTTCGCTCAAATGAAAGTTGTGGGATCCTGAAACAAAATTTTGTTTTGAACTTTCATTCAAATGAATTTCGGGGATGGTTGTCAACCGCTAATTACGGATATTGGAAGGTTGGGTCCAGTTGAGTCCAGGATTAAAGTAAATCATAACTTCACACCTCTATGCTCGGAAAGGTTAGGCAAAGGTGTTCTTCCCATGAACTAGCCAGCCTATTATAGAATTCTAAAATACTGTGTAGCATAATCAGCCTATAATGTTCCCACTTCTGGGACATACGGCCTCGTCTCTATGAGAGAGAGTGAGCTATAATCCACCACGCGGGCCCAGTACGGGTTGGTAGACGTCACATGTCTTCAAATTTTTATTTCTAGGACATGGAGCAGCGGTGGCCCAGTGGTAGCGGCCCGGACTTACGAATAGTAAGTCATGGGTTCTAACCCAGGCAGGCGCATTATTTTGTGTAATTTATTTCATCACCACTAAACACCACCATCAAAACGGTGCAATACTTTTGTATCAGATAAAAATATAAGTTATTGGGGAACAATCAAACATAAGGTGTCTAGCCTAGAATTACGGCCTTAGTAAATAATCTTGAAAATCTTATCATTGGATCTATCAATATCAAATTATCATTAAACTATGATTATCTATATTAAATATCCTCTAGTACTATAGTCTCTAGACTATCTCTACCGTCTAGTCTCTAGTCTATCTAGTCTAGTCTATCTAGTCTAGTCTAGTTACTATCTAGTCCGTCACTAATTATCGAAGTACATACCAAATCTCTCAGTATCATAGTAGAGCGTCTCCCTGCCTCCCAGAACAGCAACTCTTCGTTGGGACAGCACTAGTCGCACGCCCACCTCTACGTTGCGCACGCGTTGAATTCGCTGGCGACGCATCAGATTGGCGAGGCGACCGTATACGCCTGTGCCGTTCTGCAGAAAGAAACCCGGTGCACTTATAACCTCACTTGGTTGTGGTAAAAATATTTAAAAAAAACTTTATTGCTAGTAAAATTAAATTAAATCTCCCCGAAATATTAATTTGGTCGAATATCAAGTGCATTTAAGTGTCAAAGGAGTGCTTTGGCTCTCGTACTAGGATTACCACCCTGTATTACGAATGCCATAACTATAACAAACATAGATTGTCTATTGTTTTATTGGAAAAAGTGTGCGTGATCTTGTTCTTGAAAAAGATGCACACAAGGGGTAGAGAAATAGCTCAGTTCTTTTGCTAGCAGGCCGTTCTGGAAAAAGAAACTCAGTGCACTCATTACCTCACCCAGGGAGGGCAACATAGATTGTCAATTATTTTATTAGAAAGAGTGTAGGTAAGTGATCTTGCTCTTGAAAGATACACAGGCGGTAGACCAATACGTCAGGTCTTTTGCTAGCAGACTTGGAGTTTTGACGACTACGTTTCGCGGCTTTAAGGGGATTACATCGCTCAAATCCTGAAAATACCGTGTGTTTAGAGAAGTTTGTAGATGAATCCTTTTGTGCGTTTTCAATATAAAAAATATATGTTAAACTAAAGGTCATCACAAATACATTGTATTGTTTAAAATGTTAATAAACTAACTCAAATTTTATCAAAAAATCGTAATAAATAGGTCCTTTTTCAACCTAAATTGAAAATTTTCTCTATAACGGCTCAATAACTCGGCATGAATTTTATACCAAAAAATACGTAATGACGTATTTAACAATGTGTATTGATTTTTTTCTCTTATTTCTTTTAATATTTTAAAATATTTTATAAAAATCCGAAATTTCGCGAAAAACACTATGTCACTCCCGCACTCGTCCCTCTCTCTCTCGTCGTTTCGTCGTAAGTTAGTACGGGGCAGCATGCTCAAGGTCATTGGGCAATGTAATGCCCTTAAGTCGCTATATTATGATGTACGCTCAGTAAATGTGGTTGTTGCTAGCGTGCTAAAAACAGGATTGCCAGAATTAGATGACTTCTTTTTTTATTGAAACTCCTAAGCTAAGGTAGAAGTTTTTAAACAGACAAGTCCATACCACTATCATTAACACAGAAAACGGCATGTTTAAACAAATAGTAAATATAGTAAATATTCCATTTTCAGTGCTAAGCTACGGCAGCTCGACATGAAATTGTTCTACCAACTGTGCCTACTTTGTTAGACTTTATATAACGTGGCGTATGGACTGGCCACAGTACTTAGACCAAACCACACTAGGTACAGTCAGCATCAGAAGTAGATTAACACTACTCAACGTTTCAAAGCAGTTTTTTCAATAAAAACTAGTTAGATATTACTCGTTAATAAAGGCATTGAAGAGTAAGGAATATTTTAAAGTATAATCTTCTGAAACATTAAAAATAATAGCTGGAGTCCTGTACATCAAATAATTAAAATTCCGAAATGTTAAGCCACTTTTGTTGCTGACCGTACTACAATGATCGTTTTAAATCTGATTTCATGATAAATTGAAAATAATCAAACAACATAAAATATTGATTCGTTTAGCAAACATTTCACCGAGGCCTTAATCCAGCATTATTTACATCAGATCTATCATCACGTTATGGAGCATAAAAATACGTAAACCTGAAATAACCATACCAAATCATAATATGCATGAATATATTGACTCTGAAACAAATATGGATACGGTACGAGAAACGAAACTCCATTATTACAACAGATATTCTGTTATGATTCTGTTAAAACGGTCATTTTAGACTCCCTGTTCTCTGTTCACCATCAGTCAAAATAGTTGTCAGGAACTTACTTGCAAAATAGCCAGTGAAGAGCTATGGCTTTCAACCACCAGCTCATATCCGTAGTCCCTCATAGCATCCTCCAAAGCAGGTAGGGTTCCAATGGGACGTTCTCTCGAAGGTTTAGCTATCAAGCTGGTCAGATTCGCCGAGTACATGTCACCGATGACGTAGGTAGCACCGAGGGAGATTAACACGGAGACCAGCCGGGCCTTGTGGGTGCTGGATGGCTCTTTGCTGGATGCTAGGAGTAAACATCATGGTGGTGTAAGTACACGATTTTCGGCACATTTGATAGAGTTAACAAAACATTGAAAATTAATGAAAAAGCGTTTATTTGTGGTGACATCATTTTACAAAAAAAATATACTTCTGCCAAACTGTAAAGCAGTTTGTTGGCAGATGTAGTTCCCATAGACAATTTTATATTTATGTACCTACTTGTTGGTACTTTTCCCTCAATAACAAGGTTAATGTTTAACGCTAAATATTACCTGTAGCTAAAACACTAATATTTTACAGTAGCACAGTGGCTGACTATTGCGTAACACTAATAATATTTTCATTAGTTTAGGTCATTTGCAGCTGCACAATACATTTTAGACCTCTTGGTAGCTCGAGATTTCAACACAGAGTTTTTTTAATATATTGAATTCAATTATCGTATTACAGGCTTAGAGCCCGTGACTTTTTGATCAGAGTGTTGGTACAAGATTGAAATAATAGGCGAAGTTATTTATTACTAGTTTATCCCCTTGGCATGTCCGGGTACAGTTAAGAATTATCTCATAAGAACGGGGATAAAAAGTATCCTATTTAAAGTCATGTGCCAATTTCATCCGAATCCATTCAGCCGTTAAAGCGTGTGATGGTAACAGACCAACAAAATGATAATTTGTAATAATTAGTATGACTGTTACTTACACTGCCTCAAGAACAGCGTCGTTGTAAACCAGCAACAGCTGTTGAACAGTCCCAGCTGGTCACATTTACGTCGTTGCCATAGCGACGGAGCCGCGATGACTATCCACAGCGCTGGACCGGTCACTAGTAAGGTTGCGAAGACCAAAGGCCACACCTGGAAAAGAGGTGATTGATAGAACGGGTGCTAAATGGTGACACGCAATTCGTGACAATGGTTGATGTTCAAGTTTATGGAACCAGGTATGGTGTTCGGAATTTAAAAGGTATTTTAGCAAGCAGTCATCACCTTAATTTCAGGCGAAATTCGTTCACTGCTGGTCAATGATCATAGGCCCTAAGCAGCCCTAACTTTCACATCAAAGAACTTCTCTAGTCCATGGAGGAGTACTCCTCCTTGGTCAATCATTCTCCCCCACAAGCAAGCAATCCAATAAAATAAATTAGAACTGAAAGATTGTAGTACCATCATGAAACTTGGTATCCATTAGAGTACCAGAGTACTAGGAAATATTAAAATTAATTGAAGAAAAAAGACTACAGGACAGTTCAGGAAGCCGTCAACCAAGCATTATGAAAACCAAAATAAGTAACTTTATGCAAAAATGATTGTTGGGAAAAGATTTTTTATTTTTATATTTTTTATATCGCCTTTGACGGTAGGACTCCGCACTAGAAACATTGTGCTGATGGATGGATTGACTAATACGGGGATTGTGGAGGTGTTTAAAGTAAAAATCTTGTATAAAAAAAAGGATTAAAAAAAAAAAATGTGAAAAAGTTGGAACTTTGACCCCCAATATATCCATAATTAGAAGATTCCCAGGTATGGTCTAGAAAAAATAATATATCGCAATGAAGGGGAGAACATGTGCCTTTCGGCTTCGTTAAGGGTCTTGTTACACCCTTTATAATGGAATGAAACTATTTAAATAAGATGAAAGAATGAAACAACATTCTTCAAACTATTAATTATTACCTCCCACTGAAAAGGCCTGATAATTGCCAGGGTCTCGCTCAGCTTCGCTGGAGCGTGCGTGAGGAAAGCGCCCGAGTCCGCCAGGGTCATGAACGAGAACTCCACTGCTTGCAGCCGCTCCCAAGTCATTGTCACATCGCCTAGGAAGAAATCTGCTTGCTGGAAAGAAATCCTTTCTTTTTAACGTTAGTTGCTAGCAATAGACTACTGAACACCTAAGGAGTTGGTTGTAGCAGAGTTCTAATAACTGTCGGAAATGACCGCACGTTTGGTCTGGGGCCCAGAATAGTGGCAATTGCTTTCGAGGCATTACGCATTTCTACAATTATCAATTTTCATTACGCTTGGATCATCTTTCATCGTTATCTTCCGATCATCAAAAGCTAAGGATACGAGTAACGTTTAGCCTAAAGACTTATACAGTTGGATTTGTTAAGGATTCCAGTTCCACGATACCGGACTTAATTTTCGACACGCAAAGTTTAGTTCGACGGCACGGTTGGCGCAGTGGCTGAGCGTTGGCTGCTGCGCTGCGTGTTGCGGGTTCGATCCCCGCACGGCACAAATATTTGTATGATCTACAGGTAGTTGTTCCGGGTCTGGCTGTTTGTGTATGTGAGTTTAAATGTTTGTAAATGCACCCACGATACAGGAGAAATTCCTAGTCGGATTCTAATTATATTTTTTTGTAAACGTTTCCAGTTTATATAAAAATAAAAAAATAGAACCACCTACCTATGTTCTGGGCCTATCATATCATCCTTAAAGATAACTTCAAAAAGATACAGGTTAATAATACCCTCTTTTATTTCATTAAAAGTTGAAAACATACTTAGAACTGGCAATTAAATGTTTTGTATTGTTAGCAATACTTTTATTCCTTCGAGGAATTATTTTCATAGTATTGTAGCAAAACTTACACGTTTCCAGATAAGTCCGAGAGTACCCTTGAAAGTTCCGTTACTTGAAATACTTGACCCCTGGCTTCTGTCTGGCGGGTCGTAGTATTTGTACCTGGAGGAAAATTAACTTTAGATCTTGGGATGTAAGGTCCACAATAAGTTGATAAAGTTCAAGTTTTTAATGGCCTTGACCAACTTTAATTAGGAGAGTGTTAAAGGTAAACTCGTGTAAGAATTTAATTTGTATCGTAAATAACGGCACGATTGTAATTGCTAGTGTTTTAGATCCTTGAGGTGTGGTCTCGTGCACTTGGAGTGTAATTGTCTCATGAAATCAGTTGATCTCAAGCACCATAGAAAGTGGTTTTGCTTTACTTTATTCATTAAAGAATACTCCGAATTCACGTTACTTTTACGTCACACGTGCATTGAGTTAGAACCTCTGGTTCCTTCCAAAATTGACCTTATATTTATAGTTATGTGTACTAGTTCTAAAATAGATTAAAAACGGATCACCGTTTATGATTAAGGAGAGATAACATGACATCATGATTTTGTTTTTATCCTTACTTGAAATTCAGCTTCTTAGCTAAAAGAGCCAGCAGTTTGTCGTCACGTCCCCCGGTAACAGTGATTGTGTTATCATTGTTGTACTTCACGAAGTGCCACGGAGGTGCCTTTGAAAACATATAGAGTGACTGTTTGGGTTACAGTACATCTTGTAGAATGAGTTATTAAATACCAATAATGATCGACATGATTATTGCAAAATCTATTGTCAATCATTCAAGTGTGGCAGTGTGCTGCTCAAGAAGATGGACAGTACAGTTCTCTCTCTTCAATATGTCAAGATATCCCACAGTCGTAATTGCTGTCGATCATTATGGTGATCAAGATTAAAAACGTTGTGGTAAAACAGATTTATAAATTAGAAACCTTTTTGACCACCACCAGTTCCACCTTAATCATAACTATATAAAAATGATAACTTACATGCAGCACAGGAACTTCAAAGACCCTTCCTTTGAAGTCATCGTACACTTTATCAGGAGGTGGTAGCACAGGAGACTTGTACAGGCTGCCAGCCCACCAGTTGACAAGGGTCAAGTGGTTTAGACGATCTGCGGTACCCTGGTTGTAGTAGATGCGGAACCTAGGGAAACAATGGACTTTAGAATGTGGCACTAAATATCGACGGTTGAAAGGCTAATTGATGTAAGCGACATTTTATAAAACTTGCAGAAGGACGGATTAAAGTTTCTTTTTTTTGGAAAAAAAATCTTAAAAAACAATTATTTAATAGACGTTTATTTATTTAATATAGTCTGTTCCTAATTAAGTAACGAAGTTTTTTAAGCTATTACTGTTGATAATTATGTATTATTTTAGAAAATTTATGTCGGTTATCCCAAAATGCATCAAATTTAGTTATTTTTTCAGAAAGGCAAAATGGTTTAAATGCCTTCCGTAAATAAAATATCTGTATAAGTAAACTGCCTCAAGCATCGCCTTAGTATAAAATAATACGAGAAAAATGAATTTAGCGCCAAGTCAACTGACAGTTGAATATGCCCAATGAACCCTAAGCAACATGATGGTGTTGCACCAGAGTGAAGTAGTTTAATGCAAATGCCCATTACAGCAAAATGGGCATCTGCATCAGACTACCTATCTTCTACCTATCCTCGCATGCACCTCAATTCAGAACATTGGAAACATGGAGGGAAACGCCTTTCCAGGGCCGATCTGGAGTCACAGTAGACTTCGAAAACGGCTGCAGGGTGTTTCAAAGCCAGCTCCGACGCCTAGCGCAGAGCCAGTAGTTCAGCCCGATAAAAGGTGCAGAAATGGTCCAGTTTAAACTTTTGGGCTTTCACCTCTGTTCCATTTTTCCAAAGGCTTAACACTGCACCGACTTTACCTTGGATTTTACTTCCGTCAGTGAACATTTTCGAACGTGCGAGTCCTTGCTGGTCCATTTCTGCATCGTTCATCACGTACTTGAACTCTATACCATTTTGACTGGCAGTATGTGGTATTTCTGTATAAGGGACTGGTATTTCCATCCCTCGGCCCCTGTTACTCTCCGGGAGTATCCTCTCTTATAAAAAGAGACTGTTTCCCAAATCCTAAGATCCAGTGGAAGCAGTCCGGAGAGTTACAAGGCCGAGTTCAACGACGTTGTCCTATAAGCCTTGATAATTTTCTGCGTAAAGCCCCGCTGGACAGTGTTGAGCTGCTTTTTAATTCCTACTGTATTCGCGGCCGGTGCCCAAGCACTAGCTGTGTAATGACCGGCTCCACGACTGCGGTGTATGATAATGTCGGGCTTCAGGCTCCAGCTGATTTTGGTGGCTCTTGACCGCTGTTTGTATACATTTAACGCTTTCCTCGTGACGTTCGAGGCGTGAGAGTTAAAAATCAGCTTGTCAACTGTGAGCCTCAGTATCTTAATATCCCGAGACAGGGCAATGTCCTCCCCGCCTATGTGCAGAAGTGGTGAGTCGTATTTTAACATGGCTTTGGTTTTGTGAGGTGCAAAAGTGAGTTGCTATCCGACTCCCCACCTCTGGACATGCAGGAGACTCGCATTTGCCTGTCTCTGCACATGAATCGCTGTGTCACCCGAAAATATCAGCACCACATCATCAGCAAATGCTTGGCAGTACTCTCCTCGTTTTTACAACTCTTTAAGAAGGGGATCCAAGGCAGATTCCAAAACGTGGGCCTTCCTATAGAGCCTTGTACGCAGCCTTAGGTTGTTTCCTGTACGTGCTTTACTCCTGCGTACCGTACCCTTTTTCTCCTGCCCCGTAGATCCACGAGACGTCGTCGCAAGGTAACAGGGCATTTTGTCTCTATAAGTCGGCATTTCATTGCTGGTGTTATCGAAAGCTGCCTCTATGTCCAATGATATGACAACGATGACGATCTTCTTTTCTTTCAGTCTGTCTCTAATGTGATTTATCAGGTCATAGAGGAAGTCCTTGGTGCTGCGCTAGGGGACGAATCCGTACTGGATTCTGCTCGCCTATGGAGATATATGCCATCTCATTCGGAGTACCAGCATTCTCTCCAGAATTTTATGCAGTACAGGCAGTAGCCCCATTGGCCTGTGAGTCGATTCCAGGAGCTTTCTTTGTATTTTAACTTTAGTTCCTCCGTTGTTAATAGAGGGTCGAATGTCTCACCATTCTCGTTTACGTTGACTCTATTCGCCAACTCTTTTATCCTATTGTGGTCCGCATTGTCGCCTTGTGTTTTATCCTCAGGATAAAACGTCTTTGCAAGCAACCGCCTCGACGCTTTGACTCGTCGCTGCTGAGTACGCTGTTGTCTTGTACTAGCGGTATGTCTTGTCTAGTGGTATTGTGGCTTATTACCCCTACTGTCCCACAAAGTTTCAAGTTCCTGCCTTCCGCAAAACTCCTTCCAGCTCGACATCAGCGTGCCCTCCATCTTCTGCTTAACTCCTCCTTAGCTGCGGTATATAAGCTCAAAACCCATGCTCGGTATCGCGGAGTGGCACTAGAGATTCTCCTCTTCCATCTCTTGACTTCCTCCTTCATTTGTGTCAGTTCCTCGGTCCACCAAGACAATCCTGTCTGGTTAATTTTTTAACGGTCGGTATGGTCCCTTCACATACCTTCTCTATTGATTCTGTATATATATTTGTGCTATCCTGTCCAACTCTGTTTTGTTTTGTTGTTCCCAGACTTCGTTATGTACCTTTGGATTTTTCCAGTTTTAATTCAAACTGAATTGCCTTGTGGTCCGAGGGTGTGACATCCCCGGATAGTCTCCAATTTGCCACACTCCGAAGCATGTCTTGTGTACAGGTCGTTATGTCTACACAGCTGCAATACCTCTATCCTCCTCTGATCGGAGGTATGGTAGGTGCTGTTCTCTGGTTCAGGATCTGAAGTCTCAGTTCATCGAGGGCACCTGCCAGAGCCTCCCCCCTCTGGTCTCCGCCTTCCGGCTCCCCCATCATTGAATGCAAAATGGGCCAAACGACATAGCTTATTGTTTTGGTTTCATGCAAAATAGGCCAAACGACAAAACCACAACCATGGCGAAAAAGTCAAATGCCTGAATCGACACACGTTATAAAAGTTCGAAAAATCAAAATTGCTTAAGTCATGGAGTCCTTAAATTTGTCTAATTTTGTGTCGTATAGAATGAGCTTAGAAATGAGGCCTGTTTTGCTGTGGGTCCTAAGCGCCAAAAAAGTAGTCAAAAAAATTTGAAACCTGGCTCAAACGACGGAGAAAAATTTGCTGATTCCGAATATGTATATAACTCAATATCGCAAAAAATGTCGCTTAGACCAATTAGCCTTTCAACCGTCGATATATTTAGTTTTACTTCTTTTTAATAGTTTCTTCTCCCTACCTATGCTTCTGCTTAGACCTTCGATATTATATATAGTCGTAATGTTATATTATGTTGCTGCTCTTAATATTTTATTGTTGACAGGAACCATGTTTTGGATTCTTTAAAAGATTTTTTTAGTTAGAACCCAATTAAATAGATCCACAAAAAACCAACGAAAAGAGCTAAAATTGTTTCAAGATTGCCTTCTAAATTGACACTAGCTCCTCAAAGCACCTTAATCTCATTACCAAGAAACACTAAATTAAAAACAAACCTTATTGAGCAACATTTCCACGTAAACCAAGTCCCTAACCAAAATGAAGAATGACAGCTTCGTTGCAAGCTACTAAAGCAATAAGTCCATGTTTTCTTTGGCGCTTATAAAATATCGTGGGCTTTCTTGGGCCAAGTCTCAATCGGCATCCCAATCGAATTACAAGGCACGTGATTGTCCAAGACTTTGTATTCTTGTGGAGCTATTGAACTTCAGGGGGAGGGGGAGAAATGTAATTTTTAGACATACCCCTAGGCGGAGTGGTGGGGCAATCAGTTGCTGTTGGTAGTACTGGTAGAGACAGAAGGGTTTTGGAAAAAAAAATCATTATAGGATCAATTCCATCAAGAAATTTGTTGCTGTTTTCAGGCGAGGCACGGCCTTCGTTCCTTTTACATATCATAATAGACTTAATGAAACCTTATAGACACTAAATTAGCAAAAGCTAACACATACACCAAAATACGCCAAATGTACCTAAGTGTTTCTAGGTACCCCCCAGTAGCGAAGGGTCAACTTTTGTAAGAGGTAAGCCGGAGTACAAAATATCTTCAATATGATTTTATTATTTGTCTACAAAATACTGACTGCGCGGTTTCTCAAAGGGAAGCCGGTAGGAAACGAGTTGATTGGAAACTTCGCCACTGGTATCCTCTGCATGACCATAAGGGGAAAATAAGCTATGATATCTGTTTCGTTTGTTAAAAGGTTACGAAGCTATTTATTATTTGGTTCCCTTAAGTGTTACAGCCTGATTGCTTTAATTCATTTGATACAACTATAAAATTGTCTTAGCACAAGGACTATAGACATACCTAATTCTGTGCCAGCCTGTACTTTCATATGGTGCACGTATTGTCTGGGACATACTGTATTGTGTCGCCTGTTTACATTCCTTACTCCCATACTCCTTCAGTGGGTACCAAATTTTATCTGCTTCTACATTTTGGTACGCATAGAATATATTATTATGTATACAGAGTGATTTGTTAAACGTTGCCAATCTTTTAAGCGTGTAGTACTCATGACAATGATCAACTTTTACTTTAGACCGACCGCAAAAAATCGCAAAAAAAAATCAGCTGTTTCCTAAACCATCTCCATAAATTTAATTTAGTGACATTTTTATTTTTTTATTGCAATTCTAATGTTAATTTATTTTATTTTATTGCCATTTGTAATCGAATTTATTGACATTATTAGAATTTATTGTGATTTTAAACTTAATTTGTTGACATTTTTAATTGAAATATCTGACATTTAATTGATTGAAATTTGTAGTTTGAGTTGTTCATGTTCACATTTATTTTTTCTTTTATTTTTTTTTTTTTTTAATTTATGTTATTGACATTGTGCTTACTTCCGAATGTTTTTGAATATTATGAGTTTTTTAAATAATGATAGTAATGTTGCCTAATGAATGGAATGCTTCTTTATGTTTTATTTTTTGTAAATGTACCTATCATGTTAAATAATTTTGCATGCCGTAAGGCAAAATGTATCGGGACGCTCATCAAAATAACCATCTTAATTATCTGTATACCTACATTATTGGCAAATAAATGATTTCTGATTTCCTACATTAGGGTCATTGCTCGCGTTACTCGAAAAAATGTAGGCAACAGCATTTTTTTTTCGTATTTGATAGTTAGTCCAATAGTAAAGAGATGCTCATATTTATGAGTACTTCACTCCCTTAGAGTATTGCCCACTTTTGACCAATTATCCTGTATAAAATATTAATACCCACTGAACTCAAAGCATTGATGTTAGGCAATCGACTGTGTAGGTTTAATTGAAACTTCTTCGTAAAATAAACATTCTGTACAATTAATTGCTCGTTAGTAAGCCCTTGACACGATTTGTTATTATTATTTACTATTATACCAATTTACTAGTTTGTTAAGTTCCACGTAAACCAATGAACTAAAGATAGCAGATCTACTCAGGTCACAGGCTAGACTAAGATGGTAATGACAGCGTTTCTCATTACACATATGTTTTATTCACTAGAAAGTCTATAAAGTTAAGATGCGTTTCGCAGAAATACGAGTACAATAACGTTTTGAGATCGAGGATTTTCAGAAGCGCCCCTCTTATTTAATATTGATTCATAGTGAATAAGAATAAATTTATTAAACCATAGTTACAAATATGTCTACTTTTTCACTTCGCAATTTACCACAACTAGTTTTAACGCGATTCCTAGAAAAACATGTATAATAAATAAAAAACAAACAAGCATAAAACCTGTATAGTGAATAATGTTTCGTGATTGTTTCGTAATTTTCAAATGCACCCTTTATTTACAGAAAAGCTTATGCCTGCGGCTTCGCCTGCGTTGAGTTCGATAGTAAATGCTATTTAGTGTTTTTGGTAATCATGTATTTTTGTATTCTTTTATGTTTTGTTTTTAATTATTGCTGCATGTTTTTTAGTATTGCATGTTACTTTAGAATTTATAAGAATACTATTAATTATGATGTATGTAATGTATCAAACACAATTTAAATTGTTTCTGACAAATAAATAAAAAATAATACACGGAATCGTAGTGCGGGAATAAAAAGTATCCTATGTTAACACATATCCAGGTTATAAATTATTTATATGCCAAATTTCATCCAAATCCGTTCCGTTCGTTCCAATACCATGCATTCAAATCAATATATTAGATGTTGTATATTTACAGCGATGACAAGCTAAAACACTAAACAAAGGTCCATCCATTATATTATTATTAGAACGTCCTCAATATGTCAAACGTTTCACACGGGCGTTTGTTTACTGAATTATGACGTAACTACACACTATAGACACTGTGTAGAGATAACCAGTATAACAATTAGAATCTTTTAATCCGAGTACGGCAAAGCCAAAAGGGAACATTTAAACTCACATAAACAAACAGCCAGACCCGGAACAACTCCATGTAGGCCATACAAATATTTGTTCCGTGTAGGGATCGAACCCGTGACACGCAGCGCAGTAGTCACTCATTCAGCCACTGCGCCAACCGTGCCGCATTTAGCAATTGCGTGTAACACCGGTTATAGGAATACCAAAAAAAAAATACCCCAATGTCTTGCACATTTTAAGTTGTCGTTTTTGTCGTAGTTGTTTTTTAGTTTTAAGCATTCTTTCTAGTTGTTAAATCAAACGCTAACCGCTAAGGTTGTCAACTAAACTTTAAAAAAGTAGCTTCCCGCTGCCTGTCCCTATGTATGCTTAGATCTTTAAAACTACGCAAAGGATTTTGATGCGTTTTTTTTTAAATAGATAGTGTGATTGATAGTTGAAGAGGAAGGTTTATATATTGTATAACATTGCACCCGTGCGAAGCCGGGGCAGGTCGCTAGTCAAACATAAAACGTTTCCACTTGTATTGATGAGACAACCCCGACTTACTGACGAGTATATGAGAGATGCCTGAATCAAGCTTAGAATTCGTGTGTGTGGGAGCACTTTCTGACCATTAATATCACGTTTGAAATCCCCGTAGGGTAAGGTAGAGGTGTACTAATAGTACATACTGTGGCTGCTACTGGGAAATTGTTGGTGGAAAGCCAATAAGCCTTCATCCGATCTGGGAATCGAACGCAAGACCCCATGCTTCCCGTCTACACTACTCACTCGACTAACGAGGCCGTCCGATTATTTATTTCTAGTTGAATTACTGTATGTTAATATGTCTACTGTGTTACAGATATTGCATTAACTAGTTAACGGTTTAAATGGAGCGGAAACCGATGTTGAACACTAAAATGAGGGAAATATTGAGTGTTGCCAGTTATTTAATAGCGGGAAATGGCTATTTAACAGCAGCAATTAAGCCGCATTTGCGGTAGTTCTGGGAATTTTTCAGTTGATAAAACTGAAAAGTTTCAAGAATGTCTGTTAGAGCTTATCTATACTAATAAATACATTCGAAGTGTCTGTTTGTAATTTGAAAATAACAGCTTTTTACTGAATGCATGAAAGAATATACGGTAATTGTAACAATTGTTTACATATTGGTTGGTTGGCTCGTGACTGTGTGTCGAACAAGCTATTTGGTATACACGCAGAACTATTCACAATCCTACTACACTGACAATATTGTTTGCAATTTTATTTTATAAAGCTTATGTCATTAAGAGTCAGTCTCTTAATGAAACAAGCTTTATTTAATACAATTTGGAAAAGTATACGCTTCGGCATTGGATTGTGAAAATTTCCGCGTGTATACCAAATAGCTTGTTCAACGTACATGTCCGCCACACCATATCCCAAATCATCGGTCTAGTCTTTCCCAATTGTTTTAAGGTCGGCTTTCAGTCTAACTGGATGCATCTGAATACCAGTACATGGAGCCACTGCCTGACTGTGTCTGATCTTCACAACCCATGTTATGTTACTAATTGCCAAAAAAAAAACAACCGATAAAGAAAAAATTACGAGTAGCTTTCATTTTTCTCTCCAAAAAATCATAATTTATGCCACGTAAATTTTTCGCATTCCGTACTGGATATGCGTCGACGCGGTGTGTATCGGTAACCCAATTAAACGGAGGTAGGTAGACAGGTATCTACATATTCAATTATTTCATTATCCATTAATTATCGGTTCATCAGTATTTCCATTATGTTCTAGTGCAGGGGTGGCAGACCTTTTAAAATCTGTGTCAAATTTTATAAAATGGAAAAGGTTTTAATCGGTTTTGGCGCGTTGATGGGTTTATCTGTATAAATAAAAGGTTTATTTCTAAACTAAACTAACTAACTAACTATTATATATTATAAATAAACTAACAACAAACTATAAAAGAGCATCGAGCAACTCCTCCTCAGCGCTGTCAGCTGGCATAAATCAAAGTCAATGTTCGTATGTTTGTTCTCTACGAGTCTTAAACCAATGATCCGATTGTGATGAAACTTTGGTGGGTTGTTCTGTGTACGCCTGCGAAAGTTCTTGGCCCAAAATATCATATTTACGTGTTGGTGCAACGGGTACAGCTAGTGAAGTAATAAAGCAAACGCCTTCGTAAGACATGCATGTGGGATGAGAAGCATGGGGTTTGGTTATAAGTGGGCTGATAGATGAAGCTGGCTAGACGAACTAGCTTACTTCTTTTGTCTTAAAGAAATAAATGTAAAGTGACTACCGGTGATCCACCTCACAATTTGATTCTGCATCTGGTAGGGCTTGGATGTCTGGCCATGTGGAATTAAGAATAAGAAAGTCGTAACTAAAGATGAAGGAGAAAAAATACAGCGGGACAAAATTGTATGGTTCGGTCCAACCGATACAGACAAATTCCGGACCCGGCTGCAGGCACGTGCATCTCCAGACAAATATGTACTAAAGCATGTACCTGTCGATGTCCGGCGCAATTTGTCCGCATCTGAGCAACTGATGCATTTTAGGTTGCAGCCTATCCGCGAGGAGCAACTACTGTGGCCTAGACTTTAGCCAACCCTATAGTCGCATTTATAACGGCCAGTATATTTATTTTAACTCTGTTTGGAGTTGAATGATTTCAATCAATCAAATCAAATCAAATCTTTATTTGCTTTGAATGTAGGTACAGGTATAAGATGTTGTACATAAATTAATGAGATCAGCTACAGTCTACCTTACGGCATGCAAATGATTACATAAATTAAAATAATAATAATATCAAAACAATGTCAACAAAACAGAAAGCAAAGTGAATTCAATCTACCTTACTGCGTGCAAATTATTACATAAATTGAAATATGAATAAAATCAAAACAATGTCAACAAAACAGATATTAAAGTGAAGTCAAATAATATTATAGGCAGGTACTTAAATAAGTCTTACATAGTCAAATTTGTAATAATCATAATATAAATAAATTCAAATCATTTAAAAAGTCTTTCACCGCAAAAACAGAAATTAAAGTCAAATAATATTATAGTCAGAAATAAGTCACAAATGGTCAAATTTGTAATTAAAAACAATCATAATATAAATAAATTCAAATCATTTAAAAAGTCTTTCACCGAGTAATAACATTTGCCTAAAAGTAGTGCAGTTAGCTTAGATTTAAAAACGTTTACCGAACAATCCTTAAAACCATGAGGTATTTTGTTATAAATGACAGGACCCATTGTCATAATACTTTTCCTTAACAGTGCTGTTTTGTAATTACCAGAATGTAGTAAGTTTTTGTATTGGGATCTCAAGGGGCCATTGCGTGTTCTTATATTGACCAGTGACGGAAATAGGTTTAGATTCGTTTTTACAAAAATTGCCACCTCCAATATATACAGACATGGAAAAGTCAGTATCCTCAGAGACCGAAACACAGGTTCACAGCTGTCTGTACTTTTAAGGTTTGACATAGATCTTATACACCGTTTCTGGGCCTTAAAAATCTCCTCCCTCTCACTACAGTTACCCCAAAATATAATTCCAAATCTTAACACTGACGCAACCAACCCATGATAAGCAAGTAGAAGTGTATCATTGCTAACTTTGTGTGATAGATTATATAGTACGTAGGCTGATTTATTTAACTTCTTACAAACGTCATCGGCATGCGGTTTCCAAGTCAAATTGTTGTCAATCAGGATACCTAGAATTTCTGATTTATCGACTTAATATAGGTTAATTGTGATAATGTGTGTAGTTGATAAATTGTGTCAAGTCGAGTATTATGTTTTGGCTTCATTCGATTTGTTTTAGAAATCACACTTTTGGGAAAGTGTAGTGTATCGATAACATGTGTCGTCATGAGTTAAGCGAATGCGGTGTGCATGTCATTAGTTTCGTTTGAGGAGAATTGTCAAAGTTAGCGACTGAGCTGATATCTATAAATCCTGCGACACTAATAAGATTCATAGATACGGTTAGAGACGAGAGTTTCTGTAGTGACAGAAAGGAAATGGAGAACTGTTATAGAAGCTTCAATCAATTGCTCTCAAAGTGGTTCACGTAGAGATACGAACGGACGGAAAAGAATACAAAACGGCCATTAAAATCTCTAAAAAAAAATGTTGTGACACCAACGTCAACCGCAACTTCAAATCGCTGCGCAATCACCGTGACAGACCGCAGCAAAGCCACTGGTTTCTAAAAAGGTACAATTCCAGCGGCACCCGCTACCGCACCACTCACTGTTCAACCTTATTACTCAGGGTGAAGAGTTAAGAGGGGGGATGCGACTGCATTTCTCCATACTTTTGACGAAATCGACGTTTCGGATTCCCCTTTTTTCTTCCTGAATAATGTCTCTAGAGCTTTAATTTTTTTTCTTATAATCAAGGATTAGAGCAGACACGTGTCCCTGTCATTTCGTTTTTTTCAGCAGCTAATAAGTAAATAAATTATGACCCACCAAGTTGAGAAAAAAGTTGAAAAAAGAGAAATACGAAACGTCGATCTCGACAACATTTTTGTGATATAAGTGGTCTGAGCTGCAGCTGTCCTTATCACACTCCACGGGAGAAGGCTTGACGCAGCGAGATGGCAATAGTTTCTTGAAATACCTATTTTTCAAATTCCCCGCAGGCCATGTTTCCTCTTAAAAGTGGTAGACCGTCCTTGGACTTGGTAGTACCTCTATGAACGCTTGATGCCTTATCAAGCGGCAATGCCGCGAAGCAGAATCAATGGTAAGTATTTTCAGATTGTACCTTTACACAAATTAGAAAGAAAAAGTTGAGTAAAGAATCGGGTCGATGGTTCAATGGTGCTTACAGCCATAATTAAGCATTTTAAAATTGATGGTATCTGTTTGTAATTTCAAAATAACAGCTTTTTACTAATATGGTACTATAATATTTTTAATTTATGTCTGTTGGTTTGTTCCGGCTAATCTCCGGAACGGCTGGACCGATTTTGATTTTTATTGGCAGATTACTGATATTATAAGGCGTAACTTAGACTACTTTTATTTTAGACAAAGGATTAGGGTTCCATACAAAAAAAATAAAACGATTAAATTGTTAACAATTTTGTTATTGTTAACAATTTTATAATTATAATAATTTCACGCAGATGAAGGTCAACAGCTAGTGTAGTATAAAAACGAAACTCACACACTCTCCCTCGGGTTGGTGATGACAGCTACCCTCGTGGCTTCCTTGATAGTCATCAGGAAGGTTTCGCTAACCGGTCCGTAGGGCCAGTAGAAGAAGTACAGTATCATATTGTGGATCAGGTTGTTTTCTGTCAACTGGAAGTAAAATTATGCATAATGTGAGATACTCTGTCTGTCAGTATACTGTTTTAAACAGCTTAAATACCGCACGCTAATAATTTTAGTATTGTAGTGGGTATATTGGTACCAGAAGACTTATGGAGGCTAAGAGTTGGAGAGGTGTACCTAATAGACATCCACATTTCGCCAGTTATGTTTACAACCCATGTAATAGGGGACGAACCTATTGCCATCAACAGGATATCAAATTTAGACTCTTTGACTATTCCTGATGTAAAAAACCCAATAACATTTTGCCCGACCTGGGAATCGAACCCAGGACCTCATGCTCAGCAGTCGCGCTTGCGACCACTAGACCAAAGAGGCAAGTAAATTTATATTCAGAATAAATAATGTTTGCGATGTAAATTAATATTGTGTGTTGAATGGCCTTACAGTTTCAACTGCATGCTTTTAATAACCATACCGGTATTAAAATCAAATAGTTAAACATAAAGAGATTTATTAATGGAGTCCACGCTATCTTTTTAATTAATGAAAATTGTGCAATTATGAAGGGTGTCTATATATTTATGTACAATTCGGTGTGATGTTTATTATTTACTTAATATAGTGGAAAATACAATTTAACCCTTCGTATGCCGAGTATATAGACACAATTAAAAACCTATTGTGTCTCGCGTGGATCTACGTTCCGGCACACGAAGGGTTAAACATGGCGGGTTGCTAAGGTGGTTATCATACGACACCGCTCATCCGCGCGGCCGTGCGGTAAAGCGGATGTCACGTCGTATTGGCTTGTAAGAAATAGTGATGTGACGAGTTGGATTTTTTTTGACTCGAGTTACTCGAGTTGATATGGCTACTAACTCGACTCGCACATCGCTAGTAAGAAATCCGATTATGCCTAAAGGTATACACGCTAGGGTGTACCTGACAGGTTTGCCTGTACAGTTGACCTATACTGGTAAACCGGAGCGTGTGTGATGCTTAAAGGACACAGCACACATATCAAATCGGAAAGGGATTAGCACCGTATCGCCTTTCGCCTCGCCGTCAAACAGGCGTCAACTTAATGTAAGCAAGCGAATCAGCAGCTCCGATACGTCAACTCGGCTACGGCTAGGCGACGCCGCGCACGACTGGAAGTTGCTCTCTGAATGCACGTGTGTCAACAGTAGTGTCTGTAAGAGTGGACGAAGGGACCTAAGCTCGGGTACGGAGAGACGTAAGCGAGTTGACCACGCACCGCGGTTCGCTTGTCCCGAGGCCAAGGCGATTACGTTACGATTCCGATTAGTGTGCGTTGCAGGGAGTTTCATACAAATAATACTGAACTGCTTTAGTTGATACGGTGCCGATCCCTTTCCGATTTGATATGTGTGCTGTGTCCTTAACTGTGCAGGTTTATCCTCTACGTGTACCTGTACACGTCACCGGCCTACCGCGCGGACGTGCGGCGCTCACCGCCTCTTTGTGCGGTGAAACGTCAATACATCTGCTTAGCCACCTCCGCCCGCCGTCTTGTGTCGTGTGAGAATCGCCAAAGATGACCTCCTCATGCTTTCCTTGGGCTTTTGGAAATATTGATAAGATGACGAAGACTGCTTTTATTTGGAGCGACGTTTTTTAGATACCTCCACAGCCCGTTCACAGATATTTTACATCTAATTTAATGTTATAAATAGCAGAGATCTTAATCTCGTTGCAATAAGGTTGCTGGTAGGTTCCGTAACCAAATGCAGACGATACCGCAAACTCAGACCCCTCATGATTTCCAAATGCCCATCTGTCCGTTAGACACAATTAACATTCAATTATTTTTTTCATCTTCTAACCAGACCATATTGACAGAGAGCTAAATCTAATTTGGAATAATTGTTAAATGTTTCTAGGAAAAACTATTCAAAATGTTATAATCATTATTTACCTCGAACAGAATGTTCTCACATTCATATGGCTCGCAGAGAATGAGGCTGGTTCTTAGATCTGACACATCCAAAGCTTTTTTAAGAAACTTGTAATACTGGAACAAAAAAATCAAGATAAATATTAGGCTAGGACCTAAAGGGTCGTTCTCAAAAAAGTGGCACCTCTTGAATAAACTTAAAAACTTGAGAAAATGTATCAATTATTGTTTTTTTTTAATCAAAATCCATTCTGGGTATTTCTCTTATGTTGAATTATTTTAAGGGAATAAAAAAATCAGATAAATAGACAAAATTCAGCTCTGATTCAAAGTATGACTCTTTGAGATTGGACATCGCAGGTTAGTGAGAAACAGATGTTATTTTTTTTTTGTTGTAAGAATATCTCTTCGGTTTTCTTAATATTACTCAGCCTTTGTGAGAAAAGTCTCTTTAAGTATAATAAGGTGTAAAATTTAATAAAAAGCATTTAAAAAATCACACATTTCCACAAAAAATGCCTGACAGCATAAAGAGCCACTTTTTTTAGAACAACAGTGAATCAAAATGGTAATACCCATGACTGTATAACCAGTAGTAGGTACACAAAGTTCTCTTTCAGACGTACACACATCAAAAGTGTCTAGGGATCAACATATATTTTTGCAATAACTTTTCTCCTGATTGATATTAATTAAAATTTTCTTTAAGGATTCATCAAATAAAGAGTTTTCGTTTGTCACAGTAACGATAAACCAAGTCACCTTTGCATTAATAAAGAAATTTGCCATTTTCCTAATAAAGGGATTTTTGACATTTGAACCACTAACACAAAAGTTCGAAAAAAAGACTGAAATAACAGTTTTCTTTAAAATTTTATTGGGTAACTTAAACAATTAATAATCCGTGTTTCTACCGCGAACACTAACAACACAAGAACATCGGTTTGGCATACTCAAAATGAGTTCATCCAAATCACGCTGTGGAATGGCCGCCCATGTTCGTTGCAACAACAAAAAAAGGTCTTCTTGCGACTGGATACCCTCCATATTCGGCAGAGCTCTTCTCTGTAGCATATCCCATGCATGCTCAATCGGATTCAAGTCTGGCGACTGAGCAGGCCAGGGCAGGACATTGATGTTAGCTGCGGCGAGAGTCTGTCTTACAACTCTTGCGGTGTGCGGTCGTGCATTATCATGCATTAACTGAAATAAGGGACCGATTTGCACTTGTAGAGGAACGATGACGTCTGATACAATCGTCTCAGCATAAATTTGAGCGTTGAGGTTGCCTCTGATCCAAATCAACTCAGTTCTTCCGCCGATCCAAATACCCGCCCATACCATGATGGTTCCACCACTATAAGGATGGACTTCCTGGCAGGATTTTAATCGCTGTTGGCGTCCAGGGGTTCTCCAGTGTCGTATACGTCTTGTATCCGGTCTCATACCAAAACGAGACTCATCAGAAAAGCACACGAAACGCCATTGTTCTTCTGCCCAATTTCTGTGTTCAAGAGCCCATTGATATCGTATCCTACGATTGTGCATTGCTATAGGTGGTACCCGTAGCGGTCTTCGGGAATGAAGGTTCACTTCATGCAAGCGGTTTCTGACTGTTTGGTCGCTAATTAAGTTCCCTGAAGAGTGATGAAGCCTCACGGCTAACATCATGGCGGTTATTGTTGGAGCTCTTCGAGTTAAGATTTGAATGTATCGGTCTTGTCTCCGTGTGGTGCAGCGATACCGTCCTCCATGGCGCTCAGCCACGGTACCAGTGCTTCGGTAACGTGTCCAAAGTCGACTGATAACACTCTGACTTGTATTCAGAGCTAAAGCCACAGTACGTTGCCGGGAACCAGCTTCTATCCACGGCTCTGAGCATTTCTTCCCTGCTTAAATGACGTCGCCGCTCCATAATAACGTTGGTTTTAATCAGTAGTAGGGAAACAGTAGCACTAATAATGTCTTCAATGCGTTGTATGTTTTTATAGGGAAAATATTGACAGCTGATTTTCAGCTTTTACTCGAATTTGATTCACAGTTCCTGATTCAAATTATGAAATGCACCAAAAAGGATCCATATAAATTTATAAAATCATAAATTTATTACAAAGCCACATCTCAATCTCAAGAAATCCACATAAAAATGCTTGATCCCTAGACACTTTTGATGTGTGTATATTTCTCTTGTTATGAAAAAATATTAAATAAAACTGCACTTGTTTTATCGAAAGGGATAGCTATATATCGGCCTATGGTTCCTGTACGCCACCCATCAGTTATGTTCAAGTCCTATGTAAACTATTAGGGAAAACATCCAGGATTTGAGGAACTACTGAGAAATTCCTGTTGAAAAAAGTAAATAACACACTGCCCGATCCAGGAATCGGACCCAGGACCTCATGCTCATCAGTAGCCCTCGCGACAAGCAGACCAAGGGGCGGTCTACGCAAAACGTAATCTGATCATGACTTACAGTCAAAAATAGTTTTTTTTTAGAAACTAAATATAAGAGGATCAACAGCAATAGCTATCTAGTTATTTCCATTTACTTCATTGCCATGAAATATTTTTCTCGTGCCTTCAGATTTCCAAGAAAGAATCGAAATATATATTAATTTATTACCTTTTGCTTGTTTTCTTTTGTTGCAATGTCCAAATTAGTAGTCAGGACATTATGTTTGCTCAACATATAGAGCAGTTCAAATACGTCTTGTGATCTGTAAAAGTAAAATGGATTTTAGTGTGCCAGTTCTTCTCATGGACTTACTCCGTGGTCACGATATATTCGATCAAGCGACGCGCGTTTTGCGACAGCTATTGCGGAGTTACCAGTAATGGAAGTTGCTTTATAGAGCGTGCTGCGAGCTATACTTAGGCCCAGACTTCACCAAAGTAAAGATGAGAGGGGAGGAGATGTGTTGTAAACCACCAATCGTATTTCGATATTTATACTTCTCTACTCCGCTAGCTTTAAAGGAAATGGTTGCGCAGACAGGAGAGGAGATGTCTCATGTTTATTTAGGCCAGGCAGGCAACAGCTCACAAACATCTCTGCTCCGGTCTAGCCAGTACACATCTCCGCACAGCTTCGGTGGATACACCCTTGCTGCTGAGCATCCCCGCACGTCTCCACTTCTATGGAGTTCGAGCCTTATGAAAACAGCGCGTGTCGCTTGACGCCAGTCACATTACTCGTCGTATCGCACGAGTCTGTGGACGGGGCCTAAATAAACCCGTTTGAACTTCATATAATTTTCGAATTTTAAGTTTGGCAATATTTATTACATATTATATTTGATAATATCTTGTTTATTAATAAGGGGGTCACAGCATGATTTTGATTGGGTTAGGACATAAATATCTTTTTATCCTGCCTGTGCGTTCCAGTGGGATTGTTTTCGACCCCCACGCGGGCGATACCATAAGCAAAAGCTTTTAGAATTATATATCAAACTCAAAGAATTGATTTCAAATAGACCAGAGTTACAGGCACTTTTCAACGGTCAATAACAAAACGATACACAGATAGACAGTCCAGGGGGGTTACTATCCGGTGTGGGCGCGTTCCTTGAGGCGGCGAGCCGCCCACTACCTGAATGCGCCCCAAAAGGTGGTAGCCGTAAGACTGGTCCGGGGATACCGCACGATCTCCGGCGAGGGGGCGAGCCTCCTTGCCGGATTGCCGCCATGGGATCTGGAGGCGATAGTCCTCGCGCGCCTGCACGAATGGCGCGTGGAGGCACTACGCCGGGGGGTAACTCCGCTGTCGCGGCAAATTGTCGCTCAGCGGATAGACACCCGGCGCGATCTCATGGCGACATGGGGAGAGCGACTGTCGGGGCGCTCGGGCGCTCGACTGTCGGGGCCACGTGGTGGCCGCCGGCCACCGTAGGCGCGGACCTGTGGACGGTGAGCTATGGGCTAGCTCGCCGTTCGTCTTCACACGCGTTCGTGTTCCACGCACGCCTCAACGAGAGTCAGCAAACAGGGAGGGGTCCGGAAGGACCGATGCCTGCCAGGGTTGCGGGACTGTTCGAAAGAGATACCGCGGCCCTGGAACACAAAGGGCAAAGGAAGGAACATGGATGGGTTTTAGTCAGTAAAAGTCTGACACTCCCTCTTAGCCCAGAGCGGGAGGGGTTATTTGATAATTTGCCATCCGAAAAAATAAAAGGGGGGCTTATTTATTTATTATTTATTTATTTAACACTTCAAGCACATAGTACAGAGGCGGACTTAATGCCATAGGCATTTTCTACCAGTGAGCCTTTGGGTGATGCAGAGACAAACATTGGTAGGTGTACCTATGAATAAACTACAAGGATATATAAAATACTATAAAATATATCAAAATACTATACATATATATCAAAATATATATGTGTGTAAATAGACATTTACACAAATAAACAAAAATAAAAAGACAAATAATGGAGAAAACATTAACGTTGTGACGAAACTGCCAGCTTTTTCCGAATGTACTCGCGAACTTTAATTTTAAAAGATAGACGATTGGTTGCTATCCTGATTTCCTGGGGAAGCGCATTCCACAGAGAAATAGACTGAACGAAGAATGATCGATGAATGAAGTCAGTGCGGTGAGAGGGACATTGCAGAACTCGGTTATGCGATGAGCGCAGACTCCTGTTATGGTTGGCACAAATATATTGAAAGTGGGGAGCAAGGTAACTAGGGGAAGAGGGAGAAACAGAAAAGAAAACAAGGTGGTTAGCGCCCTTTGCTCCCTACGCTGACGTATGGGCAACCACTTAAGAAGAGACCGGTGCTCAGAGACATGATCATATTTACGCAGATTGAAAAGGAATCGAATGCAGTAAATTAGAAGACGGTCAAGTTTGTCGAGGAGATCCGCATTCAGGTCAAAGTAGCACACATCACCATAATCGATGATAGGAAAAATAAAGGACTGTACAAGCATTGTTTTCGTATTAGACGGTAAAAAGTTTTTCAAACGGTACAGAGCCCGCAACGTACCAGTAACCTTCTGGCTGACACGAGCGACTTGGGTATGCCATTTCATACTGCTACTGCTGCTACTGGTTACTATGAGTAATTCCAGTGTGGGAAGGAGACAGAGCTAAACAGGTCGTCTAGCGCCATCTCTTTCCCACACTGGAATTGCTCCTGCTTTAAGGCGTATTGGTAGGCCACCAGCTATAATAACCGTGAAGAGACTGAAGTTGCTCATTCCGAAAGCGCTGATCTCTGAGGAGTCTCCTGGGGAGTTTGTTCCCCACTTCTTTTTCCCAGCTAAAACACTAGGTAGTGTCGAAGTTCGGGCGTTTTCAGCAAAATTTGAATATGACTTTTGATTTTGATTTTTGATGAGAAATTTGAAATGACCTTAATTCCGAAAAATACTCTTACCTGATATTTGTAGAATTTCCTCTCACGATTGCTATACTCTTCGACGGCAAAGCTTCGGCAATATCTTTGATAGCGATAGAGAAATCTCTAGGTAGTCTCGTCAGCATATCTG
This sequence comes from Eugnorisma glareosa, assembly GCA_947578425.1. Taxonomy (NCBI): domain Eukaryota; kingdom Metazoa; phylum Arthropoda; class Insecta; order Lepidoptera; family Noctuidae; genus Eugnorisma; species Eugnorisma glareosa. Next base: position 19,133,592 of record OX387961.1, on the reverse strand, counting down.
ATGTCACATCTCGGATATCAAAGAAACCAAAAACAGCAGTGACAAAGAGGAATATGGGCAGTACTTTCTGCATTAGTTTCATTTTTACACGTGTTTATTTATTTCAATGCGTTTTTGTCAGAGGCTTGTTCAGATAAAGGTATATTTTGTATGAACTGTTGCTCACTACAAGCGGGCTGGGCCGTACCGTTTTGGTGTGATGTGCTATGTGCGTTTGTCTTTAATATTGTTATAGATAATGAGTACATACAATTATTAAGTCCATTTGAAACATTATCTCTTTAGAAACACTTTATGAAAATATGCAGAAAAAGTTAATTTCACAAAAAAACTTGAACACAATTGAATAAGTGTCTCTCTTGTACTGCAAAATAATAAAATATCTGGTCGATTTAATACCGTCTCTAACTGCTGAGTTCGATGGACTGGCTCGCGACTAATTCCATGTAATATCTTATGATATTACTTCTTATGTTATATTTTAGGCAAAGAGTAGTGTTGCAGAAGCGACAAATATGTATTTTTCGAACTTTTTCTGTATTCAACCGCGCGATGCTTCGGCCATGTGGATAAAAAAGTATCCTATGTTATCTTTTGTGTTTTGAGGTTTAGGCGTCTAAAAGACAGAATTATTTTTGCTTTTATTATATTACTAACACGGATCCAGGGGGAAGTAGCCAGCCATTTCAAGGTGTCAGACTACCCGTCTGTCAATCTTCATAACGATCAGTTCAGTGGTTTAGGCGTGAACAGATAACAGACACAGACAGAGTTATTTACAGTTACAGCAGGTATCTGTATACAGGTTGATTGGTAATTAGGTGCATTCCTTGAAATATTTGAAACTAAGTTATAGGGGTCAAAATTGACTATCAATCACTCTGTATGATGCTGACGCCTGAATTTGCGGCTTACACAATACATATACGTATTAGTGAAACTTTCATAACAAAATGGTTGTCTTTATGCTGATTTCGGTGGTTATACAAAACCACGTGGTTATATTTCATTAACAGGTAGTTACTGCTTCACGGTTTCCATTTCTGTTCAAGTTCGTCTATAATTTTCATCTGCCTAGCCTTTTCCCAACTGTGTTGGGGTCGCTTCCAGTCTAACCGAATGCAGCTGAATACCAGTATTTTACATGGAGCAACCTATCTGATCTCCACAACCCAGTTAGTACTGGGTTATACGATAACCCTTGGTAAGACTGGCTTTCGGGCGACTGACTAGCCGTAATGACTGTCAAAGATGTACAAATGACAGCCGGGACCAACAGCTTAACGTGCATTCCAAGGCACGGAGGAAACTCGGTATGTAATAGGCGGTCACCCATCCACAGATCAACCTAGGCAAGCGTGACTTAACCTGATCATTGATCCGAGCGTCTGTTATTATCTGGCCACGAGCTCCTCCAAGTTCGTCTATCACATCTGTTAGTTTATCAGCTCTTTGCGCCTGTGCAACGAAGTATATCGGGTCCCCTCCCCACGGGTCGGCGTGGATTGGCATTTGACGAGTAAAGTGGCTACTTTTCATCGGAAGGGCCCACATGACCGATGAGTTGAAAGCTTTACCGTGTTGCCTTCCACATTCAACACCTTTTGGTTGAGGGATGAAGTTATATGCGAGTGACGCAGCTTTGAGATATTGTCATACGATTTCATGATTAGATATAGTTATAATCCACTCCAGAGTAGTAAGAACAGTCTTAAGAGGCCGGCGACCGATGCGTTTTTCATACAAACGTAATACCAAAATAACTTGTAAATCAAAAACATTCTTAAGGTACTGTCTCTTTATTCCGATTGGAATACAAAATATCTAGGTTCCCAATGAAATATTTTGAAAGGACAATGATATAAAGACGAGATATGAGGAATTTAAAATTTCTATAGAAAACTTATTTTTCTCATAACTCTTGTTTAAATCAGTGTCCATTCAAAATATTTCATTGGGAACCTAGATATTTTGTATTTCGATCGGAATAAAGAGACAGTACCTTAAGAATGTTTTTGATTTACAAGTTATTTTGGTATTACGTTTGTATGAAAAACGCATCGGTCGCCGGCCTCTTAAGTATTAATTAAATTGGGTAATTATTTTACACAATAAAGCTTAAACTAACTAAATGTGTATATGTGTGTGTGTTGTACTAACTAATCGGACTTGTGGTCTAAAATACAAGAATTTGATTTATTTAAACACTTCTTGTTCTTTAGATTTATTGACTCAATCAATCAGTGGAAATAGATTTGGACTTAATTTTTAATTTAGCATGTGTTGTCCAACTTTGGGGCATAGAAATCGCTCACTGATTTCATGTCTTTCAATTGTCCATTCCTCTCAAAATCTTGGAACATAGAAAAAAGCAGACAGACGCGACGGTTGTGACGGTTGCGACGGTGTGACCGTCGTGCTGCCAAGTCACAGGTCTCAAGTTCGAACCCAAGACACATACCTCTGATTTTTCGGATTCTTTTGCGTAATGTATAATTTATCACTTGCTTCGGTAAAGGAAACCAGCATGCCTGAGAGATATTTCTCGACGGCATGTAAAGCCAAGTCAGAGGCCCATCGGTGGCATAAAAACTCTGACACCAGGTTATAGGCACTAACCACACAATAAAGAAGATAAAATAATAACAAAACAAACAAATGAATTTCACTGGAAATAAAATACACACAAATGAAGGCCACTTGGATAAGAAAAATGTAAATATTTACGTCTTATTTAATTTATTCCTTGTTATGGTCTAGATTAAATTTGCCTGCCTAGGGAAATCACAAAGTGAAATTTGTTAAGTTGCCCACAATATTTCATTGTGTATTTTTTTAAGTCGAGGTGCTTACGTTGAAACTCGTTTCTTCTGATGAACAGCCGTTTATTAAAACAGCCTGTTTCTTTTTCTGAAAACGTCTGAATATTATTAAGGCACCTGGTCAGACCAGCATCTTGTTAGGATTCGACCATAGCATCTTGTTAGGATTTAGGCATTACGTGAAATGAAATCCATAATTTCATTTCACGTAAATAGTGTAAATTTATAGTAGCTAATTAGAAAATATTTGGCGGAATCGGATATATTTTCGGAAACCGTCTAAGGACTCCATCAAAGCCGAGACGAGCGGAGATGTGGGAAGCAGATAGGAGAGAAGATGCGTAAAAGGTACTCGATACTCAATACTTTATTGCATTCCACATGTAGGTTTCTTAGGTGGTAAGCTTATAATTAGATCATATGGACCCTGTCGGGCACAGCAAAATAAGTGATTTACGAGAGAGGAAGCATTTGTAAATTATACGTATAACATTTTTAAGCAAACTACTTTGGTATAATGATAATGCAGGTATTTCCTTAGAGAATCTAACACCTATAATATAAACAGGTATCTATTGAGAGATGTAATGTAATAACAATTATTAGCAGTCTCGAGTACTTAAGTTATGACTTTATAAGTCTATCACATAGATATTCGTTTACAGAGTAGTAGCTTTTATTTACCAGAAATAGTCTAAGGTTTTTTATAAATATGTTAGTTTTTTCTTCTTTTTTTATTGATGCAGGTAGTTTATTATATAATTTAATAGACATTACGTAGGGACTTTTAGAGTGCATTTTTAGTCGAGAAATTGGTAAGTTTAGCCTAGATCGATGTCTGAGTAGATAGCGTGTCTGGATGTCTTCACGTTTTGAATAAAATTCTTGATGTTTCCGCAGGTAGGGTGTATCCACCGAAGCTGTGCCGAGATGTGCAAAGCGGAGAGAAGAGATGTGCATCGAATGAGAAAAATTTTCAGTTTTGGTAACTTGATACGCTGACGACTGTACTTAAGTAGGGACAACCAGCAGACCGAAGAATCAGCTCAGCATAATGCTAGTTTTCCGGTCGTTTCATGACGGAGCTTTCTTTTTAACTTAGCTTAGAAAGACATGATAGACGAAAAAGAAATATATATACTCAGTTCTACCTATGAACTACGACATAGAATGTAGACGACTAGACGCAAAGAGGTGTACCTCTAACCAAACACACTTAAAGTTGAACACACAAGTTACACAGTACGTATGTGTAACAAGGCATTGAGATATTGTTAGCATATCGTCTACACTACGCTTTACAACGTACAGCAACTTAAATTTGCCTAAGTCGACTCATACAAATTGTTTCGAATGTGGACTGTCGGACGGTGATTGTGATGAAAGAAAGGTGCAGTGGATTTCATTAAGTTTGTTGGTTTGTGTGCTGTAGGAATAGTTCTGTAATAACCTAACGGTCGAATTGACAAATGCAAATCAAGTTACAGAGCTACAAGGATCTTTCGGCAATCGAATGATGTTGACAGAGATATTTGAGAAATAACATAACATAACGCCTGTAATCCCTGTAGGATTGGACAGAGGTGTACCTAATAGTACACCCACATTTAACCTGTTATGTTCAAGTCCCATGTAATAGGGAGCGAACCTATTGCCATCAACCGGGCACAAGTCCAGGCTCCGTGGCTGCCACTGAGAAATTATTTGTAGGAGAACCAAATACCACTGCTCGACCCGGGAATTGAACCCAGGACCAACGAGGCAGTCAGAGATAAAAGCATATATTTATGTGAAACGTATTGAAAAAAAACCATGGCCATGATAATTCTGTTGGCCAAGATTTGATGGTGCCTCAGTAGCAGCTACTGACCGTAAAATCAAAGTTGGTCGCAACTCCTTGACTATTTAGTATTTTAAGACTTTAAAATTGGCGTCTTAAAATACTAAATAGATTATTATTTGCGGCAAAAAATTATTACATTTGAGTGTCGATCAATTTTTCAAGAAATAAATATCATAAATTAAAAGTATGGAAACTCGTTATCTATGTGTAAAAATATTTGTACACATTGTTTTCATTTTTAACAACCGTGTGGAAAGACCAAACATTTCATCTGTCCAATAGTAGCCATTGAAATTAAAACAAACACGAAGCCATATTATCAATTAATTATGATGACACAGAATGCACTGCTCATGTTATAAAATAATTACAATAGAGAATGGGAATATTTAATTAAGTTTTCCGATAACTGCAATAACATCGAAATATTATATTCAGCGAATAAATTAAATACCGATATACAATTTTAAATCCTTTTGATTTCCCAAATTTATTTATGTTTGGATATTCTGATTCCTGGGCATTAAGAAACGGATGCTGAAAATTTTACACAATTTTCATTTTCCGTTAAACGTGTTACGACGTAAAAATAAGAAATAACTTTTATTAAATTTACTGTACTGCCGCTTCTACTAACTAAGATACGTATTTCCCAAAAGATCTAGGTACTTAAAAAAACAGTATCAAAATATATTATGTTATTGTTGTTATTACTCGTAAATGGAGTTGGGCAGGACACCTAGCAAGGCGCGACAATGATAGGTGGAGTAAAGCTGTGACTGAAAGAGAAGTGTTGGTCGATGATGATGATGATGAGATATATTATATTTAATGAGTAATTAATAAAAAAAAAGGTACTTTTGTCACTACGAATAGTTAGGTGCGGGTAAATTACGACTTTTTCAACTATGTCAAATGAATAAATAGATGTAGTAGTCACTGAGAAACATGGATGCGACATACACACAGACAATGGAATAGAATATACTTATAATTGCACACCAAAATTGAAACACAACTGTTTCAATAACCAAAGCTTTACCATAGTTACTTTCTGATGTAAAGAAACCTCAACAATACATTTAAAAAAAACTAAACCAGACAATTCCGTCTTCACAGGACCTTCCTTTAACTGAAAACCTTTTTAAAAGCATTTTAAAAACAACAATAAAATTGTTTATTCTCTTAATGAAGTAGTAAAAGAAAGGTGTCGGGTGGATCGTTTATTCTCGGGTGCAATTTAACTGTAGCTAGGAAATGGGGTAGAGGTGCTAGTTGATAGGCTAGCTCTCTGTCAAGCAGCACTTGTTGCAGGAGAATAAAATCAACGTTTTGTGTGTTGCGTTTTTCAGCGAGACGAGGGTAAGGGTTTGTGTTTGTCCACTGCTGGGCTAGGCTTTTGTTTTGAGTCATGTAGTGTAAGCTCCAAAATATTCTTTTGAACTAAACTTTTGGTAGGCACGCAGGGGAAGGTGGTTACGACAAATCACTTCTTTTTCCCACACAATTATTTATTGAAACTTTAATTTTAAATATCTATCTACACTTACATACTTAGATCGTTACAGTTTAATTTTAATTTGGACTAGCTTTCGCTCGCATTGTCGCTTTGGAACGTAAGTACTACCAATGATTATAAAAGATAAAAAATCTATGTCCTAACTCGAGTTTTGGTCAAGCTGTCTTTTAAATGTCATTTGTTCAGCTGTTCGAATTTATAATGTTGCCTGAGTTTGGGTATTATCTATGATCTCAGATCATTCGTTGTAGTTTTTTTTTCTTTTTTTTGCCATGCACACTTGTTTTTCCAATTCACTCGACATTGGCAGAATAGTCGACATCGGCTCTACTTGCCATTAAATAAAAATAGAATAGAATAGAGTTTGGGTATTGTGCATAACGCGGTCCTACCTATCACATGTCAAATGTTTTCGAGTTGAGGACTATCGGCCCCTGAATTATTAATATACCCATGAAATATCAAAATGAAGCCACTTATCATTCGTCTGAAATATCATAGTTCAATGTCACAAATAATAATGAGAACTTAAGTTACTGTGATTGTGTAAAACGGATTTACATTTTAAATTGGGATATTGTAAGTTTAATGTCGTGAGTAAAGTTTTGAATACGAATGTAATCTAAATATGATGTCTATAAGATCAGGAGAAGATCAAAGAAAAGCGTTGGATGACTGTGAGAAAGATCAGAAGGATTTTCTAGCCTTCTAGCCTAGTTGGTGGCAAATAGAGAAGTAAGGAAGAAGAAGACATTCTGCATCTGCACAGATCCGTTAAGGGAAGACGAACTATGGTATTCTTAGTTTAAATGTTATCATCTGGTGGGAGATGTATAGTATTGTGCAGGCCAGATAGGCAATCGCTCCATGTAAAATACTGTATTCAGCTACATCCCGTTAGACTGGAAGCCGACGGGTCAGATAAGGTGATCTGGGATGTAAGTAGGTTTCTTCCCATAGGTCCCAAGCTATCTGACAAATAAAACGATTGGATCGGCGGTTGATGGCAATAGATTCTCTTCGTATTACATGGGAGTTCAATAACTGGTAAAATGTGGGTGTTGCTGCATCCGGTTAGACTGGGATCCGACTCCTGGGTAAAAGCTAGAGATTTCGGAATGTCCGGGGTGGTCCGTCACCTAGCCACAGACCAACCTTGGCAAGCAATGTTAAACCTAGTGAAACACAAAAATATTATCTCAGTTGCCATCTAAGTTCAAATTCAAACTCGCTCGTCAAAGCCAACACAGCATAACTTACTAAACTATCTATCTATGCAAATTCCTCCAAACATACCTGAACATATTCGGCGTATTAGCAACATATCCCAATAGATCTGCCGCCATTATGCATAACTTGTGTAAGCTCTAACATAGAGGCTGCATTACCTGTTGTATCACCGCGCTGGGTGCCACAGGAAACTGTACACCGTTGAGACTAGTTCCTTAGGTGAAGGCGGTGGTGTGAGTAAGAAACGGTTAGCGGTTTTGAAAGAATGGTTATCTTGTAAGATTGCCAGACATGCTCAACGAAATATCACCATAAAAAAGATTAAAGCGCAGGCCACATCGCCAGCTAGCATGCGAGCTTTGCCGAGCTAAACTCTGTGGGTTTACATCGAAAACTACGGACGAGGACGGAGCGAGGAGGCGGGCGGGTGAACCGGGCGAGGCGGGCGAGGTAAACGACTAGCATCGCTGGCATCATCGGATATTTCGTTCGCATCGTTTGTATCGCTGACGTAGCTTAGCTCTGCTCGCTTACATCGTGAACTAAAATGAAAAGAGGTGAAATGATTTTCGCCTGGCTCGCTCGCTAGCTGGCGGTGTGGCCTGCGCTTAAGAGGTAGAAACATCTGAAGTAGCAGTCAAAGTCACATTCCATCAAGGGAAACAATAACGGAAAAAACAATAGGATTGGACATAAGCTACCGAAAAGCTGCTCAAAATCGTCGTTTAGAGCAATTGCCATTGGTCTGGGCTCTCTGTTTTGTGTGAGTAAGGAATACATCACGTCTCAATACTTAAAAGATAGAATAATTAGTTAACTCAATTGCCCATTTTAGTGTAAACAAAGCATTCATAACATGTCCTGGTATAGTTTGTGCTACAAAGACAAAAAAGTACAGAACTAATAGTCCCCTAGAAAGTTAGCAATATTGAAATACCAAATCGTTATCGCTTTTCAATTGCACCATATCCACTACCTGCCACATGAATTTCTACCTTGCTGCTTAAATTTCACAGACGGTTTCACAATGTCAGCGTCTGATATTTCACTCGATATTAATATTACAAGGTGGGAGCATGTGGGAAGCGTATAGTGATAATGTTTTTCGAGTATATTGTTAGGTTAAACACTTAAACACATAACGGTTACGGTACAGGCTTTTTTGGTATTTCTTTATAGGCTTACTTTCTGAGCTATTTCGTTAAAAGATCATAAATATATTGAAGTGTTTCTTTTATATTGCTCTATTGGTCTTATGAACTCTTTGTTCTAAGATAATGCTTTTTCGGGAATATGTTTCAAAAGAGTTTGAAAGTCGACCAAAGTGGGTGGGACAGACCAGATGCACAATGCGGAGTGCTGGGTTGCGTAGAGCAGCTCGCGAGAAGCCTATGTCCAGCAGTGGACTGCTGACTTACCCTATCTTATCCAATACTATGAAATGAGCAATATCTTTATCTATACTAATATCTGGGTATGGGTAATCTCTGGAACTAATGATCCAATTGTTTAAATTGTTTAACTGACAGAAAGCTACATTATTCGTGAGTGCTATTATAGGCTATAAATTATAATGATATAATGCATATTAGCCGAACTATCACAAGTTTTGTCTGGCATACAACAGAGTTATTTGCATGCGTCTATAGAATTGTTTTAGTTGCTCGGTTTCATAAAATACAAATACTTCGTTCTCATTCTCAAAGCTTTGTAATTTTGTTTTTGGGATATCGGACAGTTTCAGCGATTGTTGGTAATAATTCAACTTCTATAAATCGATCACTAATAGTTATTTAATAGTGATCGATGTTTCTGTACTAATATTATAAAGAGGTAAAGTTTGTGAGTTTGTGAGGTTGTAAGGGGTAATCTCTGGATCTACTGATCCAATTTTGAAAATCCTTTCACTAATAGCAAGCTACATTATACCCAAGAGTGCCGTAGGCTATATTTACGTGCCCGTTGGATAATTTCCGACCAAAACGCGAGCGAAGTCGCGGGCATCAGTTAGTTTGTATATATATTTACAATCATATTCTCGAAAACAGCTCTATTTCGGGGGCGAATAATCGATCTAGTTGGTCAAATTTCTGGGAAATTTTTCTCTATTTTCCCCCGGGCACAGCTCGGTCGCCCAGGTACTGATTTGATTAAATCAGAATCAGAAGCGATGATCGAGAGAGCTATTTATCAAAAAATTTGACCTTCCACAGTTGCCATTGACGTAAAAATAATGTTATTGACCTAGGTTAAAAAGAAAAAAAAAACTTAAAAGTTGCTTCACCATATTATATCTGTCTAGCTTTATTATTTTTACAGTCAGTTTAACCAGCCTAATTTATTTACAAAAAGACGTTAGAAAAAACAAATATTTTGTTTTCATCCTAGGCTGTCACATTCAATGAGCATAATTTTGTGGCCGTAACTAATGCTCCTAATTCGTAATATTGTTTAGTGTGACAGACAACGTGGGGAGACATTGCTGACTGCCTCGGGCGGTAATTGTCGTATTTAGTAGGGACCTATTGTATTATAAGACATAATACATAGAGTAGATAGTAGACTAGTTTTTGCCGGCGACTTCATCTGCGATGATAAGTAGCCTTCTTTCTAAAGGTCCCAGGCAGCTTTTCATTAATATAACTTCTTAGAGCCGCTTGTACAAAAAGGTAAAAACAATTGAATTATGTAGAACACAATTTAAATGTGATCCTTTAGGGCTCATTTACGGACACGCGGCGGCGCGTTGCGCAGCGCGTTGTGCGGCGCGGCCCGCTTTAAATTCAAACATATGGAAAATTTGAGAGCGTTTACGGAGAAGCGATTTTACGCGCGTTTGCTTGAACTGCATGCGTCGCCCGCGGCTGCGCCCGCTGCATCGCCCGCGGCGGCACACGCGCTTATAGTCCGGGAGATACCGTTGCAAAAGAAAAAGTCATAGTAAGCCGGCTGAAATTGACATAGATAGTTGATCTTATACGACCAATAAGAGAACCGACCGTCAGCTGCTCAAGTAGCGTGAGTTTGGGAGGTTACGGAAGTTGTAAAATTATACTATCTATGAAAAAAGTTTCAGCAGGCGTACTATGACTTTTTCATTTGCAACTTTACCTCCCGGACTATTAGTGCGTGTGACGCCGCGCGCACCACCGCGTTCGCCGCCGCGGGCGACGCGGCGGGCGACGCGGCGGGCGACGCGGCGGGCGACGCGGCGGCCAACGCGGCGGCCACCGCTGCTCCTCACGCACCGCACCACGCGCCGTTCTCCGTAAACAGCATCGTACATTGCCATGTGTTTGTGTTTGGGCGTGCAGTAACGCGGGCCGCTGCACGCGCCGCCTCTCCGTAAACGGAAAAAACGCTCAACGCGCCGCGCGACGCGCCGCGCAACGCGCCGCCCGACGCGCCGCGTCTCCGTAAATGCGCACTTAGTCTACTTAAAAAGATTGACGAGGTAGACGAGATTTTTTTTTTTGTTGTTTTTGGCGTTATTTGGATTAAATGATTCCCCCTAAACGCTAGACAGTTTTATTTCGAAAATAATCATTATGACTCGTTATTTTATAGACCAAGGTTTTAATTATTTGTTATATATATAGGTATTTTTGCACAACTTGTTGGACCAACGTGGAAAACACCCACAGAATTTTTTAGGTACTGATGTCCATTGCGTGGCAATAGTCTCTCCCTCTTCATTCCATAGACAAAGTGGAATAATCCGTCATTCGTCATTTGCCTTCCTTTAACATAAAGAGGAAGGACATTTTTTTAAGAAGTTATTTGTAGTAAAATAAGTGTTTGTTTTAAATGCTAATTTCCCGTTGGCCTGTAGTTGTAGTTGTGACCGCAGGCGTTTCCGCAGATTGGCTGCACTGCACACCGACTACGCCTTTTTACAAACAATTACTGTTTCTTAGACTTATTGTAGAAGATTTTTCTTGGAAGTAAAAACGTGTGGGTGTGACTGGTATCACGTACAACAGAATGAAATATATGAAAGATGAAAAATATAACTTATTAATATGTACACACAAAATATGTGTTCGCCAATATATGTTTGTTTGTTGTTGTTATGTAGTATATGATGTTGTGTTGTTTCTTATATGTTCCGTTGAGCAGGAAAAACTTTAAAAAGTTGTCAAATAAAATATTAATTTAAAAAACAAAACATGCTTTAGATGAGCTTCATTTATTTCTCGTATTTTTCTCAGCAAACTCTTTCATTTGATATTTATTTGATACCCATATCATGGGAATGCATAAAAAATAACTAGTCTACCATCTTTGGGAGTCCGCCATATTGGATTTATAATGACGTCACTGAGCTAACCATGCCAACCATTTTCATCCAAATTAAACATATTACATGCAAAATTTCAGCTCAATCGGAGAGCGGGAAGTCGTTCTTTAACTTCAAAGACTTTTTTACATAGTCAAAGATGAAGCTAATTAAAGCGAGTTAAAAAGAAGCAAGGCAGAAGTATAGATTATTGTACAACTTGCTGCGATCTTTTTATAGTCCTATTGCTTCGTCCATGTTCATACATCTAGTTATGCACGCCGGTTGCGAGAACTACGTACCTGACCTTTTTAAAAGAACATCGCTGCGTGAATATCATTTTATAAACTGTAGTTTTTTTTTTAAACTGTAACATTAAACACTGACCGTGGGCATTAAATTAGGCTAGACCGCAGGCCTTTTTGTATTTTGCATAATTACTGGCTTTACTAGATTTTGTGGTTTTAAAAAATTAAATTCAAGTAAATTGATGAGTTTCGAAAATTAGATTTTTTGTTTGGTAATAAGATTACTGCACTACTTTTTAATTCAAAATGAAGTCATCTTTTTGCTGCGAGTGTTTTTAAATTACAACATGCTAAAGTAACAAACTTTACTGTTTAAGTTCAAAATTAATCTTTTTCTTTAGGTAGTTTTTTTAATTCGAATACGTCATTTTATTAAATTAGTTTTTAGGTCCTAAATTTTTTAATTTTCTTTTATTTTCGGGCCCAATGCAACAAGAATAATATATTGTATCGTTAATTATATTGACTGTTATTTCTCTGATATTTTAGGTTTCTAACCGATCAAGCCATGTGATCGATGGGGTCTCGATCTTTTGCCCCCATTTTAAGCTCTTTAGGGGATGAATTTTCTCAACTTCTTTACTGTTCACTTAAAGTGAACACGAAAGAAGTCTTGTGCAAAATTCTGTCTTTCTAGTCTGCGTGTTGTTTAGCAGTGAATTTAAAAATTAAAGATTTTTATATAGTGCAAAATACTTTTTGAAAAAGCATCAAAGTTTAATTACCCTATGCTCCGTCCAGATTAGTTCGACTACATCAAAATAATCGATCCTAATAGAAAGCGTGCAAGTTGGAGCAAACTTGTCGAATCTTTCAGCTTGTTTGTTTAATTATAAAGTTGGTGTGGCAGCGTTGCTGTGGTACACATGTTTATGGTATGAACAACAACAACAATATTGTTGGTGTACAAGTGGGAGGGGCTTACTTGATTAGAAAATACAATCCCGATACTCTATTAAGGTTTGGATTTTTGTTTGCAGTTTGCAATATTGGGGTACCTATTATTTAGTTGAATATAACATGGATTAAGTTTTTGTATGTGAATTTGCGCATAGAAAGTTTCGGTATTTTAAATTCTGGACGGGATTGGAAATTGACTATTTTAGGATCTCAAATATTTGAATTTCTTTACAAATAAAAGACCCCACTGACACTTACGGGATATCGTCCGTGATTTTCAATTATTGTGATCCCGCTCGCTGTCATGGCGCTTGCAGACGCGTCGAAATATCGGGAGCTCACAATTATTTAAATCACGGAAATTATCCCGCAAGTGACAGTCTAAGTTTAGTTATAAATCGTCAAAGTTCAAAACAGTGTTTATTAAAAGACAGGTTTGATTTTTAAATCTAAGTTAAAGATTGAGGCTTTGTCAAAGTTTCCTGTTTGTGTTCTGGTGGCCTACCATGACGTCTTAAAGCGGGAGTAATTCCAGTGTGGTAAAGAGATGGCGCTAGACGACCTGTATAGCTCTGTCTCTTTCCCACACTGGCATTACTCCTGCTTTAAGACGTCATAGTAGGGGTTACTATACTATACCTGAGCATGAAAAACACAAAGCGATGCTTGCGAACTTAACTCATTTAGGCATAAGGAATTAATTAATGTATCATGATCCCCTTTCAAAGGAATTCGTATGCCTAAAGGTTACCCAATTAATGAAAACGTCTGTACACAACAAAAACCCTCATTTAACATAAAAACAAGCTCTCAAAAAGAGATCAGTTCATCAGCAATAATATAACAATGGCGGTACTGAATTAGTCATTAAGTCTAACAGCTCGTAAGACAATTATAATGTTGGTTAAACCCTCAAATTAGCGCACGTTAACTGAATGATTGTGTCGTTAAGTGAGCGCCTCAATGGGCCTTTGTTTTAATTGTATGAATCGCGTGCGAATGAACGATACGTGGATATGAACGGAAGTTATGGGAATGAAAGAGTGCGTGCCTGCCTGCTGAATACATACTTGTCTTGATTTTTCCTATATTTAAGTAGTTTCAAAAAACTACAAATAATGTTAAAATGACTACATGAAAAAGAAAGATATTAACCGTGCACTTTTTTTCGACGTTTTATAAGTGCTCATGTAGGCCTATGTGAAATAAAATATTTTGATTTTGACCTCCTTTGATATTTTTTGCTTTTTTCCAATTTACGCTAAGCAGTCAAACTAGCTAAAAACATGGCGAGGTAGACAAGCAAGGAGGTAAATCACCAGCATCTAAGTGCCCCTAAAAACAGCTTCTTGCGATCAGTTATCTGTCAACCAAGCGTGGTGCTATCTTACAATTTATTTTTGGACTGTTATTAATGAGTTTTATTTTATGCCATTTATTCACTAGAAAGTTACAGAAAAGTTTAAAGGGAATCGACTGTCTTGGTATGGGGCATGTGGGACGAATTGCATGTGACTGAAAAAGTGATGAATATAAATTACAAAGTCAGGCAGATAGATTTATGATGAAGTATCATTATTAAAAAAAAAATAGTTACCCCTATCTATCCGATATTCTCTCGACACCGGAAAGAATGAACGAATAGCGCCCCATTCTCATAAATGATCGCCGTGTTATGTGAACTATTATGTCATTAATTGAACGCCTCATTGGGCTTTCGTTTTAATTATCCGGCCCTAGTGTGGGGTATGAATGGAGGGTATTGTTGAAAAATAGTGATGAGCTCCCATATTACTAAACTTTGCAGGTATGGTGAAGAATGAGGCTGGATAGGGCTCACCAAAAATTAAGGCATAGACAACAGTGGTATAAGATTTGTGGTCCGTTAAGGCGATTCTCACACGATACCGCTCGTCATCTTGCTGAAGGTCTCCCACGTGAACACGAGCCATGGCTGACCTATTGGCTGAAGCAAGAAAAAACTGTTCAGGTCAATTACACTTGATGACTTCCAAGCAGAGACAGCGAGCCGCTATGTGCTACCCGCGCTGTACTTTTCTGCTCTTTCGCACTTTAAAACATTTTCATTCAACCTGCCATCCGTTCTGCGAGCAATGCTTCCATAAACAAATATATGTCATGAACACTTTGTATTAGGTATATGTTCAATAATTGTTTTGACACGAGGCGATAGTGGCCTGTGTGGGTAACAACCCGACACATTACCTTAAACACTAGCATAAGCGAATAATCAAATGAACCATTTTCATAACAAAAACAAAGATTTCTCCTGAACCACAATTGCGTCATCATCAGTATTCAGCCGAAAGATGTCTATTGCTAGATGTAGCCCCTCCCCGTCAAGCATGACCCTTGCAACAGTTCAAGTTTCAGGCTACGCACTCTAGTACTGCTCCTCCTCTCTTTTGCCATCCGTTCTGCCAGCAATAAGGTGTACACATTGTTGAGATAACAATAGGTTGGAATTAAGATCTACTTTCATACAACTAATGCCTACACGAGTTGCCATTTACCTGAAGTCTTGTACTGTTGATTCTAGGTACATGTTCAATAGTTTGAACACGAGGCGATGGTGGCCTGTGTGGGTAGAAATTCAAGCTATTCCTACTTATACCTGGAATGGTTTCTCACTAGCCCACTTTACATCCTGCGCTACTAATTGGTAGGTGACGTCACACAATATACGGGATTATTTTGACGGAGAACTAGTATATTACTGTGCTTTAGTTTGCAGGGAACTTACCTAGTGTGCTGTTGAACGAATGTAACTTTCTCTCACTTTAAGACTGTGGCGGTCATCGCTACTCCGGCAATTAATAACTTTAATTAGGATAAAACCGAAAATGTAAACACTCCACAATACAAGTAGTACATCTTATTTTCCCGTTACACAGAGCTGTCAAATTCGAATAAATGTCAGATCATAGACAACAACAGAAAACGCAATCATTGCCTTTGGTTATAAATAAACTAACAGTTATTAACAGGAATATACACATTTATTTAGTTGCTATATTTACATCACACATAATATCTATTTACAGATTTAACAATACTAATAAATATTTACACTGAACAAAATATAAGCATACATTGTAATGTACTGGTGTGTACCTTTCCGAACGCAACTTCGGGTGCGTTCGGCAAAGCTCGGCCTCCGTCGGAACATATGACTAGCTAAAAATCAATTAGGCATGGTCATCGAGTTCAGTACTCGTTTTGGCCTCCTGACCTGTACACGCTACTTGTTACAACCAAATCTAGACTTGTGTCGTAGACCTAGATCTCGCTAATCGGCTCGATATAATCTCCGCAGCCTAGTGCCTGTATTAAGTAAACTGTCCTCTATCGTTTTAGACTATTTGTAGCATTAAGCCTACTAGAAGTGTAGAGAGATTTATAATATAGGAATTATATTCCGGACCGCCGTTTTATTCGTCGTTTCCTCCATACACTTCATTGGTGACCCCGACAAGGAGCACAGAAGCCACGTGGAGCTAAGATGTCTACCGGAGCAGAGCAGGGAGCACAGGCGGGCGCAGCAGAGGTCAAGCAGGACGTGTGCAGAGTCGGCGTGAAGTTGCCGCCATTCTGGCCTGAGGAGCCGACACTTTGGTTTGCCCAAGTAGAAGGTCAGTTTGCTATAACCGGCATTACCGCCGACACCACAAAATTTTACACGGTCGTGGGCCAGCTAGACCATCGCTACATGGTAGAGGCTCGGGACATAATCGAGAACCCACCTACACATGACAAATACGGTAAGCTGAAGGCTGAGCTCATACGTCGGCTATCCGACTCGCGTGAGAAAAGGGTTCAGCAAATCCTCACTCAAGAGGAGCTCGGCGACCGGAAGCCATCGCAGTTTTTGCGGCACCTGCAGACTTTGGCCGGACCACATGTACCAGACACATTCCTGGCCACGCTGTGGGCGAGCAGGTTGCCGACGAACATACAGACTGTAATTGCTTCACAGCCTAATCTCCCTCTTCAGTCTGTCGCAGATTTGGCCGACCGCGTGCACGAGATCGCGCCAACGCGGCCAGCGCTCGCGACACCTCCCGCAGTGGCGAGCACGAGCACCAGCAGTGACATCGCAGAGCTGAAACAGTGCATGACAGAGCTAAGTCTACAGGTAGCGGCTCTTCAGAGGCAAGGTCAGGTACACCATCGCTCGCGCTCCACAGAAAGGTACCGGCGTGGTGGCAGAGAGCCGACCCCAGGCCGACGCCGCAGTCGCTCACGCTCCGACAGCACGTGGAACGATGCTCACTGCTGGTACCATAACAGTTTCGGTGACAGGGCCACGCGGTGCAGGTCGCCATGTACGTACGCGGGAAACGCCGCCGGCAGCCGGAAATAGCGGCAAATGGCTGCCCTAACAAACCACGCCGCCTATTCGTGACAGATCGAGACTCTAAAACCACGTTTTTAGTGGACACAGGGTCCGACCTGTGCGTGTACCCACGTGCAGCCCTACCACAGCGGCGCAGCAGAACGGCGTACCAGTTATACGCGGCAAACGGAACTGCCATCGACACATACGGTTGGGTGGAGCTCCACTTGAATTTAGGGCTTCGCCGCGTGTACACGTGGAAGTTCGTGGTTGCAGACGTCACCAAGGCAATCATAGGCGCCGACTTCTTGGCGCATTACAACATCCTGGTAGACCTCAAAAGTTACCGGCTAATCGATGGTCTGACCCAGCTGTCTTCGCCAGCGTCGTCTGCGGCCGGTTCTTCAACAGTGATCGCCTCAGTGAAGTCCGTAGGAGGCAACACGGAGTACCACGAGATACTTCGCCAGTACCCGGAAGTCACGCGGCCTGCGGGAACACAGAAACAGGTTAGTCACGGTACCGAGCATCACATCCGCACCACACCAGGTCCACCTATCACTGGACGACCTCGCCGTCTTGCCCCAGACAAACTGAAGGTGGCACAGAAGGAGTTCGAGGCCATGCTAGCTAACGGCACGGCACGGCCGTCAGAGAGTTCGTGGTCATCCCCTCTTCACCTCGCTCCTAAGAAGGATAACAGCTGGCGGCCATGCGGTGACTACAGGGCACTCAATGCCCGCACTATTCCGGATAGATACCCCATCCCACACATACAGGACTTCTCACATCAGCTGTCTGGCAGTAGAATATACAGCAAAATTGACCTCATAAAGGCATACAATCAAATACCTGTCCAGGCAGCTGACATTCACAAGACAGCGATCACCACACCATTCGGACTATTCGAATTTCCTTTTATGACCTTTGGCCTTAGGAATGCCGCACAAACGTTCCAGCGATTTATGGACGAGGTGCTTCGCGGACTACCGTTCTGTTACTGCTACTTGGATGACATTCTTCTGTTCTCAGAGACAGCAGCCCAGCACACCGAACACCTACATCAGCTCCTGAAGCGGCTATCCCAGTATGGAATAGTCATTAACTCGGCTAAGTGTGAGTTTGGACGTACCAGCATCACTTTCCTAGGACACGAAGTTACTGAGGAAGGTGTTCGCCCGCTGCCGGAGAAGGTGCAGGCAATCCAGGACTTTCCAGCTCCCAGGACCGTCAAGGAGATGCGTCGCTTCCTGGGTATGTTCAACTTTTACCGCCGCTTTGTCCCGGATGCCGCTCGCTTACAGTCGCCACTCAACGTTGTTCTTACAGGGCCTAAAACAAAGGGAACGCAGGCTATTACTCTATCGCAAGAAATGCTAGACGCTTTTAACTCTTGTAAGGGTAGCTTATCTAGGGCAGCTCTGCTGGCTCACCCAGAGCCCAACGCCGAGCTGGCGATATTTACAGACGCTTCTGACACCTCTATGGGCGCAGTGTTACAGCAGAAGGCAGGTGACAAATGGAAACCACTAGCATTTTTCTCCAGGCGCCTGTCAGCGTCACAGAAGAAATATAGCCCGTACGACAGGGAGCTCTTAGCCATCTACGACGCAGTCAGGTACTTTCGGCACATGGTTGAAGGAAGGCACTTCACCATCTACACGGATCATAAACCCCTCTCATATGTGTATGCACACAACCGTGACAATTGTTCACCGAGGCAATACCGGTACCTGGACTACATTGCTCAGTTCACTACAGATATCAGGTTTGTTGCAGGCAGGGACAATGTTGTGGCAGACACGCTGTCGCGTGTGGAGTCAGTGGCAGTACCGGCGTGTGATTACGCAGCCCTTGCACAATCCCAGCACAAGGACCACGAGCTGCAAGGACTCCTAAACAACAATACCACATCACTCCAGTTGCGTAAAGTGCACTTGGCAGGCACAGGCACTGAACTATATTGTGATGTCTCCACTGGTAACACCCGCCCTTATGTTACAGAACCCTTCAGGAGGCAGGTGTTCCAAAAACTTCACCAGCTGAGCCACTCGGGCAGACAGGCCACAGTCAAGCTGATTTCCACACGTTTTGTTTGGCCTGGTCTGAAGAAGGACTGCAGGGTCTGGACCAGAGAGTGCGTAGAGTGCCAGAAGAACAAGATCTCCCGGCACACAACCAGTCCCACCTCCGCTTTCCCTGTCCCTTCCCAACGCTTCTCCCATGTCCACATGGACATAGTAGGGCCACTGACCGTCTCATCTAATTACAGATACATACTTACGGTGGTCGACCGCTTCACCCGTTGGCCCGAGGCATACCCCATCGAGGACATCAAAGCGGAGACATGCGCCCGCGCCTTTATCACTGGCTGGGTGTCCCGCTTCGGCTGCCCCCATCGTATCACCACAGACAGGGGCAAGCAGTTCGAGAGCAAGCTGTTCCACACCATCGCAGCTACCCTCGGTAGCCAGCACCGGCCAACCACGGCGTACCACCCAGCCTGCAATGGCATGGTGGAACGCCTACACCGCCAGCTGAAGGCGGCCATCCGGTGCCATACCAGCACCAACTGGTCCGAGGCACTACCCCTGGTGCTGCTCGGCATCCGCAGCGCCTGGAAGGAAGACGTCAAAGCATCGTCAGCAGAGCTCGTCTACGGCGAGCCCCTAAGGCTCCCAGGCGAGTTCATCGCCCCCACACTCACCAGCACAGTCGACTACACCGACTTCGCGTCAAGACTCCGGCATCACATGGCGAAGCTGTCTCCAGAACCGACGAGTCGACACGGCAACAAGCCGTTCTACGTGCCCGACAGCTTGTCAACTTCGTCTCATGTATTCTTGCGACATGACGCCGTTCGCCGGCCACTAGACCCGCCGTACACCGGGCCCTACAGAGTCCTGCAAAGAGGCGAAAAAACATACCGTATTGAGGTAAACGGAAAGGAAACCACAGTGACCATAGATCGGTTGAAACCAGCTTACCTCAATAACGCAGACTACGGTCCCTCCGGCGCAACAACGGGCGCAAATACAGCTCCGATGCCTCCGCTACCCACCGACGCCGCCGAGAGAAAAACACGCTCCGGCCGCACCGTTCGCTTCCCGGATTACTATCGCCCGTAGCTAAGTAGCCACGGTCTCAGGGGGGGAGTAGTGTGGCGGTCATCGCTACTCCGGCAATTAATAACTTTAATTAGGATAAAACCGAAAATGTAAACACTCCACAATACAAGTAGTACATCTTATTTTCCCGTTACACAGAGCTGTCAAATTCGAATAAATGTCAGATCATAGACAACAACAGAAAACGCAATCATTGCCTTTGGTTATAAATAAACTAACAGTTATTAACAGGAATATACACATTTATTTAGTTGCTATATTTACATCACACATAATATCTATTTACAGATTTAACAATACTAATAAATATTTACACTGAACAAAATATAAGCATACATTGTAATGTACTGGTGTGTACCTTTCCGAACGCAACTTCGGGTGCGTTCGGCAAAGCTCGGCCTCCGTCGGAACATATGACTAGCTAAAAATCAATTAGGCATGGTCATCGAGTTCAGTACTCGTTTTGGCCTCCTGACCTGTACACGCTACTTGTTACAACCAAATCTAGACTTGTGTCGTAGACCTAGATCTCGCTAATCGGCTCGATATAATCTCCGCAGCCTAGTGCCTGTATTAAGTAAACTGTCCTCTATCGTTTTAGACTATTTGTAGCATTAAGCCTACTAGAAGTGTAGAGAGATTTATAATATAGGAATTATATTCCGGACCGCCGTTTTATTCGTCGTTTCCTCCATACACTTCAAGACAGCCAATGGAGTGTCGTTTCACCCAGTAGTTGGGTCAAAAAAACGTCTGCAGTTTTGTTACTAGTTTTGTAACTCCATGTTTAATATTGGTTTTCACCTTCATCTGGTAAAAACTGGTTAGACTGGAAGCTGACACCAAAGAGAGTTGAAAACGGCTAAGCACTACTACTACTACTTTACTAGTACATGACTAAATTTTAAGGTAGGCCTAGCTTTTGCAGTACCTGCCTAACAGTTTGAGTAAATAGGCTGAGAGATTTTACTTTTTTAAATGAATAATTATCTTCGTAAACGTTGCCCCACACTAGGAATTTATCCTGTATACAGGGTGGAAGGACACCGACGTTAAAACAGTAACCGCGTAATTATATACATATTAAGTACATCATTCTGAACCGACATAGAAATTTCTCGTCAGTTATCAAAAAAGACCCGGCCAAGTGCGAGTCGATCTCGAGCACGAAGGTTCCGTACCATCATCTAAAAAAAAAAAACACTTTTGCTGTATAGCCCCCATAAATATTTATTTTTATTCTGTTTTTAGTATTGTTTGTTATAGCGGCAACAGAAATATATCATCTGTGAAAATTTGCTAGCTATCACGGTTCATGTGATACAGATTGGTGACAGACAGCCAGACAGACAGACGGTCAGTGGTGTCTTAGTAATATGGTTACGTGTTTACCCCTTGCGTACGGAACACTAACACAGCTGTTTCCAGAAAAACTGCAAAAAAAATATATATTTATATAAACTGAATCTTGCGTGGTGTTAACTGTTTTAGCGATGGTGTCCCTTCCCCCTTGCATGTTCAGCAACTTGACAACCCATGGAACACCATCGTCTTATAAAATATTTAAAAAAAAAGTTCCTTATCTACGTCAAGAAACCAGCAACGTTCGTTCGGTCCTACTTATAGTATTTAACGAACGTTGCTGGTTTTTTTTTTTCGGATGGGAAGTCATCAAATGAGAGGGAGGGGCGTCACTCTGGGCGGAGTGGAAGGGAGTGTCAGACATGTACTGACTAAAACCCATCCATGTTCCATGTTGTTGTTCGTAAGACGGACGGACGGCGAGCTAGCCCATTACTCACCGTCCACAGGCCCACTTGCTGGTTTCAACGAAATTTTCAATACATCTTAGATTACGATAAAAAAACGACAGATTTTTTTTTGTCAATTATTGTAATACAAAAGTGCACTGACCCTCTTTTAGTATTCTACCAAAGTGTTTTAAAATGAACTTACTCCTTTGTAGTGAAAGTTGGAGACCACTTAGCGTTGTTACTAACGTGTCTCTTCGATAGACTAAGAAACAAAGAACGAATTATGGTAGAAACATTGTTTTAAAGTTGTGTTTTCAGCCACCTTCCTGGTGCTTCTAGAATAGTTCGTTTTATTTTTCCAAAAGTAAAGTAGTTTTTCTGGAAAACATCGCAAGGTGAAAGGTATGACCTAGAACCATACAATTGGAAGACATATGACAACCACCAACTCGTACTTGGTCTGCGTCGTGGATTATGATGCATTTCCTCCCACAGAGGGATATATGGCCAGTTGGAACGGTATATGAGTAGGCTGATTATAATGTAATCTTAAAATTATTTGCTTCGACTGCCTCGTTGGTTTAGTGGTCGCAATCGCGACTCCTGAGCATGAGGTACTGGGTTCGATTCCCGGGTCGGGCAAATCTTTCTATCAGCAATTTCTCAGTCGCAGCCACGTAGTCTAGATTTTTGCCCGGTTGATGGCGATAGGTTCACCCCCTATTATGTGGGTGCACTATTAGGTACGCCTCTGTCTATCCCTTCGGGTATTACAGGCGTGATGTTATGCCAAATGTAAAGCTGATTTACTTTAACCGATTTAGGTAACAACTGTGTTAATTAAAACTGAAGAAAATAGAAAAAGAAAAAATTTTGACGTTGTATCTTTCATCTAACGAAGTCAAACAAACCAATAGTAAAACACCAAAAAGCTTCGTCCCCAAGACATTTTCGTTTACTTTCACCCTAATTAATACGAACTTCAAAGAAGTTTGTATAAAGCCGTTTACGTGAAGCATCCCCCTTACTTATTTATGATATAATCCCGGTATCACCATAGCAACATTCCAAGCCCCGCTTAACTCAATTCTTATCAACAGCATACTTCTGAAAAATACTCGAAACTTTACACAAAAGGGGACCCTTAAAAAGGTATTTATGTCTAACGTTTTTATAGCGAGCGGTCGATCGTTCAAACCGCGGTTAGCTGTTTTTCAATGGTCAGGGTGAATTGAATTTTACCCATTTCACCTCTTTTTGCCCTGCTTTGCCCCATTCCACCCCATTCGCCCGCTAGTACAACTTTAAAAAACGATGTTGAATACAAACCACTTTTAAAACAATAGTGCAGAAGTTTGCTCAAGAATTTATAATTAAAAGATTTAATACGACGAATCTTTGTGCTGTTTTTTTGTGAATTTTATTAAAGTGTAAAATGTAGATTATTTTCGTTTGATTTTAAGATTTTATTAATGTTAAGATGCACGCTGTTATTATTTTGCTTTGATTTGAATATTAAATCTTATTTAGATTGTGACATCTGCTGTACATTTAAAGCAATAATATTTATAATTATCACTATGAAATAAAATACTTAACATTTTATTAATTTCGTGAATAGTTTGACGAAACCGTAACCATATCTGTCTTTATTATCAATCAAACAGAACATTGTTCACGTTAACTTATTGAGAAGAGGGAGAAAATCACCCCCTAGTACATGAAACTTAAACATAACTATTGAGCAGTGGCGGCCCCGACTTACGAGCAGTAAGTCGTAGGTTCAAACCCATGCAGGCTCATTACTTTGTGTAATTTATTTCATCACCACTGCTCTTAAAACGGTGACGGAAACCTTTGTGAGGAAACCGGCATGCCCTAGAACCATAAATTCGAAGACATGTGACATATACCAACCCGCACTGGGCCCGCGTGGTGGATTATAGCCCATACCATCTTTAAGCGAGGAGGTTTGTGTCCACATTCCAGAAGTGGGAACAATATGCTAACCATAACTGGCGAACTATAGGTGAACTATAGTCATGATATCTCTAAAATCACCTCAGATTGGCCAAAACTCACAATTGTCATTCACCTTATCTAACAAAACCAATAAACCTTCTTTTCTCACAGTAAAAAACCCGACGTAAACACAATAAAACAATTGACGCATTCGTCGAACAGTCACCTCACCGCGCCGCCGTGCCACTATCGCTTTGTATCGTCGAAAGCTTTTAGAAGATGAGCTCGGTGGAGCTAGCGGGCCCTTACGTCGCTTGATACGGACCAGCGCATTGTTTATTTATTAAGTTACCATCACTCAACTCTCTTTACTCAATATTACTAGGCCATAGGATGGCTTCGGAAAAGGTTGATGGAATCTTCAGTTGTCGTGGCGAATCGTTTGATTGGTCGACTTGAGATATGACACAGAAATCAAAGAAATAGAGCGCTGCATGATTATTTTGGCGCTTGACTGACATTTCTCTGTTCCCTGATCATTATAATCTGGATCTCTTCAAAGTTCCATTGAATCGGTTTCATCTATCCAGCTAACCCTAAACCATACTTATTACGAACACTAGAAGAAGAGACCGGTGGAGCTAGAGGCCCTTAGGTGTGTCCCGATACGGTCCAGCGCATTGTTTATGTAGTTGGTAATGTTGAGTTAGAGAAGATGAGTGATGTTATATCATAGAGAAAGGTTGATCGAATCTGCAGATGTCATACGCACGACGACCACTCGAGCTATACAAAACCAGTTTATGCGGATTTCATTGTACAGGAAATCTATACAAAGCGAGGCCATGTTATACTGGAAACGTATAACTTGATGTGTCGCCGTGTGTAACGAGTTATTTGATTGACACGGGCCCGGCTAAGCTGCTTAAAATAGACCAACACAGTTACCTATGGTTAAAGTTTGTGAATAAATGGAAAACCAAAATACACGTAGCAAGCTACTAGTACTTAAATCTTAAGGAAAACGAAACCGCTGTTTCTTAGTATCACCATCATTCAGAGCCTTTTTTTTCGGATGGGAAATCATCAAATGACCCCCCCTCCCACTCTGGACGGAGCGGAAGGGAGTGTTAGACTTGTACTGATCCATGTTCCTTCGTTTGCCCTTTGTGTTCCAGGGCTCAGATCAATCACAGCCTTACTTCACCTCCAGGTGGGTACCTCTTTTCTTGTGCCAATCTCTACCTTATGGTGCCAGGCTTATCCAAGTTCTACCTGCGATGGCAACAATGCCGTCTGCCTACCTTGTCGCTGTAGGTATTTCTTTTACTTTTTTCTGTAATAAAAACACGAAAATAATAAAAACTACACTATAAAAATTCAAATAAAGGCGTTTCACATTTCAATTTCTGAATTAAATTCTTTGATCTTCAGGTGTGCGCATAAATTTTTATACTAAATTACATATCGTACCCAATTTAAATATTTAAAGCGCAATTTTAATCTAATTTAAATAAATAACAGAGATCATGTCTGTGTAACGCCAATACGATTACAAGATTAAAATAAAGTTCTGAGAAAAACTATTTGTATTATAAACGAGGAGTTTCTTAGAAAGAATAATTACGTTATATTATTACCTACAGGTGACGGCTAATGTAGCTTCCTATTAGTGAAATAATTTTCAAAATCGGTAGATCCAGAGATTACCCCCTACAACCTCACAAACTCACAAACTTTACCTCTTTATAATATTAGTATAGAAGTATAGATGGACCGCCATAACCCAGTCCTGGATAACACGCTACCCCTTGGTCAGACAGGTTATCAGAATTCCGATCTTCTGACTACCCGTAACGCCAGTCAAAGGTCTACAAGTGATGGGACCAACAGCTTACCGTGTTGTCTGAGACGCGGAGGGGCCTCGCTATCGTTAGGAATATGGTTGTATGGATGGATGGTTGGTTTCACGCAAAAACTACTGAACGATTGGATTTGGATGAAAGTCACGGATAGTTTATAACCTGGATATTTTATATGATGGCAGTAAGATCTTATGGGACAATTCTCGAAGTACACACGGGCGAAGTTAATTATAAACATAGCAGGTATACAAGTCATGTGTAGACAAACCAAAATAAATGTTTCTCTGCACTTAAAAGTAAGTAGAAAGTATGTATGTCATAAACTTTACCTGTAGAAGACACACAGACATTTGTAACTCTCCCAGCGATGTGATTGAATAACTAGGTTACAAACAAACTCGAAGGTACTTGCTCTAAATGTTTTAGTCTGTTTCAATATCAGGTACTATAGTTTTTGTTTTTAGGCATAACAACTCAATTGAATTTAATATCTCTATCACTTTTAAAGGTTAATAGCGTAATGAAAATTATAGGAAAATCTTATTTTGCTCGGAATATTTGAAACTAGCTAGACGATATACCGAGAAAACGCTAAACAGTAACAATAGTTTCAGTTACCTAGATACCCGTCCTCCTGGACCAGGGGCCTTAGTCTGCTATTGCAATGGTGTCAGAATGGTCTATCATTGATTTAATAAGGCCCCTCGCAGACGAATTACCCTTTGTACGCACGTCAAACGAGTTTCGAACGCGTTTAAATACGCCGTGGGCTAGGGGCCTTATTAAATCAATTATAGACCATTCTGACACTATTGCAATAGCAGACTAAGGCCCCTGTGTTGTTGTTAAAATGGAGCACAATAGCCAAAACCTTTTTATCCTACCGTGACGCAATCACGGTCCCACCTTTTACATTTTAAACTGAACGTTATCTAAGAGCTTGAAAAATAAATACTTGCAGGTATACCGTTAAAGTTTCCTCTAGTTTTACTAGCTAAAGGCCCGGCACGGTCGCCGTCCCATCCGGAGTCAGGTGCTAAAACAGTGACATAAACCGACCAAGGCCGGAAGCCCGCAACGCAAACGACGCCACCCGAATTCTAAAGCACTCTCAACTCGGTCAGGTTATACCTTGCGCTGAAACGAAGGAGGTTTGCAGTTTTAATTAAAACCTTTATGAAGTATTGTGTTTATTTTTTAACTCATTTAGTCTCATAGTTTATGTTAATTTTTCTACTGCTGTTTAACGTTGGGACTAGTTTTTACAGGAAAGGAGGGTGTTTTATATAATTAAGGAGTATTTTTTAGTTTTAACTTGCTGCTATGTTATGAGATTTTTTTAATGAAAGAAGGACGACTTGTTTAGTAGATTGTGTTTTCGTGGATAATTTTTTGCAGTCTTTTGCTTTTACTCCTGCTTAAAGACGCCATAGTATCCCACTATGACGAGTTTAATCAGGAGTAATCCCAGTGTGGGAAAGAGATAGCGCTATACAGGTCGTCTAGCGCTATCTTTTTCCCACGCTGAAATTACTCCTGTTTTAAAACTTCATGGTTGGCCACCTAGTATTATTCATCAAATGACTTTACAAAGTTACCTAGCCTTTGGGAAATGGCTAGGCTTCTTTCGAGGAATTTCCTACTAAGTTCTTCAAGTCAATCATAAAATACATAAACTCTTTAGAAACCAGCAAGCTGTTTTTATCGAATTTTATTTCGACCTCTTTCAAATTCTCTATAAAATGAAACCTAACAAACATTATTTTAAAAACCAAAGAGTATTTAGCAAGAACGCGTCCGGCAGTAAGTATAGACCGGCCAGCCTTCAAGTCTCTTCACTGGCACCACTAAAGGAAGCTCGGAACTTGCACCTCGGCGACGTAAACAGACCTATACAAATATATTAACGACAGTTTATCGGCACTTTTTACTACATCCTCCATTGAGTTTGGTTTAAAAGGATCTTGTTCAGTGGAGCGGTGTAAAGGATACACTGAAATCTGTGTTAATAGTCGCGGTGGCTGTGAGCTGGCTTAAATAGGGTGTACCATACCTTTCAGTGGCTGTTAGGGATTATTGAAGGTGGATTGGAAGTGTGTTTTGGTTCAAAACTTGTTTAGTAGCGTTGTTACTATTCGTGAAATGATTTAAAAATGTACCGTAGGATGGACACTGTTAACAGTTAAGAGTCATACTTTTCATACAAACGCTCGTACGTGATTATGCCGTTGTTACACATCTATCTTTGAATTTTTGAACTTATAGGTATTTTGTGCACTATTTCTAGGTTTCTATGGATGCAAAAAATTAAAAAGTAGAAACAAATTCAGTAAAGCCTCCAAAAATTGCTGTTTTTCACAAAATTTATCTGAACTTTGGCCGTTCATAATGTACTCATTAACTGTAAAAATAAAGAAAACATCATAATAGAAACCTTGCACATGTAATGGAGATTCTTAGTGACAAATATTTATTTCACACACTTTTAAGACTTGCTCAAAAATACGTATTCCCTGGAACAAGTTTAAGAAATTTTCGCACACTATTTTTCGTTCAATGTCATCGCGTAGGTAGTATGAGGTGCCTGGGAGACGAGTTGTGCGGGGTCGGGGCGGGGTAAGACCGGGGAGTTGAAAGAAAATCGTCGCTGTGGCTCTGGATGAAACAACAAGCTTTTTGACCATGCTCGCGTTGACGATAGACGGGCCGGGAAGGGCCCTCTTAAACCAGTTAGGTCAAATTGAGACGGACACCAGACAGATAATGTACTGAAGTATCTGTCCGTGTCCTGTATCCGCAGTAAGTCCACAATCTGTCCATATGAAAAGGTTTTTGATGTGCATAAATAAAAGCGAACGTAACGAATCAATTTTAAAATACCGTGAACAGTATCTCAAAATCTATAAAAAGGTTATCAAATATGCTAAAAGAAAAGATATAACTTATCAAATTAACAATTCGGTAAACAGTAGTAAAGAAATTTGGAAAGTAGTAAATCATGCTCGTAAGAAAATAAACAAAAACTTCGAATATGACAATATTATACTTAAACAAAATAATGACATAATTAGCAATCCAATAGACATAGCAAATATTTTTGCAGAAAAATTCGACAATGGTAAAGGCGTCAAATCATGTGATCCAGAACTAGCTAAAAAAAGCCTAATAAAAAATACAACTAGAATTCAAAAAACTATGAGTTTTGAACCTGTTACAGCTCTAGAAATTTTTAAAATGGTTAAGAATATGGAGAGCAAAAAATCATTTGGGTACGATGAGATACCGCTAAGCATAATTAAAGATAATATAGATATTTTAGCATGCTCAATATCAGAAATAATAAATGAATGTGTCAATGAAGGTGTCTTCCCAGATCAGTTTAAGATAGCCAGAGTATTACCACTGTTTAAAAAAGGAGATAAAACTGATCCGGGAAACTACAGGCCCATATCATTACTACCGGTATTATCAAAACTTTTTGAAAAGGTGATCAAATGCAGGCTTGTAAGACATCTGAATAGTCAAAAAATTATAAACTGTAATCAGTTCGGATATCAAAAAGGTATAGGAACAGTAGACGCAATAGACTCGTTAGTTAATGATGTGCTCAATAATATGAACAACAAACTAAAAGTCGCAGGTCTATTTCTTGATCTAAGTTCAGCCTTCGATACTGTAGAACATAGTATTTTGTTAGATAAATTAGAGCATTATGGCATAAGAGAAAATGTCTTGAAATTATTTAGTTCATATTTATGTAACAGAAAACAGTATGTAGAAATTAAATCAGTTATGGAAGGAGTGGAACAAATTAATAAATCAAAATTATTTAATGTAACCAGAGGTGTTCCTCAAGGCTCAGTGTTGGGTCCTATTTTCTTTATAATATTTGTAAATGATTTGACCGAATACATAAAAAATATTTTACCTGATACTCATTTGGTAATATTTGCTGACGACACTAGTGCTATAGTAGCTGCTGATGATATGGATACCCTAGAGCACAAACTTAACACCCTACTAGCAGCCTGTGAAAAATGGTTTGCGATGAATAATTTGAAATTAAATGTTAATAAGACCAAATGCATGCTATTTAGATCTACAGTTAGAAACAATGCTTCCGTAAATGTGATATCCTTAGGAAAAAAGATTGATATAGTGCAGAATCTAAAATTTTTAGGGGTCCAAATCGATTCTCTTCTCAACTGGAAGTCAGAACTTACTTCAATCACAAGTACAATAAGCAGTGCGTGTTACGCCATCAGATCTCTTAGAGACGTTTTATCAATTGCTCAACTTCGTACAGTTTATTTCGCCTTAGTTGAGTCTAGGCTTAGATACAGTGTTCAATTTTGGGGAAACAGTTATAAATATAACATGGAAGCTGCCTTTGTTTTGCAAAAGCGAGCACTGAGAACTATTCTACGTATAGATCAGACTGAATCATGCAAAGAACATTTTGTTAAACTTAAAATCTTAACAGTACCATGTCTCTATATTTTAGTTCTTCTAACTTATTTACATAAGAACCTAAGCAGGCTAGAGACAAATGTTGAAAAAGAGAAGAGGCTACAGACACGGAGAAAAGATCTTCCGACTATCTTGCAAGCAAAGCTCAACGTTGTCAAACACTCGTCACTAGTACAGTCGGTCATTCTTTTTAACAAATTACCTGTAGAATTGAAAAGTATTCAGAGTGTGAACATATTTAAAAATAGACTGAAAACATTATTAACTGGAAAAGCTTATTATAGTATTGACGAATTTTGTAAGGATAAGAATAATTAATCAATTATTTATTTGAATTTAATCTTGACATTTTAATCATTTATAACGACGAGTTTAGTAAAGATAAAAATAATGAATTAATTATTTATTTGAATTTCATAACTTGACATTTAATCATTGGTAATTACAAATTTAATAATCGCAAAAAGCAAATACCCACCTGTTTTTATTTTGTATGCAATCTTTTGGTTTATTTTGGTGTAAAAGGTACTACTCATGTTTCGACACAAATGTATGTTTGTTATGAAATAAATAAATTGAAATTGAAATTGAAATATTGGTTTGACCGGACCCATACAGGCTTTTTTAAATTTATGACTGTTATCATCTGCCTAGCCTTTTCCCAACTGTACTGGGGTCGGCTTCCAGTCTAACCGGATGCAGCTGAACACCAGTATTTTACATGGAGCGACTGCCTATTTGACCTCTAAAACTCAGACCCGGATCCGGTTTATATTGATCACTATATCAGGTAAAAAATAAAGTACGTATGCATGAAAACGAGATGCACAACAGAGCGCTGATTTATTGCACTCGTGCGTTACGTTGACACCCGGTATAGATGTATCTACATCGTCGTTGTTACATGAGGATATACATTGGGTGTTACATTATCACGCTCACCGGTGCACTATCTGATGGTGATATCGATCATAGGAAAGTAAACTAAAAAATGTATTGGATTGGCATATGTTCTCGATTGACATATGCTATTTCTTCTTTATTTCTTTATCGTATGTGGTTAGTGCCTAACCTGGTGTCAGAGTTTTTATGCCGCGTTTGGGCCTCTGACTTGGCTTTACATTTACATATGCTACTGAAAAGTTAATGTACACTTCAACCAACTTATCTGTGCAGACGGAAAAACACAGAATTAAAATAAACGTACCAAGTTTGACATATCGATGTATTTTTTCTTGACAAGTAGAGGCACCTTGAACTGCACAATTAAAATGATCATATATTGTAATCTCGCTTAATATTGTAGGAATACGGAACGGTTTGAATGTGATCGCCTCTTATGTAGGCCTTCTGCTTACCTCTTATTCAAATACAGCTTAGCAAAATTCTCTCAAAACATTCATGAAACAGTAAATCGACACACCCTAAAGTGTTCCTCCAATAATTGTTTTGACCTTTACACTAAAACGGACTCAATGAAAATATTTTTTCAGTCGGATACTTCTTAAATATTTCGTCATCTACAATATTAGGCTGTTTGTCTGTTTGTTCAGGAAGGTCGAGTTCTGAAACTAGAAATGTACTTAACAAGATCGCATTTACGTTGAAGAGCGAGTCGTGACGGCGGAATAATTAAATCCGGGTTAATTTAATCAGGCTAATACTGATTTTGGAAAATATTTGAGAGGAACCGGATTTGATGTTTTAGTCGATTGATCGGTGCTCGCTTCTTCTTTGTAAGAGAAGAGGTCTCCACGTCACGTCACATTGACTTTCGCTTCTTAACTGAACGTAATTTTGGCTTGTAATATATCAATCAAATTTTAATGTATTACAATCTTTTTAGTGTTCCGTACCTTAAAAGGAAAAAACGGAAACCCTTATAGGACCACTCGCGTGTCTGTCTGTCCGCCTGTCTGTCCGTCTGTCACAGCCAATTTACTCCGTAACTACTGGACCGGTTGAGTTGAAATTTGGTACACAAATGTAAGTCGGTGACCCAAAGGCGGACGTGTAGCGTAAATTAATCAGTTTTAAACATGGAAGCCACTTTTGGGGGTTAATTAGAAGATGAACAAAAAAAGTTTTGCAAATTATATCGTGTTACATTTCAAATGAAAGGGCTCATTGTGAGCATTTCAGTATTTTATAACTTTAAGATAAATAGTTTTTATATATTTTTATAGAAAGAAAGTTGACTATGACATACTTAAATTCAAATAAAGAACGACCATAGTGCGGTGTGCTTCTCCAACAGATGAGTTTCCATTGGTTTGTTTGCAATACAAAAAATCATCATCATTCATCCAGAACATCGTGATGTACCAGTCGGGCTCGTATGTATGCTGGTGCTGAAACCTAGGGAAATAGAATACAAAACACAGTCAACTCCTCTTCCCATTTCATTTGACCTAGTTTCAACCAAAACAAGCAAGGACCGTCCCCAAAATTTATTCAAGTCTACCTGGTCAGGCGACCCTCTTTAAACCGAAGACGTTTCCACCAGCGGACGGGCAAACATCAACAAATTGATCAATGTTGCCACTATATTGCGTAGCTCTTGGGTTGTCGCACACTTTGAATACCAAGTGGCACGGATTTATTTTTACTAAAGGCCCAAAGCATACGCTGTGTGGGCGAGGCGCTCTGGGAAAGAGTGTGTGACTTGCGATGAGTTATCTAAAAAGTTTTTTGTTATGCATCGACTGCCTCGTTGATCTAGGGGTCGCAAGCGTGACTGCTGTGCATGAGGTCCTGGGTTCGATTCACGGGTCGGGCAAGGTGTTTATTTATTTATTTATCTATACACAAAATACTTAACAGGACATTACATTAAGATAGAAGAGCACAAAGGTTCTAGGGGTACAGGTGCAGGTGTTATTGGGTTTTACCATCAGGAATTTCTCAGTAGCAGCCACGGAGTTTGGATTTGTGCCCGATTGATGGCGATAGGCTCGCCCACTATAACATGGGACTTAAACATAACTGACGAAATATGGGTGTACTATTAGTGGCATTATTTACAGCCGTGAGAGCAGAAGGTTTCTTGTGTTTTAATACTCTCTTGTTTAATTAATTTAAAAAAAAATATGACTACAAGACTAAGTGTGATTAAAATAAATAAATATTATTAAATACGACAAGAAGATAAGAAGTCGGAAACAATTACAAGTTCAACCATATTGTAACATTAGGCTCATACAACAATCTTAACAAATACACATTATTAGGGTTCCCTAGACTATTTAACATATTAAGTAGGCCGGATAACACTACCATTTCTTCCGAAACGGAACAATGATGGCCTTAACATTTTCCTAAGCGGCCCCGGGCCGATAAATAGCTCTTTTTAGAATAAGAGATAAGTAATATATAATATTGATTACGAAAACTCATGTTTTATAAACGCACAAAGGTAGCACGGGACATGTTTTAGAACTGCAGGCTGTAGCAGTACTATAAGAATACTGCGGGTTGCGGGACTGTTCGAAGATACCGCGGCCCTGGAACGCTAAGGGCAAAGGAAGGAACATGGATGGGTTTTAGTCAGTACAAGTCTGACACTCCTGCTCAGCCCTGGGTTATTTGATGATTTCCCATCGGGAAAAAAAA
Organism: Eugnorisma glareosa; assembly: GCA_947578425.1. NCBI lineage: Eukaryota > Metazoa > Arthropoda > Insecta > Lepidoptera > Noctuidae > Eugnorisma > Eugnorisma glareosa. The sequence goes on along the minus strand of OX387961.1, from coordinate 19,099,543 downwards.
AAAAGCTTCATAGAACAAAAAGTACTACAGCGCCATCTATGTCACAGACGAAGAACTAAACATCGAAATCCTACATCGCGCAAGTAAAGTTATCCGCGACTTAAGAGTATATAGCAGAACCCGACAACAACTGTCGGGCAGTAGCCCACCAGACACAACACCCGTCTGGTCGGAGGACCCTCCCTTTTCAATGGGGGGTGAAGAACTTTACACCCTGTTCTCCATACCCCCAAACGCCAACCATTTAGTTGAGACGGTGCTGGCTCTGCTGTTTGCAGGAAAGAAGGGGTGTTGACGCCCGTCATAACCATACTATCCCCGCACCGCGCGGCTACCTGAGGCACCAGCTAAGTTAAGCGGTGGGCCTGAAACAGGGATAGATCACATCAAAGAAGATAGAAGATCCTGCAGTAGGAACATTATAAACGATGTTAATTATTTTGCAAATAGCTTTTTTTGAATCAATTTGTGTGGTTTGTTTTACTTGACTAGTCTGAGAAGAAACAACCGAAAGAAACTTAGAGGTAATAGGTCTCTCTTAAGGTCCAGACATAATCTTGGTAAACTCAAATGAAGTCTATGCAGATTAGTGTCGGAGATGGTCTTTTCAAGAACCACACATTGAGGGTGATTATGAATAAGGTTACCTAGTCTGCCGCTAAAGTTCCGACCATGAAAGCGAGACCCTCTTAGCTCATCGCGATCGCTACACCCTATCCTACCGCTAAACCAAACCCCTTATGCTTTGTGCCAGACGCACAACGCCATCGCACAGTCAGCGTGCACGCTTTTATCGCCTTTGTGGTAAAGGCGGCCATATCTTAAGGTTAGGCCTCAAGAAGCGCGTGGTATTGGGGATTAGAATACCCTTGTTTAATAGTAAAGCCTAGTGTTACCATTGTGAATATCTGAAAAGCTTTTTGATTTGATACTCTTGTTTGCGATTGGTGGGACTCTTGTTTGAGTTTGTAATATTCTGAAATGGTTGAAAATGTACAGTACAAATTTTTGCGTGCTATGCACTACAGCTGCCATAAATCCTACTTATCATATCCTCAATTACTCAACAAGTATAAGCTCCTCCCCCTTAGCTCTCGAAGGAATTACCTCGAAGCCACAGTATTATACAAAATTGTCAGAAACAAGTTTAACTGTACAAATCTGAACAGTATGATTTGCTATGCTGTACCTAGAACCATTCACAGGCGGCGGGTACGCGCAGGTACTCTTTTCGCTTTGAACACATGCCGAACCAATTCAGGCGCTCACCTGTCCGCCGTATGGTTGACACATATAACAGTACCTTTGTAAACATTGACATCTTCAATTGCTCATTAAGTAAATTTAAAAACCTCATTCGCCGTTCCCTATTAAATATAACAAGTGCTCCTAACTAAAGTAATATTATATAATTATGTTAACTATTAACTTACATTTTTAACATTTTTTTTATTAGTCGTTATTATGCCATCTAATTTTAATTGCTACACGTACTGCTATCAATGTTCCTAGCGATTAGTCCTTTTTTTAAACTTCTTTGTCTACTTGTGGACAGCGTTGTGGGTTACATTATAATCAATTGCTATTTTGTTAAACTAGTTGTAAGTCCCTATAATGTTACTGTTTGCTGTTCCTTTCAATAACAAATAAAAATAAAGTAATTTTCTTTTGTTTTCTGAGTTACGGGGAATGATTTATCAAGCCCGCGTAGCATGACCACCGTAGAAACGGGTTTTGTCGACGAAGAATCGAAAAAAATGACAGATTGTGGAAAGATGTCTATCGTCGCAAGCATGGCGATGTTAGAAATGTATGAAATGAATTACAAGTCATGTGAAGTTGTCTAGAAAGAGTTTTGTCGATTCTTGGTAGAATAGAGATAGGTTTGCCATGCTAGGGGGGCCTGGAAAATTATCATCTTCCATATTGTGAAGAGTGCTTAATGAACTGTAAGTACAAAAATTACTCAATTTATTAGCCAAATATTATATACATTTATAAATCAAAATAACCTAAAGTAACTAACTGAACAATAAAAGTACAATGGCTCGCAAAGTTGTCGACATGTGGGACGTGAGTACAGCAGTCATTATGCTGATAGTCGTATCAGCCCATGGCTTAATTGCTAAGAGCTTCGACCAATACCTGAGGAGGCTCTCGTTAGGCAGCTGGATCAAGGGCTTGATTCAGTAAGCGGTACTTCTGGACACGGCTCGTATTGTTAGGAGGTTCCCTCTCTCTGGAGCCCTGACCGCCGGTAGCTTGGACCCTGTTCCCGATACCGGTGGGTTACAATTTTTTATATTTTAAATGTTTTTATGTTGTTTTTTCTAAGGAATATTTAAAAATGTAATTGATTGGTAAAAGCTGTCCCATACATTTGGGTCGAGTAGGTATTGAAATTTTGTATGGGACAGCTGATTATTTTTTTACGATTTCGATGGTGGTCCCATAGAGAAAGTTGTTCAGTTTGATGGTCCGTACCGCAGTATTCCATATGATTATACCCTTTCTGTTACACGTTGTATAAATAAAGAAAAAAATAACGTACAAAATGACTTTTAAACCGGTTGTTGTGGGGCAAAATTGGTAACTGTGAACAATCACTGAAAATACATACCGGTCAAAATCATAACCCTCCTTTTCTTCACCGTAGTCGGGTAGAAATAAAACGATGTTACTAAATACTGATAATATAAAAATGATTACTATACAATGCAATCTTACATGAACCATCATGATTTTCATTATATTTCCTGTTCGCTCATACCGCGCTCCACCTCTTGCAACTCGCTGTCTCTGCAGCCCAATCCTAGGATCTGTTGCATCAAACATTTCCGGGTAGCGTTTACGGCTTAGTAAATGTACTGTAGTACATTTGTTTACCACAAAAAGCTGTTTTTTCTCCGAAGACTTGAGTAGAAGGAGCTCATCTTCTTGTGAGTAAGACGACTTGAAAACTTTCCTTTCATATTTTTGACATGGATTCTGAGATTTGATAAGTGGTTTGTCTTATATTATAAGACTTTGTTCTTGAAAGTTAAGCGTTCCACAGCAAGCTTGATAGACATTTTTTATGAAGGAATATTATATTAATGAGTTCGAAGAATTTTATTCAATACTACTTCTAGTATCTGGGCGACGGAGCTCTGCTCGGGTGAAAATATAGAAAACGAATTTTCCTAGAAATGAGACCTAGCTAGATCGATTTTTCGCCCCCGTAAATCCCTTTATTGCAACTTTCATCGAGATCGTGCCGTTTTCGAGACCGTGACTACAAATATTGCTAAAGTATAGATTAGCTTAGTGAAGCTTCATAATTTATTTTAAATTTTAGGGCTTAAAAGATTAAATGCTTGATAGATTATCCTTTATTTAATAAAAAATAAAGAAATAGCTGGGTTTATCTCCTCTAGAAGTTTCTCAGTAGCACCCCGAAGTACCTATGAATCTGTGCCTGGTATAAAATAGGCACCGTGGTCTATACACATCAGTGAATTGCCCTCACCGACTAAAACTCAAAGATTTATTTAAATTAGACCATTACAGGCACTTTCGAATGTCAGAGAAACAAAGAAGGCGAAGCTACAGTCACATACACAAGGCATAATAACTTGTGAAAGTATTGTAGCTGCCCATTCCAAAGCGTAGGAGAAGAATGGACAAGAAACTCCATGGATACTCTTTTCTCATGATGAGAACGATGTAGAAAGACGTGCACATTAAGAGCGTCCAGAGTAAAAGATTAAATCAACAATATATAAATAATGTATTTAAAAATAAACCTAACTCAAAATTAGTTTATGTGTCGTGCTTCGTTTCAAAATCTCCTCAAATGTTAGCAAAGTTTTTACACACGCATTGACGACTTCAAGCAAGTATTCAGATAAAAGTGGGCTACCAAGTTTTTTTTTTGGGACAAGCCCGCCATACTATTCCCAAACCACTGCAACTCTTGAAAGCCAGAATCCCCACTGGCGACCATCAGAAAACCGCAGAGACCATGAAGCTTAGACAAACAATTTAACCGTCTTGGGATCTCGCAATGAAATTGAAGAGAAGGAGGAGTGGGCTATCAACTGATTTACATCAAAGAGTAATCCAACTTACAATTTAATTCTTCTACCAACTCAATGCTCAATACCCTCTAACTCTGCTTACCCAAAAACACAAGCACACACAGGATCATAATTCAAATGCCATCACAATATAACTCGCTACAGAGACGGAGGACCCCAGTTAAATCTGTCGTGTACTTTTGATCCTATTTTAATTACTCCGACACGTTCCTCAGATCTTCCATTTTAAACTGCAGGTCCACAAAGGTGATGTGAACCAAGGTTTTTATGGCTTTGGGTTTAAGAAATGGTTAAGTTGTTTTGCAGTTTAAAAGATTGTTTTTTGGGTTTCTGCTGGTTTAATAATGCTTTGTCCCAAAACACATCCCATAGAGAAATCTGTGTCAAACTTCGAATTGTAGCGTATTTAAAAAGCGTGACTGGCTCGTAGGTCAAGTGGAGTCGACTGCTTAGTACGAGGTCCGTCCTGAGTTCAATTCCCGGGTCGTGCAAAGCGGTTTTGGGTTTTTCCATCAGGAATTGCTCAGTAGCAGCCACGGAGTCTAGATGAGTGCCCGGTTGATGGCAGTAAGCTAGCCACTGTTCATGGGACTTAAACTTAACTGGCGAAATGTGGGTGTAACATTTAGGTACATCTCTGCCTACCCACAGGCGATTATAGGGTGATGTTATGTTATGTTATGTTATGTTATGTTATGTTAAATAGCATCAATTCCAAGGTGTTTTTACAGTTTTAACTTTACGATAACTGCGTTATCGATGTCTTAATCTACAAGACCTCTCATTTTGCCTCAAAATACTAATCAGTTCGAATTCTGACAGGTGCCAAGAACAGATTTGGATAATGTGATCAGTATTTGAGAGATAAATCAAGAATTAATGACCTTTTCGTTCTGTACGTACTACGCTACATTATGCTCACGTAATGAAGCCGATTTATTTTTTTAAACCTTCGACCCACGACTTTAAAAGTAGCTACAAAGAGTCTAATCCTGCTAAGACCGATTTAATATGCGTAGACCTATATCTAGGTCCTCTAGACGGTAAATAAATGAAAGGTTACGTGTGAAATGTAAATAAAACCTCTTCGTAATTAGTAGGTGCTGTAAGTCTTGGTAGAACGTATAATCCAGGCTTATAAGATTGAAGGATTTCGTATTTAAATTAAGGTGTATGCTACTTTAATAAATATATAGTCTTTACTCTAAGCTCATAATAAAGTTCTTTGTGAGGAATGGATAGGAGTCTCGCAGTCTCTTAAGAGGGCACTTAATATTGTATATCTATACTATTACTATAAAGAGGTAAAATTTGTTTGTATGTAGGGGGTAATCTCAGGATCTAGTGTGTAGTATATTGTGATTTATGAAAATATTAATTAAGTTACTGGTAACACCATTTTAATAAAGAAATTCTAGAATGTAGGTCTGGCAACCCGACACACTCCTTTTCCATCCGTTTAATTTAAAGTTTAATTAAAACATATTTTCGATAGTCAAGTATTTTATTTGGACAATTGTTATACAAGGCGTATACACATCAAATGGCGACGAGGATAAACAACAATTTCGAAGCGTAAGGTACATTTTTTTACGGCTGAAACATGGCCAACGATTTCCGTATAGACGCATTCAAACAAGATGGCGATATCTTGTGTTTTTTGGAACGGATTGATCAATATTTTGAAGCAAATGAAACTAAAGTTGAAAAAAGATGCTCAATATTATTAATTAGTCTGCACGAGGATGTTTATAAAATTGTAAAGAATATGTGTCATCCGAAGATGCCCAAGGAGTTGTCATATGAGGAGCTGCAGAATTTGTTAAAACTAAGGTTCGAGAAAAGAATTTCGCATTTTAGAAAAAGGATTCAATTCGAAAAATTACAACAATTAGAAGGGGAGAGTATAGCCAAATGGTATGCTCGTGTTAGAGAATTTGCTGCGGGATGCAATTTTACGAATACATTAGAAGAACGTGTTAAGGATAAATTCGTTACGAGTCTGCGTCCAGGACCAATCCAGGAAAAATTATGTGAGCAAGATGTTTCCAAGTCTGTGACATTTTTAGTAGATATAGCACTGAATAAGGAAATGGCTTTGAAGGAGGTGCAGGAAGTACATCAAGTAGCTCAGCATGGACATGCCAAGACGAATAAAAGTTCCCACAACACATTTAAAAAGACTGACAAGAAACAGGAAGGTGAGTCATCATTATTAAAATGCATTCATTGCGGTAAACCAAACCATAATTTTTCAAAGTGTAAATTTAAGTCATTTAACTGTAAAATATGTAACAAAATTGGACACCTAGCTAATGTATGTAAGAGTAAGGGTCAAACTCATAATGTAGAGGTAAATAAAGATACTTTCAACAATTCTATTGATATCTTTGCAATAGAGAAAAATGTTAACTATATCAATTAATATCAATTAAATGTTGTATTGATAACAAACGGTCCAAATGGAACTGGACACCGGTGCTGCAATTTCATGTTTACCTGAAAATGTTTATTTATCAAAATTTTCTCACATTAAGTTAGAAAATTCAGATATTGAATTAAAAACATATAGTGGTCATATTTTGAAACCAGTTGGAGAAATAAACTGTAAAATTAAGGTAAAAGATAAAGAGGTGAATTGTAGTATGGTTATTGTTAAAAATGGTTGTAAAATTTTCTTTGGTAGAGACTTAATCCAGAAATTTAATATAGATATTTCAAAACTTTTACAAATTAACTATGTGCAAAGTACAGAAGAGAAATTGCAATTATTGTTACAGGAATTTGAGATATTATTTAAAAGTGAGTTAGGTATTATTAAAGGTGAAGAAATTACATAAGAGTTAATTGATAAAGATGTAAAGCCTATTTTTCACAAACTGAGGCAAGTACCTCATGCTTTTAAAGAACAGGTTGAATCTGAATTAACTAGATTAGAGAAAGAAGGTGTTATTACAAAAGCAGAAACATCCCAATGGGGGACACCTTTAGTTCCAGTTTTGAAGGAAAATAATAAAATAAGGTTATGTGCTAATTACAAAATTACTGTGAATAAACATATTAAAGATGTTAACCATCCTTTACCTAGAATTGAGGACATTTTTACTGCTCTACAAGGTGGTACATCATTTTCAAAATTAGATTTAAGAAATGCATTTAATCATTTGTGTTTAAGTAAGGAGAGTAGTGAACTCTTAGCTTGGTCAACACCAAAAGGGATATACCGAGTAAATAGACTGCCATATGGTACAAAGCCTGCTAGTGCTATTTTTCAAAACAAACTTGAGAAAGTATTGTTAAGGGCTCGGGGTGTTGTAAATTTTATTGATGACGTCCTAGACAGGTACTAATGAGGTTGAACATTTAGTAAATTTAAAGGAGGTTTTAAGAAGATTCAAAGAGGCGGGTATTCGTTTAAATAAAAATAAATGTGAATTTATGCAACCTAAAATAAAATATTTAGGACATTTTATTTCAAAGAGTGGATTATCCAAAGATATGTCAAAGGTTGACTCTGTTGTTAATGCACCAGCGCCTAAGAATGTTTCAGAAGTTCGTTCATGGCTAGGAATGGTAAATTATTATGGTAAATTCATTCACAATTTATCTATAAAACTAAAACCTTTATATGATTTATTACAGAAAAATCACAAATTTTATTGAAATAGAGAATGTCAAAAGAGTTTCAATACAATTAATAAGGATATTATTTCTGATAATGTTTTAATTCATTACAGTAGAGATATGCCTTTACGTTTAGCTTGTGATGCTTCACAAAATGGAATAGGGGCAGTTTTAAGCCACATTTTGCCAGATGGTTCAGACAGACCAATTAGTTTTATTTCTAGAGTTTTCTCAAAGGCTGAGAAGGGTTATTCTATGATTCATAAAGAAGCGCTTGCAATTTATTGGGCAGTGCAAAATTTTTATCAATATTTAATTGGTAGAAAGTTTGAGTTTTTAACTGATCACAAACCGTTATTAGCATTATTTGGTGAGCACAAGAGTTTACCACAAATGGCAGCAGGTCGTCTGCAAAGATGGTCATTATATTTGTCAAGTTTTGATTATACATTTAAACATGTAAAAGGCATAGAAAATGTTAAAGCAGATTGTATGTCAAGATTGCCATTACCATCTGCTATTTCAGATAATAACAGGAAGGAATATGATTACATTAATTTTATTGAAGATCAGAATGTTATAGATTTAAATTTAGTACGTTCAGAAACTAGAAAGGATCCAGTTTTGAGTAGTGTTTATAACATGGTCAGGTATGGATTTCCAAAACATGTGAATAGTGAAGTCTTGAAACCGTTCATAAACAGAAAAAGTGAACTTTATATTGAAAACGGGGTTATCATGTGGGGTTATAGAGTAGTAATACCTACAAAATTACAAAAAAATATGCTTCGAGAACTGCATGTTTCACATGAAGGCATTGTTAAAATGAAAAATAATGCTAGATCTTATTTTTGGTTTCCTAATTTAGACAGTACTATTGAAAATTTTGTTAAATCTTGTCAAGTTTGTATGTCTGCTAGACCAGAACCACAGAAATCTAAAGTTATAACATGGCCAAAAACAAGTTTTCCATATGAGAGAGTACATGCTGATTTTTTAGGACCTATAAGTGGTAAAATGATATTAATAATAATAGATTGTTACACTAAGTGGCCAGAAGCATTTATTGTAAAGAATTTAGAATCTAATACAACTGTAGAAAAATTCAGAGAATGCTTTAGTAGATTTGGTTTGCCTAAAGTAGTTGTTACAGATAATGCTGCTACATTTTGTTCAAAGGAATTTTCTGAATTTCTATCCAAAAATGGTATTCAACACGAAACTTCTCCACCATTCCATCCTGCAACAAATGGGTTTGCAGAGAACGCTGTAAAGAGTTTTAAAAATGCTATGTACAAGTCTTTGAATGATGTTAAAAATAGAAATGTGTCATTTGTAACTTTAATGAACAGATATTTATTTCATTACAGAAATTCAATTCATTGCATTACAAATATTTCACCATCAGAAGCTATGTTTAATAGAAAACTTAGATCTAGATTGGATTTGTTGTCTACTAAAAAAGATAAAAAACAGTGTAATGTAGGAAGAAGAGAAGAAGAATTTAGAGAGGGAGAGTATGCTTACTGTAGGGACTATAGGAATCCTAATAAAAAGAAATTTGTTAAATGTGTAATTGATGAGGTATTGGGACAAAAAACTTATTTATGTAGAGTTTTAGAAGAGAACTTAATTTGGAAACGTCATTTAAACCAGATTATAAGTTCTTGGCCTCAAGACCAGAAGGAAGATGTAAATGAAACCAGTTCTGTAGTAGATGATTGTTTATTGCAAAATTCTAAGGATTTAAGAGATAGTAATTATGATAAGCAAATAATTTTTAATGATGAATCTAATGTTATTGTAAATGAGCCAAGTTCAGAGATATTGCAAGAAGTAAATGATAATGTTAATATACCTGAAAGTTTTAATAAAGTCTCTGAAGTTAGCCCACATATTTAAAATACTTACCAGGAGGAAAACACTTGTAACAGTACATTTAAAAACTTACCTGTTAATCAACCCGTTATTTCTGGTAGTAATGAGAATCAAACTTTGATGCGTTCTGATAGACAGAGGAAAGCACCTCAACGTTTGAATCTGTAAAGGGGGAGCATTGTAGTATATTGTGATTAATGAAAATATTAATTAAGTTACTGGTAACATCATTTTAATAAAGAAATTCTAGTATGTAGGGCTGGCAACCCGACACACTCCTTTTCCATCCGTTTCACTGACTGTATCAAAAGTTTAATTAAAACATATTTTCGATAGTCAAGTATTTTATTTGGACAATGGTTATACAAGGCGTATACACATCATAGTGAACCGATTTTCAAAATTCTTTCACTAAAAGGAAGCTACAGTATCCTCGAGTGTCATAGGCTATATTTACAACGTGCCCGTGGGATAATTTCCAATAAAAACGCGAGCGAAGCCGCGGGCACCAGCTAGTATGCTTATAAAGTTCTTCAGGTATTTTTGAACCATTAATCTATATACATCCAAATACAAATAAATAAAATTAAAGTGTTTGTTGGTTTATCAAAATAACAGCTTTTTACTGAATGGAATGACATGACATGACAGTGTACAAGGTACCTATAATAAAAACTATTTTTTTTTCAATTTTTGCTGTCTGTCTGTTTGTTCCAGCTAAAAAGCTGGACCGATTTTGACGGTACTTTTACTGGCAGATAGCTGATTATAAGGTCAAGGTCGCGGGCAACAGCTAATACTACATATTTTAAAAATAGCTAGCGCAACATGCCTATTTAACTGTACTTCTTCTACTTTCATATATTGGTACGCAAGGAGACCAAGAAGACGTACAGTTGCCATGTTCGGCACTTAGGTATGAGCCACACTACCCTAACTGCCCCGTTGGTCTAGTGGTCACAGGCGCCACTACTGAGCGTGGGGTCCTGGGTTCGATTCCCCGATTTTTCCTTTAGAAATTTCTCAGTAGTAACGCGGAGTATGAAGTTGGCGGTATGATACCCCCGTGAAAGCACGTTAAGCCGTTGGTCCTGCGCCTGATCTCGCTCAGGTCGTGTCGGATTGCCGTTCCATCGGACTATGAGAGTAAAAGGAACAGAGAGTGCACCTGTGCCTGCGCACACACTTGTGCGCTATAATATCTCCCGCGCCGATGGCTAATCACCGCTTAGATTGGCCGCCGTGGCCGAAAACGGTTAGGAGGACTATTATTATGAGCCACATACCCAGTACCCATCAGACCTAGTAGATGGCAATAATACCTGTACTATACTAAGGATACTCTAGTGAATAGAGTAGGTAGGAGTACTAACTTAATTCACCAACCAGCACGCGATCGGTGTGGTGTATTACGGACTGATCTCTTTCAATCACCGAAGGGAGTGGCAGAGGTGCACCTAATAGTACACCCACATTTATGTTTAGTTCCCATGTAATAGAGGGCGAGTCTGTTGCCATCAACTGGGGACTAATCAAGGCTCCGTGGCTGACACTGAGAAATTTCGAATGGAAAAACCTAATAACACTTTTTCCGACCTGGGAATCGAATCCAGGACTATACTCAGCAGTCGCGCAAGCGATCACTGCACCCACTTTACATTACAATACTCTCTACTTTATATTATAATTTAGACGGTCCTACATGTCGTGGTGGCGCCGCCACTAGTTAAATAATTTTGATAGTAATTTGTAAATATCTTTTATTGATAAAGATCAAGGTTACTACACGGCTACTCAAGTCTCCTACGTTACTTAACTCGAATTGAGTATGTTGGTACACGACCAAAAACCTTTATTAAGTAAAAGTATATCGTTATATTTAAATTCATATTTGATTATTATCATCCTAGACTTTTCCTAGGCTTTTAGTCTAACCAGATACAGCTGAATACCAGTATCTTAAATGAAGCGACTGCCTATCTGACCTCCACAACCCAGTTAGTACTGGGTAATACGACTAGTTGTCAGACTTTCTGGCCACTGACTACCTGTAACGATTTTCAAAGATCTAAACAACCGGGACCAACAGCTTAACTTGCTTTCCGAGGCACGGAGGAAACTCAGTATGTAATAGGTGGTTACCAATCCACGGACCAACCTAGGCAAGCTATTTCATTAAATTATATATTTTTCGGATTGCACCTATTACTGTTTATCTGTGCATCACCGATTAACTGGCCAAAAGGCATAGCATCAGGGTACCTGTGCTGGATACATAAGTGTGCTGATTTAATTTAATCAATAAACCTTAATAACCTAAAACATTGGCAATACTAATAACAAAGATCCATAATCATAATTCAGCAAGCTATTAAGCCGAAAACAAAGCAAAGATAAACATGTACTCATAACAATTATTCGCACGTTCTACGTTAATAAATCGCGGATGTTTGAGTGTCATATTTGTTACAGAAATATGAGCTTATGCAGCCGTGGTATATGAGACCGGCCACAATGTTTACTCCATAACCCTTTCCATAACTTAGTATCACGTATATACTGACGTGGTTGGACTGGTATTCGGTTGGAATATTCTTTTTAAATAAACGGCAATTGAAGGGTGTTTGGGAAAAACAACCAATGTCACATTTTTTTCAAATTTTTTTTGCCCGTTCGATTCTCCATAACTCATACTAAAAATTGACTATTCAGCCAACATCTGGGAGAAATATAGCGACAAAATTTAGGTGTTTCTGGAAAAAACAACCAACGTCCATACTGTATTTGGCAAAAAGAGCCTAGGACCGTGGACATAGGCGGTTTTAAAAAAAAAATGTTTTTATTCCCATATTTTCATTTTTATAAGTTTTATTTACTTCCTGTAAAGTTTTATGAATTTGAAATTGGTTGTTTTTCCAAAACACCCTTCAACTATTTAACAGCCAAAGTAAAAGACAAGTCATCAGTTTGATACGTGATAGTTGCACTAGTGACCTAACTATGCTATTACAATGATTACATTCCCTGAGTCTTTTGCATACATGCATTTTGTATTGAGTTATTAAGTATGGATATTGATTGACATCATCATCACCTGCTGGCCATTTCCCAGCCATTTTGCAGCAATGATGTCACAATCTGTTTCTATTTTTGGTCTTTGTAAGTGTATTACTAACATAGTTTGTCATTGTTACTAACAATATGAGTCTTGTTGCTCGAATTAAATATTATTCTCTTTATTCATTGATATACATATTAAATACATTTTTAAATATTCCTAAACAAATTAATATTAAAAAATCATTTAAAAATAGTGGTCCGCCGGTATCGGGAGCAGGGTCCAAGCTACCGGTAGTTAGGGCTCCAGAGACAGGAACGTCCTCACAATGCGAGCCGTATCGAGGAGTGCTGTCTTCTGAATCAGGCCCTTGAACCAACCGCCTAAGGAGAACCTCGAAAGATGTTCGTCGAGGGTTTTAGCTATAAGGCCATTGGCCGTCACGACAATCGGCACAATGATAGCCGAGTTCACATTCCACATGTCGACAAACTCGTGTGCCAAGTCGAGATATTTTATTTGTTTCTCTTTCTCAGCTTTCACGAGGTTCTCGTCATGCGGGATGGTAACATCGATTATCATTACGCGGCGCGCTGATCTATCACCACTATGTCAGGCTTATTGGCGAAAATAGTCCAACAAATAGTCAGTGATGATAGACCGATCCCAGTACAGCGCGACATGGTCTTTCTCGAGAACTGGGTCGGGCACATACTTGTTGTACGGTACCTCAGATTCCACAAGTTTATATTTCAAATTATTATTATTATTTCCCATCCCAGCTATGTAGGGGTCGGCTTCTAGTCTAGTATTTTCCATGGAGCTTCTGCCTATCTGACATCCACAACCCAATTAGTACTGGATAATACGATACCCCTAAGTAAGACTGGTTGTCAGACTTTCGGCCACTGACACTGACACTGACAGTCGTTACAGGTGTAACGACTGTCAAAGATCTACAAATGACAGCAGGGAGCAACGGCTTTGCGTGCTTTCCGAGGCACGGAGGGATCTCGTAGTTGGTGGCCACCCATCCACGACCAACCTAGGCAAGCGCGGCTTAACCTGAAGATTGATCCGAGCGCCTGTTATTATTTAGCCACAAGCTCTTCTCCGCACGAATCTGACACTGATAGATACTTCAATACATTATTTGGAAGATTCCGGAGTTAGGTTTGACTGAACCTTAAGTGAGAGGTCATTAGTTCGATACCGTCCGTCGAAATATCTACCTTGAATTTGAAGAGATTATCGAGGGACATGTATACCTACCTACCTACTACGAGTATCACTGTTATCGCGTACTGATTGCTAGTAGTCTTTTATAAATAAATTGGCATAAAATAAAATATTTTTTTTAATATTTATTTGTGTTTATCTCACAATATTGGCTACATCACAAGTTATAAATAGATTATCAATAAAAACGCTGTCAAGTAAACTTATCTTTTGATGGAAAATCCGTCCTAAACCGGATGTCATCGACTTTTGAGAGAGATTTTGATAAAACGATTTTTTATGTAAAGTCATTCGGAGTTGCCAAAGTAAATAATTTTGTAACTAGAGAACTATACACAGATTATATTATTAGGCCTTTGGTGTGAGATGCAACTTGCGTCGACACTCTTGCGCCATTTCATCTTCCTAGCACAGTGAGCTGCTGCAGGTGCTGAAAACCTCAAACGGTGCATATATAATAATTTAATTGGTAGTTATGTGTTTGATTGGATTGGTAGTTGCCGTTTGGGGTTGAAACACTAGGGCCATGCGGTCCGAGTGCCCACCTAGTATTTCGGGAAATCGCCAAGCGGTTGGTCGACTCTTTACGTGACCAGACGGCGGGCCTATTTTTTGGCCAAAGAATCATCATTGCCATACAACGTGGCAATGCTGCCAGCCTTCTGGGCACTTTTCCTGTTGACAGCGATGTGGACGATTTTTTGACGCCCTGTACCCCTTTTGATACTTGTACAGATTTGTATTACTATTATAGATTAGTAGTTTGTAAATAACCAGATCTTAAATAAAAATTATTTACAGATTAGTATAAAAATAAAATTCTTGCCAGACCAAACCCTTGTACCACATTTCTGTAATATTAGCCACACTACTTGTATATACTAACAAATTAAATAATTTCAAAACCTAGAGAAATGCGCGTGTAGATATTACATCCGTGCTTCACCCTTAAGAAGTCGTAATGTTATGATGAGACAAATAACGTCACCCCATGTGAGTGCTATAATGAATCAGCTTCCTGGTTTCGGTCGCCTCAACAATGTCCGAGAGCTCCAACTGAAACACCCCGCTGTAACTCCACAAACAAGCCCAGTGAATCAACTTTAAACTAAACTAATTTATTAACATCGAAGACGTTATTATTAACACCATTGAGTGGCTCAACAAACAGTTACTGGCGAAGGAACACAGCCTTCTAACGTCATTATTTAGTCCAATTTGCAGAATTAGCCTGATAAATGTGTTTGAATTAGCGTTTTCGTAGACCGATGCGCGCGCCGTAGCTCGTAGCCGGTGCTACGGTGCTACGCGCTCAGTGTAACCGCGCCGGTCGAGATCGCCGCTACGCGCTACGTTCGCGCCGCGAATCTCAATCGTTTACGTATTAAAGAACCTTCGTATGATTTGTGACGATATCTGTGATTAGTTCTTGTGTTGTTAGTGTTGTGATTGTAGTGACTGTGAGTTTTTATTAGGTAAGTTTTGTCGAAAAAAATACCCTAATATTTCTTTATCGATGTTAGATTTTAATCTTTCTTCTGTGTTTATTTTAATCAATTGATCGAAGACGTTTCGTTTTCTTAGAAAACATCTTTGAAATTAAAAAGTATAATTTTCACAACAGCGGTTTTGGTATATTTTCCTCGTTTGGGAAAATATTTTCCTATGTCGAAATTTAGAATATTGGTTAGGAATGAAATATTTTGTATGTACGTACTTTACAAAAATTGATAATACTTGATCTGATATACATTTGTTATAGCTTGCGTGTGGTTTGGATAAATTGATTAATCTATCTAAACAAAATCAGAAAAATATTTAATAAATTATTAAAACACATGCCTTAGAACTTAAGACACGAATTAACTTAAATCAATGGACACCAATTATGAATTTATTTCAATCAATGAACACTAATTGCCTGCCTTCCAAAAATAAAAAAAATATGTCCATAGAATTAAAATGACTTTTAAGCTAAAAAAAGGAAATTGTGAAATCCTCGATATCTAAAATACTCAAATAGAGAAGTAAATACTAGAAACATACAAGGACTCAATTAGACGTCTTCCTAAATTGAATCCCGCGGAATCCCCCCGGGATTACACCAGGTCCACCGGGACGAACGAGTCATAAAATTGATTTTGGGGTGGGGATCACTGAAAAAGCTCAATTTTTCCGTATTAACCCCTTTCTACTTATTTGGCTTCTAATTATTTTTTGGGAAAGAAGTATAATATCATACACTCTGCAGATTCGATGTTATATTGGTGATTGACTAAGATAGTATATCGAATTACCCAGTTTCTGTGTTGTGAAGTTTAGGCGGGTCATGTAAAATACTGATCTTCGGCTGTATACGGTTAGACTGGAACCTGACCCCAACTTAGTTGGGAAAAGGCTGGGCAGATGGTGATTATGTATGATAATCTATCTATGAGATGATGATCGATGGAGAAGTATGGAAGAAGTAGTCATGCTGCGTCAGCCCTGGGACAAACTGGGATACCGATATAGGTAGGAGCATTATGATAATAATAATAGTCTATCTAGGTAGTACAGTCAGCATCAGAAGTAGATTAACACGACTCAAAGTTTCAAAGCAGTTTTTTTTAATAAAAGCTAGTTAGATTTTACTCGTTACTAACAAGGTATTGAAGAGTAAGGAATATTTTAAAGAATAATCTTCAGTTTTCAATTTTTTCAATTTAACATTAAAAATAATAGCTGGAGTCCTGTACATCAAATAATTAGAATTCCGAAATGTTAAGCTATTTCTGTTGCTGCTACGAAAAATTGAGATATTCCAATGTAATAAAAATGATATCGTTAAACTTATATTGTCACTTACGTGACATCTTTCGTGATTGTTCATTATTTTGAGGTCGCGATGTTTCGACGCAGACATCCCGCGATCACGACGCTTGCAAACAGCGTCAGCAACATAATGAATAATCACGGATGATATCCCTTAAGTGACAGTTTAAGATTGAACAGTGTTTGAATGATATCGTTACAAGTGATTTTAAAAATTAAATCACAATTACCTGGATATAGATTTTAGTTCCTCAGTAGAAAGATTAATGAATTTTGAACCTTAGATGAACTGAATATGAACATTATATTGGGACTAGTTTCGTCCTTAACAATAACTAACATCATACTGCGATCACTAATCTGTTTGCTAAGGATTGTGTTCTTGGCAATATTTACTCATGACCATTTAGCGGTATAAGACGAGACGAGCTCGATAAATAACAAGCTTTATGGTACACTAGTGTATTAATATCTAGCAGTTGTTGAATAGGAATTGACGATTATGAATAGGCGATTATGACGGTTGTTGAATAGGATTGAATAAAGTACTGGTAGAAGGATCGTAGTAGGTAGTGGTCTTTCTGCTTTCTACCGCGGGCAAACGGAATAGTTCATGTATTTGTAGTATTTATATGTGTATTAAAAATGGACTTGAGTTGGCTTTTAAAATACGGTTATTTGATGACAAAAACTTTAGAATGCTCATATTATTATCATGCACACGCTCCAGTCGATTTTTTTTTTCCTCTTAAGAGGAAATGCGGTAATAGGTATTTGAAGAAACTATCGCTGTCGCTCGACGAGCGCTATTTCGACATTAGTGCGATAAAGACAACTACAGATCCGACAAGTAAAAAGTCATAATTCGAGGTTTGGCTCTCGACTATTTCATCCTCCAATATTCGATCAATCTAGAAGATATTTCATAAACTGAATAAGAAGGATATACACTGTGTCTCTATGTTTTTCTTTTTTCACTAATAGTTGTCAAAGGCAGCGGCCAAAATGTGCAATTTTGAACATTTTGTAAAGGTTCTAGTGCTGATACAGATTATGTATCATCAAAAAAGAAAACATAGGGACATAGAAAAGGTTACTATTTATTTAACTGTAAAAAATCATAGCTTTAAAGTCATAAACCAGAAAGGCGTGAGCGTTTGTTAGTTTGATTAAGTGCTTAGCAAAACCGCAAATAACCTGTAATTCGAACGAAATTAATGGACTAATCAGTTATTAACAAAAAGATAAAAGAAGCGATCAATTATATCGAATAATGAAAATTGTAATTCATATTTGAGTAGGCAAGAGACGAATCATATTATAATTATGTTATGATTATGTTTACATAAAGCGGTTGTAACCCTCCTTTGATATTGCCAGTTCATTCCTATTTATGTAAATAAAAGAAATAAATAAACAGTGGATATGAACCGATTTCAATGAATAAACAACTCAATGAAAATTTACCACTAACCAGAAAAATATAAGCGACTGGCTTTAGGAAGGAAATCGCTTTGCTTACGGAAAGCGAGACGCGGAGTTTGAAACAGTAATAATGTATTTAATTTAATGGCCATACTGAATTGCGAGTAACTGTAATGTAGTAAGTTTATTTTTGAAGCAAAATGTGCACATCAAATTAATAGAAACAAGAATAAATGTTGGAAGCGATAGTAATTTAATTCCCTCGTTGTTCTAGTGGTCGCAAGCGCGACTGCTGAGCATGAGGTCCTGGGTTCGATTCCTAGGTCGGGCAAAGTGTTATTAGGTTTTTTCACCAGGAATTTCGCAGTAGTAGCCTCGGAGTCTGGATTTGTGCCCGGTTGATGGAAATAGGCTTGCTCCGTTTTACATGGGACATAAACATAACTGGCGAAGAATGGGTGTACTATTAGGTACACCTCTGCTTAAACCATCTGAGATTACAGGCGTGATATGTATGTAATAGTAATTTGTGATTATGGCAAATTATCTTTACGGTGTGAAAATAATTAATGTCAATCCAATTATTCATCTGCAGTGCAAAGACTCTTCTCATACAGAGTAGACTAATTTTTTCTTCTTTTATACTTAAGTTTGTTTGCTACGTGTTGGCAATTGTTGGCTATTGATTTCGCTATGTTTTCTGGTCAATATCTCTTTAATGACGTCAGAACAAAGAATTACGTAGGAGCAACAATATGTTTAAACTAACCTAAATTCAAAAGGGGTTTCTCGTGGAATAACGATTGCAACCTATATCATAATATTATGGGTTCCAAAATACTGTGAAAATCACTTTTAAAGTGATTCTTGACTGTACCAGTGTGAATTGATAGATTCCGAAATATCGTATCGTAACATATGTACATAACATATCATCACGCCTGGAATCCCCGAAGGGTTATGCAGAGGTGTTCCTAATAGTACACCCACATTTCGCCAGTTACGTTTAAGTCCCATGTAACAGGGGGTGAGCCTAATGCCATCAACCGGGCCCAAATCCAGACCCCGTGGCTGCTACTGAGAAATTCCTGATGAAAGAACCCAATACACCTTTACCCGACCCGGGAATCGAACCCAGCACCTCATGTTCAGCAGTCATCGTCATCATCATCATGTCAGCTGAAAGTCGTCCACTGCTGGATATAGGCCTCCCCCAAGTATCGCCACATTGACCGGTCCCGTGCTACTCGCATCCAGCGAAGTTCAGCAGTCGTGCACTCCAAAATATCAGTCTAAAATTGATGCGAAATCATTTAGCCTCTTCTCGTATTTTTTCCTTTTCCACCGATAATTTATTCCCTTACATATACTGGTAGATTCTCCGCTACATTTAACTTAACACGAGTATTCGAGTCAGTTGGCCGGGAAGACGAGCAGCTGGAACGTTTTGTTTTACGCATTTTAATTTACGCACGGGGAGGTAGGTCTGCGAAACATTCGAGTTTGGATTTCTTGGAATTTTTCTTTTTACACGTTACACGTGGATTTATAATAACGCCTATTTTTACCGAACATGTAGGCAGAAAGCTTTCAGAAGTGATTTATGATCCATCATGATCACGATCATCATTTCAGCCCGTTGTTGTCCACTGCTGATCATAGGCCTCCCCAATCGATTTCCAACGTGTCCTGTCCAGATACTGGAGTGCAGACCACGCATTGGGAAGCGCAGCGTGGGACGGCCACCTGCCAGATGAACTGACGACCTTGTTAAAGCTGCAGGGAGTCGCTGGATGCAGATGGCATTTGTGATCCGATTGTCATTAATTACGTACTAATCTAAAAACTTCTACAAAAAAATCGTAAATAAGAACGTCGTAACGGTCCCTTAATCGGGGCAGAAAACCTCCTGGTTTGGCCAATTCCGTTATTTTAAAAAACCTTATATATTCTAGTTCCAATCTCATCAGCAACAATCAATGTCAAAAACTTGCCAGAAATGTGAAAACCGACGATTTTTTGGCAGATTGAGTAAGTAGCCTGTGCGATCTCATTGATAAAAAAAAAAGGATTTGTTACTCAGTTTAAAATAGCATTGCAGTCGCGTTTGCAGCCATAATGATTGCAGGATCAAAGATAATAATAATAAACTTGATAATAAAAGCAACCTTATCTAATTGAGTGATTATATCATCTAACCACATTGACATATTTATCTAACTCTAGACCTCAACATTATTTTCTTACTAAGTATTATTTTAACTAACCATTATTATTTACTTACCAAACTATCAATTCAACTTTCTTTCATAATTAATTTTGTATCATCATGGTTGACAGCTGTCAAAATAACAGTTCAATTAATTTGTAAAGTGTAATTGAATCAACTAAGTTCTTGAGAAAACTTTCAAAGAGCATGCAGTACAGTGGCCTTAAATAATTGTTTGCGTGTGATTGTTTACTATATTGATTATTATCTTGAAATTTCACCTGCTAGGTATTTTGATTGGTGATCGTAGTACTTGATTTTGAACTGAAAGAAAGATGTTGCTGCTCATTTTATGACATTATAAATTACTTGTTTTTACCCGCGGGTTCGTTCGCATTATGGTCGGTTGATAAGCAATAGTCTCGCGACCTATTATGTGAGACTTAACTGGTGAAATGGGGGTGTGGCTACTGAGGGACACGAGGATTGTGATTAGGCGTGATGTGTGATTATATATAGTTATAGGAAACATTAATGTGTATCTACATTATTGTTAGCACAAACACGGTAAGTAAGAAGCTCTGCCAACATTCCTTATTTCCTTCAGGCTAGCTAATTACGTCTGTGTTAGCAGTAGGTTCACCACAATAGCATAACTTTGAACTGGATAGTTACGCAAACTGTTATGCTACATAATTCGCCCACTAGTTACCTACTTTTTGTTCAAATAACTAATTATTTAGGTACCAGCTTATGCTCGCGGCTTCGCCCATGTGGAGTTCGGTAATTGTCCCACGAGATCGTACTAACCGGGATAAAAAAGTATCCTAAATTTCATCCAAATCAGGTCAGAAGATTTTACGTGAAAGAGGAACAAACATCCATTCACCCTCACAATCTATCGCATTTATAATATTACTAGCGACCCGCCCCGGCTTCGCACGGGTGCAATGTTATCCATATAAACCTCCCTCTGAATCACTCTATCTATTAAAAAAAACCGGATCAAAATCCGTTGCGTAGTTTTAAAGATCTAAGCATACATGGGGACAGACAGACAGCGGGAAGCGACTTTGTTTTATACTGTGAAGTGATTAGGATTTACTTCGTATGAGAAATATTATAAGATGGAGTAAGAAGTAAGCAATGATACTGGCTGGCTGGCTGGTGGCTTAGTAATCTATTGAGGGATTTGGAAAGTTTTGAAATGATTTTCAATATTGTGAATAATGTTTGATTTTCAATATTGTGAATAATGTTAGATTTTCAATGAAAATTCAAATGTTAAACCCAAAGTAACGCCTCAAAATATTGCAGGTTGGATAATTGCGACCCAGCCCAATTTCACAAGTAAAAATCCAAAGTGAACGAATTGCTTTTTTTAAACGCTCCATGTTTCATCAAGTTAAGTTAAGGAGATTTCGTATGAAGAATTCGAACGAGTAGTATCCAATCAAAGCGTGTAGGTATCCAAGTAATCCAACGAGCATTTGATTTGGCACCCGGCGATTTATACTGTGCTCTTCAACATTAACAAAGCGCCCAGTGTTGTAAAACAGGGCCCGAGGGCAAGGGCACCTGTGCCTAAGTGGCTTAAAGGTTATCTACGTATTTATTTGGTTTCATATCTAAATTCAAATATTAAATTTCACATAAACCTACATGGGCACTTATTAAACGCAGATAGGTGTATGGTTGGTCGTTGCCTTTGGAGAAGAACCGGCAGTCTTTCGGTTCTTCTCCATTGGAAACGACTCCACGGTTACTCTTTTAAAAACTTATTACTGCTTAGGTACTCGTACAACTAATAAGTGCCTGCAAGTTGTTGTAGATATTTATAATGGACTATTTTAAATTCAATTCATAATAAACTAAAATACATTTAAGTTAATAGTTCATACAAACTAAAATGACGGGTTTATACAAACAGCCGTTGTTGTGTAATTAAAATGATAAATAATTATTACCCAACATTTATAATAATGTGTACCTAGTCCATTTAAATTAAGTTAGTAATATTAAGTTGCACTTTTAGTTTTTGCGGATGATAAATAAATTAATATAGTATATATATTAGTTCACAACAATGTTGTACAAATAAGTGATTTTTATGATTTAAACTGATTACAAAATATTATTTCACAAACTGCGGTTGAAAAAACGATCAAAACAAAAACAGCTTCAACCAAATTAGGGCACGATTGCACCAAGATATGAAATACTCATCACCATCATCATCATTTCAGCCGAAAGACATCCACTGCTGGACATAGGCCTCCCCAAAGAGTCACATCACGCCACATTGACCGGTCCCGTACGACTCGCTTCTAGCGGATCCCCACAACCTTCACCAGGTCATCGGTCCGCCTAGTGGGAGGCCTTCCAATGCAACGTCTTCCGGTTCGCGGTCGACACTCCAGAACTTTCAGCCACATCAGCCTTCCGATCTGCGAGCAATGTGCCCTGCCCACCGCTACTTAAGTTTGGCAATTCTTCGGGCTACGTCGGTAACTTTGGTTCTCCATTGCCCTTTGGGTGACTTTAAGCCTTCTGATAAGGCCCATTAGGAGCGATCACGGCGATGAAATACTCGTCCCCAATCAAGTCATGACCGACGTAACAACTTATGCTATCGTTTGCACACGTATGTTTAGTTACAGGAGTCCGTATAACTCCATGGTTACCTATGACCTGAGAGATCGCAAATGTCCCCCATTTGCGGTCCCTTCAGCCCCACTAACTCTTGGCCCACCGTTTTTTTATAATTGAACATTTCGTCTTTTTTTTTGGATGTTGGCCACTAAATTTAATTTAAATGTTGATTGAGTCTACTGTTTTCTGGTTCAACTGAATTTAAACTTGGTTGTAGATAATAACTACTTTTTTTAACTCCTAAAGTAAAAATAATTTAAAAATAAACTACAATTGGAAATGTTACATTTTGCGATTTTTCTAAATAAATATTAAAATTTTTGAATTAAAAAATCGGCGGGGCGATGGATGAGTTATTGGGGCTGAAGACACAGCAAATGACCCGTCCTTTCAGCCCGTTCAATTTGGCAAATGAAGCTGCACCAAACAACCTGTGTGTTTGTCTTTCATAAACGATTTCAAAAATGACCAAATTAGTGCAGCCTCCCACGGTTGCACCAAGATACGAAAACTCGTCCCCAATCATGTCACAATGTTTATTAACTAACCTAACTACTTACCGCTATTGTTTGTACAGGACGACACGTATGATTAATTTCAGGAGTCCGCATAACTCCTCGCCTACCTGCGGAACCCATCGCGAATAACTCGCATCAATCATGCCACTGATGTTCCTTTTGTTTGTTTGCGGAGTAAAATAATGATGCTTTTGGGCTATTTTAAAGTTTGGGGTAAAGATATTAAAATTTCATGTAATTTGGAGATTTTTGAACGAGTTTGTTAATTAAGTACCTATAATTTTATACCGATAATGAATATAGTAGTATTCATAGCTGCGTCTAGTTTGACTGGAAGCCGACCCCAATGTACTTGGGAAAAGGCGAGGCAGATGATGAATTTTATACTGTTCCGAAATTGTAGGTCTGTGTTTCGCTAGCACGATTATCGAGTTTGGGCTCCCCTGTAAGTCACCTGGATTGGACAAATCGTTATTTTATTAAGTACCTGATACTTAGAATTTCCGAATAAGAAACCGGAGGATAAATAGAGGAGTCTGGATTCGTCGTCGGCTAAAGTCAATGAGCTCGCTTCTTAAACACAAGACTTCAATAATAGCTGAATATGGGTGTAACAGTTTTGGAATCTCTCTCTCCTATTGGATAGCCATCCCATCGTACTATGAGACAGAGTGATTGCATCTGTGTCTCCACTAAAATAGGGAATATGCATGTAGGTAATTTTTTTTTCACTTAAGTCAATAATATGCAGTACTATCAACCCTAGAAAATAATTAAAAGTTAATTTCAACTACTGCTTGTCGTTCAAAAAAAATATTAAACTCCTACAATTTTCTACGACAGTTCAAACGTCCATGACTATCGCGGCCATTCATGTCAGGACTTTGATGTCACTTACCTCTATCTGCCTTGTTTAAATCAATTTTTTTGCCCTTAGTAGATTACTTTTACTAAAATGTAAGTGCTTTATATAAGCAAATATTGCAATAACAATATTATAGTGAAATCTTAGTGAAACTTTAAGTACTTTTCAATTAAAAGTGTTTCTTTGACACACGGATTTTGACGTCACTACCGGAATCGATGCGTTGTGTTTGCGTTCCGTTTCACCAAAAACACACGAAATAAAAAATTAAATTGTAAAATAAGTGTTGTATTAGAGAATTAAACAAGTGTACCACAATGTTTTATGGTCCAATATAAGGCATTTTTAAGAAATAAAAAAAGTTTTGAATTTCTTGCATATTATTGCCCGTCATGACCGAAATTCGATGCAGAGGATTATTAGTAAATTGTGCTGGAGTGTAATCGAATCCACAGTCGAACATTAAAGTGTACCATTATACAAGGCGTCAATCACACGTATATAAAATAAGTAATTGCAATTAGGTGCGAAAAATATACCCTTGTCGCGATATATTCGCTTTTTATTTTTATATTAAGGCCTCAGTTACTTTTGTGACGTTGATGTATGGAGTTACACCTCATTTGTCACCAGCTGTTGAAAGGTTGAAAAGAAAATGATGGTCACTCGTGTGATTATACACTTATTTTTTGTTTTATTATTTCGTATCAAGTTGTAACACTTGATATCACGCCTGTAGTGGCCGAAGTGTTACGCAGAGGTGTAGTACACCCACATTTCTCTAATTATGTTTAAATACCATATAATAGTCTTACCTATTACCATCAACTGGGTAGAAATCTGGATTCCAGGCTGCTTGCATTGGGAAAGTTTCTGATAGCACTGCCGAACCCAGGACTTCGGGCTTAGAAGTCGAAAAACAAGCAAGCCATTGAGAAACTAGGTGCTTGTTCTATTAGTGGGAAGTTTACATAACATCACATTACGCCTGTAATCTCCGAAGGGTAAGGCAGAGGTGTTCCTAATAGTACACCCACATTTCGCTGGTTATGTTTAAGTACCATGTAATAGCGGGCGAACTTATTTTCATCAACTGTGCACAAATCTAGAATCCGTGGCTTCTACTAAAAAAATTCTGATGGAACCCAATAACACTTTGATCGACACAGGAATCGAATCGAGGATCTCGTGATTAGAGTCGCGCTTACAACCACTAGACCAGCGAGCAATCGAGGAAATATATAGGCTGACTATACTTACTCTTGCCAATGATTATCAGAGCTCTATAATCAGCACAAATTAGCAAAAAGTATTTTAAGATCTTTGAACCCTAAAGGTCGCCGTTTATAGCATTTAGTATTTCTCATAATACTTATCTTGATATTAGTCTGTTAACCAAGCGAATTAGTTGATTCATTCATTTGAATTTTGTCAAGTCTGCTCCATGAATTCTGTTTCAATCGAAACACATTCGCAAAAAGAAAACTATTGTGTTCGACTCAATTTAAAACTTCTTAAAACCTATACCAGGTAAGAACTATCGGATTTTCTTAGCGCAGGTCTGTAGCAGTGTGTCTGGGCCACATAAGTGCTTCCCCAGATGCGCATTTCGTTTATGCTTCAGTGGATTACATTCACTGAGGTGCAATACGGTTTTATCAGTTTTTGCGAACTTGTGCGGGAATGGAAGCGTGTGTTTTCAGATGAGTATTTATGTTTGCCTGGTAGGATGAGATATACACGTTGGAAGTGATTGTTACTTTATGGAGTAGAACAATATAATTGTACAGTGTCCATAAATTGTGAGATAAAGTTTTGTGACTCATTTTGAAACCGTTAACTTTTTTGTGGTTAACTTTTTAGTGGTTAACTAGCGAAGTAATTAGGTCGTTCTACATTAATCATATTCACGCCTGACTAGTAAATTGTTACACACCTCTGTTTGGACTGTCTCGTTGGTCCTGGGTTCGATTCCCGGGTCGAGCAAAGTGTTATTGGGTTTTTCCATCAGGATTTTATCAGCAGCAGACACGGAGTCTGGATTTGTGCCCGGTTGATGGCAATAGGTGGTACTGGTACAAGGTACTTAAACATAACTGGCAAAATGTGGGTGTACTATTAGGTACAGCTCTGCCTATCCCTTCGGGGATTACAGCCGTGATGTTATGTTATAATTGTTACACTTTTTGATAACGCTGATTATATTCCAAAGTATTTTTAAAAAAAGTCAGTAAAAGTCTGACACTCCATCCTGCTCAGCCCAGAGCGGGAGGGGTTATTTGATGATTTCCCATCCGAAAAAAAAAAGGTATTTAAATGACGACCTCTGATTAGCTTACAGTCAAAATTTTCGTGAATATAAAATCTATAGCTGAATGTCACTATAAATTTATTTTTTAATTTAAGATATTTATGATTCAAAAAGTTTAACTTTAGAGAATTTATTCTAGAAAATGGCGTCTATTTACGTCTATTTCTTATACCTTACATTATCTCCTTAAACAAATACCACTAATTGATTCAATCTTTAAACAGTTTCTCAATGCGACACTAAAATACATTTCACCTTATTAAAATAGATTTTGAATTTAATTACAGAGTCATCAAAGGGGTTCTCGACCGAGTTTCATTGAGAGTTTGTCTATACTAGTCAATATTTACTTGAGATCGGACTGATGTCAAAGCAGTAACTTGATTAAAATAAATTGTGGAAGTATTTTGTTAGACGTAACTTTTTAAATGATAGAATAAATATATTGAAACGTCTCGTGATTTTAAGCAATTTGGAAACGGTCAATTAGAAAAAAGACTTTAATCAAATTAAATGATTTCATTCCAAACATGGTTAATTGATAAATATAGATGTTTTTTTTTTATAAAATATAGTCCTCCATATTCTACCGTCGCATGGGCATGCAAATAATATAAGATATATTTTAATTCTTTAATTAAATGCAAATACTATTGATATCGAATAAATTTAGATGTCATCAAATCATTAGAATTACAAAAACCCTAAAAACAAAAAAAAACAGACCAACAGTGGTAAAGTGTTAACTAACGTTTTGACATTATTGTTAAAATTTTACTACTTTTCGTCGGAATGATATGTATGTCAATCAGAAGGAAAAAAGAATGTCAGAATAGTTACATGTATGTCAATCATAATAATAGTGTGTCAATCAGTACAGCGACTTATCACTTAAGAAAGTCGTCAATTGAGCTATAACTTTTCTCAATTAATATTTAAATATCGCATTAAATTTTCACAAGTTACTTCTGAAACAAGGATAAAAATAAATGACCACAATTCTGGTCATTCTTAAGTTCCTGGGAGTAAGTGTAAGTCACGCTGTGCACACGAATCACCCAAGAAACATGGATCATGTCCTAAAGAATACTTTCATTATGCAGGATGCTCATGATCTATATCGGAACACATTGTATGGTACTGGTGGAGGACCTCATACACTCTACGTTATGTTTATCACAAAGAAGTTCACCAATAAATGTTTGATGTGCATCAAACATTATTTGTATCATATTTGTATTCTTGGTTCGATTCCGCGGCAAATTGTTATTTAGTTTTACCACCTGGAATTTCTCAGTAGCAGCTACGGAGTCTGGAGTTGTGCCCAGTTGATGGCAATAGGCTCGCTTTCTGTTACATGGGACTTAAATAATGGGATATAAAATTAATAACAATAATAACTGGCGAAATGTGGGTGTACTATTAGGTACCTACATCCCTGCCTAACCCTTCGGGTGATGTCACTGGCGTGATGTAGCCTATATAGATTGTGTCACAAAGGTATAAATCAAGTATGTAGAAAACCGCACACAATAGTCCAATTTGCCTGTAGAAAGTAATATTAAAACCTTACTTGATATAATTTTTGTAACACCATACGCAAGTTTATTCTCGACTTGGCGAAGTTGTGACGAGTTTCACTATGGAAAGATTTCAGCGGGGCCTTTACGTTGAAGTATGCTTGGTATCTCTTCTCCTTGGAACAGTAGATAAGTTTGCGTTGATCCGCGAATAAGATACGAGCATAAAGGGCGTGGATTTTGAAAGGTTAATTAATATTGTAAAGCGTTGCGTTTTCCTTGTTATTATTACCTACTTGCAAAGGAGGTTACACGAGAAAGTACACATACATATTTTTTTCTGCTTATCTGGTTTGTAATCACAGCCACATGAAACTGTAATGTGCGTATCTAAGTTAAATAACGCAAAAAAAACTACGTTGTCTCTTTTGCGGATAAGTAATTTGCGGCGGCGTCTATCTTGCGACAAAGGAACATCGACTGTAGGATCACAATGTGGGATTTTGCGATCCTTCTTTTTTTTTACCGATGGGAAATCATCAAATAACCCCTCCCGCTCTGGGCTGAGCAGGAGGGAGTGTCAGACTTTTACTGACTTTTTACGTGGTGTTACACCCTCTATGTGGAGTGTAAGGCATGTGATCGTCTATATATCGTCAAGTGCATAGAGTAATGTCCTTTCTATGGAGTAGATGGTACTTGACATCCAGTTCCTCATACCTCTACAATAGTAATGTGAGTGATTTATTTATTTCTAATCAATCTGACTCTATATAATTCAGTAAAAACAAAACATTAATCTCGTAATTTATTTTCCTAATTCCCGCCATATTGTAGATAAAGCCTCTTACGGGACGCAAAAGAAATAAATCAGACGAAACAAGTCGAAGATAAAGTCTGACACACCCTTGTGTTGGGCTAGTTGTACACAAGATATACCCACACACGCACACACTCACCCACACTGCACACGCACACATGCATCCACAGCAATATATCTAATTACTTTGTACCGACATATTGCAGTACGCTGCAAAAACCACTAAAGTGCATTGCCTTCTTCAATTCCATTTAATTTGAACAGCATTGTTTGACTAACGTATATAGCTGTATGTACTGTTGTCAAACAATTGTTCCGTTATAACAGAAATATTATATCTAATTCAGTAAAATAATGTAAACAGACATTAATTTGTATTATTTAGTTAAATTTAGACTCCCATATACTATATTGATTGTTCTATTGGCGCATTTCTAATTCAAACAAAATTAAATGGTTGTATTGAATTATTATAATTAATGTATAATATTATTTTATTTCAATAAAACCTTTTTACCTGTATATGGCCTGAGAATACAAGTAGATAATTTCCACTATTCCAAAAATCGCCTACGTATAGTTTAACGTTTGCCAGTTGGATTGCCGGCAACAGAGTCACCCCTCTGATTATTTGATGACACACCTTTGTATTTGCAGACTTGGGAGTTCTTTATTATCCCATCATCGTCAGTCTTAGGCTCGTGAGGCTGTGACATACTGTGAGTTCATAAACTTAGGGAAACCCCTGGAGAGGGACATTGTGATTCAGAGATTAGATCACAATCTTTCCCAATTTTAAAAACAGAAGAAAATACTTCACAACAGTAATTAGAGATACAATCGCCCCAACCTTGAATGCCCCAACACACATACCCACACACGCTTCCATTCACACAAATACACCCACACATACAGATGGAGTCACCAGTGTACCCCACAACTAATATTAAAGATGTTCGATAAGGCACCGTGTGTCCTATCAAGCATCTTGTTCTATTGTTTCCGTAAGGCGTGTCCTTTGAGCGTGAGTTCCAGCAAGGAGCGATAAAGACAATTGGATATACGAAGGTATGGTTTTTTGTTTGTGTAGTTGTCGGTTTTTAAAGAGGGATTGAAGAGTACATATTGTGTTGTTTGTAATTAAATTTATTTATTTTGTAAGATACATAAACGAAGAGATATAAGAAAGTACGACTAGCCTGGGGTCCTGAGTTCGAGTCCCGGGTTCGGTGTCGTTCCCGGTAACAGCTTGGAGTCTGTTGGAAGATATCTGAAGACAAGATGGGAGTTAAAACGTAACTGCTGAAATGTGGTTGTTATACATACACTATTTTTGTCTAACTTTGAATACGGATATATATGTTCAGATAATGTATACTTTGGTGCACTGGGCTCGCATATGTCATACAGCAACGACCATATTGCTAATACCGATATGATAATTGACACCCATTGTAAATTATATCCAATTTTTTAAAATATAAGTGCGTTTATCTCACAAAACTAAAAAATGCCATCGAAAAATTAAACTATATTCTATTTATATTTAAACAAGCGCCCGCCCCGGCTGCGCACGGGTGCAATGTTATACATACAAACCTTCCTCTTGAATCTCTCTGTCTACTAGAAAAAACAACTATAAAATCCGTTGCGTAGTTTTAAAGATCTATAAGCATACATAGGGACAGACAGCGGGAAGCGACTTTGTTTTATACTATGTATGATGGCGTGGAAATAAAGTATATTTCTTTTCCATTCTATTTATTGTAGACACTGTAGCGTAGGTGACTCAAGGAAGTGCATGGGCGTTGACCTTGCCATCAAATGGCTGATTGTTCCAGATTGTGACGGCTTTTGGGTTGATTTCTGTTGTAAATCCTTGCTCAATACAAACATGACAACTAGATAGGACTATTTTAATTTATTTTAAGCAAGACTCTTTCGTCTAGGTATTCCTCATGACATCGACGATGTCGTCAGCCTGAGGGGCTTTCTAGCGACCTCGATTTCTTGGAATCGACCTTGTTAACTGTATCTAAAGTATTTTATGGTGTGTCAACCGTGAAACGATAACTCAGCAGCGAATCTTTTTTTATATAACAATGAAAAGGGCGTCATGTACCTTCATGCTCGTACATATTCTCGAACTGCTACGGATGGTATCGCTTCGCTTGAAGTGGTCAGTGGGACGTTTGCTGAGGAGCTAGTAATGACTTCGCTTTGTACCAACTGTGCTTTGTTTTAGTTTAATGATATTGAATTAATACCTATACCTAACTTAATTTACTTACATCGTTTGCAGAATATTTAGACACACCGTAGATGCTTGATAGTTTGTGATTCGATTTCTTAGAAGACTGGCCTATACGACTTTTCGTACAGTAGACCCAATATTGAAAAACTTGATACAACTGCTCGGCCTGGGAATCGACCCCAGGACCTCATGCTCAGCAGTCGCGCTTGCGACTACTAGACTTACAAGACACACCTACAGTTTGTGTAGTCGTTCTTGCAACCATTCGATCAGCTACTCATTATATTCATTTATAGGAAATCTTGTTTGATCTCATATATTTCTTGTGTGAAAGAGGTACTTATACTATTTTTACTAGAACAAAAGCGCAGCACACCTACTATACTTAGTCACGTACCGCAACAGATGTTATCGCTTCTCTAGAAGTGGAACTCGGGACGTTTGCTGAGGAGCGATTAAAGACTTGCTTTTGTAGGTCTGTACTGTTCTTTGATTTGATTCTGTTTAATGAAATTGTAGACACAAAGCTAAAGGTGGTCAGCAAAATTCAAATTTTAAGTTTTCTTTTTGCAATTACACCTTTGGGTATGGGTATCTTAGTTTTAATTCTGGTCGTTGCGTGTTAAGGCTGTATTTAAAAACAAAATATTTTTAACCCGACCCAGAAGTAGGCTTAGCATATCTGGATCGGGACCCAGACTCACCAATGCAAATTCTAGAACGCTGGATGTTCTAGAATTATTACTAAACTACCACGTCGCCCGCACTTGGTTCGCAAAAATTGAGATAGCTCGGTTAAAATGCATGATACAAATATAATGTATAGCCTATAGCACCCAAAGAATACTGTAGCTTTCTGCCAGTAAAGATTTACTAAATTGGATCATTAGTTCCGGAGATTAGCCCCTACATACACACTTATAAACAAATGTTGCCTCTTTATAACATTAGGGTACTATAGACTATTGTTAAAGGTTTGTGTTACGCCGTGTATACCACAAAGGCGGACGTGGAGCCTTAGAGGTGCCTAAACTATTTTTACCTCAACAAACTCTATCTGAAAAGAGCAGCTCACCTGCACTTAGTCACGTCCCGCGACAGATGTTATCGCTTCGCTTGAAGTGGACTGCGAACGTTTGCTGACACAAGGAGACTCTCAAAGGGAGTTCCACCCTTCATTGGAGACTACTGTTCTCTGATGTAATATAATTATATTGTTCAAAAGCAATTATAGTAAAGAGATCGTTGTTTACAGCTGGATGAAAGTCGTCAGAGACTGGTTTTGGTGTAATTTACTGACTAGCAAGAGTATCCCGTTTTCACTTACAATATGCAAAATAAAATTAGCCTTAAATTAAGACCTAAATGATGAAATGTGCCTGTGTGTGGCACCTAAGTACCTATGCCCTAGGCAAAATTAGTGTAATAAAATGCTATGAATTTGGTTTTTACCTATTAACAGGTGCTTATTCACAGCGCCATAGATGTAATCGTATCTTTTCAACTGTACAGACAGGAGCGCTAATGTGTTTACACAAATAGCAAAATTCTAAAGTTCAAAATAGTTCCGATATCAAAGCTTCAATCTATGTTACCGACATAGATTGAAGCTTTGATATCGAAACTATTTTGGTTTCTTTTTACAAAATACAACGTTTGTAAAAGCAAAAAAAAAGTGACAATCACTTTAAAAAATGCTACGCTTACAGATTACGTACGATCAAACTGCTCTTCTTTCATATAAAATAATGTATTTTGACCTCAATAGAATGAAAGCGAAGCCCAAAACAAACATGGAAAAGATTAGGAAGAAGATAAATACACGATGATCATGCAGTATATGCTTAAGGATTTGTCCACACCTGACATAGTGGTCTTAATCGGTATTTAATGTTTACCGAAAAGATACCGATACCGAGGCTAACCTGCATACGTCTTTCTCTTCTCTTCTTTATTTGGTATATTTTGTTGTATTTATTGCACATCCCAAATAAACAATTTTCTTTTTTTCCCTTCTGAGTGGATAAGCAATTTTTTTTTCTGACCTTTTGTTTTTTTTTGGTTTCACGTTTTCAGCTTATTTTTCTCGCTACAGCTCATTCAATACATCACGCATCTTCGGCAAATTCTCATTAATCTTTAATCTCATCGAGATTAAAGATCTGAAAGAAAACGAAAGATTGTTATGGTGTTGCTGTTGGGGTATTGCTGTCAAGTGTAAAATGGCTTTGAAGGGACGATAGCTTCCTCTTTTTTTGATTGACCACTTCCTTGGCAATTTAAAAGTGGTTCATTTCTATACGTACATTTACAATACAAATAAATTAAATTTAAGTGCCTGTTTGTAATATCAAAATAACAGCTTTTTACTGAATGCACATGAAAGTATATACGGTACTTATAACAGAAACACATTTTTTAAAATTTTTGTCTGTCTCTCTGTCTGTTTGTTCCGGCTAATCCCTGAAAGGGCTGGACCAATTTTCACGGGATTTTAACTGGCAGATAGCTGATGGTATAAGATCTAATATAGGCTATTTATTTTAGAAAAAAAAGGGGTCCGTGAAAAATAATTAAAACCTTTGAATATGTTAACAAGATCTGATTCAAAGCGAAGTAATACGTTAAAGAAGGTCGCGGGCAGCAGCTAGTCTATACTAATATTATTAAGAGGTAAAGTTTGGGAGTTTGTGAGGTTGTAGGGGGTAATCTCTGGATTTACTGAACCGATTTTGAAAATTATTTCACTAATATTAAGCTACATTACCCCCGAGTGCCATAGGCTATATTTATAACGTGCCCGTGGGATAATTTGAGTCCAAAATACGACCAAAACGCGCGCGGGCAAGAGCTAGTTTGTAATAAAATGCTTTGAGTTTGTTGAAAAAGTAACCTTGGCTACAGTTTTTACGAAATGTTGTACTAACAAATTGTTTTTTGTAAATATAACTTCTTATTCTATAATAATTAACTTAAGACAATACATTAAAAGCCTCAATGCACAATTTTAATGATGTTAGTTGGTATCAACAGAATGTTTCATAAGATAGGTCTCGCTACTGAGTAAACAGAGAAAACTGATACTTTGCGTACAAGTGGAACCTGACCTTAACAATGAATGTGTTCAGTAAAAATAGATATAACATGCTCCAGAAAGGATATCACCCACTCTAAACTCAACTATTATGACAAGTAACTTTAGGGTGACACTTGAAGACGCCTATGTCCAGCAGTGGACGTCTTTTGACGGAAATGATGATGATATAATATTTTTACGAAATTGAAATGTACTGATCATCTGTACGGGTCATCTTCAATGTGATATTTCTTGCAACTCTTTGTTTTTTGAATTTAAGTAAAATGAATATATCTGTCGGGGAGTTTTACTTTTGTGAATAACGACTTATAAAACATGGTAGGTTGTTTGATTAGGTACATTACTCACAAGGGAATTATATACCATAATTACTGAAATTATGTATTGAATAACTCTTTTATCGCACCCCAACACCCACTAGAAATCATATTCACACCCAAACTCATTTTCAACCACAAAACCACTCATACCTCGACTGCAACCGTTAACATAAACACCCCAAACGCCATTCCATCAACCCAGAATAACCAAAAACCCAGAAACCGTCCCACATTAGGCGCAGTCCTAATTATTTTCAAGAAGGAACCTTGCGCCGCTTGACTCCATTCCCTCCGTAACGAGTGTACGTCCCGGCCCAATGGCCCTCTTGTTAAAAATGCATGGAAACGAGCTGTAACACGCAGTAACTACCTCCCTTAAACACGCCCTACGAGTGTTCGTACGTATCTCTTTGGTACCCAGCTCTGTTTCATCGGTTTTTGATGGCTTATTTCTCGTGAGTGGTTTTATTGATTTTTTTTCGGTTGATTGAGATGTTAGGTTCAGTAATGTTATGTTATGTGAAACTGCCTTTAGCCCGCCGCTGTGCGTGTATAGAGGTCTGAATTTATCCCATGGAAACGTTCTACAGGGATATAAAGTAATCTATGTCCTAACCTAGGTCATGGTTTACCCGTTTGCCAAAATTCCAAATCCCTTTAGCTATAAGGTGTAAAAGGTAACAAAGAGGCGGAGCAGCTTTCACATTCATAAAATAACTATTCTTTGTTCTGCCCTCATGGTCGCTTGGACATTAATTGCCCGCTATACAGGGTGTAAACAAACCCTTCTCGAAGCCGACCGGCAACCAAGTATTCTGTTCATCTCACGAAGTAAGTACGCTAAAATAATTTCTGGGAGACGACTTTTTTTGTGGTGAAAAGTTACGTTTTACGGTAGGACTCAATGTGTCGTACTCAAAAAATTGTGCTGATAGATGCATTGAATAGTAAGGGGGTCGCGGAGATGTTTAAGTAAAGTTATAGCATTAAAAACTTGTATATTCCAAAAAATACTTGTGAAAACGTTGGAACATTGAGTCTCAATATCTCAGTAAGTAAGTAACTAACTAGAAGGGTCTAAGGTATATAGTTAGAAACAAAAAAAAATATAATATAGATCATTTCTTCGTTAAGGGTACACCCTTTTTTACACCTACAATAAACAAGATACATCCATATTTTTTCTCCAATTTAACATATCAATTTAGAAACACTTAAAATAGACTCCCAACTTACCAAAGACCACAAACGTAATTCCCACATTGAGTCACCCTATCATTACACACAAGTCTAGTCCACGGATGAAAGTCGCAGTCGTTCTATGCAATTGCATAGCGTTTTGTAGATAAAGCCGGGTTCACAAAGCCGACGACAAAGGGCAGACAGTCTTTGTGTTCTCGATATTGTCGACAAATGACGCATACCTACCGTTGCCTTTTGAAGGTAATTCTGTTGTCATGAACGTTTGTTTTGTCTCCGTTTTGAAAGGTTTGTGAATTGTGATGTAGTCTGATCCAAGACTTTAAAGTTGGGGAGGAAACAGTTGACATTTTTAGGATTTGTGTTGTGTGTTAGGATTTGTGTTGTAAAGTTCAGTTTCACTAAAATAATGTTGAATTTCAGATACTTTGTTCGAATAGAAGACGGAGACGACATTTAGTTACTGTATTTTTATCTTGCCATTTAAAAAGGATGCTTGTTGGAATATTCCGAAGCTTGTCGCATTTGTCTAATATTAGGCATAACAGTCACAAGAAGGATCGCCCTCCTTACCAACTCTGCCTAACCATTTGAAGACTAGGCGTAATATTGTGTAACCTATTCCACAATACAAATAGCTCTAAATAGGCGTTTATATTCATTAAAAACTTAAAAAAAACTAAGCGAATGCAAGCCCATTTACACTAAATACAAACTGCTTTTAAAAAGTAATTACAACAAACTAAATTACGAGTAGTTTGCTGCGGATTTATGAACATTATTATAAAGCAATGCGTGATTTTTCCTGAAAGCATTTAATTTTAATACTCGGCTGTACATAATTGTACCGTTTACTGTACATTTACTGTAGAATAGTGTACCGTTGGAAACATGCGATGTAAGTAGCATGTACTTTTAACTTAATAATATTGTACTCATATTTTCTGTTCTTTATTTACTTACATATAATTTTATGAAGGTGGCTCATTGCTAAATAGTAGCAGTCTCACAAGTCAACCAAAGGTTAAGCTAGGTTTACTCGTAGCTAGGTCAGCCTGTGGATGGGTTTCTAGTAACTGGGTTGTGGAGGTTTAATAGGCAGTACCTTCATCAAATTAATATACTAGTATTCAGCTGTAGCTGATTAAAGAGAAAGCCGACCATAATGTTGTTGGAAAAAATGGTTTTCTTGGAAGGTAGGTACTTGAATTGCACCAATTATTTTTACTAAAATATTATGAGTCTAAAATATTATCTATCCTATACTGTAGATCTATATCAGTAAAATAATCTTTACTAATATTATAAAGAGGTAAAATTTGTTTTTAAGTTTGTATGTAGGGGGTAATCTCTGGATCTACTGAACCGATTTTGAAAATTCTTTCACTAATAGGAAGCTTCATTATCGTCAAGTGCCATAGGCTATATTTACAACGTGCCCATGAGATAATTTCCGACAAAAATGCGAGCGAAGCCGCGGGCAAGAGCTAGTTAATCTATAATGTTCCCTCTGTTGGGACGCAGTCCTCCTCCTTCTGTCACACCGACACCTCAATGTCACAGCAAAATCTGAAATTCAACTAAAGGGCATAAAGATTAGAACAAGTAGAAAACATCTCCAGAAATATGCGCATACATTATCGTTCGTCTGAAGTAGCGACTCATGTTGACCCGATATTTGATTTAGAAGGCATTTAGGCGCGTATTCAAGAAGTCTTTCTGGAATACTCGATGTGTAAGGTGATTCAAACACTGCTCGTCCGCGAAGATGTATGTACATGGCAGCGCGCCGCGCGTACGTGCGGTGCGTATCGCTCGTCTGAGAGGACGAGCTGTGTCATGTGATAACCGTCTAAATCGCAAATTAAATCTATACGAATATTATAAAACTGAAGAGTTTGTTTGTTCGTTTTGTTGAACGCGCTAATCTCAAGAACTACTGGTTCGAATTGAAAAACTATTTCAGTGTTGGATAGCCCATTTATCAAGGAAGACTATCAGATGTAGATAAGCTATATATCATCACGCTACAACCAATAAAAGCGGAGCATCAATGAAAAATGTTGCAAAAATGGGAAAAAATATTATATAAGAGAGCTTCCGTTGCGTGTGCTGCTTACTCGTATACGGTTAAAGTTGCCCAAAAATATTGTATGAAGGAATTATTCCTCTTAAAAAGGTCCTAAAAAAATAATTTTCGAGATTTTATTTTAATCTATATATTCTTGCCATATTCCAGCTTTCTAGCATTAAAAGTCTTTCAGTTAATCTGCGGATAGGCAGACGGACATGGCGAAACTATTAGGATTTTTTGTTGACTACGAACCCTAAAAATCGTGTGGGATATGGACAGCGATCTAGTATCTTTATCTTTACTCAAATCTAGTCATCTTTTACGTTCCTCATAATTCACAAATAAAAATACTTAACAATTTTTCAGAAATTTTAAAAATAATAAATAAAAACAATGATAGAGCAAAAATATCCTTTCTGTCGGATACCATTCAATTGGACGGCCTTCTCTTATTCATTACTCATAAAAAGTTTCCACCCTGTGTGTGCATTTTTTTAAATAAAATTTATAGACTCACAAACGGAAATAGAAAAACGGTGTTACATTTTACCTTTTCACCACAAGGAAATATGATAATTTCTGAGAAAAAAGTAAAAATTATTGGCCTCTTTTCCTCAAAGGGAAACAAAAAAAAATCTCTAGTTGACAGTGAAAATAAATGGTTGGAATAGAAAATAATCTATTCTTATTAGGGTCCGTTGTTTTATTGTTCTGGTAAGTAAATAAAAAGGCGATAAAAACTATCAGACTATAAAATAGGACTTAAGACGATCGAAACCTCGTTTTGAGATCGACATTTCGATCAAATTCTACTCGTTCAATGAGGCCGGCTCGAGGCGACAAAAAATAAGATACTGCTACTGGAATACTTAAGCAAGGAAATTAGGCTGGGCCGACTGCTGAATTGCTGTTTACGCTTAGTTAAGTTATACATTATATGTGATATGAGTTTTTCTGTTGGATTTTTATTTAGTACTTTTAAATGTATAAGTGTGTTATCGTATACCAAACAGATTTGTGTAACAATTTCAATAATGTTTTAGCTCAAAGAGCGAGTTTAAACATGGTCATTATATTACTGTTTATAAACGTGGCTTAGTTAATACAATTATGAAAACCGTATCACAAAATACTTTTTTATATCTTGAACCAGTATCTTATAATTTCACAGTATTATACACATTTTTAAAGAAGTGATGATAAAGTAGACAAGCATAAAACTTAAACTCGTATAGTAGACATACATACATCAAAACTATGTCAAAGTTAACGTAGCTAAGCTAAACGAAATCCTGTTTAAACATGACAATATCAATTTCAAAGACAATACTGTACTAACGAAAATGAAGGTACTGTGTCACCAAGGCTGCCTCGAGGCACAAATAAATAAGACGTTGTAAGTGCCATACTTTATTCAAGGTAAAGCTTACATAAACGTAAATAGTAATTTGGTAGGAAACCGGCTAGGCCTTAAAGTTGAGCCATTAATTTTGTCTCATCCCAGCTTATTCGGGACAAAAGAAAAACATTAGATATCTGAACTCGTTTTCTTTACTTTGACGGTTGGTCGTTTTAGTGAACCAACTTTTGAGCCGTTATTTGTATGCTTGATTTGAGCTGAGATTATTTAAAAGTTAAAATCCTTAATTAATCATAATTAACGTGAAGCTACTTACAGTTTTAAGATGTTCTTCTTAATCCCATGAAAGAGGTGAAGGGATCTCTTCATAATAAATTCATTTTCACCACCTGAGTAGCGTTTTTTCAACTATACAACTAGACTGGGAGCTCACTCTGACAGCTGCCAGTCCAATCGGAATCCACATGAGTCAAGCCTTTCATCCTAATCGTGCAAGCTCCCCCTATTCCTCCAAGTAGCCTCTTAAGCATAATCAGCCTATATATAATGTTTCCACAGCTGCGCCATAGACCTCCTCTATAAGAGAGGGAGTGAGCTGTAATCCTCCACGAGAGTCCAGTGCGGATTGGTAGATGCCATATGCCTTCGAATTTTGTACTATTTCCTCACGATATTTTCTTGAAATGGTTAACACAAAGTCCATGAACTCATAACACTCCGAGATAAAGAAAATAACACAATTATAATTACATAGAAGCAGAGCAACAAGCCCCCAATCCAATAACTAAGACCACAAAGGTTCACTACTAAGCAGGATACTGTTTAAAATTTTCATTCGCGGATAAAAGTTCTGAAGACAATTCATAAAGCGAGCACAAAGAGCATTGAGACATTGCAAATGGTTCTGTTCAGGAACTTTGTCTATTGTATCTTAAGTTTGACTTTTTGTTATAATACTGCTGAATAAGCTTGTTTCAGTATAGATGCTGTGCTGTGTGACGATTGACTGATTTTTGAGCTAATGATTGAAGGGCCGATTTTTCAAGGTTATGCCGCGCTTGCTAAGGTCAGCCTGTGGATGGGTGACCATCCATTGCATACCGAGTTTTCTCAGTGTCTCGAAAAGCATGTTAAGCCGTCTCGGCTGTCAGTTGTATATCTTTGACCGTCGTTACAAGTAGTCAGTGGCCCGAAAGATTTAAGCCGGTCTATATATGTTAATGGGTCCCGACTGTTAAGTCGCTAGGTTCTATGCTTTTTATTTTATTTTTTACGCAGTCGGGTTTTTTAATTTTTTAAATCACCGTTATTTTTTTATTATTGAATAATTTTTATTTTGATATACCCAGTGTCACTCTCACAGTAAATACGAATCTAACGACACCTCTCAAGCTAAAATCCATCGAGCCGTTCAGGCCACAGAGCGTGCCAAACAATTACACATACATACATACATATATACTCTCGAAAAACTTAACCCTCCTTCTGGCGCAGTCGGGTAACTGATATATATGATTCGGAGAATTAAAAAAAAAAACGCTTTTTGCCGATAAGATAATATAATATGTATATATATATACCTTAAGACCATAGCTAACTCGCTCACCAATGAACAACATTCAATATTATTTTAATAGGCTATGTTTACAATGATTTTGCCTAGAATTATAAACGTACCTATCTGTAGTTGAAACTAAGTCTATATTAATTTCAATATTTGTACAGCCTTTGTTAAGTTCAACCTCTTGTTTACTGGGAACTAATGGGCAGTTCCTATTATTAGAGCCAGCAATATTATCTCTCTGAAGTTTTTCTGTACATAACAACCTAAATATAAACAAGCAATATCTATTATTTCTATGTACAGTCATCCTCGATAAGATGTTCACGCCGACAAGTTTTTTTTTTTACAAATCTATATTAGTAATAAAAATATGTACAAGTATCAAAAGGGTTACAGGGGGAAAAAAATGTCTATAATTTGTGTTCCATACTATTGTAATAATTTATTTAGCTACAATGAAGTACCCAATGTTTAATATGTTTTGTAGCTGCAAATGGATACAATATTATGCCACAAAGATCGTGGGAAATGAATTGAATCCTTGTCAAGCCTTCAAAAGATGTACAATCTTTTGGAGGCTGACTGTACCCTCGATGTACTTGCTTACGTTTTCATTAAACAGATGGAAATGAAATTAATAAACTTACGAAACAGCCTGAGTTATTGTATTTATGTTTTTGTAATTGAGTCAATATGAACGAATAACTTTTTCAATGAATTAAGGAAAATGTCGAAATAGCCAAATTGTCGGAGCCAGGAAATCTTACATTAAATTAACTTTCGTCTTTATCAGCACAGCAATCAGGCAATTTATAGAACTGCTCTATAGAATCCACAAAACAGATTTCATAACGGGCTACCGTAGTATCCACGAGCGTGAAATCCCGGGTTTGATTTCCAGATATTGAGTGTATAGATGGAATACCATCACGAACTTCTCAGTCGTTGTCCAGAGTCAGAATTTGTGTCTTGTTGATGGCAATAGGCTCGTCCTTATTACATGGAAATTAAACATATCTGGCGAAGTGTGGATGCATTTACCATAGGTGTAGTACACCTCTGCCTTACCTTCGAAAAGTACAGATGTGATATTATGTATGTTATTTAAATACTTCAACAAACATGTACAGAGGCGAACTTAATGCGATAGCTGTGTATCCAGCTCGTTATACATAAATTAGTATTCATAGCTACCCATAACTATTAGAAAAATAAATCTATACATATAATAAATCTGTAGAAAAGTCATTTTTGTACATTGAAGAAATTGAAACAAAAAATAGCCAGCGTGTGAAAAGATAAGTAACAGAACCCATTTCCATCATTTTTGAAATTTTTGTCTGTTTGTCTGTTTGTCTGTTTGTTTGTGCGCACATCACGTAAAATCTACGAATTCAATGCTGACAATGTTTATATACAAAAATTATACGCAACTTGAGGTTTAACTTAGTTTTTGTTTCATCGAAATCGGTTCACTCTATCAAAAGATATGATTAATTTAGTGAGTTCAAGAAGTAAAATATTACGTTACGCAATTCAGTATAGTACTTGCAACGACATCTTTAGACTAAAAATAGAACTAATGTTGATAGTTGAAATCCAAATCCGATAGATGGCGTTATGCAAATGACGTCATTTTCTGAATCGCGGTGTTAAGATTTTCCGCGCGAGAATGAGGTCCACCGTGTTTACTAGGCAACCACGCGAACGAAGTCGATGGCACAGCTAGTACTATACATAATATACAGTCCAAAACAATCAGCGTACAATAAATAAATAATATATACTTACTGAATGTACAGAAATATACAATAAAGGCCTACTCAGTCCGATCGAGAGCCCATGTAAAGGATTTAGTTCGCTACGAGAGACTTTTATCGAGGTCAATGCTTAAATTGGACACAAATTGTGTATTGTATTAGGTATGTGTGCTTATATTAGGAATAGCACTTTGATTTCTTTAGCAATTTTGTAGGTATTGGTTTAATGAAAGGTTATGGCTTTAAGCTAAAAATAGTTTATTTATCATCTGCTTAGCCTTATCCAACTATGCTGGGGTCGGCTCTCAGTCTAATCGGATGCAGCCAAATACCAGTAGTTTACGGAGCGACTGCCTATCTGACCTCCACGACCCATTTAGTACTGGTTAATACGATACCCCTTGGTGAGACTGGTCGTCAGACTTTCGGGCGACTGACTATCTGTAACGACTATCAAAGGTTTACAAATGACAGCCGGGACCAACGGCTTAACGTTCTTTCCGAGGCACGCAGGAAACTCGCTATACAATGGGTGGTCACCCATCCACAGACCAACCTAGGCAAGGGCGGGCTAACCTGAAAATTGATTCGAGCCTCTGTTATTATTTAGCCGCGAGCTTCTCTAGCTAAAAATTGGTTTTTAATTTGGGTTTTATAGAAGAAAAACGAAAGTTTTACCGCATGGCCACAGGCTACACGTTCAAGTAACACACGTGTACCAACATCAACTCCGGGGAAAAAAATGAAAGATATTGATGAAAGATATTAGATTATGCCACAAATCACCCCGACCCAACTTGCGACTTGTATATAACACACGCACCTGTCACTTGATGCAAGTCGCGTTGCAATCCGCATCGCCTGAGGTCGTGGATCGGGCGTTAGGTTACTTAATGGTAGATATGCATTTGTTTGCGTATCATAACTTGGTCTAGTCAAAAATTCAAAGGATTAGTGAGGAAAGTTCGAGGTGGACACATAACAAACAAAAGAACAACGCCCGCTGGCGCCTAGAGAGTAATCGCAGTGAATTTTGATAACTAACAAAGAGTAAAGTCTTTTTGCTAGATATCAAAAAGTTCTGCCATTTTTTTAACTGCAGAACACCACTTGCATCCTAACATACTCTTTTTGCTTCGTTCACCTTTACACGCAAAAAGAAGGAGATCCTCAATGCTCGGTTCACATTCCTGCCGATGATCGCAGCCGAATGAT
This sequence comes from Eugnorisma glareosa, assembly GCA_947578425.1. NCBI lineage: Eukaryota > Metazoa > Arthropoda > Insecta > Lepidoptera > Noctuidae > Eugnorisma > Eugnorisma glareosa. The sequence continues at coordinate 19,055,687 of OX387961.1, read as the reverse complement.
CACGCATCGCAAATGCTCTGTGTCCGCACCATTAGCAAGAACGCCTATCCAAACAAGTTAAATCCAGCTTACATTTAAAGCTTTTCATCTATGTATGGATGCAAACAAAGTAAACACAATTTAAAAACCAGTGACCTAGAAAATGCGATACGGAGTCCCGCAAACTTAGAATTCAATTTTGTTGCAATTTTATTATTCTTCAGCAATTTGGTAGAAACATTGTATGTAGCCGTAGTAGTGTAAGCTATATTGGAAGAGCTGGATCAGAAGGGCTTAAAGGCTTTCCAGCTTGGAAACAGGATTTTAGGTAATGCTGTTGTTGCTACGTACAATAATTTGGCACGTTTGATAAATAACTTGATTGTACTAAGACCAGTGGTAACGGCCCTCTTACCAGTTGTAGATCATGGGTTTGAATCCCAACAGGCACTTTACTTTGTTCAATTTAGCATAATCAGCCTATAATGTTCCCACTGCTGGGACACACGGCCTCCTCTCTATGAGAGGGAATGGGCTATAATCCACCACGCGGGCCCAGTGCGGGTTGATAGATGTCACATGTATTCGTTTTTTTTTTGTTCTAGGACATGCCGGTTTCCTCACGATGTTTTCCTTCAACGTTTTTGAGAGCAGTGGGGATGAAATAAATTATACAAAGTAATGCTCCTGCCGGGGTTCGAACCCACCTACTGGGCCGCTACCACTGGGCCACCGCTGCTCTATTGTTTAATTTATTTTGTCACAATTGCTCTCAAAACGGTGGAACAAAAATGATCTACAACTCTAATTTATCTTTTATCACCATGGTCTGCTTACACCACAAATAACTAAATACGTTTAGCGCAGAACTTATGTATACCATCACTTTCTCTGTTATCTTCAAATGATTGAAAGAAACCCAACGGGGTTCCTAATTCGATTAACGTTATCTACCTGGTGAAGCGGAGAACTTCATTATATACAGGGTGGACACCAACGCGAAAACAGTTACCTCGTATTCAGTACATTTGGAGCCTCATAGAATTTTTTAGATACATTTTGACCGTGTAGGTATTGTACTTTTGTAGGAAAATGCTGTTATTTAATAACCGATTATTAATTTATATGTGGGAGCGCTCAGAAAGATGTACTGAATATGTGGTAATAACCGTTTTCGCCTCGTGTAACCGAAATCATATTCAAACATAAATGGCGTTTAATTATTTGACAAACTAAGCCAATTTTTTAATTTTATTATTTCAATTTAAAGTTCTCCTGTTCTATAAAATACACCCTTTACATTAAGCGATTTGTGATGCAACTGGGCCTAAGTTATCAACGATGCAGCTAAAGTGGTGATTGTTTCGTTGTTAAGAAAATCAAAGAATAATAACAAATAAGCCCTGACCGGTAGCTTGAACTCTGTTTCTGATACCGGTGGGCTACTATTTTTTATATTTTTAATATAATTTTTGTTGATAAAAATGTAATTAGTATGTAAGAAAAAAAAAAAAAAAAACGAAATAATAAATGAAAACATATTCAAGAGGTTTAACTCGAGAAGATCTTTCTCGACTGTAAGTCAAACTGTTCAGACATTAAAATTATCTAACAACATTGCTAGTTGCTAAGTTATTCTACCTAATATTATTCCTCGGAGAGTCGATCACTCGTAGACACGACTCGCTACGCTAAGTGGCTCCACTACGTTTGTCAAAGTCAAATAGCTGCAGACTTGGCTAAATGTAGAAACTATGTGTTTGACACAGTTATAATGTATAGCGTAGTGACATGTTACAGTTTCTAATTCAAGAAGCTGCTAACAGCCTGAAGGGAGTGAGTGAGTATTGTCATTTAAACAATTATTTGCTTTCGTTGAAGTGGAGTTCTACATATACTACCATCATACTTACATACTGTTGCCGTCAAACTGCGATGCTGTATCCTGGTTTGAAGGATGCGAGTGTAATATCAGTGATATCATTAACCATCATCATTACATAGTATAAAAAAAAGTCACTTCCCGCTGTCTGTCTCTATGTATGCTTAGATCTTTAAAACCAAGCCACGGATTTTGATGCGGTTTTTTTAATAGATCGAGTGATTCAAGAGGAAGGTTTAAGGTAAGTAAAGGGTTTCCTTCATTTCGCCAATTATCATTTCATTTGTTTTGACTGCTTCGTGAATTTTTTTGGGTTTTTTCATAAGGAATTTCTCAATACCAGCCACGGAGTCTGGATTTGTGCCCGGTTGATGGCTATAGGCTCGCCCCTTATTACATGGGACTTGAAACATAACTGGCGAAATGAGGGTATACTATTAGGTACACCTCTGCCTAACCCGTCAAGGATTACAGGCGGGATGATAACTGTAAGATATTTTATGAAAGAAAGAAAACATATTTATTTGGCACATGCCAACCACATTTGGCGGTGCACACAACAAAAAATAAAATAAAAAACTTAAAAAAAAAACAAGAGATAATTCAACTACCTATCATATGGATCTGTATGGACCAGTTAATAACGTGTACCACGTGTGCAATACGTCTTGGCAAGAATGACCGCTGACTGTCTTTTCCGTACATTGAATAGTATGAATCCTTTTCATGACATTAGTAACACTGTAATTACATTCTTTTGTTTTTCTCTAACTCCCTTATCAAGGAAACGCCACGTTCTTTCAATTACTCCATCCATTCTTTCAATTGACTTAACCCTGCAAGTTTCCCCCCTTTCACTCCGAGGTGGCTAAACATACATTGTGCATTTACATTTATTCGCCATACCCATGTAAATGTTCAGGGGTTCCGTACACAGTATTTGTGAGTCACAGTTGATAGCTACAACAATGTTAGCTTTTGTGAAATACAACATGGCCGCCATGTAGATTCATTTGACGAAAGATGAGGTATCGAGTAAAGGTTTTGTTTGTTTCCAATTTTAATTTAGGAAAGTTGTCGGTTAGTTCACCTAGATAATTTGCTTGAGTGAAACACGTGGAGATAAAATTGTGGGTGGATTAGCCTGACATTGTTTACTGAAGTTTTGAAAGTGGAAAAAGGAGCAACAATAATTAATAAATAAAAAGAAGCGTTTGTAGGTTAATAAATAGAAATAAAGAAGTTAGTGAAGAGCTAAGAAGAAGTTCATTCTATATAGTAATAGATAGAGCAGATTAATTAACATTTATAAACAATACTTTATAACAGACTAGAATGTCTGTTTTTGAGTGGGCGTAATATCGGTAAACCTCTTGTCTAACCCTATGGATATAATAGCGTATTGTTATATTTATTGTTTAGAAATTGGTGCCGAACCTTTATAGATCAACGTGCCATTTTTTTTCCAAAATAATGTTTAATGAGGCCATAGACGTGCCGTCAATTTTTTTTTTCTCTTTTCTTTATTTACTAACAATAAATACATATTGCTCTGTGTAGTAATACACTTTTCAGTTACATGTTCAAATTAAAGTAACATCAACGTAACTTCTCTTGTTGCAAATAACTTAAAACTCAAACTCAAAGCATTTATTTCAATTAGACCATTACAGGCACTTTTGAATGTCAAACAAAAAAAAAAAAGAGCTATTACATGCACTTTTGAATGTCAAACAAAAAAAAAAGAGCTATGCTACAGTCACAGTTACAAGGCATAATAACTTGAGAAAGTACTGTAGTTGCACATTCCAAAGCGTAGATCTCTATGGAGAAGAATGGGGAAGAAACTCCATGGACACTCTTTTTAATCAAAATATTGTTACAAAATCTTGGTTACATCATTTACGTTGAGATTATACATATATGTGAGAACGATGTAGAAAGACGTGCACATTAAGAGCGTCCGTCTTATATTTTATAACCTGAATTACCACAAATGACACTTTTAATCCCGGTAGTACTATCCAGTGGGACAATTACCGAATTACACACGAGTAAAGCTGCATAAGCAAGTAATTTAATAACGCGAACCAGGACCACGTACCCAACCAACTAACCAACACCTGAAACCAAGTCAGCACTGACCGCAAACCAGTAACAATTCAACTTAAGACTAACTTACAGTAAGTAGTGACTAAGTTAAATTCAAGATTACAGCGCCAACTTGGTCCAGGCGTTGCTTAATTCAATTCTAAGCACGCTCTAAGCACGGTTTAAAACTTACATTCTGGATCCAGTTTGGACTGCAACTGTTACAGATTAATCGTAATCTAACTTTGATTCAGTTTAAATTGAATTGTTTTGTAATTCATCTGTTTGGCAACTGTTAACATGTTTGTTGCAATTGGTTGTTTGTTTACGTATCGGAACCATAGTCAGATTGGATAGAAACAAATCAATTGTTTGTTGCGGGCCTGTATAATCTAAGTGCTCATTTTCGGAGACGCGGCGCGTCGTGCGGCTCGTTGAGCGTTTTTTTCCGTTTACGGAGAGGCGGCGCGTGCAGCGGCCCGCGTTACTGCACGCCCAAACACAAACATATGGCAATGTACGATGTTGTTTACGGAGACGCGGCGCGTGGTGCGGTGCGTGAGGAGCATCGGTGGCCGCCGCGTTGGCCGCCGCGTTGCCCGCCGCGTCACCCGCCGCGGTGCACGCGGCGGTACACGCGCTTATAGTCCGGGAGGTTGCGTTGCAAATGAAAAAGTCATAGTAAGCCGGCTGAAATTGACATAGATAGTTGATCTTATATGACTAATAAGAGAACCGACCGTCAGCTGCTCAAGTAGCGGTGGGTTTGGGTGTGAGAGATTACGGCTGCTGGTGCGGCTTATCCATTTTATGCTTAACGTGGCTAATGTCACAGCAAGCTAATTTGTTTAAAACAACAACGTTACAATTAAAAAAAAATTAAAGAAAAAAAACGTAGTCTATTTTGAATAGTAAATTGTTTGTATAGTAACTTAATAGGGATTACGACGTCATAGTACGTAGTCGAATAAATGGCACCCTTCGTTTTCATATGGATCTTGATACCACCAACCATGTATTTCAGACTTGCTTCACATATCTTTTCTTTCACTATACACCGACATCGTTTGGTCTCAAGCTAAACGCACTGTTAACACGCGAGTAACAATATCGACTGCGGAGAAACAAAACCGACCAAATGCGAGTCGGACTCGAGCATGAAGGGTTCCGTACCATCGTAGGCTTTAATTTTTTATTTATTTTTATTATTTGTTTTATAGCGGCAACAGAAATACACTTTCTGTGAAAATTTCAATTGTCTATCTATTACGGATGATGAGATATAGCCAGCTGACTGGCAGACGGATGGAAGGACAGACGGACGGACAGCGGAGGCTTAGTAATAGGGTCTCGTTGGTCTTCGGGTACGGATACCGAAAAATGAAAGAAATTGACGTATGTCTTGTCACCGCGAGGCAACTTTCGACGCAACGATGCTCACGTGGAGGCGCTCAACAATGAGTCGCACGTGTTTGACTGGGGCGTAAGATACAATACATCTTATATTAGATTAATGGATACAGTCTACCAACATTAAACCATTAAGAGGGCCCTTCCCGGTGCGTCTATCGTCAACGCGAGCATGGTCGAAAAGCTTGTTGTTTCATCCGGAGTCTCAGCGGCGATTTTCTTTCAATTCACCCGTCTTACCCCGCCCCGACCCCGCACATCTCGTCTCCCGCGCACCTCATACCGCCTACGCGATGACATTGAACGAAAAATAGTGTTCGAAAATTTCTTAAACTTGTTCCAGGAAATACGTGTTTTTGAATAAGTCTTACAAGTGTGTGAAATAAATATTTGTCATTAAGAATCTCCATTACATATGCAAGGTTTCTATTGAGATGTTTTCTTTACTTTTACAGTTTATGAGTACATTATGAACGGCCAAAGTTCAGTTAAAATGTGTGCAAAACAGCAATTTTTGGAGGCTTATACTGAATTTGTTTCTACCTTTTTTATTTTTTGCTACCATAGAAACCTAGATACGGTGCACAAAATACCAATTAGTTCAAAAAAATCAAAGATAGATGTGTAACAACTGCATAAACACGTACGAGCGTTTGTATGAAACGTATGACGGGTTGGCCGCTCTTAATGAGTTTTATCAACGAGTAGCAGCTATTGGGACTTTATTAAACTAATTACATAACATATAACATCGTTACTGTAATATCCCGAAGAAATAGGCACAGGTGTGCCAAATAGCACACCCATATTTAGCCAGATTTGTAGTTGTACCTGTTGTCTGTTTTTTTCGTGTGGTTAGGGCCTAACCTGGTGTCAGAGTTTTTATGCCGTCCTTGGGCTTCTGACTTGGGTTTACATGCCATCGAGAAATGTCTCTCAGATATGCTGATTTGGTTTCTCACGATGTTTTCATTCACTGAAGCAAGATTATACAATACGCACGTGAATCCGAATAATCAGAGGTGCGTATCTTGGTTTCGAATTCGAGATCTATGACTTAGCAGTCGGACGGGTTGAATGTCGATATTATATACTGAGATATAGCTGTATTAAGCTTTCACGTCATAGTTATAAAAACTAAACTTATACTGTTACTTACGGGATATTTTCCGTGATTGTCTCTTATTTTGAGGTCCCGATATTTCAACGCTGTTGCAAGCGCCATGATCGCGGGTTGACTGAAGAATGCGGGTGGATGGAAAACGGGAAGAACACGAAAGATATCCCCTAAGTGACAGTATAAGTTGAAATATAGCTGCTAGAAATTAACCTGCTATAAATTCAACCTCGATTTTAACGCAATGGCCTTGAGTAAGACACCCAAAAATAATTTCGCCGTCTCCCGAAAGTACCAAGTACCTACAAACTATTTGGCTTTATAAAGCGGGCACTTAATACTTGGAAACTAGCGTACAACTTTATCCGTTACGACGAAACTCGGGAAAAACAAATAATTCACTATCTAATTGCCGTTTTTGCAACAAGGAAATGTTGTTGCAATCACTACAGAGGCGCTATTTACTGTAAAAATGTTTGGCCACGTACAGAGACGAGAAGTGAGGCGAAACATATGGGAAAGGTTTATTTTTTATTTTTGTGACGGCTTTAAACTTTTGAGTTCTATTAAGATCGTTCAAACGCTGTCGATTTTTTCTTCTATGGAGGATTAATTATCGCAATGTCCCATACATTGTGATAAGTAGGACTACTTGCTATCGAGAAAGATTGATAGTAAGTTTCATAAAGTTAAGGTGAGGTCAGTTCTTTAAGAAAGTGTGTCAACCTAATTCACAATCAATTAGACTGACTGTACTTCACCCAGACATTGGATCCACAAAAGCAAAAAAAGGAAGAACATAGTTATGTCAGCAGTGTTATAGTCTAAAAATCGTTTCAGGTGTTCCAACAAATCATTCAATTACAGAGGGTCAATAAAGATTGATTAAGCAAGGCACTATAAAAACCATAATGACGTCAAACATAAAATAAAACAAACGCTCCATAAACTAAAAGCTCTATAATAAGTCACTTAGCAACCCCACAATGTTGCCAGGAACAATATTTCTCTGCCTAATTGGCCTTTTTGCAACAAGGAAATGCCGTTGCAGTCACAAGTGGTTCCATTTAGTGGAAAAAATGCTGGGTTACGTTCAAAAGAGGCCGTATTACGAGGCTCGTTGCAACAATTAAATTAATGTCTTGGCCCGACGGGCCTAATTAACGCCCACTACGATTTAATTGGCCCTCTTTACTTTTTTAGAAGACCCGCCGGCAATTTGGCGAACGTTTTAAATATTGTTTGGCTTAAAATGATGGTTTATGTAGCCAAGAATGAAAAGTGTAGTCGAGTATTCCATTTATTATAGCGGCTATGGCCAAACAGTTAAAGGCGAATTTAACCAATTACATTCAGCACATCTAGACTGCGTTCAAGAGCTTTGAGCGACATTGGTCCCTTTATTCATCTTACATTCACATTTTTAACATGTTTAAATATTTCTTAAAACCACATAAAAATACATTTAATAATTAAAAAAAAATCCTCCGGTGTCGGAAGCAGGGTCCAAGCTACAAGTACTATTAGATACACCCCTGCCTAACCCTTCGGGAATTACAGGCGTGCTGTTAAGTTTCACCTCAGTCGAAGTTGCAAGACGCGTGTAGGTCGTGGTTTCGGCATGTAATGTCAGCACTATCATTTTAGCAGTGATAGCTTAGTGGTGTGACCGTCGGACTACCAAGTCATAGGTCTCGAGTTCGAACCCAGGCACGCACCTCTGAATTTTCGGATTCATGTGCGTATTGTATAATTATCACTTGCTCTGGTGAAGGAAAACATCGTGAGGAAACCAGCATGCCTGAGAGATTTCTTCACGGTATGTAAAGCCAAGTCAAAGGCCCATGGGCGGCCTAAAAACTCTGACACCTGGCACAGATTACTAAATATGTAGTTACACCAGGTTAGGCACTAACCACACGATAAAGAAATACTATAATTTCAAACTTTACAGAAACTTAGTATCTATCTACATACGAACAGTAACGTGAACAGTATAAAGACGGATGCGTGTAAGTGGCGACATATTGCCGGCTTACCGCATGCAGGCACAACATTAAATCGAATGGGTGTCCCATTCCCCTTAATTGACTCCTATAACTTGCATGGCTTTACAAGCCAGAGAATTGCTACAACCTGTTTTTGTTCTTTTCTGATGAACCGTGAAAGAGGGATAAATATTTAGTTCTTTGTTGGAGAATGCTTTCAAATTAATGATAAAATATTTTCAATACACTTTCTCGAAAACTGGTTCTAATCGCACTACGATTAGGTTCAACATGCAATGTATTTCACACGTGTGCGATTTTTAGTATTTTTCCGCACACGTGCGGAAATAAAAATTTGCACAGATAAGTCTAAAGGGTTCAATGACTATATCTATAGTCGGCGGTGATTGTTTTTTTTTTAATCCCGACAAAGAGTTATGCGTCTTTACGGATTAAGTATTTTTCGAGTATTTAAATTGTGTTTATAAATAGAATATCATAGATAAAAATGATTATTTAAAACAAATATTTATTTTTATGAACAAATTAACATCTTAATGTGCTCTAAATTAAAAAAAAAATCTTTTTTTCATAGTAGGCTGTATACAGCATCATACCTTTGCATCTTCTTCAACCTGGCGAAAGCAAAGCGCGGAAAAAAAGCAAATTAAATCATAGTTTCCTAATAATTCTTGACAACAATACTTTCCGTTCTAATATTTTATTTCTTCGAAAGTGTATTGAAAAACGTCGTTTGATACGCGTGGGGATTTGTTATTGCAGTTCTCGGCTCCATAACACCCTCGCTTGCAGCTCGGGTGTTAATTCCGCGCTCTGCAATAACAAAGTTTCCCACTTATATCAAAATGACGGAAAGGAATTTGGCTAATGCAGTTCTTGTTTTATAGGTATACTCTATACGATGTTACAAACATTGTGACACATTTTTATCCCTACACATTGCTCCCGGCCAGATCATGGCCCACTGAAGTGTCCCAAGTGTCCCTGTATCCACACACCTACATTTTAGAGGACTTAAAAAACGCTACCGACCGACGCACTATGGAAAAATCGCGTATGTTACGTCTCAACACTCTGTATATCAGTTGTTTCAAAACTAAATGAGCTGTAATTTTGCACACATTTACTTGGATATTTACAGTTTGATGGAAATAATTTTGATTTTTAAATTATTGGCATGCAGCGGCAAAGGCTAAACGTTTCGTTAAAAAATAACCCTAAAAACATGCCATCATAAACTATATTGGTTAATTTTATTTTATTAAATCAATAATATTATTTATGAAACAGTATGAGGAGATTTCATGCATTCCAAAAATGTATAATACCTGTACATTTATATCAAAACCTTTCGCGTAATGTGGCGTTAAGTATTAGTAACGTATTGCGTCAAAATTACGTTATTGAACATGAGTTAGCTTTGATGCCTATTTAAATACATTATGATAAACCAAAAACAAAATGCGGAATGAAACCTTATATATTAGACTATATACATTTATAAATTTTATTCCATATCAACGACTTTCACTTGAAACGGTTTTGACACAGCTTTGTATGGGGCTTGCCCATAGTGCGACGCGACGCCGCAATCAATGTACGGTCAGCAACAAAAGTAGCTTAACATTTCGGAATTTCAATTCTTTGATGTACAGGACTGCTATTATTTTTTAATGTTTCAGAATATTATTCTTTAAAATATTCCTTACTCTTTAATACCTTGTTAGTAACGAGTAATGTCTAATAAGTTTTTATTCAAAAACCTGCTTTGAAACTTTGAGTAGTGTTAATCTACTTCTGATGCTGACTGTACTACCGCACTCACTGACGGTCGATCACTTTTTACCCTTTGAGTATAATAAGGTCAAAGAGTGGTCGACCGTCAGAGTGTGATAGTTCCTCCACCATAATGAGTCCAACTAATTTGAGAAGATTTACCATCGATACGAAAGAAGAAGATTTAAACACGTTGCCTTTTGCAATTTTTAAAAAGAAAAACTCATACTTTTACAAAATTATAAAACACACAATTCAATGTTTATCATTCCTGCGCCACCATTACCATATTTAACAAAAACTTATTCTATTATCCAGCGACCCACTTACAGGTCCACAATAAGCGTTACTCCTGATTCTTGCTCCGTTTCGCATTAACATCTGCAATCTTAATCTTAATAAACGATTAAATATATGTTTGTTCATTAAGGCGAAAGTTTTGTGTGGATCTTCCTGTTTGTATAGGGACGAACATAAATAGGTATACAGTTGGCAAATTAACGATTGTAATATTAAGAAACTCGGACCTTGTCTAGTTGATTATGGCGGTAATCGCACTAATCGGTTAAGGCGTTCTTCTTAGCGGAGACTAGTCTTCGATGCGCAATATGTTACAGTGAACAAGTGTACGCTCAGACACAGGTCTTTTTTTTGTTTTGGACAAGCCCGCCACACTATTCTCAAACCACTGTAATTTCTGAAAGCCAGAATCAACAATGACGACAACCAGAAAAGCGCCAAGCCAGTAAAGCTAAATTTTAATTGTCTTGTATACCGCAACGACATGAATCAGAAAAGTATAGCGAAGGAGTAGAAAAACCATAATTTCCACTCAGTATTTCCCACTCTCTTCACACACAGGTACACTCTCTCTTCAGGATCAGACGCAGGCTTAACGTATTTACCGAGGTACTGGGCTATCCCACCGCACCTTTCAAAACCTCGGGCTACTATTTACTACTGAAGGATTCCTCATGGAAAAACTATTAACACTTTTGCCCGATCAGGGAACCATACCTAGAATTCCTCAAACAAGAGTATGAATGAAAATAGTAGGTACGAAAATACCACGCTTTTCGTCATCTGCCCAGCCTGTTCCCAACTATGTTGGTCGGCTTCCAGTCTAATCGGATGCAGCTGGGTACTAGTATTTAACACGTAGCGACTGCGTATCTGACCTCCACAACTCAGTTGCTGGGTCAAACGATACCCCTTGGAAAGTCTAGAAATCAGACTCAGAAAATGCTTGTACACCATACAATTTAAATACTTCAGTAGGAAATTGAATTTTATTAAGTGAATAGTCCAGCTATTTGTTTGGTGTCTACAGATTTATAGTCATGACTGTACGCACAGCGGACAATCAAGCTATGCAAAACCAAATTAAGCTAATCTCTCATCGTACGGGAAGCTCATACAAAGTGAAGTCAGGTTTTACTGGTTATGTATAGCTTGATGTGCCGTCGTGTGTACACCAGAACAGTAATGCTAATAACTGGTTACTACGGTAATGATTCTGATTGTGTTTCGTGTTATTATTAATTGCTTCAGAGGTGCTGTTTGTCTGAAATGTGTTGTTCTCAAGAGTAATTGTAACTAATGTTAGGTAGTCGTATTTTAATTGATGGCCTAGAGATTTAGTCAGTTGTTCGCAATTTTGAAAAGTATGTTTTGTATAAATAGTACTGTTTTATTGTTTAGCATAGCATAATCAGCCTTTAATGTCCCCCCTGCACTCCACTGCGTTTTATTGTTTAATGTTTGAAAAAAAAACGAGATATGAACGTGGTTGAAGTAAAAGGAGTATGTGAGGATTGGAGCAGGAGGCGATACTATAAAATATATGTATTTGAAAATAATGAGGTGACTGCGTAATTATAATTGTAAAAAATAAAAAATGTGGAAACGTATGTAGATTTAATAGTCTAACATTGATTATTCTTGCTGAAACACTCCATAATACACCGAAACAACATTTTTCACTCGAAACGCCAAAATTTACAGATGTAAATTTAAAATATGGCCCAATTACCACACAAAATTGGATTTTAATTGATAATAACACTCAAATGAGTGGGTATTACGGCTATTTTATTCTACGTACACTCCCAAATAATGCCGTCAAGCGTTTTAAAAAGAGGGACATCAAATAAATGGTCGGTCCTCACAAAAGTTGACTCGCTTATAATGTTACAGTTACATGAATGATGGACTCGTCCCGAACAATGCGCTGAAATATAGGCCAGAGGTAGAAGCGGGGGATGAGATTATTGTTTATATTTACTCTGTAATAAGGCCATGGATTGTGGATATTTTTGGTGTTACGTCGCATAATTTATAGCCTGAAAAAACACGTTCGAGAATTAACATTATTCTTCGCTAATTAAATCTGAATTGTCTGCCAGCAGGTATAAAGGGTGTAACAAGACCCTTAACGAAGCCGAAAGGCTATGGCTCCCTGTCATTGCTATAATTTTTTTGTTCTAGTCCATTCCTAGGAGCCTTCTAGTTACGGAGATATTGAGGGATAATACATGTTTCTAATGTAAGTTTTTACTTTAAACACCTCCTGGATCCCCGTATTATCCAAGCCATCCATCAGCTCATTGTTTTGAGTGCGTGCGTGCGAATTGTGATTTTTCACCCGAAAAAAAAGTCGTTTCTCAGCAATAATTTTTGCGTAAAGTTACTTAGTTCAGTGTACACCTCCTTGAAGGATACAGGTTTTTCGAAAACGCGGTTTGTGCTGGGAATAGGTCATAATGAAGGGTGAAGGGTCCATTTACACCCTGTATGTACATCATCTATGTCATCATTTCTTACATAATACAATTTTATATTTGCTTCAAAGTATTATAATCAACAGTACCTATATTATTTAATATTGCTCCGTGTAAGCTAGAATTCAACATGGAGTACGTGGAACTCATTATTGTCAAGTATGATTGTGCTAACTTAACTTAATCCCGCCTACTCTAATCGTATAACTTGCCAAGGAAAAATAAATTACATACCAACCTTTTATCTAGAAATCTGAATATAATGTGTATTCTGACCAAATTCACACAGTATATTATGTACAGCAAATTATTTACAACAACACATACATAGGCTTAAGACTACAAACTATCAATAGTTTCAACAGAAGTTTTCGCCTCCTGGAACTCAATAAAGCCTTAGGGCATCGAAACTTAGTAAATACATGTGTTCGCATTTGTTTTGTCCGACTCGTGGATGGGGCGCCGAATTCTGGAGTCGATACAATTAGTTATCCACATAATACATGGTGTAAGGTAAGGTTAGGTGTTGAAAACTTTTACAAGGGCACTTAGATGATTCCAGATTAAGGACGTTGAAATTTTTCCTCGGGTATAAAAAAATCTGCTGTTCTGTACCATTTTTTTTGTAAACTTTACTTTACACTAGATTTTTTTTCTGTATCGTGGGTGCGCTTACAAACATTTAAACTCACATACACAAGCAGTCAGACCCGGAACAAATATCTGTAGGTCATCCAAATAATTTTGTTCCGTGCGCGGTTCGAACCCGCGGTTAAAGGCCGAAACACACCGGATCCGTACACGTAGACGTGCACGTGCACGTGCACGTACCATGACGTTGTAATATATGGAACTTTATAGAGACATGGCACACCGCTTGCGTGACGTACACGTGCGCGTAGACAACATGCGTAACGCTACGCATTGCAGCTGCCATGTGTCAAACTTGCTGCGTACCTACGCAGAGCGGAACCGCAACGTCACATTGATGCGTGCAGTAATGACGTTGTAGTCAATGGCATTCCGTATTGGACGTCACACGGAACAAGTTTGAACACGCACGTATCTTTGCTGCGCGTGACTACGCGCGTGACTTACGCATTCAGTTGTATTTGTTTTCAAGTTTTACCGATAGTAAGTGATGTTTTGTTTCGGTTTTAATGATGAATAATGAAATTAAAAAAAAACTAATTGTTTGTACGACACAAAAAACAAAGAGTAAAAAATATGTCATATAAAACTTGAACCCATTGTTTTTTGGCACACCCAGGAATATTCTGTCACAATAACAGTAATATTGCTTCTTCTTCATCAGTTGAACTACTTGGTCCATTTACCCGATCTTCTTCAGACATCGTGCACAAGAATTGCTGGGTACGCAAAGGACCGGTGCGTTGCGTGCGTACCACGGTTGCGTAAGCGTAAGCGTACGCATATGCGTAACCCGGTCTGTCAGGGGTTCACGCGCGTCACCACGCGCGTGTACACGTGTACGTCACGCCACGCATCTGGTCTGACCAGGCCTTAAAACGCTTAGCCACTGCGCCAAGGGTGCGTCAACCGTTTTAACCGTGACCATAGTTTTTGACATAGCAACCAGTCTTAACGCTGTTGTTTTTCATTGCGGTTGGGTGGCTCTGCTGTTGCGGTTTACAGTAGCGGTTGCCTTCGAAATTGTACTTTACAACCTTTTTTTTATAGATTCCGGCACAAATTGGGTATTTCAATGAAAATAATGACACGCTTGTAAATTTCTTCTCTTCTTGTTACTCTTCTATTTGGGGTCTGCGCGGCATGTCTTCCTGCATACTTCTCTCTGAGGTCATCTGAATAGTCATGCCTTTTCTAGTCATCGCCTTTCACACAGTCCATGAGTCTATGCATAGTTTGTTTTGGTTTTGCCTCATCTTCATAGCCATTTTTGCCGTGGCCAACTTGGAAATCTCATAATAGACTCGGAACCCAAGTCGGCCTTAGCAAAGACTCAGATGGGGACGGCTTCATGGACATGGCTTCATGGACGGCTTAGATCTCAAGTGTGTGGCGGCGTCCCTTAACAGACAATGCCTCACCTTCCATCTTGCGCTGTATGCACTGTATGCCTGACACCTGCACACTTGACGATCTTTTGACTGCATCAGCGAGCGGAACTGGCATAGCTGAATTTTGGGCCAAATATATTTAATGGAAATTTGCCATCGACACACTAAGAAAGCTATTACTCATATTATCATTTTTTCGCATACCATGACAACCGGTTTCCATACGAATTGGTCACTAGTGCAAATTTTTGTCTTCCTCAATGTAATCATTTCTTAGAGCATTCAATTTAACAAGTATAATTAAATACAGAAAACCAACAAAGACGCCAAAACAGAAAGGTTTTTCACACAGACAGGTAACACTGTTATACTTTGATACAATTATGTTGATGAATCCAAGTTTCGTTGAAGTTCGCAGGCACTTCTGCAGGCGCGCTCGATTGTACTGTCAACTGCTTTGTCTTAATCCTGTTATTTGTATTAAAGAGGAAATGTCTAGGTATTGTACTTTGGATTGTAATTTAGTTGTTAGATAGAATTTACCTAGAGACTCACGCAATCTTCAAATTCGTCAAAGCAGTAATCTCCTGATTAAAGATACGCTTCGTTAAGCATAACATGTTAACATAGCATAACATAACATCAGGCCTGTATTCCCCGAAGGGCTATGCAGAAGTGTTCCTAATAGTACACCCACATTTCGTCAGTTATGTTAAACTCCCATGTAATAGGAGGCGAGTCTATTGCCATCCACCACAAATCCAGACTCTGTGGCTGCTACAGTTCAAATTGCTAATGAAAAAAACCAATAACACCTTGCCCGAGTCGGAAATCGAACCCAGGTCCTCATGCTCAGCAGGGCTTGCGACCACTAGAACAAAGATGCAGTATTATTACTAAGAAAAACAAAATCTTGCTCTGGACAGGATCTATAATTTAATTTAGACATCCAGACAAGACCAAAAATAAACGCTCATATAACTCTGTTTCCACGTAGTTAAGAAAAAATAGACTCAAGGATATATGGAAGGTCGGGCACGTGGCCGAACCCAAATTAATCAGTAGCTAGATCTTTTTTAGGGTTACCTAATCCTTACCTGAAGTTGGGACGGAAAACGTGTACCTATCTATGTGACATGTGGTCATTATAGTACTTGGGTCCTAGGTGTTGGAGCACAAATAGTTGAGCAGGTGATTTATTATTTAAGTTAATTTCTAATATGTGTCTGTGGCCCAGTGGTGGCGGCCCCGACTTACGAACAGTAAGTCGTGGGTTCCAACCCAGGCAGACACATTACTTAATGTAATTTATTTCATCACCACTGCTCTCAAAAGCGGTGAAGGAAAACATCGTGAGGAAACCGGCATGTCCTAGAACCAAAAATTCGAAGACATGTGACATCTACCAACCCGCACTGAGCCCGCATGGTGGATTATAGCCCATTCCCTCTCATAGAGAGGAGGCTGTGTGTCCCAGCAGCCCGCTTAGGTATTAAAATCATTTGACTGCTCCGTAGGTCTAATAGTAAGCGCTGCGATTAATAATCATGGGCACGATTTCCAAGTCACGTATAGTATTGTTATTGAGGTTTCCATCAATAATTTGCCAGTAGTAACTTGGATTCTGGATTTGTGTTCGATTGATGGCAATGGGCTCGCTATAAGTAGCAAGGGACTTAAACCTAACAGTCGAAGAGTGTGGCTTATATCCCTTTGTAGATTCCAGGCGTCATTTTAATTTGAATTTATTGAATTTTTGATGAACCAATGTTATCATTTTAATGCCTGTTAGTATTATTCTTAGCTTCTTCTTGTCGTATCTATGTTACTTCTATATTACACTGTTTGGGCCCAGTACCTAGGTGGCCACGTTTATTGCAGCGGCAGAGGCGCTATTCAGGTCGTCAAGACCGAAGGTAAACCGACATCTAGGACACTCCAGCAGGTGGGGCATAGTTTGCTCCGGAGCGCTGCACTCTGCAGTATTGCAGGAACCAATAATACCTCATTTTACCAGATTATGTTTGCAGCGGCCTACTTGGGAAATTATTCTTATAAAGCTTTCTATCTAAAAGAATCGTGGATTCCCTCCATTTATTAACACTTGCATTAAGCTCAAGCCAAGAAGAATACTAAAACACAGAAACAAAATAAAAGCCCAATAGTAAGAAGCCATATCTCCCGATCTGTCGTAATATCACGACTTTACTGAGTCTATTCCGCGACAGTAGGATATTTATCAATAAAGGCCCCACTTGACCGCGGCCCCCTGTCAGCGAGACAATCGTAAATCTATCTATATTTTTATGTTCATTCTTTTATAGGACACGAGGAAAGCCAAGCTCCTGAGATGTATGGATTTCGTGCGAAAATTGGTAAAAGTAGGTACAATTAATGCTTGTTAGGGTCTTAACTTGGACTTGAAATAAAAGCAGTGGACTGTAAACTGACAACGTATATCAAAAATTATGTACAGTAATAGAAAAAAGGCGCGCGTGTGTCGTCGGTTGTTCTTGCTAATGAAGTGAGCTGGCTGGCCTGCGGCCCCCTCTCGTACCCCCGCGCAGCCGATCGCGCCGTCGCGCGTCGCGTCGCCCGCGCAGCCACCCGACTCCTGACGAAGATAGCCGACGGCGCCCGAACAATGCTCATTTGTTTTGCAGAATCGACATTTGACGTCTGTTTTCTGCTTTTGCAATGGTGATTTAGATGTTGTGCTAAAACTATGCTTTCTTCGACCCGTTCATTATTAAATTCTATTTATCAACAACGGATATGGGCTATAACAGATTAACTCTCATTTTAGCCGATAATCACAAATATCTTCGAAGATAAGTCGATATGGACGATAAGTTATCTGACACCAAGAGAGTAGAAAGAAGGGTAGACGGAATGACGAAATTACTACTCGTAAGTAGTTTCGTCATTTCGTCTTCGTTTGTAATCCTAGTTTGGTGTAATATAGAACGTAAACCCATGACATAAATATCTTCAAATCTTCGATGAACTTCTGACGCTTTAGCTTAGTTAGTTTGTACTGTTTTGATATAGCAAACCTTAGTTTAGAAACGAAGTCTTTTGAAAGCCTAGTCCAGGTCCCGATCAATATATCTTCTGCGAATGGTGGTGGTAGGTTAATCAAAACCACTAAACTATTGGACCGTGCTTTCCAAGGCACGCAGGAAGTTTCCTGCGTGCCTTGGAAAGCACGGACGTAATGTAATGAGTGTTCACCCATCCACGGACCAACCTAGGTAAGCGAGGCTTAACCTAAAGATTTACCCAGGCGGCTGTTATTATTTTGCCACGAGCTCCTCTATCAATAAACTATGAAAACATGTAACTCAAATCAATAACCCATGAAAACTTCATAGTATCTCTGCCATGTTGTGACGTATCTGCAGAATATTATCAATAAGGTCCACTTGACCTCCACGCTGTCATCAAGACAATCGGATTTTCTTTATCCCCGTATTAACATTCCGTTCTGGCCAATAACCAATTCTCACAACTGACTCTTAGGCGTAGGCGTGCTCACGATACGAAAATAAATACGTATGGTGTGTTGGGTAGGTGTCAAACAGAAGGTTAGATCCCTAGTATGTCACGGTGATATTTTCTTCATATAAACTAATCTATACTAATATTACAAAGAGGTAAATTTGTTTGTAAGTTTGTATGTAGGGGGTAATCTCTGGTGGTAATCGTGGTGGCCCCCGGCCACCGTAGGCGCGGGCCTGTGGACGGTGAGCTATGGGCTAGCTCGCCGTCCGTCCGTCTTATGACGACAGGCCGCGTGTACGGCGCGTTCGTGTTCCACGCGCACCTCAAAGAGAGTCAGCAAACAGGAAGGGGTCCGTAAGGACCAATGCCTGCCAGGGTTGCGGGACTGTTCGAAAGAGATACCGCGGCCCTGGAACACAAAGGGCAAAGGAAGGAACATGGATGGGTTTTAGTCAGTAAAAGTCTGACACTCCCTCCTGCTCAGCCCAGAGCGGGACCAGAGCGGGTTATTTGATGATTTCCCATCGGTAAAAAAAAAAAAAATAGATTCACTAATACGGAGCTACATTATCCCCGAGTGCCATAGGCTATATTTACAACGTGCCCGTGGGATAATTTCCGAAAAAAAGGAGCGAAGCCGCGGGCAACAGCTAGTAATATTATAAAGAGGTAAAGTTTGTGAGGTTGTAGGGGGTAATCTCTGGATCTAACATTCACACCAAATAAATTTTGATTAGGCAGGATCTATAAGTATGGCTAGTATTTGATGTATGATCCAAACTGGTACTTTAACTCAAACACTGTTTTAAACTTTCATGGTTTACACTTACACATAAACTGTCACTTACGGGATATCTTCCGTGAATATCTGTAATTTTGAGCTCCCGATATTTCGACGCTGTTACAAGCGCCATGATCGCGGGTTGACTGGAGAATGCGGGTGGATGGAAAATAAATTGTTGTGTAAAAGAGCAGACAAATCTGTCTACCCTCTGCCGCCTCTGCTGCCTCTGCTGTCTGTCTGCCGGCATCGTAATATAGACTCCAAAAAGCCTTGTGATACTGTGAGTGTATTTTGCCGTGACTTAGTGATGAGTTCCAGTAGTGCGCGTAACAAAAGAGAAAGAAAGAGGGTAGACAAATTTGTCTGCTCTTAACAATTTATTTTCCATCCACCCGCATTCTCCAGTCAAACCGCGATCATGGCGCTTGCAACAGCGTCGAAATGTCGGGAGCTCAAAATTACAGATAATCACGGAAGATATCCTTTAAGTGACAGTTTATGTGGTACTTTAATTTCCCATTTGTTTAGTTTGCGTCCAAAACGATTCGAAGCTTCCTGTCTCCCTGTCAATTTGGTCACGATTACTAGTACTGCTTGACAACACCCACACAGCATCATGCTGAGTGGTAACCTGCTAGTCGCAGTCATGACCTGCAAGCTGTTAACTTTTTTTGTTCAATCCTGTTGTATTTATAAACATTTATAATCCCGGTAGAAGCAAATGTTTGTGTGATGAGCATGGACATTTGTTTCCGAGTCATGGATGTTATATGTATGTTTAATAAGTATGTATTTACAAACAAAAAGTATCTATGTAGTATTATCAACTATCTGGTGTCCACGACACAAGCCTCGTTGCTTAGTGTGGCACCTAGATGGCGCTGTGTGTAATGTCCAGCGATATTTATTTATTTATTTGGTATACCTACGTTGTTTATTGATTATTGTTTTTTTGTTTTGCATTTTGTATGTCCCTGCGATAAATAAAATGGTTTTTTTCTCTCTTTTTTTCTTTTGCCCAAATCGTGTACTTTTTACGAAGTGATTGCATCTAACATTGAACAATTGACTTCAATGACTCGTCTGCTAGTAAACACCAGACACTGTTATACGGTAGGTGGATTACGACTACCTAGTATGCATAAGCAATATGCTCTGCACCACCTATGTAACTATACTAGCTTATATCACGAGTAGGTACACAAAATAATATGGATTTGAGTTAAGCTAATATGGGTTAGTGTTGTATTGTACCTGATGGGTCTTTGTGGTGGAACATTTCTTCCATGTGATTAAAAGTGTGCTATATAAGAGTACATGCAATTACTAGGGGTTTGTGTATACGTGGCACGTCTAACCCAAAACATAATTACTTATGGCATAGGCTTCCGTACCAAAGTATAGCATTAGTTGTATGTGTATTGAAAAGACATGAAATGAGTACGATGGACTATACAGTGCCCACATATTTTTTTTAAGTGTTTTCAGTAGTAGAAAATGGGCAGATATGTATCAACTATATATATCTGTGGTATCAACACTACTAACATTTAAGACTAATGTAATATGGAGACAGACATCAACGCACTCCAAAGAAATGTCAAATGACGATAAGCAAACATTAGAACGAATGATAAGATTAATGAACGAAAATGGGACGGGAGTAATTTACGCGCGATTACGCGCCGCTCATTCGCGTACTTCATTTCACTTTGCGCCAGTATTTCATGTACTTCACTCTTCACTCCGCGTCGCGTAATTCGTTTGAATATTCTGAATTTAACTTCGTTCGTTGGCATGCGACTGTGTGGGTGTGTATGTGTGTCAACTAACTCCGCTTGGGATTTAAGGAAAAACGTACTTATTTGGTTCTGTTTCATTTGGGACAGCAATCGAGAACAGCGCGTGTCATGGCCACGGTAGTAATAATATTTGCAAGTCAGTAAGCATGTTAGTGACTGGCAGCCATGAGGGTTTCGACAAGTAGCAATGGTTTCTAAAGCGTTTCCTATTTCTATAGCAAGTTTGAACAGGTATAAGGTATTTATTTATTTAATTACAACGTTTGTGAAACCAATTACTGTAACTAAAATTATAAAATAGAAGAGACAATTATGAAACACATTAAAATATACAAAATAACAAAGCAAAGCAAAATTTGAAGTGAAAGGAAAACAAAGAACAACACTTTCATAAATTCCTCTCACAGTACTTCTGACATACCAATAAAATCTTCATCCATCCATCCGCAAACAGATCATCTGTTGGATTAAAATCCAAGAGATCATTAAGAGCGGCCAGAGTGCGAGGAATTGGTGACTTAGCACGTGCAACAGTACGACATGGAGGCACGGCAAACAGCCTGTGCTTTCTGCCCCGGCAGTAATTGTCTGGAACAAAGTAGCGCGCCAGCATATCAAGCAGATCAGGAGCGTTAATAGCGCCATGGAGAGTCTTACGGTATACTATAAGCTTTGGTAGCTTGTGTCTAGAAACTATATGCATGCAAAAATGCATCATAACTCTTTGAAATATGCAAGAAAAATGCCTAAATATTTAACATAAAAAGTGATAAGTACAAAAAGTTTAGTTTGCGCTATTTGCATAAATAAAGAAAATATGCATTTGAATATAATTCGGTCTCCACTTGTCATCGTTACCACTGTAAGAATGTCACTTCGTCTAGGCTCAGGCTCTCTTGGAGGGTTTTTGGGAAAATACAAAAATCCATCCATCCAGCAATATCTGCATGTAAGTACTTAAGTGTCAAAAAGAAGACCAGCGTCTTCTTGAGTGCAAGGAGCAATATTGTTGTATATATAAACTGCGATCTTTGTGAACGCCGACCTGTATTCGTCCCTTTATATCAGAAGATAGAACTAAGTTGTAAAAACTTGCTTACTTACAAAACTACGAGAGGAGTAGTTGTCCAGTAAAAAAATTGACTTTTCCGTTCACGCCAAAGTGCACCAAAGCCATTGAACATCAAAGCAGCTGTTCTCAAACCACGCTAAAATAACTACGAAAGAAAGTTGACCAAAATAATGTGATGTTCCCGTCGCACATGTGCATATTGTTAACTTGTTCCAAACTGAAACTTCTGTAATACTATCTATTCTGTGTCACCGTTGACCTAAAACTCCACTATCCAAACTTATCTACGATGTAAACGATGCTTAGGAGCCATGTGGCACAACACAACAAAATTCAACTCTACACTTCTGATTCAGAGTTCATTTTTGTCCGGTACATTTTAGTTACAGTATATTCAGGGTTGTTGCTCCTATTCGGGAGCCGATATCTCTGATACGATCGGGGGCTAGGCTGTTTTGTTTCCTTATTTCAAGCAATACCTATATAAAGGATGAGTGACACTTTGCTGGATTAATTTAGTGTTAGGAGCTCTTGAAATACGATAGATCGGGCCGAGATTTTGGATTTAGCGGGCTGTAGTTTAAACAAGTCGAGTAATTTAGTGGAGTCGGTGTAATTGTGTCCTGTACGTATCTATTGTTGGGGGGACAATAAGCTTGCTGATTGTTTTGTCTTAAGGTATTTTAAGATGGTAGTGATGAGGGTTGCTATTGTATTAAGTTTGATACTGTTTCGAAGATCGATACGCTATTGAGAGGTACTTTTTCAAAGTTACTATTCAAAATTATGTTTTGAGACAATAGCTTTAGCAAAAGGCTTGCTCTATGTTACATGAGACTGACGAAAGGGGTTTTTATAAGTTTACCTCTGCCTAGCCTCCAGGTAACACAGGCGTAATGTTATGTTATTATGTTTTGAGGAGTAGGAGTAGCTACGAAATGAGCATGTAAAAACGGCACGTTGTTGACCACGACGGACGATATATTTCACGGCGCAAGGTGACCCATGTGGTAATCCATGATAAATGTTACCGCTACACAAAGTCGTCGGTAAATCAGTGCTGCTGTTTGTTGTAGCTTATAAAAATAATGGGTGTAAAAATACACTCAACGAAGCCAAAAAGCACTTGTTTTCCCCGTCATTGCAATCCCTTTTTTGTCCTAGACCATACCTGGGAACCTTCTAGTTACGGAGATATTGGGGGTCAAAATTCCAACGTTTTACAAGTTTTTTTTTTTTAAATTATGTTTTTAGTTTTATAACTTTACTTTAAATACCTCCACGACCCCCGTACTATTCAATGCACCCATCAGCACCATGTTTTGACTGCGTTAGTCGTTCCCCAGCAATTATTTTTCCGTAGAGTTACTTAGTTTGATGTACAGAACGCTTGGTTGATGGCTTCGTGAAACGGCCGTTTACACCCTAAATAAAAACCTTGGGTATCAAAAGAGCCGCCAATCTTCCCTCATATTACTCACAATCACTTTGAAGCTCTTAATCCAATTTATTAAAACGTCATAAACTTCATTATACACCGACTCCCCGACCCCTACTATAAAATCCTCAAATATCTCCGTCCTGACAAAATCCTGCAGTGTCTGATTTGCATCGACGATTCTCTAGTAATCAGCTTAACTTGGTGCCGATGAAAAAGAGTAATGGACTGTAAAAAAGGGGATGTACCGTGACCCGGTAAAATTTTGATTCGGCGAAGTATTTGAATGGAACTATGGGCTTTTAAGGGTGGTGAAATATACTGCGTCTGATGTAACTTATATATTTTTCCTTTATATATGGGTATTTTCTATTGAATGAAATTGAAAAATGAATCTATCGGATTTTGCTGTGCATATTAATGGTTATTTTTTGGTAGTGAAAGATCTAGACTGATGAATTCACATACAACCACAATAAGAACAATGGTAACCGCCGTGACTGAGGACTTCTAGGTTCGAATCCAGAAGCACTTAACTTTGAATAGGTACAGCATTGCATCACCACTACCCTCAAAATGGTGAATGCCTTCACCTTCTTCTTTATTATTTGACAGTTTTATCAAAGACGTCTTGATGTGTTTAAGACAAATAATAAAGAAATAATGTCGTGATGGCCCAGAGGTTAAGGCCGCGCCTCTTATGTATGAGGTTGTGGGTTCAAATCCGGGCACTTGCCCGGGTTTGAACCAATGTAACTTTCAATTAATATGTACATTCTAAGTTTATCTTGGTCATCACAGACATCGGTGAAGGAAAACATCGTAAGGAAACATGGACATTATAAAAGTCTGAAATCGCCAACCCGTCTTGAGCAAGCGTGGTGATCAATGCTTGTGCCTTCTCTGTTGAGAAGAGGCCTTTGCCCAGCAGTGGGACAGTAATAGGCTGGTATTATAATAAAAAAATCTAATTAATTTCATATCCACCTACACTAACCCAGATTGTATAAGTTGACAAGAGAAGTTTCCTAATTTCGACTCCCTGTAAACACTACTATGCATAATCTTTTGGTGAAAACAACGAAGCACAGTAACACAAGTTTGCCAGTATAAACTCATCTAATACCTAATTGAAAACTAGAGGACTTGCGAACAAAAGAACTTCAAGACAACTTTCCCCCGTAAATCGAAGTCCCAGTAAATACGACACCTCCTATAAATAAAGAAAAGAGACAAACACCCGCGTAATTGTCGCTGTCTACGTAATTAGAAGTTATAGCGATTGCAACTAACAAACAGCGCTTTTAGCTAATTTATCGGCGAATTTCGACAATTGCCATTTGGTACTTAGCGACAATTTAATTTATTGCCTTATGGCGGTTCCGATGGTAACTTTTAATGTTATATTTAATGGAAGGAAAGCTATTATGTGATTTGATAAGTTTATGTAAGTTTGTAAACGATAATTGAGTTTTATTCAAATGTGGAATGAGACGATCGTGTTTTGTTTTTTCTTTCTTTGTTATAATTTATTTTAGGTCATAACATAATATATATTATTACGAGTATCTCTCGTATTTCTCATGCTTGATTTCTGTAGATACTAAGGATAGTAACATAACACCACGCCTATAATCCCCGAAGGGTTAGACAGAGGTGTGCCAAATAGTACACCCACAGTTCGACAGTTATGTTTTTTTGTCCCATGTAATAAATAGGGTCGTGCCTATTGATACCACTAACTGAGCATAAATCCAGACTCCATGGTAGAAGGATAGTTTTATCTCAATTCTTAAGAATTCTAGCTTTGAGAGATAACGATTTGAGGCTTTTTGTTAAAACAAATATTTAAAATTGTTTATGTAGGTTTTCAGTTTAAAAGCAAAATGTTTTGATCACTGATAAGAGCTTCCAGATATTTTGTGAAGCGACTACCTCCCAAGCTCGGCAACCCGCGTGAAATTAGGTCAAATATAAAGTTACCAGTAATTGCAATTAATTTAAGGGTAATAAGATTGTGAAGCAGCGAATTTAGAAGAAGTACCTTATGAAATTGTGGGCGCTTTAGAGACACATTTCACGTAGGTATATATATTTCATTATCAGCAGTGCATAAAATCTGTTTTTGTTCTCTACTATTACTTTAAATACTGCCATACTATTCAGCCTAGCATCAAATTTTTCTAGGCACTTAAATAAAATTAATATTTTCAGGTTAATTAAACGTATAAAAAAAACATTCATCTTATGAACACACAAAATAAGTTTCAACAAAGTTGCCAATATTAAAATATATTCCATATTAAACGGCTATTTCGATCAATTGACGTTATTATAGTTATTTATGCAGCCGATTAAGTCTGATTAAGTGTCGATTCACACATCAGCGGCCTGCGGTGTCCTGATATTGACGGCCATTAAATGTTGGTTCATTTTACATTTTCCGGACATTGTGTAAAATGACTGGACTGATCAACATCACCGTTTTGCCGTTGAATGAATCCTGAGTTGAATGCTTTTGGGTAATGTAATTGGTGTTTTGTAATTATATAAATATGGAAGCAGACTCTTTCATCTTCACCATTCCTCGCAAAGCGGTGAAGGAACAAAAAATGATTGACATATGTATGCCATGCATATGCAGTCTGCATGCTGTGACTTTTTTTTTTTAAGTTACAGCACCATGCTGAGATAGGGGCCTTTTAGCCTCGCACAGGACCTATTTCACTTGTTTTTTCTTTTACCAATGTTAACTTTTTATATAATTTTGTTTTAATGTTATTTCAACAATTTTTTGCATTATTTTGTATTATCCTGTGTGAGTCTAATAAATACATTGTCTTTCTTTCTTTCCATCGATACTATATACCCGCATTGGTAGTACGTTTTCTGGATGACGATTGAGAATTGAGTTGAGTGGAGTACGATTGAGAAGGCCTATATCAGCAGTGGACTGCTGTAGGCTGTTGATGATGAAATCTACTTGAAAATAGGCGTCTCCATTCACAATTATGGGAGATTAAAATGGAGTAAAAATCATAGATTCCACGTCTACGTTCAAGGGCAGGGGGTTATACCGCTCTCAACTAAAGGAACTGTATTATAATAATGTTGATTTCGTTAATTTCGAACACATAATTTGAGAATTTGATGTTGTAGTTTAATTGCATCAATTAAATTTCCCAAAATAGTTTACAAGCGTGATAATATCTACATTTATAAGATTACCTACTATTCTCAAATATAATGCGAACATTCGCATTCACCACACAACCCCCATACAATAGGGGGTGTTAATGGGGGATAACCCCTATCAATTCATTGGGATTATTGTCTATACTATGTAGACGTATAACAATGTGAGAATGGGGTATTGTGCTATACAACTACTATCTGTTTATGATTAGTTAATGTAACTTTAATAATATATAAGATTCCATGTGCCTTTCAGACAAGGAATATTCCATTCTCTACTAAAGGCTTTGTAACAAGCTGCCAACAAATTACTCATGGTTTTGAACGGAAATTTAATCTGCCAGGCTTGTCCAGTGACTGGTCAATGTTGTGTAAATCAAACCATATCACTTGTGGTGCTATGGTTTTATCTTGGCGTATGGTATGGTCAGAATTTACTGATCAGAAATGGAGAAATAGAGAAAAGCCTTCAAAAATCGGTAAATAGAGGTCAAGAAGTTGGTTGGTTGGTTTCTGTTTTGAGTTTGTTTTGTGATCAACAAAGTTAGTGAATTCCAATTAGAGTTTAGTAGAGAGACTGTTAACTCTGATGGTCACAAACATCATTGTAATTGACAGGCAATGACAGTAAACTGATATTGTACCAGCCGGTAGCCCGTACAGGAGTTTGTGGTATGTTATGGTGATGTTGGTTGATGTAATAGACGGAATTTTCGCAGGAAATAAAAGCACTGTATTATATCCGTACTAGTTGAGCGAGGTTATGGACCATACTCTTGAGTGAGATTATTCATCGTAGTACTGGGATGAAAAGTATTCTATATGTTCAGGTTATAAACTATTTGTGTGCTAAATTGAATCCAAATTCTTTCAGTAGTTTTTGCGTGAAAGATTAACAAACATCCGTCCATGCTCACTAACTTTCGCATTTATGAAAATTAGGATTAACCTAAATAACATCGAGTCCGCGTGTGAGTCAAATATCCGATTCAGCGATATAATTTTAAGCTAAATCATAAAAATCATGTGGCAATGCTCGTACGTAGATAGGTATGTGATAAATACGTGAATAAAAATCCAACAAGCAAGTTCCTGAAGTTCATTATTCGTTGCTCACAGAATTCATTCAAAATGTCACTGGCTTCAAAATTGTGTAAAAGCGGTAAATGCATTTTGATAGAGTTCATGTTTTTGGTGATTCTCTTACAAAAAGAATATACCGTATTCGTAGAATGTAATCTGAGGTTCCTGTAATTTATTTCGTAGTATTTTCAAGCAGCGAGGAATGCGTTTTTTTTTGTGTGTCTTTATAGCACAACTTCTCCAAATAGCAAAATATCATTCATTTTTATTTGTGAAAGTCAGTGAATCTGCTGCCGAGTCTATTATATACAAGGTGGAATTTTTCAACGCCATCTGGAGGGAAAGTACTCTAAATACTGGAGATTGAAAATTTTACTCAAAGGAAACATTCGTTTATTTTAAAAAGAAATAAATCTGCATTCACAGATTTTCGAAAATTCGCTTGCTACACTCGGGAATCGAACCAGCTAAATTCCAAAAGAATAACATCCTTTATTTTATGGCATTAATCGATTGAGTCAATCATAAGGATCAAATCTCTCTAACAAATATGATAAATTAAATGAAAGGAAAACCATGAAATCGAATACGTTTAACAAAACCTGAGGGTCTAGAATGGCTTGGACGAGCGGTGTCTCGTTATAACCACCTAAAAGGTGGATTGAACAGAGTGGATGTGAAAGGCATAAGACAGGGTGTTGCGTAGCTTGCGAGAGGTCGACCAGCGGACTGCAACCGGCTGAATTAATACATTTTTGATGCTTCGGTCATCATAATTGCAGGTAGACTGTCACTCCATCTAAACCTCTAGAACTCATAAAAAATAACTCGTCTATCATATCTACCCTAAAACAGTGTGTCAGAACCCCTCCATTAAACAATGTAACAATACGAGAGACATGGCTAAGTCTGGGCAATAATTCAGCAAATTTTCAAGTAGTGCCAGCCATATTTCATTTTACAACATTTTATCTCGAGACGGTCGGCGCCTTACATTTCTGACTTTGTGTCGTTTCAAGAACTCCTGTTTATAATCCGCACCTTAAAGTTTATTTTCTCTTGCGATTTGAGAACTATTGCAGCTTACTTATCTGGTTGAAAATGTAAGTTTGAGGCTTGTTGTATTGTTTTGTTTGTATACATAACAAAAATTGTAAAGTCGGGCTTCCTTGGGTACGGCAGCGTTTTCCATACTTTCATTTATTTATTTCCATGTAACCTGTTATTGAACTCTAAATTGCAAAACACGTCTAACTATTTGAATTCGTACGCAGCCATCTTAGCGCTCTTAGCTTATTTCGTTTTCTAATATGACTTCCAAAATACTATGTTCGTGAAAACGTTAATCAATACAGTAGATGAAAATCGCTTTTGAATTTTCATTTCATTGCTCATGACCTGTACCTTCGCCCGCGGAACCACGATTCTGTATCGCTATACTCGCGACACTGTCGCGCTTCAGTTTCGATGCCATTGCGATTCAACATCGCTATAAAAGTTGCCGCCATTTAAGGGTCTTGGTACAATATATATATACTAACCTACTTACTCAACCCACAACAACTTAATACACAGAACTACATTCCCAATATGCCAATACAATCACTTGCCAATACCGCGAACAAAGTAAAAGAAACATTCGCAATCAATCACCAATCACAGTCTTTCTTTTCTTACAAACTTATCTTTAGGAAAATGTCAGACCAATTTTACCCATTCATGAATTTACGACATAGAAACAAATCAAAACACGGTACAAACAATGGACTATAAATCTTGCTGGCAATTTCAGATGCGATCTTGTGAATCGGGGCAGGTACCGTGTTATCGCGCACAAGTGACGTATTATTTGTTTCAAATGGCCCTCTAATAAAATAGACGGGCTGTATAGTTTTGATTTATAGGGGCTTTGTTAAGGGCAGACGGAAGGTACCGAAGTTACTTTAAAGTTATTGATTTGGTTATGATTATTAAGATTGGGTGCTGAGTAAATTACCTGTATGGTGAAGAGAAGGTATATTAGTAAGATAAATGATAGTGGTGTAGTGCTGCACGTTTTTTTTGGAAGTGAATGACATTAACAAGAGGGCGCTGTTGGTAAACATTCGTGAAATTCTCCGTGGGTTTAATCGATACTAAATAGGATTCTATTTAGTTTCGATTAAACCCACATGACAAGAGAATATAACAACAATATCATAACAATAGTACAACAAATATTACAACAATAATAAATATGTATTATAAAATATTACAAATATTACAACAATATCGTAACAATATCATAGAATAATATAACAATAGTAAGCCTAAATAATGTAATTCAAGACATTGGCCCGATACACAGTAGGTACCATACCATCTACGTTCACTAGAAAACCTCGTTCAATAATATATTGGATAAAACGAACTCAAACATAAATGTTATTATGTAAATTTCTCCCAGCACATCGTTTTGTAAAGCACAGTAACCTATTTGGCAAACTGGTACGTTTTTATGTACAAAAACGTTCTTTGAACTCCAATCCCCGAAGCGTAAGAGATTTCTGCTTATCGTTTGTAAAACTTAAACTAGTATAATACAACATTTTTTATGTACACTGGCGGCCACATTAACATCACACAAAAATAAAAATATTTACAAAAGAA
This sequence comes from Eugnorisma glareosa, assembly GCA_947578425.1. NCBI lineage: Eukaryota > Metazoa > Arthropoda > Insecta > Lepidoptera > Noctuidae > Eugnorisma > Eugnorisma glareosa. The sequence goes on along the minus strand of OX387961.1, from coordinate 19,025,074 downwards.
TCAAGAACAATTCGGGTGGTGCATTTAAACTGAACACAGGTAGATAGTGTCAGTGGCAATCGCGTAGCCCGGAGCGCTCAGCTCGCAGGTGCACGCCGAATTATACACATAGAAGGCGGAAAACAGCGAATTGAGGCGAGAATTTTGTGCGAATTTCGCCGCGATAACGCTCCGTCCGATTGTCCGCCGCTGACGTCTGGGAACAATTTTCACTGTTTTATTTTTGTATATGTACATTGTTCTTTTGTAATGAAGTGTAGTGTGCAATCGCGTTTCATTTAATCAGGGAATATTGCTGCGAATTTCGTACTGTATTATTATAATCTTTCTAGATTATCAAAGTTTGAGATAAGTTCTGCTGAACAGACTTTCTAAGTGACGCTTTTGGGACCAGTGACTAAATTAACTAAAAGAACTTTCTGCTAACGCCTATATTCATTTCTTAAATGTTTATTCGTAGAGCTGTGTTAGAAAATAGACTCTATTGTGATTAAAATATCGTTTGGAGGTCTGTCAGGTCCACACAAACATATAAATAAATATAAGAAACACCAAATACTCCAGTGTGCGTAGTTTTATGTAATGTAAAGGCCTTGCCCGCGGAGATATCAAATTATATAAAAAGAAAAATTCTGAAGAAACAGCGGGAAAGTGTTGAATAGGAAAGTAAAATGTTTGTGTATTTTACGCATAGAAGCTACAATATGGTTAATACCGTTCACCGATATTGTTCGTGCGGTAAGATATGGTTTTCTGAACAATTTGACTGCGGGCGGTTTTTTTGGCACGGATGTGTAAAATGGGTACAATTGTAGTAAATGTTAGATTCATTGATTTGGTTAAAGAAGAGATTATACTTATATAAAGCGTTTATACTTGGATGTTTTTACATTGATATTACAATCAGGTTTTACTACCGATATTCTAAGAAAACGTAGGAAAAGGGCCAATATTTATGTATTGACTACAATGTTGTATCTACACGTCACAGTTCACTAATGGTAAGAAATAAGAACATGAGGTTTGTTTTATTATCATCCCTCAACTTCAACAATCAGCGTGAAACACAACACGTAGTGGAGCCGACAACCGTTCGTACAGCCATGCCATGTCAAGCCCAGCAGACTGGATTGCTACAGATAACTTTGACAAATATTTCAGTATATTATTTGTCATAGTCCGGTCTTCGCAGTCCTGTCCAGGTTCCAGTCCGCTCGGTTTGACCGCATCTTTATGCTCCAAGAATCAGTCACAACAATAATTACCATCAATCATCAGCCTACCCTTTTCCCAACTAAGTTGGGGTCGGCTTCCTGTCTAACCAGCTGCAGATGAATATTAGTATTTTATATGGAGCGACAACAATAATAGAATAGAAAATAATAATTTATTTCGAACGGCACATGATCATAAAATTCAACACATTATAATAACATAATGCGCAAAGACACAAAAAAAATATAATAGTAAAAACATAATACAAACACATAATCAAAACATTTAGTAAGATACCTGTAGTGATCTACAGGTATCTTACTTACCTAACACTAAATGTTTTGATTGCTCAGCAAATGAACCATACAGCAATGGTTGAAGTACTGGCAATTAAACCTCTACGCGAATACCTTCAGGGTGCCGCAGGAGCTGGCCCGAACTCTGCGCAACAGGGATGTGCACCGCTGTCGCATAATCGTATAATAATGCCACTGCTAATACTTTTGACTCGCTGTCAGTTACTGCAGCAGTAAAAGTTTCAAGTGTTACTGCTATCTTACTTACTTCCGTTTTAAAGACGAGTAGATAGGAGTAGTAGTAGTTAAAATAAAATTGCTGTAACTTTACAAAGTCGGAAATGCCCTGTTTTGTGTGAAAAGACACGACTTTGTTTATGACTGTGTTAGACAGTTTTAATATTCAATAAAAACAATGTAATTATTGTACACCTTTTATAGTGAGATCGTTTGCTCCAGAAATCTTAGAATTATAAAGGGTGTAACAAGACCCTTAACGAAGCCGAAAGGTACTTGTTTTCCCCATCATTACAATAATTTTTTTTTGTTCTAGACCATACCTGGGAACCTTCTAGTTACGGAGATATTGGCGGTCAAAGTTGCAACTTTTTCACAAGTTTTTTTTTTAATGCATGTTTTTAACGTAAGATTTTTGCTTTATACACCTCCACGACCCCCGTACTATTCAATTCATCCATCAGCACAATGCTTTGAGTGCGTTACATTGAGTTTTACTGTAAAACGTACCACCCCAAAAAAAATATCGTTTCCCAGCAATAATTTTTGCGTAAAGTCACTTAGTGTGATGTACCTAATGCCTCGTTGACGTCTTCGTGAAGGGTCTTGTTACACCCTGTAGTATTGTGGGTGCACACACAGTTCACATTATTAGAAAGTACGAGTATGTGAGAATGGATGGATGAATGTTTGATAATCTTTCACGTAAAAACTACTCGAATTTGGATGGAATGGGGCACACAGATAATATATAACCTGGTTTAATACATAAAATCTTTTTTTTCCCATTAATACGATCACGTGGGACAGTTACCGTACTACTCGGGAGTATAAATAAATGTCGCTGGACATTACACACAGCGCCATCTAGGTGCCACACTAAGCAACAAGGCTTGTGTCGTGGACACCAGATAGTTGATAATACTACATAGATACTTTTTGTTTGTAAATACATACTTATTATACATATAACATCCATGACTCGGAAACAAATGTCCATGCTTATCACATAACATTTTGCTCCTACCGGGATTCGAACCCGGGACCCTATGAACGTAAGGCAGCCTCACTACCGATGCGCCATTCGGGTCGCCAAATAAGCCAGTATAAGCGAGAAGAAAGTAGTAAAACTCTGTGCTAGACCAGCAGAAAAATTATCATCATCATACATTACATAAGCGACAAATTTTCAAAAGTATTTTCTCGAGTTGAACTGAGATTTCCCAGATTTCACAACCACGCTCATCACTCGGGCACATCGTCTATAGTCCCCTTCACCGCCTCGACACCAACCTTTACAGTTCTTTTTTAATTAAAACGCCCCTTTTATTCAAACTACCCTCCCAAATGAAGTCTTTTTAAAAAGATTCAAAAGAGCAAGATGTAATGAAGTTCAGAAAAGAGTTGGTCAATAGAGGTGCGACATTCATGACCGCTCTATTCAGCTCTGTAAAACATAGAGGGTTGCTCTCTACCAATTTACTCTAGTTAAGGAAGCTCTAAATGAAGTTGCATCAAAGCTTTGAAGGGTACGCGTTAAAAGGTCTTAAAAGTAGGCAGATGAATTTTTTTTGGAAATGGGGTTTTAGTGGGAGATAAAAACGATCGAAAATGGCTTACTACTTCTTGGCTAATTGAGTTTGAACGCGGAGGAACCCCGCACGATAAAATAAAAGGCCTGAGTTTATGTTTATATATTTCTATTTTAATTAAGTATCTGTTATGTCGTGATGGCCCAGAGGTTAAGGCCTCGCCTCTCATGCATGAGGTTGTGGGTTCAAATTCGGGCAAGCACCAATGTGACTTTTTCAATTCATATGTACTTTCTAAGGTTATCTTGGACATCACAGACACCGGTGAAGGAAAACATCGTGAGGAAACCTGGACTTATAAAAGTCTGAAATCGCCAACCCGTCTTGAGCAAGCGTGATATCAACGCTCGTGCCTTCTCTGTTGAGAAGAGGCTTTTGCCCAGAAGTGGGACAGTAATAGGCTGGTATTATTATTATATATCTGTTATGAGACTTTTCATAATAATAAAAAGCTTTATTGTTCAAGAGCATTACACAAGCTTCCACATTAAGATTCCTGGGATGTGTCTTGGAGACAAGTCTCCTTCATCCTGCAAGATAAATAGGAAGTAAGGAATACATACAATAGCATCGTACAGGTAAGATTTTTTAGGCTACCGGAAAAATATGCAAATCCAGAGCAATAGTAAAACATAAAGTAAGGTAAAATTATAAGTGTGTCGTGTGCATGTGTACCACAAACAACACACTTGTAATTTTAAATGGGGTGTGGGTGTGATGAATGATTGGGCTAAGGTGGTTTGAGACCAGCTGTTTTATTTTTGGATCCTTCTTACATAAGTTAGTTTCGGTATTAGCGACGTCTTACTTCAAATCTAACTTTTACAATTCCCCACTCAATTCGAAGTGTGTTTTCAGCAAATTTTCGCGGCCAAACGAACTGAATTGTTGTTCAACCTAGTGCTTGATTCCTGGAAAAACAAACAGTCGACCTTTCCGAACGTTACACACAGGTAGAACCTTAGAATGATAAAACTAGCGTATGTTTTTCATTTCTAGAATATGATCGCCATTGAACTGACAACAACTATAGTAAGCGTTTTACTCGAGAAATAATAAAGTAATAAAGGAATTTGAATTTAATGGCTGGCCTAACTTCCGCCATATCTTTTTCTAAATTTGCGGCGACGCATAAAACATATATTAATCGATAGTTAGCATCAATACAAACAAGTTTTTTTAATGAGATGTAATGTTCTAAAGCATCACCAAAACTATAAATGATAACATAGATGAGAAATTTCGAAACTTAGAAATTAAAAATCAACAATTGGAAAACAAATTAGAAAAACAACAAGAACAACTGAATTACCAAGATCGATTTAATAGACGAAAAATCTTAATAATATTTGGAGTAGTAGAAGAAGAAGGGAAAGGATACCATGAATTAGAGAACTTAGTATTAAGCCTGCTAAATAAATATAGTGATTTTAAATTCGATGTAAACGATTTAGAGTTCGTGAGAAGACTGGGAAAAAAGTCAACAAAACAGAGACCTATCCTTTTAACTCTAACAACTATGGGAAAGAAGATTCATTTGCTGAAAAACAAAAAACACCTTGAGAATACTCCCTACTATATCCAAGAAGACTTTCCAAAGGATGTGATAGAAAAAAGAAAACAATTAAAGTTAAGAATGAAAGAAGAAAAGGAAAAAGGAAATAAGGCAATAATCAAATACGACCGCTTAATTATTCTCAAAACCAAGGAAACGGGGAACCGAAAATATGGAAACAAGAGAAATATGTCACAATCTCCAGAGACTTCAGATACCAACCCCGAAGAAAACACACACAACAAAAATAGAGAGACAAAAAAAATCAGAACTACGAAAACCAATACACAAAGTACCTTATTGTCTTACATGAACAAAAATAACTCCAGCGAGACAGTAGATACGGAAAGAATCTAGCAACCAAAGACGCCCCTCCTACACACAGCTCCCCCAGAACGGCCGGTCACCGCGGGGGCAGTAGACTGCAACCCTCCCAAATTAAACAAATACTATATAGCGACTTTCAATGTAAGATCATTAACAAACGAATCAAGAATCATAGAACTCGAACATGCTCTATCAGATATAAAATGGGACATACTAGGAATTTCAGAAGTACGACGCTCAGGATACATAATAGAGGACAGACATCACTACACGCTATACTATTTCGGAGAAACAAAGGGAGAGAAAGGAATTGGATTTCTTATCAGAAAACAAAATAATGTAGTGGTGGAGAACTTCATGGGATTTTCGGAAAGAGTTGCCCTTACTCACGTAAAAATACAAAACAAACTTTATACAATCATTCAAGTTTATGCGCCTACGGAAAGCGCAGATGATAAAGATATGCAAACATTTTATGACTATCTCAAAAAGGCTATGGATAGCAGCACAAAAAATATAATATTCATGGGGGATTTAAACGCAAAAATAGGAAATCCAATGCCAGACGAAAAGCTTATAATGGGCGAGCATGGTTACGGAAACAGAAACAAAAGAGGAGAAATGTTTGTAGAGTTTTGTTTTCAGTACAAACTGAGGATAGTAAATACTATGTTTAAAAAATCTTCAAAATTGAGGTGGACGTGGAAATCGCCGGATGGCAAAACTAGAAATGAAATAGATTACATTGCTACAAACATTCCAAATTCATCGATAGATAATATCAGTGTACTGAGTAACTTTAAACATCCAAGTGACCACCGCCTAGTAAGAATAACCGTAAACCTAGAAAAAGGAAAACTTAATCGAACACAATTTAAAAACAAAATTCAAAATGTGGATTACAAAAAATTTCAATCTCATCTATGTAATAGACCGACACCGGACTCTACCATGTCAGTTCAAGAGCAGTATGATATTCTAGAAAGCTCAATAATAAAATGCACTGAAAACTCAATTTTAGCAAGAAAACCCTTAAAAAAACAATTAATCATAACAGAAGAGGTTGAAGAACTCATAGAAAAGAGACATACCCTTAAAAACAAGGAAAACAAAACAAGATCAGAAAAACAATATCTAAGCAAACTATATCGAATTATAAATAAAAAGATAACTCTGAATATTAGAACATACAGACTCAATACGATAGAAGAATATATAAAAAACTCTGGAGCAGTAAAAAAAGCCTACAAGAAGCTAAATAATTCACGACAACTTATGACTCAACTGCAAAATACTTCTGGAAAGAAAGCCACTAACAGACAAGACTTACTAGAAATAGCTACTCAATTCTATGAAACTTTATATTCTAATAATAACACAGAAAATAGTACATATATGCAATTTAATTACGATCCTGTTCCATGTTTTAATGAAAATGAAATAGAGCTTTCAATAGATAGATTAAAATTAGAAAAAAGCCCCGGATCAGATGGAATAAAGAATGAATTCATAAAAGCAGGCAAAGACAACTTAATCAAGCCACTCACGACTTTGTTCAATCAAATTTTAATGGAAAACAAACTTCCTAGTCAATGGGCATGTACAGACATTATCCTTCTCTACAAAAAAGGAGACCCTACACAAATATCGAACTACCGGCCCATAAGTCTTATGCCATGTCTCTATAAAGTATTTTCTTCAACTCTACTACGCCGTATAACCAGAACCATAGACGAAAATCAAGCTGTAGAGCAAGCAGGGTTTATGAAAAATCGATCAACGGTGGACCACATACACGCTCTCAAGATGATTATTGAAAAATACAACGAATATGATAAACCACTATACATTAGCTTTATCGACTATTCAAAGGCGTTCGACTCTATTTCGCACAACTCGATGTGGAAGGCGCTGGCAGAGCAAGGATTGAATGCAGAATACATAAACATAATCAGAGAAATATACAGGAACAGTAAAGCAAGAATCAAACTTGAATCTTACGGACCAGTCTTTAATATACAACGTGGTGTGCGACAAGGTGACCCACTCTCAGCCAAGATCTTCATAGCAGTCTTAGAACAAATATTTAGATCACTGGACTGGAATAGAGTTGGCCTCAAATTACATGGACAGTACTTATCACACCTTAGATTTGCAGATGACCTGGTGCTACTATCTGAAGACCCCGAAGAGCTGCAATATATGCTACAAACACTGAGCGAACAAAGTAAAACCGTAGGGCTTGAAGTGAACCAAAGCAAAACAAAAGTTATGACCAATAGAGAAGAAACAACTTTTACCTTGGACGGGGAGCCCTTAGAATGGGTTAATGAGTATGTTTATTTGGGACACTTAATTTCTATAAAAGACTGCTCAAGGAAAGAAATAATACGCAGAATAAAGAACACCTGGAACAAATATTGGTCCATGAAAGAAATATTTAAAAGTGAACTGCCTGTCAAAATAAAAACAAAAGCTATGGAAACCTGCTTAATGCCGTGTCTCACATATGCATGCCAAACGTGGTCTTTAACAAAAGAATCGTTAGAAAAGATAAAAGTCTGTCAGAGAGCCATAGAAAGAAGCTACATGGGAATAAAACTAAGGGATAAAGTTAAAAACACGCTAATTAGAGAGAAGACAAAAGCCAAGGACGTAGTTAAGCAAGCTCATAAGATAAAATGGAAATGGGCAGGACACATCCAAAGAATGAATGACGAGAGATGGACAAAAATAACCACAAACTGGTACCCGATTAACAAAAAACGCCGCCGAGGTAGACCATGCAAGAGGTGGAACGATGACATAGCCAAAGTAGCAGGAAAAATATGGTGCAGGCTGGCCAGAGACAGACCGAGATGGAAAGCAATGGAGGAGGCTTTTACCGCTATAGGCGGTCCTTACACTTAAATTATTAATAATATTAAAATAGTATTCATGATAATGAATAATAAGTGATAAATTCGAATGAATAATTTTATGAATATTAAATAATTTATTAAATAATTTTAAACTGATAATATCAATAATTAATTTAATTAATTAATTTTGCATGAAGAAAATTAAATAACGAAATTCTTACTAAATAATATTGATTGTTAATAATAATAGGTTACATTAAAAATTAGCATGATGAAATTCATACAAAATAATGTGTTTCTTTTGTTAATAAATAAAAAATAAAATAATGCATGAGCAAATCAATATATGTAATATGTTATTCTAAATAATTTTTAATTGTTAATAAAATAATAATAAATTCTGTTGATTTTATAGCATGAAGGAATGAAATATGTAATAAATTAATGAAAATGGTTAACAGCCAATTGGGCATAATATTAATTTAATTACCAAAAACAATTAATTGTAAATAATGGATTGATGTACATACGGTGTAAGGAATCAATAAAGCTATTTTATTTTATTTATTTATTAATGTTCTAAAGTGTCACGTTTCCGAGATATGAGCTATCAAAGTTAAAGTCCATTTACTGATGGCATCTTCAGCACAACTTTGATAGCTTATATCGCTTATTAAAATGGCGGAAGTTAGGCCGGCCAGGCTTTACACAAAAATCTTCCAAGCCCTTTACAAAAACACATCATTTAATCATTGTACGTTCAAAGTACGTTCATATGTGCATTTCATAACAGACGGTAGGCAAGTGCAAGATGAAATCCCACGAGTGTATTACTGAAATCCGAAGTTTAAAATACCGATGTACCGTATCCATAACCAGGATTGTTGCATAGGTTGGTGTTCAGACGTGTCCTTTCGAGAGAAAGATACCGATGGAAAGACAAAAATGACCAAAAAGTGAAGCATCTCATCATCATCATCATCAGCAGACAGGTGGCCTGGTGTCACAGCGCGCAGCGATAGCATTGTTGGAGAGATGATTATTCAGAAATTCGTAGTCGATAAACGGCTCACACAAAAATTATAAAACCTTAATACCTATTATTAAAATAAAACAAGCTCTGATGTTCGAGTTCGGTCAAGCGCGAGAGGGAATTGCTCTAAAGCTTTTAATCTACTCAATAAAGTTGAAGATTTTTCATAAAAAATATTATTGCTCTCTCATACTAGCGATGAGATCGGCCGAGCAAGCTTGGGGCTATAAGAATCGAATCAAATGGTTTTATATTGTACGTCCATTTGTGAGAGAAGTTTAAAGTTGAATTGTTGGTTGCTTTTTAATGGGATGTTGCAGGTTGCTGATGAATTTATTTTTGTGAACAATCGGTTCTACTAATATGATAAATGTGAAAGTTTTTGAGGATGAATGTGGATGGATGTTTGTTAATCTTTCACGCAAAAAACTACTGAACGGATTGGGCTGAAAATTGCGTCGCAGGTAGTTTATAGACTGGATTGACGTATACCGAACACCACGCGAACGAAGCCGCGGGCATAAGCAAGTGGTTTAATAAACATAATTTTCAAGATTTACTTTACTATGAACAAGTAAAACTAGTAGTTACCAAGTCGAAAATTGTAACGACACCTATTGGAATAATTAAAACCAATTGGACATTTGAAATTGTTTGCTATACATTATCAATAGGTATTTTTCTCACGTGGTTTGAAAAGAGAGATGAACAAACGATGAACGAACAAACTCATCATCATATAACATGGCCAAAAGTGCAAAACTGACAGCCTGAAACCATGTAAACACCGAACTGAACCGTGCCCAATTATCTAAAGAAACGGCCACGCTCCACGATCCATACAGAGTCGCGGCATTCATGCATCACTCAGCGAACGATTGAAAAATGTCGTGCCAGCTAACAGACCTATTTAATTAACTTTCCCGAGCATTATGACCGGTTTATACCCGGTTTTTATGCCCGACCCGGGCATTGTGTGGACTCAATATCGGTAGCTTTATTGTCGACGGTTCCAGTCGCAGGACTCTTTGTCAAGTGGCCGGTGGCTCGGCAACATTATAAGGTCGGATGGTTCTATACCCGGAATGTAGATCCGGGTAGGTCGTAAATGGTAGTTGTTGCCGTTTATTACACGTTAACCGATCGATTTGGAGGTAAACAATGGGGTTTATGTATGCGAGGAGATGGAGGTTTAGTGGTTATTATCTTTATTGAGTGATGAAAGTGATGTTCTCGTAAGGTTTTCTTAGTATTTTGTTTGTCGTCTGCGTGAGAAGGGAAAATATTTAGCTGGGTTGTGTATTAAATTAGGTCGCCTTATAGCTTTCAAACGCATTTTGAAATAAAAAAATCATTCTGCATAGTGACTGCTGAGATGACGAGTAATAGAGAAGTATGGAAGAAGAAGATATGCTGCGCCGACCCCAAATAAGTTGTCATAAGGGCAGGAGGATGATGATTCTGCATAAGCATGACCAAGTGTTATTTGGTTTTTCCATCCGGAATTTCCCAGAACTCGTGCCCGGTAGATGGAAATAACCTCTTTAACATGGGACTTACAACATTTCTGTCAAAATATGGTTGTAGATGAACCTCAGCCTAATCTTTCGGGGTTTGCAAGTGTGATGTTGTGTTACAAAAATCTGATATATAGACGAAACATAGATAACGATAAGAGTCGAAGAGTCGAGAATAAGAAGTCGGTTTTGTTTTTTCAAAAAGTTTTTTTATTTTACCCTTTTTAGTTGTAGTATACCACACAAATTCTTGTCATGAATTAATTTTTACATTGTAACTAGAAGTTAGTTAAAGTACTTGTCAAGACGAATCAAACGAGTTCTAAATTCGACGGCGTTGCGTCGTTTTATTACAGAGTTCCTATGGCCACCTTCCAGCTCCATCATCAGATCAGCTCCATGTCATCATAATATTGCATTAGCATTGTCTCGCGATATACACATGCGTGCAAAATTTCAGCTCAATCAGAAATCGGGAAGTGTGTCAAATTTAGCTAGCAAGTATCACGCGACGTCACGTGATGTACATCAAAGCGCCTTCACGCGACGTCGCGTGATGGATAATTAACGTGAGGAAAACAACCAAATTCCTTATCCAATTTTGATTAAATTTCTGTGGGACCAATCGGAAAGCATGGATATGCCTTTTCATCATTCAGATGAAAAAAAAAAAACGAATCGGTTTACAAATGACGGAGTTATGAGGAAATAAACATAACAAAGCATATTTGTGTATTATTTGAAAGGCTAATTAAAGGCAACGGATACCTATTACGAGATACCGATAAAAATAAACGCGTTATTTTGGAAATGTGTCGAGCAGTTGGTTCGATATAAATAAATATTACTTACGTAACTCAACACTCAGTCGCTATTCAGCTCGGTGCGAAGTAAACAGTGACGTCGGAGTATGAAAACGCATTATGAATGAAACTTAATTATCGCTTTATTAGTACACGATATAATAGTAGGTACGATCAAATAATGTTCGAAATTATTGGATAACTTTAGCCAATAATTTCATTAATCAACTCAACCTTGCTGGACTTAGTCCTTTCCCATACTGCGCCACAACACCCTTAATGAAACTTATCATGAAGAAAGCATACTTACGATATAATAAAACAAGAAAAAAACTTCATTTTTCTATTATTTACAATTAAAAAGAAGAAAAAAATGTGTTGCGCCGACCCAAAGTAAGTCACCATCGTTGCAATGTTCTGCCGCGGCGTCTGTTTCTGTTGAAACCAGTGCAGGACGCGCTCACTCCACCTGAGGACCACAGAAAGGTCCTCGGGATGTGTCTCAGTCCACTTCAATTACGCAGCCATATGTAAAGCATCAGTGACATTGGACTTTGATATAATGTCGCTGCTCGCTTATTTTCAAGTTATAAATGAAGCAAATCATGTGACTTATTAATTATAGAATGGCACTCAAATGAAGTCGCAACACTACACGGTCAAAACACGTCAAACTATTTGTAAAAATCTGAGATAAAATCCGAAACAAAAAGCCCAATACATCTATTTCTCTTTCAACTCCACAAACATCGATTATATCGGTTTCCATTAAATTGATACCATTTCCTTCAATACTCTAACGTTTTCTTCGAAGGTTGGCGGGGCTAGGGTGGGGCGGTACATTTTTTATCACTTGCTTGGAGCGTCGGTGATCAATCATTGATACTGGAAGCGTCTACACGGACGAATTACGGTATAGCTTGTTAAGAATGGTTTACTGATTTTAATATGGAATTATGGCAAAGTGCTGTAGCTTTTAGTATGTATAATTGAGCATCTCTTGTAAAATGAGTATCTGTTGGTTAATAAATAGGGTTTTTTGTCAAAGAAATTATCCAGTACATGTGTGTTCTGCTTCAGATATGAACCAAAATGTGAACTCTTTTGGACAATAAAACATGTCTGATTGGTAAAGCGTTCGTTTTGGAAGTGTTTGCTTATAAAATTTAACCAAACGAATAAAGATTTTATGTGTCCGTGAATTATGTATCCGTATGAATTAAAGCCGAAGGAGCTCGTAGCTATATAATAACAGTCGCTCGGGTCGATCTTCAGCTTAAGCCGCGCTTGCCTAGGTTGGTCCGTGGATGGGTGACCACCCATTACATACCGAGTTTCCTCCGTGCCTCGAAAAGCACGTTAAACCGTTGGTCCCGGCTGTCATTTGTAGATGTTTGACAGTTGTTACAGGTAGTCAGTGGCCCGAAAGTCTTACCAAGGGGTATCTCATTACTCAGTATTAACTGGGTTGTGGAGGTCAGGTAGGCAGTCGGTCCATGTAAAATACTGGTATAAGGTATTCAGCTATATCCAGTTAGACTGGAAACCGAACCCAACATGGTTGAGGAAAGGCTAGCCAGATGATTATGTTATTCAAGCCAAAATAATATTGAGACTCCAATTATTGCTTTTAGACACATTATTCACGAGAAAAAAAATTATATAGTTAAATATTATTTTTTCTTCTCTCTCTCTCAATAAGAGATAAATCTCACTTCACTAAACTGCGTGAACATAAGACGCGTAATAAATTCTTTAATTACTTAACGTTAATTTTCTGTTAACTTAATTTTCGACTCAATATTAATTTTACTTATCAAAGTTGTTAATTGTCTTAAGCAGTTTATTTTTGGATCTTAGTAGCTCCAGGCGGGAGCGACCGAACTTTAGTATTTCTACGGAACTGTCATTTGAGGGCAAAAGGACAGTTTAGTGGAGTCTATCTGGTTAGAAGTACCGCCATAAAGGACAATTTTTTTTTTTCTGGTTTAATTCGTTTACGAATTTTGAGAGTTAATGTACTCAAATATCTGTTAGAGTCCGGTGTCCCAACTTGTCCGTACCGGTTTGACCGAATATTTCGTCGAAATTCTGGCTTAACAGTTCAATTGCCAGAATTTTGTATTTATTTCTAAAATACAAAATGACTCTATAGGTACGTAATGAAACAATGAAAGCAGATTATTAACCAAAATACCGTTCCGAAGAACTTAGCATTTCTATTTGGAAGATGTATTTCAACTCTGACATTTATATTGCTACGCCGTAGCAAGGCCTACACCTTGCTACGGCGTAGCCGCCAAATGCCGCCGGGTCTACGAAGCTACGAGTAGTTGCTACGCTACTCTTTTCCGTCCTAATTTTATATTCATCAATTAACGTCTCGTTCAAAAGGCTATTAGAGATAACCTTTACAATGTTGTTATATTTTTGTTATTACTATAAATATCTTTATAATTTTTAGGTTACTTAAGTTAGGAGGAGCTCGTTGCTAAATTATAATAGCCGTTAGGGTCGATCTTTAGGTTAAGCCGCGCTTGCCTAGGTTGGCCCGTGGATGGGTGACCGCCCCTTACATACCAGGTAGTCAGTGACCCGAAATTCTGACAACCAGTCTTACCAAGGGGTATCGTATTACCCAGTACTATCTGGGTTGTGGAGGTCAGATAGGCAGTCGCTCCATGCAAAATACAGGTATTCAGCTGCATCATCTGCCAGTCTAACTGACAGCTAAAAGCCGGGCAGATGATGAGGTTATTTAATCTAGCTTATATATCAAAAGATGTAATGATATCAAGTAACTGTTGTTACTTTTGTCACCTATGTATTTACTCATTGAAAAAAAATATTTCCAAGAGACATAATTTTGTTAAACCAAGTCTATATTTTCTAAGCGCTAGTTACACCTTCAATAGTTAAATATACGTGCTGCTTCCAAATGAAATTGAATTTCTTTACAAAATTGCAACTCCATTTACGTCAAGAAAAAAAAATGGGATGCAAGTTTCCACCCGAACAAACATAGTTACATACATACATTGCAAGTTAAATAAAAGCTTGTAAAATAGTAAGTACATTTTGATATAAATGGGGAAACTTTGTTATTGCATTCGAGGCGGAATTCGCACCCGAGCCGTAGGCAAGGTTATGGAGCCGAGAACAGCAGTATCAAATGCCCACGTGTATCAAACGACGTTTTTCAATACACTTTCGAAGAAATAAAATAATAAAACGAAAAGTTTCGCCAGGTTGAACAAGAAGCAAAGGTATGAAGCTGTTAAAAAGCCTAATATGAAAAATTGAAAATTCAAATATATTGAATTTAGAACACAAATAAATGTTAATTTGTGCACAAAAGTAAATATTATTATTATTTTTTTGTTTATTTATGATATTCTATTTATAAACACAATTTAAATATTCAACAAATATTTATGCCGTAAAAACGCATATCCCTTTGCCAAGATTTAAATACAATCACCGCCGACTATGAGAACCCATTTGACTTAGCATAATTAATTACTTATAGTTATCTGTGGAATTTATTATTTCCGCACACGTTGTGAACAATGAAAAATATCCACGTGTGTGAAATACATTGCATATTTAACCTAGTTGCAGTGCGATAAGTGCCAGTTTTTGAGGAAGTGTATTGAACAAGCTTTGCCGCAATATTACACAGTAATTTACACAAGTCATTAGTGTTTCCATAATACCAAGTACTAAGAAATATGCTAATACTAATCACTTTATATATACCTCGTTTTGCATGTTAATACGCATATAAACTTGTAAATTAAGCGACTAATAGCCAGACGGCTATTGTGAAAAATGGAGAACCAAACAGTCTTGTGTCTTAGCATTTTCTTGCTAAGACGTTGCAGTTATGATAGAAGGAAAAAGCGTTTTTATTATGACTAGCATAAGGTTTGAATGCTTTGCAATTAGTGCTTTAAATGCTGTATCCATTATAGGCTAGAAAATTTGTTGTCTATTATTTAATAGACAACAAATTTTCAAAATCGGACAAAATTAAGTTCTAGTCATTTGACTAGAACTTAATTTTGTCCGATCATTCGAATCACACTATCATTCCTTGATTGAGGAGCTCGTGGCTCAATAATTACAGCCGCTCGGGTTGACCTTTAGGTTAAGCCGTGCTTGCCTAGGTTGGTCTGTGGATGGGTGGTCACCCATTACATACCGAGTTTCCCCGTGCCTTGGAAAGCACGTTAAGCCGTTGGTCCCGGCTGTCATTTGTAGATCATTGACAGTTGTTACAGGTAGTCAGAGACCCAAAAAGTCTGACAACTAGTCTTACCAAGGGGTATCGTATTACCGGTACTAATTGGGTTGCGGAGGTCAGATAGGCATTCGCTCCATGTAAAATACTGGTATTCATCTGAATCAGGTTAGACTGCAAGCCGACCCTAACATAGTTGGGAAAAGGCTAGGCAGATGATGACTATCATTCTTCTACTATCATTCTTTGATACTTGGATGAAATGGCTAGAATAATTCTATAAAATTTTCATGATAGGTATTCTCTCAGTAAATGAAAAACAACATTGACTTTTGTTAAAAATTCGCGAAACCTCAATGGCCTAAAATACTAATCCTTTGTTTTTTTTTTTGTTTGTTTTGTTTAAAAAAAACAAAGGATTTGGAAGTTACGTAACATCACGTCTACAATCACCGAAGGATTAGACAGAGGTGTAGCCAATTATACACCCACATTTCGCCTGTTATGTTAAAGTCCCATGTAAGAGAGAGCGAGCCTATTGCCATTAACCGGGCACAGATCCAAACTCCGTGAGTGCTACTGATAACCCAATAATACTTTGCCCGACCCGGGAATCGAACCCAGGACCTCTTGCTCAGCAGTCGCGTTTACGACCACTAGACCTACGAGGCAATTTGAAAGATGCAAACTAACATAAAAATTATTCGACAGTTCTCAATTAGAACCCCTAAAGACGACGCTGTAACTAAAGCCACAAAAAAAATAAAGCTTGCAGTATCCGAAAGCAATTTTCGCTCCCGGTTTAATGCTCACTAATTTCAACTAGTAAATAACGCTTTGGGCACTAAAATGAATCCCGACTAACCCACAACCTTGCCCGGTTATAAAATAAACATTTAAGGCCCCTTTTATAACTAATAAACTATTTTGAACAAACATTTTATAGCCCTAAAATATTTATCCGAAGTAGTTCCGGCTTTTCGAAAGATATTTCGTGTAATTTACGTAAGCGAACCTTTCCTTAATTAAAATCTATGTTCTTTGTTCCAGGTGTTAGAATATTCTGGAAGTTGTGACGTCATGGAGTCTCCGTTCTGATGTGAGCGCGAAATTATTTGAATTTCGGAGTGTTGTGAAATGTCAAAGCTTTAGTGATGAGACTTTATATGTGAAGGAAAATGGGGACGTTGAGGTTCAGTGTTTCGTTGCTCATTTGTTGGATATCCGGTAAGTTTTCTATTCAAATAATTATTGTTTTTAGCCCTTAGATACTGACCTAGTAAAGAATTGATGATGGTGTAATAAAGAAGTATGGAACAAGAAGACATGCTGCGCAGACCCCAAA
Source organism: Eugnorisma glareosa (assembly GCA_947578425.1). NCBI lineage: Eukaryota > Metazoa > Arthropoda > Insecta > Lepidoptera > Noctuidae > Eugnorisma > Eugnorisma glareosa. Next base: position 19,008,050 of record OX387961.1, on the reverse strand, counting down.
TAAATTGGGATAAGAGAATAATGATGATGAGGTACTGACCTACCGCTGGGCAAAGGATCGTGAATTGCGATCCTGAGCTACTTCTTTCCGACTCTTAAAAAAGACTTCTAGGCCATTCTGCCGTCCATCTGCCTCCACCCGTGTCGCTGCTTAGGGGCCCACAGTTCGCTCAGCATGCGGCCGACATGTCCTGCCGAACCCCATTTAAAATACTAGCTTTAAAAGACATCACATTAATAAGTAGGTTTCTGGTCCAAGAATTTGGGTCAGCCGTAATTTAGAACGTATTTAACTTCAAAGATGCTATACGTTGAATGTAATATAGGATTTTGGCTTACGTTTCGTTTTGAGACGAGGTCAATAAGTACGGTTTTGCTTTGTATAGTGAATTTAGCACTAAGTACTTAAATATATTCGGTATACAAAACCGGGAAAGGCGAATTACATCTACAGAAAAATAACAATTAAAAAAGTTTCGTTACTTTTTCAAATAAATCAATCTCAACCTCATTTCTCAGAGCTCCGTCTAAAATACGTTACACAATCCACAAATTGAATTCAGAACTCGAATTCGCAAATGAAACTTCGACTACCCTAATTAAGATATAAAAAAAAACTTGTTCAAATCTCCATAAATTAACTCTTTTCTTCATTCAGGAATTAAAAGAAGGCTTTTAGTTGATTAACTTTTCAACGGGCACTGGAGGTACTAGGAGAACATAAATCAAGCATAATACAATTACAGTAATGTTTGATTAAATACGGCTGGTTGGTGCGTCGGGCGGCGAAGTTGGCGGAATGTTGGTACAACTGGTTCCAACGTACCAACATTGTTCCGAGGTGCAGAGAAAATAGTTGAGTTGATTAAAACTTGTTTAGTAATTAGCTGACGCTGTCGTGTTTTGCATGTTTAGGCTTGGCCTGAAAGTAGTGTATGTTGTACAGACGCCAAACTACTCGAAACTCAAGTCAAAGTCAAATTTTTCCAATCAACCTTGAACTTATGCTTTAGCAATAAAGTTGAAAATCTATTAAAGAAACTTGACAAATTGTAGTAGGTTGTTGTGTTTGTTGTGTGCTGGGTTACATGATATTTTTTCTTTGTAAAGTTTTAACATGATGTACATGGAGTTTTTTGGCGCGTGGCTTTCATCGGAACTAGTGCCGCCATCTTGTTTTGTCACTACCAGTTTCCAATTTTACAAATATTAACCAACAACACCCTCTTTTTAACGTCATTCAAAGGCCAAAAGAAGAAAACATCACTGTTTAATGGTATTTAGTACAAAAAATACCCCTTGTACGACAAATATTGACAAACACGGTTTCAATAAGGCAGGAAAAAATGGTTATACTGTTAAAATGTAGGTACAGACACTCGTTCGTTAGTCATATCGCAAGTATTTCACAGAATCGCTCACACGCTCGTCAAATTTTCTTCGTTAAGTTTTCGTCAGGGTATGCACATGTACTTTCAAATATTGGATAGTATAATATAATTGATTTCAGTCCTTCAGAATTTTTTATCAATGACTAGCTGTGCTTTATGTTCCCTTACTACATTAAATAATTTATTCAAGAACAATTTTTGAACGTCAAAACTTATAAAAGACAGCTACTAAAGTACTTCTACTTTAAGTATGTACTTCCTTATAATAGTAGTTTTGGTTGGTTCAAGGGTACTAAGGAAGGGATATCGTATTAACAAGGGTTTTGGAGGTCAGACAGGCAGTCACGCCTTGTAAATGCAACTGGTTAGACTGGAAGCCGACTCCAACATATTTGGGAAAGGCTAAGCAGAAGATGATGTCCTAGAAAGAGACAGAGGTGACCTCTAAGCTTTACCCACTTTTCCAAAAACTCGATGTCCTATATTGGAGTCTGTGTACACATCAAAACAATTGTTTGCGCCTCTATCACTCACTTTGTGGCCCCAACATAGTGTTGTTTCAGCCCTCATAACGAGATTTCGACTTTCAGCATATTTATTGCTTTCAAACGTTCAAAGTTAATTATGAGCGTGTGACTTATGTGTGCGACTGAGTTATGTCTATTACGAGTTCCTGCTTAAAATGGGCGTGCTAGTTCTTTGAAATTGTTGACCTAAAAACCTACAGGCCATTATTTTATGCTGGGTATTAAGATACGTCAAAGCGCAACCTGTTGTCAAGATTAAGACATGTTTCTGGAATTTTAGAGATCAACTTATTTTTCTTTCAACTACGTAGTAATGTTATCATTAATCACTACAAAACCGATCACAAAGGACGTCTTTTTTGCTTAGAACCAAAACAGCACAGAAATGTTATATGAAATGTCATTGTTGCACAGTTTTTCATTAATGCACTGTTTTTTTATTTTTTATTTAGATATTAATTTACCATAGAGACTTACTGTCTCCCATTAAGTTTACAAAAAAAAAAAATGCATTTAATCAAAAAGATACTGGCTGAACATAAAAATCGGCTGAATAAAATGGACTTGGTGAAAAAAAAAATACAAATGGCGCGCATATTGTACCATAAATTGTAAAACTTTGATACTTCGTATTTAGCAATAAAAATTAAAAAAATGGAAATAGACAGCGATATCGATATGAATTCAACTCCAGAAAGTATAAAAACAGCTGCAAATGAAATTGTTAATAACCTTTTGCCACAAAACTCGCGAGATACGTTGTTTTCATTAACTTGAGTTTTTATTTTGAGTACGTATATTTTACCAAGGTAGGTAGATTGGTAGTTGAAAGAAAAGTAGATTACGCACCTTGCTAAATTGAGTAATTAATGCACACGTATTAATTTAGTAACATAACACTTGTGCATTAATAACTCACTTTGCGCTCGATGCAACAATCTACTATTACTGAAATTATGGTTAAATGTTGTGCGTCAACGTTTATAACACTCTGCATTTTCCCGTTTTGTTAGAGTGTAAGGTTGGCTATACATCGACATTTCGTTTTAAATTGACGGAACGAAAACTCTTTGGCTTTCAAACCGGCCACGCTTGTATGTTTTGTTAATCATGCACTGATTTCAGTATCTATGATTTTGCCTGACATTGAAGAATAAACATTGAAGTCACATAATTATAACTACATATGTTTAATTTACGTACAACGGAAGATTTCATTCACGTTTAAAATACTTGCGATGAAAGCACTCATTCACAAAGATATTGTATCTAAAATTTATTTTTACATAAATGTGAATTAATACGCAGTTAAATTAAATAAATTAAAAATCGCTGGACATTACACACAGCGCCATCTAGGTGCCACACTAAGCTACGAGGCTTGTGTCGTGGACACCAGATAGTTGATAATACTACATAGTAATTTTTTGTTTGTAAATACATACTTATTATACATATAAACATCCATGACTCGGAAACAAATGTCCATGCTCATCACACAAACATTTGCTCCTACCGGGACTCGAACCCGGGACCCTAAGAACGTAAGGCAGCCTCATTACCGCTGCGCCATTCGGGTCGGCAAAGTTAGATAAATTAAAGTTATTTCACGTAGTTAACAGGTACTTTGAGCTAGTAGTAACCTAGTTTTCGTAATTCGGGCTGAGTACCTAATTGCGCGGAAAAATGGGCGTTTAACTGGAATTCTACACTAAGATACACCTATAGCTTATTTCCTAGTACTAAGACATTGTTTTCAATACTGATATGTACTATTATTGCACATTTGCAAACCTCTCCGAGTACGCATAAACTGTCACTTACGGGATATCTTCCGTGATTGTCTTTAATTTTGAGCTCCCGATATTTCGTCTCTGTTGCAAGCGCCATGATCGCGGGTTGACTGAAGAATGCGGGTGGATGGAAAATAAATTCAAAATTAAAGACAATCACGGAAGATATCGCGTAAGTGACAGTTTATGTGTAGTTGTAAACCTCTCCGAGTAGACTATAGAATAAGATTACTTTTTATAATTTAAAAAAAATCATAAAGGCATATAGGTTTCTCCGATAGTGGTCTGATTTAATCAGTATTATACTAACCCCCTTTTTCTTCGCATCACTGATGATATCCCTGCCCTTTCTAAATAATGTCCTTTCCCAATTATACATACCCAACCAAAATTACGCAACAAAATCACATTGGAACTGGGAGCCGTTGGAAAATGATCCCACGAGCGTTCATATCAAACCAATATCTCAGAATAGAGCCAGCGACCCAAAAATGCGTTCAGACGACAAAACGATAGAAACATCGGTCAAATACATTTCAATGCGCATTAACATTATATACAAAGCATATCATTCAATTTGGACAAAAATCAAATCACACCGGAACAGAAATTTTCGGGACCCGAAAAATATATTCCGTCGAAAGTCCGATATGATTATTCGTCTTCGGAGAATCCAATAATTCGTTATATTGAAGAAAGTTTCCTTCTTACAAAGTTGCCAGTTCAATATGATTTTCTTTGACCCAGCTCCAGCCATTATTAGTATTATTCTTCGTTGCCAATATCACGATTGCTTTTCGTGCCTAAATGTCAATTTTATTAACTGTTTGTTTTGGCCGATGAAAAGGAATATTAAAGTTGGCAAATCACTGTGTATAATGGAGTCTGTTTGTATAAGGAAAGGTTAATGTTGCGATACTGAGTAGAACTGAGAATACAGTAGAGAAAAGACTTCACGACGATGATGCCTTAAAAAAGGTTTTACTTAAGTCAAAAATTGGTTAGAAGCATCTCTGTTACCTATTTCAAAATAGAGATCCTATCTATACTATATACTATAATCTATACTTATATTATAAAGAGGTAAAATTTGTTTGTAAGTTTGTATGTAGGGGGTAATCTCCGGATCTACTGAACCGATTTTGATTTTTTTCCAGTAATAGGAAGCTACATTATTGCCGAGTGCTATAGGCTATATTTACAACGTGCCCATGGGATAATTTCCGACCAAAACGCGAGCGAAGCCGCGGGCAATTCAGCTAGTCATTGATATTCTGATGATTCGCCTAGCCGTTCTTCTTTAATGTCTATTGAAAGTCACTTATTTCCGTGGTTAAAAATATCATCCAATGAAAATAAAAATAAAAAGCCAAATGCATCAGGTTAAAAATAATATTGAAAATTATTGAAGAAAGCAGTGTGAACGCACGACTGAACAGTGATCGGACCAGTGAACGTACGATTGAACTAATGAATGAACTGAACATTCACTTAACTTGACTGAATGATTACTCTGGGAACACTGGTTTTAATCGTTCATGTAGAAGTCATGAAAGTCTGTGTAGTTCAAACCAAGATATTTGCTGAAGTAAGTTTGGGCTAATTTCAAGTTTTAAATTCAATTATATCTCGTAAATTAACTCCACCTTAAACGGTTTATCGTTGCAGTGTTTATTTTTAATGTTTGTAAGTAAAGTATTAAAACTATAAAAGCATTTTGAAAAAATTGCATTCCAATCAAGTGTCTTTTAAGCTTGATTGACGATATCTTGTCTAAATTAATCAAAATCTTAGTTAAGTTGATCATCACGACATGATTGCAGAAATACTAGTTCAAATGATTGAATGCTCAAACAAGTTGATGACATCATTGTAGAAGAGATAAAAAAGAGACAAGTAAAAAAATGTTAACTGTAACACAATAAGTTAGCGTCAATCAAGCATTTTGATTACTTTAATAAAGATCATTGAAACTTTATTAAGTTGATTTGACTTGATAGCATCTATCACTGCAATGAATCATACAACTTGATCAAATCTAGCGCTAAATAAGTTCCTTGGTTGTGTTTATTACTATTTGACTTGATTGCTGCAAATTGGTTTTGTGATAACTCCAATCAAGATCCCGTTTCAAATCTCAATGAAATATAAGTAGTAGCTGTGATTATTGTGCTTGATAGGCTCAGATGCAAACAAGTTACTTGATTGTTGCAACAACTTTTTTTTTTCAGTTTATGACGACAGATTTAACTGGTAAAATTTGAGTGTACAACTGGGTAAACCGCTGCGTGACCCATCGGTGTAATCAAGCGTGATTGTACTCGTATGTTAATTACGTTTCAATTTTTTTTTCAAAAATCAGTAACTATACTCATAATTCAGATACATTTCGTTAAATAATTATCATTTATATTGCATACTAGCACTTCACCGACTTTGTTTGCCGACGACTTTGCCGACTATGTCCGCAGAAATTGTGATAGCTTAGCTTATAAAGGCTATAGCACCCACAAATAATGTAGCTTTCTGCCAGTGAAAGAATATTTTAGATTGGATCATTATTTCTGTAGATTACCCCTTACAAACAAACTTCCAAAATAACAAACTTACAAAAAAAAACCTCTTTATAATAATAGTATACATAAACTGCACATAACCACCTCATATACTCGTACCACGAACAAATATAAACTTTCCCCAAACAAGACTTCCAGATGGGCACAAGAACAAGGCCGGTTCAAAAACTCAGCTGAGCCGTTTAGTTTAAACATTGCGAAGCTACTGCAGAAACAGATTGCCCATAGGGACGCGGCAATTGTTTCACTTGACTCAGAACTTCCACTGCATAGTGAACAGTTGATGCACGGCTTTGCATTCGCTCTTACACTTTTATTTCTGTTCCCTTTAACATGTAAAATGGGGTACACAGTTTAGAAGCCTATTTTAGTTTTTGGCAGGGAAACGGTTGCTTTGGAAATGTAAAGGTTCTTGTTTTTCGTACGTTAATATATATTGTTGAATCAATTCAAGATTGAAACATAAAATAACACGCCTTTTAATCCCCGAAGGGTTAGGCACAGGTGTACATAATATCTAATACATCCACATTTCGCCAGTAATGATAAAGTCCTATGTAATAGCGGACTAGCCTTTTGCCATCAACCGGACACAGATAGTAAGAATACGGACAACTTTTAAATTCAAAACTTTTTTGATGCAACCCCTAACTTGGGGAGGGGGCAGAAATTTCTAAATTTTTTGAAAAAAAAAATTATATTTCCGAAACGGTTAACATGTTTAGCGTCAAAAATATTTTTTTTGAAAGCCAATTGTTTACTCTACAATGTTTACTTTTAAAGTTTAGCGGTAAAACGTATGGTTTTCGAAATAAAAAAATATAACTGAAAAATTGAGGGCGTTTCCATGCTAAACTCTTATGGGAGGATTTTATTTATTTTTTGATCCAAAGGGTTGATAAAAATAAGGAAGGGAACCTTCTTCGAAATCTACCTCCTCCTGCGGTTTGCCGAAGGGATTTTTGTTACGTTGAGGTTGCTATTGGGAAGGTACTGTTTCATACATTACATAGTCGACTGGCCGCTGTCCAAGGAAAAAAATATTTTGACAGAACAATAGCCGTTTTGGAGATGCGATGTCCCGAATCGACTCAAAAGCACACAGACAAACAAGCTTTAAACAACAGTATAAAGGGTGTAACAAGACCCTTAAAGAAGCCGAAAGGTACTTGTTCTCCCCGTCATAGCGATTATTTTTTTGTGCTAGACCATACCTTCTAGTTACGAAGATATTGGGGGTCGAAGATCCAACTTTCTCACAAGTTTTTTTTTAAATACATGTTTTTAACGTAAGATTTTTACTACGACCCCCGTACTATTAAATCTATCCATCAGCACAATGTTTTGAGTGCGTTAGATTGAGACCGTAAAACGTGAATTTTCACCCCAAAAAAAAAGTCAGTTTCCCAGTAATATTTTTTGCGTAAAGTTACTTAGTTTGATGTTTATAATGCTTGGTTGACGGCTTCGTTAAGGGACTTGTTACACCCTGTATGATCCTCTTTGTTTTTGTCAGCACGTGTAAAATATAACAGTTGGATCAGAACTCTTCATTATTAATATAAAACTACATTTACCTTTGCACATAACAAGAAGCACTTTATATTTCCTTTTACCAGATCTGTATGCAAATCTACTTTTAAAACTACCGTCAATAATCTATACAGAGGAATAAAATATTATTCCGTTCAGTCCAATCGCGCTTTGAGAAACGTCGGATAAAAAATTGTCTCAAAGACGTCGGTAAAAGGTTACTCGACAACGAGTTTGTCATGTAGATGTTGTGATGATCTTTTATGAATTTGAAGCTTATTATCTTGTGTTAGGTTTGTGTTTCTAAGTGGGTTTAATTATTAAGGTTTTTCATTGTTTTAGTCATAGTTCTTCAAATTAGAGGAGTGACGAAGCGGTGCAGTGGCGCCACTGTGGTGCGCCAGCCGCGCCTCTACTAGTTTTCATACAATTTCTAGAAGCGTAGTCGCAGCGACACTAATGACGTGCGTGTGCACGGTAGTGGCGGTCCTTATTTATAAAATATAATATGAAAAACGTTCAATTTTTGTAGATCATGGACCTTTATGTGGAAGCAAATCTATTTCATTAATTGTTTTCTATCTATAGAAATACGTAATAGGTAGGGTATTTTCCAAAACAGAATCGTAAAAGTTATAGAATGGACATATTACGAAATGATGATACACTGTGTTTATTGCAATAATAGTAGAAGTATTTCTTTTAAACTTTTGGTGAAATAATATATTGTTTTTTTTTTTTTTAATTTCTTCATTATAACATTTTTATGCATCTTTTAGTATAAACAGGAGGAAATTGGTGTTCCCTAGCTGAGAACAAACGCCGAAATAAACTCAGAGAGCAAAGCCTCTTTTAAAGTTCACAAAATTTTCTAATCTATCTGTCTTTCCTTCTATCTAACCAACTCCAATTACAAGTCAATATACAACCACTTCTCATCTCTCAAGATGTCCCACATAAATCTGCGACTATTTGGTTCCACGTCCACTGCTGTTGAAATAATGCCAGATTTTCGTCCAGCGCCTGCAACCTCTGTTTCTGAGAATAATAAATTGAATATTAGAATATACGGTTCCAAAAAAGAAGTGCCATATTGAAATATTATTTTTCGAAATGGTTCTGTCTTTTTTTGAAAAAGGTTTTATTCATATTCTATACTCCTTTGTGTACTACAAAGGAGTGGAGGAGGAGTGAAGTGTGGTAGCATAGTTATTTGTATTTTATATCCCCGTAAATAGGGCCTTTGGCTAAATAATGACAGCCCCACAGACCGATGGAGGGTGAAGCTAGGCTTGCTAAGGTAGATCCTGGGGATGGGTTACCATCCATTACAAATCGAGACCCTTCCGTACACCATCAAGCAAGCTAAACCGTTGATCTCGGCGTCATACGTGGAGACATAATAGGTGTATTTATCAGAATAAACGGGTGTTTATATATAGAAGCCTGGAAGTCTGAAAACCAGTCTTGCATAGAGATGTCGTGTTACTCAGCAGGTAACTGGGTTATGGAGGTCAGATGAGCAGGCGCTTCCAATACTAGAGCATTATCCAGTTGGAATGGAAGCTGAACCGAAAGCAAAAGGCTATGCGAAGTTATTTAACAGACTCGCAGCAAAAAATAATATAGAAGCCAATTCAATGCCTGCATGAGAAGTACTTCTGGAAATATAATACAATACAAAAATAGCCATTTCTATATTTGGCCTAAGTTACCCCTACAGCTGACTCCGCAATTCGAGAACTGGCCACGTATGTCCGAATCTACGTCATTACATTACTCTCCGCTGCGGAGCTGACTACAACAGAAAATGATACATGCAAATAGGCACAACACAGATAACCAATCCTAGCGTTCACTTCGTACAAGTTCTCGAATAGCTCACTCACTCATTCGATTGCGGTGCACACATTCACAGATTCACACACACACACTTTGGTTTACCGCGCAAGTGATGTCAATGTGTGCGTAGAGGTTGTAGTATGTGTGGCAGTGAGCTGTAATGGTGTGCGTGAGTGAGTGAAGTGTTTTTGCCCGTGGTATGCGTCCAGCCAGCGTGACCCATATACGGCTCGCTGTGGCAACATAAATTATGGGACCAATTGTTTCCTATATGCCTATTGTGTCTTCCATTGCATTTATTTAGGGGCTATTTTTCTAAAATGACATTACGCCATTCCTCTTTTTGTGCTCTAAATAAAAGTGATTTTTATAGACTTTAAAATTTATTGGGTACGTTTAGGTAATTGGGACGTTAAACTTGGTTACGTGGAAATGCATTTTCTCAGTTTATCTTATAGAGTTGAGTTCGTTTACGTGGGGTTTTGATTGTTTATGGATAGTGTACTTTTATAGCTCAAATCCACTTAGGAATAATTAAAATGGATCCAAAATCCAACATACTTCAGGCACTATCAAGTCCAACGTTAAAAGCAGCCCTTGCAAGAAAACCTAATGACAATGAAGATACGCAAAAAAAGCAACAAAATAATATTGTGTATTCTTCCAAACATCTCCATAATTCGTTTTGGAAGCTAGTTCCACATCCATAAGAAAATAAAACCACACACGGTATATATTTACTAGTTATTTATGTATGTAAATGGCAATTTCGCGACCTATTTGTCTCCCTTCACTATATATTCCCGCGACGGATCGCCTGACGCTGTTTCCGCCCGCTGCCCCTCGATGGAGTTAAAAGTCATACTGGAAGGAACTAAATATACTTAATTGACCTTAGAACTGTAGTTTTTAAAGTATCTGTGATATCGATGCACTACACAGGACCAGCATCACCTCGACTTGAACCGCTTGGGATTTGTTCCATGACACTTTGCGATTTGCTTGTAAAAGTTAAATGAGGTGATGCCGATCACGAGTACTGCATAAAAGTATGTTTAATTTTGCCATCAGTAAACTTTATTGCAATTCTTAGCCCAACAGAAAGTTTTAAGCTTGGTGTCCAATTCACTGCGTGGGTTTACTCTTCTAACACATACATGTGGGAATGGTAAGGTTAGTTATGTGGCAATACTGATTGAATAAGGGAGTGTAAGAGGATGGAGTGACAACACTGTGTCAATGACGGAGTAGAAAAAAGATGGACGACGGTGAAGACGTTACATTACGTTCGTTCTGTTGTAAGAATACTTTTCGGAAGATTAAATAAGAAGTAAAGTTTGCTTCACCCGTTTTATTTGAGATCCCACAGTACACACTCTACGTACATTTATTGCAGTTTACATACTTAAGGTAAATTTTAGAGTTCAATTTTTCAGTTCAAAGTAGTATAATCAAGTTTACGACGCCTCTAAGAAAAGAAGTGGCCTATTCTTTTCCTCAGTCTCTTACTACTTGATACTGGCTGTTGACAATAAAAGAAACGTAGTATATCGTAAACAATCTTCAAGTTCATTGACCGCCAGATTATCATTCGCGCACTCCATCTCACAGAAGCCTGCCCCAGCAGTTGGGACGTTATAGGCTGAATATACATACATACATAAAATATAATATAATAAGTATACACCTCAGTTCAACAATACAATAACATTAACTATGTTTTACGAGAATCTATTACCCAAAATTATGGTAACATAACAATGTCGGCGAAAACATCGTTCTAAGCGTACTTATTTGTGTCCTTTCCAGTATTTTCCGTGATCATACCCGATTATTATCCTGTTGACGTGTTGTGACCAACAAAGTGATGCATGAGCGTAGTCTGGGATTGTTTTGATACTAACAACCTCTTTTGTTCACTATTTTGAACGCTGTTTTTTTTGTGTTTGTCGGTATGCTGATGTGGGACATAGTGGTATAGTGGTTTGAGTGTCAACTCTTTTTTCTTTTATTCGATCGTTGTTTATGATTATATTATTCTTTGCAGGGACCGTTTGTTTCAGTCTTTGGCCTCATTTAAAGTGCCGTCTAAACGATATCGTTGTTATCGCTCTCTGACAGAATGCACTGAAGTAGTTGTCAATGTACACTATCTACAGCCGGACCACAATCTGCTTGTACCAGTCTCATCGAACCTATATTCATAAAATAAAGGAGGGCCCAGATGAACATTATAGTGTAAAGTCCCAAATAGGTAAAGGAACAAAATGTGTATATTTATGTTATGTATATATTTCCGTTTCATGTACAGAAATTAGTATTTTATTGTCTCTTTGCAATTAACCCGTTGGCTGACTTTCTTATTGCAGTTAGTGAACTTACCTATAGCAATCCACTACAAAACAGAATCTCCCAAACTGCGCCACAACCTCCGATTTCCACACCCAGTCTTACCTAGCCACTTTTTCAAAGGTAACCGGTACAGTTGGCTGGAGGACATCCCACACTACGCTCGCTGTGGCTTGTTTGCATCCAATTATTCACTAGCAATATCAATTAACTTTGACAAACACTCTTATTAATAACGACTAAGCCAAATAATAAGTGGTTCGTACAAAGATCACGAAGGTGTTAAAGTTATGATGAGTTGATTATAATCTAATGTTTGATGTCGACTTAGTTTAGCGGGGGAGTGAAGGATTACTCCAGGTGAATGAAGAGTTCCTAGCCTTCGTGATCAGTTATTTGTTGATTTTAATTGTTTCAGAACTTTTAATCGTTGAGGTTGTGACTTGGAAGTTAGAGACGGACGATGTGACCTTAATATTGGTCTTCTCAGTGTGCATGGAAGCTGTGCCTCGGAAAGCACGTTAATCCGTTGGTCCCGGCTGTCATCTGTAGATCTTTGACAGTCGTTACAGGTAGTCAGTGGCCCAAAAAGTCTGACAACCAGTCTTACCAAGGGATATCGTATTACCCAGTACTAACTGGGTTGTGGAGGTCAGATAAGCAGTCGCTCCATTTAAAATACTGGTAATCAGCTGCATCCGGTTAGACTGGAAGCCGACCCCAACAACGTTGGGAAAAGGCTAGGCAGACGATGATGATGGGTGTGTATGGAAGCATGTGAATGCGTGCTAAGTTCGTTAGCGTGTGTTAATAAGGTTGCTTTTCTGTAGGAACTTAAAAGGCAAATGTTTGGTCTTGTGCTTGTTTCACCATCTCACGATTTGTTACAATCAATGACATCTCTAGCTGATAATTTGATCCATCTATTTGTGCTGCCCTTCTGTAGTATAACTTGGAAAATGGTCCTTTATACATTGTAAAAGTGGCCCTCAATGATCTAAAATTATCTCTCATATAGTGAGAAACAGCGGCGAAGAAGCACATACAGGATGGTAAATGAAATAAAGGTACAAAAATACAAGAATTCGATTTACGTTTTCTTGCTACATAAACATTTCGTGGCAACAATCACTCCTTTTAAGGGTAAAAATTACTTTTTTTGACATTTGCGTCCGAAAGACATTCTCTTTGATGGTCTTGTTCGACGGAAATGTCGAAAGAGAGCATTTTCGTGCAGTTTCCTTTATTATTTTGTGTTTTGAATAAAATGTTGACCTTTTGAGATGGCGCAGATTAAAGCAATCTTTGGTTTGAAAAGGATTTTAAGATAAAGCAAAAGTGCGGCGTGGATTTAAAATCTGAATAAAAAAATAAAGGGAGTTACTGCAATTTAAAAATGGTTGTACATGACGCAAACTTTGAACACAGATTAAGGGCATGATTCTAGCCTCACCAGCATTGATTTATTTTGCAACTAACTTAAAAAAACAGCAGTGCGATAGCAAAGCATTTATACTAACGTTTTTTTCTTCAAATAAATGTATTTTCTTTTTCCTTTCTTTCTCTAACGAATCAGTACAAAAATCCAGTGCCTTCGCGATACGAGTGCATCCAAGAACAAAGTGAGGGAATATTTCTTGACCGCCATTAACTAATTTCATGAAAAACGTTGTCTTAAAAGCTTTTATCACAAAGTCAGTAAAGACTTAATTGCATTAATTTGTGGAGAAGAATATCAGAATTTAGAAGTTATAAGAAGTCTAAGAAGAATGTTAAGTGTTGTTTTAATAACATCTAAGGATCCTCTCGATTGCAACGGCAATTAATATAAAGATTGAACATAAAAATCCTATTAATATACTTTGTGCATAGTCCACTGACATGTGTTCAGTTTATTCTGTTTATCAATAGCTAAGTAAGCTGGAATATGGAAACAATTTATTTTATTTTAATACTAGCTGTTGTCCGCGACTGCAGGTTCGCGAGGGAATTTTGATGTATCTGTGTGAGAAAAAAATGGCCTATGTTCTTTCCCAGGATATAGTCTACCTCCTTGCCAAATTTTATTACGATCCGATCAGCCTTTTAGTTGCGAAAAGGTAACGAACAAACAGAGTTACTTTCGCTTTTATAATATTAAGGTATGGATTTGGACAGATGTCTTTTTTCGCCAGCTGTATCATTTAAGATTCCGTTGCAAGAAGTAAACCTATGCGGGTGTTATAACTTGCCGCGGCCCTCTCAAACGGAAACTAAAACACCGTCTGCATAAAAAGCTAACTTTAAATTAACAAACAAGCCATACGCCGTGCTCACACAAGTACACGTACTAAGCACGTTCCCTCAAAGCATAGCTATGAATGCTTGTCACTCGATATATCCTTCCGTCATCCGTCACGCCTCTAAAATTATGTCAAAGCGCGAGTCACATAGTAAGCGGGGTTGTGCCGGGTTTTTGTGATGTTTGTAGGGCGAAATAGTTAGGTTTATATCGCGCCAATAGAAATGGTATGTTGGTAGGAGTTCCTGGTTAAGTAACAGCCGCATGCATGGGTTGATCTCCAAGCTTGAGCAATGGTTTCCTAGATCGGTCCGTGGATAGGTGATCATCATTATATACCGCGTTTCCTCTGTGTTTCGGAAAGCACAATAAACCGTTGGTCTCGGCTGTCACTTGTGGGACAGTCGTTGGTCAGAGTCCTGAGGGTTTTATTTGTATGATGATGTGAGGTTCACTGTACGATCGAGATAGAGGCAGAACGGTGCATAGTTTTCTTTGAATATTTTGTTGGGAGAATTTAATTTTTGTGCAATTAATGTTTTGCAGAACGGGTTTCAGTTATTTTGTCCATAAAAATGTACTTTTCCTTTGATTATTTGAACTGTTTCGCTATTATGTCAAAGTAATGCGCCTGCCTGGATTCGCATCCACGACTTACTGTTTCTAGCTCGGGGCCGCCACCACTGGGCTACCGCTGCTCTCTCTATAGGAGGGAATGGGCTATAATCCACTACACGGGCCCAGTTCGGGTTGGTAGACGTCACACGTCTTCGATTTTGTTTTGGTTCTAGGACATGCCGGTTTCCTCAAGATGTTCTTCTTCACCGTTTTGAGAACGTGGTGATGAAATATGTTACACAACTCCCAATTTCTTGTTGCTTGTCGAGTACTCCCTGCAACTGCGCTCTCTTGGCGTTGAGCGTGTTCATCTGCGCCTGTAACTCTGACTCCGCTTCGAACAACGCCGCTTTCTTGGGAGCTACCACCTAACAAAAGCAATCAGTTTCAACACATCGTAATTACTAACTAGCATTGTTGCCAGTCTAAAACATAATTATATGTCATAGAGCGGAGGCCGTGTGCCCCAGCAGAACATTATAGACTGATTATGCTATTTTGTCTAGCAAATAACTAATAAAACATGATAAACATACAAGTTAATAAGCAATTAAATTCAACATCCCAATCTGGATGACCAGTCGAACGCGTGGATATCGCGGTCCCATTGTAAGTGTGAATCTCTCAGAGCTGTTGAAACGTTTCCGCACCAGCAACTATCTAGTGTTCCCTTCGCAATAGTTTGCGGAACAATTCGAAAACGTTCTCTGTTCGTTTATACCTATGTGTTCGAGCACCACTTTGTCGAAAATAAAATATGACTGCGGATGGATGAGGACACTGTTGTTAGAAAAGTTTTGAGTATGAATGTGGATGGCTTTGAGAGTAGAGGAAGACCAACAAACTGGATGGACTGTGTGAAGGATAATATGGCTAGAAACGAGGTGACTGCTGAGATGACGAGTAACAGAGAAGTATGGATGAAGACATGCTGCGCCGACCCCAAATTAATTGGGATAAGTTCAGCAGAATGATGATGTTTCGTCTAGGTATAAAGCTAGTGGGTTGTGTAGTCTTAAAAAAAGTACTTTTTGTATACTGCTAGACGAAAAGGAATGAAATGACAGATGATGGTAAGATACACTGTATTTATCTCGTTGGTCGACTATTTTGGAGTCTCATAACCTCACGCCTGTAATCCCCGAAGAGTCAGGCAGAGGTGTACCTAATAGCACAGCCATATGTTGTCAGTAATGTTTTCTTCTCGTGTGATAGGGGGCGAGTCTTTTGTCATCAACTGGGCGCAATTTTAGGCGCATGAACACTTTGCCCGACCAGGGAATCGAACCCAGGACCTCATGCTCAACAGTCGCGCTTGCGACCACTAGACCAACGGTGCATTTTGAACTCCATAATATTCCCACTGCTGGGACACAGGGTTCTGTTTTGTACCAAAAAATATTTAAAAAATTAATAGCATCAGGATTTGTTCCTTTATCACCCGTTTGTGTGTCTAGGTGTAAAAGGCATAACTACCTAGCTATCTTTTTAAAATGCGTTGAAGTTCGTCTAATATTTGCCTCAGATTATTATTTTCTAATAATTATTATCATGATAGTTAAATACAAATCTTTCGGCCTTAAGTATACAGAACTGGCGCTGTTGTAATTTTTTTTTTTTTAATTAAATTTTGGCAAAATATTGTTAACTAACAGCTACCTCCAGTTAAAGTTATTTAAGCGCCAAAAGAAGAATGCATTTATTCCTCTGTCCGCGTTTGATGTGACGCTAGCCTTACTCAGTTGACTCTTTCAAGTTGTGTGGGATAACATGCAGATGTTTTGACTTGTTTTTCTTTAATTATACATACAGTATAATCTTCCTTGTGGGTTTACGACAAATTAGTATTCTTCTACTTAAGGTCTATCTTTGTCATTCTTTTGTTTATATTTTCACCCAGAGGGCCTGAAAAAGTAGCAATCGCTTTTAAAGCGTTTCGTACTTCCACTTTAGAGTGTACTAGCTACTCGCCCCGACTTCGCACGGGTGCAATGTTATACATATAAACCTTCCGCATCAAAATGCGTTGCGTAGTTTTAAAGATCTAAGCATACATAGGGAGAGACAGCGGGAAGCGACTTTGTTTTATACTATGTAGTGATGAGGAACTAAACACTATGCTCTTCAAACGCTGTTGAAGGGAGGTTCCTGCGACCAGCAGACAGGTGACGTGTCTGGTGGGCTTCTTGCCTAGCAGGTGTATTATATGCTTATTTCGTGGATAAGTTTGGTTGCGCGATGCAGGATTTTTAGTTTTTAAACTGTCATGGTCACTAACATTATTATTAACACTAGAAACGGGATGTTTACCATGTTTCAAGAAAGATGGTCGACCTATTTTTCTGCTCAGAAACACCCACCCGTAATAACTTCAGTTTATCCGTGATCATGGTGCTTGCAATAGCGCCGAAATATCGTGAACTCAAAACAAACAGTAAACATGATATATATCCCATTTCTAGTGTTAATGATAGGAATCATTGTTTGTGTCATATATGGCGTTAACCTTTTTATTTTTGTACTTTTGGCCATGTCGCTACACTACAATTAATTTCAACAGGATTACCAAAGATTTTCAACAGCTTATGTTGGTAATTGAATGTCACTTTGTTTAGCCCCTCTAGTTATGATTTAAAACGTGGCCTTGACTTTGATCCGTCATTTTTTAGAAGCAGTCCCATTCTCGGAATATTTGGTGCTAGATAAGCAATAGCTTATCAATAAAAGCTTTTTAGCTAATAAGTAGTTTATATAAATTACATCACAAACTTCAGTTTAGGTTAGACGGTATATCGACTGATTTAATGTTTTTTTTTTGTGCTAAATTCTATGATGACGCATTTTTTTTTGTTTTTTACTTTTCGAAATGTCAGTATCGTTCCTAATATTCCAGAAAATACCTCAACATCTTAGACTAAATATTATAAGAAAAAAATACATCTTACGAATACTGAACCGTAACGCAATAAACTCTACGTGACGAGGCAAAAAAAATATTTTGCGAAGGAAAAATAATGTTTGTCACTTGTTTTTGAGGCAAGAAGTTATTTTTTGATGAAAAATAACAGGACAGCTAGAACAACAGAAATGTCGTTCAAAACAAGTGGAGACAGGGTGTGTAGTAGTATCAGATGTCTTTGGACAGTGGTATTTTGAGATGAAGTCTAGGACTAAAATGTTTTGTGAAAGCTTGATAAAAGGTTTTCAAATATAAAATGTCTATACACGGTGGTAAGGAACAACGACGCGAAAATGGTTAGCACGTATTCTAAATTAAAAATTAGAATTTTTTCAGCGGTTATTTAAAAAAAAAAACAGCTGTTCCATACTTTTTGACCGTGTACGTATTGCACTTTTGTGGGAAACAGCAGAATTAAAAAAAAAAACCGATAAACGTATTGTTTTGGATAAATTGGTTGTGACTACAATGTCTTATCCAAATTAACTACTTAATTATTGAATGAACCATACTTGAATGACTCGTTGGTCTAATGGTCGCAAACGCTGCTGCTAAGTTAGAGGTCCTGGGACCGATCTGCAAGACGGGCAAAGTATTATTGGGTTTTCTAAAGGAAATCTCAGTTGCAGCACGGAGGGTAGTTTTGTGCTCAGTTGATGGCATTAACCCCTAATTCATGGGAATTACATTTAAGCATAACTGGCTAAAGAACGAAAAAAGCTGGCTAAAAGAGTACCGTACCTTCTCAACCGATTGCCTGCTGATATTAGAAGCCAGAAAATAAAAGGTAAATTTGCCAAATTACTTAAGCTGTACTATCTCAAGACTTTGTGAACTGTCTTTTACTATTAGTTTGCTTTATAAGCCCAATAAGTGCAAATTGTCCGCACTAGTAAACCTAATTTTTTAGTACTGTTTGTTCCGTTCCCACAGACAAACCGTGCAAACGGTTTTGTGGGACGT
This sequence comes from Eugnorisma glareosa, assembly GCA_947578425.1. NCBI lineage: Eukaryota > Metazoa > Arthropoda > Insecta > Lepidoptera > Noctuidae > Eugnorisma > Eugnorisma glareosa. The sequence goes on along the minus strand of OX387961.1, from coordinate 18,989,219 downwards.
AGTTTCTAAGTTAAGGTTTTTTTTTTGTAAACATGTCATTAATAAAAATAAATAAATAATAATAATAAATGACACACCTCTACACCCGCCCTCTATACTCTGACACACCTCTGTGTAACCCTTCAAAGCGAAACAGGCGTTTTGGTATGGACACCTTTGAACAACATGAGTGGAAGGGACATCGACGCGAAAACTGTTACCACGTATTCAGTACATCATTCTAAACCTACTTACATAGAATTTCTTTGGTTATTTAAAAAAAAACCGCTGTTTCCTACAAAAGAGCAATACCTATCCGGTCAAAATGTTTGGGACAGCTGTTATTTTTTTTTAATAACTCAAATCAAAATATTTTTATTTCACATAGGCCTAGATGGGCACTTACAAAAGTCGACAAAAATGTGCACGGTTCGGGTTGGCCGTTTCCTATGGCGAAAAACGTGCAAGAAACTTCATGGTTACTACAACTGATGAAATATTCTCTGTAGGGCTCACAATGATGTATTGAATACGTGGTAAAACCGTCCACCCCGTATAGCGTAAACTTTTTCCCCCACTCACAACAATGACTGAATTACCCAATTAAGAACTCAAAAAGCCAATAAGATTGCGCACCTAACGAATATCCCGTAATTACGCCTGTTATTCCACCGGTAGTCCTGCGGCCCATAAAGGGTTCCAGGCCATTGGGCAGGCCGCAACGATAAATCACCGATACATTACTCTTGGACCAGGAGACATGTGACGTGTACAGGTAGACAGGGATGGAGGTATATGAAGGAAAGAGAGGGCGCGAGTATGTAATATTCTATTCGTTAATTGGGTTGGAGATTGGTTGAAAGCTTTATCGATAGAGGTATAGGGTTTTGGATTGCTTGGTATGCTAGTTAAATTATGGCGGAAATATATGGAGAAGGTCTAAAATTAGTGACCAAGAGAATTTAGTAAGGATTTTTGTCTAAATTTTGTACTCAATTTAATTTTAAAAATATCTAGAGAGTGCGATCTTAATTAAAAAATAATCTAATCTGGTTACACCTACCCTTTGTCGGTTAGGGTGAGTCCACACTACGGAACATAACGTAATAAAACAAGGTTATTTTGTTTAGGTATATTAAAGAGATCAGCAATGCTGTACAGGCTGTCGCTTTGCATCCTGGTCAAATTCAAGGAGGTATCTATACTCGGTTTTTTGATAATGATTCTCGACCCGAATCTATGATAAAAAGGCTTGGTTTTTTATGTTTTTTCGATTTTTTACGAAATTCGGTAAGCGTAAATCACCCCCTAGTTTCCATACTGACCAAAATTATCGTGTGGAATAAACGTTTACGTTTGTGTGTGACGCCGCGTTTATAGGGCTAGGAACAGACGGGGTGCGTTTTAATACCCGGATTACACATACCGACGTCAGCAAAAAAAAGTATATGTAACAACCTACCCTTTTTATTATCGATTCGGGTCGAGAATTATTAGTATAGATACCTCCTTGAATGTGACTAGGAGGCAAAGCGATAGCCTGTATATCATGGACGTGTTTTGTCAAACGTTACTTAATCTGGACGCACCCATAACAAACTACAACCGCGCTGTTACTGAATTAAGCCATTTTGATAAAACACAAAAATATTGTTATGCTCATCGCTTCGCCTTGAATCGAACACAACTAAAGCGAAAATAACAAGAAAATCACCATTCCTTTAAATGAAAATACAGCCAGTTCACTCGACTTGCTCCGTTGAAAACAATCGAAGCCGACTTGCTGGACGAGCGATTGGCAAAGCGCAGCTTCAGGCAGACAATATGTCTTTTGTCGCTAACTGTACATAGTAGAGCGTTCCATTGTAATGGTAAACTGCGCTAGATTGCGACGCCGACCGACATTGCCCCCTGAGATTATACACCTACTATTCTCGACTGTACCGTGTAGATAGGTGGAGAGTGCTGTGAATGTACCCCGAGGACGTGTGATTGAGGTGTTTAAGGCTCATTAGCTGATTTCTAGTTTTTAAGATAGTATTGAGGTTATCAGCAGCCTGTCGAATTCTTTTCCACTTTTTTTTGAAAATATTAATTGACTACTGACCGATCGCCGTGTGCTATAAGTACCATTATGGATGTTAATTGTTCAACATATACGCCGTAGGTCTATTTGCTTCAGACAACTGTCAAAGAATGTCAGTTACAATTTGAATATGTCAATTTGCTTAAAAACATAAATTGATCTTACTCTAACATACATTCTGTTTAAAACTTTGAAGAATCGAGATGGGTGATTGCACAAGTAGGGAGAGTAACTCCATCTGTGTAGTTACTAATCAAGTATACGAACCAAGCACTGGAATCGTGTAAACGGGTCATAAGGATGCAAGCGATGTGTGCCTCGAGTGTTAATACAGTTAGAGACGGAAAGCCTTGGCTGCAACGTTGTTCGAAGCAAGAACGTTTTGTTTGACTCAAAGGGAAGATGAAGTAAATATTTGTTTTGGGGTTTCTGGAATATAGAACATACCTAAAAGTCCTATGCGTGACGTAAACAGTGATTAAGGATTGTCAGCAGTAGAAGCAACTTACCTTTTTGATGGTTTTGTAAATTTTCGTTTTGAGCCTTATTCTCAAAGTACCTATTTAGAATGGAAAACCAATACTTTATTTATGCTCATGAGTGCTTCGACGTCTTTACATATTATAAACAACAGTCGCTTTTTGTGTCTGCCCTGGTATCGTTGTTCTTTAAAACTATTGATGGGTCTTTATAATCATTTAGGGAATTTTCCCTGGAAAGTTTACGACATTTTTCGATAAATTTAGATGATTTATCGGATCGTAAAAACAATGTGAAGTAGACCGAGGTATTTGGCATTAGGGAGTTGCTCTTTATCATATCAACCCAGAGTAGGCCATTTAGGATCTCGTTACCAAAAAGGGTCGCGTCCTCCTAGTCTATAGAGGCGAATCGCTGATTTACAACCAAAATAGTTTGAAACCCAATCACACGAGTATTTCACCTAAACAGACAAACCAAAAATAGTTAAAACCGCAAAAATACATCATCAAATGTACATACCAGAGTATGAACACCAACTATTTTCATTATTACATATTATCGAGGGGTCCTAACCTTATTGTGTCACAAACAATGGCCCAGTCGTGCGAACCAGTTTAATATGTGGTGTGAATGTGTAAATTTAATGGAAAAGAGATACTTCGATAAATCTTCGATATTAGCAATTTGCATGCAGTGTCGGATGAAGCCAGTGATGTACGAGGTTTATTTGCTCATGTACGTTTGGAAAGTTTTTGGTTTAGCACTGGTTTTGATGGTTTTAAGGTGTGGCAGTGTCTCGTAAACGAAGACGTTGAAGTTTGAGATGTGTGTAAGAGCGAATACAATCTTGGAAATCTCAGCTTTATTAGTCTAAAGATCACTTTTATGACACTGACTGATGCAGCCCTCATATAGTATGTAGGAAATCTAGAAAAAATTACCAGAATTATTTCATCACCTTTACCATCGTCGTGTCTAGCTCTAATTACTAGTTTCAGTTAACACTTGAACGAAGTCTCTTGATAATTATTTCTCATTAATGAGTTTACTGAATAAAAAAGTCTTGTATAGTTGCCTATGAGCATTATAAAATAAAAAAAGAAGATGCTTATTCGTTATTATTAATGCAGTAAGTTTGTTTTTATGTATGTCAGTAAACAACCTAACGTCAATAAAATCAGTACATAGATACATAATAAAATACGATTTACGAACTCCTACGTAAACAATATTCAATCTAAATGTTCATGCTCACATAAATTAGAATAAATTTCATAAAATCAGAATAAAATTGATTGAATTTAATGTTGTTGAATACTGTGGATTTTATTGGGAGCTTCGACCTAATGTGAAAATTGATGATTAATATGACGTATCAAAATATAGTACTTCAGAGTAGACTTCCATTAAGTTTCGAATCCAACTAATTCGTGTATCCTAGTAATGTAGGATCTACAAGATATACTTTTTTATCCATTTAGGGGTAAATAATAAACAATACCAGCTTATTACAAAGCCCTCTTTTCATATGGAGTAAGCATAAGCATTGATCACCACACTCGCTCTTGCAAGGCAGATTGGTGATTTCTGAAGGAGAAGAGAAGAAGTCTGAAATCGCCATTTTTAACTCCAGTTTCCTTAAGATGTTTTCCTTCATTGTCGAAGATAAACTTAGAAAGTACCTACATTATTAATGTAACTGAATAACCAACATTTTTGCCACTATCGTTTTTACTAACCTTTAAGGACCTTGTTGTTTCAAATATAATTATTTGATTATGAACTTTAAAAAATGATATTGGTAATTGCTACAATGATCGATAAAAGCTCTATTTTTAACTCGTACCTTTGTTCAACATCATTAGATTCTCACTCCATCATCACCGTCTGCCTAGACTTTTCCCAACTATGTTAGGGTCGGCTTTCAGTCTAACCGGATGCAGCTGAATACCAGTATTTTACATGGAGCGACTGCCTATCTGACCTCCACAACCCAGTTAGTACTGGGTAATACGATACCCCTTGGTAAGACTAGTTGTCAGACTTTTTGGGCCATTGACTACCTGTAACGACTGTCAAAGATCTACAGATGATAGCCGGGACCAACGGCTTAACGTGCTTTCCGAGGCACGGAGGAAACTCTGTATGTAATGGGTGGTCACCCATCCACAGACCAACCTAGGCGAGCACGGCTTAACGTAAAGATCGACCCGAGCGGCTGTTATTATTTTGCCACGAGCTCCTCTGATTCTCACTCCATCAACTATCATAATATAGCTTAATAACCACCAACTGTGACACTATCTGCAGAGGTATACATCAAAAGTATTCTGTGTCAAAAAAATTAAGAACGACTTTGTAGGCAAACAAAATTCCATGTGGAGTTACAGGCCACTTTGTATTCCGAGGGAGGCAGGCAACGTCACACATTCGATAGCAGCTATGTCAAACGTTGTAGACAGATTGGGAATACTGGGACGGTTCAAGATATAAAGGAGTTTTTTTGTTTGACTGTACCTGTTTTTTATATGTTTAGATAGGATTTATTTATTTATTTAACACTTCAAGCACAATGTACAGAGGCGGACTTAATGCCATATGTAATTTCTACCAGTCAACCTTGAATTGTGGATTGTTTTAGATAAACCTATTAATATTGATTGGATTTGTCGAAAATTCGTCTGTCATTTCATTTCAATTGTCTCAAAGTCTTAATGAAGTAGTTTAAATTATACAAACTTGATCATAAGCGGTGTAATGACAACGTGAGGTCGAAAGTTCACCTGTGAAAAATGTTTTTAATATGCCGAAATTAAGTGTAAGTGGCATTATGCTGGCTCCAACCAAAAAGCTACAAGTACCTGAGACGTTGTAGTTAAGACAAGAATAGTTTGGGTATCATTAAAATCAAACTGTATAAGCGTAGTCAGACACATAGTATCTAAAGCCAAAAGCCTTCACTAAATCCTTCAACCCAAATGAGCCTAAACCCGGAACACACACAGAAAAACTTTCTCGATTATTCATACCTCGATAAGGCCGCAATATCCGCGGAGCTAACGCTTAAGATCCACGGGGGACTGACATTTAAACTTGCCGAATTCCTTCCCCCAAGCCCAACAAGGTCCAACGTTACTCGCCTTATCTACAACCTTGTACATTTACAAAGGTTTTACATATAAATTGCTTTCATAGAAAGCACGGGAGAAAAACTGTGATAGCTCGCATGGGAGAGCCCTTTCTGATGCCCCCGTTCTGGACCTCAGGCTTTGCGATTTGTGACGCGACATGCTTCAAGCGTCACGCGAGCTTCACTTGTTTCACCGTCGCATCGCAGTGTGGCATGGTCTAAGCAACGTGTTATGGTGATCTCTCCTGAGACGTCTCGATCAAAACCGACATGGGACGGAGGGCAAGCGAGGAACACCGTAACTAAACAAGTGCTACTATAAAAACTCTCGCACTCGCCCTCCCTCGGAGTCAATCCCGATGACGCTTTCACCCTACTCCAGGAGAACAGTAGAAAAACTAGCAATATTGCTAAATACAGATAAATATTTAGTCTCAGGAAAAAAACGAGTGTACGAGTACAGCCATTACATATGTTTTTTTTTTCTCAGTCGCAGTCGCAATTCGCGTGTCGTTTGAGCGTGAAGCTCGTGGCCAAGCGAAGAAAGCTAGACAAAGACGCTGAGCGGCCAAGATATTTATCGCGCTTTCGGTTATTTTATTGGAAGTTAGTTTTGGGATTTTCGTGGGGTTCGCTCGTTATGCTAAATTGGGGCTGTTGAGTTAATTAAACTCGTTAATTTTAGATTGTAGTCTACTAAGTAAGACCAGTGACAATTTGGTGTTTGCATGCTAATCTAAAACTGTTAGCCCTTTACATAAAACCATTATACGAGTATCTATAAAAAGACTCACACATTTGGTACGACGTTATCGTACTCTTTTTGCTTCGTTGACGTTCATAAATACACACACACCAGTTACGAGTAATCAGGGAAACCACGGATAATAAAAATGAAAAAAAAAAATACCCGTAATTTCAGCACTACAATAGTTAGGAACCCTTGAAACTGGCGCGTAGATCTAATCAAAAGACTTCTTACCCTCTTTTTTAATAGAACACGGCAAAGGAATTTCAAATAACACAGGCCACCCTTATAACGTCTTTAGTCGCCTAAAAATTAGTCCAACGAACATTAAAATAAGGAATATTTTTATCAGAATTCGCTTGAGTGATTTCTTTAGAACTCACGCTCGAAAAAAGTCAGTCAAAACCTTTGGTTAGCGTCAAAGACCGCTTTATTTTGGTCACGTAGGCTTCGTTAATGAAAATAATAAATCCGTCATAGAATTAGGACGGGGCAATGCGCCTTTTTGCTAAGAAAGTGAGTGGTCGTAGGTTTATTATTATCTTATCTGTTGTATGGTTTTCTGTACTTATATTTGAGGAAAAGGAAAAGTTTTTGTTGAATAACACACTTTGTTTCCATTAAAGGTGCTTTGCCGCAACAGGTTACTGCAACTGCAAAGCATGCGCTGCCCTTTCGCAATCATAAACGCATCGACACAAGTGATATCCATATAGATAGTCCAATAGATAGTCCAATAGATAGTCCAATAGATAGTCCAATAGATAGTCCAATAGATAGTCCAATAGATAGTCCAATAGATAGTCCAATAGATAGTCCAATAGATAGTCCAATAGATAGTCCAATAGATAGTTCAATCACAATGTCAGACTGCAACGACACGGAAGCTTTCGATGACACATTGAAAATGGTTACAAAAAGCAATATGATCATCTACTGTAGCGTTTTCGTAGAAACTTGTTGGTGTTGGGTGACTTTGCTGCTGGAGTTTGCTGTTGCGGCCGACTTCAGTCCTTAATTCATTTGAAAGCGAGACGTGATTTTGTGTTGAGTTTTGTGTAGAAAATACGTGCGTGTAAGCAATTTATTTTTACAATCTAAAACACAATGCTTCAAACTGAAGTATATATTCGTGTCTTTGTACGAATGTCACTAAAAATGTCTAAAATGCGTCGTGTAATTGTGTTCAGAATCGGCTCCTGCCTCCTTAAAGCCTCCTTTTAAGGAGGATAGTAGGAAGAGGGTTGCGGGACTGTTCGAAAGAGATACCGCGGCCCTGGAACACAAAGGGCAAAGGAAGGAACATGGATGGGTTTTAGTCAGTAAAAGTCTGACACTCCCTCCTGCTCAGCTCAGAGCAGGAGGAGTTATTTGATGATTTCCCAACCGAAAAAAAAAGTATGCAATTCATGGTGGATTGTAGGAAGAGATTTGTCCCGATTTTAATTAAACGCAATGACTGCAAATAGAACCAAAAGCAGCTGCCTGTTCCTTCCAATACAGCATGAGCAAATAGTCTCGTAAAGATCACGCTGTCACGAGAGAAAAATACGCAATACCAGCAGTTTCAGGCCTACTGTTTAACTGAGAGGGTATCTGGAGTTGTTGCGATGCGGGAAGGATGATGAGGAATGTCAGTGGGCGAATGACTGAGTTCTTGTGACACGTCACCACGCTATTCCCAGCTACAGGTACCTAAGTACAGGTACCGTAGTTAAGCAGTAATTCTGTTGTTTAATTTTGCTTTTGATAAAGATACATGCTGGTCTCATTTATCGATCTTTGACAGTCGTTACAAGTAATCAGCTCAAAAGTCTCACATTCAGTCTTACCAAAAGTAACAAGGTAGGAGTTTTACAGTTATTGGGTTGTAGAGGTCAGATGAACAGTCCAAGCAAAGTAATAGTATTAATTTGATTCCGCGGTAAGACTGGAAGCTGATCCCAATTCAGGAAAAAGGCTACACAGAATGCAGCACTCTTACACATATAGTAATAAATTAACATAACCACTTTCAGGCACCAAATTAAATTAACTATGAAGTTGGAATGTAAAGAAAATTACACATTCCTTTTGTGGAGTTCTCGTTTATTCATTGTGAGCCTCCGGTTAACGAGCCCATCGAGGTAAAATACCCAACAAAGAAGCTTTGTGCCATAGTGGGAAGACTATCCCTTTCAATTAAGATATATTATAGATACAGTGACCAGGATAGGCAGTAGTAGCTCAGAAGTATGTGGGTTCGAACTCAAGCAAGCACTTGGAGTAAATTATTTTATCAGTACTGCCTTTTAAATAGGAATGGAAAATATCGTAAAAAAATTTGCAAGACCTACCTCATCTGCCAAGCCTTTCTTACATGGAGCGACTGCCCATGTTACCCTCACAACCCAGTTAGTACCCCAATACTAACTACCCTGTCGTATTACCCATAATACGATACCTTTTGGTAAGACTGGTTGTCAAACTTTCGGATCACTGACTACGGCAACTGACTAGGCAAAGAGTTATTGAGTTTTGTTTAAATTTTCTCAGTATAAGGTCCGGACTCTACCAAAGCGGCGCGGCGTGAAGACGAGGTGTGCAAGATTCGACCAATCATAGGAGAGACGAGAGACGACATGTACATTTCAACCAATGTGATTGGTCGGTTTCCGCAGCTCTCTCCGCTCCGCTCGTACTCCTGAACTGTCAATTTTAACTTCTCAGAATTACGCGGATAAAGGTTTTGAGAGTCGTTCTTCTCGTCGTGCAATATAATATTGTGTGAACCTCGATCTTCCTTTCGACGTTTACAAACATGTTATGTTTGTCTGGTTTATACTGGGTGTTTTTTAAACGTTGGCAATATTTTAAGGGCCTGTAGAGTACATGAAAATGAACAAATGTTACTATAGGATTGACCATGAAATAGCGAAAACAATATCAACTGCTCCACACATTATGGGTCCCGTAAATCGAAATTAGGCAGCAGCCATAAAGCTTAAAGTTGTTCATATTTATAAGTATTTCGCTCCCCACGTTTAACCAATTACCCTGTATATTTGAATGGATAATATAAGAAAGAAATTATTTATTGTTAACCTATTTCGCTGTAAAAATAACCCTAACAGAAAGCTCTGTTATTGCTGAAGTAACATTAAAAGTACGCAGACTGAATTCGGGGGGAATTGAAATATTATATTATAGAGAGAAATATAAATCCCTACTAATTAGCCGACAAAAGTCTAGGAATTTAAAATAGGTCACCGGTATTTGGTAGAACGAATAATAATATGTTTGCGTCACGAAATTCTAGGAAAGTCATGATTATTTTACTACCTAATTATATATTTTAGACACAATACCGTAATTTTGTGTAGCTATTGTGTTTTAAAATTTCAGAATATTTATTTTCGTAATTTGTTATTTAAGTTTATACAATCACATTCCAGAAAATAATATAATTCCCACCTACATGAATGTATTTAACTCGTACACACGGCAATAATAATATAATAATAATAAATACTTTTATTTCTCCTCACAATGTCAAGCTTATACTAGGTTTCACATATTATTTGTTTTTCTTTTTTAGCAATGTGAGGAGCTGGTGTCTGAGTTAGGCGTAAAATGCCTGTATTACAAATCACCAGGTCCCCACCCCACGACAGAACAGAAAGTTTTACTTTAAAAAATATGATATCAATACAATGTTCTAGTTGAGGAGATTTAAGACTAAAAACTTATTATAATTTTGGGGGTAGAAGTTAAAAAGAAACTAACAAGAAAAAGTTAATCAGAGCGCCTGTGTCTGTGTTTATGTGTGTGTCTATGAGAGTGAGTAATGTTAGTGTGTAGTGTTGAGTGTTGAGTGTCAGGTATTGTATGACTATGTACGTGAGAGGGGTTTGGTGCAAGTTATAAACTTATATGGAACTAATTTAATTTGAATGGAGTAGACTTTCTGTAAAATTATAATCCAATTTTTTTAACCAGTCCGAGGCCAAAGACTTACATTTGGTTTTTGGCAAGGGATATAGCGTTAAGGCTCGATTTACCTTATTGTATAGATTTGAACCCTGGTAGCCGAAAAACCGATGTGCAAACTTAGTTTTGAATGATGATGAAGAACAGACTGTATGTTTGCGACGTTTGTTTCTGATTTTTTCTGGTTCAAAACTTGTTAGGGCATGTTGTTTCATAACAGTTCTCAGAATGAATAGCTGCCTCACAGTAAGTACCTCCCATTTCGAGTAGAGGTCAGTAGTTGGGTAATAAAAAGGTAGAAACAAACTAACCTTTAGGAGTGCTCTTTGTGCTCTCTCAACTTTTAACAGATGAGTTTTACATGTGCCACCCCATGTGGTGATACAGTATTCAAGCTGAGACTGACAGAGAGCATAATAGACCGATTTTATAACTGATTTTGGTGCAGTGTTTCTTAAGGCTTTGAATATTACTATTAGTCTACGCACTCTCGTTGATAAGAGATTAATGTGATCATGAAAATTAAGATTTTTGTCAATAATTACGCCTAAATACTTTGTAGTGTCAGTGTTTTTAAGGTTGGGACACTGACAATTTGTGTCATTTGCATTTGGGCACGAATGGGAGACAATACTCAAAGAGGGATCCGGTTTGTCATTAGTTCGAATGGAAAACGTGATGAAGGTCGTTTTTTCTACATTTAAAGTGAGTAAATTCTTATTTAACCAATTGATCACAGTGTTCATGCCTATCTGAGCTTTTACAAAAACTTCATGCCAGGAGTTACCACTGAAAAGTAAAACCGTATCATCAGCAAACGCCACAATTTTCGAATCCGGAAATAACTGACATATGTCATTTATATAGACTAGGAAAAGGGTTGGTCCAAGAATACTGCCCTGTGGAACTCCAAAAGTCACTGGGACCTCTTCACTAGTTATATGACCAATTTTAACACATTGTGTTCTGTCTGATAAGTAATCTTCAAAAAGTTTTAATTGAAGACCTCGGATACCCAGGCTTTCGAGTTTTGTTAACAGAATAGGGACAGAGACTGTGTCAAAGGCCTTTGCTAAATCTAAGAATATTCCAATGGTTTTCCTCTTCGAATCTATATTGTTAACTATATAATTTGTTAATTCTGACACAGCGTCGGCGGTGGATCTCTTGGCTCTGAAACCAAATTGTGTTTGTGAGAGAAGATTTTTATTTTCCAAGTAGTTAACAAGTCTTTTGTTAATGATGCGCTCTAGAATTTTTGATAGGGTAGGGAGAATTGAAATTGGCCTATAATTATTGACACAGTCTCTGTCACCATTCTTATGTATCGGGTGAACCCTTGACTTCTTATAGATCTTGGGAAATATACCGGTTGTGAGCGACAGATTACAAATGTATGTTATAGGTATTGTTAGAATATCTATATTCGATTTCAAGATGTCACTAGATATCAAATCAAGGCCCACCGAACAATCACTCTTTAACCCTGTTATTAATGACTTAATTTCATCTTCGTCCGTAGGGAGCAGACAAAAAGAATGGCAACACGAACTAAAAGTGCTGGGTCCCGTTTGTAGATTATTCTTAATGATTTTTTCTGCTAGCGTTTTACCAACATTTGCAAAGTATTGATTAACATTGTTTGCTGAATTTTGGGGGTCATTGGTGCTAATAAGTTCAATCGGGCTGTCTTTGGGTTTAGTTGAGTATGTAATTTCTTTAACTATTTTCCAAATTTTTTTACTATTTTTCCCTGCGTTTTGGAATTGTAGCTTCTCATATTCTCTTTTAAGTTTTTTTAATAAAGATGAACAAAAATTTCGGTATCGTTTGTATGTAATTTTATGTATCTCATCGTTTGGGTGTTTCTTTACTTTTTTATATAGATTATCACGGTTTCTAATGCACTTCAGAATGCCTGGGGTTATCCACGGCTTTAGAATTTTTTTCTTGTTTGATATTTTGACTTCTTTAGTGTTGCTTTTGATAGCCCTATATACGATATTGTGGAAGAAATTAGCAGCCTCGTCGCAATATATCAAGCTATTTATTTCCAGTATAACATGGACTCGCTTTGTATTGATTTTCCGTACAATGACAGATCCGCTTAGTACTGGTTTTGCACAGCTTGATTGGTCGTCTTGCGTACGAGCTACATTTCAAACAACAGTACAATAATCATGACAACTATTGCTCGAAGGGTTGGGCATATTGTTTCACCAGTTCACACAGCATAATCAGCCTATAATATTCCCACTGCTGGGACTGGGACACGAGGCCCCTCTCTATGAGAGGGAGTGTGCTGTAATCTACCACGTTGGCTTGTACTGGTTGGTAGATAGATATACCATATGGTTTTCGAATTTTTGGTTCTAGAATAAGCCGATTTCCTCATACATACACGTGAAATAAATGTATTATATGAATAGGAAGAAAAAAATACTCAATACCAAAATGAAGCAAGGTTTCCACAACGAAATCTTCCTATATTTTAAATTTTTAAACCATTCATGTTCCTTAAAATTCTCTAAAATCCCATCGGATCCAGCCACCCACAGCATCCATTGTCATCGCGGTCAAAGAATGTCAGCGCTTTGTTTCCACAAACCAACAATAAAGCACCCACGGGGCTCTCGCGTCACCGAACTTTATTCTCTTTTTTGTCCACACATAGTTCTATGTTAACCAGTGGGCTGCTCGTGATGCACTGTGGTTGGTGTATGTGGGTGATAGTATTTAAAGTTGATGAAATAAACAGGGTATCCGGGATTTTTGTTCCTTGATTTAAATTGAATATTCTTAGACAAAAACTTTAATCGTTAGATTCGCCCTATGACATAAAAAAATCACGTTTGAACTGTTTTGTTCAAAACTCAATAGTTAGAATGTATCTATTAGAATAGGATCCCAGGGCCACCAGAGTTCACCAGACGTCACGTATTTTCTGACGAAGGAAATGTGGACGATTGAGTAGTGTTAGTATGTACTAAGAACGCATGCCTACCTGCTAGCTTGCTTAGGCGGCCAGTTTTCAGGTATCAGGTAATCAAAGTACTTAAAAACATTACATACCTCACGTAAATTCTCAAAGCTGATTTTTACGTATAGTTTAGGCAATATCCTTAAAAATAAGTCGCCAATACTCCCAGACACTTTTCGCCGGCCGTACTGCTTTGCAGACGCTTTAAAGCTCCCAAAATAATTACTTAACTTCACGTAAATTCTGATGCTCCATTTTTATATATTATGTTCACGAGACAACTATTTTAAAACCTTTTACAAGAAGGCAGACCGATCCAAAGGGCCAATCCCTAAACTCAATTTGAATGCCTCTGTGGGTAGGAGCGCGAGGGCATTATCCATGCGCATGAGACTCAGTGAGACAGATTGCGATGGCAAGGCCCCCTTCGGGCCAATAGCTAAATTCACTCACAAGCAGTGTTGCCAGATACACCGCTTTTTACCCCGCCTGTTGGAAAATGTTGTACAATGGTTCCGCTTTCCGCTTTAGACCTACGCGGTTCCGGCTTTTTAGAATCTGCTCGAACGGAGATGCGTATTTTTTTTTATGTGACTTATTTGGTATATTATTATACGATTCTATGACGCGCGCTCGCTCCGCCCGAATATTAAATAACACTCGTTGACTTCTGTCCCCGAAGTGCCGGGCCTCCGCCAGCCTCCTTCGTGCCCATGCCGTCCATAAATGATACTGCCACGAGACGGTCGTCGTGGGCGTCCGCTTATTGACCTACGTTATACTCTATGCCAAAATAGTCTGTGGTGTGGTTCAGAATAGTCATTATCATGTGTCATGGTGTAAAATGTCATCTTTTCCTATACAATAATATCAATAATTCTGCAATCGTTTTTTTATATTTGTAGGAACCTACAATAAAAAATACAACATCCTAGGTTAAAGTAACGATTTAAGTATCTAGCCAAAAAATTAAAGTTTTTTCGAATTTATCAAAACAGCTTGCAGGATAAAATTCTAGAATTATTGTAGTTAAATGAGCATTTTTTTACAATAAATTTTTTAATTATTTACCTAATTTTTAATTGTTTTGTTGTTTTTTTTTTTATTAATATTTAATTGATATGAGTAAACTGTAAGAGAGAGTGAGAGAGAGAGAAGTCAATATATCCTAATACATGTCTCACTCAGTCTCATGCGTGTGGATAATGCCCTCGCGCTCCTACCCACAGAGGCATTAAAATTGAGTTTAGGGGATGACTGGCCCCTTGGATCGGTCTGTCTTCTTGTAAAAGGTTTTAAAATAGTAGTCTCGTGAACATAATATAAAAATGGAGCATCAGAATTTACGTGAAGTAATTATTTTGGGAGCTTTAAAGCGTCTGCAAAGCAATACGGCCGGCAAAAAGTGTCTGGGAGTATTGGCGACTTATTTTTAAGGATATTGCCTAAACTATACGTAAAAATCAGCTTTGAGAATTTACGTGAGGAAAGTAATGTTTTTATGTACTTTATTACCTGATACCTGAAAATTGGCCATCTAAGCAAGCTAGCAGGTAGGCATGCGTTCTTAGTACATACTAGCACTACTCAATCGTCCACATTTCCTTCGTTAGAAAATACGTGACGTCTGGTGGCCCTGGGATTTTGGACTATATCGTTCCATGTCAAATGTACGAGTTCTCTCTTCTCAGTAAGTATAAGCACTATTTCGCACGCCCTAATTAGGATCTGTAGGAGGGGCTTATCTAGCGATTTATATCTTTTTTCATACAAGTATTAGTTATAGAGACGAAATTTTACTAAAGTAGAACTTTTTTAAAACGTATTGTGAGTATTAATCGTCGGGAACATACAAGGTCTTAATAGCTCCACACGAAGCCTTCAACCAAGCATTGTGTACTTAAAACTAAGTAGCTCTTCGCAAAAATTATTGCTGGGAAACGACTTTTTGTTTTGGTTTGAAAAGTCACGGTTTATGGTTGTAGGACTCAATGTAGAGGTACCGTACTCAAAACATTGTGCTGATGGTCCACTGAATAATGTTCATGGAGGTAAAAAAGTAAAGTTGAAACATGAAAAACTTGTATTATTTTGTTTGTGAAACAGTTGGGGGTTTGACCTGAAATATCTCCGTAAATATATTCCCAGGTATAGTCCAGGACCACAAAAAGAAACAGCCAAGTGCGAGTCGGGCTCGCGCACGAAGGGTTCCGTACCATAATCTAAAAAAAAAACTTAATTGGATTCAATTATGTAATATACAGCGTGTAACAGAAAGGGTATAATCATATGGAATACTGCGGTACGGACCATCAAACTGAACAACTTTCTCTATGGGACCACCATGGAAATCGTAAAAAAATAATCAGCTGCCCCATACATTTGGGTCGAGTAGGTATTGAAATTTTGTATAGGACAGCTGATTATTTTTTTACGATTTCCATGGTGGTCCCATAGAGAAAGTTGTTCAGTTTGATGGTCCGTACCACAGTATTCCATATGATTATACCCTTTCTGTTACACGCTGTATAATATGTATGGGGCACCCTTAAATTTTCAACTTTTTTATTTTTTGGAATTTTTCCTTTATTTGTGCTGTAAGGCCTTGCTTTTTGCCAAATTTCATGATTCTAGGTCAAAGGGAAGCCCTCACAAAAACCCTATAGGTTTTGATTCCCTTGTGAAATCGCATTATCAGTTTGATACCGCAACGCATTCCTCAGAAAAAGGGTCTTGACAGACAGACAGACGGACAACATAGTGATCCATGTTCCGTACCTCAATCGGCAAAACGGAACCCTTATAGTTTCCGTTTTGCCGATTGAGGTATGGAACCATAAAAATGATGGCAAGACGATGAGAACAAGCGCCTTTCAGCTTCGGTAGGGGTAATTTTATACGTCCTAGCACAACACATATGAATCTGAATGGAGAGAATGTACCTTATTTCCTTTTGCTAAGGTGTGTACAGTGTAGTGTAAGTTTGTACATTGAAATGGTTTTATGTAGAACATTTTCTATAACTACTTCCAGGAACTATAAAGAAGAAAAGTTAGCGCAAGGCTTGCGGCCTCTGCAACTTTGTTTTCAGTTTATTTTAGTCTTCATTTTTTACCGACAAAAGAATAAATACTAATTTCTGCTTTGCGTGCCATGTCTGTCGTGATGGCCCAGAGGTTAAGGCCTCGCCTCTCATGCGTGAGGTTGTGGGTTCAAATCCGAACAAGTACTAATGTGACTTTTTCAATTCATATGTACTTTCTAAGTTTATCTTGGACATCACAGGCATCGGTGAAGGAAAACATCGTGAGGAAACCTGGGCTTATTATAAAAGTCTGAAATCGCCAACCCGTCTTGAGCAAGCGTGGTTATAAATGCCTTCTCTGTTGAGAAGAGTCCTTTGTCCAGCAGTGGGTCAGTAATAATAAAATAAAATAAAAAATAAAAATAGCCTTTATTCCCTATAATTTACAAATAAACATTTTTAAAAGAACTTAACCTATTAAGGGGTTATCCATCTCTGGATGAAGGCCTCCTCCATCTGTTTCCATCTGTATCTATCTTGGGCCATTCTGGTCTACTCTATCCCTGCCAGTGCGACTATGTCATCTCGCCATCGTTGCAATGGTCTGCCACGGCGTCTGTTTTCATTCCGTGAATAACAGTGCAGAACGCGCTCGCTCCATCTGTTGTCTGTGGTCCTCGCGATGTGGCCTGCCCAGTTCCACTTCAGTATATGGTACATACATAAGCAATAACTTGTCAATGAAGATTTATTATTATTATACATTACGATCTTAATATTAAACAGTTTCACATACACTACAGTTGCCGGTGTAGAAATATTAAAATTAACTTACAAATTCACAGTGGCCGAGTTCTAGGCCGCAACCATATAATTATAAATTATTTGAGAAGAAAATAAGTAATTTTTATACAATGTCAACTTTATAAGCACCATTTTTTATTTTTATTTATGAATTAAATGTCACAATGTACTAATTATCTACGGTCAAATGTTTAAAAAAAAAATAAAACAATAATAGGTCAATAGGTGTACATACACACACAAAGTATTGATCAAATGTAATGTAAAAAATTAAAAATAAATTAAATAAATTATTAATTAATTATTATTATTTTTAAATTTATAATTTAAAAATTCATTAACTGAATAGAAACAGTTGTCTAAAAGCCAGGCAAATATTGTTTTTCTTTGTAAGTTTTATAGTTTTTTTCAATGACTGATTTCTTGTATTTAATTGAATATATTTTTGAACGTTGAGCCTTTCGTCCTGGCGATCATGCTTAGTATTTTGGCTTGGCAGTCGGTCAGAAGTTAAAAAGTCTGACATTCAGCTGTAACAAGGGTAATTGTGTTACTCAGCAACTGGAAAGTGGAAGTCAGATACGTACTGTACATGTAAACTACTGGTATTCAGTTGCATCCAGTTAGATTAGAAACCAGTCCTTTCTTTTAAGGGACAATGCTAAGTAGACGATGATCACATACCATTACATCATGCCTGTAGTCCCCAAAGGATTAGGCAGAGGTGCACCTAATAGAACCCCCACAGTTTGCCAGTTATAAATAAATAAATCAATTTATTGACACACACAAGTCAGGAAACACACCAACAGAAACAATGATAATTAACAGAGTGCATAAGTAGAAGTAACCGTGAGCCCCATACTAGGCACAGCCTGTATCTTGGTGGCCCAATATACACAGAAAATGCAGATTGAATTATTGACTGTTCAGCGTGACAGCACAGCAAGACACAAGAGAGTTATGTTTAAGTCCCATATAATAGAGGGCGTGCCTATTGCCATCAACCGGGAACAAATCTAGGCTGTTACTAAGAAATACCTGATGGACAAACCCAATAACAATTTGCCCGACTCAGGAATTGAATCCAGGATCTCATGCTCAGCATTCGCGATTGCGACCACTAGATCAATGAGGCAGGCGATGTCAACAGACGAGGAGGAGGAGACGATGATGACGTTTTGGTATAAAGGTTGCTAACATAAAAATCTTTGTTGCATCTACTTTCATGGTAAATTTCCGTAAAGATTCTACGTCTTCCAAAACCAAATTCACAGTGATACAATCTTAATATGCACCACAGAAAGACAGCTACATTGTCTCTCAAGTAAAACACGTACATTTTCACACCATCGCAATGCTACACAATGTAACATTATGAAATTGACGCTTTAAAGGTAATTGTGCTCTGCATTGCAGGAAATAATACTGAACAATGTCGCCCGTTCCTCTTTGAGACATTTCTTACAAATTGCCGTTAAGGAATTTTAACTCATTCCTTTTAGCTTTTGTGTTTTTTTTTCATTGAAGTGCAAATTGCGTGAATTTTTGGGCATGGTTCTTTTTGTGAAGTGTTAATTAAGGAGATGTTTTGGTACACGCTAATGTAGACTGATTTGATATCAAAAGATGAATATTAAGATGGTATTTGTTGGTTATTCAATAATCGTTTTTTGCAAATCAAAACAGACAAACAGATTAGAAGTCCTTTCACAACCACCAATTCACACTAGATTTATAATGACCCATTCCCTTTAACAGAGGGGCGGCTTCAGCCCCAGCAGCAGGCAAAAAATAGGCTGATTATGATTAAAACCTGATATTTCAATTAAAGGCTGGTATCTCAATAACAGCACTGAACAAAATTTTGTTAAGTGCAATTCTATAAAACATTTCAAAAACCTTTACTATTTAAATCATTGCTTTATTTTTTATTATTATTTTTTTTTGTAAAAAGAATAGAGAACAATATTACTGGCCTTTAACAAACGCATTCAATCTATGTGAAAGTGGTGCGGCATTCTAGGTGTGGATGACGTGTAACAGCATATTATTGAGCGGGAAACTAATTTACTAGATAAGGACACGTCAAAAAACGTTACCGGAAAACAGTAAGACAAAATTAGCTTCTTAATTAATCAAGATGATCGTGGCGCGATGATCTGGACGCGCATCACGAAGGCTGGTTCGAGCGAGGTGGGGCAGGAGAAGAGTACTTGGAGGAATAAGGGGGAGGTCTTTGCCGAGCAGTGAGACATACAAAGGTAACCTTCTTTCGAAAAGAAAGAAGACAAGGTTAATTAATACCAAGAAATAAAAATCGATTAGACATACACTAAACCACACTGGGTATGTGACGGATCCCTTTTACAGAGAAGAGGTTTAAACAATGAAATAAAATAATACAAAAGCTTCTAGTTATTTAAACAAATACACCATTACTAGTATCACACAGAGGTATACTTATTAACTTGCGGCACCAAAAACACAATTTTGACAAGAGAAATGTTGTTGCACAGGCTCTAAAAACATTTCAACACTTTTAAAATATGACTGGCCGTAAACAAAAGCGTTCAATCTATGTGATAGTCGCGCGGCATTCGAGGTGTGGATGACGTGGTACCGCATAATATTATTGGGTGCGGGTGAAAACTGCGCTATGTTCGGATTTTTGATGTCGAAGTGCAATACTAATAATACGATACGATACGGTCCGTTATACTAATATACGGATACGAAAACGGTTACCGTATCGTATTCAGTACTTCATTCTGAGCCCCGAATAGATTTTTTTTATCTGTTTCCTACAAAAGTGGAGTAGCTACACGGTCAAAATTGCGGAAGGCGCAGTGGCTGAGCGATTGGCTGCTGCGCTGCGTGTCGTGGGTTCGATCCCCGCACGAAACAAATATTTGTATGACCTCCAGGTAGTTGTTCCGGGTTTGGCTGTTTGTGTATGTGAGTTTAAATGTTTGTAAACGCATCCACGATACAGGAGAAATTCCTAGTTAGAGCAACGTCTATTTAAAACAAAAAAAAAATGTATGGAATCATATATGGAAGAATATTTTTGAAACATAATATTACATTATCATACCTACGTTCTACAGTAGAATCAGCCTTCATTCAACAAAAAACGGGAATAAATTAAAATAATGAAACAAATGAACGAAAGCCAATCGGCGTTCCTGCGGTTATCCCGGTAAACGCAGGAGGCGAGCATGCAACCGCGGGTTCCGCAGCAAATTAACATAAAAATCACACGGTAAATGTTGAGTTAAAAGGAGGAATGGAAGCCTGCTGTATTGGAAATGATGTCGAGTTTTTCGTGTGTTAAATGTACGCATGTTGGATATGTTTTATCTGTTCCGTGTAAGGATTTTAATTGTTCTGTCAAACTTTTCAAAAATAAATGTGTGATCTTGTCGGCAAAAACCATTTCTGGGAAAATACTCATATAACGAGCTGCGATCGTCAGAGTAGAGGTCGTTAGATTCGCCTTACCTCGTCGAAAAAGTTCACGTCTATGTTTCGTTGATTATGACATTCGAATATTATTTTCTCGCCCATTCATAGTGTTTCAAATCATAGTGTAACAAGCCGAAAGCCACTTAATTTCCTCGTCATTTCGATTTTTTTTTTTATTCTAGACCATACCTGGGAACCTTCTAGTTAGTTCTAGGAGATATTGGGGGTCAAAGTTTCAACTTTTTCACAAGTTTTTTTAAATACATGTTTTTCAGGTATATAAAAAAAAAAAATTAATACATGTCATAACGTAAAACATGATTTTTCACCCCTAAAAAAAAGTCGTTTCCCAGCAATAATTTTTTCATAAAGTTAAAGTTTCGGACGGCTTCGTTAAGGGTCCTGTTACACCCTGTATATCGTATATTATGCTGCATCTGCCAGCCCACTTCACTAAGTGTAAAGCCTTTTTTTCCTCAAGTTCACTGATACCAGATACTGAAACCAGTTTTTAATTATTTTTAAGTCTCATTTTATGGTAATCTGTGGTCCACTACTACTCTGCCGCGCTTATGATAATTACAGTAAGTCACATTTTTGACGATATTGAGTTGTATATATATTTGGAATGTAGAGATTGAGATCTACATTTCTGTATATTTAAAATTTGAAAATGTGGCATAGAACTTCAAATAAGCTTAAGCATAATTACAGTAAGATACGTTTTGCGTCAATGCATACTTATTATGATTGCAGTATGGGCACATACGGTTGATTTTTTCATAAAGTTAAACCCATTTCCTAGGTAATGCTACAGTAAGTAATCTTGCTATTATCATTTTAAAGTTATGAGTATTTTTTACCAAGTACCACTGAAACATATTAACAGTAAGTGGCACTTGTTGTTATTATATTAAGTGTTGGAAATAAATCATTATCATACTAAACCTTAACATATTTACAGTAACAGCATATATTATATTAATGCTTAAGAGTTTCGCAACATATCAATGTATTATCTTAGCATAAGTACAGTAAGTGGAACTTACTGTGTATATGATAAGTCAGCGAATTAAAATATATATTTGTACGCATAGACGTAATAACAGCAAGATTCACTACTGTAATTATGTTTAGGAATGCTTAAATTTATGCGTAGACTTGCCTGGAACAAATTAGGTAAATACGTTACTTACTGCAAATATTCTGAGGCGTTTAGGATCCAGCCGGGTATTATATTATATTATTTATATAATTTCGACATTTAGGGCTTTTTTGCTTCACAAACGAGATGCCGAACATGTTATTTTGTGAGCTGATAACTGTGCATCCCAAAATAAAAATTGGGCATTGATGTCGTTTTTAGTACAAATTATTAATAGTTCCTTAATATCTGCAAAAACAATCGAGATACGATATTTCGAGCCAGGACATACCTTCATGTCAGCTGACCATTTTCATCATCAGGTCGAGAAAATGTTAGGTAAAAACAAAGTGTATGATTTCGATGATTATGTTCAAAGGGTGAAAATGGCAAATAATCGCAAATGTTTTGTCAAATCAATGGATGTTTCGGACTTTTATTTTTATGAAGACTTATCGTCACAATATAAACTGAGAAACATGGAACACAGGATTTACCTTAAAAATATAATGGTAGTTAAAGTTGAGAGGGGTAAATTCGTAATTATGTATAAAACGGGTCATAATGAGATGTTTCAATCATTGGACTTCTTACAAGATAAAAGGCTCAAAAAATCCCTGAGGTGAAGCCTAAAAATATTCCAAGAGGAATCACTGCAGATCGAAAAGCAGAGATCATACAGAAGCTTGTACCTCTGATGCCTGAGAAAAGAAGGGAATTTTGGTCTAACATTCCGGTTTCTAATTCTGCTACAAATCTGCTTACTGACGAGTTTTAGGTTGACAATTTTTTTAATATTATTTATAGACTTAAGTAATTATATAGCAACGTAGCTACTTTTAATTGTTAAATGGATAAAGTATTATTGTTGATTAAATATAGGACTGATGTTGTTATCCTAAAATATTTTCTTATTGTAATGATAATATTTTTGTAAGCCTACATTTTACTAGTCACATAAAGGACATTTTACTATTTTACCATAAATTGCTACATAGGTACTAATTAATTTGTAAGGCTGATTCGATTAAGTTCGTATAACGAAGATCTCATAATTTATACAATAGTAAAGTGTTAATAATTATAATTGTTCTAAGAGGATAAAAGTCTTATTGAAGAATTTAAAGTGCCTTGAAAGATCAGAGTTGTGCTGTGTTCTGTCAATCTGCGTATTATTATTTTTATTATGAAGAATTCCAAAGAAAAAACTGTGCTTTTTTTTTGGGAAACTAAGTGTTTTTTTTTTTTTTTTTTTGTTTTGTATGAAGATGTACAAACACGAATGTATAAAAAGTTTTAGGGGAAAAACTGTAAAGGTGTTATTTTAGAAACAGTGCTTATTTTATTTGGTTTACGATTGTTTCATGTACGGAGCAGGTTGTACAAACACGAATTGTTTTTTTTAGTTAGTTTATAATCAGATTTTAAAATGCTTAAAAAATAAAAAATAAACGGAGCTGATTATACAACTTTGTACTATTAATAAAGCTGTGTACTTTCTACATTAAACTGTGATTTCATAAGATTTTTTTTGTTTCATTATCTACAAATAATATCAAGGAATAGTAATTAATTATGGTTCCGGTGCTTTGTGGCAGATAATTAATTTTACGTATTGCTCCTAGCTATAATTACAGTAAGTGATTAAGTTACATTAGGCAAATTGTGTAATTTTTGTTATTCTATTTAAACATTTGTCTCATTTTGTAATCATTGTTGCAGTGTGTACTTCAAATTAAAGATTGTTACAGTAAGTCACACACTTACTGTACCAATACTAAAAATACATAATTTTTTTAATTGTTCGTTCCTTAACATAAATATTTTTTTAAACTTTACAATTAAAATATTATTCCTAATTAAAAATTAAAATATAGAAATTGTTAAACAAACCTATACTTATCTTAAATATTTTAGAAAACTTAGGTTTAATTTATAGTTTAGGAAGAATGTCAAAATTAAAAAAAAAAACTTTTACCGCCTTTTTCTCGAAAGTGTCTCCAACGCACTTACTGTATATATCACAAGCACGGCAGTACTAGCCCCTGTAGTTTCGTAAGCCAACATTTAAATGCCGTACATTAAAACAATGCTCTTCAATCTGCCCACGGGGTACAGTTAAGGGCTGTAGCACACTGTTAGCGACAACAAAAACACCGCGAAACAACATTAACATAGAAAGAGTGATTTTATAAACCGCGTGCGTGTTGTCTCAGAGAACATGAGGGAATATAGGGTTGTCACGCTGTTCTACATAAGCAGAGGGAGTATAATGTTTACGTATTATATGTAGACGTATTTTAAATATTTGCGGAATACTTAAAGGAAATCTAGTAAAATGATCGCAATGGAAACAGCCTAAATTTGTTCGTCCCAGGCAGGGACATTATTTGAGTTTTTACTATAAAAACGGTGAACGAAAACATAGAGGGGAAATCGGCATGTTCTACAACCGATTCGAAGACTTGTGATATCACTAACCCGAACTGGGCCCTCGTTAAATATATAATTCTGAATTCGTTTTGTGGGACAGTCATATTTACATACTTTTCGCTACAGGCTTATTTTTTAACTAAGACGGTCCTAAGGGTAGTTGCGCGGTGCGGGACGGGACGGGACGATTGTTGACGCCTATCAGCAAGCTATTGATGGAACACTCGCGTGTATGAACTCGTAACGACACCACTCCCGAATCGTATAGCTACCACATGCACCATCATAGTTAAACAGCAGACTTGTAGTGGAAAGTTAATAGAAAATCCACGTTTCCCCAAAATTTTCTCTCGCGACAACCCTAAAAGACATTTAGGTGACAATGATATCTATGTGTGTGTAAACCGTCTATTTTTACGCGTTCCTCCGTAATATTACGTAAGCGTGTCTTTATGGAAAACTAGCTCTGTGACCCTTTTCCTACCGTTTCTGTCGTCAAATAGGACTCATACCATTCTCTTGATGTACACGGATTTTGGGAACTGTTTTTCTCCCAATCTTTGTCTGGCAAATAAGGCTGATAGTTCGTATTTGATTGATAGACTGGTATATTGTTTGGCTATGCGTTTTATGGAAGAAGTAGTGGATGAATCAGGAAAGTTATGGTTATGTATTGGGTGGTTATTGTTTTGTTTTGTAAACGTTATCTCAGACGGAGTATGTGAAATCTTGAACGTCACGTATTGTTGCAGGGCTTTTAGTGATCGATATCGATATTTAACTTTCGGTTTAATTCTTTGTAAACGCAACAAAAGTCAAGTTTTATTGTGCTGTCAAGGCTCATGTTTCGAAATAATTCGCGTACATGAGAAGAAAAATTGACAAATAATGTTGGAGGTTGTACTCGGAAAAAAATGTGTTCAAAAAATTAATAGAGTAATTCTCATAAACATAGCCTGACTCGGAAAGGTACCTGACATGTGTCCCAAATTACAAATCAAAAGTGATTTCGCACACACGAGTGAGGGACGCGTGTCAGGTATCTTTTTGTGTTAATAGTAACTAAAACACAATTGTGGTAGACCTAAGTCAACAGAAGCTGAAACACAATAAATTAAAACATTTCACTTAAAATTTTAGTACACAAACAGCAATCACAATTACGGTCCAATTTATCCAGTCACATTTTAATTAGTACCAAGGCACTTAGGTACTTATATTTCATTCACTTGGTTTATTCCGACACCCGACCGTTTTCAAATAAGCAAGTTGAGTATAAGTCAAACGATTTAGAAAGTAAATTGAGCTCTTAGGGAAGGGAATGTACGACTTCCAATTTTGTTGGATAATCACGGGTGTGTGAGGGTGAATGTTTCGCAAGCTTTTATTGTTTCTTTTCCTGTTTATGATTTGGAATGTTCAATTATGTATTATAAGAATTCTCTTTTGTTTTTTTTTTTTTTAAACATTTGTAAGCCCACGGTGTTGGAGTCAGCTTAATCTCCAAAAATAGCTTTTAAAAATAAGGTTGAGTTTATTTTGAACTAGCGAGCCCCAGCCCGGCTTCGGGCGGGTGCAATGTAATACATATAAACCTTCCTTTTGAATCACTTTATCTATTACTGAAAACTGCATTACAATCTGTTGCGGAGTTTCAAAGATCTAAGCGTACAAACAGCGGGAGGGACCGATTTTGTTTTATACCATGTAAAGATGTATGTCATCCATGTATGTAGTATTAGGTACTCACGAGATGCGAGTTCAGGTGAGATATTGGTTACTGCAAGTTCCAAGCCTACTAAGCTCTTGGTTTTAAGATCTAAGCTTATATAAAACCCTAGACTAGAAGCTACGGACTGAAATTTGGCACTGTTCGAGAAAACCTCTACAACAGCAACTCTCCTATCCTAACCGCAAAAATAAATAACAATTTCACAAAAGAGACGTCCATCGTCCCAACTCAAAATAACATTATATTACGTCCGAATCACGAAAACCCACTAAATATACATCAACGGCCTCTTTTATCTGTTTGTCAAAAAATGAGCAAGATTCGTTAAAAATACTCTTCAGAATCCGTAATGACGTATTCCAACTACACAGTGGAGTGTCATGAAAGTCGGTGTAGTGTATTTGAAACTGTTTATAACCACACCCTTAGGCCCCTCGTTACCCCACTGTGCATTGAAATAGAGTTGTCGAGTATTTTGAACAAAAAAAGACTTTTGAAACGACGCCGTAAATATCAACAGATACCGCACAGTGGTTTAGGAAAATTCGCCGGGACAAAATGCGACACGGAAGGGAGTTTCGAAAAATGTTGGTGGATAAATTAAAATTTTCGTGCGCTTTTCCTGTAGTTGTTTTGTTTTTTAATGAAGTCGCTTATGTCGTAGGGTGCAGTAAGATAAAACTACGTTGGCCATACATACATATATTATGTTGTATTTATGACTTTCGGTTTTTTTTTTGTTATAGTGTTTGTAAAGGACGCTCGGAGTCTTTTTTATAATTATTTGTGGTTAGAAAAAAATGTCGAAGAACATATTTTAAATAATTTCTGTTTGTTTAAAACAGCTGTTACGCGGCAGACTGTTCTAAATTCGTGTCCTTGGCAGTTCCGCTAACTCAGAAAGGGAATCCAGTGGCACAACATTATTATACATGCGTAACAACTATCTAACAATGGAAGTTATGCAAGTTACTCCTGCACACTTCCTAGCAACTCGAACTAAACCTAATTTCCACGCTAACTTTACCGTAGTCTCATGTGTATTTAAATCCAAACAAACATAACACCACGCCTGTAATCCCCGACGGATTAGGCTGAGGTGTACCTATTAGTACACCCACATTTCGCCAATTATGTTTATGTCCCATGTAATAGGGGGTGAGGCTATTGCCATCAACCGAGCACAAATCCAGATTCCGTGGCTTTTACTGAGAAATTCCTGAAAACCCCATTGACACTACTCTACCCGGGAATTGAACCCAGTACCGCATACTCAGCAGTCGTGCTTGCGACTAGACCAATGAGGCAGCCAAACAAGAGTCAACAAAAGATATATACCTACATAATTATATAGTTTCCCAACAACCCTTAGAATAACATAGAACCATTAAGAAAACGTTGTTCTTGCTTACTGCACCCATTAGGCGTATAAAACTATCGTTAATCCCGCCCTTGACCGAAACAAAACCAATTATGCTTTCAATAAATCTCCGAACGTGTCCAATGGTCAACCCACGTAGTTCAGCTTATACTATTACAATTTCCTACTTCTGAAAATGCACCTTAATCACTAAACCACAAGATTGAAAATATGTTATCGTTAAAAGTATAAATTATATTTTTATTGTTCTCCCAATTTTGACTACAAAAATTATGTTGCGTAAACACTGGGCGCTGGAATTTTGTTATAATGGAATCTTTGAATTTTTTTGCAATTCTTCAGCCCAATTTTTTTATCGTTCCTTTGACGCTTTAAAATATTTATTGTTGTTGCTAAGGGGAATCTGATGAAATGAAAAATGATAAACATTTCCTGTCTCTGGCATCCAATGTTGATTGGTGATGTTTTAAATTAAAATTTGGGTATTGCGAATGTCAAGTCTTCGCCGCAATGACAGACTGATGTGGCAATATATTTTTAATGGGGTTTGGACGTAATGTCTCGTCGTTTCCAGCCACAATTTCATTTGCATCCGTTGAAGGATGATTACTATAAATATATCATAGGTTCATGGTAAAGTTTGGCTACCACATACTGTATACAGAGATTGCAAAAAAAAAAGAAAAAACAAAATCGTTGCCGTCATCAAAGTACTTTGTCCTTAAAAACCAATATCTCAATTGTTTATTTCCTCTACAAAAATAATCTTCATCTGATCAAAGCAAGCAGAAAAACAGATTTTGGTGTATTTGTTCCAAGATTAGGTGGGACAGAAGATAGAGAGGGTGGAGGGGACCAAAAACAAAGAGTTGCTTATCTTCCCCAGTGAGTTGTAACCGTCAACTAATGGAAATTGATTGTCATTGGCTCTGCAGCTATTGGTTACTAATTTGTTACTGGCCAGTAGGAAGAGAATTCGGTAGTTTGAATGTGAATTTGGAATAAGTTTTAAAATTGGAAATGTAGGTTCTGTTTTGATTAATATGGTTGATTAATTGTGATTGGTTCCAAATTTGACAGTAAAAAAAATAATGTTGTCTGGTGAGCTGCTTACTACTCGACAGTTACTGACGGGTTTTTCTATGTTCAATGTCGCGATTCAGAATTTTGATGTTAGTTTTTCATTTGTGTCATAGTTGGCGTTGCAGCACTTTTTGTAGTATGTAGCTGTAGTACTTTTTTCCATGTTCCTACAGATTTGTTGATCACGTACAGAATCAGATGTAAATTTCACCCTCATTAGTAAAATTGTACAAACATTAAATTTATATCTAAACTGGCGACTAAAATACGAAACAAGCGTAATGTCAATAATAAAAAATATTTTACGTTTGTAATAGAAGTTACTTACCAAAACACTAAAGCGTGTAAAATGGAATCCCAAAACAAGTGCACTTAACTAACCACGTGTGTAACTTGCACGAGACAATAACAGAACCATTGTATTGGCGACAATGAGTCCATTCGAAACTATTGACAGACCGAACAATCATCGCCTGTGTGACTATGTCAAAGGCATTGACAGGTTGATATCCAATAAATTGGAGTGCCTCCGACTACCGCCAACTGCCCCCGAAATCTCCCGAATTCTCCCGAATGATTCCGATACAGCGCTTTGATGTTCGCACCGCTTCCCAACTGTCATTTTATTTGTTCCATGTTCAACTTTGTTTGGTTTCTAGTAGAAAATTGTACGGACATGGGATGGCCATTTAAAATATTGGCTGCGGTTGGGTTTGTTTCGGATGAAAATTAAACTTGGGACGTGTTTGTTGGTGACGTTGGTTTTGTTGCGTATTTGTGAAATTATTTAAGTGGTTTATTTCCTTTATTTAACTTTTATACAAATTATTTACATTTTTAAATATTTCTTATAAAAACATATAAAAATATAAAAAATTGTTGCCCACCGGTATCAGGAACAGGGTCCAAGCTACCGGCGGTCAGGGCTCCAGAGAGAGGAACCTCCTAACAATACGAGCCGTGTCCAGGAGTACCGCTTTCTGAATCAAGCCCTTGATCCAGCTGCCTAGCGAGAGCCTCCTGAGGTATTCATCGAGGCTCTTGGCAATTAAGCCATGGGCTGATACGACTATCGGCACAATGATCGCTGAGTCCACATCCCACATGTCGACAACCTCGTGAGCCAAGTCAAGATACTTGATTTGCTTATCTTTCTCGGCTTTCACGAGGTTCCCATCATGCGGGACCGTTATGTCAACAATCATTGCGCGCCGCTCTGATCGATCCACCACCACTATATCGGGCTTATTGGCTACAATAGTCCTGTCAGTGATGATGGATCGATCCCAGTACAATGTGATATTGCCATTTTCGAGAACTGGGTCGGGCACATACCTATAGTACGGCACTTCCGATTCCACAAGGCTGTATTTTAGAGCAAGTTGCTGATTGATAATCCTGGCTACAAGGTTGTGTCTATGCAAGTACTCTCCGTTAGCTAGACGAGAACACCCGGAGATAATGTGACGGATTGATTCGCCTGGACGGTGGCATGCCCGACATATAAATGTCCTACGTGGTATTATTATTATATTAAGTAGGTATTTTATTTGTCCAATTTTTAAATATACACAACATATAAAAAAGAGAAAGATGGGGTGGTATAAAAAAAAAAAACAAATTAAACAAAAGTCACACCAACACAGTTGACTCAGTTGTCTATGTTGAGCACAAAATAATAATAATTCGGTTTGTTATTTCTAGCAACTGTACTATACTCACAGAGAATACTACACAGAGGGTATCAACTTCCAATACAGCTCTGAACGATTACTACAAAACCCGAAACAACACACTTGTGTACCCACTACGTATTACGAAACAACTGCTGGCAAACGTACCGAACTGTGACCAAGGCGTGGTGTCTGAGATTAGCCCCAGTGACAAACGGTTATAACAATGGGGGTAATGCGGCCGGACGTGTAAACCTAGCCTTAGTGCCAGTCTGAACCCGGCCTTAGACTTAGGTCCTGGCTAAATTGAATTTACGGACGCCCCACGTAATTAAGATTTGGGATTAAGAGTAATATTACAACGTGATCGTTTATGAAATATGGAATGGGATATAAAGAGGTTTGGTATTATGTCGGTTGTTTCTCTTGGTAATTGTTTTCTGCTGTGTTAATCATGTTAATTTAACTTTTTTTTTTGCTGACACAGACCTTTTTTGTTTGGCAAAGAGAGACAAAAGATCGTATAAAGAGAGAAGAAAGGAAGTTCCTTGCCCTAATTACCTATAGTTAATAACAAAAACATACAATTTTAACATACATACGGGTCTGGCTGTTTGTGTGAGTTTAAATGTTTGTAAACGCACCCACGATACAGGAGTCTCAGTGTCCCCCATCGTCTTATAAAAAGAAAAAATAATAAACTTTTGAGAATTGTTTATTTATTTTTTAAAGTAAACCACAAATAAAAAAAAATGGGCGCTTGTTGTGAAAATAAATAAGCTATTTCACAACAAGAGCCTACTCGATTTCTTTGTTCTAAAAGAGAAAAGCTTTAATCTTACACCGTATTTTAAAACAAAAGGTACCGAATAGATGTTTTTAACAGACCATTATTCGCTGATATTAACACTCAGCTGCCTTCTTATATTATAAAAATAAGACGCGAGTCGTTCTTAGTCAAGTGAATATCTCAAATATAAGAGCTCGTAACTTCAGGACACCTTGAAGAAACCTAAACCTTGGAGACGCCCTAGGTCACGGTAAAGCATCAACCAAACTGAATGGACAAATTGCGGAACATCTATTTACACTGACAATACTTCAGTAAGTATTTGTATAGAGATGCAAGATACCTATTTGATCTCCAAAATACTGTTTTTGGTTTTAAATTAGCCTGTACTGTGCCACTGCGGTAATTCCTTCCATGTGCTCTTTTCCCGTGCCTCCTTGAACCAACCCTCGCAGCACTACAAGCCAGGTAACACTGGGTAATCCGATACCCCTTGGTAAGACTGGTCGTCAGACTTTTGGGCCGCTGGACCTGCAACGACTATCAAAGATATACAAATGACAGCCGGGACCATCGGCTTAACGTGCTATCCGAGGGACGGAGAAAACTCGGTATGTAATGAGTGGTCACCCATCCACGAACCAACTTAGGCAAGCGAGGCTTTACCTGAAGATTGATCCGAGCGGGTGTTATTTACCCACGAGCTTCTCAACAGGAGGATAATTAATTACTATACTGTTCATATACCCATACAGACCCAAGAGCACCAATTCTATTTGTAAAGTTATGATGGCACGAAAGTACCTTCGCGACGCTCGGGGTTGTATCTGCAACACAGTCGAACGCAGTGAGTTGGTCTCGATCAAAACCGTTTCAGCCCTCTCGACACTTTGCTGCGTTATCGTTGCGTGTTCCCAGTGATGTAGTTTCGCCGCCGAATCGATTAAAAACAAACGTAGTGGGAAGGGATCCGATTGAATTGCTGTGCGGCTCGGTACAAAAGCAGTGGAATTTTCTGTATGGACTTTGTGCTGTAATGGTATAGCAGTGGGCACAGAATAGTTTGTTATGTGATATTCAAAGTTGGTTGTGATTGTGTTGATTGAGATTGGTGCATACCTACTATTAGTTGCAATGTTACTTAGAAAGCAGATATACATATACAAGGTGTAAACAGATCCTTCACGAAGCAAACCAAGCATTCTGGACATCAAACTAAATAACTCGGAGCAAAAATTATTGCTGGGCACGACTTTTTTTCCGGATGAAATATCATGCTTTACGGTAAGACTCAATATGACACACTTAACACATTGTGCTGCTGTTGGATGCATTGAATAGTACAGAAGGTATCCCCGGTGTGGTTCAGGACAAAAAAAAATGGTCGCAATGACGGAGAGAACAAGGTGCCATAATGGTTACTTATATTTTTATTTTCTTGTAATAATATTTATTCTGTCTTGGTTTGTTTTTTTGTTTATTTATTGAAAACAGTATTATTTTCGAACACAATAAAGTACTTATTTCTTAAATTTTTCGTTATCCGAACTCGTACCTACATACTCATTTCTTTAATTTACTCGATATGTATTTATTGTAACCATTTATTTACATAATATTATGTTTTGAAACTGTTTTCTGACCCTTGAAGACCAGCATCAGACAGCTTCACCTGTTTGGCATTAATGCTGAAATGTACCTTTTTGGCGCAGCCGTGAGGCACACAGTATAGTCATACTATGTATTTTCTCTTTTTTTTTGTAACTTTTTTAATATAATTGTGTGTGTGCTTAATGTACTGGCGTCAAATAAACATTTCTCGTTTCCTTTCTTTGTTTTCTTTACTAATTGAGAAGATGACTATCTTTTTTATTTATATATATCTATTACAGTAATGAGTTTTGAATACCAATCTAAATCAAGCAAATAAATACACAATGTTTGCAAATGTAGTCTTAAGTAAGTTACATACCAAACAGGCAGATTTGGCACGACGAGTCATCGTCATAAAATTCAATAACTGCCTCACTAATACCTTACTATCTTCTGACAATGTCAAACTTAAGAGGCTATTATATACAAAATGTTACAGATTTTGCTGATTAATTTAATACAGACGTGATTTTACAGTTAAAATACTGTATTTCTTTAAATTTTAATGCACAACATGAAAGATCATTTCAATTCTGATCGAATGAATGAGCTACTTTTTTAATTTCTTAAACAAATAATACTCAAGCTCACCTTCTCTGGCAACACTACAGTTCGATACAGAAAGCACTAAACGTTCGTCTCTCGTGTCCAATGCCGCAGGTGCTGCTAACTATCGCCACTCAGCCACTACGCGCGCAATTTATAGTTATGTGTGGACGCCTTAGTAAGTCGCTGTGTCTCGGAATAGGCTGGGTGTCCTGGGGGTGTCGTGAGGTATTGTCGTTGTATAATAATGTTGGTGTAACTGTAAATTGAGCTCTATAGTTAGCAAATATTACATTCTATTGTTATTATCTTCCATACTTTTAATATCGTTTGTCCGGACTGACTTTCAACGCATAGCTCAAACCAGTGGGATCGGGCTAAGAAAGGATTTTGGAAAATTCAACACTTAAGAGCGGCCAACCCGTCATACTTTTCATACAAACGCTCGTACGTGATTATGCAGTTGTTATACATCTATCTTTGATTTTTTTGAACTAATAGGTATTTTGTGCACTATATCGAGGTTTCTATGGGAGCAAAAAATAAAAAAATGTAGAAACAAATTCAGTATAAGCCTCCAAAACTGGCTGTCTTGCTCAAATTTTACCTGAACTTTGGCCGTTCATAATGTACTCATAAACTCTAAAAGTAAAGAAACCATCGATAGAAACCTTGCACATGTAATGGAGATTTTTAATAACAAATTTTTATTTCACACACTTGTAAGACTTATTCAAAAACACGTATTTCCTGGAACAAGTTTAAGAAATTTTCGAACACTATTTTTCGTTCAATGTCATCGCGTTAGGCGGTATGAGGTGAGCGGGAGACGAGTTGTGCGGGGTCGGGGCGGGGTAAGACAGGGGAGTTGAAAGAAAATCGCCGCTGTGGCTCTGGATGAAACAAGAAGCTTTTCGACCATGCTCGCATTGACGATAGACGCGCCGGGAAGGGCCCTCTTAAGCGGGTGAAATAGGAGTTAGAAGTTTGTATCAAAAAACGTCACCGTATTTATTGAAAATTTGCTCAAAAACTGCGTTAATGATGACGTTTTTCAGAAATGTCAGGTCGTAGTATTTGCAACCGACGAGCGTGTATGAACTGATGTGTGAAGGTGGACGAAGCGAAAGAGTATCTACATGTAATGATGTAGCAGGCGGTGTTCTGTCTAACTTCAATCTTCAATTTCAAAAAACGTGAGTTTATGCTGTTATGTTAGAAGTTACTTTGCCCAACAATACTATCATCAAAATTTATTTATTTGGGGTCGGCGGTGAATTGTCTCCTTCCTCCATACTTCTCCATTACTCAACAATACTATAAAAATGATAAAATAATGCCTTCTAGTACAAAGATTTATTAAGTGACGTATTAAATCGAGCGCACCGCGGTTTCACTGTGTGTGGGCCCGTAATGATACTGTGTTGACTTATATTGAGCGCGTTGAAAATATATCAGCGCCCTTAATTACTACCGTTTTTTTTTTTTTTCTTCAAAGTTTTATAAAGCACGATGATCCTTATGTTACGATGATATTTGATGGATGAGAATTTAAGTTCGCATTACATGGGACTTAAACCTAACTGGCGAAATGTGGGTGTACTCAAACTCAAACTCAAAGCATTTATTTCAATTAGACCTTAGCAGGCACTTTTGAAAGTCAGAATAACAAAGGCGAAGCTACAGTCACAGACACAAGGCATAATAACTTGTGAAAGTACTGTAGTTGCCCATTCCAAAGCGTAGATCTCTATGGAGAAGAATGGGCAAGAAACTCCATGGACACTCTTTTCAATCAACATATTGTTACAAGATCTTGGTTACATCATTCATGTTGAGATTATACATATATGTGAGAACGATGTAGAAAGACGTGCACATTAAGAGCGTCCAGAGTAAAAGACTATAACTATCAACAATTTAAAAACAAAGTAGTTAATATAAACCGTGGCAGCTAAGAGATGACCAGTCCCAACTGACAGCGCCCGTTCACGAACATGACGATCATACTATACGAACATAAACATCACGAACATACTATTAGGTACTGCCTAACCCTTCGGGGACTCCAGGCGTGATGTTATGTTATGTTATGTTATGAGAATTAAAGCATAACGCTATTGTGTAGTTGTATTTTCAATTCAAAATCCTTTGAATTTTCGTGACGTTTACGTCGCGCGCCACTGATAACTATGTATGTTGATAAATCCTCTAGCTAACACCAATGATTAAACCAGCTCAAACCTAAGCCATATTAATGTTTAGTGGGTATTTAGTGAACATTTACCACCTAATATGATTATGATACATACCTGCAAAGCTTCAAACTAATTGCGACGAATTGTCATGATATCCTTTTAATTAGATCATGTTCATACATATTAATGAAACATGCGGATTACACAGAGTATTTAACATTTAATTTTGGAGCTAAGAAATTGAAACATTTTAGTGACAAGCTAAATATTGTTTAGGTGTAAACGAATCAAGAGAAAGAGAAATTGCAACAGAGTGATGTCGCAATTTTGGCTTTTAAAACCGTATACAGAAAACATGACGATTTTTTCCCGTAGGGTGGGCAGACACCCTGCCAGGGTTGCGGGACTGTTCGAAAGAGATACCGCGGCCCTGGAACACAAAGGGCAAAGGAAGGAACATGGATGGGTTTTAGTCAGTAAAAGTCTGACACTCCCTCCTGCTCAGCCCAGAGCGGGAGGGGTTATTTGATGATTTCCGAAACGAAAAAAAAAAAAAAGGGTGGGCAGACACGACAGAACGCCACCTGCTACAATCCTTACATACCCACTCCTTACGATATATCCACGTTCATAATTATATTAAAACTAGCAATCCGCCACGGCTTTGCACGGGTGTAATCAGAATCAGAATCAGAATATTTATTTGTGAAACATAGGTATTTACATAAAGGTCTTGGGTTAATTATAATGAGCGCTATGTTTTGCCGTGAAGGCGTACAAATACAAACTAAAAGTAAAACATAAATAAAACTAACAGAAAAAGCAAAATAAACAAAAATTACACGCTAACAAAACAATAAAAATAAATATTACTTAAAAAGAGAAACAGACTTCTTAAAAATATAAAAAACAAATCAAATGTTTATTGCACACGAAATATTAAAGTAATGTTATGTGTTATGTTACACATATAAAGCTTCCTCTTGAATCACCCTGTCTATTAAAAAACCGCATCCAAATCCGTTGCGTAATTTTAAAGATCTAAGCATAAATAGGGACAGACAGCGGGAAGCGACTTTGTTTTAAACTACCTATGTAGTGATGATTTAGAGCCATAAGTCTGTTTTTAATTATTTCATGTACTCTAATTGTAACATCAAGTTCAATCACAATTTCAGAACATTGTCCTTTCCAATAAAAACGATATCTTATTAAATGGCCACATTTCGTCAAAACCTCTTCCATATCAGTGAAAACACCTGACTTGTCACACCCCAAATAATTCACTCAACGTCTCGAAAATACATAAATCATATCCCCAAAGTTGTGACTCGAGTCCCGACCACTTCAATTTCTCTATAATTTACGTCTTCAATTGTTCTCTTCGACTGCCCTAGAAAGAAAGTGATTAAAGTGATTTTATTTTGACCTAAAATAATAAATTGCCGGGGGCACTCTAACTCTAACTCAAACACTAAGTCAAAATAAAATCATTATAATCAGTGTTTTTTTTTTGCTTGTATATCTTAGACGTACTTAACGGTGTGTTATTTGTCCATCTATTTTAATGGAACCTTATATGTAAGCTTTCATTATAATTCAAAGAATTTAGTTTTGAAGGTGTGTTCGAAACGTAAATATGTATTAAAAGAAATCTCCTTGGTTCTTCGACGCATTGGCGGCTCGCTGATTTTATATAGTCACTTTCGTGATGCAGTAATTTTTATGTTTACTCACCTACTACATGATGTAAGGTCGTGAGTTTATCTCGGTATTGCCCTAATAGTTTCCAACTCGATCGGAAATTTTAGTCATGTTTTCATCACACAGCGAGCTCGTGCGTTTAGATATCCCACAATGATAATTTGTAAACACTATAGTGTGCTCTGCTCATTTGAAAACAAATTAATTCTAATAATAATAATTATATAAATCAATCAGTAATTGAATTACCAACTTGGGCAATTGTTATCCAACCACAGACGCTATAAGCACTCACAATGTGGCATATCAATCATCATAGTTAAACAGTGTACATAACGACCTATATTACGTAGCACGTATATATGTGATACTAACCTATTTCCCAAGTAATGTAAGGCCATTGTTTTCGAAGCTAACCATCTAGCTCAACTAGTTTGTCACGATAACTGGGACAACCGCCTGTGGAAATACTAATTAGCCAACGAGATGTGTTGGCAGTTTTAATTCAAGTACAAGTTGGGAGGGTGCGGAAAAATGAAGCGTTTACGTTGGGAGTATTGAGGTGTGTGAATGTTGACCTGGTTAATTAGAAGGAGACTGTAAAGCAAAGGGAGCAACGTGTGTTTTTGCTTACAATCAGTTGAAATGAATTCCGGTGATGGTCCAAAGATGGATTTTCGTTTGATTGGATACCAACGGCCTTAAACCATAACTAATTGTTTTCATGAAGGCTTGTAATGAAAAAGAGATAAGACAAGTCAGGAAAATTTATTGTTTACCAAATTGACTACCACCAAGTACATTAGTACACCACCCGTACCAATATAAATTGCCTGTATGTACAAATCACAACTGTCACTTTTTGAGAGCGCTATGGAGTAATATAAAACACTGCAGACTGAAGAAGTGAGCCAATTTGAAAAACAATTATTTATTCGGACTGTAACGTTTATGTTATGAGATCCATTTCCATAGTTAAATCCTTCTAAATAAAAGAAACACAAACCACCGCGTCGATGAATCCAAATACGAAAACACCTAAGTTACAAAATACCCCCTATAAATCTTCATACCATCACCTCGACTCAGAAAACGCAACACCCCAAACTATGAAGTAAACGTTTGGTACCAATAAAATCGACAGCACTCGATCACGTTGCTCGCAAAATATATTAACGGTGTTCGTATAAAAAGGCTGAGGTCTTATCGGCACGAACCAGCAGTTTGAGGCAGGGTCAGCCGAGTAAATATGGATTAACCGTAGGAAATATGAGAGAACAGAGCAGAAATAAACCCTTGTTAGCCCTGCAGTATGGCGGTGGTAATATGCCGCGAGTCGGGGAGGTTCTTTCTTTGGAGGAAGTTGTAGTTCATTTTGATAATATTCATGATTAGCTGTAAGGAAGGGTTTGATGATAAAACGGGGGAGATGAGAGATGGCGAAATAGACGACCTGTATAGCTCTGTCTCTTTCCCACACTGGAATTACTCCTGCTTTAAGACGTCATGGTAACCCCCCCTGTTCGTATGAGCTTTAAACGATTATAAGTACTGCAGTACCAAATGTTTTTTAACAATCAAGCTGGCCGTCAATCCTTGTCCGGCTCTTCGTGCCCCAAAACCTTCAGTGACCGCTAGTGACCTCATATTTAACTGACAAGGTCGAACAAAAGGGCATGCTTAACACGGCCAAGTCGAAGGCCACAAAATGGCGGCCTAAAAAATGTTTTATGAATGGAGTCGTGTAAGCATACCAACTAATTTACACCTTCTATTATGTGACAATTAGCTAGAATGTATCAATTGCTACTTTTTCCGATTCTATTCGTATTTCGGCACTATCACCATCATTTCAACTGAAAGACGACGTCCACTGCTAAACACGGGCACTCTAACATCACTTAACAGAAAATAATACTACAGAGCACCCAAACTTCACCATGCAATTACAATTACTCGAATCTTCTTCACATCAGTGCATGAAAATTCTCAATTTTTATGAGCTTTAAAATAACGAGAAAAGAACTAACACGAGAGCTTGAAGCGAGAGTTCTTGGGACTACGTAGCTAGACGATAAACCCGACACAGAAATATTCGGTTTACTCAGAATCTCACTTGCAATTTGTACAAATGTCACTAACAAGGACTTAGTTTGAAAGTCGAATTTGTTGAATTTTACCAAGAAGGCGCAGGGTTAACAAAGTCAGTTATGCTTTTGAAATATTGTTATTATGTTTGCAGGTGTTTTTACCCGACTACGGCGAAGCGAAGTTTGTATTTACCTATGTTCCTCCGTAGCGCCTAAACTATTCATCCGATTTTAATGAATAAGGTGTCAGTCGATTCGTTACTATGTCCCGAGTAACAAAGGCTACATCTTAACCGACTTCGACAATAGGAGAAGTCGATTTTACCTCGTAAACCTCGAATTTAATTAGAGCGTGATTTTTCAGTATATAGTCAGATTTTTTAGTTGTTGCATACCACACAAATTCTTGTTACAAGTTGAGATTCGACTAGAGTTTTAAGTTCAGTTCTTTTTAAGAATAATCAGCCCATAAAAGTTCTCACTACTGGAAGTTCTCACACTGGGCTGCTCTCTGTGATCGGGCGTGCGCCGTAGTTCACCAGGCGGTCAAATGCGGATTGGTGGGATGCCACATAACTCATAATGTTTCGTTCTAGGATATGCTGGTTTCCTTATGATATTTTCTTCACCTATTTGAGAGCAGAGCTGATGAAATATCTTACACAAAGGATTTTTTTCGGCCTGGTTTCAAATCCACACACACTTAAATGCCCTTACGACTAGGCCACCAATGTTCCTCAGTTCCTTTTACTTGAAAAGAATTTGTTTGTGGCAGGCCTTAATTCGGGATCCTAAAAAATCATTGCCATTCCCTAGTCCCAAGCCCATTTTTTGTACAACAAAAAGGACCCTTAAATCAATCCCACCTTCATCACTACCAGTTGATACCCAAGAAAAAGGGATACCCAATAAAATAACTACCCATACATTTTACTTCCATTCACGACGAAAGCAAGCCAGCCGGCGTAACAACCCGAAACCGACGCTAACGTGTATAAATAAGAGCCCCCAAATTCCCCAATTTATTTTGCGTCACCCCAAACCCGGGGTGAGTAAAATATTCTAGTTGATGCCCGTTGGAGCGGCACCGACCACTACAGACCGGATTAGCTTATGTGCTCCTGGTACTAAAAGGATTTTTCTTTTGAATTTTTGGGTTTTTGTATGTCTCTCTTAGGGTTTGTGAATTTTGAGAGCGTCTGGCGCTGATGCGTCATATTTGACAATGGAAAATATCTGACACGATCAGCATATGAATAAGCCGTAATTTCTTGGCCTTGATGGTCTGGATGAATGAATGCCGCT
This sequence comes from Eugnorisma glareosa, assembly GCA_947578425.1. Classification (NCBI taxonomy): domain Eukaryota; kingdom Metazoa; phylum Arthropoda; class Insecta; order Lepidoptera; family Noctuidae; genus Eugnorisma; species Eugnorisma glareosa. The sequence goes on along the minus strand of OX387961.1, from coordinate 18,948,815 downwards.
CATCCCATCACTCATATTTTCCTCGATTCATTTGGAAGTTTTCCACGTCAAGTAGATTAAATTCGAAACCAGTAAGTCGGCGGGCAGTCCCTGAATACCGCTCATGAGTAAAACACACATAAAGTATCAGATTAACGTATTTTCTTTGTCATTGAAAGTCCGACATTAAATACAATACTTTCTTCTATCTTACCTTTGACATTAAATCGAATCGACATGACATTTTCAAATGTGCTCTTATTATCGTAGGATGCTTCAAAATAATACAAAGATGATCCGATTTGCGGCTGGTTGTTAGATCTTGTTATAACCTTAACAAGTTCGAACATCTTACAACAGTAGAATGTTTGTACTGTGTACACCCACATTATTCTCCGTACACATTCGTTCGGATAAAGGCACCTACGAAGTAGATAATCCTACCGTGGGTGTTATGAATGCAAATCGCTCTCATTGAAGAAGTTTTCCACCTTTATGAGTAAGAATACCTTTTATAGCTTTTGCTTGTAAGTACTAGATGGCGCTGAAGATAGGGCGTTAAAGGAGACCACGTACTCGATCGTCCTAGGTGACCTAGAAAATAATCTTTTTGACACATGAAAGTTGATCAAGATTCGATCAAAAATGTGTTGTTAGGCACACATGCTGGGGATCTAAACTAGGATTCAATTTGCATTTTAAAAACCAAACTAGAGAACGATGACAGTATGAGTCCACGTCCAAAACCGACCAGTTTACTTTGAGCCTTACATTGACCATTCCCTGTCCCCGAAGGTACCGAGTTACAAGGATGGGAAAGGGAAGGGAAGGTCTGTTTATCATGGATGTAGTTTAGGCACTTTTTACGGACGTTTATCTAGATATACGCAGATAGGTGAGAGACATGTGTGGAATGGATTTCATATTGAACGTGCATTTTTAGGGTTTCATGACAATAGGATTCTATTTTCGCTGGTTTGATACAAATTTCCAGATTTTTAATAAATACTGACTCCAATATTTCTGCGTAATTTTTTGTTTTGCGACCAAAATTTTAATTATAATCAAATTACGGACATTTTATTTTTTGAGACTATATTTAGTTATTCGATGTATTGAAAATAGCTTGGTAATCAAATAATAATGTATGGTTATGCCCGTTTTAATATTAACTAAGACGAAATCTGAGTGAAAACAGTAATATTATCGTAATTTTGGAATTGCAACGCTTCACACTGAGCTGAGCATCAAAATTCCAATAGTGCGTTTAATTTACTCATTAATTAAAAGGATGCAAAGAATTAGTCAAAACGGGCATTAATTAAATTTAATATGACTAGCCGTTGCCCGCGACTTTCGTCCGAAATTATTATAAAAATATTACTTGTCTATTTGAATCGGAGTTTGCTAACAATTTCAAGAGATTTTTTTTTTCACGGAACCCTAATCCTTTTTCTAAAATAAAAGTAGCCTTAATTACTCTTTATAACAAACATCAGCTATCTGCCAGTATAAGTCCCGTCAAAATCGGTCCAGTCGTTCCGGAGATAAGCCGCAACAAACAAACAGACAGAGAGACAGACAAAAATGAAAATAAAAGATTTTTTAAATTAAAAGTACGGTATACAATTTCATAACATGCTTTCGGTAAAAAGCTGTTATTTTGAAATTACAAACCGCCATTTCAATGTTATTTATTGGTATACAAATAAATAAATCTACCTAGGTTATAGTCTCCAAAACGTGTGAGTACTATAAATAAACTAAATACTATTTAATGCCCATTACTTCGTCACAATCAAAGGTCACGTGACGTCACAAAGACCTACCTACAGAACCCAAGTCGCCTCGCGCTTGACCGCTTTCATTTGATATTCCGAATACATCAAAAACGGTGACGACAACAGACCAAAATAAAACGGTGTGTATGATATTGACAGGTTGTTTTTAAAAATTCTCTTTCATGTTAGATTTTTTGTTTTCAATAAAGCCATTTGATTCTTTTGTAAATATTTCTAAAATCGACTTTTAGTTTACCTATGAATTTTGTATTTTTACCGAATTATTTGACTTCAATCTAGATCGATAACTTCTGATGGACCCTGTTCCGTCATCGTAAAATTAGTAAAATTAGAATAAATTACGTTTAGTATTGCTAAACGTAATTTATTCTAATTTTACAAATATTTTTTTAATCGATGTTCAACGTTCCATCAGTTTGCGATAACAAAAAGCAGACCTTCTATAGTCTGTGGTGCATACCGTGACACGTTAAAGAGTTGGAGCGAAAACACTTTCGAAAAGCCCGTGTGTGTGAGAGCATCTCCTTTCGCTTAACGTTTTCCTGTCCCGATATTGGACAAACCATCGTCCTCTTTCTTCTACGCGCGTTAATCTCACACTCGCGTCCCGGAGTTCCTGAGTTCCTGCCCTTGCAACCATCGGAGGTGGAAGGTTCAGCATGTGTCGTAGCAGTCCAAGGTACGTGTATGCACTGTATTTGCTATTGTCATTCTGTGGAGTTTTTGGACATCGTATTTTTTTATTAACCAATACTTATTTTAGGATCCTTTAAAATTAAACTTCTTTTATTTTTCCAGCTTTTCAACTATTGCTTCATAGTCTTCACCAATAGAAAGCGATCCATCCGTCTGTCTGGCACATGATTTTCTTATAACTGTTATAGGTAGAAAATAGAGTTTTACACCGAATACGTATTACTTAGGCAATAATACACTGTCAGAGACACAGACGTGCAAACTGTTACCATGAATACTGTAAAAGTGTACTTGATTCTATAGTCACCGCCGCTAAAATACTTTGTCGGTTGTTATTAAAAATGTTTGGGTCTCAGTGGGCAGGATGGGAGGTGGAGCATAGCAAACATGCAGTTGGAGCGATTTCTGCGCTGCCACTGACGAAGCCGTGGAAGTGACGAAGTTTTGGGCTATAGAATATGATGTCGTGGCAGCGGCAGAAGTAGAAAAATATAATAGAATATTCTTTATTAAGTACACCGTACACACCATACAGAATACCTGCGCATTGATATTTTTTTAATGTTGCAGCACCATGTTGGCCTCAGCTTAAGAGGGCCCTTCCCGGTCCGTCTATCGTCAACGCGAGCATGTTCGAAAAGCTTGTTGTTTCATCCAGAGCCTCAGCGGCGATTTTCTTTCAATTCTCCGGTCTTACCCTGCCCCGACCCCGCACATCTCGTCTCCCGCGCACCTCATACCGCCTAACGCGATGACATTGAACGAAAAATTGTTCGAAAATTTCTTAGACTTGTTCCAGGAAATACGTGTTTTTGAATAAGCCTTACAAATGTGTGAAATAAATATTTGTCATTAAGAATCTCCATAATATGTGAAAGGTTTCTATCGAGATGTTTTCTTTACTTTTACAGTTTATGAGTACATTATGAACGGCCAAAGTTCAGTTAAAATTTGTGCAAAACAGCAATTTTTGGAGGCGTATACTGAATTTGTTTCTACAATTTTTTATTTTTTGCTACCATAGAAACCTAGATATAATGCACAAAATACCAATTAGTTCAAAAAAATCAAAGATAGAGGTGTAACAACTGCATAATCACGTACGAGCGTTTGTATGAAAAGTATGAAGGGTTGGCCGCTCTTAAAGGAATAATTACTTTTGATTTTCTTCATGTGATTTGATTTTACTGTTAATTAAACAGTTTTTTTTGTCCTATGTGGACTTATAAATACTTTTTTTTTCTTTCATACAAGTAACATTCACAAAAGAAAACATTTTACATAGGGTGATACAGTGGGCGGTATTATTGCTTTTCAAGACAACCTTTGGCTGGATTACAAGAAGAGGGCAGACGAGGAGAGACAATACTACAGGTAGTCTGTCTGTGGTATATCAATAACATGTGTATACATACATAAAGAAGAGAAGATTAAAAATTATTTCCTTACATTTGACGGTGTATTTCTTTAACTAAGAAGAAGAAAATTAGAAGAGTACACACACACATGAAACTGCTGCTACAACCCTGTATGTATTCTCGCACTTGGTCAAATTCTCTATATTTACCAGCACCCATATCACATTCAAACAACCAAAAAAATGAACATGCAAATAGATCACCTAAAACCAAACATTACCAAGACATTATCGTCCCTCTATTCATCTTACCAATTCAATTGAGCTCGTCTCCAATCCCAGTTACATTGTTTTCCTTGGTTCACGTGATTGAGTAATTAAGGCCCTTCCTCTTGATTGCTTGTGGGTTGTCCAACATCAAGTCTTTAAGGAATTAGGGACCTTTAGAAGTGAAGTACTACAGACCAGGACGTTAAGTTTAAGGGGAAATAAATAGGAGTTAGGTTTTATTGTGTACTTTGGTTTAGAGGTGGTGTTAGTTTTGAGAGGTTTTAAATTGGTCTAAGGCTATATTATACAGGGCTAAGGCTATATACTATAATAACCCACCTAACCTAGAGGGAAAGTACTATAGATACTGGAGATAGCAAATTTTACTGAAAGGAAACATTCCTTTATTTTAAAAAAGAAGCAAATGTGCTTTTAAAGATTTTCGAAAATTCGCTTGTCACACTCGGGAATCGAAGCGACAAGAATACTAAAAAATAACATCCTGTACTTTTTTGACATCAATCGATAGGGTCAATCATATTGATCAAATCTGTCTTACAAACATGATAAATTAAATTAAAGGAAAACCATGAAATCTAAACTTATAAAATTAAATTCAATGGGATAACATAAAGCACTTTCCATCAAAGGTACATCTGATTACTTTTAGTATCAGAATAAAATAAATTCTGTTGTAACCACTGGTGGCCATTCTGTGTGACCATTTATTGCATTACCTCCTTGTCACAGAGCTTTACAAATCTCCGTTGTGAAACAAAGGGACAGAAGATTCAGCAAAGCGTCCCAGCAAGCCACTCTCGAACTTTGAAAGCCTTTGATCTTAGAGTTCTGTAGCTTTGGTCTGTCGCTCACGAAATATTGAAGACTTGGTCATCTAATCAAGAGAATTGTGCACGTTGTTGCTAAAAGTTGTTTGGCGAATTTATTTTAATTAAATTCATATCATTTGACTAATTGATTTGTCTTAGTTGGTTGTGGTCGGAAAGAGCTATTGCTGGTAATGAGTTCTCGGGTTTGATTCCACGGTCGGGACAAGTCATATTGAAGTTTCTCAGCAGCATTCTGCAGTATGGATTAAAAAAAAGAAAGGGTCGAGCCTATTGTCTGGTTGATTACCAGACAATAGCATCGCCCCTTTTTATATGGGTTTTAAACATTACTGACTAAATTAGACTGTACTAAAGGTACACCTCTGCTTAGGCCTTAGAGGACTCCAGGCTGATGTGGTGATGTTATTTGACTAATAAGTCTTAAATTGTTTTACTTATCGACAGATCTGCGTGGTTCATCAAAAAAGCTCTTCAGTAATGTCTATGCAAATAAAATCTTGACTTCGCAAAATAAATTTAATTTCACCAGGAATATTAAATGCCAAAGGCTTTCTCCACTTGGAAATTAAAAATAGTTTTTCTAAACCCTTTAAATTTTTCCTTCAGATTAAAATTCTTGTCAATTTTTCTTGATAGCTTTTTTCAGGAGTCTCTTCGTCTCGTTAGCATTTGCTCCGACGATTTTCTTGATAAATTGCTTCATATTGAAATATCACTCGTCCCTTATGACGTTATCATATGATACCGTCATTTGCAAGCAAGGATATCAGTATCTAAAGAGGTCCTTCCGGGAATTGCATGCGTAAGGGAAGGAAGATGGGGGTAATGCAAACCGGGGTTGCAGTTAGTTTAAATTACTTTACGGAAATAAACTTGATTTTGGGTAGCAACTTCTTTAATTACTCAATATTTTGTAAGAGAGCGAGTTTGTAGAATATTTAAATACAGATGTGGTAGGTATACTATGCCTAATGTTGTGTCAGCAGCATATCAATGTCTTGTTTTCATAAATTGTTTCAACACAAAAAAAAAGAGTTCTTCGCTCAAACTGTCTTCTGAAACTTTGGATTGTTGTTAACCGAAGTCGTTGACTGTATCAGATATCACATTAACAGACTCTGAAAACAGAAATGTTTGTATTTACTGGTAGATTTAGTTCCTGTTATTGTCATTACTAAACAATAATTATTCATTAAATTACTTCTCAGTCAAAAACAAGGCAAGCCAAATAATTCTACAAAATACCACAAACAACAATTAGACAATACATTAATTTTATTATAAGCCCCAATGGTTCAATTAACTGACATGGAAATTATAAAGCTTTATCGTCACATAAACTTGAAACAGAAATGGTAATTAAAGCGTACCTTGTTCCAATTTGAGTAACGAACTTAGGTAACTGTCTCACAGACGGCGAGGAAGCGACTGGCTATTAAAAAAAAGCTGGCGTAAAAATATTATAGGTGATGTGTAAGTAAAAGAGGCACCTTTTGAGAGTGATTTAGAATATCACACTGGAAAACTTTCCCAAAGAAAGGATCGAAAACACATGATCCATGACAAACGTGATCATCGAGGTAACACTTCTGCTTTCCAGGGCTGAGGGCATTTATCCAGAAGTATGGAACACACTGTTTAGTATGTCACTCCCATAAAAAGTCCCCGAGCCCCTCTACAGCCCATTCACTCTTGGGAAAAACCAGATTCACCTTTTGAAACTATTCATTTAGATTCCTTAGGTCTCCGAAACCGACGGTTATTGCCATGTTCTTATAATTGAAGACGCTGACGAACATTCGAACTTTCTATACAAAATATCGCACCGGCTGTCGCGATTACTATGAAGAGACAAATTTTTCTTTACCTCATGGAAATGTTGTCCAGTTTGATGGACTGAACCACCACCTTCTTAGTTGGTTCTTACCTCTTGGTGTTGTGCTTATTCTGTTTGTTACACTAAACTGTACATAAATCGTTGATCGCAGACTGTTCACACCGCCGACGAGCACTCGTTTGTCACAGCGACCACAGCTATCAAAACGAGTACCTACTCGCTCAGCGACGCTCGCTTGGAGGGCAGAACATTCGCGAAAAGACACATGCTTGGTACATGCCCTTCACCGTCGCGCAATCTCGCTTTTCACTGCTCGCCACGTCGTTTTTAACATGCTTAAATTAGCTCACAAACAATGTTATGAAATCTTCGAATTCAATTTTAACCTACTTCTAATTGTCGTATCGAAATGAAACTTTGCATATATCAGTAATTCGGATGACAATACTGTAATTTGGTATCTTGGAGCTGATCTGATGATGGAGTCAGGAGGGGGATAGTGGAGCTCTTCGGTGTCTACTAGTAAACCCCTCGAGTCATAAAAGTCGTTTTGATCAGTCCAATATACTTCATTTGGTGTCGAGAGTCTGCTAATGGAGCCAGGAGATGGCTAGTAGAACTATATATATTCTTATTGCGTAATAAAACCGTGTTTCCGTGTTTTTTTTAAACTACATTATAACGCCTGTTAGTTCCTAGCTCTACTCGCTCACTGCTAATCGCCGGCTGTGAGACAGACAGTGTTTTATAGACGTCCCATTTCACTTTTAAATGATATTCATTTGTAAGATGTGCAATGCAAGACTTTGATAGAATGCATGCTGTTGAAGTATATATCTTTGAGGGTAGTAGAGAAAATGTTTACAATTATAAGTATTTGAATTGAATATAAATGTTGTACAATATCAATATAATAAATAAATGATATTTATACATGCTCCATCTATTCTATTATTATTTTCCTTTATTTACCTGGCAACGACTTACAGAACCCAAGTGCGAACTTTTGATGCTTGGTTAGTGACCATGTTTGCACTCCAAAGGTGAGGGCAGGAAAAATACACATATCCGTGAGTTTTCTATTCAGTGAGGTAACCTGTTTCAAGTATTCTATACTTTGTCCTAAAATTTTGGTAAATAAAAATGGATGGCATATTCTTAATCACAAACGTAAGCCATCACAATTACGACAAAAAGACTACCGTTCAATCACGTTTTATAACAAGATCTAATGAGCACAAAACGCGTAACATGATCACATTTCTCTTTAATAAAGTTTCTTCATAGCATAGACACCGAATCTCTTAAGTTTAACCTCAGCCCACGTTTTGACCTTTAAGGTACGGAATTCTTAAAACTATCGCCCCTAAGTGTGACCTTTAACAATATACGTGACGTAGAAACGAGAAATAGATCCTCATACCCAATACACAATACAATACCATTGTCCACGTCGCACAAGAATACATTCGTATACCAAAATGTGTAGTATAAGGATGCTTTCCCATTGGGGCGGAGCGGGAAGCGGCGCAGGAAGCGGAGCGGGGATCGGAGCGGGAAGCGGAGTGGGAAGCGGAGCGAGAAGCGGTGAAGAGCGAGATGTCAGTGTAGCAGAATGTTCTTGTCCACATTATTTCCATAACGTTTTTCGCCGCTCCATCTCAATGGAGTTCAGTCAAGCTACATTTTCGAAGGCGAGTATCGCAGCGGCCCCAATGTCTGACGCTGCGGTCATGCGGCGACTGCAAACCGAAAACCAATAGTGCTGTCACTAGCTGTTACTAACAGAGCGACTGGAAGAATTTTTTGTTTGACAAAATGACTACTGTGAAAGTGATGGAGAGAAATGCTGCTGCTAACGAATTGGGACGCCGCATTCGAAGCGAATGGACACAGTTCTGCAAACATCCCGCGGTGTAAATTATCCTTTAAGGCAGACAGAATTCTTTTGTTTAATGTTTTCCTAGCACCTTTCCGACCTAACGGGCATGCAGCCTTACAACCCTAGATTAATTGAAATCAGGGAAAACTTATAAGGAACCGTATTGGATCTGCCGTTGTGCCAGCAAATAATATGGTGTCATTTTATTGGTAACGTGGTTCGTATTCTTTCAGGCTACAAGTCTATGAGGTATTGAGTTTGTTTGCTATGGGTAAAGTTTGTACGTGTAACCTTGAGATGCAAAATAGTTTTCCTAGACAGTGTAGAATATTGTTCACATTTTTAATCTACTTGCATGATTATTACGATTTGTATGCTTGAAAACAGCTTGAAAATTTTAGTACTTTTCCTAGGGTAAATAGATTAGGCTATAAGAGTAGAGGAAGACTAATGAAACAATGGATTGACTGACGAGATGACGAGAAATAGAAGTATGGAAGAATCAATTAGAGCGGACTTACGTCGAATTTTTTTTGCAGATTCTCGGATAAATGAGGTTCCTTTCGTTCAAACATTTAGAAACGTGAATATGAGTATACCGTTTTTTTTGCGTTGCGCCTCAGATAGGTTGGTTTCCCTATAGTTGCCCGAGATGGAGGCAGGGGGACGGGGTTGAACCCCCAAAACTTTCCCCCTGCCTACTAAAGAGTAGAGGAGGACACTAATTGATAAGATTAACTTTGGACAGTAAGCTAGACGCTATTCAAACAGTAACTTAATACAAAAATCTTTATCTTTTCTATGTATTTTATTTGCTGACAGGCTGCCGGAGCCTGGGACTTTATGAAACCTCAAAGACAGGTAAACGTTCGGGTAGGTTGTTTCCTATGGAGACGCATCAACCATTCCATGGCTATATTATATTTTATTAGGTAAGTTTTATTTTTTTCTAAATTAAGGGACACATAGTACCTCAAAGCTGGGGTTAAAAGAAGCACGATGCCATGGGTTATTTGTTTAGGTATGTTGAAAACATGGATATAAAACGAAGGCAACATCAAACAATTAAGGAAAAATCGCCGCGTAAATTGCGCCCTATACATGGAGGTCCTTCCTCGTGTATTTAAATCAATTATAAAATGCCTACGACCATTGAACTTTGATAATATATAAGCAAATAGAACGTGCGGTAATAAAACGCAATGTATCTCGGTTTCCGTTAAAACAAACTAAACCACAGCGCGATGCGGTCGCTGATATTTTGGCCAGAAATAATCCGCCATGCTTTAATACCATGCCTCACTAATAATCCTATTAGTTATTTAATTAAAACTATTAATAGAGGACGGATTCACTTGCTGAAAGCAAAGTAAATTGGTGATATTGTAAAAATTGTGGGCCATTTTTATCGTTCGCTTTTTCAATGCGAATAGAGTGAACCACTTAAGAGGTAATGCGGTAGGTATTTGAAAAAACTATCGCTGTCCCTCTACGAGCGCGATTTCGACATTCGTGCGATAAGGACAACTACAGATCCGACAAGTAAAATGTCATAATTCGAGGTTTGGCTCTCGACTGTTTCCTCCTCCAATATACAACCAATTTAAAAGATATTTAATAAACTGAATAAAAAGTATATATACTGTGTCCCTATGTTTTTCTTTTTTCATTAATAGTTGTCAAATTTGTACACCAGGCCTCTGTTGACAGCGGTCCAAATTGGCCTTTTATAGCATTTTGTATAAAAGGTTCTAGTGCTGATACAGATTATGTATCGTCAAAAAGGAAAACATAGGGACATAGAAAATGTTGACATTTATTGAACTGTAAAAAATCATAGCTCTAAAGTCATAAACCAAAAAGAAAACAGGCGAGAGCATTTGTATCGAGAAAAGACCCGCATTTCCTCTTAAGTAAATTATTGAATGGATAAAGCAATTTAATATTTGTATTTCTAAACTCTGCTTGTCTGGTATTGCTGCTGATATTGTGTTATCCAGCAAATGGTTTATGGAGGTCAGATAGACAGCCACTCCATGTAAAGAACTTGTTTTCAGCTGCATCCGATTAAACTGGAAGACGACTCAATGTTCTTCTTCTATAACGTGTACTTAGTGCCAAAACTGGTGTCAGGGTCTTAATGCCACGCATGGGTCTCTGACTTGGCTTTACATGCCGTCGAGAAATATCTCTCAGGCATGCTGGTTTCCTCACGACGTTTTCCTTACCTTACACCGAAGCAACTGATAATTATACAATACGCACATGAATCTAAAAAATCCGAGGTCTTGGGTGAGACCTATGACTTGGCAGTCCAACGGTCACACTATTAGGCTATCACTGCTTACTCCAATATAGCTGGGAAAAGTCTAGGCAGATGATTAAGATTTTTCATGAAGGCTGTAATACCAATAATGCAAATAGAAATAAAAAAAAAAAAAAAAAAAATAGAAATAGTAAATAGAAAAAAAAAAAAAAAATAGAAAAAAAAAAAGTAGAAAATGAAATGGATAGAAAAATGAATGAATGGATGGATGGATGGATGTGAAATAGATGTGCATCCCTGATGACTCGTGTTCGCGGCAGCACCAACAGTATTCTCAGTGTATTTGCAGATCGGTGGGATTCCCCGATGGTGCGGAGGTGGATGCGGCTCCATGCTGTATTGTGATTGTGCATTTTCATCTTTGTCTGTAACCTACTAACACTAGAACTTAAGTAAAATTGTTACTAACCCTATGGACTCCGGTCTGAAATAAAGACTTTCTATTCTATTCTATTCTAATGCTCCATACAAATTTTTTTTACAAAAACTATGCATCTGTACCAATCTAGTCTTCATTTTAGATTGTTTAGCGGTAAAACTACGACTGTAAGGTCCAAAGTTTGAATCCAGGACAAACTATTGCTTCACTTTGAGCATATTTAACTTAGTTCCCGGCTAACGAGAAAACTTTGTTATGCATCACTAATTTTAAAGCTTTTTAAAAAACTGCATGTAACTTACGTAAAAGCATTCATAAAATTTGTGGGAGCAGTCTTATTTCCTAGGTATTTTAATAAATAAAATATTTTTGTTGGTGGTTATGTTGTGTTTACGGGGAAGTTTTAGGTTGTAGTTTTTCGTTTTAATGAGTTTAAATGTATTTGAAACATCATTGTGTTTCTGTTAATCTTTTGAAGATATTAGAGTCAAAATGGTGTTTAAAATAATTTTAGCGTGAAATGTATTAACACCAAACGGCTCGCATCGCATCGGATCGGAAAGGATACGAAAGGCTCCGTACCGTCACGCGTCGCTTGAGAACGTATCCGTTTCTGCTCCTAGTCAAATAGTTCCATTCCTACCGTGTTGATAGCCGAAAGGATCCGATTGGATACGACGACAGGCGAACGGAGCCGGTCGCGCGTCACAGCATACTCATGCTTCTGTGTGCGGCTTGGTAATATAGACTTTAAATACTATGTACACGATTTAATATCATTTGAATATTGTAAAATCCGTTCCGATCTGATGCGATGTGAGCCGTTAGGTGGAAATCATCCTTTATAGTGCAGGCTCATTAAAGTGGCCGGAAGAAACTGGATAGCCAAGAAGCAAAACCGCCAAAAGTGGAGAGATTTGGAAGAGACCTGCACGGTCAAAGGTGGAAGAAGAAGAAGTGAAAGGTGTCCTTAGACGATCAATTATTTGGATAACCATGAATTGATTATTATGAACAATACTTAAAGCAATGAGTATTTCAATTGACCTTATTTACAAGTGGTTCATGGGGAGAATATATGCAGCAATATATTTTAATTAAAAATATAAATGCAAAAATAAAATAAAGAAAGAACTCATGAACATCGTCTGAGATCGTGGAAAAGGGAAAATTCTGACTTTTACGAAACATAAACTGCTGAAAAGAAATATTGCCCCTGAATACCTCCCATTTAATCGATCAAATATTTTTAACCCGTAACCATCCATCGAACCCAATAATCCTCAAGCCCATCTTGAAAAGACAAAGAATCAAATGCCAAAAAAGGCCATTACTCTTAAATAAGGCACTCCTAGTCTATATACCAATCTTAATACGATATCACTTTGTAAAGGAAATACAGTTGAACCGGAAAACCAAACAAACTGTACGTGAATCAAGGTCAAGTGAGACTGGTTACTGCTGAGATCCGTCCATTACCTAAATAGCCTGCTCGGCCCGATACGAAACCAATTATGTTTTATATAAATCTTTACAGTACATACATTCGATTGAATTGTTCGGAAAATGTTCTGAAAGATTTCCTTGTACGGTCGGTTTTTGCTGATGGATATTTATGGAATTGTTTAATAAAAGGTTTATGTCGAGGCACTACAGGGTTATTGAACCTTAGGTAAAACATAACATGCGCTATGCATGAGGTCTTCAACATTTTAAGTGCTAATGACAGTTTAAAAGGACTCTTGGCTATGCGGGAGAGAACTGTACACGAGAAAGGGTGACTTTTTTTCAAGTTTTTTCAGTTTACGGAGATGTGGCGCGTGCACAAATAAAATGTATGGGAAAAGTTTGTTGCAATTTCTTACTTTTTGAGTACTCCAATCTGGGTTGGTCCCATAGAAGCTTTTGATCAGTATTAGAAACAAGATCGATTGGCATGAAAAAAATGTTTTAAGTAAAATGTCCATTTTCTTGCTAACTGTATTTTTTTTTAATCTATGGAATGGTGATTACAATTTCACGAAAAATTATGGATAGTCACTTAAGAGTATTTTCGTGTAGCTGCAACAGTTAAGGTAGTTCCACTTACTGCCCCGTTGAGCGTATCCACCCTGTACATTTTATGATAAAAGTTCAAAGAGCTGTGGATTTTGTGAATAATAAATAAATAAATAAAATCTGCCAATGTCACATTATATTTCAAATTAGCTTGACCTCATTCATCAAAAAAAAAAACAAAAAAAACGTTTTTTTACTCAAAAGATATTTTGTAAGCAACGGTGTAACGTAAAGTACAGTACGCTATTAGGACCATCGTGTAATGAGAATGATACTATCATACGACAGCACTGATTAAATTGCTTGTAATGTTACACATGATTGTATCTATCCATCGCCATTACGGAGATGACTACAAGATGGATAAAATCAAAGTCAAACCATTATTTCAATGGGCAAAGCTGGCCAAAGGTGATTGTAGATGGCGTGTCCATAGCTAAATCCAAATTTAGCTATGGACACGCCATCTCGTCATCAATTTAATCAGTGCTGTCGTATGATAGTATCATTCTCATTACACGATGGTCCTAATAGCGTACTGTACTTTACGTTACACCGTTGCTTACAAAATATCTTTTGAGTAAAAAAACGTTTTTTTTTGTTTTTTTTTTTGTATAAGAATAAAATACATTACAAGAATGCAATTTAGATCTTCTTTTGACCAAGTTATTCTATCAGGCGTTACGTTATATATGAATGTTGGGTTTAGCTTTGGGTACTAGCTGGATTGTTGCGAGTAGTAGAATATATTATTGTGCTGCATCCTACATCCAACCCTGGATCTTTTTCACGGAACTAACACTATAGCATAACAGTTAACTACGTTTGACCATTTTAATATGCCAGCCGTCGGTATTTGTATTTTGTAGATACCGAAACGTAGCTATGCATAATTTAAATAAAAAAGACGTGTATGACTTGAAACAACGCCCACGATCTTAAGAACTTTAATACTGATTCAGGTTCCTTTTAATGACAAAAAAAGTAACTGTTTATTGCTAAGTTTGACTCCAGCATTTCTGAGACCTTCTTTCAAGACAAATATTTTGCGTACCAAGTACCTACTTAAAATAGATCTTTCCAGGAATCTTACTGAACTTAGCCTCCTACGCACTTCTTCCTCGAATCAAGGCAGATTGTATCAAATTCTGTAAATTCAACAGAGAGCACTTTAAACGTAATTAGTCGGATTATTTGACAAGTAACCTGAACTGGATTGGGTGGAATCGTAATCGGTTCAGGAAAATGGCAAAGAGTTATTTAGATGATGCTTGTTTTTAGACTTAGCTCTGAAAAATGCTTTTTGGGGGCCCTAAAATGGTCGCTTCAGCAGAATTATACAGGACAAGCCATTGCCCGCGGCTCTCGCGCGTCGCTCGCGTTTTGTTCGGAAATTATTCCACGTGCCCGTTGTAAATATAGCCTATGGTACTCGAGGATAATGTAGCTTCCTATTAGTGAAAAAAATTACAAAATCGGTTCAGTAGGTCCAGAGATTACCCCCTTTATACAAACATACAGACAAATTTTACCTCTTTATAATATTAGTACAGATATAGGGGGTGCGATGTCAGAAGTCCTCCACGTGTGCCTGGCGGCTGCTGGTCCCTCTAGATACGTCTGCAGGGAAGAGCAGTTGCTGGGCCGGTGCACCCTGGGCGCGGCGGTATCCTTCCCCGGGGAATGAGGGGAAATGAGAATTTTCTCTTATCCCTCGGGGAGTGTTACTGCCGCGGCTAATTATTCTGACATGGGTGGGGTCCATTCTGGACCAAAGGTGCGTTCCTCTGCGTGACCCTCTGAAAAGCAGAGGGCATAGCAGAGGAGTGAGGGCGGGCTCGGTGTGCACTTACCCTGCCTCCGAGCAGACAGAGAAGGATGCGTCCTCCTCTGTCACCGTCGATATCGTAATCCCACCATCGAAGTGCCGTGGATCACGTCTCGCGACTTCGATAGGGACCGAGGGTCTTGGCTTAACCGCCCGGACCGCGAGGTAGAAAACCTCTATAAAAAGTTACCCCGAATCCCAAGTGGCGGCGCACCGCGAGGGGATGTATGGCTGACGGGTGTTCCCATGGAACAAATCAGTCGCTAGTGCTCACCCTCGCCAGGGTAACTGCAGGCCCCCTGGCGAGTAATAAATAACAAATTCTGCTTATCTGGGTACAGGGGTCTCTGCCCAGATGGACTTTTAATTCCCCCATACTCGTGGGTTCAATATGGAAAACAACCAAAAAACCAACACCGCCGGAAACGGCAACGAAGAGGAGAGGAGGGATGCGGGGTCGGAGTCCGACATCGCATCCAGTGATGTAAGCGCGGGAGGCTCAGAGAGCTCCCGGCGCGTGGGGGCCGGGACTGCTTTGGAGAACAGCAAGTTCTTCCGCAAGCGGTCCAGGCGGGATGGCGACCGGGGGTCGTCATCCGGTGAAGAGGAGGCCTCGGCCCGTAAGATCCCCACCAGCAAGCGTGGTGGGATCCGGGGCAAGGGGAGGGGGCTTTCTGCCACCGTGAGGTCCGAGGAGGGGTCGGCAAGGCTTGCCGAGGAGGGGCGCCCCCCGGGCAATACTGCCCCCCCGTCTGCCGACGAGGCAGGCGCACCTGGCGGCTCCGAGGTGGAGCGTAAAGCCAGGTTCGTGAAGGAGGTAGAGGCCGCGATAAGGGTAGTGGCCTTGAAGATGAAGACTTCTTCAAAACTCAAGGCCATACCCGCGGCTTCTGCCTCCATCATGGCGGCAGCAGAGGCCAATTTTGCTAGGCCTCCTCCCCCTTCAACAGGGGGAGAAGAACTGGCCAAACTGCGGGAGGAGGTGGCCCGCCTGACGGCCGCCACGGAGCGTCTCCAACAGGAGAACGCGAAGCTCCAAGCAGACCTGGCCAGTCTGCGTGAGCCCAGCACCCACGTGGCAGCTCAAAAGGCGGGCAAGCAGCTGCAGCGGCAAAGCCAGCCGGTGCCGGTAGAGAACCAGGTCTTGAACCTGGTTCGGCAGGAGCTGGCTTCCTTCCAGGCGCGGTTTTCCGTCCTGGAGGGAATTGTTTTGCGCCCCTCCCTGGGTGCGGGCAGGGTGGCTGCGAGCCCGGGCCCGGGTGCGGTGTCGTACGCGGCTGCTGCGGCTGCCGCGCCCGGACCGAGGCAGTCCGGTCCGGAAAAGCCGGCTCCGGCGAAACCGGCGCCGACTAAAAAGGGGGGCAAAAAGAAGGGCAAGGCGGCTGCACAGGCGCGTACTGTGCCGGCGCCAGTGCCTGCGGCGAGTGGGCCAGCGCCTGCGGCACGTCAGCTACCGCCGCCGCCGCCCCCCCAGCTCCCTATACCTCCCTCGGCCGAAGCCGGATGGCAGGTAGTCGGGGAGAAACAGAGGGGGCGAAAGGCGGCCAAAAAGGCCCGAGATCAAGAGCGGCAGCGCCAGCACAGGGCGCGAAAGGTCGCGGCTAGGCTCCGCGCCCCGAAGACCGCAGCTGTAGTGATAACACTACAGCCGGATGCGGAGAAGCGGGGCGTGTCCTACCGCGACTTGCTGGCGCAGGCTAAAGAGGCGGTGGATCTCGGGGAGCTCGGGATCACCGGGGGCCTCCGGCTTAGAGTCACCGCAACGGGGGCTCGTATGCTGGAGATCCCTGGCGAAGCCAGTGGCTCGTCCGCTGACGCTCTGGCGGAAAAGCTCAGAGCGTCCCTTAACGCGGACGAGGCCCGAGTGTCCAGGCCCGTTAGATGCGCAGACCTGCGCATCCTGGGTCTGGACGACTCGGTGACCGAGAAGGAGGTGGTGGCCGCCGTCGCCAGGTCTGGAGGGTGCTCTGCGGAGCAGGTCAGGGCAGGCACCCTTCGTCCGGACCCCTCGGGTATGCTGACCGTTATGGTTAGCTGCCCTGTGACGGCGGCGAAGACAATTGTGGAGGGCCGAAGGCTACTGGTGGGCTGGGTTTCAGCGCAGGTTAAGCTGCTGGAGCCCAGACCTCTGAGGTGCTATCGCTGCCACGTGGGGCACCACGTGTCAGTGCGATGCGCCTCGGAGGTTGATCGCAGCGGCCTCTGTTTCCGCTGCAGTCAGCCCGGTCACGTGTCCGCGACTTGCTGCGGGACGCCGCACTGCGCTGCATGTGCGGCGGCTGGCAAGCCGGCCGATCACCGGGCTGGGAGCAAGGCCTGCGTCCCACCCACCAAGGCCTCCAGAGGCAAGGGAAGGCCCCCCGCCGCCACCGCCACCGTCGCCACCGCCTCAGCCGCCGCCACTGTCGCCGCCGCTGCCGCCACCACCGCCGTCGCTGCTCCTTCCGCAGCGGGGCCCTCACAGGGGGCCCGAGAGGAGACCGTAATGGAGTGTCAATAACGGCCCCATTACGGCTCCTCCAGGCGAACATCAACCACTGCGCCTGCGCTCAGGATCTGTTGCTCCAGAGCATGGCGCAGTGGTCGATTAATGTCGCCGTGGTCGCTGAGCCCTACTTTGTCCCGCCCAGGGACGACTGGGTGGAGGACCTTAGTGGCTCAGTGGCCATAATTTCGTCGGCCGCCGCCGGTACCCCGACCCATGAAAGTGTCAGGAAGGGTCAGGGGTGCGTAGCAGCACGGTTCGGGGAGATCGTTGTAGCGGGTGTCTACTTCTCCCCGAGCCATACTCTCGCCGAGTTCCACAACTCCCTCAGGGAGTTGAGTGTCGTCATCGGAAGCCATTCCCTCCCCGTGCTTGTGCTCGGGGACTTCAATGCCAAGAACTTGGCTTGGGGTTCTCGTTGCACAGACGTGCGGGGCAGGATGGTGGAAGACTGGGCTCTGGAGGCAGGCCTGGTCGTCCTTAATAGGGGTTCTGTCCCAACGTGTGTGCGGATGCGGGGCGAGTCGGTGGTGGACATCACGTTCGCTAGCCCCGCTCTGTCACCGCGTGTCGTTGACTGGCGCGTCATGGAGGGGGTGGAGACCTATTCCGACCACCGGTATATCCGGTTCGACGTCTCCGCCCAGACCCCAAGCGCGCCGGTCCTACAGACCCCGAGTGGTCCGCGATGGGCGCTGAAGCAGCTGGACCGGGAGCTCCTCCTGGAAGCCTCGATCGTGCAGGCCTGGGTGACATCACCGGTCAGGCCTGCCGACGTGAACAATGAGGCGGGTTGGTTCCAGGAGGCCATGTCCGATATATGTGACGTGGCAATGCCCCGGGTTCGGTCAGAAAGCGCCCGGCGTCAGGTGTACTGGTGGTCGCGAGAGCTGACGTCTCTGCGCGAGGCGTGCGTCGCCGCGCGACACCTGTACGCCAGGCATCGCAGGCTCCGCATTCGCCCTCCGAATGCGGCAGCCATTGAGGCGGAGCTGTATGAGGGATACAGAGCGGCGAAGACCGCCCTCCAAGAGGCTGTCCTGCGGGCCAAGGATGTGGCCCGCGAGGAGATGCTGGAGACTCTCGACAGAGATCCGTGGGGGCGCCCTTATAAGATGGTGCGGGATAAACTCCGCACCAGGGCCCCTCCGCTGACGCAGAGTCTCCGGCCTGAGCTCGTGGAGGACGTGGTGAGCGCTCTGTTCCCTTCGCGAGGGGAACATACTCCCCCGCCCATGGCTCCGCCAATTGCGGTGCCGGAAGCGGACCACACTGAGGACGATGACGACATTCCAGAGGTGACTGGGGTAGACCTGAGAGTGGCGGTAGGCAGGCTTAAGGCCAAAACTGCCGCCCCAGGACCCGACGGCTTACCTGGCAAAGCCTGGGTCCTGGCCTTGCAGGCTCTCGGGCCCCGACTGGAGGGGCTCCTAAGCGCATGCTTGGAGAGAGGCCAGTTCCCGCTTCGTTGGAAGACGGGGAAGCTGGTCCTCATCCGGAAGCCGGGGCGCCCTGCGGACTCTCCGTCCGCATTCCGGCCCATTGTGTTGCTCGACGAGGTGGGCAAACTCTTCGAAAGAGTAATTGCCAACCGCCTCGCCGGGCACCTGGCGGGGATTGGGCCGGATCTTGCGGAACACCAGTTTGGTTTCCGCAGGGGGCGCTCGACGGTGGACGCCATCATGCGCGTGAGAGCCCTCACGACGGGGGATGCGGTGTCCCGGGGTGGGGTGGTCTTGGCGGTGTCTCTCGACATCGCCAACGCCTTCAACTCCATGCCCTGGAGCTGCATTAGGGAGGCACTCCGGTATCACCGGGTGCCGACCTACCTTCGTCGTGTGGTCGGGGACTACCTGACGGACAGGTACGTCATCTACCCTGGTTGCAGCGGAGAGTGGAACCGGCGAGAGATGTCGTGCGGTGTTCCACAGGGATCGGTTCTGGGGCCGCCCTTGTGGAACATCGGTTACGACTGGGTGCTGCGCGCCGACCTCCCTGACGGCGTCAGCGTAGTTTGCTACGCTGACGACACGCTGGTGCTGGCGCAAGGGAGGTCGCACGAGGCGGCGGCCGAGCTGATGACTCGCGGGGTTGCGATAGTCGCGGAGAGGATCCGGCAATTGGGTCTCGAGGTGGCGCTGCACAAGTCCGAGGCCATGTGCTTTCATGGGCCTCGGAATGCGCCACCGTCGGGATCCATGCTCACGGTGGGAGGAGTTCCCATCGGCGTCGAGCCGACGTTGAAGTACCTAGGTCTCGTCCTCGACAGCCGGTGGAACTTCGTGGAGCATTTCCGACGTTTGGCCCCCAAACTGGAACGGGCCGGGGCTGCCTTCAGGCGGCTCTTGCCCAACCTGGGGGGTCCAAACGCCTCCTGCCGGAGGCTCTACGCGGGGGTCGTGCGGTCCATGGCCCTTTACGGGGCCCCGGTGTGGGCGCGTTCTTTGAGGCGGCGAGCCGCCCATTATCTGAACGCGCCCCAAAGGGTGGTAGCCGTAAGGCTAATCCGGGGGTACCGCACGATCTCCGGCGAGGCGGCGAGCCTCCTTGCCGGATTGCCGCCATGGGATCTGGAGGCGATAGTCCTCGCGCGCCTGCACGAGTGGCGCGTGGAGGCACTACGCCGGGGGGAAACTCCGCTGCCGCGGCAAATTGTCGCTCAGCGGACAGACTTCCGGCGTGATCTCATGGCGACATGGAGAGAGCGACTGTCGCAACCTCGTGCAGGGCACGCCACTATAATGGCGGTAAGTCCCCTCTTTGAGGAGTGGCTGGAGAGGCGCCACGGCGCCCTCACCTTCCGCCTGACGCAGGTCCTCACCGGACATGGTTGTTTCGGGAGGTTCCTGCACCTAATCGGGCGGGAGGAAACGCCCGGGTGTCACCACTGCGAGGATCGACCGGAGGACACGGTGGAGCACACTGTGCAGGTCTGCTCCGCTTGGGCGGAGCAACGCCGTGTCCTCGTAGCGGCGATCGGCGGCGGCGACCTCTCGCGTCCGGCCCTGGTTCAATCCATGGTCCGGAGCGAGACGGAATGGGACGCCGTCACCTCCTTCTGCGAAGCAGTCATGCTAGCGAAGGAGGTGGCGGGACGTGAGAGGGAGAGAACCTCACGTCCCAGCCGCCGCGGGAGACGCACCGGGCGTCGGGGGCCACGTGGTGGCCCCCGGCCACCGTAGACGCGGGCCTGTGGACGGTGAGCTATGGGCTAGCTCGCCGTCCGTCCGTCTTATGACGACAGGCCGTGTCGATGGCGCGTTCGTGTTCCACGCGCGCCTCAAAGAGAGTCAGCAAACAGGAAGGGGTCCGTAAGGGCCGACGCCTGCCAGGGTTGCGGGACTGTTCGAAAGAGATACCGCGGCCCTGGAACACAAAGGGCAAAGGAAGGAACATGGATGGGTTTTAGTCAGTACAAGTCTGACACTCCCTCCTGCTCAGCCCAGAGCGGGAGGGGTCATTTGATGATTTCCCATCGATAAAAAAAAAAAAAAAAAAAAAAAAAAAAAAAAAAAAAGTACAGATATAGAAGTATAGATAGTAATATGAACACGTTAATATTCTTAAAATGGTCATGGACGCCCTTAATATTATGACACAGTTTGATAGAACTTTGGGACCATTTTATGAATTGAAACGTAATTATTATTATCCTAAATCTATGTTGTAATTTGGGAAGATGCCTGTGCTGTTACGGTTGTCTAAGTAAAAATAGTTACCACAGACAGTCGTAATTCATTCGCAATATGCATTATAAAAATAAATTGTTTAATTTTAAGGTATTGCATAGCGTTTTTGAGATTTTCCAATAGGATTTTCCCAATAGCAGCCGGGTGTCCGGATTAAGTCGAGGCTGTTGACAATAGGCTTGCCCCCTATTACATGAGCCTTAAACAAAACTGGCAAAACGTGGGTGTACTATAGAATTATCATTTCATCATGTACTTACTAACAAACACACTATACTAACAAACAAACACACAACACAATGGTGACTAAAAAAATTTAATTCCGTCGCTTTTCACGTCCTTTAACCTACAAGCCATCGCAAAATTTCAGTTTCTCCCGCTTCCCACAAGGGAAAAATCCATGATAATTCTGAGCTCCAATTTCTCCGATATTCAACACAGTTTACAAATTGTGACTGTCCCTACCAAAGATAAGAAAAGACACGGATATTTCCCGAAGTTTTCCTTCGACGGAGCAAGTCTCTTACTTAATTTATCACGAGGCTTTCGGGTTCCGTACTACGGAGTAACGTTACGTCACAAATTAACTTTTTCCTGTTATGACTTATTAGCTGTTACTGTTTCCGACTATTGATTAATGTTTGGTGGTTGTTAGGGATTCTCATTATACGCGGAAATGATATTTGATCTTTCTGTGGCTGGTAAAGGTTTTCTAAGTAGTTTGCAGAAATCATTCGGTCGCTTCGGTATAATTATATGGCTGTAGCTATTTATTTTCTACTAGCTGTTGTCCGCGACTTTGTTCGCGTGGAAGTTTTGAGGTGTGTGTGTGAAAAAGAAAAGAAAAAGATAGCTTATAGCCTTCCCCATGATATAATCTATCTTTTAGCCAAATTTAATTACCATCCAATCAGCCGTTCAATTGTGAAAAGGTAACAAACAAATAGTGTTATTTTCGCATTTATAATATTATGATATTTTTCGCTATAAAACATCATGTGTAGCCTGGATAGATTTACCATCGGTGTTTTTTTTGGGACAAGCCGCCGCACTATTTCCAGACCACTGTAACTCCTGAAAGTCAGAATCAACAGTGGCGACCACCAGAAAAGCGCCGAGACATTGAAGCTCGATGAAGTCCCAGAGAAACAATTTAACTGTCTTGGATCCCACAACGAAATTAACAGAAAAGTATAGCGGAGGCGTAGGAAAACATTACCATAGGTATGACTTTGGGTGCTAAAAACTAAGTTTTCAAATCATCAATCAAGCTGGTTTGATCAGCTCCATAAAATTATCAATAATAAAAATCTTCCCACTTTTTATTGGACTTTTAAATATACAGGACTAACATGATAGCGTACGGAATCTGATAGGACCTGCCACTTCATAACAATGACGGTGCTATGCTGACCTAAATCTATAGTCCACCTTTTCTCGAATCACAAACATGGCCCAATTAACATAACATCACATACCTGATAACCCACGATATACAGCTTGTAACAGAAAGGGTATAATCATATGGAATACTGTGGTACAGACCATCAAACTGAACAACTTTCTCTATGGGACCACCATCGAAATCGTAAAAAAAGTAATCAGCTGTCCTATACTAAATTTCAATACCTACTCGACCCAAATGTATGGGACAGCTGATTTTTTTTTTACGATTTCGATGGTGGTCCCATAGAGAAAGTTGTTCAATATGATGGTCCGTACCACAGTATTCCAATTATGATTATACCCTTTCCGTTACACGCTGTATAGACCGACAAAATTTCCCCGAAACCAATATTTTAGTGGTAGGCTCTTGACTGATTTTTTGCCGAAGTTTCCCCGACAGTAAGTTGCGTGTTTTGATGAATTGCACCCCGACACGCGCATACGATCGCTCATACCTTCTGTCAAATGTTTCTTTTTATGTTCCCCTGGTGCTAGTGTTTCTATATATTGGTTTTTCTTCAGTGTAAATATATTGCCGAAATAGAAGCCAGTCCCTGGAGTAAAATTTATCTAATGCCAGAATTGTTTCAAGGTACAAAGTTGTCGTTATTTATTTATTCACATAACACTCGTGAGAATCACACCCATTTGATGTCTTTTTTGTGTTCTGAACCTAAAACTTGACAAAATTATGTTGGGAACACCATCGTTTAATACACAATCTGTAGTTCAACGTTATTAGTGTGTCATTCATCATTGGCAGCCTTGTTCCACCCAGTTCCGAGTATGATGAGCCTCCTCCCTTATGTCTTCTTCCCTGGGGGTCTAAAATGGCCGCTTCAGCAAAATCATAAAAGAATAATAATATGAATTAAGTTGAAATTCTTAAAAAGGTCACAGACGCTGTTAATATTATGAATTGTCACTTTGTGACCATTTTACGAATTTTAACGCGATTCAAATCCTTTTATGATTCTGCTAAAGTGGACATTTAAGGTCCCCCTGGTCGATTTTAGTATGCTTATGTCTAATTAATTTACTACTTGTCCCAGCTAATCAAGAACATTAGCCTCACACCTGGTTACTGCAAGTGGGTGTATCGTTAAATAAATCGGGCATGTGTCTTGTAATTACGTTACGCGTAGGCGTCGCTTGATGTAATGTAATTGGTTGCGGTCAAAGCGACCCACTGGCACGGTAGGGTTGGTGTGTGGGCGAGTGGCGGGTTGAAAAGCGTAGAGCGACGGTAAAAATCATACCGACAAAATTATATTGGTACACTGCCTTCTTATTCCATACTTCTTGATTACTCGTATGTTTACGAACTCATTTAAGCAGACACCTTCTTTCTAGTCATAACCTTCACACAGTCCATCCATATTGTTATTCTGGAGTTTGTAAAATATTTTTAACAGAAAACGACGCAAAAAACGCCGGCGTAATGTTGTCTGCCTCTCTGTAGACTGTTGGTTTTTTCGGAGAGAGTGCGAAGGAGCACCACGACCTGATCCCACCGTCACCTTTTAACCGCCGGACTAACAGACGTACTGCGGTGTACAATCCACACTTGGTTGATATCCCGACGAGTCTTCCACAGTGCTTCCCTCCACATTTATTAGGCGCACAGCCAAAGTGTGGAACTCTCTGAATATCTGTGTTCCCTGCCACATTTATCCCACCTGCCTTCAAAGCAAGAGTGAACAGGCATCTACTGGGCACACTCCACACTTTCCATCAGGCGTGATCGAGGTCAAGAGCAGGCCCATTTTGTAATAAAAAAAAAGTATATATTTCCCAAGAAAACTGAAATGTTAGTTTGGATATTTTCTATGAAAACCTGATGTTACTCAAGGAAATTCATTCATAAAATTGTGCGAGTCATAACTTCTATATAGGTACGCCACAAACTGATGAAATATACGGAAGGAAGTATAATACGCTCTCTCAATAAGCTTTCTAATAATACTAAATGACAAAAAAAAATGTTTCCTTATTTGGCAGCTTCCTACATAACACCGGGAATCATTAAATTGCCAAAACAGTTCGCAGACATTCATGACGAGCCATCAGAATCACCATCTACCTAACCTATTCCTAACTATGTTGGGTCAGCTTCCAGTCTTAGCGGATGCACCTGAATACCAGTATTTACATGTCATGGAGCGACTGCATATCTGATCTCCACAATCAGTTAGTACCTTGATGACGAGTAATAGAGAAGTATGCCAGAAGGAGAGATGCGCCGACCCCAAATAAATTTGATCAAGGAGAGGCCATATTTAAAAAAAAACAGATGATTATAAACTAGAAAATTTATTTTAAATAAAATCGTTTTCAAAACGGGAAACGAAGACTCATTTAAAAACCGCAACCTACTTTTTCTCGTATCACACATCTCGATACACACCGCATGATAGCGAATACAGAAAAAGAGAAAATACGTCATTTGAACAAACGTATTCTGTACTCTGCTAAAATGCTTTACCCGATTGTATCAGTTGCTAGATCGGGAACGAATTAACCAATAATTAATTAATTAACCAATGATTAATTAATTAAACAATGATTAATTAATTCACAATACTTGACATCATCATCATCCTGCCCATCCTTTCCTGCACAACACGCTCTCATAGCTCTCACAGCATATCTCATATAGCATAATCTCTCTTTCATAGCATTTCTCACACATCCATCTATCTTTCTTTTTGGCCTTCCTCACCCTCTCCATCCAATAACATTATATCATATCCATTAATTCACCAAACTTTTAGGCAAAATAAATGTTAACAAACTTTAAAAAACCGGAAAACATAATTTAAAACTAAATCTTTTTAAATTTAAAACCCGTTGGATTAAGTTTGTTATAAACCAAATCGTTTAAAAACCAAAATTAAAAAAACCCGGTTATTCGATCCACTCCCTACTTTTTCTCATACCAGACATCTCGATACACACCACAGAAAAATAAAAGAAAATACGACATTGGAACAAATGTTTCTGTACATTACTCCGCTAAATTGATTTACCGTTCGTATCAGTTGCTAGATTGGGACCGAGTACCAACATATTGAATCAAACGTTATTTACAACAAAATGAGGGAAAATGTCCTTTTTTGCTGATCTTTTAAGAAAGTGTGTGAGTTGGTTAGATATTATTTTGTCGTGTGCGATGTTTTTTTTATTTATTTGAGAAAATGTAGATCGGGATTTTTTTTTTGTATTGGAAATCATCGAATGACGCGTCCCCCTCTGGGCGGAGCGGAAGGGAGTGTCAGACTTGCACTGACTAAAACCCATCCATGTTCCTTCTTTTGCCCTTTGTGTTCTAGGACCGGTATCTCTTTCTAATAGTCCCGCAGCCCTGGGAGGCATCGACCCTTTCGAACCCCTTCCTGTTTGCTGACATCTCTTTGAGGCGCGCGTGGAACACGAACGCGCCGTCGCCACGGCTTGTCGACGAGCCTATTAATGGCAATAGGCTCGCCAGCCTATTGCAGCCTATTACGTGCGACTTATACATAACTAGCGAAATGTGGGTGTACTACATATTAGGTACACCTCTGTCTAACCCTTCGGCCTTCCCCTTCTAATTATAGGCGTGATGTTATGTTACAGGCAAACACCATAAGTGACTTTTTACAGTTTCTGCTCTTTCTGATTACAAACTTTACAATCAGAATGAGCAGAGACTGTAAAAAGCCACATAGCGTGTTTGTCTGTGTCACTGCGTTGTTTTATCAAACTGTGCAATTGAGTTTGAGTTTGTGTGTAAAGTTTGTGTTATCGAAGTTGCGTATTAAAGAAATCTCGTTGCCATATAAACTGAAGCCATACGAAGAAGTAGCGGGTCGCTAGTAACCATTTAAGCAACTAGGTATGCCCGCGGCTTCACCCGCGTGAAGTTCGGTAACTGTCCCACTTGATCATTCTACCGGAATAAAAACTATCCTCTGTATTAATTCAGGTTATAAACTAAGTGAGTGCTAAATTTCATCCAAATCCGTTCAGTAGTTTTTGCGTGAAAGTGTAACAAACATCCATCCAATGTAAATACTTCCGCGCCCCGCACGCCCTGAGCGCCATGCGCCCGTCTACGTCAGTTTCGAAGCCCCATTTGACTCAATTGGGGGATAATTTTGGAAAAAGTGTGATACACGTGTCTCATACTTTTAATTGAAGAGTGTATACACAAAGTTTCAAGTCAATCGACTTCGAGAATAAAAAGTTTCACAGAAAATTTAACCCTCTTAGAGGTGGAATGTCGAAAAATCTTTCCTTAGAGGACACTTACTTTTCACAAAGAATACACCCTCCAAATTTCATGTCTCTAGGAATATTGATTTGGGCTGTGCGTTGATATATCAGTCAGTCAGTCAGTCAGGACATTGAATTCATATGTATAGATTGAATACTTTCTCAAAATAATCAATTATTAACAATTTACAATTATATGAATTAATTCAGAACTCATTATTGAAGTTCAAATTGTAATTATATATTTCTTTGTATACGATTAACAATCACTCTTTGAAATAAATAACGAAACTTTGAACGAATATAAATGCGTAGGCAATAATAGAATTTTACGTGGGTATTGAAATTGAATTGTTATAGGATAATAGAACTCAAGCAAAAGTCTGACAACCAGTGTTACTAAGCGGTATCGTATTACCCCGTACTAACTGGGTTGTGGAGGTCAGATAGGCAGTCGCTCAATGTAAAGAGATGGGAAAAGGTTAGGCAGATGATGAATAGAACTCAAGCATAAATTATTATTTTTTAAGTTAAATTATGTGTGCTTTTAAGAACATCAAAAAGATCAGATCGTAAAATATAATATATGTCGGAGTGGCAGGATTTATTCCGCTAGGCTTCTACATCATGTGGGCAGACGATGGGTTTCGTGCTATGAAAAGACACTGAGCGATACATTGTTTCTAGCAAAACTAACGGATTACTTGAGATTACAACTTAGCAAAATAACACGGGGCACAATGAATCGGGTACAGTTCCAAGAGGTCTTAACTCGGCCGCGATCAGACACTGACTGACTGTCATCCTGGCTCAGAGTTTACCATCTTGACTCTGTGACAAGTGACACTGTGGTGTGGGTAGCCTTGTAAGTAGATTGCGTGATGTCACCACCGATTCATTTTAAGCCCGTACCAATGACCGTCTCCGACATATGAATGTACAGTATGTATTACAAGGTGTGGTCCCATGGAAAAAACCGGCCAATTGCGACTCGGACTCGCGCACGAATGGTTCCGCACCATTATCTAAAAAAAAATATCTTAATTGGCGTCAACTGTGTATGGGGATACCCTTTAATTTTCAACTTTGTATATTTTGGAATTATTCCTTTATTTGTGCTGTAAAGCATTGTTTTTTTTGCCAAATTTCATGATTCTAGGTCAAAGGGAAGTACCCTATAGGTTTTGGTTACCTTGTAAAATCGCATAATATGCGACATAAACAGTCATATCTTTTGATCGCGTTGACTTACAAGTTTGATTTTTTCATTGTTCCAAGGTAGCAGACTTGAGTATTTGGTATTAATTTCAGTTTGATACCGCCACGCATTTCTGAGAAAAAGGGTCTTGACCGACAGACATACGGACAACAAAGTGATCCTATAAGGGTTCCGTTTTGCCGATTGAGGTATGGAACCCTAAAAATGTTCAGTTTGCTGTATTTAACTATCACTACACGTTACATGTATGGTTCTTTCCTGAAAATACCATGTAAGCTCGCCTTTGTACGTTTGTGTTGTATATTTTATTTTGTGCGGAATAAAAAATAAGAAAGAAACATTAAAATAATAGCAGAGTCCTCGTATGATCTGACTAAGACGTGTTTAGGAATTTTTGACAAGATGTTTTATATTCATAAAGGGTGTAACGAGACCCTTGACGAAGCCGAAAAGCAGTTGTTCTCCTCGTCATCGCGATCATTTTTTTGTCCTAGACCATACCTGGGGATCTTCTAGTTACGGAGATATTGGGAGTCAAAGTTCCAACTTTAGATTTTCACTTTAAATACCTCCACGACCCTCGTACTATTCAAGCCATCCATCAGCACAATGTTTTGTGTGCGTTTTTTTGAGTCCTACCGTAAAACGTGATTCACATCACGAACATCCCAAAAAAAAGTCGTTTCCCAGCAATATTTTTTACGTAAAGTTACTTAGTTTGATGTACAGAATGGTTGGTTGACTGCTTCGGTAAAGGTCTTGTTACTCCTTGTTTAACGACCTAGGAATTGTCATCAAAAATCAACCCTAATACCCATTTTCTGATTTAAGAATTTGATTAGGGAACTAGTTATAATCTACTAATTTATCACTCGAAATTCAAAAAGTTAGAGTAAAAAATAGAGTTTGTCAAATCTTGATTAATCAATTCAGAAACTGATATTAGTCTCATAATAAGACTGTTTTAGCTAAGAACCAAATGAACATTTTCTAACCAACATTTATTAATTTGAATCTTCTTCTTGTTTCAGACGCCATAGCGCTCCGGGATGTCCAACTGATAGCGCCATCGGCCGTCAAACTCGGTGACACAGTGCTCCTCGGCTGTAAATGGACCCTTGAAGGAAACGAAACGTTATACAGTGTTAAGTGGTACAGGGGGAGGCAGGAGTTCTTCAGTTATCTGCCTAAGGAGTATCCTTTTACAAGGATCTTCGCGCAGCCTGGGATTGAAGTTGATGTGAGTGGATTTTTATTATACTTCTGTTGTCATAAATGCGAACTGCGCTTTATATTCCTGCATCGTACGCACAGCGACTAATCGAGCTATACAATATCAGTTTAGGCTGATCTCTGATTGTATGGGAAATCTATACAAAGCAAGGCCATGTCATACGAATATAAAGCCTGATTTGTCGCCGTGTGTGCAAACAGAGTTGTAAATAAAGAAACCTGATAAAAAACCCTCGGACAGTCGTCCATCAGACATAACATCAGTCTAGTCGAAGGATCCCTTTTAAAGAAGAATAAGGAATTTTATTCCCTGTTCTTCCACCTCTATATGATTGTGTAAGTACTTAAGGTACATCGTGCGAAAACCTGTCCTAGAACCAAACATTCAAAGACACTTCAGATCTATCAACCCACACTCGGCTGACATGGTGGAATTGCAAACCGGTTCCCGTCACCTGTCCCTGACAAAAGACCTTTGTCACAGCAGTGATAACATTTGACGCGTAATAGTTTGCAATAAAGCAATTCAAGTCATAAATGCTATCATGCTGGTCGAGCTGGTTGAGCATGACGTCTTGGATTCGATTCCCGGATAGGGCTATAGGGATAAGTGTTATTGGAAATTTCCATCGTGAATTTCTCAGTAGCAGCCACGGACGGAGACTGGATTTGTGTCCGTTTGATAGCAATGAGCTCGCTCCTTATAACATGGGACTTAAACGCAACTGGCGTAATGTGGGTGTACTAATGGGTACACCTCTACCTAACCCTTTGGGGATTACAGGCGTATATTATGTTATTAGGTACACCTCGCCCTAACCCTTCGGCGTGATGTTATGAATGAATGATACATTTATTTGCAAGAATATAGGTAGTTAACATAAGTTCTTTATATCTATTCGTTTCAATATATTCGGCATTTCGGCCATACAAATATTGAGATTTTACATTTCGGCATAATGATAGCATGCAGTACACATTTATTAATTAGCAATTATATTTAAATACATAACATAATTAAAATTAAAATTACAAACTAATTCATAAAATTAATATAGATTCGTTTAAAATAATAATTTATACATATTAAAACGGCGATCAATAATAATTATGTCATGTCAATAAAAATAGTATTTGTAGAATCCAAAAAAAAACCAAAAAAAACAGTAATAGAAAAAGCGTTGTCGAATGATGTCGTGTCAATAAAAAATAGCAAGAATAATTAAAAATATTTCAATATTATTTAAAAAATAGCAAAAGTTATAGATATGTCATAGGTAATAATTATAGTAAGTCAGTTTTACATTTTACAATCAAAATATTCGTTGATGGAATATAAACATCTCTCACACAACCAGCTATGTAGCTTTCTATTAAATTCTAGATCTGCAGCACTTCTAAATTCTTTAGCTAAGTGGTTATATACAACGTGTTTTTTTTGATATCCCATAACTCTAGGGTATGATTGAGGCCATATCAAAGAATCAACTGGCATATGAGTTATGTTCCAATCCTTCGTTATTTTTTTTTATTTTTCATACAAAATAATTCGGCAAAGTCACGATTATTAATGTAAAACACCCTTAGGTGAAATATGACAACGTCGCATTTTCTTAACTTTAAATATGAATGATTGGTTTGAATAAAAATGAATTACTTACCTACATATTTTATTTTACTATTTATTTTACTACACTACTGCGAAGTTTGGCAACCTCGCAAAAGTAAAGATTCGTCATACTGGTGACAATTTTTGACCTAATTTAATTATGATTGATGATATCTCCGAAACGATGCATTTTTGGACCACCTATTCTAGGAGTTTTAGTATTATTTTTACCTACAGAATATAACCCTAGAGTTATGGGATATCAAAAAAAATAGGTTGTATATATATATGTACGTAAAGCAAATGCTAATCGGGTTATAACTACAAGATGCTAACTGGAAATCTGTTCACTTTTCCCCTTTACACGTTCATGCCTATATGGACGGTTTGGTTCTCCCTAAACGAAAATCCACCATGCATAACCTAGTTGTTTGGCTGCTTGTACTAGCAGGTTACTTCATTAATAGAACTAGCGCTGGATGCTCCTTGTCGGCGATTAAAGATTAATGAACCCAACAAAACAGGTGTTGGTGAGGCAGGAATGATCCATCATCGATGATTTTTGTAAAAATCATATATAACAAAAAAAAAACAACAAATAAACATAGTTGTTGTTGTTTTTTTTTTGTTATATATGATTTTTCTGGGAGCGTAATACCATTATACACTAACATAGTTTTTAGGTTTTTTTTTTTTTGTTTGTATCTAATCCGTGGATCATTGTTGTCTGAGCAAATAAATTATATTGTTATATTATTAAAACCAAAAAGAATATTGAACTGTCAAAATGAAAGGCATTTTGAGCGTTTCGCAACTGTCCCGCAGGTTTCCACGCAATGTTTACCTTCATAAGGAAAACTATACAGGGAAAACCTAACAACCACACAAACTTTAGCATCGCACTGTGTAAAAAACTTCGGGGAAACACGAAGTGCAAAAATCAAACTAGCAACTTTGGAGCGGATCATAAATATCCGATACAACGTCCCGCGTCCTTTAATCCGCAAACCAGCAAAAACACTTAACTCATTTAAGTTATGACCCGATCACGACCTCAGAAGATGCGCATTGCGTCTAAATAAACGCGCGCGTCCTTTGTTTTCAACCGCGTGAGTACTATCGCTTCGCATGTAGAGTCGCGGTGAGACGTAGCATGTTTCAAGCAAATACTTTTATTTGTTTTCTCCGCATTTGATGTCGGAACGCGTGTCGCTTGAGCGTGCATGTCGTGGCCAAGCGGTTAACGTACATCCACACAATAATTTGATGACGTTACGTTATCTGCGACTGACCAACTTTTAAGTTAAAGTTAAGTTCCAACTTAAGCAATGGCGGTCGGGTATAATAATTTTTCAAATTGTGTTATTTCGCTGAGTCCACTTTTAGTTATTTTAATGAATAACCCGCCCGGATTTTTATGGGTCTGTTGAAAAACTTGGAAGTTTGTGAATTATTTTAAGTGGTTTGTCTGTATTTATGGTCGTTGTCGTCTTATTTCTTGCTTTTTGCTTAATTGTCAAAGGGGAAAAGAATTATATAAAGGGAAGAAAGACGTCTTAAGGTTTTTTTCTTTTAAGTTAGGAAACAATAACAATAACAAACAATTACATATTAGAAATAATTAGTAAAATGAGGATTTAGTACCGCACGGTATTTCGTGTGAAATTAAAACTTACTGAATAAAGATCCTGCTGCGTGCTAAATTCAACCTTACCTTTCATATTTTACAAGTGTAACAAATCAAAAATGAAATAACAGTAGATTTTTTCCTAAAATAATATTCGACATCAAGAATAAATTAGGAAAACGATTCAATACTGCTCGTGCGTTGTTTTTTTTTAAATATAACCTCAAAGAAACTAATTAAATTCCTTACCTTTCTGGTGAACCAAGGTTGGATTACATCATTAAGAAAATGTTTCGGCTATGTTAAAAAATATTTCTTAATAAAGTTGCCATATCGGTCGTTACATGAAAAATATGGAGAGAATTTTGGTTAAATTTCATCAAATGAAAAGATATGAAACAATAAAGATGATGTTGTGTGTTGTGTATTATCTTTTATTAACCAAACTTGAAATAAAATAAAGACGCCTCTGTTGTCTTGAGGTTCTAGAAACAAGAAGCGTGGGAGTGAATCGGTTTCTACAGGCCTGTTTTGTACCGTTTTAGAAATCCGCAGCCGGATGGCAAAAAACAGAACCCTTATAGATTCGCCATGTCTGTCTGTCTGTCTGTGCGTGTATGTCACAGCCACTTTATTTCGAAACTATTAGGAATACAGTAGAAACTTAGTAAGTAGATGTATTCTGTGAACCGCTTTACGAATTTTATACAAAAAAAAAAGATTAAGGGCCTCCCCAAATATGTTTTTCATCAAACCTATACGTGCGGGATGTCTGTAGATTGGTCTTTAAAAATGACATTGAGGTTCCTAGAACCATTTTTTCTCAAAGTCGATCTTTCGAAAGATAGACACTTCTAAAGTGGTAAAATGTGTGTTATCCCTCTAACTTCTAAAGTAAGAAGAGGAAAATTCTGAAAAAATGTAGGATTGTAGAATGTAAATAAAACTTTCAGCCAAAATTGGTTTGAATAAGATTTGATGTTTAGTTTTTGAGAAATGGTACTTTTTCATCAAAATGCAGCAGTAACTTTGTTTTTCATTAACATACTACGAAAAACAAATTTATTTTTGCTGTTGAATGTAAAACCATACAACATTTATGTATGAGCCTTCAAAATATTTTTATCTTATAATTTGGTGCTACGGAACCCTGTGTGCGTGTGACTACGATACGCACTCGGCCGGTTTTTTAATGTATTTATAGAGCTCCTCATAAAAAATAATTAATATAGCTCTTAATATACCAACTCATAGCGTCCCACTGCTGTGCAAAGGCCTTCTTCCATTTCTTGCGGCTGTCCGCAGTCGAGGTCCAGTTTTTCTTAGAGTGTTCTAGCTGATGTCTCTTACATTATTTTTAAAATTCATAACAAGACCCTTTATGATATTACTTAATAGTTATTCAGTGTACCATAAAACCCCATAGTTTTCCACCAAATCATTTTAAAAAAGACTAAAAAGAATGCATACTAAAAAGCATCTTTCCCTCAAACTGAAATTTACAAAAGATTATAACCCTCTAACCACGCCGTAGTTTTTCTCTCCCAGGCCAATTTATTATGCAATCTTCGTCCGTTTACTCGGTTCAGCGGTAGGAACGTACTTACCGTGTAAAGGAAACTTAGTGGGCGAGTGTACACAACTAAGGCTAAGAATACCTCGGGAGAGTTGCGGGTAAGTGATGCGATGTATTAGATCAAACATTTGCTGCGAGACATATTTTCTGAAACAAAATAGGTTTAGGTTATTTTGTGGGGAAATTTCTTGGTCTCTTTGGAATGGAGTCCATTTGTATTGGTGTCTTAAAGTTTTCTTGTTCATTTTTGTAGATGAGATCTGGTGGCCTACCATGATGTCTAAAAGCAGGAGTAATTCCAGTGTGGGAAAGAGATGGCGCTAGACGACCTGTATAGCTCTGACTCTTTCCCACACTGGAATTACTCCTGCTTTAAGACGTCATAGTAAACCCCCAGATATTTTGTTCGACTGCCTCGTTGGTCTAGTGGCCGCAAGCGCTACTGTTAAGCATGAGGCCTTGGGTTCTATTATCGGGCAGTGTTACTGGGGCTGATTATAATTGGCGAAATATGGATACAAATTTTTATGAATTAATATAACATTTTTTGTTCCTTTAACATATTTTATGTGAATTTGAAACTATCCTCGGGATCACAGGCATGATGCTATGTATATGTAATAATATTTAAATGAATAATTATTTTTTGGAGACATTTTGTTGTAGCGGTATTTGCATTCGACCGCTCCGACAGATTCGTAGCACTGTCCGAGCTGTCCTCGTAGCATTCGTAGCACCGCTACGCGCTTCTACAGATTTTCGTAGCAACTTCCAACGCTACGTGTGTGGCACACAGATTCTTATAAAAGCATGTGGAGCGTAGATTGTTTCACGAACTTGCCAAGAATGTTAATTAAATACTTTGTAAATAATTTAGCCTCGTTGGTGTAGTGTTCGTAAGGCCGGCTGTGTACTTTGAGGGTAAACATTCTATCCTAGTTTGAGAAAAAAGTTGTTTCAATAATAAATTTATTTCGCAATAGTTTCAATTGCATTACTTTGGCTTTCAAAATCAAAATCAAAGCATTTATTTCAAGTAGGCCAGTTACAGGCACTTTTGAACTGTCGAAACAAAGATAACAATGAAATGTAGCTACAGTCCCAGTCACAAGGCATAAACACTGTGAAAGTACTATAGTTGCCCATTCCCTAGCGTAGATCTCTATGGAGAAGAACGGGAAGAAACTCCATGGACACTCTTTTAAATCAGCATATTGTTACAAAACCTTGGTTACATCATTCATATTGAGATGGTACATTATGTGAGAATGATGTAGCAAGATGTGCACGTTAAAAGTGTCCATAGTAAAAACAAAAAAGACAATTAAAAAAATATTAAAATAATTAATTCAAATAAGCCGTGGCAACTAAGAGATTACCAGTCACAACTGACAGCGCCCGTTCACGAACATGACGCATGGATCAGCTCAGCATCATGGATCGCTTTTTATTCGAACCCTTAATTCAGAGGTGGCAGATACTACATATTCTTTAACCAAAACATTAATAAAACTTCAACACATATAACTCAAACTGTAACCGGAAAACAATACCCCTAAATCAGGTCCAGCCTGTCCCCTTGCTGCCCTCCCCAGCGACGCCCTAAGCCGAGGCTCGTACCCCACAGGGGGTGCCCTTAGCGAGTGGTCGCTTAGTTTATAAGTTCATTTTGCCCCTGGCTGGAGGCCTTAAATTCTAGACATCCACAGGGATAGACCGGTTAAGCAGTAGCCAGCCTCAGAGGCTGAACTGCGAGATGCCATCTCCTAAAAAAAAAAAAAAAACTGTATTGCCATTTCTAATAAATTTGACTAGCATTTTAAAACTATTTTTAAAACCCATTAGAAATAAACTCATCAGATCTGTTTCAGTTTTCTGTTTTCGTAGAAAAACTGCAAAATCCTGAAAACGAATCCATATGTGTACCAAAAAACGCAGGTTTTTTATTTCCCTTTATTTAAATCTATTGGTGTCCGGGAATTGCGGCGCGGATGCTGTGAAAGACGACTAAAGGATTATGTTGAAAGGATCTGTCTATCCCTTTTATGGTTTTCTGTAACTGCAGTTTTTACAGAGAAAGAATGAAAAAAAAGTTGCTGTGTTGTCACATCTGTTCTATATTATCGTATCTCTCTCTCTCACTGGCTCATTATAATAATGGGTCAGTGACAAAGAGAGACATTGTATCTGCGTGTGAGAGAGAAAGGGGAAGTGAGAGAAGACCAGTTATTTCCAATCCTAGGGTTTCATTTCTCATACACTTTTCAGAGAATTGATCATTCCGTTTGCTAAGCCTAAGCGTTTTGATTGTAGGAATATTTTGCTGCTTTCTGTATATCATAGTGTAGGTAGGTTATAGGATAGGTAGTGTAGAACGGCCTCGTTGGTGCAGTGGTCATAAGCGTGACTGCTGAGCATGTGGTTCTGGGTTCGATTCCCGGGTCAGGCAATGTATTATTAGGTTTTTCCATCAAGAATTTTTCAGTAACAGCCACAGAGTCTGGATTTGTGCCCGATCGATGTCAATAGGCTCGCTAGGTATGTTTTGAAGTCCCATGTAATAGGTTTAATGGGACTTAGAAAACATAACTCGCGATATGACGTTCTATTTGTTACACGTCTGCCTAACCGTTCGGGGACTACATGCGTGATTATGATATGTGTGTGTGTAACAAGCCTGTAATTGGCCGAGTAAAAAATTCTGCAGTACCTACTCTTGCCACGACTATTACCCAATATTCATTTGAAAGGCTACAGTAGCTTTTCAGTAGAATTTTAAAACGCGTTTACACAGTTTATATTAAAAAAAAAAAAAAAAACAACAAAACAATAATCACATTTATAGCCCCACGAAAGTGATCAAATGCCTCCAATACCATAGCCTGACCTATTCGCAGTCCGATTTTGTTTAACTACTCTCAATAAACAGGCTTTATAGGCCGTTAACGCACTTTTCATGTTTTATTGTCAACCATTGTTAGGAACATCGCTTTACGACTGCCACTAAAAACCTTACCGTTTCATATAAATAAGTAACTGCTGATCTAACATATATTTATTTATTTTGTTGTATTTTTACGAAGATTTTACTACACAATTCTTGTAAATTGAACCTTAATATTTGTTGGTGATTATGCCCTTTTTATACTGCATAAAGCATATGTTGCATTATCAGCTTATAGTTTTTACAGACCTCAGATGAGAAGGAATGGGCTTTAATCCACCACGCGGTCCCAGTGCGGGTTGGTAGATGTCATATGTCTTCGTTTTTTTTTAGTTCGAGGGCACTGCTGGTTTCTTTTCAATGTTTCCTTCACCGATTAATTACATCATTATCATTTTTCTGCCCTTGTCTCATTCTACTTGGGGTCGGGTCAGCACAGTACGTTTTCTTTTTCCATTATTTTCTATCAGACGTCCAATTAATTACATAATTCTTTTAAATCAAACCTTGTTAATTTCTGGTCTTTAGGCCCATTATGCATTGATTCTTCAATAGTTAATACGCAGAAGTTCGAGTTGAAGCGTCGTAAGCGACAAACGCGATTAAGCGCCATTTAGAATGGTATAAAATATTTTATGCATGTGCATGTATTGTGTTTCGTGTTCGGAATATAAATGTTGCTGATTGCTGCGAATAAAGGGAGCTTTGCTCTTTGTATTAAGGCTTGGTTCACATGATCGTGAAGCACGATCTTTAGAACGGTTAATGAATGTTTTAAATGCGTGTAAAGAGGACATCTAAGCCTACGCATCTCTCTGGTTAGGTCTTTATATATTTTTTCAACTATTACTTTTATTATTTCATTTGTATCTTGCCTATTAGCCGTGAGAATAAAACAGTGGCATAGGTTTGTACTCAAATTAACTTTTAATCTTCTTCTTTCATTAAAGGCGTATGGCAGTGGGGCCAGCGGGAACAAAATTGCAGACTTCCCGTTGACCCCACCAGTAGGGCAGTGTAGTGGGAGCCAACGAAACGATGGTTTTGGCTCGTACATAATTAAGGGCACCATCACGCGAAGTCGCGTGTACATCAAAGCACCTTTATGCGCCGTCGCGTGATATGACAATAACCGTGAGGAAAACAACCAAATTACTAAACTGATTTTGACGAAATTTCTATGGGACTAATCGGGAATATATCCTTTCAAATGAAAAAATGTTTTTTCAAAATAATCAGTTTTCAAATGACGGAGTTATGAGGTAACAAACATAAAAATAAAATACAACCGAATTGAGAACCTCCTCCTTTTTGGAGAAAGTCGGTTAAAAAGGAGGAGG
Organism: Eugnorisma glareosa; assembly: GCA_947578425.1. Lineage (NCBI taxonomy): Eukaryota > Metazoa > Arthropoda > Insecta > Lepidoptera > Noctuidae > Eugnorisma > Eugnorisma glareosa. Next base: position 18,910,125 of record OX387961.1, on the reverse strand, counting down.
CTCCTTTTTAAAGAAAGTTGGTTAAAAAGATTGACTATTAAAGCAATTTTGGATAAGTATCTATCAATTACTGTACATCATGTCCTTTGTGTTCATTACAATCGCCGTACATACCCGAGTCATGTTCATAATCAACCCTCATTGAAAATACCGCCAAGTACCTATGTAACACGAGAAATTCAATTAGGCACCTACCTACCTCGCAATCAAACGCAATCAGTTCTTATGATTTTAACGATGAGACCCGCGTCCATTGCGGCATTAATAGCTCATTCCAAATAAAGACATTGCCTATAAAAAGCAATGTTAACGTAATTGCTAGGTATTATCGTATCCAATCAGATAATCCCGTTCCGTTTTACGACATTATTTTTACGTACGGTCTTTGCGAAATTGATTTTTTTCAATTGAGATGAGAATTTCTTCGTGAGACGTAACTTGGATGATTGATCGCTTTCTCTTGCAGGTGTTATTTTTTGCTAATTGAGTTCTGAAATTAAAAGTTCCACAGGTCCAGATGATTAAATCATCGGAGAAGGAGAAAACAATAAACAGTTCTCCATATTTATTATGTTTTTTCCCATGTTCATGTTCAGTTCATCATCAACCGAATCTTTTCCTATTTTTATTGAGCTAGTCTTTTTCAACTTCCATAAGTGTGAAAAGGCTATGTAGATAAAAACATAAAATAACGAAAACAATAAAACAAATGTTTGAACTGTGTGTTTGCAGCAATTTTGTGTGTTATGGACGCCAAGAGCATTTTTCACGTTTTTTTTTTAAATGGCTATGTTACGCTGAAAAACTTACTGAAAAAAAAAACGTTTTCCAAACCCATAAAAGTAGGCATAAACGTTTTGAAGTGAAAATCATAAATACTCAGTTTAATTACCAAAATGCGCTAAAAAGGAAAAAAAACCTAGAAGCAATAAAAGGATTTTATTATATTTTACACTCCATGATTTTATGTACCAGATAAGTATTCCCTTAGTGAACCGTGATTTGATTTCAAATCCACTGTTAGAAACGGCTTTTTGTGTCTTGGGACTGAATGGGGACTGAGATAACGAATTCAATTTGTTTTGTAGTCTTTCTTAATCTAAATGTTATTTATAATGTTTTCTTCTGGCTTATTTTATTAATAAACAGGCACTCTTTTGTTTGTTGGGAAGTAGGTGGATAAATCAATGATGTTAGGGTGAGATTGAATCATTTTCTTCTTTCTTTTTTGAAGAAGAAAATTAGATCATTACAATTCCCTATATCTTTTTTTTTTTTTTGTAATTTAGTTTTATTTTTTTTATTATTACAAAATGGACCTGCTCTTGACCTCGGTCACGCCTTATGGAAAGCGATAGAAAAAAAATAGGTTACAATGAAAGATACTGGCTTCCAGGATACAGGGAACCCTAGTATGGAGACCAGAAATCAATTTTGTAGTAATGTACTTCTGAAAAAGTAGAGTTATTTGTATTTGTATTCATTATGGCTTACATGATAGGTATATTAAACAGTGAATTAAATAATCATGTCTGAAACAACAGTATACACATAATCAGCCTATGTCATTCCCTTTGCTGCTACGCAAACCCCTTCTCTGTGGAGGAGCCTTTAATCCATGACACGGGCCCAGTGCGAGTTGGTGGCTGTCACATGTCGAATGAGGATGTATTTTGATTTCAAATTGCAAAGTCCTTAAACTCTAATCCTTAGTAATAGTAATAAAATGCCTTATCATTTTCCTAAAACAAAGAAAAAGTATTTCATAATTCATTTTATTTATTGCTTGTCAGCCTTGTCTTGCAGGTGAACAGAAGATCTTTTAATTAGTATTATTGTATCACTGTAACATACCCATGGGGTGTACAATATTTATATCATGTATGTCAATATTATTGGCTATGTTAAAAATAATATTACACATTCATTCTTACACAATTATTAGGGACATAAAAGGACATACACGTTTAATAAGTCAAAAGATAAGTCAAAAAGAGAATAAGAATAAAAAAATAAGTTTAACATTGTCAATTTTTGTCAACCTTATCAAACATTAATTAATGGACGTAATTATTTCGGTCATGCGATTTACATTATCATTAAATAGGTACAAAAAAATAAAATAAGTTTAACATGTCAAGTTTTAGTCATCCTCATTCTTCATTCATTATTATACATTATTATTATTATCTCCTTTATTTATTTTCTTTACACATTATATACATTTTTAAATATTTTTAGTAACAAAGATTATATTATAAAAAACATTTAAAAATATAGAAAATAGTAGCCCACCGGTATCAAGAACAGGGTCCAAGCTACCGGCGGTCAGGGCTCCAGAGAGAGGAACCTCCTAACAATACGAGCCGTGTCCAGGAGTACCGCTTTCTGAATCAAGCCCTTGATCCAGCTGCCTAACGAGAGCCTCCTTAGGTATTCATCGAGGCTCTTGGCAATTAAGCCATGGGCTGATACGACTATCGGCACAATGATCGCTGAGTCCACAATTATTATTATTACGGTCATATAATTTACATTACATAAGTAAAAAAAAAACAATTTCATTCAATAGTTCGGTCATTTAGAAATTCATTAATTGAGTAATATGTTTTGTATAGGAGAAATTCTTTGAGCTTTAATTTAAAAACTTTCAATGATGAGATATTCTTGATACAGTTGGGGAGTTTGTTATAGATTTTAACTCCAATACCAAATACACTCGATTTAAATTTTACTGTTCTACATTTAATGCCTTTAAGTTTAGTTTTATGTATTTATTGAAATAAATCTCCTCGCACAGGACAAAACAATAAAACAAAATTAAGTAAAAAGAAAACAATCAAAAACAGTTTTTAAATAAAGAATATACTAAACTTAATTGGTCCTGTGCGATGCTAAAGGCCCGATCTCAGCATGGTGTTGAAACATTTAAAAAAATGTCACAGCATGACGTCATAATATCTCCCGAACATTCCAAACCCAGTCAAGGCCGTGACATGACCTTCAACTAAACTTTCCTACAATCAAGTTTTACGACAAGATAAGTGGGTAATGTATCATCCTTCCCTGTTTCATCCCGCATCAGCATAACAAGTCCGGGATTATCTATTGTCCAAGTTTTCTTATAGGGCCAAGAAACGAAGAACAATTTTTTTAGATAGAGGGCTATTTCAAATGTGTAAGTCAGAGTGGGGCAACGGGCTGGCAAATGTTTTTTTGAGAATATCGTATTAATTGTCGGTCTCACTGTTCTCAAATTTTTCTGAATACAACGTGATGACTATATAACAACAGTTAATATAATTTCGTAGATTTATCTAATGTGACGTTCCCAGGCTGCATACAAAAAAACGATTATCTATATATCTATTTGCCTCGTTGGTCTAATGGTCGCTCGCGTGACTGCTGAGTATTAGGTCCTGGGTTTAATTCCCAGGTCAGGTAATGTGCTACTGGGTTTTACCAGGTTTTCTATCAGGTATTTGATTTCATAGTAGTATCCACGGAGTCTGGATTTGTGCCCGGTTGATGGCAATAGGCTCGCCCTCTTTTAAATGGGACTTAAACATAACTGGGGCCTTAGTCTGCTATTGCAATAGTGTCAGAATGGTATATCATTGATTTAATAAAGCCCCGCGCAGACGAATTACCCTTTGTACGCACGTCAAACGAGTTTCGAACGCGCTTCAATACGCCGTGGGCTAGGGGCCTTATTAAATCAATGATAGACCATTCTGACACTATTGCAATAGCAGACTAAGGCCCCTGGTGAAATGTGAGTGTACTGTTCGGTACATTTCTGCTTAACCTTTTGGGAGTTACATGCGTGATATTATGTTCTGTACGCAGTAAATGACTAATGCCTCGAAAACCTTTAACTCCACGTTAAACAACGCGAACTTCACATTAATTACAACAAGTATAGTTTCTATATCCATTTAGCAGATAAAGGCATGCACAGCGCAGCACTTCGAAAGATAACTTTTGTCTAATAAGTAGATAAAGTTGCCAACTATCGCGCAACTTTGCAAATTTAATATCGAAACTCATTGGCCCGAAAAACAGGCCGAGGGTTTACGCTTTGGTCGAGTAAATGGGTAAGCAGAATACTTTTTACTTAAGTGGATACCAGGAACTTGACTGTATCGATATTGGGGATTTTTTTACGGTGTAAAACATGGCTCACTTTGTTTTTTTTTTTTTATTATTCTTACTGTACCGTGTACAATCGGCCCAAGATGAATCTGATCACCTTACTATTTTATTTTTGCTTGCAGCATCCGGCTGCTATAGAAGCGCGTAGTTATAAACTTTCTCCTCCTTGGTCCTTTTTTGCATTATTGCTTTTATTCAAAAACGGGTGGTCAAACATCTGTGATCATTAACAGAGCCTGAGATTTTTTGTGAAAACAAAAGATAATGTAAAAAGGTCGCATATTATTTTTGTTTTACTACTACGAGTACTGGTCCGCACTCTCTTTGTGCTGACCAATAGTAATAAGGGTGGTAAACAGCAGAGCTATTGCGTATCTCTGTTGACAGTTCATAGTGATCAGCACTTGGCGATTTTTGATATACAATGACAGGTCTGCACGGGTAGCATCAGTTGAAACCAACAAGAAAGGTCATTGTACATCTAAACTCGCCAAGTGATGATCACTATGAACTGTCAACAGAGATACGCAATAGCCCTGCAGAGGCGGATATCAGCGGGATGCGGGATTTTGTTTAAAAATTGAGTAGATTCTTCTTGGGGTGATAAGATATACAACATGAATTCTGAGCTAAGAGTTTCATAATGTTGTTTGTCGTTTTCGACAAAAACAATTTGAAAAGTCTAGTTGTGTGGGTACAGAGCTTGTAGAAAACTTGGAAAAAACGTTCAAAAGTGAACAAAATATAGTTAATAACAGTAAGTGTCAGAAACAACGTCGATCATAGTTTGTACACGACAAGTTTTCGACAACTTTTGGAAGAAAGCTAGGAAGCAGACCAAAGCGAAAAGGCAAAGTAGCAAATTGTACGCAGGGTTTGAGAGATAATTGCTTTGCTTTCCACAAAGAGATATGCAATCGGAAACAAGTATCACAACTTGTACAAAAGGTGCAAACGCGGGCTACAGCAATGATATCTCATTTTCTCCGGATAGATGTGTAATTGTTTCATAAATTTGAATAAACTTTACTGCGTGCTGAAGTTTAGTAGCAAATTATTTTTAATTATTGCTACTGCATCAAAATATTCATTCATCCGTAGGAATCTGTTTACATTATTAAATGTCGGCTGTAAACGATTTTTCAATCTTTTTTTTGAATCAGCAAATATTGTAGGGCGTGGGTCGATATCCCCCCACCTTTTGCTGATTCAAAACTACGTCGAAACAGCAATAAACATCCCGGAACAATACAGCCTCGTTTACATTTCATGCCATAAAAATGACATCGAAAAATATACATGAATCATCATAAATTGCCGCTAAAACAAACACCGCAAACAAAACGTATCAACATTCCACCAATCACACCCGAATGATCGAATCATCATATCGATTATATCGAATCCAGATTGTAAACATAATAGCCGTGCCTTGCCGATTGTAAATCGAACTCGATTCGAATTGAAACGATTACTGTAACACCTTCATCGTTGTTATTGCGTGTTTATTAGATTCGGGTCGGTTTTTGCCCGAAGGTAATAGCCCCGTTTTAATGGGTGCCCCGTATAGTGGACGTTATCTTTATCGTAATGTTGTCGTATCGTCCGGTATGACACGGACAGTAAGTGCTGGAATGAGATTAGAAGCTTTCTTGTTTCCTTAATTTGGGAGCGGTTGATATGATACTGTTTTTAGGCGAGGTTGTGTAAGAGGACTAGGATATAATTAAGTAACCTAGCCTATATGTGAGGCAAGTGTTGTTTTTAGCAAAAAGTTTCAGTAACTAAAATGAGTATTATCAGTTTTGTGTACTGTATTTTTACACAAGCCATGCATGGAAGAAGAAAACATGCTGTGCCAATACTAAATTAAATAGGAAAAGGTCAGGAGAATGATGATGCTGATGATTTTAACACAGCAAAATAGCTAAAAGGTTTTACTTTACCTTACTGTTTGAACACTAATTCAGTTTCGTAGTTTTAGTGATTTTAAAAGACTTGAAGGACCAAACTTTTCCTAGAACAGCGAAAATAATTAGAAATCAGTAACGCTCAGATTACGTCTTGTTTCTGATTTAAGACTTTCTTTTTAACCGTTCAGGGGGCCTAAAATGGAAGCTATATCAGAATCATAATAGGAGTCACGTTAAAAATTCTTAAAATGGTCTTTATGGTTATGACCACAAAGTCCATTTTAAGAGTTTTAAAATTTTAACGTAATTCGTATTAGGATTCTGATAAAGCAGCCATTTTAGGCCCCCTGAACAAGCTTTTGAATTGATTTATAACATAAATAAGTTCATCCACCTAAGTTCATTCCTCCGTCCCTTAAAAGCATGTTCAGCCGTTAGTTCGAGCTTGCATGTACAAGCTCGTCAATCTTTCAATTCCGGACCGTCAGAGACTACCATGGGTAATAAATACACGGTAATACATTGTGATAAAACTATCGTGTTACCGTGTATCTGGGTTGACCATGTCATATAGGCGTTCCATGTAAAATACTGGTATTTAACTGCACTAGGTTAGATTAGAAGCCGTGACAAAGTTGGGAAAAGGTTACCCAGCTAATAGACTGAAGAAGTACAAAACGTTTATGTTAAAAAGCATAATCTATTCATACAATTGTCTTAGTAAAAAAATAATAATTTATATATTCGCTAATTCGTCGAGGTAGACCGCGGCGAAGGTGGGGTGACAATCTGATCTCGTTTGCTGGGCGAGCATGACTTGATATTGTACAGGATACAGAGGATTGAAAGGAGAAAGAGGAGGCCTTTGCAGTGGGACACACAAATAGGTCAACAAAAAAAAAAAACACTAACTGGCAACACTGAAATTTTGTTCGTAAGTTCGTAATTTCTGCCGGCAGGAAATTCCACAGACACGGCTTGTATCTCAAGGAATATCACAATACATAACCAAGTAAACGTAACTAACAACACTCATTCCCGTAGATACCTGAGCACTCAACGCCAAGGATGCTATTCCAAGGACCATAATCGGCTCAGGATGGCTCACTACACCTGACCACCGGCGTTAAACCAAATTAACAATGTATGTATATACGTCCTAATTATACACAAGGATGCTTGGAAACCGGGGACGGCTTTATCGAAAGGTTGCATGGGTGATGAAGCTGTTAACGTTGATGGGGTTCGCTGTTTTTGTGAGGATATTGGAAAAAGTAGATTTCTGTTAGTTTGAGTTGGATTTGGAGGTGACACATGTGTGAACTTATACAGATATAAGGTAAGGGAAATTTTGCAAGTTTGTATACAGGTATTCCTTACACCGTCTATAGGTATTCGGAAATTCGTAGTCAATAACATAACATAACATTACGCCTGTAATCCCAGAAGGTTTAGGCAGAGGTGTACCTAATAGTACACCCACGTTTTGCCAGTTATGTTTGTGTCCCCCATGTAATAGGAGGCGAGCCTATTGCGATCTATCGGGCACAAATCCACACTCCGTCGCTTCTACTGAAAAAAATCCTTATGGAATCACCCAATGACTTCATGCTCAGCAGTCGTGCTTGCGACCACGCGAATAACGAGACAGACATTAGTTGTGGTTAAAATCTTCAGAACAGATTAACCCAAATCATTGACTACTAATCTGATGAAGAATGCAAAAACTAAAATTATTATATACGCGCTATTTTTGATTTAACCATCGATAAAATACCAGTGTGGTAATACTAAAGTTACTTCAGAATTTCTCACTTAAAATAAATGAAAATAGGCAAAAACAATTCTATTTATGGTACGCTTTTAGAAAGCCAACATTACATCAAACTATTCAAATTATTAAATCATTTTTGACGATGAAACTCCCACATATTTAAGGCCTCCAAATATCCTAACTCTCATATCGTGAGCTCAATTTCTAAATTGTATCAGCCCTAAACGTGGCCGTTATTGGGAAGACATCTGAAATATTTATATACGGTCCGTATCCACGGGGATACGGGTCAACTAAACGCAATCTGTGAAGGTTGCGGTCACTTTATTGAAATGTAACTTTCTGAGAACTTATTGACGCACGATTGGACGCTTTTTTGGGTTCCGTTTGTGGTATAGGAAGTTATTTCAATTTCGTGTTGTTTAGGAAAGGGTTATTTTTTTGAGTTTTTAGTATTTGTTACCACAATTCGGCGTCACAGGATATTTCAATGAAAGGTCCTCGTGACTTTCATTTTTTTTCGATTCTTTATATCTGCCTGATATCTCCAATGAAGATGGTTCACACAGTTATACATTCATGAAAGATACAAACATTCGGCACTAAGCAAACAATGGTCTAACTCAGATACGAAATAGAATTCTGATATTACCTTCGAGACCTCTTGAGAGCTCTATAGAGGTTTCTTCATTCTACTACTACGAACCGACAAAACATTTGCATAAGGACTTGTAATCTTGTAGTAGGTAAACATTGTTTTCTCGACATACTACCGAAATACGACAATCGTGACCGAAACAAGTAAATGTTTGCACAGTAGACAATAACGAAATCGGAAAAAAAATAAGTTGTGTGCCTGAACAGGTTTCTCTGACGGTACAAGCTTCGAACTTCTGTTTAACTCTCTTTATAGGATGAATCATTATAGTTCGAGTGAATCGATTTCTCTAGGCAAGCCTGCTCCACCCTAGGACGTATCATGGCTAAACGCAAGCCGATTTCGTAAACAAATAAACACAATTTTTCGCCAGTGAACGATGAAACAAAGACACGGCATAGGCGGTTCTCACACAACGCCACGCACCGACGCGGCAGGCGATGCATGCATCGGCTGGCTTGTATATGTGTAATCCGTAGATGCCTAACACACATACATCGCCCGAATGTACAGTTGAAATTAGCATACCGCAGCGGAGACACAGCATTACAGTGCGGATCACTGTGGGTCTGCATGACTGATTACCTGCGACTTGATCGCCGCTGACATGCGGCTTGATCGCCGCCGATCCGCGCGGCACGCAGCTGCCCAACTGCGCGGCAGGTGCGCTCGCTGCCTCTCCACGTGGTGCACCTCCACAAAATCCATTTCGCAGCCTCCGTCCACCGCAGCGGTGAGCAGCGTTGTATGCATATCACCTTATTGACATAGAACATATAGACCAATCAGTACATTCCAATAACATGTCCAGTAACATTAATCCAGATAGAACGAACTAAAAGAAAAGTGTCTTTTTTCGAAACGGAATCTAATGAACAATTCGCATATCCACTATCGTTACTATCGTAAAAAATATCTGACAAGGGAAATTCTTCTCTACTGAATTTTATGTCTGTGAGGGTTTATTCTAGCGAGGTGGATAGAGCACAAAATTATTAGATCAGTGTGCTTGCCTTTTTGAACAAAGTGTCTATATTATTTCCATGCAATACGCTCTTTTGCAGCTGCAGTGGCAGTAGGTTCATGCAGTAGCACCACCGAAAAGGTTTTCAAATTTTGAAACCTGTAAATTATCTGGACATTTTCTGCGACGAAATAATGCACGGTTTTTGAACATTAATACAAAGTTTAGCTAAAAAATGGTCGAGTGTGACTGCAGTGGTTGATTGAATGGAATATTTATAGCCAAAAGCATCTCTGGATTAATATTTATATTGAATTTCGTTCTTGTAACCGGCTGTAAGTCTATCATAGGATGCTTATGGATCTTCCAACTATTTTACTCTTGGTGTACACAATTACCTACAATTACATTTAATTGATTATGTGGCGACACTTTGGGGATGCCTATATCCAGCAGTGGACGTCTTTCGGTTGAAATGATAATGATGATGACACAATTACCTACATTAAAACATATACATATCTATGTATATGTGCCTGTATTCTTTTACAGCCGTTGACCACCCCATGCTGAGTATAGTTCTCTTCCAAATCTCTCAATTGTTGGCTGTTTTGTGTCATGGTTACTCAGTTTCTTCTGACCACTTTGATAAAATCATCTGTCCACTTAGCCCTCAGTAGTCCGTAGTTAGTCCCTCCGGCAGGACGGAGAATGTCTTAATCAACTTCAATTAAACCTTTTAAAATCAACAAAAAAACATTAACACTACCACTGCACATTTGGAAAAGAAATGCGTGATGACTGTCTTTTACATCTTTTCGCTAAAATTCTGGCTCTAACTTTACAAAAACAAGTAAATTCCCAAAGAGACACGCTCAAGTCGCATCGATCTCCTTACTTTACTAGCTTTTTCTCGCGGCTTTGTTCGCTTGCCCTTTGGGATTACGCGAAATTTTATTGGCCAGACTAGAGACGTGGCATGATAAGATGCGCCTTAATTGGTTACTGTACCCAAAGGACGGTGACATTCTTTTGTAAGGCAGGAGATTTTGTAAGATTTTTTTATTCAAGCAGACAAAGGGTTTGAGTTTTGAGGTTGATTTTGCGGTTGATTACGCTGCTATGCTTTTCTATAGTAACTACTAGTAATAAATTCGATGTTGAGGTAATTTGGGTTTTATTTAACGCTAAGCGCTACCTAAATGAATACCGAAATGAAAATGAACCGTTTGAATTTGAACTCTCGTGCTGAACAGCGTGTTTATACATGCAACAGGGTGGTTCATGTAATATTAGGATTAGTTTAGATGTCGTTTCATGTAACTGTTAACATGTACGAGTCAGTATCTAATAATGACTAACTAAGACAAACTTGGATAATTGACATTAGCGGAGCTGTCGGCACATCCGTTAATGTTGAAAATAGCACTATTTTATGAAATTATATAGTTGGCAAGTTAATATTTAATCTTATCATATTAATAAAGTACCTTGTACCTAAATAGATAAATAATTATGTGTGTCGCTTGGGATGAAAGAGGCTATTAATAGATGCTTTGATTTATAACAGTCTCGAATATTATTACTATTATATGAAGGTGACACACTCGCTAGTTGATGAACAAGTCGTTATAAATAACTTTAGTGAGCCTACATTGTATCATCTACCATCTTTATCATCCTAGCAGAACAAAGATTTTAATCTTACTTACCTCAGTGTTTCGTCGACAGTGACATTTCCATTGTATTGTCTTGCTCACTCGTTCTAAAAATCAAATCTATCGTTACATGCGATATGTAGCTCATTCTCCTCAGTGCAAACACTGCGATCAAAGCACCGTGGAGGCACTTCTAGCGATTTCAATTTCTGATGCTGGATTTTAACATCTGATTCTTCTCAGTCATCTGATCTGTGACATCAGTTACAAAAAATATTTCGCTTATTTTTACACAAATTCTACAAAAAAGTCTCTTGGGACCAAAAAATGTAAATGAACATCGATTTTTCTTGTCCAACGTTTCACGTCATATTTCACAACAGCGAATGCACTTTGGATGGGAACCCGTCTGGCTGTGGCTTGCCAAATCACCTAATATCAGCGCTATGGCATCCGATTCAGTGTACTTTGGGCAAAGTATAGTGTGAAATGTTAGTTCAGACACAAATAAATGGAAAAACAACCCAGAATCACAAATATAAGATGAGTTGGAGATTTAATATTTCTAAAATGGTTTAGACAACGGAACGTAGAGTTGGTTCTTTTGAATTCAAAGTCTAGAATTAGTATTTTTTATTTTCCAAGTAGTTGCTTTACTTCTTTATTTTTGATAAAAGTAAATAATATATATTTTTTTCATGATTGATGTTACCAACTCGCATTGGGCTTGCTTGGTATATGAGGGCCATTGTCACTCATAGGAGGTCAGTGTCCTAGGCTCATTATGCATGAGTGTTTGAGAGTTCCCCTGGTATACCTTCTTCTACCTGATTTCGAGAACCCTGGTCCATTGTGCAATCTCCGGCTTTCTTCCGAACCCGGGTAAAACTATATAGTTTTATTCGTCAACGAAGTTTGTATTGAATTCTCTAAACAAGAAGAAAATACCAACAAGAAATTGAACAAAGAATTTCAAGATTATTATTCTAGGAGAAAAAAGTTTTGTTTTCGCAGATACGTCAAGTAAAACAAAGTTAAAAATAAGAACCTATACTTGAAGCGTTTTAAAAGTTTCCTACTGTTGTTCTGAAGAGTAGGGTGTCGGAGATATAAAGGACTTCTCCCAACTCCCGTTTAAATAACAACCTGAATTGAATCGTGAGACTTCATGCATAAAGTTTGAAATCGCAAAAAAGTACGTTTTATGAATTTATTGCACCAATATTTTATGTTTTAGTATGCATACAGTTTGATTAGTTTTTCGGTGTTCGTGTGGATTGGGTGTACAGGGTTATTATTTAATGCAAATTTAAAAAAATAGTTACTGATATTACTATACACAAAATTGTTTTCTTTTGTTTTTGATGTGATACTCGTAATCACATAAAAAAGCTTGAAAAATATACAAAATGGTGAAAAACCGGTATTTTCTTGTACTTGTGACGTTATTTTCTGGCGTATTAAAGTAAACAGCCTGAGGTTACTTTTAGCAAATTACGTACCTACGTTGGGCTACGGAATTTAATAACGTTTGTTTTGGGTCATCGGGGGAATGAATGAAAAATGTACTAGAGCGTAACAGCTTAGGCCGCTGTTTACTAATCTTTTTTTTAGAATTTATCATCACGTATTTAAGAATGTTTAGCTATAAAGCAATACATTGGTTTTCTTAAGCGAACTAAGTTCCAAAATACTTGCGTGAATTTATGAGAAGGCTTGGCTATTTTCTTGAATAATCTTAAGATCACGTGTAGAACAAATTACAAAAACTTTCGTATTTTTGCTGCAAAAAACATAATCCTATTGTTTCTATGGCAACATACAATTATCCCAATAAGAATATTTCCCTATAAAAATCAGTATTCCGAACTAGCGTAGTAAAATTTTATCGCGTAATAAAAATGGAGTGTTCGAGTTTAGTACGAATATCGACAATCTAAGAAACGAAGGTCCCAACCTTATCCGGAACAACTGACAAAATAAAACGCGACAGAAATCGTAGTAATCTCACTGATTCCGATACAATAGAAATTTTTATTCCGCCTTTCGGAAGGGGAGATTATGAAGCGAGCATCGTTCGAACAATGGGCCGCTCAACTCTTCCTGTCATCAAAGATAATAAAGGGGAAAATATCGTGAGAAATTAAAATGAGCTCGGAGCTTGGTCAGTAAACAAGAGGGGGTGGGGACTGGCAATTTTATTTTCCAATGTCGGATCAATAAGAAGAAGTGGGACACAGGATATTGCTGAACATTGAAATGGAAAAAAAAAGTGTTTTAATTACGTCCCTGTCGCTTTGAGGATTGCAGACATTGGACTTATGTTGTGGCCATTCAACCGTTCATAGGATACTGCTTTTTTAAAAGACTTTTGCTGCATTTGTTTTAGTGATTTCGCTTTTGTCTTTTGTTGTGAAACTTGAGTAACTGGTACAGATAAAGAACCCAAAGAAATTATCCTTATGTACAGATACAGATACACTAGCGTGCAATACATATCCAATGGGCGGTATTATTGCTTTTCGCTCCCCCAGACAAGTTTTCGATGGACTGAATTAAAATTGACATTTTCAGCTGTCAGTGTTATGTTTAAAAATAGTTACTTAGACATAATAGTCTTCCTTTGTTTTGTAATGAATTATTGTATTCCCTTTTCCATATTGGGAACATGCAGTAAGTATAGGTATAAGTTAGAATCACGAAATAAATGTGTAAAATTCCTTATGCGTGTCTCGTTACATGCCTAGCCAATTGAAAAGCACTCAATTTATAAAATAAATAGGTACATAATCGTAAAAGGCTGGATCATGTACCTCAATATTTAAAGTTTATAGTTCAGCTATGCAAATCATGCAAATGGGCTTTAGTTTGCGATTTCATTTTAATAAATTGACTAATATGCATGCAGTATTTTCAGGAAAATGACAGTTCGGAAATTGGCGAGATCATAGTTCAATAATAACAAGGTGAAGGTATAAGAAGAATTTGTTAAAAAAATGCTACAAAAAGTGTGCAATTAGGCGCAGTAGTATTATTTTTCATACAGTCGTGCTTGTAAACTATAACTAAAATATATTTAACAAAGGAATTGACAAATTAATGATTGGTAGCGACCTGCCCGATATAAGTTTATTTGAACCTGTGTTTTAGGCCATCACTTTACATAGCACAATTTGAACAGTTGGGACACTTAAATTATAAAATAAAATATGCACTTAAGCAGAGAAAATGAAAGAGAATATACACCTATTGTTCAAAGTATCCTAATATGTATAAAAGCAAAAAACGTTGGTTGATAAACACTACCTATTCGTCTTCAAACATAACACATTATCCCAGATTTTGGTCCTTCAGGGCGCCTTTCGGGAAACATGCGTAATGGTCTTTTCATAGTGTGACGTGTGTCACCCAGATAAATGATCGCATGTCGCTTATTATTTTTTATGTCTGTTAACCCTACGGACTAGGAAATGGGTGCGGTCATTTCAACGAAGGTACTGTCAATCTTCGTCGTTTCCATGATTTCCATTATTTTAGTTTTTTTTTTGAATCATCTCAAATCCCTATACATTTTTTACTATACAGAGCTAAAATAATAATAAAACTATATACTCCTACAAGTATCAAGAGCAGAACAGTCCGCATCTCAGACTGGCAGTATTATTATACACGTTGGATACTGATACACTGCTGATACTTTGGCCGTCACGAGAAGAGTTGGCCAATCGCTTGGCGATATTCCGAAATACCATATTATTTTTGCTTTGACCGGAACTCTGTGACATAGGGAGCATCGGTAGTGATTTCGGATAGATCTCTCAAAGTGCAGCTGAAGTTGCCAAAGTTTGTGATCAGGCTTCGCAGTCACACTTTCTTTTACACAAATATAAAGCTTTT
This sequence comes from Eugnorisma glareosa, assembly GCA_947578425.1. Taxonomy (NCBI): domain Eukaryota; kingdom Metazoa; phylum Arthropoda; class Insecta; order Lepidoptera; family Noctuidae; genus Eugnorisma; species Eugnorisma glareosa. The sequence goes on along the minus strand of OX387961.1, from coordinate 18,895,106 downwards.
ATTTACCAACATAGGCCTGTGCCTATGATGAACCCTTAAAACATTTCGTTTGTTGATAATCAAATCTCTGTGCGAATGCCCTCAGGATGCCGCTGGAGCTGACCTGGACCATACGAACCAGAGATATGTTAGTTGTGTTGTCTGCTTGCAATGCAGTGTACAATCATAATGGGCTACAGTATCGGACCAGCTTCATTAGCACTAGGACATCAAAAACCGGCCTTTTTTCGGAAGCGGTTTATCGGTTTCGGTTCTGTACCAATACCGGGTACACGGGTTTTCCGGTTGTTTAGGGTCTTTTATTAATTCACAATATACTTTTGCTGTATTTCTTCATTAGAAATTTAAGGAGGACACATCTTAAACATGAAAAGCCAGCTTTAAATGTCCGTAACCATTTGCATCGAGTATCTACTGAAATTTTGTATGGGACAGCTGATTATTTTTTTGCGACTGATGGATGGTCTGTACCGCACCCTTAAATATCACCACACCTTTCTTGGACAGTCTATAAGACCCTAATAACAATCGCTATCCCAAAATAGTTGTAATACCGACCTATCCTCACAGGAATATAAATAACAGTGTTTCTGTCCGTAGATATCGAGATCAACGTCCCAGCAAGTGGTCCTCCGCGAGGCGACGCGCGCTCTCGCTGGGAGGTACCGGTGCGAGGTGTCCGCAGATGCGCCCTCCTTCCACACACAAGTGCGGTCAGCATATATACATGTTGTTGGTAAGTGATACGGATAGGTTTAAAGTATAAGCTTAACATTTAAGGATTATTTTGTTATTGTACCTTACAGGCTGTATTTATAATAGGAACATCGAGTTTTTGTTCTAACTTTTGAATTTGGACAAAGAAAAGAAGAGGGCCTAGACAAACTTATTCTTCTTAACTTATTATTCTTATTAAAAGCAAAAGTAAGAAAAAGTATTTATTGGACTCACACCGGACAAATAATAAAAATAATATGAAAAATAAAATAAAGGAAACAAAACTAAAATAAAAAAAAACGGGTCTAACAAAAAAAACTAGTCCATGAATCTAAACTAAATATAGGGCCTGTACAATCCTATTCTGTCCTCTACGATGATGTGTGTGGAGCTTACTCATTCGAAATCATTTTAATCCAGATACTGTCATTAATGACTGTATCTGGATGAAAATGATTTGAAACTTATCTACGAAACGCAATATATGTACAGATATAGTCGAACTATTTGCAGAATCGAAACAGATACTTTTTGAAGAACATTTTATTTAGTTATGGTACCGAAAAGCTTCTGTCCATAAATAAGAAACTCTATGAAAGTGATGATTACTTATCGAGGCCTGAGGCCATTAAATTGTATATCTTGCTCTGGTATATATTTCAATTGGCCTAATTTAGTCACGACCTTCTTGTTTCATTTCTAATCGTTATTTAACTTTCAACGAATTATGATGTCCTCAAACTTATATTTTTATGCATTCAGCGTCGAAAATAAACAAATAAAAGTAGTTTAGTGAGGCACTATGAAGTCATCATCATTTCAGCCCGTTGTTGTCCGCTGCTGAACATAGGCCTCCCCAATCGATTTCCAACGTGTCCGGTCCACTGCCACCTGCATCCAGCGACTCCCTGCACATTTATCAAGGTCGTCGGTCCATCTGGCAGGCCGTCCCACGCTGCGCTTTCCAATGCGTGGTCTCCACTCCAGTATCCGTTTGCCCCATCGGCCGTCCGATCTTCACGCTATGTGGCCTGCCCATTGCCACTTCAGCTTGCTTAACCGCTGGGCTATGTCAACGACTTTGGTTCGTCTACGGATTTCTTCATTTCTGATTCTATCACGTAGAGAAACGCCGAGCATAGCCCTCTCCATAGCCCGCTGAGCGCCCTTTGAGCTTCTGTATTAGACCTATTGTGAGAGACCACGTTTCAGATCCGTAAGTCATCATTGGTAACACACATTGGTTATAAACCCTACTTTTGAGGCACTGAGGTATTTTGGACGAGAAAACATCGCGTAGTTTCCCGAACGCTGCCCAGCCTAGTTGGATTGACCTCTCTCTCGAAGTTGGACCTACCTAACCGGACCGCCTGTCCTAGGTAGATATATTCGTCGACAATTTCAAGAGTAGTGTTCCCGACTGCGAGTACGGTGGGTGCAACATGGACATTAAACATGAGTTTCGTTTTATCCATGTTCATTTTAAGACCCACTTGCTGGGAGACTATGAAGTAATAAGGTCAAAACCCTTTTAACTATTTGCCTTACAAGTAGAAAAAAGCCTCCAGTTTTATATTTTCATTCCACCCGCTTACTTAATAGTCTATTAGAATTTTCTTCTCACGCAAACACTTTGTTCTGTTTTCCTTTTTAATTAACTGCGTTCCTTGCAAGTTTAGAGATACTTCATTATTCTTTAGAGGTCTTCTAGTGATGACCGTTTTAACACGTCATTGAAGGAATTTGGTACTATTTATAGTTCGTTTCATGGTCGGTCGTGTATTGACAGGGGTATCTCGAAGTACTAAGATTTTGTAATGTAACTAGCGATCCGCCCCGGCTTCGCACTTATGCAATGTCATGAAACCTTTCTCTTGAATCATTGTATCTATTGCTGAAACTGCATTAAAATCCGTTGCGTAGTTTAAAAGATCGAAGCGTACTAATAGCTGGAGCGACTTGGTTTTATACTATCTAAAGAAGATGAAATATTGAACCAAAATGGAGACCTGTAAGTGGCTTTCAGACTATTTATACTGTCCTTGATCTGTTTGTTTTAGCTGTAAGTCTCTTATGTTATTTAAATAAATAAATAAAATCAAATTTCTAAATCAGCACTCTTTCAAAAATTGCATTGGCCAACTCTGCAAAACGCTGGTCCTACACCACTTCGTAGAATTTTAGCTAAGAAGCAGACGTGGAGGTACAAACTCCCCAGCAGAATAATTTTGCATTTGATAAATAGTCATAAACGTAGGTGCACGCAAGTATTTATAAAAATAAAGTAATCATCATGCCTATGTCTAAGCTTAATGGATACTTACATAGTAGAAGTTACTGTAGATAATGCGCGCTCGTAATACCACGAGTAAATATGTAGCCTGTCCGGTAGAAATTTTCCGTCTCGTAAGTAAACATTTTATCCCCGAATCAGCTCAGAAAATAGAACAATCCTCGATAATAAGTACGTAAATAAAGCCTACTTATACAGTAAAGCTTAAGGAATAAATTGTATAAATCTCAACACAATTTGTAGGTAATCACATATATTTGCGAGTAAATATCGTGGTGCCGTAAAAATTGCTGCTATTATCATATCAATACACAATGCTTATAAGTAAAGCTATTGTTGGGGACCTATTTGCATGGTGGGATGGTTGGTCATCGATCCGGCTACCCTCTTAGTTGGCAAAATAAGGATGAACCAGTAGTTTTACTCAGAAAATCGAAATACGTGGTTAAATTAAGATTCACGTCATGATCAATACTTATTAAATAATTGGATAGTTTTCCTTATTTCTGCTCCAAAAATTACTTACACGCCTTTTATATATGTATACATACTAAAGGCCTTTATGTAATGTTTATGTAAGATAATAATTGTTGACTTTAATGTACCTAATATAAAAACCGCCTAATATTACTTACTTTAATATGTCTGGTAGTGGTTGATTTGGCAAGCACACACAAATTTTCAAAACTGGCAAATTGTTAATTGATTATGGTTTAGAGTTCATGGTCGAACGATCAAACTTTCACCATCAAGGACCTGTAAGTCAAAGGCTCATTGTGTGTAGGGCATGAGGAACCGGGTTTCCGTCCCATAGTCAAACTGGTTTTTCCCGGGTTTTGCTAATTTTGTGGCCCCTAATGATATTTACTATTGCTCTCCATGACAAAATAAGCTGTACAATATATTATATTTTGTTATAATAACATCATCTAAAACTTCAACTAAATCTATAATATTAAAATTACAGTGGCAGTGACGGGAAAATTCTGATAACCAAGACGGCCGTCCAAATACTAAGAACAACAATATACAAATTGTCCTTCTGTCTTACTTCCAAGCATGTCTTGGTTTCATAGCACAACGTAAACATGTTGGTTCAACGTTTTATCCACAGCCGATGTCCGTTATACAGAAACTCTTCAATATTCAAAGTACATATCGGGAATGAGGGGAAACAAAAAATAGTATAAGAAACTTTCCGGAGTTAAAAACGCGGTCAGGTGTTCGAAGCAAAATGTTTTTTGTGTCGAAAATTGCTGTGTATAATATTGGTATGATATCGAGGTTTTTTGTGGAAGCTGTAAAGAGCAGGGAGAAAATAGTGATAGGTATTACTGACATTAGGTATATATTTAGAGCAGTCGATGCGATCTGTTTTATGAATGACCTATTTTCTGGTTGATACCAGTTTATGATGTTGATTTTGTTATATTTTGATATGTCTGTGTATTGCCTCTACTAATAGTTTCTGCCCTCGACATCCACACCCGCACTATAGAAACATTTATCATAAATAGCACTCGGAAATAGTATAATTTTGAATCATTGTATTTTATTTACATTACTTTACTTCGTATTTCAATTACAGTACTTTCGAGATAACCTCTGACAAACAAACAATTTTACTCTACTACTCTACTTTTTTAAAATCTTTATTATGATTATTATGACTAGCTTTTGCCCGCAGCTTCGCTTGCGTTAATTTAGAATTGGTCAATCAATTCGGGTTGTACTCTGCTTCGAAAGACACGTGGCGCCATCGATTAACATAAGAACGTGATTTTAGTTTTCTTCGGGAACATATTTTTTTCGGGATGAATGTTACCCTATGTCCGTTTCTGTACACCTGACAACGTATTTGCAATATTGAGGATGATCAGTTCAGTGGTTTGGAGTGAAAAGGTAACAAATAAACAAAAAACTTACTTTCGCATTTATAGTATTAGTTAGGAAGGATTAGTTTAGAGTACAGTAAGATGAGCATTGTATTTAGATCTATTACATTGTCGAAGATTAGTTAAATAACAGGCGACTAAACCGCATAAAAAAATTCAATTCTGAACCTAGGCGTTGCCAACCGCCCGCAATTTAAATCAATTCTAGATGCAAAACACAATCACTACTAAGAAGTGGTTCCATTACCACTGTGGGCTTAGGAAATTCTAAATAGCAGACCCGACTCTAGATTTGTGGGCGATTAATGGCAATAGGCTTGCCCCATTACATGGAGCTTATAACACAACTCGATGTAGGTCTGTGCTATACAATACATACTTGCTTACGCCTCAGGATAAAAAAGGTTTGATGTTATTTATAGAGAGCATACTATTAAACGAGAGGTCGGATTCATGTTAAAAAAACAAACAAGTTAATTAAACTGGAAATAGAATTTATTCCTATGAAGAACTTGAACTTAGAAATTTATTATAAAAGATAAAATTTGTTTATAAGTTTGTATGTTTCTATGTAGGGGGTAATCTCTGGATCTGCTGAACCGATTTTGAAAATTCTTTCACTTATAGGAAGCTACATTATCCCCGATTGCCATATGCTATATTTACAACGTGCCCGTCGGATAACTTCCGACCAAAACGCGAGCGAAACCGCGGGCAACAGCTAGTAGTAAATAAAATGAAGTAGGACTTCCGACACGTATCGAGATTTAGGTCGGACGCCGGTGCAAGCCAATGAATATGGTTTCTAATGGACCAGGTATAATCATACGAATTTAATGAGTACAGAGAGATAGAAATTGTGAATTTAAGGTAGTTTTTTTAGTTTTTATCCACGTGATTTAACACCCCATGATACCCAGTGAAAATCTGACATAATCTTGGCCGGATTCTCCAGAACAATTCATTTTGCCATTACAATAAAAACTTTATCACAGTATATGATAGGATTTCAGATAAACGTTCATGTTCAAGTTTACACGATCATGAAATCTCTCGAACAGTATATTCAATGAAAACGGAAAAACATTTGTAAATTATCCGGAATACGAGTTCTTGGCACAAGATGCAGGTATACGAAATGCCAGGAAACTCCCCGGGGTTAAGTGACATTAAAGTGCACTTATATCTGTGTATAGTATATGTTAGAATATTATAGAGTTAGAAAACTGATTACAAAAAAGGCTTCGAGGTAAGGGCGGTTCTAAATTTTCGTGTATTAAACCATTTGTTACCTAAGTGTCAGAATAATACTGTTCCGGGATCACTTCTTAACGGATCCACATCAGCCCCACTTTGCGCTAGGTCCTCGACCATACCGGATGACACTCCCTCGTTCTCACATACCTTGTGCATACATCGACCATCAAATTATTTTTAATCCACCTAGTCCAATCCACCATGGTTTTCTTTACATTTAATTTCTCATGTTTGTTACAGAGAGATTTAATCCTGTAAATTGATGCCTTAAAAGTGCAGCGTGTTATTTTTTTGGAATTTAGCCGGTTTGATACCCGAGTTTGGCAAGCGAATTTTCGAAAATATTTAAATGCAGATGCTTTTTTTTTTTAAATAAAGGAATGTTTCCTTTGAGTAAAATTTTCTATCTCCAGTATTTAGGGTACTTTCTCCAGGTGGCGTTGAGAAATTCCATCCTGTATTATAGTCCTTAATCTCAAAAAGAAATTTCACAACTCAAGCATAACACTAAAACAATGGTATTAAATATGAAGTACTGAAGCGAATTTCAGGAGTTTGATCATGACTTTTGAGAACCACAAAAGTAGTTTTCACCGTAATATTGTCGATGGTTTTTTCTTTCTTTCATTCTCTCAGATATCATAGCCGAGAATAACAGCAAAGAAATATAATATCAATTACAACAGACCGTTTATCAAAACGTCACGAACAAAATGATTATTACAGCAACTTATATAGGTCCTTTTATAGCATGGAGGTCGCAAAATCCTTTAGCACTTTTTCATCCGGCGGTCAGCCATTCTCCTATTTTTTACTGACAAACTCGCCTCGTACAAATTGAAATGTCTTCTTTTGAATATGGTTAATTTAGTGGACTCCGAGGACGGATTTTTTCCTAAACTTTTACGTATAAAGTTAGGGAAATAAAATGGTATGGTTGTGGGAGAGTGCGGTATTAGGGAGTGACCAGACTATCGATGTCAAAGCTTGAGCCGGTCAGAACGATTTTGACTCCTCGTCCGTCTAGTGGTCGCAAACGCTACTGGTGAGCATGAGGTCCTGAATTTGATTCCCAGGTCAGAGTAATAGTAGCCATGAAGCCTTTACTTTATGCCAGGTTGATGGCATTAGGCTCGCCCCCTATTACACTCTTCTATGTTAGGTGTGAATTAAAAGCAAATAGTCCATCGCGGTGTTGAGTCGCATCGTCTGAATCGAAGCGATTCAAATGAGATCTTTTTCGCTTTTGTTGCATGGACATAAAGCTCCTTTTGATCAGATCTAGCCAAATCCGCCACAATAAATGTAGTTTGTCATGGAGGAGCTGGTGGTTAAATAATAACAGTCGCTCGGGTCGATCTTTAGGTTAAGCCGCACTTACCTAGGTTGGTCTGTGGATGGGTGACCACCCATTAAATACTGAGTTTCTTCCGTGCCTCGGAAAGCACGTTAAGCCGTTGGTCTCGGCTGTCAAAAGTATTTACAGTTAGTCAGTGGCCCGAAAGTCTAACAACTAGTCTTACCAAGGGGTATGGTATCATCCAGTATTAAATGACTTGTAGAGGTCAGATAGGCAATCGCTCCGTGTAAAGAGACTTGAAGCCGACTCCGCCGTAGTTGAGAAAAGGCTAACCAGATGGTGAAATGTGGTCACCCCTTATATGTAAATGTTTGGTGTCCCAGCGGCGAGATGAATGGTGGTCCTAATATACGGAAAAAGATGAGTGTGGTTTGTACACTGGTCATGTTTCGGCATGGAAATGAAAGAGCGGACAGGCGGCGCGTTTTGATTTGTAAGGCGTAAACGAATTGGATTACTATGGTGCTTTTTCGTTTTTTAATTTCGTTTTTGTGGTTACTGGATTTGAGTGGAGTAAAGGTTGATTTCCACCAAACGGCTCGCATCGCATCGGATCGGACGCGGTGACAGCCGATCGCGTCCGGCAGGATGTCGACGCATACGGTCGGACCTGTACCGTCGCTTGCGAACGTATCCGTTTCTGCGCCTAGTCAAATAGTTTCATTCCTACCGTGTTCCAGTCGAAAGGATTTGATCGGATACGACGACAGACGATCGCGTTTCGTAGCATATTTTCAGCTACGATTGCGTGTCGCGGAAGACGGCCGCGGTCAAGCTGCAGTGCGCGGCTTGGTAATAAAGATTAAATAAAATGTACAGGTACACACTTTAATATTGTTTAAAGATACTAAAATCCGTTCCGTTCCGATCCGATGCGATGCGAAGCATTTGGTGGAAATCATCCTTAAGTCTTTATTAATTTGTTTCAATCCGACAGAATATAACACATGGTGTGAGGGATGTCGTGACAAGAACGTTTACCAAGTATTCAGATTCAAGACGAAAAATTTCAAGACGAAGATTGGCCAAACAAACACGATATTTCAACCTGGGTGGGTTGAAATATCGTGTTTGTTTGGCCAATGAAAAAGCAAATCAGCTACACAGCTCGTGTAGATTTTCTAGCAAAAGATCTTTTTTTTTCACTGGCAAATATTATCAATGGTAGGGAATTTGGTACTGACTCCATTTTAAAATTGTGTGACACGATGTTCCTTACATAATGTATAACATTAATATATTATACCAACTAAACAAAGCATCTAACAGGTTTTTCGAACCAATGCCTACTCAAAGAGAAACAAACCTAGGTAACTTAGGTAACTCAACCAAATGAGGTAGACAAGTTTGATAGTCTAACACGTGCCTTAACTTTAACCAAAAATACATCCCCTACAAATACAAGACCATTATTCTGTAGAATCCAATTGAATATATCGAAATCAAAATAACACTTTGTAAACAAAATGGCGGTTATTAAACATCAATATTGTTATTGTGTTTTAGTCCAGTTTTATTTTTAAACTTTCACCTTTTTCGAAGAGAATTTTATAGGAGATTTTATTAGTAATTTTTCGTTTACAGCCTTTTAAAAAAGTCCGGATTGATGTAGCTATAAATTTTGTGGCTACGTTTTAAAGCTGAATTTTATAAGTCCGTTATTCAGGTTGGCTTTTAATGAAAATAAGGTTTTTTTTAGTATCAACCTGTGGTATTCGAAGCAATGGGTTAGTGAGTTATTTACCTGTGGAGTTGTTGGTTTAATCCTGAAGTAATTTTTGTCATAAAAAAATACTAAGTTTAATTTGAATTACAGCAGCAGTATTATATAGGTTGGTAATCAAATGGTATTTTATCTACTCAGAGTTGGAAACCACAACAAACTACTCAATGTTCAAAAAATAGAAAATGCGTTCATTTGTGTTTGCACGATTCTTTTAACAGGCAGAATATCGGCAAGAAAAAATATTAAAATAATTAAGAAATTCACATTTTGTTATAAATCTAAAATTATTATTTACGTATCGAGTTTTCATGTACCCAAAAATCAAATGTTAAAGCATAAACACAAAATCCATAAAACAGTATACACAAATATGTACGTAACTTTTAAAAATATAATATGAACCAATCTTCGTACGACGTTTATGAATATTTGACCGAGAAGTATATACTCGATTACTATAGAAGTAAACGAGGGAGCCGGAGGGCGTAATCACGTATAGGTATTTTATTACGTTATTTGACCGACCGTGGGTGGAAAAGTAAATTAGCTTGTTGCTCTCTGATGCGGGGGATGTGAGAGGGAAAACTTGCCCTTTTCATGGTCTTTTTGTATTGTTTTAGGATCAGAACTAGGTATTATTACTTGTGTTAGTTTGAGCAGGAAAATACATAATTAATTGTATGTTTTACTACATGCTACAAAAATATATTTGTTTAATAAATCTGTGATATCATCATCTGCCTAGCCTTTTTCTATGTTGGGGTCAGCTTTAATTCTAACCTGACTGCTTATCCGACCTCCATAGCCCTAAATGTATCCGTTACAACAGGTATTGATATACTAGAGAAGTATAAAGTGACATGACTATACATTTAAATCAGGAACCTGATCTCAGAAAAGTCTCCCCTCATAAAATTGAATCACTCGAAACTAGACCCTTTCCGCCGATCAACACGGAACCCATCCAATAACCCCCATTCTAAACTATGCAAGTACCAAAAACCGATATTAAAAACAATAAATAAAACCTAGCACACAATTTTGCCTCCAATAGAACCCTAAAAATTTACGGACAGCCCTTTTCAGCCGAATACAACTTTACGTTGTATGGGTTATGAAAATTTTCACCCGAAACCGAAATTGACAATGGTCGGACAAAAGTAATGTACAGGATTATTTTTGGCCTGTTTTTATAATAATAATAATAAACCATTTATTTCAGGTAACAAAGACCCATAGATAAATACCATAACCTAAATATACATACTAATAATTTTTTTTTGTTAGTATTAGCAACTATATTATAACTAGCAACAACAACTAACTATATTAGTAACTATATTTATATTCTTGTTATGTAAATCATTTTTAGGTTCTTTTTGGTTTGTGTGGTCTGTGAAACGAGTGCGATTTGAAAACTTGAAGAACTAATTATCTCGGAACGCGATATTTCCTTTTTGTTAAGTACTTATTCCCAGATGTGTTCATTATTATAAGGACATACTAGATAGTTATTACGAAACCAAAGCATGAGTATTGTTATCGAACGATAAATCTGCAGAATAATACGAATAAACCAGAAAATAAAAAGAAGAACTAAAAATAAATTATTCGACTCTTCCATTGCAAAGAATACAGAAAAAACTCAATCCGTTCTCAACTACTTACATAAAATGCACCAGAAAAGATCACAGTGGGGCCACCTTTTTACTTTTTACATGAATAAAGAACTTCTTTTCAGCGAGACCCTTCTTCTCCCGCCCCTGTATTTTCTCCTTCAACAAAAAGCCACACAATTAAGTAGCTGTTAATTCCTTATTTTATTTATTTTCCAAGCTATGTAAGACGTCAAGTTCATGCAAAAATAAGCTGGGAGCAAGCGAAATAAGCAGCTTGGTTGCCCGTGAACTGTTCACAATCGAGACAGCTTTGTTTGTTCGTGTTACGGACGCTGTGTGGTAGCTGACTGTTTTGTAAACATTTTATCAAATAACAACACCATTTTCAATTGTATTTTTTGTGAACTTTTATGCTTGTGTCATTTTGACAGCTTTTATTGCTGCTACTGCAACTACTGATTAATGTCAACTGACCATTATTTGCGGATATCAACATAATCATAATATTAGTGGAAATACTGCTGGATGTAGGCCTCCCAAGAATCGGATTCCCTCTCGTTAAAATAGGTATATTCATAGGATATTTCTTAGCTTCATCAGTACTGTTTACGTCTTGGTATTGAATCCAACTTCGCAGAAGTTTCTACTCTAAAACTAATATGGAAATACATCAAAATATCATAAAATTCTCGATGAATATTGCTTATCGTAAGATCGCAGCGAAATGTTATTGGTTCAAGAGAGCGTAAGATTCTTTATGCAAGAGGGATTTTTATCGGGACCATTCCTAAGATGTGTTTATCCAGGTGGAAAAAATTATGGGGTCTTCATCCAGTTTATGGGGTTATCTTTTCATACTTAAATGGTAATTTTATAAAGTACTTTCACGCTTTTTGTTTTTAACTAAAGATTATTATCGGGAGCGGCGTGAAAAATGTAGAATCAGGCTGCAATAGATCATCTTACAGGCTTAAATTTTTTTCGTGTTTTTTTTTGCTTCATTTGTATTTGGTAAATTTAAATTAACATGTTTTTTGTTGGACACAGACTTTACTGTTGTCAAATATATTGTAGTTGAAACATGTGAAAGAAATAAAAAGATACAATTTGTTACTTTACATAGAATGTGCGTCTGCAACCACTCATCCTTGCAAATTATTTTTGTCTCTGAAATAGACGTTACATCTTCTATTGTATCTCTATCCTATGATTTACAGTACAAAAAAAAAATACTTTTACCAATAAACAGCTACTTACCATAACCCAGCCAGCCTTTGCTCAGCTTGAGCCTTTTATTCTTCAGTTTTGTTTTTTTATTCCCCATTCTTCTTACTGTACATGCAAGCGGTCGCAAATCCGATTTGTGTATCTCCAAGCTTTGAATCGGACCACTGGCATTTTAGTTTTAGATAACTTTGTTCGGTTAAAATTTCCGATCGATAGAGACAGCTGATTTAATCAGACCTAAGTAGGATTTATTTGGTTGGTACGGATTTGGGAGGCAATTAATTTGGTTGTCTTTTTTTGTAATCCTTTCGTAATAACGTATTAAGGAGGACAAAGAATCACGAAGGGGATAAAAGGGTCTTTTCGAAATGTTTGAGATATTATTCCAGAAGATTTAATCAAAGCACACTCTTTTCAATTTTTGTCGTTGATCATGTGGAGAGGATGACTGAAAGGCGACTAACAAAAGGTATTTACAAAGCAGATGTGAGTGGCAACGCAAGGACATACTCTGACCTTATTGGTAAGGTTCTTCAGAAGGGTCAGCTATGCGTAGTACTGCCTGCCCTCGAGCGTGTATGACCAGATGTATGAACGTGGACGAGGCAAAAGGAGTATGTAAGGCTCGTAGCAGGTGGCGCTCTGTGGTCCCTGCTTACCTCCATAGGAAAAAGGCGTGAGTTTATGGCATGTATAAAGGGTATAAAGGTGGTACATCAGGGGGGAGGGGTACAGGGGGTACAAGGGTGGGGTGTATACAGGGTGTAACAAGACCCTTAACGAGGCCGCACTTGTACTTGTTCACCCCGTCATCGCAATATTTTTTTTTGTTCTAGACCCTGTCCCACCTTCTAGTTACGGAGATATTGGTTCCAGCATTTTCACAAGTTTTTTTTTTTTAAATACTCCTTTTTAATGTATTTTTTTTAAACACCTCCACGACTTCTGTATTAATCAATCCATCCTTCAGCACAATGTTTTGAATCCGTTACATTGAGTCCTACCGTAAAACGTGATTTTTCACCCCAAAAAGAAAGTCGTTTCCCAGCAATAACTTTTGCGCAAAGTTACTTAGTTTGATGTAAATAATGCTTGGTTGACGGCATCGTTAAGGGTTCGGCTTCGTTAAGGGTTTTGTTACACCCTGTATAATCAAGCAACTCGCGGTTAATGCAGCAGCGGGTTGCTTGCTTACTGGTTGCCCTTTGGGCATGACCAGGCAGCCAAAATAGAGTTGACTGGGCACAGTGAAGTACGATGCGAAGTCAATAGATTATCCATTGAGAACGACAAAGATAGATAAGACGGAGTAAAGAGATTCTCTGCCTAAGATTAATAACCCTAGACAAAAATAGCAAGACGCAGGCATTTACGTAGACTCTCATAATATTATCATAATACGTACAAAGCAGGCACACATTCTGCACGAGACAGCCCAAGCTAAACAGAGCCTAATAATTCAGCAGATGATATCACAGACGCACAGAAACCAACAGACTATATTATAGAGGTCACTGGGCAAACTGCATGCTTGTCCACGTCGCATATATTTTGCAGTAAAGTAGTACAAAACATACTCAAAACATGCTGAGTAAAACACGTCCGTACTCCGTACGTGCGAACTTATCCAATTATATAAAAGTATGAAGTGTGTTTACTACTCAGGTGTGTATTTCGTACCTGTATGCTTGGCTTTAAACTGTTCTGAATGTATTTGATGAAAGTGTAAACAATGTTAACAATGCCAGTTCTAATAAAATTCTCATGCAATTACTCCCCTAAGAGAACTAGATAAACATTAAAACATCTGTACCAAGATTTCGCCTGTTTTTAGCACCACTTTTTCTACCAATTATTATTGTTTGATTATCATTGAAATTGAAAAATCGACAAAAATGGGTTATTAAAATAATCTCCATAAAAACAGCTCTAAAGAGATTTAAAATTTAGAATACCAGGTATAAACTCAAAAAATCAAATAAAATCTCTCAAATTGTGGGTGGAACTACAAATTGGCATTCTCAAATTGTGCGAGGAACAATACCTACACACATTTGGGGGCAGCCTAAAGAATGCTTTTCGAAGGGGCTGCAACGATCAGAACGCTCGCCTAGAAAAAGGAAACTCTTACCTCCAAGTTACTTGCGTCCTGTCCGCATGTTCCGCAGAATTTAGGTCACAACACACACAAATGATATAGATAGTTCCTAAATTTTGGAGACGTACGTGGCGATTAGTTCAGTGATGACAGTTGTACTGTTATTTTGTTTGTTTTTCTGACAGGCCGCATGAATGTTTGTTTTACATTCGTTTGGTGGTTCAAATTTCAATTTTGGAAGCGGCCTTCGGATCGTTGCAGTCAAAAAGCAAGAAAGGAGGTTGTAATGAAACACAAACACTTTAGGCAAGCTAAAGACCTCTCTTTTTCATTCCTTAGCTCCACTTATCTTGGTTTAAAGCTGCTCAGTAACAATTTGAAGAATAATTTTCTCATTAATCTTCTTCAGCAGAGCTATACACTTATCATCACCTTCTACCTCTATCTATTGAAACCAGGGGGGTTGCCATGACGTCTTTAAGAGAAAAAGCTATACAGGTCGTCTAGCGCCATCTTTTTCCCACACTGGAATTACTCCTGCTTTAAGACGTCATAGTAAACCCCATGTTCCTTGACCAACTTTACTGTCCTTTACTTCCTCTTTCAAGTTATTTAAATCATTCAAATAAGGCATACTATTCCATGCGAAAGTGTTGATAATTCATTGCAGTTTTATAGGTAATGGCACAATATTGATACAATTCAATTTAGGCTTTGTGAGATGTTACTGAGGTGAACAACGAAAATTGTCAAACACTGTTTTAAGCTTTCACGGTTTAAAACTAAACTTATACTGTCACTTGCGTGTCGCGTTATATCTTCCGTGATTATTCATTATTTTGAGCTCCCAATCACGGAAGATATTCTCTAAGTGACAGTATACGTTTTGAAAATCGACAATTTGAAGGCGTACATCATCAGGGTCATTAATTTAAAAATTATTAGTGATTAATCTAATCAGCTTGTGGGTGTAATTTTCCAACTGGGTGCAACAAGCACTATAGGTTTTTTTTCTTTTACCGTATTTTATTTGTTGTGCTTAACATGTCATCAAAATGTGACTAAATAAATATATTATTACATAATATCCATTAAGGCCTACTTTAAAATTATAGAATAGAATAGAATACTCTTTATTATGTACACCATAAAAATTACAGATACAAAATGTAAAACATTATAAAAGGGGTGACACAATGGGCGGTCTTATCGCTAAAAGCGATCTTTTAAAGACAACCTTTGGGTGGATACCCGTAACCGTACCCGTTATATTACCCGTCCCATTAACTTAGAACACACTACTTTCATTTATCGTGTTTATTAAGAAACTTTGAGCAACGTGAAGTTTTATTCTTCGTCTATATTAAACTACAGTTTTTATAACCGATCAGAAGTCTCTCTCAAGTCCAATTCTTATATTCATGTCAAAATCATATTCGTTGATTACGTGACGAATGTCCACACAAGTTTTGCCACAAATAAGAGAGCGTTGGTGAAAAACGTTCCCACTTTTCTAATAAAACAGGGAAACTTTTGTTACTGGTTGTCTGTCATCACAAATCCATGGTTCCTTTCTTGGAATCTTTTGTAGGGGATTTCTTTTACTCCTTGATTTATGTTGGTATGCGTTTTCCCCTCCATTTATATGGGGAAGCAGGCTTACGGCCCTGTAAGCCTTATTATTAACTCGTTTTATTTCTTCAATTTCCATTTACGAGTCTGATTATAAGGGATGTCTGTTGTCATGCATTCGTGATTTTCTTGAGGTACAAAGTTTTTGTGTTTTGGTTCCATGATGAATGTTCTTTTGCAAGTTGTTGGGGTGGGGTTATGCTTCTCCTCGGAACTGTGTTAGTGTGTAAAGAGCTTTGATGCGTACATCTGTGTTGTTGAGTGGAATTCGGGGATCGTAGTTGGACTATGGAATGTGCAAATAATAATAGGTAGGTTTATGTAAACTACACTAGTCATAGGTCATTATTAGTGTTTCGTACTTATCAAGGGGCGCGATAAAACACGGTGTTAAAAGTAAGGCAGACACATATCTACAAATAGTACCACATTTCGCTAATTATGCTTGAGTCCTACGTAATATGGGGTGAGCCTGTTGGTATCAACCGGGCACAAATCCAACCTACGTGGCTGATACTGAGAAACTCCGTATAGAAAAACACAATAACGGTTTGCCCAATCTGGAAATCGAACCAGGACCTCATGATCAGCAGTGGCGTTTTCGACTACTAGACCAATGATGAAGTCTAGGAAGAAATATTAAAGTAAAACTTTTATCTTCAAAATATATCATCATTTTTAAATATACATAAATATTGTAACCTATATTTTACGAGATATACCCACGCTTCCCGTTTTCCAGAGTAACTGTAACAAAAGGATACGGACCTTTTGCCTACAGGGCCCTAAAAAAACGCTTGTTAAATTCAAATATAAATTGTCCAATTTAAATCCGACGTACGAATGAATGCGGGTTCCCTTTTGATTGGATATAAATGACCTCTCGATGTCAAATTGCCTCGAGGACATCCATTAAATACGCGCAAAAGGTATTTTATGTTGTACGTATTTCTGCGCTTGTTAATGAATTTTAAAATACACGCATTGGAAGACACGTACAGATTTATAAATTGAAAAGTACAAGATATCCAATATCTACTGATGATTTGTTAGGCCCCCTGGAACTTTGCAATCGAGCGAGTTAATTTTGGCAACATAATGTTAATGTGCTTTTTGGGTTCCAAGCATTATAAAGTTATAATTCGTCATCATTATCGATAATATTTCTTTTTAAGTCGATGGGGTCCATAGTGTCTTTGAGGTGTTAGGAGACATTCAAATAACATACCTAATTGCAATTTTATATCAAAACAAGTCGAAAATTACAGAACACGAACTGAATACGACAAAATTACCTGATTATTTATTAAAACACACAAACCGCTTACGAAATTATGCTAATTGACAGCCATTACGAAAATTAAATTCGAATATGGAATCAGCGAAGGCGCGAGTGCGCTAATCGTTATTAAATCGATATTAATGATCACTCGAGTAGATGTCAATTCATCGATACTCGAGGGGGACTCGTGCACGCAGAAAATGCACGACGTAAAACTGAAACGATTTATTATTCGACGACGTGCGAAATACGTATGCGACAAGTGATGCGAGTTTTTCAATTTTTTTGTTACTCGATTTTGCGAAATGCTGTGAACTTGCCAATATTAGGAGAGCGCTGTTACTGTTTCGTAACAAAAATAACAGAAAAACTAGTTTTTATATCAGTTTCGCACTGTTCTGAAAAGCTAAAAGCCGTGTGAACGAAAATGCTTGTTCGGAACCAAAATTTGTGAAAAAAATGTTTGATTTGCGGTTCCGTAGTTTTGCATCTTTCATGAATGTTATCATCGAGAAACCTAGTTTTTCGGGGCAATGTCAAAATGGTTGGTCAGCAGTTCATGGGACCAGTAAGTGGGTTGGCCTATTTATTGGCCAAAGAATCAGCATACCGGATGGGAGCAACTGACGATTTTTTGGTACATCATTGTCTTTGTTTTGTGCACTAGACTTCATAACTTGGTCATAATATTTCGTTTCTTTCTCGCAACAGTTAGATATTTTTTTTAGTTTTTATGGTCACATTGTAAATATTGTTGCATGTAATTAAATTATTTCAAGAAACAATTTCAATTTTAGTCAATTACCCACATTAAATAAAACACTTTTTATTACTATTCTATATAAACGTATGTATAAACGAAAGTATAATATTATAAACGTGATGTAAGTTATCTTCTTTTTTACTTTCCTGCACTTCATCACTGAGCTAAATAATAAATGATAATAAATTAGTAATATTTAACATTCAAATTACAAGTAATTTATGCGAAATAAGGCCCACCGTAGGTTCGCGGCTCGTAAAATCCAATTGACTCGCGACCCGCGATTGAAATCTATTATTGATAGCGAATTCAAAATGGCGACTATTCATTAGTCCCTCGATACGTGAGCTTTGTACGTATACGAGTCCAATCGATTTTGATGACACGAATATTCGATTTCATGTTTGATGAGAATCGAGTGATGTTTACATTATCGTTTTTGAAATTACGTACTAATGTAGTGTACTTTAATTTTGTACTAGATACCTGCAATTAATCTTTGTTTGCTTAGTTGGTTATCAAAATGCTCGCGGTTTTGATGAGTACGTGTTTATAATCATCAGATTATAGGATTACGTAACTTTAATATTTCAACAGATTATGTTAATATGAAATTTGTTATTTCCATGTGCAAACCTGATTATAATATTAACCGTAAACTAGACGAGGTTTAAATTGGTTGATTGATTATGCTTAGGTTTGCCTAGAAATACGTACGTAAAGGCTTTAGGCAATATTACCTATACATTTTAACTTAAGTCCTAAATGTGGATATGTACGGTCGAACAAGCTATTTTGTATACACGCGGAAATTTTCACAATCCAATGCCGAAGCGTATACTTTTCCAAATTTATTTAATAAAGCTTTTTTCAATAAGAGACTGACTCCTAATGACATAAGCTTTATAAAATAAAAAATCCAAACAATATTGACAGTGTACTGGGATTGTGAATATTTCTGCGTGTATACCAAATAGCTTGTTCGACCGTACCTATAGCAAGAAATGATACAGTCTGGGCAGTTAAGAAGTACTTTAAAGAATTGAACATAGAAGTGGCCAACATTATTAACATTATAAAATCCTAGACGGTAAACTCATTTAACTTCAAACAAAATCTGAAACTTGGTAAATGGCTTAAACTATAAGTTCTTAACTGTAAGTATAAGCACACAAACAACTCTAGAAAAACAATTTTCAGGCGGAAAGTAAGATCATATATTTTCAAACAATGTACAAATCTTTCAGTTCCGACAAACTGGCGCTTTAACTCGACAAGTATCAGGCAGGTGGCGCCACCGGCGTCGCGGGAAGTGGCGGTAACGGCCTACTTCCGGCACGTCGACGCCTCGGGCCTATACACCTTGTTATGTTGGCACTACATGGGTATTAGACCTCTTTTGTTTTGTTTTTGAATGGTGGTAATTCTGTAAATGTTAAGTTGTTAAGAATGGATTGTTTGAAAAGGTCATTAAGGTACGCCTCCGAAGACGACCTCAGATCGTAGGCGGTAGTGGTTTATATAACAAGCAAGCGATATGCTGTTTTTAAATCCGAACGTGATGTCACAAGTCAACTTCGTCAGCAGCAGTATTTATCCCCTTCAGTTTCACGATTGTCATTTGCCAAACAAGAAGTGTTCTCGAAGAGTTCTATGGAACCCGGTCGTTGCGGTCTATAATAGCGATTGGGGTGGCATTGGCGCTGCGGTTCGCGGGTGCGGTCCCGTTTGGAAGTGTACCTTCAAAGTCTGCTAGTGAAGGCAGGCAACAAAGTGCAGCAAAAAAACATTAAGGGTTGCGGCATCTATCAGCACGAAATTGCATTTTGCCATGTTCCTATCCTTTGCTGTCTGCAGCATCGTCAATGCGCTCGGTAGCATGCTCTGTTTCTCGCTAATCTGAATCTGATTATCTTTCTTCATGTTTAAAAAATAATAAAAAAATGACCCGAGTGTCAAATTGACAGCACGAATTTTTCTCATACCGAATTTTAATTTAATGTTTTTATCGTTTTAACCCGTATTTAAACCCTAATACACTAATTTTAAATAATAATGATAAAAAAAAAAAAACAGAAACCCTACTTCACAAAACTGTATGTCGATTCTGTAAAATTCAAACAACAACTCGCATCTCACCTCGCTATTCACTCTCACTTCGCATAAGGTTCAAAATGACCTTGATTTTGCATTCTGTAAGCATCACCTAGGCACTTGCGAAGTGAAGTGAGCTCTCAAGCGACCAATATTGTACTAGTGATTACCACACTCAACAAAATGTTAATCTAGTTTTATCGATTCATGTTTTTTGACACAATTGTTGAGTTTTGGGCACAGAATCTTAGACAATATGATGTTTAAATTAAAATTTCTTATTTTATGGAATTTGAGGCAGCTATTATGTAAAAAAACAGAAAACTCTAAATTTGTGCCATGAATATGTATGCTTCCCTTACGAAAAAAAAAAACAATATGTCAGTGTCAGACAATATTTTGATAGTGCGCGTTGTTTGTTTTGATCGTTCATTGCCGAAAATAATTTGAAATAATCATGAAGTAAGTTTATAGCTGTGGTTGTGAAGTTTAAAAATTATATTAATTAAAATAGTATTTATTTTGTTTTCTAATCCAACAATAATGTTCCAGTCTAAATGAGACACGTTCCTCTCGTCCATCGTCGGCACAGGTTGAAACTCTGTTAGAGTTTATGGAAAGAAACCCTGGCATAGCGAAGGGTTTCTTGAGAACTCAAAATGCCAGAGAGCGAAGTCGACGCCAGTGGGAGGAACTAGCTGTGCGCCTAAATAGTGTAACACAGTTAAAAATTACAAAAAGTGGACCAAGGTAAGCATCGCTTTTTTCACTAAGTACATGTTAGTTAGAACCACTTAGCATTCCTCAAAGCAAATTTACTTGTAATAGGTTTATGTACCACAACAACAGAGTCTGGCACCTACAGAGGAACCACCAGCTATTGTGATTTATGTAAGTTAATAATAAATTACTAACTACTAGGTAGGTACATACCTACTATTATAAATCTGCTGATGTGTCTAGATTCTATTCTATTAGATCTAAATGTAGTACTTATATCCAATTTACTTTTCAGGGTTCCGAACCAACTGAGGATACTCTAAGTTACAGACTACCAAATCCTGTAATTTCAGGAAGAAGACTGTTTGCTTCCTCATCCAGCTCAACTGTTGGAACAAGCTAAAGCATTTTGCGGGTATGTGTCTGGGTAGACAGATTTGAGTTATCACGTTACCGTGATAACTCAAATCATGTAACATATTTTGAGAACAGATCCGCTACACTCTGACCCGAGCTATAGTTTTGCTGAACTAATTTAGTTTCTTATTTTTGTTGATTACTATTTAATAACATTACCTAAGATTTTTTTTCAATTTCTTTTTGAAATTTTAAGTGCTTTAATATTATTTACTGCGGCAACTTTCCTTGGAATTGTCAATATTTAATTATTATATGGGTAAGTGGGTTCCCTTTAAAGATTGTTTCTGTTACAGAATATCCAGATAGAACACACTCCTCCTCCAGATCCCCATACATATCATCCTAGCCTGTCCCCTCCATCAATAACACTTTCACACACACCCACACCTCCTTCATGCCGCAGTGCCACCCAAGTAGCCTCTCCAGTGATTCGTCGTCGAACTGCTGCTTCGTCATGTAAGTGACCAATAATGTTAAACAATTTTCACGACTATTAGGTCCCCACCTATGAAATCAGCGTTTTGTGTGGAGGATTTTAAAGAAGTTGCATTTTTCATACTAACATTTTCTTAATTTATTTAACAACTATGAACACTACTGTTTTAAAACTTTTATGCAGTAATGTTTAAAAACTAAGATAACGTATGCCACTTAGATTAAGCGACAAAAATAAGTTTTGGCTAACTTAAAACAAATAGTGGTAATTTTTCTAACAAATAGAGGAGTTAAAGGTATTTTTTTTGTTTTGAAAACTATAAGTAATAAGGTTTTTTTACCTTGGTAGTTGTCTATGATGGTCATTATTCGATATAGAATCAAGCAATTAATGAATATTTTAATTCACAGAAATTAGAAGTGTCGTCACTTCTAATTTCTTCTGGGTTCTCTATTTGTGAGAAAAAAACGCCAATTTCATAGGTCCCCGGACCCAATATATATATGTGGTGGTGTGGTATATTTCTGTAGTTTTGCTCATGCTCAATGATGAACTCAGTACATAAACATAAATCTGAGTGGATTTGTACTTTTATTTTATACCTATTTGATTTAGGAAAAAATTGAGATGAAAGAACCTTCTGTAATTATGTAAATATTTGTCTTTTTAGCTTCACGTCATGCAACGCCAATCGCTTCCCCTTCTCGCCGCCCCAGGACAAATATGGCTCTGCTGGTTCTGTGTGTAAGTACAAAATAAAAATAACTATTAAACCATCATCTTTTCAAACGAATGACAATGAAAAGCTGCTATTTAAGATTTTCCATTTACGCATCTTAGTAATCGGTGTTCTTTTTTCAGCATCACGTCACACGTCTTCAGTTGCTTCTCCTCTACCATCTCAACAGCGAATGGAATTCTCGACCACTACTGAGAGATTCTTGAGGGTGGAAGAACAGCAGCTGGAGATACAACGACTAAGGAGGAGTGCAGAAAGAGAAAGGGCCATGGATGAAAGGAGTGCAGCGAGACAGGATTTTAGCTGAAGCTGTGGCTGCCGTGGGGAAAGGGCTGCAAGCATTGGCAGACGCTAAGAATAGAGATAGGGTGTAGTAATTTAATTTAATATATAATAAATAAAACACATTTAAATGGATACTAGAGTGGTTTTATTGAATTTATCATTTTGCCCATTGGTGATTAGTTTGGATTTAGTTTGATTCAATTTTACCAATTGCACATTTCTTGCATGGTAACCTTTGCAGCAGTAGAAACATTCTTCATCCTCTACTGGTTTTTTCAATGCCACCAGAGTGCCAGCGACACATCCAAGAGCTGCTGGAAACCCAAACTTTTTGTAGAACCTGCAATTTAAAGTAACCACTATCATTATCAATTCTCACAAAAAAGTAAAAATCAAAGAAGAGTCACTTTAATTATAATATACCTACTAACCTTTCTTTTAAATCTTGTCTTTCTTGTATATATTGAGGGAACCTTATATTTTTTTTTACTATTGCTGGATTATTATGAGTTTCCACTACTTCATTTATGCAACGAGATGCTGATATGGTTGCGATTTATATGTCCTTATATTTTCTTTTATTATTATCTGATGGTAGTTCCATTAGCCAAGAATGAAAAGGTGCATAATATCTGTGAAACAATAAAAAAATTAAGTAATCTAGATCTAGTCGAAACAAAATAGGGACCAATATGGTTATGTATGCATAATAATTATACAAAGTACCAATATTATAACTATATTAATTTAAAGTCCTTAGACTAACATGAAAACATAGCTAGCAGAGAAACAACCTAAAGCGAATACTCCTGAAGTGTTTTCATGATTTTTAAGCGATAAATTATGCACTTACTTAAAATGAAGCACTTACTTTTACACGAGTTGAAAGTCCTTTGCCTCGACGTTTGGTAGGCTTCATCAGAGGCAGTAACTCACATAATCTAGTTGGTCAATTAGTTCCTTTGGCAATCTATATATGCTCACATAGTCGTCATCTCCGGTTAATAAAGATAAACTTCGAATTTGGTTACATTGTCGACGCTTTTCTAGTTTATCCAAATCAAAAACATTCTTGCCATCGTATTCACTTTACACAAACGCCCAAAAATAAGTTTTTAACCACAAATTTTATAGTTATTGTACAAATTAAGACTGTGACATAAAAATATTAATTTAACACAATTTTTCGAGGATTTCTTCTATTTTCATTCGTAAAATAGATGCTTTTTATTTGACACTTTGAATCGGGTTCGAGTGCGAGGTGAGCGTCGAAGTGATGGGGGAATTACCATACAGAATGCCACTGTTTACGTCATCTCATACTTTATCTGTCAAAATCTCACCGTCAATTTAGTTCAACTCGCTGACACGCTCGCAAGGGTGGCGCTAGTATAAATTCGAATGATCAACCGAGTTTTTAGAATGCCAATCAAGAAACTCACAGCGGATTCACGTTCGAAGTTTAGAATGAGATCTTACAGAATCACACTCCTGGACCCTAAATTTATCGAATATGATATGGAAACATAAACAATGTTGATGTGATGCTGACCAGACACCGGGCCAAATTACAATAAATTACAAGAGACACACCCACCATCTCCGGGATCGTCACTCAGCTCTGCCTCGCTGCCGCCGGGACGCGCCACATCCGTGTGCAGCAGCGTCGCGGTCGCTGGTCGCTGCAGTTGCGTCGAGCTCGAGTGACGAGTTTTTCTCTCCGCCGTCGACACCACCACCACCACGACGACGAGGAAGAGGACGGCCACCAGCGGGCTTGGGACCTCGAAGCCAACAGGCCCCGAACAGGGTCCCCCTGCCTGTGGAAATGTGTCGCGCATTCGATGGACGCAGTCCATGAACGAAAATGTGATGCGCGCATAATATGGGGTTACAGAGGGATGAATTAACCTTACAGCTTACCGGTGTCGGATGCTCTCTCTGTTTCAGGCACTTGAACCTGCTGTCAATGTCTCTGCCCAACGATTATCAGATCAGACGCGCGTAATTCAAAATAATCATAGGTTGAATGTTGCTACACTTGATCGGCTGCGCTCGGATATGCAGATTAGTCCTGCCAGCAACCCTCTCCCATCCCAGAACGTCACTCAGTCGTCGTACACCTCACGTAGTGCAGCAGGCACATACCAGTGCGGGCAAATCAGCATGCTGAGGAAGAGGATGACAGGGCTATATCTGTAGATAACCTGTGCAATGTGGAATTAAGGAGCGCTCTGGAAGATGCGGTTCGTGAGTATCGGTTCACGCCACCTGATCTTAGGCCACGGTTACCACGTTTGCGCATGAATAAAAAGAATAGAGCACTGGTGTGTGCGCTGGATGCGCTGTTACCAAATTTTATTGAAAGCAGCGCAAACCTTGGCGACACACACTCAATTTTGTATTGCACGGCTGTTACGGCATGTTGTGTAGCCAATGTCAAATTTCCAAACACTGACCGTGCGACACGAACAAAATCTGCCGTGCCAGCCTGGCAATGCAGAATTGAGCGTCGTATTAATGAGGCCAGGGCACTCATCGGGAAGCTCATCTGCGTCAGGGAGGATAATACACGCCCAAGGGTGATGCGCTTTGTGAGGCGTGCATTCTCGGGAACTGATATCAGTCCCCGAGAATACATGTCACGAGTCACGGAGCCCATCGACTTCCTGAAGCAGGAAGTTTTTGCATGGGCAAACCGTATCTGTTGGTATAGGCGACGAGTGGATCGATACACTCAGAACCGCATGTTCCAGAGTGACGAAAGGCGGGTATACAGAACATGGAAGCGGCCCGTTACTATTTAAGGAGTAACTGACGCGCGTCTACCGGCTAACGATGCCATGAGTGCTTTTTGGCGAAGTATTTGGTCGGTGCCCGTCGGTCATACTGAGGGTGATTGGATGCGTGTTGTGAAGCAAGCATGTGACTCAATTCCAGAAATGGAGGCCATTTCTATTAGTCCACTGGACGTGGCCCGTGCGGTACGTCCGTTACCTAACTGGAAATCTCCAGGGCCGGACGGACTGCACAACTTTTGGATTAAATGGCTACAAAGGTCACACGCTTGCTTAGCCTTACAATTCCAGTCATCCTTAGAGACTGGGTCGCTACCACCATTCTTTACAACAGGAGTTACCCACCTGCTCCATAAATCGGGTAGTACTGCGGAACCTAAAAACTATAGACCAATTACGTGTTTACCGATGGTCTTTAAAGTTCTTATATCCATTCTGAGAGCAAAAATTGTTCGTCATTTAAATAGCAATTCTAAAAAGGATGTAGGAATGGGTTTCCCGGTACTAAGGAGCTGCTCCTTATCGACATGGCCATAAGCCAACAGGTTCGTCGATCTCGGAGGGATCTGTCGACGTGTTGGATAGATTATAAGAAGGCCTATGACTCAGTGCCACGCCACATACATGGCTCATGAGGGTGCTGGAGTTGTACAAAATAGATGTAACTCTTCGCACCTTCTTGGTGTCATGGGGCAGTAAAGAACGGTCCTTCTCTATCCAGGATGTCGGCAGGTTCTTGAGAACGACGAACCGATCAGGATTGAGCGGGGAATATTTCAGGGCGACAGTTTGAGTCCGCTTTGGTTTTGCTTAGCCTTGAATCCTCTGAGCACACTCCTAGAGGATTCAAGTCTAGGCTACCGGATGCTTTACATGGATGATTTGAAAATATTTGCTCCCAACAATTAGCAACTGATGGAGCTACTAAAAGTGACTGAAACAAGGTGCGCGACTTTAATAGTTGGGTCATGCCGGTTTTGATGTATTCTTACGGCATACTCAAATGGACTCAGATGGAACTTGACGCCCTGGATAGGAGGGTGCGCACACTACTGTCCTCAAACAGGATTCATCACTCACGGTCATCGGTGATGAGACTGTATATCCCGCGGAAATGCGGAGGTTGTGGCTTTTTAAATGCTAAGACCTTGCACAACCGCGAGACATGCAGTCTCAGGGAATACTTTCTCGAAACTGACGTGGGGATGCACCGAGATGTGGTCTCAGTGGACAAGGTCCTCACCCCGCTCTCCTTGGCTAGCGAGAACTGGCGCAAACCTGTGGTATTGGATACTAATGACCGCAGGGAGGTATGGCAGAGCAAGGAGCTACACGGACGCTTCCGCTTCCGAGCCCTACATGGGCCTGATGTAGACCTCTTGGCGTCCGTATCCTGGCTACGATTCGGTGACCTCTTTGGGGAAACCGAATGTTTCGTCTGTGCGATTATGGATGAAGTTATCAACAATTGACAATTCAACAAATTACCAACAATTATCGGAAATACATTATCAAGGACGGTACGGTTGACATCTGTCAGGCATGCCACCGTCCCGGTAAATCAATCCGACATATTGTTTCCGGTTGTTCTCGATTTGCTAACGGTGAGTACTTGCACAGACACGATCTAGTAGCTAGGATTATCCACCAGCAACTTGCCTTGCAATACAACCTTGTGGGTCCTGAAGTACCATATTACAAGTATGTGCCCGACCCAGTTGTCGATAACGGTCATTCTACATTGTATTGGGATCGATCTATCATCACAGACAGGACTATTTTAGCAAATAAACCTGATATTGTGGTTATACATCGCCGAGAGCGCCGTGCAAATATTGTGTCCCTCATGACGAGAATCTCGTGAAAGCTGAGAATGATAAAAAAATCAAGTATCTTGATTTAGCTCACGAGGTTGTCGACATGTGGGACGTGGACTCTGCAATCATTGTACCGGTAGTCGTTATGGTTAATGGACTAATAGCAAGGAGCCTCGACCAACACCTTAGGAGGCTCTCATTGCGCGGCTGGTCCAGGGCTTAATTCAGAAAGCAGTACTCCTGGACACGGCACGCATAGTGAGGCGGTTCTTCTCTCTGGAGCCCTGACCACCGGCAGCCTGGACCTTGTTCCTGATGCTGATGGGCCATCTATTTTTTATATTTTTAAATGTTTTTTATAGGTTTTTTTAGAAAAGAAATGTTTAAAAATATATAGAAAAAGAAAAATGATAAATAAAGAAAATATAATAATTAAAAATAAATAAATAATTATTAATTAATTAATTGTTTACTGAAAAAATAATTATACACTAATATATAGAGCGTTTTCACTTTACATACAACAGACGTATCAAAATTATTATTCCCAAATAAATCAATATAACTGAACCCGAACCGAATAAAGACCCCTATTCATAGTGCCGTCAGCACATGAGATATCGCAAAGCTTCCCCACACAGAGCAAAGTTCAGGCCAAATCTTGACCAGTAAGAACGGCCATTTATAATTAATACGGGGATGGAACAAGTGATTTATAATGGGTAAAGTTGTAAAAGGTTAATGACCTTTTGACGGCGTGAATTTTTTATTGTGTAAGGCAAAGTTACGATGTTCTTTAAAGTTCAAAGATTATTTTAAAGGCTTGGAGCTTCAAGTTTCAGTACTTTGGTTTGACTTAAATATAGTTCAGTTTGGCATGAAAATTTATTGAAACTGAAGCGCAAAATAGGTCATCTTTCAATGGTCGTGTTATTAGCAGAAACTGAAGGAACTAGATTTTGAATATACCTACTGCGATAATTATTGAGTAAATGAAATGTTTGGCGATGCGCATTCACGAAGACGGTGATGGAAAACATTGTGAGGTAACTCATATCGTGTTAAAACCAAAAATTCAAAGACAAGTGACATCATCAATCAATTTAGGCTGATAATGCATTGTTATGTGCATTCACGAACTGTTTAATTTATTTCTCTTCACCAACTCAACAAACCTGTCATTAAGGCGACGAAATCCAATAACTTCAAGTTAAATGGGCCAGAAACAATCGTTTTTAAAAAACTAGTACTCTTCGTGATTTCTCGCAATATGCAAAATTTCAATCGAGAATTCTTCGAAACTTTCAAATAAGCGTTTCTCGACTTGCCACGCTTTCCGCGCACAGTCCGTCAATTTGAGTACCTAGTGTGAAGTTTAGTTCAAAAAGTTTCTCAAAGGATAACTTTTCACACGGTATTCTTAAAAGCTTTCTATTGATTCATTTTCTAGACATTTTACTCGAAAATAACATACTTTTAGTATTTGAGGGTATTTTTAATTCAGCCATTGTTTCGATTGTGACCTGTAAGGCCAAAGGCCTCCTTCAAATGCTCGAGCCCTTACTTATGGTCATCCAAAGTTGCGCACCATTGATGCAAACATCATCTTGTGTAAGTTTTAGACCCAAATTGTATGAAATGTTGCCAGAAACATGTTGTCTACTTCAAAAAAACATGTGCAAAATTATGATTCTGGAACAATTTTGTGCAATTTTTTCTCATGAGTACACTTACGCGGTTTTTTCCGTACACCTTTCATAATTGAAAATATTTCAGGTTTCTCAGGACTCAATTATTACTTTCACACACTCTTTAAAAACTCCAAGAACAATATCTATTGTGAAGTCGACAACATTGAATAAAGCCTTCAATATAAGAAGGAATCTACGGAAAGCGATTACAGTACCTAGGTACTTATTCTCTACGGCAAGCAATTTACTACTTCACAATGCAATTCCTTTCCTCTTGAACGAGCCTGATGGACAAGACGCTTTTTATAAAACAGGAACCATCTGGATTGGTTGTAGTCTTGTAGAATCTAAATTCTACTAAATTGAAGTCTATGTAAAAGTGATTTTTGTTTTTTTTTTTCCAGAATATTGGGTTTGATTACCTGTGTTTAGCAGAAATTTTAAACACAAACAAAATATTTGTTCTTGGTTAAAATATACCAGATACTTAACAAAGTTGCATTTTGAATGTTTTTAGATAAGTGCCTGTAAAAGTTAGACAGATAATCTTTATGTGAAGCTTTTAAGAAAATGAATATTCTGTTTAGAGTTTGCGTTTGAAGCATTATCATGTTTTCGAGTTACGCACGATAATATAATAAATAGGTACCTAGTACCTACACATTGTTTAAATTTTTAATGTACAAAAATACTTCAACCTATTCATAAAAGTACAGAAAAGATCATCTAACATAAAAGCGCTAACATCCTACAAAACATAAAACAAAACAATCATAATAATAAATGTCAAATAAACCGATGCATTTCAAAAGAGAACGAAAACAAAAATAAACAAAAAGGAAGCGATACATATTGAATGCGTGTGTCCCAGTGCTTGGCGAAACGAGATCGCGCTCAGTTTGTAGCCGCGACGTAGTTAGCATTGGACCGCTTGTAAAGCCGCAGCGACCGACCGTTGACCAGAGTATAACGTAGCACTATAGAGAGAGCGATATGCAGAAGTGTACGGTAGATTTGAAATGATATCTGTGATGTTATTAGCTTCTTTTTGCGATTCCATCACGAAATGTAAAAACAGAACCTCAATAATTTCGTCATTTCCTTGTGTATGTCACAAGAACACGGCACACATGACACAACCATTAAACTCGGAGACTAATACTTGCACTAAATCGATGAAAAATAGAAATAAGGTGTATTCCATGTGAACGTTGTTAGTTTTGGACTGCTTGTGAAGTCACCGGTCCTCCGCCAATTACCATTGTTAGGACCGACAGGAGGGTACGGTGGAGCACACCGTGGAGGTATGCTGCGCTTGGGCGAAGCACCGCCGTCTCCTCGTAGCGGCGATCGGCGGCGGCGACTTCTCGCGTTCGGCCCTGATTCAATCCTTGGTCCGGCGCGAGAGTGAATGGGAAGCCATCGCCTCCTTCTGCGAAGCAGTCATACTAGCGAAGGAGGTGGCGGGACCTGAAAAGGAGGGAGCCTCATGTCCTAGCCACCGCGGGAGACTCCCTGGTCGTCGGAGACCACCGTAGGCGCGGGCCTGTGGATGGTGAGTAATGGGCTAGCTCGCCGTTCGGCCGTCTTATGGCGACAGGCTGTGTCGACGGCGCGTTCGTATTCCACGCGCGCCTCAAAGAGATGTCAGCAAACGGGAAGGGGTCCAAAAGGGCCGATGCCTACTAGGGCTGCGGGACTGTTCGAAACAGATACTGCAGCCCTGGAACACAAAGTACAAAAGAAGGAACATGAATGGGTTTTAGTCAGTAGAAGTCTAATACTACCTTCCGCTCCGCCCAGAGGGGGAGGGGTCATTTGGTAATTTCCCATTCGAAAAAAAAGCCACCGGTCCGGTTGACCGGAGTAGCACACTGTGTCTTTAACATGCTTAAGGGATAGGCAAAAATGGTAATTTCAGCCAGATGACAAGTAATGACAGTATTTTAGAAACTAAAATCTTTAATGACGTTTTAATTCAGAAGGCTATTAGGGTACCAACATTTTGAAGTGGAAATTATTTGTTATTTGGAAGATATCATTGGTGATAACTTATTTTAGGTACGTTTCATACTGTAAGGCTATCGTTTAGTCCTGCCAGGGTTGCGGGACTGTTCGAAAGAGATACCGTGGCCCTGGAACACAAAGGGTAAAAGAAGGAACATGGATGGGTTTTTGTCAGTACAAGTCTGACACTCTCTGCCGCTCCGCCCAGAGTGGGAGGCGTCATTTAATGATTTCCGATACGTAAAAAAAAAGGCTATCCTTTAGTATCAGTCATTTTGGCAATTCCTGATTATAATTCGATTGCAGTATAACGAAACAGTGCAGCTGCAAAATTTTAATTAGAAAAAATGTAATCCTAGGCTCAGCTGGAAAAAACATGCAGAGCCGAACTCTTTTTGTTGCAACTTTGAGACGCACACCGCACCTTGTTTTTGTACTCGTTATTATTATTTGATGTATGTCATGGTGTTACTATACTTCTTGAAGTATGTATGTTTTTTTTTTGTTTTTGTATATTGGCACCTTGTTTTTATAAAGGTGTATATATTCATGTAATTTGTATTCTTTAATTGTGCTTCTGTGTGTTGTGCTGTCTTTTGTGTGCACTGAATAAATAGTTTATCCATCTATCTAATCTACAAAAAATCCATTCCCTGATATCAATATTTATACACAGAAAAAAAAAACAACCAAGTAAACAACATTTCTTAAATAAACACCGCGACACGTATCAAATCTTCATTTCGTACAAAATGTAAGATATATCTTTCATCATGTTTTTCCCTGTGACGGTATGAGAATACCTATTGGTACGAATTCGACAAAAACTGACGCAATAATAAAGTTAATATCTCACACACGTATCAAACTTATTACGAGCTACATGCCAAGTGATAATGATGTTTCTTTAAGTGCAGGAAAAAATATAACTATTAAGGGATAGGACGGTCAGTGGGTCGTCTTCATAATAGAAGCCGCAAGGGTCGATCATCAACGTTAAGCGAAGTTTGCCAAGGTCGGTCACTGGATGGGTGACCATCTATTACATACCCTACCGTACTTCATTAAGCCGTCTCGGCTGTCATTTGTAGTTAGATCTTTCACAGGGATCTTTTATGCGTCGTTACAAGTTCGAAAATCTGGGTTTCAGTCTACCCGCACGTTCTATCTGTTTACCCCGTAAGGGGGTGCTGGAGGTCAGGGTCAGATAAGCAGTCCCTGCATGTAAATACTGGTTTTTAACTACATCCCGTTACACTATATGCTGATCCCAATTAGTTAGGTAGAGGCTAGCCAGATGATGGTAGGTAGTTATTAATATTTTACCTTGTTTTCTTTTGGGATACCGATGGCTGCTTTAGCAGAAATACCATAATACCGTTTTTTACCAGGCAGGCTAAAGCTGGTAAACGATAAAAACAACATTTGTATCTCAGTTTCAAAGCAAAACGTGGCATCGCCAGCCGGCACGCAAAATGCTACATAGTCTATGTGTAACATAAGTTGCAACTTGTAACATTTCACCTAAGTTTAATGCGTGCGTCGCAACACTGGCGCCTCTGGCGAACTTTGTGCAAGCTGCTGTAATGAGCCAAATGTACGTGATAGTTTTACTAAATATTTGCTTGTTGAATTTCAACTAATCGTTGTTAGTTGTAAAGTCATTTGTGAAAGAAAAACATAAATGAAACAATTTTAAACATCGGTTTGTAATCAGACAGTGTTAAAGCAATTTGAAAAATAAAACAAAAATAAGCCTATTTAAATTCCGAATCATTTTTTTCGTTCCTCTTTTGTTTTTAATTCGGAATTATAATCTGTAAGCTCATTTGATGGAATAATTTATTTTCCTGTATTGCATGGAAAATTACATAATTTGCTCCACTTAGGTGCTTCTTATGTTTATGTATACTTGGTATTTAAAAAAGTAGAACTTATCTTTAAAGATAACAATTTAATCTTTTAAGATAACAACAGTTTGTTCCGCCTCTTCTTTTGTCAAGCTAAATCACTAAGAAGTCACGAAAGGCGTTTTGGGTGACCGTCTTATGTAAAATTGACGTTCAATTTAACTAAATGACTTTTGATTTTTACATTAAACCTATTCAGATTATGGGTATGTCCTATTGGTACGTCCCATGGGTAGGACCTATTGAAAGAATTTAAAGTCGAAGTAAAATTATTTATTGCAATAAGACAGTTAAACGATACTTTT
The DNA here is from genome assembly GCA_947578425.1 of Eugnorisma glareosa. NCBI lineage: Eukaryota > Metazoa > Arthropoda > Insecta > Lepidoptera > Noctuidae > Eugnorisma > Eugnorisma glareosa. The sequence continues at coordinate 18,862,015 of OX387961.1, read as the reverse complement.
GAAAGTTACAAATTAACAAGATTAGTCCCTGGATGGACAGATCATGAAAATTAAAGCCTACTTTGGTTTAGAATTTTGTCCGCTCTATCGAGAACTGCCAAACATTCTGTATCATACCTAGAAACAGATCCACTTTCTGACTGTACCATACATAAAATTGTGTCTATTTCCGGGGTAGTCAGAACCTGCAACTACCCTCAGATACTCCTTTAGCTTCGTGCAGGTGCATAAATGTGGTCCTAAACGTGCCTGACCTTTCTCAAGAACATGAGCAATAAGATCAGTGTAAGTATAAGCGATATAAGCTATAAGCGACATAATCCCGGCGTTTCCGACTATCTTCAGTATGTATTTAAATAACTGCGATTATAAGGCCAAACCCAAAAAAAGTACTCAAGCAAAAAGTCTAACTTCTTACCTAACTCAAGCTATGGTATACAGAAAAAAAAATGTGAGGCCTATGTGCGAATCATGTCTCCAGTAATTAGACGATACATTTTCTGCGGAACACATTAACCTAAATGGCCGCATTTTTTGTCCCTCTCCAACGGCCGAGCGAAAAAAGAAAGGCAGCTCACATTGTGGTGGAGGAAGCGATTTGTGGTTCAGATACCGACTCGTAAAAGTTGTTTTAGTATGTGTGAATTATAGGAAAATTAAATTTTCTCTCTAAATAAATAGATTAATTTGAATATTACACAAGTTTACACCTTTTTCCGGTGGGGTTAGGCTCACACTAAAGAACGCTGCCACATTACTTTCACCTCGTCCACAATTGAATCATAATTTGAACATTTACAGAACTTCAAAGCTGGAACCATTATAATTGACTAAGTTACTGCATTGAGTGCGTATAAGTATCAATACATACTCAAATAAAACTTTAGCTCCTATTCGTGGAATTCACAGCTCTTGGATTTTGTCATTCTGATATAAAAATCAGATTTTATGTTAATATCAATCAGATCCAGCCTGTCCCCTTGCTGTCCTCCCCAGCGACGCCCTAAGCCGAGGCTCGTACCCCACAGGGGGTGCCCTTAGCGAGTGGTCGCTTAGTTTTTAAGTATAATTTTAAGCCCCTGGACTTAGATTCATTTTTAAGGCATCCACAGGATTTCCCCGGTTAAGCAGTAGCCAGCCTCAGAGGCTGAACTACGAGATGCCATATTCAAAAAAATATATATAGTTTTACACACCCAGAAGTATATGATAATGATGTGTCGTTAACTGAATTTTGTTCAAATTAAGTGAAATGATAATAATATATATATAATCGAATATAAATAAAATCTTATAAAAATATTTAAATTAATACGCTTTCTCTACTGTGCACCCACCCTCTCTGCCTTAGCTAATGGTAATTAAATTGAATTTTTGCGGTACAGTGTGTACGCAATGAAATGATAACAATCATGTTTTTGTTTCAACAAAAAAGAGATATAAATAGGGTAAGAGTATTTTTGGCTGTTTGTTTTAATTTTATAAAAATAAGCGGAATTAACCCTAAAATTAACTTTTGGTAATCTGCTCGGAAAATTGCTTCAAAAGCAAGCATATGAGAACAAAGAAACGTAGGAGTTATTCAACCAACTAAGGAGGTTCTGATTGGATTCCTATTGATTCATTTAATAACGCTTATGGCTTCCACACAAGGTAGATATCTATACACTAGACATAGCGTATACATTGGCTAAACATTATTCCTGTCACTGTCAAACTATAAGTGCATCATCGTGACAGAAACATATCTAAGCCAAAGCAAGGCTAACGTTCATAGATGTCGACCTTTTTATGACCCGTTTACTGTTCACATTGATCACCCCAATGTTTTGAGTGCATTAAAACATGATTTTTCACCCAAAAAAAGTCGTGTCCGACGAATAATTTATGCGTAGGGTTACTTAGTTTGATTTGCAGAATTCTTGGTTGAGGGCTTCGCGAAGTGTCCGCTTACCTTGCATTATGCTGGGTATCAAACCTGGTCGAATTTGGTAGACTACGTGAGAGTGAAGTTCACCGATAATGGATTAGGTACAATATGTGCATAAAGTTTTAATAAATAAATAAAAAATAAATTAGGTGTACGCAAACTGCTATACCGGAAGACGTTGCGTTGGAAGGCCTCCCACTAGATGGACCGATGACCTGGTGAAGGTTGCGGGGATCCGCTGGATGCGAGTAGCACGGGACCGGTCAATGTGGTGACACTTGGGGGAGGCCTATGTCCAGCAGTGGACGTCTTTCGGCTAAAATGATGTTGATGATGATGAAACTGCAATATTTCTACTTTGATATTTAACACATAAATCTTCACCAATTATAATCTTGAAAAGTCTGTTTACGTAATAGTTTACCGTGGTCATTCTTCTTTAACAAAACGGAAAAACTGTGATCATATTAGTACACTTCTGCTTAAACTCTGCGACGTAAACAGGTGTGATGTTAAGTGTCTTTCCTTACAAAGAGCTCAAGTCTAAAAATAACCCAACCACATTCTTATTTAACAACGTTCTGAATGCCCGAAGTTTTGCCTATCCCTTCGTATATTTACATATACATACGTATATATGTGGGTATTACCAACCTACCCTCAGATAGTTCCAACGCACGGCTCACAAACGCAACACAAATTAAATCGGCTACTTGGATTACCAGGGTAAATGGTCCAATTAGTGTTTCGGTGGGTCGACGCTTCGGAGTCAAGACAAACGAGATTGCCTGCTACGGCCACCTGCTTCGCTGTTTACGAAATGGAATTTTGTTTCGTCTTGATTGTGGTCCGCTCTATTTAAGTTGTGACCGGCCGACAATTGGGCGTCTCACCCTAAAATCAGGAATGAATAGAGTCGTATTCTGTTGTTTTAGTACTTAGTTATTAAGGAAATTCATTTGGGATTACAGTTTTTGTAATGGTTGAAACATATTTTTATACAAACGTTTATGCTATGTTTATATTGTCCCTATGGCGTGCCTAGTGGTGTGACTGTCGGACTGCCAAGTCATAGGTCTCGAGCTCGAACCCGAGGCACGCACTTCTGTTTTTTCGGATACGCTTATTGTATAATTATCACTTGCTTCGGTGAAGGGAAACATCGTAAGGAAACCAGCATGAATGAGAGATATTTCTTGACGGCATGCAAAGCAAAGTCAGAGGCCCTTGGGCGGCCTAAAAACTCTAACATCAGCACTAACCACACGATAAAATAAGAAGAAAAGATAGTCCCTATTTGTAATGTATTTGTTGGTTATATGTGTTACTAATAATAGTTAAATAAGTATTTCATGTCAATATTAACACTATGGGCTTCAAGATCTGCAAGCAAAAGATTTTTAGTTAATTAATTTATGTAGCTGTAACATGCTTTTGCTGTTGCCATACAAAATACTCGCATGTTATTTTTCAATAAAAATGTGTATGGCAGATTCTGTCAAAAACGATGCCTTGTGCCCAGGAAAATACTTTGAAAAACAAAGTGCCAAATTGATCCACTGCTCGCTAAACACACGTGCCAAAACAAAACATACTTTAAAGTTAAGCCAACAATGTATGTAGAAACATAGCACAAATTTAATGCTCCGGGCTTTATCACAATGAAATGAAATGACATAATTGAAAAGCCTATTTGGCGGAAAATTCAGAATGTATGCAATGGTAATTTGCATCGAACATTAGTTCATAGTGAGAGCATACAAAACGGTATAATTCCCACATTATAATCAACCGCAACTTTGATACTTTAGGAGGTTTTACTGTATATGTATGTATCGGGGATTATATGCAGCTGGAATTATGTTGATGAATTGGTGGTATATATGGTGGTATATATCAATAATATGAAATTAATACATTGACAAACTATTATAAGTTTTTTTTTGTATTCAGGGTACCCTGAATAATTTTGACTATAGCGGTAACTTAGCGGCACTTTTGTAAGAAATATTATATTTTTAACTTCAGACAAATCGACTGACAGAAACCTAAGCCTTTCGTATATACAGGGTATAAAGAACACCGACTGGGAAACTGTTACCATGAATTCTAGCCCAACCAGCGTTTAAATATTTCGTCACTAATAAAATTTTATTTTTCTTCTTGCAATTCCCCACTTATCCTCCTATGATTAAATTAACCGCAGAAAACTCAAACATGAAAACTAACTTATGAACTGCTGAATAATCAAGTCTGGGCATTTCCACGCATTGCATGCCACAATCTTATTGTACATTTAGAATAACACAACAACGATTAAGAAACTCTATTAAAATGAAAATAATATCAAGCGAGACTTCTCCGTGTCTTTTTGGTAAATGTTATGTTCTGGTTTAAGGGCGCAATTTCCTTTCCTTGTAATTGGGTACTTAAAAACGTTAATATAACACTAGAATAAGATACTTGTAAGACAATGAGGAAATAGAGATTTTGTGTACTTATTATTATTTTTGATTATCCATTAATTATGTAGACAGTTTCGTTGTACCTAACCTGTACTACTAGTGACTGTCTCGTTACTATAGTGGTAAAAACCTTACGTTTTGAACCATAAGATTCAGGAGTTGCTCAGGAGTAGTGAGCAACTCAGGTTGAAAACCCAGGTTGGGCAAAGAGTCATTTACTTTTTTGCACCTGCAATTTCTCAGTAGCCACCTGTATTCTAGATATGTTGACCGTTGATGGCAATAAGCTCTCGCGCTATTAAATGTGACTTAAAGATAACCGATAAAAAGTGGGTGTAAGTATTGTAAGAACACCTATACAGGCTGTCGCTTTGAATCCTGGTCAAATTCAAGGAGGTATCTATACTAGTGATTCTTGACCCGAATCGATAATAAAAAGAGAAAGTTTTTTTTTTTTTTCAGAAATCTGTAAGCGTAATCCGCCACCTAGTTTTGCGTTTGTGTGTGTGACGGCGCGTTTATTGGGCTAGGAACAGACGGGCTGCGTTTTAATACGGGTGATTTACACTTCCCGAGGGCCGTTAAAAAAACAAAAAAAAAATACTACCCTTTTACTATCGATTCGGATCGAGAATCACTAGTACTGATACCTCCTTGAATTTGACCACGATGCCAAATGACAGCCTGTATTAGGTAATGTGTTAGCATGCTAAAGTAGTTTAGATGATGAAGCAAAAAATCCTTTTTCATACACCGGTTTTACTAGATAGCACAGTCAAAACGGTCCAATGACAGAAGGAATCGCGACATGCCATATTATGTTACGATTTTGAAACCATTTAACTGACGATTCCGACTAACGATCTTTTAGACTATGTAGGCGATTTGGCGCGTCACATTTTTCATACGATCCGGCTCACAAATTCACAAAATGTGGATATGGAAAGGTTCAAAATGCAAAAGTTAAGAAGAAAAACAAATAATGTGCGAAAAAACCAAAGGAAACACTGATCTACTCACCTAATCCTGACCTGATCTGATCTGATCACTGGTTTATCTTAGTATTCATTAAAATTATTTTCAGATAGACACCTACCACTGTTTGTCTGTTTCTCTCTGCATCACCCAAAGGTTGACTGGTAGAAAATGCCTATGGCATTAAGTCCGCCTCTATACTTTGTGCTGGAAATCTTAAATAAATAATGCAATGCGAGTTGCGTATTCTTTCTAAGGCCTCGATCATAGCCTCGGACGACGCAGCTTGCATCAAACGACACGCGCACGCCTCACTTTTTTTCGCTATGAGTTGTGTGTGGCAGACTCTAAACAACTTGATTCATTTGTTTTCCCCACACTTGCCATCACCGGACGTTTGACTTGTGGCCCGCAGGTAAAACAGTTAGTACTAAAAGTATACACACGGTGCCTTTAATTAAGTATCCATCTTACAACATTTCGTTCGGTTGGATTGATACAAGAATAGAATTAGCAATATTGTAAAACAGCTATGTAACAATGTTGGTGTACAATATACTTATCGGTTCTATTTCTCTATCATCTAAGTCCTAGATGCTAAAGATATAACCTAGATTCTAGGTTCAAGAGGCAACTGAGTATCCGTTCCTTATTTTCTGCAGATTTCCGCACTATCACATATCAAATGAATCAAGCAAAGAAGCACTCGTACACGCAAGCTCAGTAATTACTCTCGAAGCGAAATTACTTACGGTAACTGTCGACAGTTGGCACTGTCACACATATTTCTTTGCCGTCTAAACTGTCGGCAATTGGCAAGTTCGGGCGTGTTCAAAGATTAGCTTAGTTGGCATAATGCCATTGTGACAGTTGACCTGCACGTATTGAGCAGTATGTAGTGCTTAGGAACGGATCGTTGGCCTAGATCTAGATTCACCTAGAGTGGGGGACTTTTGATAGTGAAGGATTGAGGGGCGGTTGTTTGAATTGACAAAAGATTTGGCTGGTAAAATGTGAGGGGAGTTTTGTTTCCACATTCATTAGGCACTGCCTAAGTAGTTGCTACAGAATAAACCATGCATTAATTTTGCCTAATTTATTTATTTATTTGGATCTCCATCATGGATACAATATAGGTCACAGTTATACAAAGGTTCTTTAAAGTGTGTTCCTTCAATTACAGGAGGCCCGTGTTAATACGGAAATGAGAAAAAAAATAAAAATATTTCAAAAAACAAAACAAAAATAAAATATAATTGCCAATATACGTCTACGGGCCACCAGTAACTGTTTTAGGGTGGGTGCATTTCGTGGGTGAGTAACTAAGTAAGTTTTGATAAAATAAACCTAATTGAGGAAATCCTATAATTAAAACGCTTGCATTTGGAATCCATTTTAAGTTTAAACGAATAAAAGAAACAACATAGTAAATAAAGAAAACATTTCAAACGAATCAAAATTCATTTTTATGGGATGTATTTCATCTATTTTTTCGTAACTATTTCAATAATTCACATTTCATCAATATTTTCCTTTCTTGATAAAAACTTCTGTGAATTTCATTAAGCACGAATGAAATGTTTGAATAAACCTTCTGAACTTTTTAAAATATTCGTCAAAGAAAAACTTTAGCTCAAACTAATATTACTGCTAAAAATGAATTAAATAAACGCATAATATTCAAAGTTTATTTCTATTTAGGGTCTTCAACCCTGACAGGAAGAAACTTTGAATTAATGGTTACAGAAAGAAATGATTACAGGTTCAAACAAAGAAAACACATACTGAAATTAGTAAGAAGGCATATCCGTATTCATAAAATCAATACCCATTCCGTCTAATAGTTGAGAAGAACCCCTTGCCCCATGTTCATGGTCATTTTTTGTTGTAAAAAATTACCTGACCCACCTTTGCATAAATGGTTGAGATTTTTTATAATACGAATCGATGGAACTTTATAATTCTTTTATATTTTATTTATTTGAGAAAAGTAAATTAATTATTATATATATTATTATTATATATTAAAATTCTATGGTCAGGTAATTGCTATTACTCACTGTACATCAGGATTCTCTTGCCCGTGTCCCAATATATGTCGGACGCTGCATGTTTTTTTCTTCCATACTTCTGTCTTACTCGGTATCTCAGTAGTCACTTCTTTTTCTAGCTATGTAGCCTATCATCTGCCACGCAATCCATTCGTCGCTGCATTCTTCACCGACAATCATACTCAAAATTTTCCTCACGGTATTTTTCTATTACTATTTAGTTTCGTCTAACAACCGGAACGAAATAGTATAAATTCTAAAGCTAAATTACACATCAGTTAGTAAGAAGTATATTAGGATCGTAGTAATTGGCGTTCTGTAATTACTGCTTGCCCCCATTGGACATAGGCGTGAGTTTTATGTATCTATAGAGATTACGCTGTTGGCTTCATGAAGAAAGTGTTTCAGTTTGATGGCCTGCACAACACTTTCAAATAATGACCACACCTTTCTTATACATAATATGCTGTATAGGTGCTCTTATTCCTTTTTCACCCGTGGTCCAAGGGACCACGAGTATTTTTTTGCCCGTGGTTCCTTCAAGAAATGTAAACAGCCGAATTAAATTGTACTTAGTTGGCTGAAAACATGAATGTAGGGTATAATCTATACTTCTATACTAATGTTATAAAGCTGAAGAGTTTGTTTGTTTGTTTGGTTGAACGCGCTAATCTCAGGAACTACTGGTTCGAATTGAAAAAATGTTTTAGTGTTGAATAGCTCATTTATCGAGAAAGGCTATAAGTTATATATCATTACGCTACAACCAATAGGAGCGGAGCATCAATGAAAAATGTTGCAAAAACGGGGGCTGAGAGCTTTCGTTGCGTGCGCTGCTTAAACGGTTAAAGTTGCACAAAAATAATGTAGAGGGGGAATTATTTATCTTGAAAAGGTCTTAAAAATAGTCCGCAACAGCACTTGCCTATCTTTTAAGGTTGTCCAACCATAACCATTTTTATATGATCTTAAAATTTGGTCAAAAATAATGCTTTACTTGCGAAGGTGTTTTTACCGACATAGTATTAATTTTTACCAAAATAAATATGTTAGTCATCTTTAGCGTTCAATTGTGACCAAAATTGCCCTTTACACCATTTAATTTAGATGAATATCTTAGGATAAATCACAGTTTTAAAATAACTCCGCATCAAAATAACCCGCGCGCGCTTCGAGGCGGGCGGTCATGTTGTTGGGAAAACCAAAGTGATTGGATTCAATGCACAAATATTGTGCGTAACTTGGAAAAGGTTTGAGTTTTTGTTTCATTGTAATCAGTACTCTCTCTCAAAACATTTATGAATTTAAAGTGTTCAAGAAGATCTTATGATCATTGTGTAAGATACATGCAACGACATCTATTGCTCCAAAATGGTACTACTTAATAAAAATGTGCTCACAAGATAACTTTTAAATCGGCTGACCGGCTTTACAAAAAGGTTCTGAAAGCAAAAAGTACTCTAGATTAGTTTACATGACGCTATAACTGTAGAGCGTGTGCTCGATCGCTTTACATGCATTATATTTTAGCGGTTTAACTTCGAGTTCGATAGATGGCGCTATTAATTTTACACCATTTTCTGAATCGCGGTGTTAAGTTTTCCGTGAAAGAATGACCCTCGCTCGTGTCAAATGTCTGAAGCTTGGTTTTTTAACCGAAACCGGCAAAAAGAGGAGGTTCTCAATTCGACGCGTCTATATTTTTTTATTTCATGTATGACCTGACCATGCATAACTTTTTACAGAGAAGTCCGATATGCATGACCCTTTTTTGTTAAATTGAGAAATCGTGTTTGGGCTCATTTCCTGCACCTTGATGAGAACTTTAGATATAGCTGGAGTATGACGTTATCGAAGGTCTGATGATGGAGACGAAAGGCAGTTGCAAGAAGTCCTCAAGAGTTTGCAGCAAGAATAACGTGTTTGGGCTCGTTTCATGCACCTTGATGAGAACTTTAGGCCTTGCTGAAGTATGACTGTCATCGACGGTCAAACGATAAAGACAAATGGCAGTTGCGAGTGTTCCTAAACAGTTTTCAGCAGGTATAATGTTATTGGGCTCATTTCATGCACCTTGATGAGAACTTTAGACCTGCCTGGAGTATGTCTATCATCAAAGGTCTGACGATGGAGACGGAAGGCAGTTGCTAGAGGTCCGCAACAGTTTACAGCAGTTTTATCGTGTCTCGGCTCATTTCAAGAACTTTGATGGGAACTTTCGTCCTAGCTGGTGTATGACTGTCATCGAGTGTCTAAAGATGAAGACGTAAGGCTGTCGAGGGTGTGGGGATCTGCCCCGCGTGGGCGGAGCACCGCCGTGTCCTCGTAGCGGCGATCGGCGGCGACGACCTCTCGCATCCGGCCCTGGTTAAATCCATGGTCCGGAGCGAGAGGGAATGGGACGCCGTCACCTCCTTCTGCGAAGCAGTCATGCTAGCGAAGGAGGTGGCGGGACGTGAGAGGGAGAGAGCCTCACGTCTCAGCCGCCGCGGGAGACGCACCGCGCCTACGGTGGCCGGGGGCCACCACGTGGCCCCCGGCCACCGTAGGCGCGGGCCTGTGGACGGTGAGCTATGGGCTATCTCGCCGTCCGTCCGTCTTATGACGACAGGCCGTGTCGACGGCGCGTTCGTATTCCACGTGCGCCTCAAAGAGATGTCTGCAAACGGGAAGGGGTCCGAGAGGACCGAGGCCTGCCAGGGTTGCGGGACTGTTCGAAAGAGATACCGCGGCCCTGGAACTCAAATTGCAAAAAAAGAAACGTGGATGGGTTTTAGTCAGTACAAGTCTGAGGGCTCATTTACGGACGAGCGGCGCGTTGGGCGGCGTGGCCCGCTTTAGATTAAAACATATGGAAATGTATGAGAGCGTTTACGGAGAAGCGATTTTACGCGCGTTTGCTTGTACTACATGCGGCGCCCGCTGCGTCGCCCGCTGCGGCGCCCGCTGCGTCGCCCGTTGCGGCGAACGCGGCGGTGCCCGCGGCGGGGAACGCAGCGGCACACGCACTTATAGTCCGGGAGGCACCGTTACAAATGAAAAAGTCATAGTGAGCCGGCTGAAATTGACATAGATAGTTGATCTTATATGACTAATAAGAGAACCGACCGTCAGCTGTTCAAGTAGCGGTGGGTTTGGGTGTGGGAGGTTACGGAAGTTGTAAAAATAAATAAAAAATTAAGTTATAGTACCATGGCTGAAACTTTTTTCATAGATAGTATATTTTATAACGTCCGTAACCTCCCACACCCACACCCACCGCTACTTGAGCAGCTGACGGTCGGTTCTCTTATTAGTCATATAAGATCAACTACACACATCAAAAGTGTCTAGGGATCAACATATATTTTTGCAATAACTTTTCTCCTGATTGATATTAATTAAAATTTTCTTTAAGGATTTATCAAATAAAGTGTTTTCGTTTGTCACAGTAACGATAAACCAAGTCACCTTTGCATTAATAAAGAAATTTGCCATTTTCCTAATAAAGGGATTTTTGACATTTGAACCACTAACACAAAAGTTCGAAAAAAAGACTGAAATAAAAGAAAGAAAGAAAGAAGAAAGAAAGAAAAATGTTTATTCGACGTCAGTACATCAGGCACACATACACAATAATATTTAAAAAAGTTACAAAAAAGAGAAAACACATAGTATGACTGTACTGTGTGCCTCACGGCTGCGCCAAAAAGGTCCATTTCAGCATTAATGAGGTGAGGCTGTAAACAGGTGAGGCTGTCTGACGCTGATCTTCCAATGAACCTTGAGGGGGTACGTGACATACAGAAAACAGTTTCAAAAATAGTATATTAATAGGTAAATGATTAAGTACAATAAATAGATATTGAGTTAATTTATGAAATGTGTATGTAGGTACGAGTTAGGATAAAAATGTGAGTAGGTAATAAGTGTTATAACGTGTTCGAAAGTACTACTGGTTACAATATATAAATACAGAGAAGCCAAAACAGGATAAATATTATAACAAGAAAAAAGAAGAACAAAGAAAAATATACAAAGAATAAACAAGTAGGATATGTGCATTGTGCAATGTTATGAAAACCAGGCGTGATTTTGTCTCGTAATCCCGCATTCGTGTCGCCCAACAACATCATCATCATGTCGAAATAACAGTTTTCTTTAAAATTTTATTGGGTAACTTAAACAATTAATAATCCGTGTTTCTACCGCGAACACTAACAACACAAGAACATCGGTTTGGCATACTCAAAATGAGTTCATCCAAATCACGCTGTGGAATGGCCGCCCATGTTCGTTGCAACAACAAAAAAAGGTCTTCTTGCGACTGGATACCCTCCATATTCGGCAGAGCTCTTCTCTGTAGCATATCCCATGCATGCTCAATCGGATTCAAGTCTGGCGACTGAGCAGGCCAGGGCAGGACATTGATGTTAGCTGCGGCGAGAGTCTGTCTTACAACTCTTGCGGTGTGCGGTCGTGCATTATCATGCATTAACTGAAATAAGGGACCGATTTGCACTTGTAGAGGAACGATGACGTCTGATACAATCGTCTCAGCATAAATTTGAGCGTTGAGGTTGCCTCTGATCCAAATCAACTCAGTTCTTCCGCCGATCCAAATACCCGCCCGTACCATGATGGTTCCACCACTATAAGGATGGACTTCCTGGCAGGATTTTAATCGCTGTTGGCGTCCAGGGGTTCTCCAGTGTCGTATACGTCTTGTATCCGGTCTCATACCAAAACGAGACTCATCAGAAAAGCACACGAAACGCCATTGTTCTTCTGCCCAATTTCTGTGTTCAAGAGCCCATTGATATCGTATCCTACGATTGTGCATTGCTATAGGTGGTACCCGTAGCGGTCTTCGGGAATAAAGGTTCACTTCATGCAAGCGGTTTCTGACTGTTTGGTCGCTAATTAAGTTCCCTGAAGAGTGATGAAGCCTCACGGCTAACATCATGGCGGTTATTGTTGGAGCTCTTCGAATTAAGATTTGAATGTATCGGTCTTGTCTCCGTGTGGTGCAGCGATACCGTCCTCCATGGCGCTCAGCCACGGTACCAGTGCTTCGGTAACGTGTCCAAAGTCGACTGATAACACTCTGACTTGTATTCAGAGCTAAAGCCACAGTACGTTGCCGGGAACCAGCTTCTATCATTCCCACGGCTCTGAGCATTTCTTCCCTGCTTAAATGACGTCGCCGCTCCATAATAACGTTGGTTTTAATCAGTAGTAGGGAAACAGTAGCACTAATAATGTCTTCAATGCGTTGTATGTTTTTATAGGGAAAATATTGACAGCTGATTTTCATCTTTTACTCGAATTTGATTCACAGTTCCTGATTCAAATTATGAAATGCACCAAAAAGGATCCATATAAATTTATAAAATCATAAATTTATTACAAAGCCACATCTCAATCTCAAGAAATCCACATAAAAATGCTTGATCCCTAGACACTTTTGATGTGTGTATCTATGTCAATTTCAGCCGGCTTACTATGACTTTTTCATTTGTAACGGTGCCTCCCGGACTATAAGTGCGTGTACCACCGCGTGCACCGCGGCGGGAGACGCGGCGGGCACCGCGGCGGACAACGCGGCGGCCAACGCGGCGGCCACCGCTGCTCCTCACGCACCGCACCACGCGTCGCGTCTCCGTAAACAACATAGTACATTGCCATATGTTTGTGTTTGGGCGTGCATTAACGCGAGCCGCTGCACGCGCCGCCTCTCCGTAAACGGAAAAAACGCTCAACGCCCCGCACGACGCGCCGCGCAACGCACCGCCTCTTCGAAAATGAGCACTGACACTCCCTTCCACTCGATATAATTTATAACCTGTATTAACATATAGGATACATTTTATCCCGGAAATATGATCCCGTGGGACAATTCTCAACTTACACGCGGGCGAAGCCGTGGGCAAAAGCTAGTACATTATAAGATAGCACAGCCCTTAGATAAGTTATCACACGACCACACTTCTGTAAACCTAATATATTATACTAAGCGGTTTAGTTCAACTGTCGCGAACTCTGACCACATTCGGAGTGTGGTCGCCAGGGACAATTATCGAGTCTAAATCCAGGGCATTAATAACCTAGATAGCCATGCACTTGACTTGTGGTTAAACGATTGCATAATACTGTCCTCCACAGCGTTCTAGATTTGTGGGCTTTTAGAAAAATAGAGATGTGCTGATTTTTTGTTAGGATATAAAAAGAATTGGTATGTTTTTTTTTTTTAATTTTGCTTGTGAAAAGCTTATTTGTTTAATCATCCTTATTTAGTTAAGTAAAAAATATTGATAAAGTTTTCTTAGAATTCTAATTTATTATGCTTAGTGTTATGCCGCACACGATACCTACCTTATATAGGTCGTGTAAGTATTCTACGACCGTAGATGCATGCACCTGACTCTTGATTGAGCGATTGCATAAAACTGTCCGGTACAGCATTTGGAGGTATTTTAAAATATTGGAATATTGCGCATTCGCTTTGTGAGAAAACCCGGGTATAGTTTATATAGGGTGACTGGTAATTAGTGACTGATACTTAAACACGTGATTGTACTCATGTAACAAATAACTTTCCCAAAGAAACATTTTTTAATACTCATTCAATTTAATCATAATAACACAACAGAACAGAAAATGAAACACGCGCGCGCGCGCTTTTAACCTGTCAGCTGTTAGCTACGTGACGCCGTTCTGTCTCATTAATATCGTACCGTGCAACAGCGCGCGAATTACATGCGGCTGTTGAGTTATTGTGATAGTGAATGAGTATAAAAATAATGTTTATTTGTGAAAGTTGTTTGTTATTATGAGTATAATCACGTGTTTATGTATCGGTCACTAATTACTAGTCACTCTATATAAGTTTGAAACCACCAATCCGCTTTGAGCAAGCGTGGCGATCAATGCTCATACCTTCTCTCTAAGAGAAGAGACCTGTGCCCTGCACAGGGACAGTATAAGGCTGGTATTTTTATTTCTTTTATTCATAATTTATGCATATTTTTTAAAATATTTTACTGAACAACAATTCACTAAAAAATATAAAAAATTATGGTCCGCCGGTGTCGGGAGCAGGGTCCAAGCAAGCTACCGGTGGTTAGGGCTCCAGAGACAGGAACCTCCTCACGGTGAGAGCCGTATCGAAGAATACTGCCTTCTGAATCAGGCCCTTGATCCAACCACCCAGTAAGAGCCTCGCAAAAACAAGAATAATTATTGTTTTAAGAAAACAACGCTTTGTATTGAACCATTTGGGGAGCGAAACTTTTTTTGTAAAATCTAAGATACTCATGGATCGGTAAAATTAAATTCATTAGTGTACATGAATATTGAGTCTCTGACATGACATTTATGAAAGATTAAAGAAGCCAAGGTGCTGAGACTAAAACATTTGATAGTAAAATCTTTTATAATATTCTTCTTGAACTTTATAGCGATAGTTACCTCTTTATTGCATCACACACACATCTGGGTCAGATGACCCCACAATATTGTTTTATGTGCGAAGTAAACGGCCGGTGCATATCAATTCAATTTATCGGAGGCCTTTGAAGACATTATGTGCTCTATATAGTGTCGGGAATAGTATGGGCTATCATTTTAACTATAGATAAAGGAGACTATCAGAATAGTATGTTTTGTATGATTATTTTCGCCAGGAATTTCTCAATAGAAGCGCTTAGTTTCCTGCGGGCCAAGGATGTGGCCCGCGAGGAAATGCTGGAGACTCTCGACAGAGATCCGTGGGGGCGCCCTTATAAGATGGTGCGGGATAAACTCCGCACCAGGGCCCCTCCGCTGACGCAGAGTCTCCGGCCTGAGCTCGTGGAGGACGTGGTGTGCGCTCTGTTCCCTTCGCGAGGGGAACATCCTCCCCCGCCCATGGCTCCGCCACTTGCGGTGCCGGAAGCGGACCACACTGAGGACGATGACGACATTCCAGAGGTGACTGTGGTAGACCTGAGAGTGGCGGTAGGCAGGCTTAAGGCCAAAACTGCCGCCCCAGGACCCGACGGCTTACCTGGCAAAGCCTGGGTCCTGGCCTTGCAGGCTCTCGGGCCCCGACTGGAGGGGCTCCTAAGCGCATGCTTGGAGAGAGGCCAGTTCCCGCTTCGTTGGAAGACGGGGAAGCTGGTCCTCATCCGGGAGCCGGGGCGCCCTGCGGACTCTCCGTCCGCATACCGGCCCATTGTGTTGCTCGACGAGGTGGGCAAACTCTTCGAAAGAGTTATTGCCAACCGCCTCGCCGGGCACCTGGCGGGGATTGGGCCGGATCTTGCGGAACACCAGTTCGGTTTCCGCAGGGGGCGCTCGACGGTGGACGCCATCATGCGCGTGAGAGCCCTCACGACGGGGGATGCGGTGTCCCGGGGTGGGGTGGTCTTGGCGGTGTCTCTCGACATCGCCAACGCCTTCAACTCCATGCCCTGGAGCTGCATTAGGGAGGCACTCCGGTATCACCGGGTGCCGATCTACCTTCGTCGTGTGGTCGGGGACTACCTGACGGACAGGTACGTCATCTACCCTGGTTGCAGCGGAGAGTGGAACCGGCGAGAGATGTCGTGCGGTGTTCCACAGGGATCGGTTCTGGGGCCGCCCTTGTGGAACATCGGTTACGACTGGGTGCTGCGCGCCGACCTCCCTGACGGCGTCAGCGTAGTTTGCTACGCTGACGACAAGCTGGTGCTGGCGCAAGGGAGGTCGTACGAGGCGGCGGCCGAGCTGATGACTCGCGGGGTTGCGATAGTCGCGGAGAGGATCCGGCAATTGAGTCTCGAGGTGGCATTGCACAAGTCCGAGGCCATGTGCTTTCATGGGCCTCGGAATGCGCCACCGTCGGGATCTATGCTTACGGTGGGAGGGGTTCCCATCGGCGTCGAGCCAACGTTGAAGTACCTAGGTCTCGTCCTCGACAGCCGGTGGAACTTCGTGGAGCATTTCCGACGTTTGGCCCCCAAACTGGAACGGGCCGGGGCTGCCTTCAAGCGGCTCTTGCCCAACCTGGGGGGTCCAAACGCCTCCTGCCGGAGGCTCTACGCGGGGGTCGTGCGGTCCATGGCCCTTTACGGGGCCCCGGTGTGGGCGCGTTCTTTGAGGCGGCGAGCCGCCCACTACCTGAACGCGCCCCAAAGGGTGGTAGCCGTAAGGCTAATCCGGGGGTACCGCACGGTCTCCGGCGAGGCGGCGAGCCTCCTTGCCGGATTGCCGCCATGGGATCTGGAGGCGATAGTCCTCGCGCGCCTGCACGAGTGACGCGTGGAGGCACTACGCCGGGGGGAAACTCCGCTGCCGCGGCAAATTGTCGCTCAGCGGACAGACTTCCGGCGTGATCTCATGGCGACATGGAGAGGGCGACTGTCGCAACCCCGTGCAGGGCACGCCACTATAATGGCGGTAAGTCCCCTCTTTGAGGAGTGGCTGGAGAGGCGCCACGGCGCCCTCACCTTCCGCCTGACGCAGGTCCTCACCGGACATGGTTGTTTCGGGAGGTTCCTGCACCTAATCGGGCGGGAGGAAACGCCCGGGTGTCACCACTGCGAGGATCGACCGGAGGACACGGTGGAGCACACTGTGCAGGTCTGCTCCGCTTGGGCGGAGCAACGCCGTGTCCTCGTAGCGGCGATCGGCGGCGGCGACCTCTCGCGTCCGGCCCTGGATCAATCCATGGTCCGGAGCGAGACGGAATGGGACGCCGTCACCTCCTTCTGCGAAGCAGTCATGCAAGCGAAGGAGGTGGCGGGACGTGAGAGGGAGAGAACCTCACGTCCCAGCCGCCGCGGGAGACGCACCGGGCGTCGGGGGCCACGTGGTGGCCCCTGGCCACCGTAGACGCGGGCCTGTGGACGTTGAGCTATGGGCTAGCTCGCCGTCCGTCCGTCTTATGACGACAGGCCGTGTCGACGGCGCGTTCGTGTTCCACGCGCGCCTCAAAGAGAGTCAGCAAACAGGAAGGGGTCCGTAAGGGCCGACGCCTGCCAGGGTTGCGGGACTGTTCGAAAGAGATACCGCGGCCCTGGAACACAAAGGGCAAAGGAAGGAACATGGATGGGTTTTAGTCAGTAGAAGTCTGACACTCCCTCCTGCTCAGCCCAGAGCGGGAGGGGTTATTTGATGATTTCCCATCGGTAAAAAGAAAAAAAAAAAAAGCGCTTAGTCAGGTCAGTAATTTGTGCCCGCTTGATGGCATTGGACCTGCCCTCTATTACATGAGCTTAAATTTAACTGGCAGAAATATCTGGGTGTACTATTGTAACATCTCTATCAATCAAACAGCTCGCCGTTATACGTAATTTATTTATATTGTAATTTTGTTTGTGCTGCTTTTATATTTTGTGTGCAATAAAGAATAAGAATAAGAATCATCAGTGGTTACTAGCATCATTTTATGTTATGTGTCGTACGAAGAAACACAATATGTTTTGTTATAGGTAACTAAAAACAAAACACATTTTAAAAAAAAATGGTACTTATAGGGTGAAACAACACCCTTAACGAAGCCGAAAGGTACTTGTTCTCCCCGTCATTACGATCATTTTTTTTTGTTCTAGACCATACCTGGAAACCTTCTAGTTACGGAGATATTGATGGTCAAAGTTCCAACCTTTACACAAGTTTATTTTAAACTAGCTGTTGCCCGCGGCTTCGCTCGCGTTTTGGTCGGAAATTATCCCACGGTCACGTTGTAAATATATGCATATGGCACTCGGGGATAATGTAGCTTCCTATTAGTGAAAGAATTTTCAAAATCGGTGCAGTAGATCCAGAGATTACCCCCAACATACTAACTTATAAACTTACAAATGTTACCTCATTAAAATATTAGTATGACGGCACGTTTGACGCAGTGGCTGAGCGATTCGCTGCTGCGCTGCCTGTCGCGGGTTCGATCCCCGCAAGGAACAAATACACACATCAAAAGTGTCTAGGGATCAAGCATTTTTATGTGGATTTCTTGAGATTGAGATGTGGCTTTGTAATAAATTTATGATTTTATAAATTTATATGGATCCTTTTTGGTGCATTTCATAATTTGAATCAGGAACTGTGAATCAAATTCGAGTAAAAGATGAAAATCAGCTGTCAATATTTTCCCTATAAAAACATACAACGCATTGAAGACATTATTAGTGCTACTGTTTCCCTACTACTGATTAAAACCAACGTTATTATGGAGCGGCGACGTCATTTAAGCAGGGAAGAAATGCTCAGAGCCGTGGGAATGATAGAAGCTGGTTCCCGGCAACGTACTGTGGCTTTAGCTCTGAATACAAGTCAGAGTGTTATCAGTCGACTTTGGACACGTTACCGAAGCACTGGTACCGTGGCTGAGCGCCATGGAGGACGGTATCGCTGCACCACACGGAGACAAGACCGATACATTCAAATCTTAACTCGAAGAGCTCCAACAATAACCGCCATGATGTTAGCCGTGAGGCTTCATCACTCTTCAGGGAACTTAATTAGCGACCAAACAGTCAGAAACCGCTTGCATGAAGTGAACCTTCATTCCCGAAGACCGCTACGGGTACCACCTATAGCAATGCACAATCGTAGGATACGATATCAATGGGCTCTTGAACACAGAAATTGGGCAGAAGAACAATGGCGTTTCGTGTGCTTTTCTGATGAGTCTCGTTTTGGTATGAGACCGGATACAAGACGTATACGACACTGGAGAACCCCTGGACGCCAACAGCGATTAAAATCCTGCCAGGAAGTCCATCCTTATAGTGGTGGAACCATCATGGTATGGGCGGGTATTTGGATCGGCGGAAGAACTGAGTTGATTTGGATCAGAGGCAACCTCAACGCTCAAATTTATGCTGAGACGATTGTATCAGACGTCATCGTTCCTCTACAAGTGCAAATCGGTCCCTTATTTCAGTTAATGCATGATAATGCACGACCGCACACCGCAAGAGTTGTAAGACAGACTCTCGCCGCAGCTAACATCAATGTCCTGCCCTGGCCTGCTCAGTCGCCAGACTTGAATCCGATTGAGCATGCATGGGATATGCTACAGAGAAGAGCTCTGCCGAATATGGAGGGTATCCAGTCGCCAGAAGACCTTTTTTTGTTGTTGCAACGAACATGGGCGGCCATTCCACAGCGTGATTTGGATGAACTCATTTTGAGTATGCCAAACCGATGTTCTTGTGTTGTTAGTGTTCGCGGTAGAAACACGGATTATTAATTGTTTAAGTTACCCAATAAAATTTTAAAGAAAACTGTTATTTCAGTCTTTTTTTCGAACTTTTGTGTTAGTGGTTCAAATGTCAAAAATCCCTTTATTAGGAAAATGGCAAATTTCTTTATTAATGCAAAGGTGACTTGGTTTATCGTTACTGTGACAAACGAAAACACTTTATTTGATGAATCCTTAAAGAAAATTTTAATTAATATCAATCAGGAGAAAAGTTATTGCAAAAATATATGTTGATCCCTAGACACTTTTGATGTGTGTATTTGTATGATCTACAGGTAGTTGTACCGGGTCTGGCAGTTTGTGTACGTGAATTTAAATGTTTGTAA
Source organism: Eugnorisma glareosa (assembly GCA_947578425.1). NCBI lineage: Eukaryota > Metazoa > Arthropoda > Insecta > Lepidoptera > Noctuidae > Eugnorisma > Eugnorisma glareosa. The sequence goes on along the minus strand of OX387961.1, from coordinate 18,842,057 downwards.
ACGCACCCACGATACAGGAGAAATTCCTAGTGTGGGGCAAAGTTTTATTTAAGAGGAGTATAGATAAATTTTTTTAATCTAAGATTTGTACTTGAAACACCTCTGCGACTCCTGTACTATTCAATCCATCCATCAGTACAATATTTTGAGTGCGTTACATTGAGTCCTACCATGAAACGTGATTTTTCACCCCAAAAATAAATCGTTTCCTAGCAATAATTTTTGTGTAGAGTAACTTAGATTGATGAAATGAAATGATATTTATTTGCTAGAATTGTACGAGTAGTATAGTAGAATTGTTGTTGTGTGATGTACAGAATGCTTCGTTGACGGCTTCGAAGGGTCTATTTACACCTTGTTTAAACTTTTAAAGTAATGTAACATGAGAATTTAAGTAAAATTATACACATACATACGTAAACTCATGCATACATATACACATACATACATAAACTCATGCCTTTTTTACATGGGGATAGGTAGAACGCCCCCTGCTACGATCCTTACATACTCCTTTTGCCTCGTCTACGTTTATACATCTGGCCATACACACATAAAAAATAATAAACACAAATTCTAAATTTGAACCCACAATCATAGCCCCACAATAACTTTAGCCACATTCCCAAAGACGTCAGGAACAGCGTGCATTTTTCACCGAATTTTCATGAAACTCGTTACAGTATGCGAAGCACGAACTTGCCCGAATGTTATGCTTGGTCAAATGAATTAAAATTCCCATTGCAAGTGGCGAGAGGAATCGTGAGGAAAATGCCGTCACCATGTTTTTCTGCACAAAAATAACATTTATAAACGAAACAGCATTATTTTTTCGTGAATGGCTGCAAATTATTTTTGCGAGGCATTCGTTTTTCTGGAATTCAGTTAAGGTGTTATTCAATTGGATATTTTTTTGTTTAATGAGTTTTAACTTTTGGTGAAATTTAATATTTTGTTTTGATTTTATTCGAAAACATTATTCAATCATATTTTAATATCAGTGCCTCTGAATCCAATGATAGAAATAAAAGTCGTCTTAATACGAATGAAATCCAAAAATATAATAATCTCCTAATAAGATTAACCGTACTTAAGGATTCTTTTCACAAAAACCAAAGGGCAACAGATACAAATGTCACATGTGGGAGTAATTTCGGATTGGGATGCTTACGGGATACATGGATAGTATTGCGTAGCCGTTTCGTAGCACGGTGCTACGAAACGGCTACAAACGCCTACGAAGACCATTTACTAAGGAAAATACAAATATAACAGTAACATAATAATCATCTGAGTAACCTTTTCCCAACTATGTCAAAGTCGGTTTCCAGCAAACCAGATGCAGCTAAATACTTGGCAGTATACCATGGAGCGACTGCCTATCGATCTCCACAACCCAATTACTGAATAGTACTGATGTACAGACGCCAGCACATCAAGCTGCTACAATCTGTCAAATTTCTTTAATAGATTTTCAAGTTTATCAGTAAACCATTAGGTTCAAGGTTGATTGGGAAAATTTGACAGCTTGATGTGCTGGCGTCTACCATTACCTGTAGTAATCAATATTCCGTAGTAAGACTTACTGACTGACTTTCAAGCTTCGCAGTACCCATAACGACAGTAAAATATCTAGAAATGGCAACCGGGACCAACGGCTTTCCGAAGCACGTGGTCCCAGTAGTTAAATATTGGTCACCCATCCAAGAACCAGCCTCAGCAAACGTGACTTAACTTGAAGATCGACCCGTGCGTCTGTTATTATTTAGTCACGAGCCTCTCATAATATAATAATAACAAAGCCAAGCAGTAAACCTAACTTAATACAACCTCAACTCGTGGAATTCTTTGACAAAAGAGTCATACCCGTATCTCGAGTGAATATATGGAATAAGAATTACTTATTATCGCTGAAGTCGTACGTTTTATGACACCAAAGCTACGCTCCACTTAATACGTACGTAATCTCCTTACGTATAATAAAATATACGTCAGAAGATAATAAGTCAGGTCATCAAAAAGTTTTATAGCACAAATTATTAATGTTGAGCAATGAAAAAGTTTTGATTCGATTTTATGAGAAACCGATCGTGTTTGTTGGTCGGTATAAGCATTCGAGATCCGATCAACAGATAAGATGTTGTAAAAACTTTGTTAATCAGTGTTGTTGTATTAAGTAGACGATTTTTGAAGAGATTTGAACTTAGAGAGTAGTCGAAAGTTTTTGTAGTATCGTTGTTTGTATTTTCAGAAGGATTTGTTTGGTGTTGCTACTTTCTGAATTTTCTTTAGTCGAATTACTTTTCCAATGTTAGTTTTAGTTTACCCTAAATCTAATAAGGGAACACTCTTTGTAATGATTTATTTCATTTATACTTCATGTACAAGAGTGGTACGTAGGCGGACCTTATGCCTCAAGGCATTCTCTACCAGTCAACCTTTGGGTCAAGTAGGACAACATTGTGTTAAGGTACAAAAAAATACTAAGAATTATACCATTTTGTGTTGCATAAATTGATATACATTAATAGGTACACTCTAATCTCTTTCTCGTAATCATCATCATGGTGAACCCACAAATCGCGAAAAAAATAACCGTATCCTCATTTTGACGGTTTATGTGATAATAAATGTAAATGAACAACCGATTTTTTTACCAGCCCCCGTAGCATGACCACCGTAGAAACGAGTTTTGTCGACGGAAGAATCGACACAATGACAGATCAACAAAAGAAATCTGTCGATTCTTTCGTCGACAAAACTCGTCTAGGGGCTAGGTTGGGCCGCTAAAAAAAGGAGTTTTTAATTATGAGTAGGTACAATGACCCCGAAGTTTATGGTAAACAAAACTAATCTTGTTTATGAAAGTTTTATTATATTGTTTATAGGGCTGGTGTCCGCAACTCTACATCTGAAACGCTCTTTTTGCGTACGGAAAGTACGTATAGGAAAGAGATATTTAAATGAAAGGGCTGTGATAAAAAAAAAAACTTAAATTTCATTTTCAAATAGAAAAATATAATAACACGATTCATGCTCAAGCCTTTACTACCCATCAAATAAACCTGTTATAGCACATAAACCTCTTTTAGTTCCACCACGACACTAACACCCCACTCCAATTTTCTTCACCGATTTTATTTAATAACTTGGTACATGCACACAAAAAACCTTCAACTTTTAAAATAGGGGTAAGCAGAAATCATTACATACTCCTTTTGCTGCTTTCCTGTCATACATCATGTACCACGCACCTGACCTTTCTGAAGAACATCACCAATGAGGTCAGTGCCAGTCCTTCTAGGGCGTCCAGTCCCGTCGTTTTTACGCACATCTGCTCATATTCAACTTTTGTTGTTCGCCTTTCACTCAAAATCTTAATATCTCAATACCTAACCATCTAAAAAATACTCTTGAAATTATTGTCACTATCATTTCTTAATTTGTCTTATCTATAAGAAATGATATGGTATATCATGGCGGATAGAAAACAATTAAACAATGCATCAGCATTTCGCGGGACGTGTTAATTGGTCGCGCTAATCACCTGTTATATCCACATATCCGCACGGCGGTATATCCACGGGTATCCGAACGACTAACTGTTATTGCTACTTTAAATGGTTTATTTGCTATGTGCAACAGAATTTATGAGTGCGTCCCAGCACTAGTTGGGTGATTCCTTTTTTCAATTTTATTCGAGTTTTTCGTTGACGAAGTTTTTTTCATAGGCGTTTATTAGAAGATTGTACGTTTGGAAAACCATTTTCATTTTAAATTTAGAAATGAAAACAGAAAAACTGTACAGTATTTATTCCTCCTTGTTTAATTACCCACATCATTTAAAAAAAATATTCAGGAAGATATTATGAAGAGACTCAACACGGTACGAAAAGAAGGTTAGATTAAAATAATACATAACGTTCACAAACGTAAAAACATCACTCGATACTCCATGACAGACAGGTCTGCAGATAGACAATGACTGACAAAGCTTCACAGATTCACAATCTATATTCCGCCACATAAATATTCATAAAGAAAAGGGGAGTAAGTATTTTTGGAGGAGAGAAAAGTACACAAAATAATGTACCGCTTTACGCCCCGAAAGCTTTGGGGAAGAGGGGTCGAAGTGGCACAGTCACGATACAATTACCTCCTACGTGCCGATGGGAACTCGCTGCGACTGACATCACCTTAATAACGTTCCCCACCAAACAAGAAACATTTAAAGAAACCCATTAAAAACTATTCAACCAATCCTCATCCAACTTTCTCTGATTTTCCTGATTTACTTGATAGACCAATAAATCATACTTTACTACGAAAAATATGAATAAAATTGAGTGAATCTGAATAAAGCGAACCGTAAGAAATAATATTTCATTCGAACGCCGATCAGTAGGTACATTTAGATGAGACAGAATAAGTCGTGAGAATAAAAGAGCGAATACTGAATTTATGAATGCGATGAACCGTGAGAGTAGTGACGATGAGGGGGGGGGGGAGGAAGCCGGGGTACATGCATATTTGATTCCGTCATAAACTCAATTTACAGCTAATCTCATCTCAGATTGTCGAAGAAATAAAATTTCACACGCCGTTGGTTCACTCGTGAATGTAAATAGGGTAGGCGCGAGGACGTGAGTGGGGCACGTCAGTGGCGGGGCAAGGCGCGAGGGGTGCGGGGGAGCGCTAATAAAATATACTCGGCAGAGTTCACGGCTCATTTAGCACGAGACGCCCGCGCCGGCAAGAAGCTCGGCGACAATTTAATATTTCGCCTTTAATTCGGAGTACTAAATTAAGCACCGGCCCGTAATCTCGAGCTGTGCCGTTAAATTTTTGTCCCCGTGATCAGTATCGGCGGGTGATCGATTTTACGGGCCTACCGGTCTCGCGTTTCGTACGGTTGTAACTTTTTAGTGCTCCTTTTATTACGACAAACGATTTTAATCAAGCGAGTTTTTGTTCAGAGCGGACGCCATTAGCGCCCTGGAGTCGGAATAAAATTCGAAGTTAAGTCGCATTCGAGACTCGAGAATTTGCTTTTAACTTCGTTTGATAGGTCGCTTCGGCGGCGTTTAGTGACCTTTACTTTACTCTATAAAATAAATCTATACAAACTGTTATTTAAATTTTCAATAAAGAATCCGCGTTAGCTCAGTGATTCCGCAGTTAATCGCGGTCTTATTCCGAGTTCCGATACTTTTCTGCATTGAAAGGGTCGTGAAAGTCCGATATGCTGCCAAAGCATCTTTGGAAAGTTTTAAATTCAAGGAAATCACCCGTGAAACTCTCATTCGTGTCTAACTATCCTCAAAAAGCGTAAGAACAAAGTTGAACGAGCGCCGAGCTCCTGTGGCATGTTCTCAACTAGACTTGTCACAAGAAAAATCTCGTAAACCTTTAACAACAACATCATTTGGTAAAAGTTTCAGGCGATGCTCAACGCTAAGAGCAGCCTAACTTAGAGCCTAGCTCTCTTGTGAACGACGAATAAATAAAACTAGAAACATTTTTAAAACTGCCAACAAATGAATATTCAAGTACCCACTCTATATTATTTTTATTACATTTCTTCAATGTTTTATTGAATCCCAAAGTATTATTGAACTTGAAGTGGAGAATTTGAATATTAATGTTTTTTCCATAATATTATCTATTACGCTTCCAGTGCGAAGGATTCCAGAATGGATGAAGGAATATTTCATGTTTTATTACATTACTAACATTCTTGATTAGCAGAGTTTTTTTTTTATATTAGGACATTGACTTCACTAAGATAATTCTCAATAACTTGTTTTTCATAGTTATTGTGTGTACACACAAAATCGTAACAATGTACTTGACACTCATCTAATTTACACATTCTTACTCCCATTGCTAAGTTTCATCAACTTAAACGTCCAAAACTCAGAATTTCAGCTAATTAACATGCCAAAACCCCTCTCCAATCCTAAAGGTGCATCTACACCGCAGTTACTTTTTGTAGAACAACGTTTCCAAGTGTTACTGAGCAACATCCTATAGCAAAAAGTTATTTATTGTTAGTATATTATGTTACCGTGTTAGTAAGTAATGTTGCCTAACTTTTGAAAACAGTCAACATGTGGTGACAATTGAAAACATTGTTACATAATGTTACATATAACAAATGCCGTGCAATTGGCTTGTTGCTGAAAGTTATTCTTTGTTATATAATTTTGCTAATTTATGTTATTGGCGGTATGGTCACGATGAGTAACATTCAACAAATAGTAACGAGTAGCCACAAAAGTTACAGATATTACCTAATGTTACCGTGTGGCAGTGTTGCTCCACGAAAGTTAACTGCGGTGTGGATTCACCTTAACAAGGAAAATGTAAACTTTATCTAAAATTCGATTGTGGGAAAAATACCGCCATTTTGAAAAGTCCCTAGTTTTCTTCAAGGGCTAAGTTCGGTCTCTAAACTTTCATGGTCCTAGTTCGCTTCCCCAGTTCCTTTGCAACTGTTTCCACCGAATCGTAATGCGCCTCTAAATTCGTACAAGCCACATATTGTCGGTATTTCGAAAGAATGGTTGTTCGAATTTTCTTTTCTTAAAGGTTGGAATGAAAACAGAAGCTTGCAAGGATAGATTTTGTCGGTGAATTTCGAAGTTTTCTAACGTCAAAGCAGTTTTATGATTTTGTTGAATATTTAGTTCCATTTTAGAATATTTTTACAGAGTTTGAAAGAAGCCAAAATTTTAATTTATTATTATTTAATTATCATAGTTTTGAATATTTTTTGGTGAAATGGCTTTAATGAATTATTTTCTGCAGAAACTTTTTTAAATTAAACAGAAACTAAAAAGGTAGCCAATTAAAACACATACGAGTACGCACACAACGAATTCCTTATCTATTTAGCATGCAAGCTAAATACACTAGAAAAATTATTTTATAATACTTGAACATAAACAAACCAAGTGCAAGATAAATAGCAGCATAAATAAAGACAATTTGGCTGTGTATATATATATATTTATATTTTGTAATATGAACAAAAGCGCAACACAAATTACAGAACAAATTTAAAACCGCATAGACTCGTAGAAGACGAACCTGCTATCTTGCATTTATCTATGAAATCAAACTTCTGTAGTATTGTTCAGTGTGGGTAATTCTAATATTAGTTCTTATTCATACATTTACTTGAAAGTTGATACTACTTTTAGTTAAACAAAATCCCGTGTGTATAAAATACCAAAAATGGCACACCTCAAAGATGTGTTGCATCCCAGAAGTGTTTCAAACACATTACCTCCGCCAGTGTCGCCTCATACAAATTATGCTGTCGCATTCAAAGAGCTCCTGGCAAATTGTTAGCATACCCAGCTTACGTTGCCAACATAACTAATACTTGCATAACAAAGAAAATTGTGGCTGCATATTTTGTTCCTGTGTGCGGTTTTGTGAAAAATCTTTTTAACAATTTATTGGGACCTTTTTGAAGGTATTTCGGATATCCTGTTAAGCACCAATCCGTGCCCGCCCGTGCCGTGCGTGCGCGTGTTTTTTTTTTGTTGTGGATCGATTTGCATTTACGAGGCAGATGTGAGTGAAACGCTGAAAAGGGACGCCATAAGAGGCCTTCATTGAACTTGTTGGTGACGGTCTTCTGGAAGGTCAGGTGCGTGGTACTCGCAATCAACGTACGTGTATAAACGTGAACGAATAAAAAGGCCGTCCACCACCGGAATAAGGTGTGAGTTGTGTCATTAACTTGCGTGGATAAGCAACGTTTCCGAAGTAAAGATGGGTGACCTGTACTTGGTAGCAATGGGAGTCCATTTGCGTAAAATATAGATACGACTTGATAGAGCAAAGTTTTATGATCATAAAAAGATTTATGATGATGTAGACGTCATGACGCACACACTCTCCGTACACCACATACTTTGTGCACATACTGTTGTCAGTTAAATTACGATGCCAACTTGTTTGGAAATCACGTTTTAAAATAGCAAACCTCATTATTTTAATAACATTCGTCGAGGCGAAACCCCAATAAAATCTCTGAATAATTCCGTAACAATTACAAAGTATGAGTTTGAAGTAAAGTTAATTGAGCATTACGTGTGGGTTCATAAACCTTGCAGTGCTGATCTGGAGCTGCGTATCAAATTGGCCACGTAATCCCTCTGGCGTGGAGCCCGACACAAATAGGTGGACGGAATTCGATATGGTCGGGATTCTGAGGACGGCGGAAAAACGGTATGGAAACGATGTGGGGAAATTTACTTGAGTATAAAGCAGTTGTTAAGGAAGACAAAAAAAATTATTAACTTACTCGAATAATTACGAAAATTGTAGAATACAGTTGAACTAGAAAAAGTATGCGCTTCGGTAAAGATCGTGTTTATTAATTCTTAATTATCACTAACGTCGCAGCTCCCCCATATTAACCAGATAATAGACAGTGATTATTTTCCTACGAGATATGTACTTCTGTGTAACGACCCAACAGGCACCTATTCTGCGCTACAATTTTGCAAACATGTACCTACAAACCGCATTTCTTTCAGAAAATCATGGATCTATTTTCCAACAAATGATAGTGACAATATCATTTACCGTTCTCTCGAGCATTTAGTAAAAATTCTTACGGTTTTCATTTAAAAATAGTCCACAAAAGTAGGTCTTAATCTAGCGTGGGCTTGAGTGTCTGGAAATGAAACGCGGTAATGCCTAGATTAAAGACAACCCACGCTCTAAGGTAAAAGGAAAACGACAAAGAAAAGCTAAAATAAAACACGCGTCACTTTCAACCTTAACAGAATTTTCAATTATTCTTTCTTTGAAGTCTCAAAAAGTTTTAATAAAACATTTCAATCAAATAACTGTCACTGATTGGCAAAAAAATACTCCTGTGCTATTTACTGCGAGCAAAAAAATATACGCAGACCGTTACTATAAATTCAGCACATGACTAGACCCTGCAGAGTTGAAATTATTGGTTTATTTATTTATTTATTTAATCTTAAAGAAAGCTTACAGACTAATAACAATTTTAAATATCATACATAATTAGGGACATTTGCTAATTACAAGCTTCCACATGTATATATCTACTTAGTAACAAGTTACTTGCGTTGACCAGTTCGATTGTTAGAACGATTTCATTAAGATTAGAATTAGGTAAGTAGGTATGTCGAGATAATATATTAGGTCAAGTCGTGCAATATCAAAATAAAAATTAAAAGCTTTAAAAAAATTAAAAGCTATTTATTACGGTTGTCACCAAAATACTCCTTGTTTAATATTTTTTTAATTTTGTGTGTGCTGGTGCTAAATAAATCGATATCCAGGTGTGATGGTAAACTACTAAAAAAAAAAAAAAAATAATAATATTGATTGATTGTTTGATTTTGATTTTTTATTAATTATTATTATTTTATTTATTTTTATTTTATTTATTTTAAATAAAATTATTGTTGTAACAACAACACTGGACCACAACACTGGTACTACCTTCAAATCGTGCCTTGAAATAAATAGTGTTTCTTTGAAATCTTGCCTTGTTGATCATAATTGCCCTTTATTTATTTCCTTGTATTTCCTGAATATTGTATAATTATTAATGATTTTGACATGATTAATGGTGATTTTGACATATTTTTAATGATTTTGACATTATTATAATTAATTATTTTGACATTATTAATACCTAAATTATTACCAAAATTTTATGTACCAAATATTATATAGTGTTCAAGATGTGTATGTATTACTAACATATTGGATTGAATGATCTGACAAAAATGATTTATTATTTATTATTATTATTATAAACAAAAGTGTCAAACCATCAAAGACAAAAAAAATGTTATGACACTTTGGCGTCTAGAATCATGTACACAGCCAACTGCTAGCTGTTAATGGTAACAGTTTTGGCATCCATGGCCCTTAAAGCCTGTATTCAAAGTCGATATGATTTTACCGATTACCGACCGGCCCTCAAAATGTATCCCCTCAAATAGCAATCCAGTTAGGCATTGCAGGTTTACCGGCCTGAATAACATCCTCTGCTTAGACTGAAATGTGGCTGAATACCACCCAATTGAGCTGCTAGCGACTGCTCTACGTACTAGGACTGATTTTTACTTACTTGTAGTATGTCCTTTGGTCTACTGACTTTTACTCAGAGAAAATTTTCGTTTGAACTGCTGGCTGCATTAGTCTTATACATATACCAGGCAGGCGCATTGCTTTGTGTAATGTATTTCATCACCACTGCTCTTAAAACGATGAAGGAAAACATCGTGAGGAAACCGGCATGTTCTAGAACCAAAAATTCGAAGACTTGTGACATCTACCAACTGGCCCTGGCCCCCCGTGGTGGATTATAGCCCATTCCCTGTTACAGAAAGAAGGCCGTGTGTCCCAGCAGTGGGAACATATAGGCTGATTATGCATGACCCACTTTCAATATAAAGTAATCAGACCGAGTTTTATCTATTTATCTTATTTACAGTGTCCATGTTTCTCTATTTCCAGTTGCCTTATCCAGGAAAACAGCCTCCAAATTGTTTCTTTTTAAGCCCACATACCCAAAAATAATCCGTAATCATCCTCAACCGCCTCATCATAACCCAATCAGCTAATGCGATCCCTTTTCCATTCCCAAAAATTTTGCATGCCTCCCCCCGACCTCTAATCCGAAGCAAAATAAGCCAGACATTGAAATAGCTAAAAGATTGCAACGCGAAAACGTTTCTTAAACCCGAAACGCACGATTTAACACCAAAGCTTTGGTAAGACGAGTATTTCGGCAGCCGATTGCCCATTACGGAGCGACGATACACGAAATTTCAATAAAACGCAATAGACGATGGTATAGCAACGTAGGGAGCGAGGGATCGCTAAGCAAGTTTTCTGGTTATCGTTGATAGTTTGACTGGTTCAACGAGGTGAATGTTGTACTTTTTTTTTTCTTGTATGCCGTGTTTTGTTTGTTTGATCCTTTCTTTTACATCAGTACGGTGTGTGGTGCTTGAAGGAACTTTCAGCAAGGTCATAAAAACATACTTTCAACAAATGCGGAACGTGGAATAAATAAATTTGTTTGGTGGAGCTGGTGGCTAAATAATAACAGCTGCTCGGTTCGATGGGTTATCCCGTGCTTGCCTAGGTTGGTCCATGGATGGGTGACCATCCCTTATATACCGAGTTTCCTCCGTGCCCCGGAAAGCACATTATGCCGTTGGTCCCGGCTGTTATTTGTAGATCTTTGACAGTCGTTATAGGTAATCAGTGCCCAGAAGTCTGCCAATCAGTCTTACCAAGGAGTATCGTATTACCCAGTAGTAACTGGGTTGTGGAGGTCAGATAGGCAGTCGCTGCATATAAATTACTGATGCATACGTTTAGACTGGAAGCCGACCTCATCATAGTTGGTAAAAGGCTATGAAGATGATGTTGGTTTGTTGGATAGTATTAGTGTTAACTAAAGTCGAACCACCCGCGACTCATAATCAGACAAAATCATACTCCGCTACAAAACATCCCATTTTTGGGCACCTTATCACCAGAAAAAGCCCGTAAGATCTTCAAATTCAAATTGCTTTTAAAAGAGGGGAGTTTAAATTGAGTATAAAGTGAGGAGGCTCCAATCAGGGGCAACCACGATGTCCTGGGGGTTTTCATTTCATGTACTAAAGGCATGATTGAATTCAGTGATCTGGATTGAGGGGTTATATTTTTAATGGACGCTTTAAAAGTACGTAATTTACCAAATGGGGCGAAAAGATACAAGGTAGCTAACTCAAATCACCGAAATGTAAAAGCACGTTTGTTGCAAAGTTTGGAGATATTATAATAGGACAATAATTGTAGATAACAATATACTACATTAGTACCTATGTTGAACATTTGTGAAATTCAGCCTTGATTTGACCAATTAAACTGAATTGAAGTTCAGCGACACATAAACGAGTATTATGTTCGTAAATGTTACATCTGATCCACACGACTGTGTGCACTGTCAACTGTACCTTCTAATTCTTCATACTTAACAATGACATTTTTACGTTAACATATGGATGTTATGCAAAGTTGAACACGATTCATAAAAAAAACGGCCTTTCAAAACTACCAAACGCCCTGCTTCACAATTCTCCGGCAGCCGGATAACCGACACCAAGGACCCGGTGACGAATGTCCCATACATTTGTCACCGGGTACCCGGCACCGAGTCACCGGAGCGTGTGAAAAGGCACTTATCGTCTAGTAATGAATACTTCAAAAATACTTCAATTTTTTCCATCGCAATCCATTCTCATATCTAAGTTAACCACTAAAATAGCTTCAGCAGCAAAACTCGCGTGTTAGCAGTTTACTAAACTTGTTTAAAAAGGACAAAGGACCCACAAAACGGTTCGCGTGTGTATAAATCATAAGAGCAGTGCCATTCAGTCGTAGTTCGGGACTGAGATATATGTGGCCCGATATATTTATAGCCGGACTATCGCCGAAGAAAATTGTCTTTTTCGATCAAAAATGTATAGATAATGTATTGATAGATTGTTTCGTATTGGGTTTTCGCTTTTTATTGGGTGAATATGAATCATATGTGATGTATGCGTTAGCTGTTTCGATTCCGATTTTCGAAGGTTGCTTAAGCTATTCACAATGCTTTTTCTTTGTCTTTTAAATCAACTCGCGTGCTGCGAAAACCATTTTTTTTGGTATCCCCCCGCAACTTCGTCTATTTATAAACAATTCAGTGGTCTGTCGGTTGTTTGATTTGTAACGTATTTCGTTATGATAAAAGCACACAATTGAGAGACCATTGAACCATTTTTAAATATGTTACCCCGTAATCCTGTTAAGTTGCCAAAGCTGGGCAAAGGCCTCTTTTCATGCAGTAAACAAAAGTATCACCACGCTTACTTACTGCGCGGTGATTTCAGTCATATAAGTTCAAGTCTCATAACCAAATTTTGAAAAATATTGCTTGTTTTGACAACTGAAACTCTATTTTGTTAACAAACTGAACGTGTAGGCTATGCCATTCACACAGGGGTGATACGCACATCTTTTCGGTCAGGCTGATTTGATATAGTCCGGGCGGCAAAAAATCGATTGTGTATCTTGGCTCTGCGGCATCAGACTGACTCGAATATACGTACAGTTTAACAGGATGCAGCTGAATACCATTATTTTACTTAGAACGACTGCCTGTCTGACCTCAACAACCCAGTTAGTACTGGGTAATATGATCCCCTTTGTAAGACTGGTTGTCAGGCTTTCGGGCCACTGACTACCTGTAGCGACTGTCAAAGATCTACAAAAGACAGCCGGGACCAACTGCTTAACTTGCTTTCCGAGGCGAGGCAACTAAGTATGAAATGGGCGGTCACCCATCCACAGACCAACGTAGAAAAGTGCGGCTTAACCTGAAGATCGATCCGAGCGGCTGTTATTATATAGACATAAAACTCATTTCTTATTATAGTCTGTATTTACCTGCAATTGCCTAATTATTTTCGGCATTCTATCTTGTTCATTCACAGAGCCGATTAGCCATCTCGTATATCACTCACTTATACAAAAGCTTCTTATCAACAAGGAAGCTTCACCTGTTATATTATTCCTTCTTTAATTGGGCTTGTTCCCTTTGTAATATGAGTGTAAAAGACTCGACTGCTGTATTTTTCGGGATTTCGGAATTCGCAACGAAGATGAATGGCTCTTCTGAATCATTATGTCGTCTTTTGGAATTTTGTTTATATTCAAGATTATTTCTATTTTGTGTTCTTTTAGAGAAATATATTTTTAAAATAGTGTTTTATTTTCTTAGGGCGCTTAATGTATGAGCATAGGAGCTCAAGATTTTCGTTAAAATTATTGGCTCAAAAAATTGCTTTGTACACATTTATTTTTTAGCAAAGCTAGTTACGCCGAAATGTGATTTCTAACTTTTTTTTAATTTTTTTTTTATACGTTAATCTTTTCAATCACACCAGATCTCAAAAAGTTGAAAGAGAGAGGGGACGCCTTTGGCCTGCAGTGGGACAATATGGATTCATAATAATAATATTTTCATTTTTGTGAATGTATAACAGACGGAATATGTGTTGATGGGTAGTTTCTACCCAACTAAAATACTTCGAAGTGGTAAAAGACTGCTTTTTGTAATTTTCATTTTAAAATGTGCTGATTTTCAGTTTAAATTGAATAAATGACTTTTAATTTAATAAGCAATGATTTATAAACAATTTAGAAACATCTTACAAACGATTTGTTTACAAACACAATCTTCGCTAGATAAATCTAATAAATCTCATCAATTTGTTCTTTTTGTTATATATCTATAATATTCGGTACGAGTTTCCGGGACTATTACTGCAATCAAAGAAACTTTGCCACTTTATCATGCCAGTTCCTGATATAACAGATCAATCCTGATAAACGAAATGTAATGGCGGACGAAATGTAAGAAAAGCAATGGCATATAGAGTAAGCTTATCAGTGTGTTCGTAGCCTAAATGTTGTCATGGCAACCCTTAAAAATTTTGGAGTCCTAATCAGCAATGTTGATATTATTTTGCGTAAAATATCTTATAAGCAGGACTTCTGCTAAATTTAATATTTTTAGGTAGAGAAAAGGTGGACTTCACGGCGACACATCAAGCTAACCAGACCTCGATTTGTAAGAGCTTCCCGTACAATGAGAAATCAGCTTAATTTGGTTTTGCATAGCTTGATTGGTTGTCGTGCATACTCAGCACTTCTGGGAAAGGACTGTGGGACTCACAGTATAACCCACAAATATTTCCATATTATTATTATATATCTACTATTATTACGAAACAAAAATATATTACGAAAACCCGATAATTGTCTGCAATATTTTAATGTGCCCTTGTGCGAAGTATTACATTGTGAT